>CM072529.1:51222096-52576120 GCA_036898165.1 Silybum marianum | reverse complement strand
AACACAAGTTGCCTTTTATGTATACATAACACACCTACTCATATTATCTTTATAAGAACAATGGTTGAATTGACTATGTACGAATTATTTTGTTTGTAATGGATATCTTCTCTATATGTATGTATGTATGTATGTATGTATGTATGTATGTATGTAGAGGAGTATCATATAAGAACACCTCTTATTTATAGAAATAAATGAACATTTTGTGGACCATATATGATGTGGGTCCCACTCATTAAAAAATCATATCAGATTCAATGAGGGCTTCCATCATTGAATCATATATGATTTTTAGATATGAATTTTTAATGAGTGAGACCCACATCATATGTGGTCCACAAGATGTTTCTTTGTTCCTTTAAATTTACAAAGTTCTCATTTGAACCTCCCTCTATATATGTATGTATACATATGTAGATGGTGGTTCATTTACAAACTAGACCAATCCTACAAACTCGTACAAACCAAGTTAAAAATAATTTTTTCATAATTTTTTTTCATCAAATGCTATGATTTAAAATGTTATTACATATATGTTTGTTTTATCTTGTGAAAAAAATTACATGTGAAAAAAATACATGAAAAAATACATTATGAAACAAATAAATGTTAAACTTTGAACTTATGAAAACAAATACATGTGAAACTTTTACATTACGAAACAAACATATATGTAATAACATCTTAAATCATAGCATTTGATAAAAAAATCATGAAAAAAATATTTTTAACTTGGTTTGTACGAGTTTGTAGGATTGGTCTAGTTTGTAAATGAACCAACTCCTATATATATATATATAGAGAGAGAGAGAGAGAGAGAGAGATTGAGTTTAAATAAAAACCAAATTTTAATTGTGAAAATGAGGATAAAGGACAGCATGACACGTTAACCTTCACAATGAGTGAAGGTTTTCACATGCACAATGTTTTGTTGTTAAGGTTTAGTGTTATTTAGATGGTCTCAAGAAAACAGCTGATATCACATAATCTCAAGTCTATAGAGAGAGAGAGAGAGAGAGAGAACTCTTTTATAAACACAATAATTCGTATAAACTTATAAAACTGTTTTTTTTTTCTTACAAAACGATCATGAACGTTTCACATACGAAACAATGTTATATCAGACTATTTTTTGTCACGCATATTGTTTCACATAACCTTAAAATTCATGAAAACTAATTTGTATATTTTATTGGGTTTTTAAATGATAAAAAAAAATATTAACTTTATATACATTTGCAGGTATGTAACTTCCATGTTCCAAAAGAGTGTAGACTTCAAAGAACCAAAAGTGCTCCATTTTGACAAGTCAGAAAAGAGATTTAGGTGGGTGTTTTTTTTGGGGGGAAGTAGGAAATATATGACTCTTTAGTTATGATGAAGATGGGGGCATGTTTGTCCATATTTAGCATTTTACTCTCTCCATCAATGATTCACCATATATGTCTACTATAAACATTCTCTCTCATTTCCCCTTTTGCCCTCAACTCACACATGCATATTTTCAAACAATTTTTTTGGTATAAAACAAATTATAATTAGATTTCTTTTAATTGAAAATCTTGAATCACCCATTGTCCAAACTCCATATAGCACCTCAATTAAAACAAAACATGTCTAGCCAGGTGGTAAGGTAATATCCTAAAGGGTCAGTGGATGATATCTTTGACTATCCGGGGTTCGAACCCGGTGGTGCGCATATGGAGATAGATCATGGGTCTGCCACTTAGTGGTACCCTTAATTGGGTTAGGCCGTGATCGTTGGAGATTAGTTGGGTGACACCCTTAAGTGGGAGCCAGAAGACCCTGGGAAAATGTGTGTGTTAACTTGCCTTTCAAAAAAAAAATCTTTATAACTTTTTCAATTTTTACGTCCGATGCGAAGGAGATAAACCAGATCATTAGATTGGTTCAAAATCAAACCGACAATATTTTAAAAACTGTTCAATAAATTAGATAGGGTGTGTTTGGGATTGTTTATTTAAACTGTTAATTGACTTATTTTGGTGTGGTAGCGGTAATAAGCTGTTCTAAGTGTTTGGATAAGAGAAGAGTTAAAATGTTTATACCGGTATCAAACCAGTAATAAAGAGTTTGTTCAAAAATTTTATTTGTAACGTACAAAAGACAATATCCAAAACTGTCCAATAACTTACAGAGTGTCTGGATGTGAGTTTGTTAAAATAGTTATTGTGACATTAAAGAATCAGAAACAAGACTAAATGATTAATGTCTTATTATATTGAACTTTACCATTTTTGTAATAACAGTTTCTTACATGTTTCTCAGAATTTATGTATATATATATATAATATATATATATATAGACACATTTTAAAATACAAACCAATCAAAGGTTACAAACTCATACAAACCAATATAAAAATGATTTTTTTTCATTAAACACTATGATTTAAGATATTATGACACATATGATTGTGAAAGATATACATGTGAAACTCTTATATTATGAAACAAATATATGTGAAACTTTCAAGTTATAAAAACAAATGCATGTGAAAAATTTACATTATAAAATAAACATATGTGAAATATCATCTTAAATCATAGTGTTTGATGAAAAAAAATCATCAAAAAAATCATTTTTATATTGGTTTGTACGAGTTTGTAACATTTGATTGGTTTGTATTTTAAGTTGTCTCTCTCTCTCTCTCTATATATATATATATAGAGAGAGAGAGAGGAAGGTTCAAATGAGAGTTTTACATTTTTAAAGGAACAAAGGGACACTTGTGGATCACATATGACGTGGGTCCTACATAATATTAAATCATTTATGATTTAATATTATATGGGACCACATCATATGTGGTTCACAATTTGTTCCTTTGTTTATTTAAGGAGACGTAGTTCTCATTTGATCTCTCCCCTATATATATAGAGAGAGGAAGGTTCAAATGAGAATTTTACATTTTTAAAGGGACACTTGTGGATCACATATTGTTTCTTTGTTTCTTTAAGGAGACGTAGTTCTCATTTGATCCCTCCCCTATATATATATATAGAGAGGCGGGTTTATACGAGGACGGTACCAATTTACGAGAATACGAGGACAATCCTCGGCCAATCATTTTGTAAATGAAATTTTTCATGTACAAAATCATATATGATTTCATGTACAAAATCATATGTGATTTTGTAAGCTACAAAAATGACACACGCGACTTTTCCCGTGGGCAAGTCGCGGAAAAAGTCACGGTTAATCATATATGATTTTGTAGATGAATCATATGTGATTTTGTACATAAAAAATTTCATATACAAAATAATTGGTTGAAGATTGTCCTCGCATTCTCGTAAATTATTATTGTCATCGCATGAATCCCTTTATATATATATACCTTATATTCATCAATTTTTAAAAATCCTATTAAGTTTGAAGTAAATGCAAACTCCACATGTCACAATAGTTTGTGGTAGGTATTTTTGTGGTCCTCTTAATATTATCAACTCCTCCTACACCAACCTTGAATTCATTAATGGTATCACACAACTATATATGAATAGGACCACATAGTTTTACAATTAGTAAAAAAAAATAAAGCAACACTCATTTAATGTGAAGTACATAGTTTTTACTATTTTGATGGTATTCCATAATTTAATTTAATTTAATTTATTTTAGACTGTATATAAAAGGTACTTTCACATCACGACCATGTTCATTGGTCCCTCAGTGGTCCCAGAATGGCTAGGTCCGAGGTTGTGGCCAATTGAACGAAAATCTAATCCAAAAGAGGAAGATTTGAAACTATATTCCTGACCAGAAATATGTGTATATATGCTTTCAGATATAATTACATTTGTGGATTGTGACGGACCATGAACATATAGTCGACATACATCAAATGGTTTTGATAAAGTCATTTAACAGAAATGGTCCACCGAAAATGACCTCAAGTGTGTAACTTAGTTTGTAAAAGGACGGAGCGACTTTACCCAAATACACAACAGGTTCAGATTCAAATCATATGGTAGACAAACTTAAACCCCTTCAACTGCTGGATCAACTCTTAAATGTTTCCTTACATAAGGTTTCATGTGGTCTGTGGGACTAGTCGGGATTATTGATAATTAACCTTTGAATGAAATGATCGACCCAAGTTGAAAAATACTTTTAAAGGGAAAACATTGATCATATAAACTATTATTAATAATCTATGATATTTGGTGTAAATATTTGTATAATACAACTGAAGAATAGGAAAGAATGAATAATTCCCTCTTATTTGTCATGTGATATTAATGCCAAAATACCCAAAATCATTATGTTGGATCCAATTATTTGGAGTGATTGGCTTTCCAATTTTTAAAGGAAATGAAACATACTAATTGGAAAAAAGATGGTTAGTTTGTAACGAAAAATCATGTATGATTATCGAACAAATGACCCTTTAATTACTATCAGATGAAAATTTGAATTGGTGTCACGTGAAATGGAAGACACAATTATTTAAATATCTACATGATTTATCATATATTTTTACATGTGTCGCGGGATTAAGAGGTTGTTTACCAAATTTTATCAGGTAAGCATTAAGAGGTTGTTTACCTAACTCTTACCGGGTAAGCACTTACCGACACGAGTTATCACTCTTACGGATTGTAGAATTTATGTCTTTCTAATTGATTTGCAACTTATATATATAATCAGAATTACAAGGGGAAATCTCGATAATTATGGAAACGATATCAGAGATAAATACAAAAAATATATTTACTATATTTCACTAATAACTCTCACTTACCTTATCCAGTAGTAGCATTCTTGGTTATCAAAATGGATTGTGTTAAAAGTCTTCTTACTCACTTATCTGGTAATATTTTCGGTCTTTATTATGCTCACTGTTAAGTGCCTTAGGTATGAATCCAAACGCTATAAATCCTACTTTTATGGTAAACAGGTTTTAATGATGCACCTAAAAGATTCTATACACATTTGACTATAAGTACGAAAATATAAGAAAAAAAACACAAAGGTGTAAAGTTCTTTTGTGTGTTAATTGTTAAACAAGGGAATCATTTATTCTAATAGAAGGATGATTGATACGATTTATTTAAGAATTAAATTATACTTATTTTACAAATGGTAACATTTTGATGAAGTTTTTATGTAAGATGTCCAATTCGGGCCTATATGACATGACGTTCACATTGGAGCTTCTGCTGTTCCACTTGATGGATTTCAGTCTGAATTGTTGCGAGTCTTCCGGCAATGATATCCACAAGTAAAAGTTCTGTCAGAATCAACCTATTGTTAAAGATTGATAACTAAAAGACAACACTTACCATAAAGCTAATCTTTTATGATATAGAATTAATAAAATAACCTTTCATATAATGTTATTTTATTATTGCATAAATGAAAGCATGTGGGAACAAATGATATCACTATTTTTGGGCTTAAACAAATGAAAAATGAGAAGTGAGAAAGAATAAAATTATTTGCTTATTTAGGCCCCCATCAAAGGTTGCTTTTTATGGGCATGACAAGGCCAATCATGTACTCCAAATACTACCCCCACCCCACTCCATTATTTTATTTATTTAAATATTATATATATATATACACACAAAGATAGAGAGTAAACTACAATTTCTAGTCATGGAGGTTTTATCAAACTTTTGAAAGAGGTATCTAAATTAATCTACAAATCATCTTTTTGGTTTGTATTTTGCTTAAAAAAATGGTCTTAAACCTTGTCAAAGAGTATCTATTTAAGTTTTTTAACCTATTTTTTTAATTGTTTTTTAAATAATTAAAAATATTGTGTTATTTGGAAATACCATTTTAGCATTGCTAGCCCTTTCTTTCTCTCCACTCGTTGGCCTTCTCATCTGTTACCATCCTCCCTCATCTTCAGTATATGTGAACGAAAACAAGAAGGTAGCATAGTTTTTTTGTGTTGGTGAAACAAGTAGCTAATGGTTGAAAAGGGAAAAATGGATACGAGTTTTTAGGTTTTTAATGGAAAGCACAACGATTTTGTACACGTTAATTGCATATGTATAA
This sequence comes from Silybum marianum, assembly GCA_036898165.1. NCBI lineage: Eukaryota > Viridiplantae > Streptophyta > Magnoliopsida > Asterales > Asteraceae > Silybum > Silybum marianum. The sequence goes on along the minus strand of CM072529.1, from coordinate 52,570,083 downwards.
ATCATTCCAGTTGTTACTTTCCATAGTCCAAAAACCCAAAAAATGTTTGGAGAAAGTGGAAACAAATCGACATAAAACTAAGTTTGAATTCTTGGTGGTTAGGTTTCAGTTGAGCTTGCAACGACTAGAGGCAAGTGTTCATATTATAAAATCTTTACACAAAATTATTATTGTTTAGAAGGCTAATATGTGTCACTTGGTTGGTTGGATTATTACTTCATTGTGACAATCAACTTGGGATTTAATTAGCATTTATAGGTCTTGAATCCTAGTGTAAAGAAGTTTAATGTTGATGTAGATAAAAATAAACTTATAAAAACATGTTTCAGATAATATAAAGGATTTCGTTACGGTTTTGGTCCTTGAACTATGCCATTTTCACCGTGGCTCCATCACGTGACACCTTCTACTCAAATACATCTTCATTGTCATTCCATCTCCAACGATCTCCATCATGTAGATTGTTAAAGAACCCATAAACAACTTTTTAACTTGATTATCAAAACCTATAAACAGATTGTTATAGAAGGATGGGCAAGTTACAGTGATATATTAATAGCATCGGCCACCAGTCAAACTTTTTATGTTGGCTTTCTTATGAAAAGCTTCTCATAAAAACATGTTCACACCTTCCAATTGATTGATTTAATTTCTCTTCAAGTTATTTTTCACATTAAATTACAGATTTAAAAGGGTAAAGTTGTCAATTGAGTTTATAAAGGAGTGATGGAAGATAAGGAGGTGGAGAAGATGACACAAAAAAGATTATCAAAGAAGAGGTTTAATATAGTATAGGGTAAATTACGTCTTTTATCCTTTTTTTAAAGGGTATCCTAAGCATTTGTCTAGACTAATCCCTGACAATTTTTAAAACTGCTAAAACATGCAGCCCTGAGATAAACTCCCCAGTGGCCACAAGTTGTTTGCGCCTGGATTCGAACCTGGGGTAGATGGGTTATCTAGCCTCATCCCCCATAAGCCTTAACCAGTACGCCACAAGCCTTGTGGTTATTTTTATCCTGGTGGTTTGTTAGAAATTACGACTTTTGTCCTATGGTTTCAAAATTGTTGTTTTCATCTGTATGGTTTATTTTCGTCCATGAGACTAGCTTCTACCGTTAAGAATGAGAAACGAAAATAGTAAATAAATATAAACACAGGGACAAAAAATATCAATGTAACGTAAACCACATGGATGAAAATCATAACAGTACAGGCAAAATGACAAAAATAGTAATTTTATACAAGCCAAAGAGATGAAAAACGTAATTTAATCAGTATTATATTAGAGATATATAAACTAGAGAGTATGGTAAAAAAAAATTCTTACTTACCATACTCTCAGATCTCATAGAATAACGTCGATTATAGCCATTAATTACATGAAAAAGTGTGTTACAAGACCAAAATGTCCCATTTAACGGATGTAAGTTAACAGTCGTATGAGGACCAAACTCGAGCTAAAACAAATACCACAATGGCACATTTGTAATAATAATGATATATAGGGACCAAAATCATACAAAACAACAAACCACATGGACCAAATCCGTAAATTTACTTTTCTACAAGTTGTTTCAAAATCGTTGAAGGAAATGCAAAGACCATAATAGCAGAAAAGGACGTGTACAAATTTGGCTGGTTTTGAGGTGGTAAAGTGGGAGATGACCGTTTTAGGGCGTTGGTTATGATGAAAGATAGGGACATGTTTGTCCATATTTGGAATTTTACCCTCCCAATCAAATTATGGACCATCTTTGTTGAAAAGTATCATCTTTGTTCATATATTGCAATTCCCAATTTGCCCTTCACTGTGCTATATAAACAGTTAATTTTCAAAAACGTTTTTTAATTGGAAATATTATTATTTCGTTAAAGAAAGTATTATTGAAAGATATCATTATATTGTTAATTTTTTTTTATTTTATGATAAGAAAAATGTGATTAATTTTTTTTGGTTATGTGACGATTCATTTCAAATCCTTGATTTTTTGTTATAAAAAATTGGTTTGATTCAATTTAAAGCATAATTGTTTAAAGTAGATAAGAGCATCTCTAACAACATCTCTAAATTTTTTTCAAAATAGAGACTTGAATATTAAAATCTCGAAAAAAAATTACATTCATTTCCAACAGCATCTCTATTTTGAAGAATCTAACATTAATTATATCATTGAAATATCCAATATATTTAAAAAAAAAGTTAACCAAGTTTTATATTATTGGTGGGAGAGTAGAGTATGAATAAAATATTAATTTCTCTCACTTGGTAATCATTTTTTGGGTAATCTTCGAATATGGAGAAAAAAACACTCTCTTTTATATTTTCTTCATTTTGAAGAAACTTTTAGAGATGCTTTTGAAGCATAATTTTAGTCTAAAATCTCTATTTTTCCTCAATTTCTTTATTTTAGAGTTGCTGTTGGAAATGCTCTAAGAATGAAGATTTTGTTATCTATTTTGTTTTAATGTAGTCATGTCATATTTTATATAATTTTATTTCCATCTATAACTATAACTATAACTTAATATGATGAATAATATATATTGTTTTATAATGTGATTGTTTCATTTGAAATTAGTTATATTTTTAACATCAAAAGTGCAAGGACTAGGCATGCCTTTTGTTAAAACATAAAGGGATCAATATGTAAAATCTCGTAACCAGAAAAAAAAAACCCCAAATGGCAAACACTAGCCTTTGCATTTTGCAGAACTATTCACGTCGTCGATCCTGTCCGTCGCCGGCTCCGGCTCCGGTATCGTCATCTGCCTTCGGCCGTCCGCCGACATCTCATCATCGAAGTTACGCCTCTCCCTATATCCCTGTATGTAACTATTTCATTTGAAATTTCTTAGGAATGCACGAAAATGACCATGAATTTACACTGAATTGAAGAAATTTGATCTTTAGATACCTCTATCTAAATGTATTGGTGATTATATTCGATCCACGCTTGCAATTCCGATGTCCTTATGTAGCTTGTTATTGTTATGCGTCTTCTTTCTGACTCGTTTTGGTAAATGTTTGTCTAATTTAGCACCGAGTAGTTAAAATAATTCAATTTTATCTGCATATTATCATTTTGTTGATCGATTTACTTTTATTGAAATTGGAAATTTAGAAGAGTTAGTGACATGTTTTAATGACATAAATGTGTCACTGGTTTCTATTTTGATGATTGAATTGTTGTATTGGATAGATGGGGATGTATCTTACACATACATAGTTTCAAAGTTAAGAACTACCATCCTTTCATATTTTCAAATATGTAAACGACTACCATCCTTTCATATTTTCAAATGTTAAGAACTATTCTCCTAAATATATATTTTTTCTTTTCTGTCCTGATGTTAAGAAGTGCATTACTCTAAAAATCAATGATCTATCCTTGTCACCCAGCCCCCAGGGTTTGAGCTCTAAGAACTGAACCCTCCATTTTGGGGGAAAAGATGCATATATATATATATATATACAGGGGCGGGTTCAAATGAGAACTCAAATTTGGTTGGGAACGTGAGGACAAATGAGAGTGCGACACGTGTCTGATTCAAAAAAATATTATAGTATATATTCAATCTGAATATTCGTTTGTATATTCAGTTTGAATATTGCTTATTTTGACACGTGTCACGCTCTCATTTGTTCTCACGTTCACAACCAAATTTGAGTTCGCATTTGAACTTTCCTCTATATATATATATATATATATGTATATATAGAGACTCATTCAAATGTTAACTCAATTATTTAGTAGTCTCTCTCGAAAAAGGTAGTATAATCAATGGATCTGCAAAGCCATGGCAGATAATTTCAGGCATGAACCCTAATTAGCTGTGACAATTGCTTGTTATCTTGGTATCATGGTGTTTTGGCTTTTATCTGATAACTTTTTTTTTGTGTGTATTTCTTTTCATAACAAAGATTAGATTTGTTTTTAAAGAAAAAAGAAATAGAAGAGAAAGGAAAGTAGTAGCATGAGTAGGAAATTATGTGTCCTTATGTTCCATGAAGGCTTAATATCTTAAATTTACATTCTACCTTTGGTTTTCAAGTTTTAGGGGCCGTTAAAAGTTACCCGGGTAAGTGCTTACCGGCAAAATTGAACACTATCACTCACTTACCGGGTAAGATTTTTAGTCTACCAAAATGATATCGTATGCAACAATTTACCCGGTAAGCGCTAACCATGCTAAGAGCCGTCGCTCTCACTTACCGGGTAAGACTCTGGATCATTGCCTTTGCTCTTGCCGCTCTTACCGGGTAAGATTCTTGGTCCTTGCCATATTCATCCGATAAGGTAATATGACTTGGTAAACGCTTACCCTGGTAGTGATAAGCGTTTGGTAAACAGCCGCTTAGGTGCGGTTTACTAAAAAATGGGTAAGCATTGATCTGGTAACATGCTATAGCGGGTAAGTAAGCCTCTCCACTCTTACCAGGTCAGCATCTGGTCAGCAACATTTGTTAGTCAGAAAGTGTTTGTAAGCAACTTTATCTCTTTCCGCTTTCCTGCCTCTGGAGTTGTTTTTGTTGGAATTATTTGTTTTCTTTACACCCTGCATTAGATGGTATTTTTCCAGCTTACATGACAAAGTTCATACTGGATCGTAACACGGTTGTTGGAAATTTAATCCCATCTTATAAAAATTGTTATAAACCATTCTTGTTTGTTGGATTTGTGTACTGCTACCTTCAATGGGTAGTCATTTTGTAATTTTCTTTGGTCAGATTTTGCAAGTTGAATCACAGCGAGCAAACACTGATGAAATTAATGAAGGAAATGCCTTTGATGGTGGCAGATTTTAGGAAGAAATGGGAGTAAGAAGATGAATGAAGAGGATGCTGCTGCTAAGAGAACATAGGTATGATTCTTATCTTTTGCTCTCATCAAACTAAATTTACTATGCTTGTTAAAGCAGTTCCTTAAGGTGCGTTTGATATCCAGACAAGACAAAACAGTTGTTTAGTGTTTGGTAAGACAGAATTGGGAATGACAGACGGATAAAATGATCAATTTACCCCTAATGAGTTGTTTATATATTTTGATTAACTTATGTAATTTATTAAATTATAATAAAATGAATATGTTTTATAACAAAATATTTTATCAGAAAATTTTCGCCGAGACGATTAAAATGACACAAAAGAAAAAGTTTATGTAGTTTCCAATTTTATTTTATACCTTTTCTATATTTTTTTTATCATTATTAATATTTAATAAATTACATAAATTAATCAAAATATAGAAACCGTATAAAAATAACATTTTGAGGACGATAAACCATGGTGGGGGCGGAGCATGTCTTTTTCACTTTGTTTCACATCAAAGTCTTGCCAAATGTGGAACAATGATCCCAGTCCTGTTCTGTCCTGTCCAGTGCACCAAACCCACTGTAATTCTTGCTTAACCCCATGTTGCATGATATTGGTTACATCTATTAAAGTCCCACATATCAGCTAGACTTGGACTATTTCTCCTTAATATATGTTGGAACCTTCCTTAGGGCTCTTTTAGAGAGTAATTTAATGGGTTCCACATATTCTCACAACATCCATATGAGGACTATGTTACGTATAAAAGACTTGTAAACCTCTAGGTCTGAATTCTTTTAACTGGTAAGTAATTTATTCCGTCAAAATACACATCAGAAATAATGCCTCATAACAGTATAACATGAACCATAAACTAGGTATTCGATCAGTACAAAATTCCATCAATCTTAATCGGTTGGAAAAAATCAAAAATAGGCAAGTGATAAGACAAGTTTTCTTTCAATTAATTAAGTAATTCATATGTTTGTTGAGGAAATCACGAACGAGGATTTTGTATGCGTTCTCCGTAAAATGAAAGCTATCCCAGAATACGTACTCCGACACATTTGTACATGTGTACTTGCATAAGAAAGCTACCTCTATAGTACCCGTGCCGCAACATCCTATGTTTGAAACATCAAATCCTGTAATAAAAACGCGTAAATTGTAATATATATATATATATAGTTATATATATAGAGGAAGGTTCAAATGAGAATTTTGTAAATTTAAAGGAATAAAGGAACACATTGTGGACCACATATGATGTGGGTCCCACATAATATTAAATCATTTCTGATTTAATATGATTTAATATTAAATCATTTCTGATTTAATATTATGTGAGACCCACATCATATGTGGTCCACAAAGTGTTCATTTATTCATTTAAAAAGGGGTGGTTCTCGTATGATCCCTCCCCTATATATATATATATATAGTTATATACTTGTATATGTCTAACCTAGCCTCCAAACAAAAGTACACAACCATAAGAGACAAGAATTATGGAAGATTTATGTTAAGTAATTTAATCAAGATGGACCGAAACTAAGAGAAGTTATATGATTACGAGAATATAAACATGTATCCACAAATCTTTTTAATATATAAGGGGACAGAGGTTCAAGGGAAAACACTAAAGAAAAAGAAAACTGAAGAACACCCTGGAAGCCCTCCATCTGGATGCTATGCATTAATCCATACAAGCGATTGGAGCTGTTTTTTTTCTTTCTATGCACCAATGCTTCTATAATTACATATACATTAGCGCATATGCACAAATGCATGTTACAAATTACCAGTATGCATTAATGCATACCGTCCAGATGGAGGGCTCTCAGGGTGTTCTTCAGTTTTTCCATTGAACCTGACCCTAGCAAAGGAAAATAAATAAATAACATACCATATTTTGTAGGGTTTTGGATGATATCAAGTGGAAAATAATAACCATCAATGTAAACCATCCTTGCAAAAGGGAGATTGTGGCTTAAAGAATTGATCTCCATTGATAGTTTGGTGTTGAACAACTCTGCTAACTCATTGTAGTTCCCTGCACATTCTCTTTGTGTTCCTCCTTTCAAAGTTCTTTGTGATGGTAGACATCCTATTGGTGGTATACCGAAAACACCAATCCTTCGAGCACCTAAATCGTATAAATCCTGTCGTTTTTTCAACCATAAAATTCATGTTGTTTCAGTATGAAGGTGAAAACACTATGGTACAAAACCTTGATTTCTAAAACAAATCTTTAAAGTAATTTCAACCCGACATATATATATATATATATTTATATAGGGGAGGGATCATACAAGAACACCCCTCATTTAAAGGAACAAATGAACACATTTAGGACCACATATGATGTGGGTCCCACACAATATAAAATCAATTCAATGGTGGGCCCCATTGAATCAAATATGATTTTATATTGTGTGGGACCCACATCATATGTGGTCCTAAATATGTTCATTTGTTCCTTTAAAAATGCAAAGTTCTCATTTGAACCTCCCTCTAATAATATATATATATATATAAGTCAAATCAAAGAAAAAAACTATTGGAATTCCAAATCAGCTAGCCTTGGACCATTTTCTTCTCAATATATGTTGGAATCTCTATTTTGTCTTTTAGGACTCTTTTGGAGGGTAATGTGATGGGGTTCTACATATTCTCAGTGTCTAACACTCTAGTGAAATCTGTACTTGTCTAGCACCCTCTCCCATTTAGCCCCCTCTAACACTTTGGGACAATCTAGAGGGTCGAGTTGGAGTTTCACATGAGCTACAAGGGGTTGTTTGGTAGTTGTTGAATGATTAAGAGGCTCTTATGATGCAGTGTAAAATGAAATATAATTGTTTGGTGATTGTTCAGGATGTAATTAGGGCTCTTAAGGTTAAGGAGGTCCAAGATACAAAATGATTCAGAGGGTTTTGAAACCATTAACAGGCTGACTTATTTTTTGCCAAATACTAATAGGATTCATCTCTTAGCGATTCAGAGGCCGCCTCTTAATGGAAATGTTAAGAGGTAAACAAACAACCCCCCAACTATTTCTCGTAAGTATATATTGGAACTTTCATTTTCTCTTCACGGGCTCTTTGGGTGAGTAATCTAAATGGGTTCTACATATTCCCTCAATAACAAAGAAAATACGTAGACGAAAAATCAAAATTACCATGATTATAGATGGGTAATTAAAAACGTAAAATATATATCGAACAAGACATAAAATGATATTTTATTAGTTTTGTTATTGTATATATACATTATATATATAGGGTTAGGTTCAAATGTGAACTCATTTTTTGTTGTGAACGTGAGGACGAATCTCAGCCACACATCTTCGGTTATGGTGGACGCGATCACGGAGGATTGACGCGATTCATGGGAGGGTGGAATTATCAAAGGAGGGGACTCAGGTCAAAGCCGCCTTTATTGACCGGATAAGTGGCTGAGATTCGTCCTCACGTTCACAACCAAAAATGAGTTCACATTTGAACTTTCCTCTATATATATATGTATTTATATCATATTATGAATGTAACATTATTAGATGGTAAAGTTACCTGTAAAAACGAGGAAGCAGAATGGAGCATGAGACTAGTGTAGGAGTCAAAGTCAAAGTGGTATCTCCGTAGAGGATTATTGAAGTAGGTGTTGGTGACGTCATTGCTCCCCGTTGCCACGATGAACAGTCCTTGACTTAATATTGTGTTTGCTGCTTCCTCTCCTGCCATTGACTTAACTTTCTCCATGTACTCTTTGAACAACTCTATTTGTTCCTCAAGTGATATCACTGACTATCACCAAATAAGTAAATTTATAATTTAATCTACGTACTGTAGGGTCAGGTTCAGTGGAAAACCTAAAAAAAAAAGAGGAAACTGAAGAACACCCTAGAAGTCCTCTATTTAGACGGTATGTACAAATGCATACTGGTAATTTGTAACATGCACTCATGCATAGGAAAAAAAACAACTTCAATTGCTTTTAATGCATTTGTGCATACCATCCAGATGAAGGTCTTCCAGGGTGTTCTCAGTTTTTTTTTTGAGGTTTCCTCCTGAACTTCCCTCTAAAATATTTGCATACCGTCCAGATGGAGGGTTCAGGGTTCCCGGGTGTTCTTCAGTTTTTTTTTTGAAGGTTTTCCAGTGAACCTGGCCCTATATATAAATAGTATTATTATATATATTTTCACGTACCGCAAGCTCGGATGTAAGGGGATCGTATCCACCACCACCGGATGCGAAGTTCACTCCTGTTAGTAGATCTTCAATCCCCAGACTTGGATCAAGATACGGTCGTAATACTTCTTTAATTCCGAGTTCCTCCACTGTATTATCAAGAGTGTGTTGATAAGTTCAAAATTAAGGTTTTTTAAGTCACTTTAGGAAATGTTTTCCCTGCTTATTTAGTGTTATTAAGTTCCATTGATATGTAGTTTTATGGTACTTAGCATATAAACAAGTGTTTGTGCTAAAAGCATCTCTAATGGGTGGGTCTTGGACTGATACATTGTCACATCAGTCTGGAAAAAAGTCAAGTTTATACCATTACGAAAGAAAAAAAAGTGTGGGCCGGTTCGACCACCACTTTTTATGGGCCCCAAAGCCATTTTAATAAATGAATTTATCCACTTTCTTTTATAGTAATTTTTAATTATAAATCACGGATCAATTTATAGTTAAGGGTAGAAGGTTTATAAAATATGTAGGAAAGAGGAATCTGACATGATAGAACTGGAGATGCTCTAAAGGGTTTGTAACCGACAACCCCCCAAGTCGGCCCACTCTGTCTTAACTCAAGAGCATCATGTGAGTGGCAAATCAGGTACACAACAGCCTATTAGGTGGCTGGTTTAAGAGCCCAACGCCCAAAGGAATTGTAACTCCCGACACTGTGGTCGTAGGACTCCAACCCTTGCTTGTTTATGCAGGTACACCACCTCAAAATCAACATTTTTTGGCCCTAAAGACCATATTAATTATACATTAGTGTTGTAGAGCCGTACATCCCAGATGCTCAAATATTGTAGTATATATACACCGTTGACATATAAAGCGACATTTTCGCTAAAATTAGTTAAAAAGGATGTTTTTGTATATCTTATAGTTGTATAAACTGTTATTGGTCTATAACAATTAAAAAAAACACAATCATATAAAACAAAAAAGAAAAAGATACATGTGTGTGTATATATATATATATGTATATGTAAATTTACCAATGAAATCAGAAGGAACTTTGCCATTGGAAAACCTGCCAGTGGGTTGACCTCCATAAAAGTCTTTGCCATAAGGAGGGTAATTCACCTTGAAAATTGTCTCCAAGTAATTGTTGTTTCCTGTATCAACTATTGAATCTCCAAACACTATAACTGCCGGTACCTTTCCTTCTTTGAAACGATAACGTTTCTCAAAAGAGAATAATGACGAATCATTGTTGCCGTTGCACTGTAAATGCAACGGCAACAACAGAAGCATTAACAAAAGAAGAAGAAGAGAGGAGAGTGATTTATGGTGGAACAGAAGTTTCATTGCTATTTTGGGCAAGTGTTGAAAGAAGTACCTATCTCAAACTCATATTTCAAGAGCATTAAAGATGCATATCTTACTTTGCTTGTCATTGGCTCATGGGTTTTTGATGTAAAATATTTATATGAAATTAATTATCTAAAATATTTTTATGAAATTAAATTGATGGTAGCATCAAGCATGGAAGTCTTGTAAACATTTGATCGGTTTCATACGGAACTGGTCCATAAGAACTACATGTGATGAGACATTTCAGAGCTGACTTAGTTGTTGAGTCTAACAGAGAGGTTCAAACCTATCTCCTGCAAGGATTGGAATTTGAACCTCTTTTGTATATGAGCAAAGTTGCTCTGCCACTTTGTCAATTGAGATACACATATGAGGGTGTCATGTAAATATTTTTATCTTAATGAATGTTGATTCGTTCTAAATGAACCTCCCTTATATGTGTTATTTGATATTTGATATTTCCTATATATTTCACAAACATATAGTATATCAAATTCACCCCTTCTGTTTTTTACAGTTTTAATATTGATTTTATCTGTAAAGAGGTTCAAGTAGCACGAGTTGTATTTTTTTTTTTAAACAAAATGGATCAATGGTTCTTATTTGATGTAACAATGTTGTTTTTTCGTAGTTAGTGTGACAAATATCCAATTCTTTTTATTTCGTATTCATTTTACATGATAAACAGTTTGTCATTTTGATTTGGTATCAAAAGTTATATTATGTATAACTAGATACTTTGATATTCATCTCATTGATAGTTACAAAAATATACCTGTCAAAATAAACATGAAATAAACCACAAGACTTGTGGCATACTGGTTAAGGCTTGTGTGGAATGAGGCTAGATAGATAACTCATCTACCCCAGGTTCGAATCCAGGCGCAAACAACTTATGGCCACTGGGGAGTTATCTCGGGGTTGAATGCTTTAACAGTGTTAAAATTGTCAGGGATTAGTCTAGGCAAATGCCTAGGATACCTTTTCCAAAAAAACAAAAAAAAACATGAAATAAGAAAAATTAAATATTTTGTTATATATTAATAGAGAGAAAAATAAGTTGTGTTTAAATTTGTTCAAATTTTTTATTCTTAGGCTGTGGGCGGGAATTAAAGTCTTTCGATTTATTGTGTTATATCATGCAACATGGATGTGGTTTGCAGGTTATTCATTGTGAATTTATGAGGCTTCTGATTCTACATTTTCCCATGCTTTCTAGATATGTTTTTATAGTGCTATATATATGGAATAAGGTGTAAACACACATTCATATCATACCAATATTTTATTATATAAGATGTTACCATCCAATACCATGTTTTCTATAATTAATTAGAAATTATGAATATGACTTGTTAATAAAAATTTGGTTTTTGATAATTATCAATATCACATCAATATTTTTTGTTAATATAAAACTTGACTGTTAGTTGATAAGGCATGGGGTCGTGTGAGAAGTGAAGTTAAGGTGACAAGCGTAAGAAGGGATTTGAACCCTTGATCACTTTTAATCTCACACCCACCCATGAATTGCGCTTGATAACGGGATTGATCCAGTGCATCTCATCTTAGTGCATTTCGTCCTAATGTGCATTCAAGGATGGAGATCTCTTCTTACGCTTCTCATCTTAATTTTACTTCTCACCGGAACCCAACCCTAGTTGATAAACTAAGCCACTAATAATTAATAAGTTAGCTGGTAGCTTATCTTTAATGCAAAAATTTTATTTGCAAAAAGTATAGTGTCTTATAAGAACTATCATTGTTGAGAGGTTCTTATAATGACCTAATGTCCTCTAGATATTTGAACAGAAACTTTAGTTCTTACAATGGAGTTTATGATAAATGACATTTTATTTATTTTTTATTTTATTTTCTTGACTTTATGTAAAATATATTAATATAACTTATTTAATGAGACCCATAAAAAAGCGGTTTTTATAAGAACTACTATTGTGGACTTTTTGAAGAGTTTTCAATTTGTTAAGTTGGACATGGGTTGACAACAAAAAATGTAAAAAGAAAGTTCTTATAAGAACCTTCATTAAATATGCTTAATAAGTTAGTCATGTTAGGTACCAAGCAGTGGCGGACACAACATGAAAAAGGGGGGGTTCCATCCCCCCAGTCAAATGTTAAAAAAAATTTGTAGGCTAAAAAATCTGAAAAATACTGTATTTAGCCTTGATTCCCCCCAGTAAAAAAATTCAAGGCACCCCATATTGCCGATGATTGACAAAAACACTAAAAAAGTCTCTTGAAATCAATAAAAAACTCAAAAAAATCTTTCGAAATCGACAAAAACACTAGGAAAATCTTTCAAAATCGACAAAAACAATAAGAAAATCTCTTGAAATCAACTAAAAAGCTTTAAAAAAATTTCAAAACACGTCGGGTGACTTTACGCGCCTTTAGTCTATCTAAATGGAACCCGGTGGACAAAAATCCTAGATCCGCCACTGGTACCAAATAGTTGATAAGCTTAGATTAAAAATGTAAATAATCTAAAATAACATATTTTAGTCATTAATTAAATGTTGATAAAAAGTACGGATGATTATTTGGTTTTGGATCTAAAAGTTTAAATAATAACTTTAAAACGTGTATCCAAACACTCTCATAATAAGTTGTACAACAAATTAAAACACTATAGTCTTAAAACATTTCAAAATAGGTTCGGTTCATGCCAACAAAGAAATCTCTTTTTTTTCTCTTGAAATTTGATTTATAGTTAATATATTAAATATGACCAGAAGGGTACTCGCGCAATGCAGCGAGATCCATCTTAATTTTAATGTTTTATTTTGTTTTTTGTCTCTATCGGTGTTATAATACAATTTTATTGGTTTTGAAAAAAAATATTTAAATTTTTGTGTAATTTCTTTAATTTACTTTTTTTTTAATTATAATCTAGATTTAATAATAAAATAATATATTTTGGTTTATAAATATAATAATTAAGTTTTTTGTTACATCAGAATGATTATCCTAATTATATTTTAGATTTTTTATATTCAAAATTAGATGTTTAAGTAATTTGTTAGATCTGAATGATTATCCTAATTATATTTTAAATTTTTTATATTCAAAGTTAGATGCTTATCCGTATAGTTAGTTATATGAATTCAAACATGAAGCTTTAATAAGTCGTAGCAATACATTCATCACTTGTATTCTTGAATTTTAAGTAATTATGCTTTAACCAATTGTACTTATTGCATGATAATTTGTTTTTAAGAGTTTTTGGTCAAATGCTTTATAATATAGTATAGATTAGAAAAACTATTAAAATTTTACTCTAAATCTATTCAAAAAAAACCAGAGACCATGTGATAAATATGGAAATTAGTTTTAGAACACGTTTGAATTGCAAACTCATCTATTTGTGCAAATTTTGCAAACCATTATATTATGAAACAATTTATATATTTATAGATAGTTATCATAATTCATTAATTATGTTTGACCTGTGCTGAATTTGTTAATGCAGGCGTGCGATTTCCATCGTAGTTGCCCCCTGCCCCTTGCATACATATATCCACAAGAAGTGTTTCTGGATCTGTCAACAAATAAAAAGGCAAACATGATTTTCGGCACCCTCTTCCGTCTAAGTTACACTCAGAAACACCACCAAATCAAATCTTAGTAAACTAAAAAAACAAGAAACACACAATTAATAAATAAAAAAGAAACGCATAACAAACATCATAAACTTTTTGGAACACTCGTGGCGATGTGTATCTTGATTTGGATGTCTTCGTTTTCCATCTTATACCAACGAAACCAACAACTCCACCACGGGATTTGGGATGAGTTTTGTTCTGAAATCGATTTGGATTGGATCTGTTTGAAATCAATTTATTACATTGAGTTTTAGTGATTTGTTTAGAATCACGTTATTATATTTGGAAAGGTTTGAGAAACAAAATTCCTTATGAAATTTGCATTTTCAGTAAAAGAGGAGTGGTTGTTGTGGGTCATAGTGAGGGGAGGGATGTAACGACAACGATAGGAGAAAATGGAGGGGACCGAAGAAGAGTGTGTGATCATAGACCATAGATAGCCGTTGGTGAGGAACGATGAAGTACTCATGGGGTTTATAATTAATGTTTTGTTTTTTTAAATGCTTTACATTGTTGTACATAAGTTTTATCACCTGTATGTTAAAAAACACAGTCTAAACAGACGAAAATACCCCTCATGGACGAGGCACATAAGGGGGTTCCCAATGGATATTTAAACAAAGCTAGGTTTAGGCACATAATTTTGCAACAAAATTGCAACAACAGTGATGATATTTTGTAATTATTTCGTGTGAAGGATAAGGTTCAAAATGGTGTGATGCGTGGCGGTGAGGTCAAGCCTTAGGAGTCACGGCGAAGCTACGACGTTTTCAAATCTTTATATCATATAAATTATTATACATGTAAACATATATTTTCTACGATTACCCAATGTGTCAATGATATTAAATGATTTACATTAGGTTATACATTAGAAAACTAACAAACAAAACATTAAAAATAGTAAGAAAAATCAAGTATTGTGTTACAAAAACGGCGTATTAGGTCATGGTGTGCTACAAACAGACATAACGTAACGTGAGTCACAAGCTTTAAGCCACAGCACGTCACGACAACCGGAGTTTTTTTGAACACAAAGATGAATCAGTTTAATTCGTTATTTTTATGTAACCATAGGAACCAAATTTGTAATTTTTATGTAACCATAGGGACCAAATTTGTAAATTTTATATAACCATAGGGACCAAATTTGTAATTTACCCGGTGACTGACTAGAGATGCAAAATACAATCAAACACGTCAAAACTAACTACTGTACATCGTTTCAACGGTGGCAAAGAAAGGGGAAAACTGAAAACCCCAGCACACACAGTAATAAGGTGATGAACTGTCATATAGCTCTTCTAGAGAGAGAGAATCGGTCTTAGAGAGAAGATAACATGATGATTTCAGATGCTATGGAAGACGAAGAGAAATGGTTAGCAGAAGGAATCGCTGGAATTCAACACAACGCTTTCTACATGCATCGCGCCTTGGTAATTTTATAGATTAATTTCAATTTCTAACTTCCTACTTGATTTGATTTTGAAATTTCATAAAATTCGATTCAGTAGCTGTGATTTGTCCCTAATTTGCGTTAATTCTTGATAAATTTTTCATCAGGATGCTAATAATCTCAGAGAAGCCCTAAAATATTCGGCACAGTTGTTGTCTGAGCTTCGGACTTCAAGATTATCTCCTCACAAATACTACGAGCTCTGTAATCTTCTGTTTAACTTTAGTTATAGAATTTATTTGATTTTGGAGCAAAAATATGTTTCCATGATTAGTTATGCTTCTGTTCCAAGAATTGGAGATATAATTGAACTAATTCTCAACTTGATAATTGATATGAATCGTATCGATTGTGGAGAAATATTTCATTGCTATATCAAATTTTTAACAATTAGTACAAATAGAGATCTAGTGGTGTTGATTTTGTAAGATAATTGATTTCAAATCCCAAACAAAGAAGTTAAACCTACAATGCAGGTGGCCAACCACAGACTAATAATTTCTCTTAATCGTAGATTAAATCACTCAATTCATATAATTGACAATCTTACCTCTAGTTGCGACATCTATTGATTTTATTCTCACTGTGTTGTCCATAAAGAAAAGGTCAACTTAAAAAAGAGTGACTGAGATTTTTAATTTAATCATTGGACTTGTAGTTTTGTTACTAATTAACCTTTTCACTTGTTAAAATGCAAAAAGAACTTCAAACTATGCCATATGAATACTCCACTGCAAGTCAAATGAGGTGTTTTCCGACTCCCAAATTGATTAGTTATTTAAAGAAAATATTTATAGATGCAGAGCACTATATACTAAGGGGCACAACTGGTAAGAACGCAAAGAGAGGTGATACAGAGTCAATGGACTAATATTAACTGCATTGATATGAATTCTTTTAATTCTTCAAACTTTATTAAATTACTTAATTACTCACAGGGTTATAGTAGTGCTAAATTGGTAACAAAGTCCGTTTCGGTTATAAATTTGTCAAATAATAAATGTGACTACCACCGTCAGAACTATATCTCCCCTTTCTTCTCTTGGAAAGAAGATACTAGATAGTATCAAATTTGAGTTCAAAATCATTTCCAAAGTCTATTAATCATTATGTTTGCTGGTTTAAAGAACTTCAGTTTGTTGTTTGGTTGGCATAATCAGATATGAGAGCCTTCGATGAGTTGAGAAAGTTGGAAATCTTCTTTAAGGAAGAAGAAAGGCATGGCTGTTCCGTCGTGGACTTGTATGAACTTGTCCAACATGCTGGAAACATTTTACCTAGACTGTAAGTGATAATACAATAAAATTCTATTTTTGTTGGTTACGCCTACACCCATGCAGTAAGCATAGTAGATAATCACAAGCTGTTGGGTCTACTTGTCATAGACCGTCAATATGCATGCCAATATTCCTTTTGATAGAGGCTCCTAGCCATATCTGTAATCCCTACATGCATAAGCACTCATTTGTTATTGGTAATTTATGTGTTTAGACTTTAGAGTTGAACTGTTGTTAATGCATGGAGCAAAACATGTCAACTGTTCCCTAAGTAGCACGCCATACATGCATGCACAGATTTTGAATGAGCAATGAAGTCTCAATCTGCAGTTACAATTTCATTGCAAAAGATTCTTTAACAATTAAGAATAGGTCCCATAAACTTTTCTTGAAAGCAGGGAGAAGGGGGGTCTAATTGATCTGGCAAGTATCTTCCCTAGATTGATTTCTAGTAACCATTTGTAGAAAAATTATTGCCACGCCCTGGGTAAAAAACCGAGCTGATCTGTTAAAAAAATAGACTGTGTTGAAGCTTCACCTGTATGTGTTCTGAATATCAGGCATTATGTGAATAATTTTTTGAAAACTGTTTGCCCGAATCTCCAAATGCCCTGGTGGAAAGTAAAATAGTTAAGATATACAATACAAACTGCAGTTGTAATCCTTATAACTGTCTCACTAATGTTACAAACCCTGTTTGTTTCACACACGGGTAAATTTAAATGTTGAAACGTCATGGAAGTTGACCTTACTTTTGGTTGAAATTCTTAACTGTGAAAAAAGGATCGTCAAAGCAAGAATAGAGACCTCAAGTATTGAGTTAAGAGATAGTACCCAACTATCCATAGTTCCATGTCCAGTAAAGGGGACAAATAGGAATACAGTTAACTTATTGTAGACAGGGTGGTAACTGAGGTTTAAAGCTACTACAAGATGAAATTGGGTGTCCATGATTGCACACATGTAATATAACAGCACTTGCATGATCTCATGTTACAAATAAAACATTTGCTGCCACATTTTGCAGCAACTTCTGTTTATATGTGGGAATTCTTGATATTTGTCTCTCTGATTTATAGGTATCTCCTGTGTACAGTAGGGTCTGTTTACATAAAATCAAAGGAGGCTCCTGCTAAGGACGTTCTTAAAGACCTTGTCGAAATGTGTCGTGGGGTTCAGCATCCCATACGTGGGCTATTTCTTAGGAGTTACCTGGCACAAATTAGTAGAGATAAGCTCCCAGACATCGGTTCTGACTATGAAGGGTAAGGAAGTTGTATCCCCTGCAATTAATGTTGTGCTTAATTTTCTGTATATGTATGCCTAGAGTGAAGATGTTCTTCAGGTCTGCTTTCATGTGGTTTTGTAATGGCCTATTATACATACCACTTAATAGTGATTAGGATTTAGATCTATATGATTCATTTCTGCAGTGAGAAATTTGCTTTTCACTTACCCCCTTCCAGAGAGTGTGGATTCCAGAATTCAAGTATAAATGTATGAAAAACAATAACAACATGAATAATCTTTAGGGGAAAGGGAAACTGTAAATCATATATCTCACTTGAATATATCGTGGCTATAAAGTAATCGATAATAAGAACAAACTCACGACTTTGGGATATTCTCTCTAACCTTCTAATGTAGCCCTAAGCTTATTATATGCTAGAGGAAATCGCAATAAGGAAATAAGGAATAAAGGCATTATACACTTGCCTTTTATTCAATGAGATCAATTCCTCTTACACAACAAAATAATTTCCGAACAGAGAGGCAACAAAAGTTTGGTTTCATTATTATGTAGTTTGAGTTCTATTCTTTGTGGTAAATGTATTGTGGTTTGTTGTATTTAGATGTTCTTGTTTGCACCTAAGTATCTTAAGATTCTTCCACGAACATCCCATATCACTAAATTTCATCTTGAAAGAATTGTTCAGATTTATCGTCTGTGGTCATATGTTTCTTCTTCTGCAATTTACAGAGAGAGATTTATTCTTCCTTGTATGCCTAAATTAATTTACTGAATTACTTGTAACTTGTAAGAATGTCAAATATGTGTGTATCATGTCCATTGATGCAAGCAGCCAAGAACAACTACATGTAAATGACAATTATGACATGGGACTAGTTAGGGCAAAGTTATCTTTCTCGGGTTAAGTTGCAGAACTTGGCTTTCATCTCATCTCAATTTTTAATTAGCATTACGAACTAGATGAAGTAATTTTTTTAGTAAAGAAGGTAATATTGCTTCTTGTCTTGTAGAGATGATGATACTGTCATGGATGCTGTAGAGTTTGTGCTTCAGAATTTTTCGGAGATGAATAAACTTTGGGTTCGGATGGAGCATCAGGTTTGTATCTTTATTGTTTTATTTTGCCATAATTGTGACATGCATCTCATAATTGCATGACACAAAATGTTGTAATGAATCATGAGAGCATGATTTTTCGCAATGCAGGACTAATAGTGCCTGTACTACATTCATTTTGGTGATCCTGAGTTGAGGCCTTCATTTGGGCTTTCTGGTCTGCAGGGACCTGCCAGAGTGCGAGATAAAATGGAAAAGGAGAGGAATGAGCTGCGTGATCTTGTAATATCAACACCATGGAAAACATTCATTTGGTTAGAGTAGATGGTGAAACCACTGTGAATGTTATTTAAACACGTCTTTGAAATTTCAGGTTGGTAAAAATCTGCATGTCCTTAGTCAGATAGAGGGTATTGACCTTGATTTGTACAAAGAAACAGTTCTTCCCAGAGTCTTGGAGCAGGTGTAGCTTCTAGTTATCCCATATTTTCATTCTTTATAACATATTAAAGTTACACTGTTTAACTTCCTATGATCCTATCTGATATCTGACAGGTTGTCAACTGTAAGGATGAGCTTGCACAGTATTATCTGATGGACTGCCTGATTCAGGTGTTTCCAGATGAATATCATTTACAGACTCTTGAAACCCTGTTAGGTGCTTGTCCCCAGCTCCAGGTGTGAAAAATTGCTTAATGGATCCTTCTTTGTTTAGAACGAACCTTCTCATTTTTTGTTTCCCTTGTCTTATATCTGAATATCGTTTTGAGACCCTGGTCTTGTTCTGGGCACTCTTTGTAAATAAGGGAATTTTTTTATAAGTTTATAGATATGCATGTGTATGTTATAAAGTTGTAACTGTGTGAACTCTGTTAAAATTTCAGCCTACTGTTGACATCAAGACAGTACTGTCCCAACTTATGGAGAGACTATCAAGTTATGCTGCTTCTAGTCCAGAAGTAAGTTGTTCATGGGAAGTTGTTTCATTTTTCATGCTTTTGCATTTTGTCGAAATGATTACTTTTGCAGGTCCTACCAGAGTTCCTTCAAGTAGAAGCTTTTGCAAAATTAAGCAGTGCTATCGGGAAGGTATGCTTGTGAATCTGATCACTTATGGGCATTTATTCTCTGTTTTTCGTGTTGTTCTCTTGTTGATAATGGACGGTTTTGAGCCAATGTCTATTCATTCTGCTATTGCAAAAATGTTGTTGAATTTGTGTGGAATTGTTCTGGAGTTGTCTGGCAGATCTCAACTGTAAAAATATATTTACCTAGAATTACTTCACAACTTTCTGATTTTCTACCTACATTTATTTATCCTGCATATCTGTATGCTGAAGTATAAACTTATTTGCTTATTATTCCTCATTTAATATAATTTGGTTACATTTTGTTTATGCAATATACATTTTGTCAGAGTTTGGTGCGTGCCACTAATTGAATGATGCAAATTATAATTTGACTGTAATACTTTGTTTTATTTGGCAGGTTATTGAAACTCAGGGTGACATGCCAATTGTTGGAGCCATTACTTTGTATGTTTCTCTTCTCACATTCACTCTTCGTGTTCATCCTGATCGACTTGATTACGTGGATCAAGTGCTGGTATGTTAATTTTCAAGTTGATTGCCAAATCAAATGAGATGTAAAGCTTATGTACAATGTAGAGCCAGGCTGGTTATAAGTCCTAGAAATATCTCTTCAGTTTTTCCACCATAAATTAACAATAAAGTGGCAAACATAAAAAGAAAGAAAAGAGAAAAGTTTATTTTTCTATGGCTTATCTTGTGACGGTTTCTTGCTCTCTATCTTGGATAGGGATTATGTGTCAAGAAACTTGCGAATAAACCGAAGCTTGAAGATAGTAGAGCTACAAAACAAGTTGTTGCACTTTTGAGCGCTCCACTGGAAAAATATAGCGATATTGTCACTTCCTTGACATTATCTAATTATCCTCGAGTCATGGATCACCTCGACAATGGAACTAATAAAATCATGGCTATGGTTATTATTCAAAGCATAATGACGAACCAGGCTTATGTATCATCTGCTGACAAGGTATTGAACATCTTTTTGTTGTTTTACTCGTTTCTTTCTAGAGTTAATTGACCAATATTGGTTTTCTTACATAATAGAGTAAATTACAATTTTCGTCCCTGTGGTTTAGAAATTACAGTTTTCATCCCTATGGTTTGTAATTTATTGCTATTTTCGTCCTTATTATTTACATTTTTTGTTGTTTTGGTCGCTGTGGTTTAGAATTATTTACTATTTTTGTCCCTTGTATTTAAAGGTAGGACCTAGTCCAGGGACGAAAATAGCAACAAATTGCAAACCAGATGGACAAAAATCGTAATTTACTCGACATAATATGTTGTTGGTGTACCTGTTGCAGGTTGAGGTTCTTTTTGAACTTATTAAAGGGCTTATAAAGGATTTGGAGGGTGATTCAGATGATGAGGTGCATATTTTAAGTTTCAACTTTCTGGTTGTAGCATGCTAACAGTACCACGATAGTACCAATAGAGCATTATGATTGCTTTTTTTGCTCATTTAATAGTTTTTGGCTCGCTAATTAGTAATTCGGCTGCTGTTTTTTCACTATTCTTTTTCTTTTGTTTGTATTATGTTTCACAAATGCTGATAGCTTGATGAGGAGGATTTTAACGAGGAACAGAATTCTGTTTCTCGCGTTATACATGTGCTATATAACGATGACCCAGAGGAGATGTTGAAGGTAACTAATGTTCAGTGGCTGTGTTTTTAATATATATTTACTTGCTGTGTTTACAGTCCGTCAGAGTTGACTACTTAACGATTATAACTTGTTTCTCTGTTGTAGATTATATGTACTGTGCGAAAGCATATCATGACTGGAGGCCCTAGGCGTCTCCCTTTCACAATTCCACCTCTTGTTTTTTCTGCTTTGAAGGTATGTCATTGCATACTGCAGATTTGTTTCTGTTAAGTTTTCAATGTTCAGAAGTCAAATATCTGTGAAGGACCATTTATCAACGTACTTAGAAAAAGGAAAATGAAATGCGTACAGTGAGTCAAGTGTTGTACTGAATGGTGTTAATCAGTGTCAGATGAACCTTTATATTTTATTTGCAGTTGGTTCGACGATTGCAAAATCAGGATGGAGATGTAGCTGGAGAAGAGAATCCAGCAACGCCTAGGAAAATCTTTCAGCTCCTAAATCAGGTGATTTTAAAATATGAAAAAGCTGTTAGAGACTTAAGAGTTTTATATGGAGATAGCATATTTGATCTCATATGGCACCCATGTTAAGAGATTTCTTCTTGCTGCATCTAGTTGTTTTATTATTTTTCCTCTTTTGTTCAATAACAAAATTCATATTGCAATGCACCATAGCAATTTGTAAACAATCATGCATAATGTATCTCCATCTATATTTTAATGACATGATACAAGTTCTCAGGATGTTGCTTTACATAAGTGGGCTCTGCCATAGTTCCCCATCACATAATGTATCTCGATCATATTTTAATTTTGTATTTTTCAGATAATCGAGGCACTTTCATACGTTCCATCTCCTGAATTGGCATTGAGGTTGTACTTGCAGTGTGCAGAGGTAAAGTCTTGTAATCCTGCACATTTTGATACTATTTTAAAATTTCTACGGCCAGCCCTAGGAGTTGAGGTATAAACTTATCTGTTAAAACCTTTGAGGGCCGGTTCAACCGGCAAATAAAGGCTAGCCCTTGAGGCTCCCTCCCCATAGATCGTCGGTTCGAGTTTCCTCAAAGCCATTGGGGATTTTCGTAGCTGTTATCTTCAGTGCCACATGGGATTATTAGTCGAGGTGCGCGGAAGCTGGCCCTGCCACCCACGGTTAGGGGGCATTTGGTTTGATGGAATGGTTTTGAGTGATTTCGATTTTGTGGAAGGATTTTGAATCTTTTGAGTGTTTGGTTTGTAGGATTTGGATTGAAATTGAATTCCACTTTACATAAATAAGTTATGAAAACGGGTTATAAATAATTATAAAAATAATTAAATTATCTTTTTATTAATTGATTATTATACAACAAATGTTTTCAACATATTTTAAAACAATATTAGACACTTAGGCACAAATTCTATGAAATACCAACAACCCCCATGGAATTTCTAAATCCCATGTTTGTGGGATTTCAAATCCAAGCAATCCTTCAAACCAAATATAGAATTGGAATGGAATCGAATTCCAAATCCCTTTAAATCCTATTCAATCCTACAAACCAAACAGGACCTTATTTTTTAGATCATTTTACAAACCTTCGGTTGCGCTCTTTATTACCTACTAAATGCCGACCCTAGTGGATTTACACTGCAACCTTGACATCAGTGAACCAACACATTACTCACGCCCGTTCTCAAGATATTTTACCTCTTTTTTTTCTTTTCAGGCTGCCAATGACTGTGATCTGGAACCAGTTGCTTATGAATTCTTCACTCAAGCATTTGTTTTATATGAGGAAGAAATTGCGGTAAATAATTGCTCATTCTCTTGAACACGCAAAAAAGCAGCCATTATGGTAGAATGGTTTTTTCCCTTGGAAATGGTCAACAAATAGATCATTGAGGTATCTGAGGGTGCATTCGGTATATGAGACAAGATAGAACCCAAGTGGGACAAAAATGCATTTTTTGTCCTACCAAAATAGGTAAAACAAAAATCCAAGAGATGGGATAGGATTGGTAAATTACCAAACTACCCATGTCAAATTAAAACCCTAAAATCTTCCACATTTTTCACCCGCCTACCTCATTCTTCCCCATCAAGTCTCGTCTGTGTACCGAACGCACCCTAAAGGAGTTAAATCATCCATTTATACCTTTGGGCCAAAATCCACCTGGCGATTGGTCGAGTTAATTAGTTACATGGTGGCAGGACTCCAAAGCTCAAGTGACTGCAATTCACCTCATAATTGGAACCCTTCAGAGAACAAATGTATTTGGTGTGGAGAACAGGGATACCTTGACACATAAAGCCACAGGGGTAAACATAATTTGAACCCTTCAGATAATTATTCTATTTGTTCCCTCTTCACAAACTTTTAACCAATAAAGCGTTTTTTTTTTCTTTTCGTATTCAGTATTCAGCCAAACTTCTGAAGAAGCCGGATCAATGTAGAGCGGTTTATGCATGTTCACATCTGTTTTGGGTGGATGATCAGGATGGAATCAAGGATGGAGAAAGGTCTGCCTACTGCCCATCTCGTTAATTCTATGGCTGTTCGCTCTTTTATCGAAATTAATTCTATCTTTTTTGATTCCAGAGTCCTCCTTTGCCTTAAACGCTCATTAAGGATCGCAAATGCTGCACAACAAATGGCAAGTGTTGCACGAGGTAGTAGTGGCCCTGTTACGCTCTTTGTCGAAATACTCAACAAGTACGTTCACTCGTCTTTCCCCCCCCCCCCCCCACACACACACACCACCACCACACACACATTCTAAACCCTAATCCCTAATCAGGAATGCAAATTTGGGCTTCTGGAGGAATGAGCCAATTATATTATATAAAATCAAACAGTTTCTTTTATTATCATTCTCATTGATTAGTGCTTAATACCTCCAACCAAACACCCCCTTTTTTCGTTGGTTTTCCATTAAGATCTGTATAGATAAAGCTATCTATGTGGATTAATCTATCTGTATAGATTGAGAAGGTTTTTATTTGGGAGGGTTTTTCATAAATGGAAGCAGCGTGTTTTTTAACTAGGAGAGGCATGTTTGGAAAAAAAAAACTTGGCTTTCTGCATAAGGCTTCCCCCTAAAAGCTTACTGAATAAGCCACTTTCTATATCATTAAGTCACTACTCACTACCAAACAGTAATGTATAGCTGAACGAATAAGCGGTGGGTGTTATTAAGCTCATTAAGCTGCTGACAAACAGTCCCTTACTTAATAACTTGACAAAAACGTCATCAATAATTACAAGATCTACCGGTTACAGTCCAAATGGGTACGAAATAAGAATAATCGAAATATTTGTTACACTAATCGAGAAAATAAAAAAAATCATCGTTACACTTTTTCTGTTTGCATTTTAGCCAGCTCACCTGTACATAACACTCCAACCAGGTACCTCTATTATTTCGAGAAAGGCAATCCACAGATAACGAGTGCCGCAATTCAAGGGCTTATTGAGTTAATCAAAACGGAAATGCAAAGTGACACGGTAACACCCGATCAAACTTCGGATGCTTTCTTTGCTTGTACCTTAAGGTACATTCAGTTCCAGAAACAGAAAGGTGGTGCAATGGGTGAGAAATTTGATACCATTAAGGTCTGATCTTTTCCAACTTAACTATATTTTTCTTCTTTCTTTCTTTCTTTCTTTTTTGTTGATTTACTACATATGGGCAAAGGCAGTTTGGTGTGATTTCATATGTTTGCATTTACAGCAATTGATTTTGCTTTGCCTTCATATGGTTTGTACATTTCTTTATATTTGTATTGTACTGCATACATATATACATATATCTATATATATAGTACATTCACAGCATGTACATTTTTAATTGTGTGGATAACATTTTCCTGACAAAATACCCTTAAGAGTACTTGTACTTTATGTTTTTTGTACTTGGACATTGGATGATTTAATTCCACAGATACCCTCCAGTCGAGTGGGAAAAGGACAAATTTATCCATTTAATACTTGTATACAAATAATAATGATGATACATGTTAATTTTTCTTTAGAATGTTTGTAATTTTAAGGGTGTCCAATTTGATATTCTTGTCTATTAAAGGGTGCAATTTGAAATATGACGGGATTAGACAAAACTGAGTGGGACAAAATGCATTTTTTTTAATTCTGGCCCACTGTCGTAGGTGGAACAAAAAAAAGTACATGTTACAAGATTACTAATTACTAAACTAGAGGGAGATTTAAATGTGAACTTTGCATTTTTAAAGGAACAAAGGAACATCCTTAGGACCACATATGATGTGGGTCCCATGCAATATAAATCATATCTGATTCAATGGTGGGCCCCTTTGAATCAAATATGATTTTATATTGTGTGGAATTTCATATATTCGTAATGATCATCATGGTTCAAATTCAGGCAATCACAATCTCTTGTGGTTGGGTCATGTCTATATTTTAGAAGGTGGAAAATTGTCTGGTTGCACGGTTTGTATTGATGATACGATTTGGTGTGAAGTGTGTTGTGTGTGGATTAAGGGCCCAAAGATTTATACGTATGATGGGCAAGTAGGTTGGAGGCCTGGGACCATACACAGTACAAGAAAACAGAAGATGTGACAAGATTAATAAGTTACTAAAACATTATTGTCAAATTGAAACACTAAAACCATCCACAATTCTTACATGTCTGCCTCACTCTCATATTTCTAGTTTTATCTAGTCCAATCCGTATACTAAAATCAGCCTAAAGAGACTTGGGGGCTATTTTCAAAATGATTATTATGGTTCAAAATCGTGACAATCACAGTTTCATCTAGTCCAATCTGCGTGTCAAAAAATAGCCTAAAGAGAATTGAGGGCTATTTTGGAATGATTATTATAGTTCAAATTGAGACAATCACAACCAGGCGATGTTTGCGTTTCAGAAGGTGGAAGAAAATTATCTGGTTCGTATGGATGAGATGCTTTGTGTGAAGTTGGTTGTTTGGATTAAGGGACCAAAGATTGTTATGTATGGTGGGTAAGTAGGTTTGAGCCCCAGGACCGGTCATAAGAAGCTTGGACATGGTTGCTAAAAGCCTAGCTGGTTACGATTTTTAAAAACTGGAATAATTAAGGGACTGGTTATCGTGTCTTTATCCAAGGTCTTGTTATATTTGTTGTCTTATTCAGTGTACGGTCATATCAGGCTTTTTTTTTCTTGGACCATTTTTGACATTTTGCTCAGCTATACATATGTGTTTTATTTTGTGGTTGTTTATCAAAACATTCTTACAACTCAAACTCAATCTTTATTTTTTTGAGTATGATTTTTCTTTTTTTTGGTTATTGACAATTAGAATATCTAATTAGAGTAAACAAAAATATTTTTAGAATAAGTCATTATAAAATAAGTTTATCTAAAACACAAATTTATAACAAAGGTTAATAAATATCAGTCTTATTATATCAAAACATGAAGAAAAAAACTAAAATTCACCTAATTATAACCAGAATTCGAGTGAAACAATTAATATATAAAGAAAAACAAACATTTTATTTTTTCAGTTTAATATTTATATTTGTTATAAAAAAAATCCACTTTTTCATTTTTCTTACTTTTTTAATAATTCTTTTTTAAATACAATTGTTTTTTTCTAGTGAGAAGAAGCAAAGCCCAATCCCATCAACCAAAAACATGAAATCATTGAATACAACAAGAATAAAATAAAATAAAATAAGACATGGGCACATGGTGTTGGGAGGCACCATTATTGTAAAAGTTGTTTTCTTTTAAGCTCCTCTTTCTTAGCCACAAATGGAACCACTCTATAGTCTATATCTTATACACTTGTATATAAGTCTCAAGTGGGCCCACTCTAAAATGGCTTTATTTTATTCAATTGAAGATCCAATAAGGACAAAATGTAATATTTTATTTAAATTAAGTTTATCAAAATAATTATTCAATTCCCAAAGTAGAATGTTGACCACAAAAATAATTAGTGGGAGAAAAATGTTATTTTAATGAGAAATTAATTATTTTAATCCTTTTAGAAATCAAAGTTACTAAATTGACCATTTTTTCTCCATTTTTATCAAAATGACCAAAATACAATCGAAATACCCTACGAATTTTAAATCCCTCCGCCAAACAGCTCAAATCATCCGCCAAATTTGGAGCGGCGGTTATAAATTGACAATTTCTTATTTACATTTACATTTTCTACCCTTAAAGTTAGTTAATAAATTACTTTAGGTATTTTACTTTTTAATTTTTCGTTTTACACCTTTATCACATTAACACACATACTTGTATATCAATTAAAATACGTCTAAAAATACGTTTGTATTTTAACAAGTTACACCATTATAATCGTCTCGACAATATTGGGCTCATTTCGAAGGTATTGTCGAGACGATTATAATGGTGTAACTTGTTAAAATAAAAACGTATTTTTTAGACGTATTTTAATTGATATACGAGTATGTGTGTTAATGTGATAAGGGTGTAAAACGAAAAATTAAAAAGTAAAGTAGCTAAAGTTATTTACTAACTAACTTTAAGGGTATAAAATGTAAATATAAATAAGAAATTGTCAATTTATAACCTCCGTCCCAAATTTGGCGGAGGATTTGAGCTGTTTGGCGGAGGAATTAAAATCGTAGGGTATTTCGATTGTATTTTGATCATTTTGGTAAAAGTGGAGAGAAAATGGTCATTTTGATAATTTTGATTTTTAAAATGGTTAAAATAATTAATTTCCCTAGTTTAATTGTATTGTTATCTTATATTTATAGTTTAATTTTTTTTCTGAGTCATGTATTATTTATATACGATTAAATTTACACATTTATCGTATTTTATGAGGTTTGAATCTTTAACTTACAAAGAGACTAAGGTAAGAGATTTTTTTTGTAGTAACGTAATAGAGTTAATAAAACTTAGAGCTTAATCGATCAGTTATACATGATTGTTTAGTATAACTTACTGTTATTAAAATTGGCTTATTCAATAAGTTTTTTGAGAAAGCTTTATGTAAAAAATCAAGTTTGTTTTGAAAATTAATCCCTCCCAATTAAAAAAACATGCTTCTGTTATTTTAAAGAATCCCTCCTAAATAAAAACTTTGTCAATTAATACAGACATATTAATCGATACACGACCTAACACATATACATATTGGACCATCACTCTTTATGTGATCATTTAATTTGTCATTGGTAATTTTTTCTAAGTACCTAATAAAAATATAAATTTATAATCACACATTTATACTTATTTTTATATGAATATGTTTAATTTGGACATAACCCAAGTTATATATGTCTTGTACTTTTATGGAAATAGGCATAATTCAGTTGCTATTAAACTAATCATTTAAATTGCATATCTTAATTAAGAAAAACTATTTGAAAGTCATAAATAAAAACTAAACATATTTTGAGATATCTTTATGCTATTCTTTTTTATTCTTTCAAATTTAGAGATTTATTTATCATTTTTTTTAATTTTTTTTTAACAAAACATAGTTGTTAAAACAAATTTTCTCAAATCTCTAAAATAAGTTGACAATATGGGTGCACAAAAATACGACAATCCAACTATGAACCATCCAATGTCTACTCAAGTTGTATCATACTCAATTTGTTGCACTCTTATTCTTTAAAATATAATATGATTGTTAGGTCTTTTATTAATGTGCATATAGTTTAAATTTCTCTCTCTCTCTCTCTCTATATATATATATAACTCTTTTGTATATGTGTTCAGAAATTTGGACCATATATATATGCAAGTTAAGAAAAAACATTTAAAAGTGATCTACTTAAAAAGTACAGATAAGCGGTATAATTGATTGATGATAAATAATGAAATTATGAGTAGAGAAAACACCATAATTAATGTAACAAACATACGATAATAGCTACATCTACCAAGGTCTCAAGCCGACCAAACCGACTAATCCAATCGAACTCGTACTGTTTTGGGTTGAGTTGGATTGTAGTTTTTTTTGGATTGGGTTGAATTGAAATGTTTCAAACCGTAAACAAGATTGAGTTGTTCAAATGCATATAATCCAATTCCAACTCGTTTTCACCCCTAATTATAGATGTTTTTAGGGTTGCAAATAAACTGAACGTTCAGCTAACCATTCGACAGGAAGTTCGTTTATGTTCATTTGTTCGGTTAAATTAAAAGAAACAAACCTTCGTTCGTATTCATTCAGTTCATCTCCCGTCTATGCTATGTTATTTTTTTGGGGACCAAATTACGTTTTTCATCCCTATGGCTTGTCAAAAATTATGTTTTCATCTCTATGATTTACAAATTGCAGTTTTCATTCCCATGATTTGTAATTTATTGCTATTTTTCCCCGTATAATTTACAGTTTATTGTTGTTTCGGTTCCTGTGGTTTACAATTCCTTACCGTTTGAGTCCCTTGTACTTAAGATATGAATTAGTCTAGGAACGAAAATAACAATTAATTGTAAACCATAGGAACTAAAATCACAATTTAAAAACTACAGGACGAATATAGAAATTATTAATAAGCCATAAGAACAAAAATCATAATTTACTTTTTTTTTAGTGAATGTTTAATATTATATAACAAATATTTTATTCAAAAAAATATATATTATATAACAAATATAATAATCATGTTTGCCATAAAATTAGAAGAACTTAAAAAAATGGATAACAAGAAACATCCCCTCATTAAAGAAGACAAAAAGTTTTTATTAGTAGTAACGCTTTAAAGGGTGTCCCATTTTGGTGGGAATCAAAAACAAGATATTTATGGCGATTCATCGTCTCTCTCTCTCTCTCTCTCACACACACATACACACACAAACACACAGTGGCTCTTCATACAAAACGGGAGCACAGAAATCGCTGCCGACAGATATTTACACCCACCAAATCCGTTTGGTAATAGATCCAAAATCATCCATCCATTCATTCATTATTCTTCTTCTTCTTCTTCCCTACTTTTATATTATAAACACTTGTTTATTTGATTTTAATTTTAATTTTGTTTAATTTCTGACGCTCCACACGACTTGGGTTTTGTTTGTTCTTCCTCTTTTTTTTCCATCTCAGATTCGTCTTCAGTAAGCAATCATGATGTTTTATGAGTAGATCAGTTGGATTTCTTGACAATTGCGATCAGATTATGTGATTTTGAAACGTAATTTTGGGATTTTGGGGGCTGAATCGAGAGTGAAAAGATGGGTGTAGTGAGCACCATTTTGGGGGCATTTGGATTTGGAATTGGGGTTTCACTTGGGCTTGTGATTGGTTACTATTTCTTCATTTACTTCCAATCAACTCATGTTGAGGTTCGTAACCATTTTTGGATTCTGTTCTTCAAATTATATATATATATATAATATCTGGTAATTGATTCTGTTCATGGAGAAATTGTTTGACTCTGAGTTGAAAAATGGTGAAATTATATGCAAATATGCAATTAGTTACTAATTTTATATGTTTTTGTTTAGAATCCGAAAATACGGCCTTTGGTTGAGCGAGATTCAAAGTCACTGCAAGATATGCTTCCTGAGATACCCATGTGGGTGAAGAACCCTGATCATGATCGGGTATGTTCTTGCTTTCTAGGTCAAATTGTGATTATGAAAATTGAATCTAATGCTTTTTCAGTTCAAAATTAAT
Organism: Silybum marianum; assembly: GCA_036898165.1. Taxonomy (NCBI): domain Eukaryota; kingdom Viridiplantae; phylum Streptophyta; class Magnoliopsida; order Asterales; family Asteraceae; genus Silybum; species Silybum marianum. Next base: position 52,538,726 of record CM072529.1, on the reverse strand, counting down.
CCGAAATATTTCGGTTTTTAGCTTCAAATGCATAAATTTTCAATACCCTTTTGATGGTTTGATCTATTTATGTAATTTTTGGTTATCTAATTTAACGTTGAAAAGAAACTTATTTGACTTTGAAAAGTCGAATGTAAATCCTTTTGGGTTTGGTTATTTACATCCAAACTTATGGTGTGTGCAGGTTGACTGGCTTAACAAGTTTGTTGAATTAATGTGGCCATATCTGGACAAGGTAATGTGGTTTTAGGATTTCAATCTGACATGGGTAGTTTAGTAATTTACCAATTTTGTACCGTCTTCTTGATTCTGCGGAATGTTTTAGGGTTTTGATTTGACATTGGTAGTTTAGCAATTTACCAATCTTGTACTGTTTTCTTAGTAATTTACCAATCTTGTACTATTTTTTTGATTTTGGGGGAAAATTTTAGGGTTTTAATTTGACATGGATTAGTTTAGTAATTTACCAATCTTGTACTATCTTCTTGATTTTTGGGGGAAATTTTAGGATTTTAATTTGACACGTGTTAGTTTAGTAATTTACCAATCTTGTACTATCTTCTTTATTTTTGGGGAAAATTTTAGAGTTTTAATTTGACACGGGTTAGTTTAGTAATTTACCACACGCACCCATTATTTTTTAAGTATGTAACATTTATATACGACAAATACTCACACACACACACACATTGTTCAACCTTTGGTGAGGTTTGAACCCTCAGTAACCCCCAGATACCGATGGGCCAATGACCATTTGGTTCAAAGATTTGATACCAAAGTAGTGACGGTTTGAACATTTTTTTGTAGGCGATTTGCAAGACCGTGAAGACAATAGCGGAACCTATCATAAAAGAGCAGATTCCAAAGTACAAAATTGATTCGGTCGAATTTGATACACTTACATTAGGCAACCTACCGCCTACGTTCCAAGGTTGTATATGAATGACTGCTAATCAAAATTTGACGGTGATTTTTTTACGTCCGTAATAATTTTTTTTATGGTCGTGTTTGATTGTTTTCAGGAATGAAAGTTTATACAACGGATGAAAAGGAATTAATAATGGAACCATCGTTCAAATGGGCTGGGAATCCTAACATACATGTAGCTGTTAAGGCGTTCGGGTTGAGACCCACCGTTCAGGTTTGTATATTGGCTTATTGCACCATAAACCTTAAACACTAAACCAAACTAATACCAGTATATCTATCGGTATGAGTACTAGGGGTGAGCATAACCGGGTACCCGGTTTCAATTTTTTATTTTATTTTTTTACAAAATGCATACGATAAAAATGTAATTTTAAGTCTATTATAAACTACAAAGTACCAGCTTAAAGTAACAGATACAACAAATGGTCAAACTAATATGATAAAAACGTAATTTTAAATGTATTATAAACATATAAAACACGTCTAATTCTAACCTAAAAGGTAATATAATTTTATTGATAAATATATAATATAATTTTTATTTATAAGTAGTGGGTACCCGTCGGTTCCGGTTCTGGGTACCCAGTCCCCGGCGGGTATCCAGTAACGGTTCCAAAAAAAAAATGAGAACCGGAACCGCCAGTTCCAAAGCGGATACCAGGTTCCATTGCTCATCCCTAGGTATATCCATCTGAAGGTGGGGCCCGGAGGTAGTAAAATAGAGCAGATGTTTTCGTGAAGACATCTTGATTATTGTTTTTTATTTTTATTTTTATTTTTCAGGTGGTTGATTTGCAAGTATTTGCTTCGCCTCGTATCACCTTAAAACCGTTGGTTCCGAGCTTCCCTTGCTTCTGTCAAATTTATGTATCCCTCATGGAGAAGGTAAAATCTTGTATTTTGATGTAAAAATATAGTGTTATTCATTGGAGATATATTACTGTTTGTATCAAATTTTACAATTATTTTCTACGGAAATGATGTAAAATTTGGTGTTACGATGCCCTTATTAAAGCATCTCCAACAAATTCTCCAAAATGGAGAAAATAGATATTTCGGGGATTTTGACCAATTTTTTTGCTCAAACAAATTCTTTAAAACCTTTCTTTAAATTTGGAGAACTCCCCACAAAAATGATTACCTGAGAGTAAAATATTTTTTTATTGTATTCCCACCAATAAAAAGGTATGAAATTAAATTTTACAGAGAAAAATAATATTTCATTAAACGTTTAGAATATTTTAATAATATAATCAATTATGTATCTCCAAAATGAAGAAGCTGTTAGAGTTGAATGTAATTCTTTTTTGGAGATTTTGAATTTTGGTTCTCTATTTTGGAGAAATTTTGACAAATTTGTTGGAGATGTTCTTAGACGCCAATGTCCAAAACGGAGCTTTCTTGAATTTTAGAACTTCAAATTTGATGAATTTTTAGCTTTTTAATCTCCATTACACTCATGTTCTAACACTCTTTATGTAGTTAAATATAACTTACGAATTTTACAACAATTCTGTTCGATTTTGAAGTTAGAAAGTGATTGTGTGATCTTTGGATGTCTCCTTTTCTGGGATGAAAGCAGCGTTTCCACGTTTTAAATACAAAATATTATATATATATATATATAGGGTTAGGTTCAAATGTGAACTCATTTTTGGTTGTGAACGTGAGGACGAATCTCAGCCACACATCTTCGGTTATGGTGGACGCGATCACGGAGGATTGACGCGATTCATGGGAGGGTGGAGATTATTAAAGGAGGGGAACCAGGTCAAAGCCGCCTTTATTGACCGGATAAGTGGCTGAGATTCGTCCTCACGTTCACAACCAAAAATGAGTTCACATTTGAACTTCCCTCTTCATGTGTGTATATATATATATATTAAATAGAGTATCAAAAGTTTCAATTCAAACAACTACTCTATTCAATATGAATTATATATTCAATATATTTAATAAAATATTATTTCTCTGTCTGTCGGACCAAAAATATCTGATAGATCTCTATATTTTAGCGTAACTTTCTTCAAAATTTCAGCCTCATGTTGATTTCGGAGTAAAATTACTCGGGGCCGATGTTATGTCGATCCCTGGTTTGTACAGATTCGTTCAGGTATCTTTTCTTCGATTTATTGTTATTCGATAATCAGATGGAAATTATCAAAAATCTTACACACGTTTTTTCCTTCAGGAAATGATCAAAGATCAGGTGGCGGCTAGGTTTTTGTGGCCGAAAACACTCGAGGTACCCGTGCTCGATCCTGCAAAGTAAGTACTAGTTACGGCATATTTGTTAGCAGCTTAATGAGCTTAATGTGACTCACAAGTTATTTATGATTATTTGGTAGTGGCTTATTAATATAGAAAGTGACTTATTCAGTAAGCTTAGGGGGAGCTTTATGCAGAAAGCCAAGTTTTTTTTTACCAAACCTGTCCCTCCCAATTAAAAAACATGCTCCTTCCATCTATGAGAAAACTTTTTAAAACAAAAATCTTCCCGATATGTATAGACAGATTAATCCATCCATACAGACAACTTTATCTATGCTGGACTTAAAAATGCATTTTTTTTAATTACAAACCTTATTTATGTTTGTCATGATATTAGAATGGAATAGGATAAAAATGCATCTTTTTTCTTTTCAATCAAAGATAGGTGGAACAAAATATGGTAAATGGATAATATTGGTAAATTACTAAACTGCCCATGTCAAATAAGGGAATTCATGGGTTGGAGATCTTCTTTGTGGATTCGGAAACCTGAAAAAGTTTAAAATTTGCAGAGCGATGAGGAGGCCGGTTGGAATGCTGAATGTGAAGGTTTTGAGGGCAATGAAACTTAAAAAGAAGGATTTTATGGGGGGTGCTGATCCTTATGTCAAATTGAAACTTACGGAGGAGAAGCTTCCATCGAAGAAAACTGCTGTTAAACACAAGAACTTGAATCCTGAATGGAACGAGGAGTTTAATATGGTTGTCAAAGACCCTGAATCGCAAGCTCTTGAGATCGTCGTTTATGATTGGGAACAGGTATATTTTTGTATTAGGATGTGTGGAACCCCTTCTAGTTTTCCATATATATATATATATATATATATATATATATAGGGTCAGGTTCAAGGGAAAACGCCAAAAAAAGAGAAACTGAAGAACACCTTGGGAGCCCTCCATCTGGACAGGATACACAAATGCATATTGGTAATTTGTAACATGCATTGTGCAAATGCACTAATGCATATGTAATTATAGAAGAATTGGTGCACAGAAAAAAACAGCTTCAATCGCTTGTATGCATTTGTGCATACCGTCCGGTTGAGGGATCTCAGGGTGTTTTTCAGTTTTCTCTTTTTTAGTGTTTTTTCCCTTGAACTTCCACCTCTTTCTCTCTCTCTATATATATATATATACTCTCTCTCTATATATATATACAGAGAGAGAGAAGTTCAAATACAAACCAATTGAAGAGTACAAACTATACAAACTGGTTCAAATCAATATAAAAATAATTTTTTTTATGATTTTTTTTTTCATCAAATGCTATCATTTAAGATATTATTACACATATGTTTGTTTCATAATGTAAAAGTTTCATATGTCCCCAAGGTGACAAATCACATCTCTCCACAAGGGTTCTTGGCAGTAAAGGCTACTTTGTTAAGCTATGATGATAGAACTTATTGAAAGGCTACTTGAATTAGTTTATTTTAAAGTTAGCTCGTAAGCTACTTTATGGCTAAACAATTAGTTTTTTTTTATAAATAAATTTAAAAATATGAAATATGGTCTTAATCTCTTTTAGAAAAACTATACATTTTTAATTTTTTTTGGGGTGAAACTCATTTGATTATTATAGGTAGGGAAGCATGATAAGATGGGAATGAATGTTATACCACTAAAAGAGGTAACACCAGAAGAACCAAAAGTTATGACCCTTGAGCTTCTAAAGAACATGGATCCAAACGACACCCAAAACGAGAAATCTCGAGGCCAAATCATGATCGAATTGGTCTACAAACCTTTCTCCGATGACAAACTTCCTGCTGAAAATGAAGACGGGAATGTGATCGAAAAAGCACCCGAAGGAACCCCAGAAGGCGGAGGTTTACTTGTCGTTATTATCCATCAAGCCGAAGATCTTGAAGGGAAACATCATACGAATCCATCCGTTCGTTTGCTTTTCCGTGGAGAAGAGAAAAGAACAAAGGTAATTTTCCTCTTATTTTACGGTTTTATAAATAACATAAAGGTAATCAAAATGCTATAAAGTTTGGTTTAGTTTCTTATTTAATGTAACGAAGAATTTGTTTCAAATTTTTTATATTTTGTACGTATTTTGATGGATAAACTACTGATCTTGTAACATATGATGACGTGAATATTTGTTTATAAAATGTTTATGATGAAGTGGACGATAAATTTCACATCCATGTCATCAAATGTTACAAGATCAGCATGTTAGCGGTCATAATGGGTACAAAAATAGGAAAATTTTAAACTTTGTTACATTGTTTGAGAAATTGTTTTTTTTGTTCATCTGTACCAAAAAATAAGTGTGCACATTTCTATTTTAATAACTGTCTACTTTCAAAAGTAAATATTTACTTTCCCATTCATTATACCTTTTATAATTAATTATAAGATGGAGAAAATCTCTCTATTATTAGGGGTAGAATTGTCATTTTTTTAATTAAAAAGTGTAACAGTTGCACATTCCTAAAACTGTATGCTATTTTTATTGTGGATTTTCGTAGTAACTAAAGCAAACTTCCTTGTATTTTAATTCATTTTTTTCATATGTTGAACACCTATCGAAGTACCATTTGAGGAATTTGTTGATCAAAATTTTCATATTAATTTTCCAATTGCACGCAGCCGGTGAAGAAAAACCGCGATCCGAGATGGGACGAAGAGTTTTCATTTACGTTGGAAGAGCCACCAACGAACGACAAGATGCATTTTGAAGTCGTGAGTACCTCTTCAAGGATGGGTCTAATTCATCCCAAGGTACAAACAAATACATTTAAAAAAATACGATCTTTTTTTATCTGTAATTATAAAAACTGTTGACTTAAATAACGGTTTTTTTTGTGGCAGGAATCGTTGGGTTATGTGGACATACACCTCGGGGATGTTGTGAGCAATAAGAGAATTAACGAAAAGTACAATTTAATCGACTCGAAAAATGGTAAACTTCTAGTGGAGATGCAATGGAGAACCTCGAGTTAAGAGGGTGGTCGGAGAAGAAGGGGATTTGAACACATGTTTTTCAAGATTTTATTATTTAAAAGACAGACTCGAATACTGTTAAGTTAAATGTTTAATGGCACATGACACATTGTTTTTTGGTTTTTCGGCCTTTTTATTGTGTGAAGTTATGTAAAATAAATGAAAACGTTTTTCCCTCGTCTTAAAAAATAAGTTATTAACGACTTGCGGAAGCTTTAGTTCTCGTTCACAGGACAAATGAGAGCGCGACAAGTGTCCCCTGTGTCCACGGTTTATTTATCATGAATGGATCATGATCGTGTGTTATTCATATTAAATGTTGTGTTACACTGAATATTGTATCATTCGTTATGAATAGTTTTATGAACTTCACATTCGTTATTCATACTGAATGGCCTTTGTTTATTCATACTGATTGTGGATGTCGATGACACGTGTGCGCTCTCCTTTGTATTAAACATTAAACCCAATGGACAAAAAGGTTATGTTAGACCTGATCCAAACCCACAAATAATTAAAAAAGAATAATGCATTTCAAACATCATAAAATCACTTATTTTAAATAACATGTTGCGTTTGGTACACATAAATGATTGGACAAAATTAAACATGACAAGAGAATAGTATTGGACGAGATATGAGAGGTGTTTGGCATGAACTAGGACTAGATTTTATATATCATATAATAATTATAAACGACACAAAAACTAAATATTTAAACAATTTAAGTTATAAACATTTTTATACAAATCGTACCAAATTTGAATGAAAAGTTGGATATAATTGATGGTAGTTCGAAAAAATTCAATTCATACAAAGGAAAACCAATACTTATTCGCCTTGGAAGATTCATATGAATTGACAGAGACACGGTTGTGGAGGTAGAGGTGGTGGTGGTTGGTGGGCGATGGTGGTTGTGAAGGACATGAAGATTGTGGATAGTGGTCTGGTGATGGTGGTGGCAAACGACAATGATTGAGAAAGAAGCTGTGGTGGATGTAGTGGTGATTGGTAATGGTAGCCGATAGAGATCATGAAATAGCTTCAAAGGAGACTAGGTTCTAAAGCTACATAGTTCAGATCTTCTAAACTAGTTCTAAAGAGACAAAGGAAGAAAGTTTAGAAGTCTAAAGTCAGAAGTCAAGTTCTCAGAAGTAAAGAAGTCAAGGAAAGCCTAAGGCATAACTTCTGAAGTGTCTACTTCAAAAGTTCTGAAGATTCTAAAGATGTTCTGAAAAAGTTCAGAAGTGGTTATGAACTTTAAGCTGTACACTTGTATTGATCCTATTGGTCTGTCATGTAACTATCTGTTATTTTAGAATCATTTCTTGTATATAAATAGAAGGTTAGTTAGTTGGTTAAAACTAATGTTCATATATCTTACTTGTACTTTCATTACATATTATGTATTGTAATTTCGATCAGTTTCAATAACACATCTGATTACGTTGCTCCAATCTTGTTCTTAATTCATTTAATCTTTCTATATCTTGAATCTTGTGATCTAACAGTAGCCGATTGTGGTAGGGGTGGCCGATGGTGGTAGTGCTGGTGGCGACGGGTGGTGGTGATCACTGGTCGATATGGTGGATGACGACGTTGTAGTGGAGATGTCAGTGGTGGCTATCGGTGGAACAAGAAAACAAAAATCATATAAGGGTTATATATCAAACGAGAGTAGATTAAAAATATTTTAGTTTTTTATCTAATTCATCTTGTTGAGCATATTTTTAATGGAACAAGAAAGGATCTTTTTTTCATTCTAAGTTGTCCCCCTAATCTCATGATACACTAAACATAAAACAGCAAAGTTTTTATTATATTCCATATCACATAAACACACCATAAGAAAGGTGTTATTTTCATTGACTACCTTTTTGTTTCTTTTTTGAAATGCACAGCTTTTTACCAAACCAAACTTTAGTTGCTTCTTTCTATGCATGTCTCTTTCCATGTGTGGCTTTTTAATTGAAACAGAAATATATAAAAAATTTAATATTAGATCTTGTCAAAATAAAAGGTAAATTACCATTTTAGTCTCTAGTGATTTGTCAATAGTTTTAATTTTAGTCCTTACTGTTTAGGAATTGCAATTTTTATCTTTATGGTTTGCAATATATTGGTATTTTTGTTTCTAAACTAATTCCAACCGTTAAGTACAATGGATCAAAACAGTAAAGAATTATAAATTACAGGGACCAAAAAATAAATAAAGTGTAAATTACAAAGACGAAAATAGTAAGAAATTACAAATCATAAGGACGAAAACCTCAATTTCTGAATCACATAAACAAAAATCACCTAATTTTCAACAACTCACGGGGATAAAAGATGTAATTTATTTAAAAAATAATAATTAATAGTTTTAGATGACATTATTAAAATTAAATGAAAATTACAACTTTTACATAAACAAATATTTATGTTCAACTATATAGTTTGAAATATTTAAAAAATACAAATAGATAATGATGTTTGATTCATATAATAAATGATTAATTAATCGTGAGTAGTCATTCATACCTTTAATAAATTGGGATGAATATCTTTTTATTCATCATTTTTCATTATACTCAACTGATCATGTCCGTTTGTTTATATTCCCTCCAGTAAATTCTTTATATTTGTCTACTTTGCTCAAATAAAACATGTTAATTAATCAATTTTGTAGTGTTTGATGACCTACTAATGCTTATGATTATCTGATAATCTATAGTTTTTATAACTTTTAAAATTCAAGTTCATACTAGTTACAACAAACCTAACTATCAAATATCACATAATCACTTCCAGAAAATACATCTAATCACCCTTTAAGAGTTTATAATAACGTTTTTACTTTTTAATTGTATATTTTATAAGAAAAGTAAAAAATAATTTGTTTGTTTTATAAATTATAAGTATTGTACAGGGTTGTTATTCTTTTTGAAAACGTTGTGTTCATGTACTATCATATTTAAATGACTTAGAAACAAACATATAAAAAAGGTAGACACCTATCGATGCTCCCATGATGCACCAATCCTATAGTTATCATGAGGAGGTAAATCAATTAATGCACTCCATTGATAGATAAGTGTTGCCCAACCTCTAACCTGTGACCTCGCTCATAGTAGGACAAATCAGTGGACACAAAAATAAATAAGGCAATAGTTTCATATATAAGCGCGAATGCCAAAAATAAGTTGGATTGCAAGCCGCGTGACATACCAAATTACGTTTGGTTGGTCATGATCGTCTAAATACACACATTTCAAACCAACAAAAGCTGATCTAACTGCTTTGGTTTGGATCGAACCATGCACTAGGAGTGTGCAAAATCCAAATGGTTCGGAATCCCGAACCGGAGATGAGATGTTTGACCAAAACCCGAATGCCCCAAAATCCAGAAATCCAAAACCTGTTTTTTATAGGGATATTTGGGTTCAGCTGGGTTTATTTTTAGCCACCCCAACGGTTTGAAAACCCGAATGTGAAGCAACGTAAAATAAACCAAATTTGATACCCGGATATTCGATTTGATAACCTGCTACTATATGTATATAATATTTTTAAATACTATATAAGTATATTTATTTATCTAATTATCTTTCAAAAAATCCTAAATCCTAGTTAGCTGTACTTTTTTCTAATTTTTAAACGTAATATCAAGTTCATCAATGCTCTCAATTGGTTAAATTCATCCTCAAAATATATATACATTTTTTGCATATAAATAGACCCAACCCAAAAACTCGACCACCCAAAACCTGAAGCAATTTGAAACCCGAAACACAAATCCGAAATCCAATCGGTTTGCCTGCTCACCCGAACGCGCTCGTCGACCGATCAGTGAATGAGACATAATTTGGGTCTTATTTCAAAAAAAAAAAAAAGATTAAGGCCTTGTTTGTTTTTTCATTTTAAGCTCTTAATCATCACTTATTCTGATTCGTTTAGACGTTTCATAACCATTTCAGAACTAAAATCAGACTTCAGACTTCAGCGGCTCTTAAAAAACAAACGCCACCTAAGGGTGTAAAATTAAAAAATTTTAAAACTTGAGGGTTATTTTTGTAATTTACATAAAGACGAAAAGGAAAGACTAAAGAGAACAACTGCAGTGGACGAAAGCAACCTTTGCTCCTTCTCTCTCTCTCTCTCTCTGGTCCGGAAAAAGGCAACACACCACCGCACCAGCAGACACAGAAAGTTAGGGTTTCGTGAAGAGAGAGAATTTGACGAACAGATGCTGTAAACCTATTTTCATTATTCAAATTCAAGCTTTTTATACACAAATAAACCTAGAGAGAGGCCAAGTTTTAGTGCGAGAAACATCGTCTATGGTGATTCTAGTAAGACCCCCAATTTTTTTGAAGCTTTAATGTTTTCTTTCTAGCTCTCGCTCTGTAAAGTTCGTAGCGTCTACTGGTCTGAATTCCGAATCAGGTAATCAGTTCAATTCTTGATTGTTCCTTATTGATTACTATAAGTTTTTTTCTTTCTTTCTGCTTCTTCTAAACATTGGGGTTTACGGGTGATTTTGTAAAAATATTCAAGGATAGATGAAATTTTGATTAATTACTGTTTTCCTGATGTGAGTGCTGTTTGTTTCGATGAAATTTACGCGAATCTATGTATGTATTCTAGTGCTAATTTGGGAGATTAAAATCTTCTGTTTAGGGTTTGGTATCTCGTTAAAAAATTTGCATTGTGGGATTAGGATCCATTCCTTTTCGTTAATTTTTGCAAATTAATCGGGTGTATTTACTTTCTGCCTTTGTTGAGAAACGTTAAGAATATTGACTGTGTTTGGTTTAGGACTTTTGGTGGTATGTAATTATGGGTTTGTTTGGATCTTTCACTTTCTTGTTTTTTATTTATTTATTATTATTTTTGAAATTTAGGTTTTACTGTGCACTTTGTGGGAATCTTCTGATATTGTTTCAGTTCGTTTTTGTTTTCTAATTATGGAGGTGATCTAACTATGATATGATGGATTTAGTTGCAACTCAATCTGAACATGATCATGAAGGAATTCAATATACATATATGGTAATTTTTGTGTTTTGTTGATGAATTTAGGTCTATTTCAGGAGCATGTTCAGTCGTTTTTCACTTTTCTTATATAACTTGCAATTGGTGTCATATATGGTATGATTCTTTAATGGTCTAGACAACATATCTCTTGTTTCTAATTTTAGTACTGTTTTTTTTATGTTCTTTTGACTTCATAACGGGCATGCTTTTCTAAATCAGTCATTATTATTATTATTGGTTTGTCTTTACTCTTTATGGAAAGCTTTTAGTTTTTGTGTGCTTCCTTCAGATTCAGACAAATAAAAGACAAAATTTGAAGTCTCCATTGTTGAGTTTGAGGATCATTGTTGACTTTTACGTCCAATCGCCACAGGATGTTGGTTAAATCCCTTGTGTTTAGCTGACATCCTTAAGTTCGGAGGAAAGTGAACTTTGATCCCTGAACCAGCTTCTCTAAGATATCAATCACTAAACTGAACGAGGTAGTAAAAATCATAAAAGAAGAAAAGTTACATTTTAGGTTTTTGAGGTATACTTTAGTGCCGTTGTAATTTTCTGTTATGATAAATATGCAACACCTTTTTGGGTTTTAATTATCTTGGTTATCTGTAGCAGTTGCTAGATTTTACTTATGAGCTCTATTTATGATGTTTAAACTGCTTGTTCTTTCCACATTTGACATATGAGCTTGACATTGGTTGTTTGGTTGGTTTTTCAATAAGTCCTGTATAGATAAAGCTGTCTGTATGGATTGAGAAGGTTTTTGTTTGGGAGGTGTTTTTTATAGATGGAAGAAGCGTGTTTTTTAATTGGGAGGGGCAGGTGTGAAAAAAACTTGACTTTTGGCATAAAGCTCTTCCCTAGAAGCTTACTCGATAAGCCATTTTCTATATCATTAAATCATTGCCAAACAGTAATGTGTAGCTGACCGAATAAGCTGTGAGTCCCATTAAGCTCATTAAGCTGCTAACAAACAGACCCTTTAGTTCTTTAGGTTCATCCAAGGAGACTTGGCATCTAATAAGATTTCATGGCATAATTAAGCAACAACCCCGTAACTTTCCATTGTTGCTTTGTGATAGTTTGTTTTCAATGAATTTTGATTGCGATTCTGTTAAGCACTTCCCAGTATTTATCTTTTTTCTTTACATTCTTAGCATTTTTCTCATATTTTGTGGTAACCAATGGTACTCAAGCACTAGTTTTACCGCAGCCTCTTGATCAAAAAATACCCTTTTTCCGTTCCAATTTATTTTCACTTCGTGGTAACCTTTTTGGCCATCAAGCTCATTTCTACATTTGTAAATATGATGTTTGCAGAGTATAGAGTGAATCTTTTATGGCTGTGCTTATAATTACCGAACAACAAAAGGAAGTGTAGTAGCATGCTGCTTGTTTTTCGTTCAGTTTCAGAATTCCCAGCTAGCAAGTGAAGCATTATGACGCTTGAGAATGATGTAGGTCGACAAGATGTCAAAAGTTCAGATGACGCTATTTTGCCTTCAATAAGAAATGATAACGATGAAAAGAATGTTGAAAAGCCAGGAGATGAAACAATGATAGTAAATAATGAGACCGAAATGCCAGATAAAACTAGTGTTGACCCGTTATTTAAGTCAACCCATGATGATAGAAATCTTTTGGTTAAGACGGAAGTTCTTAATACTAAATCAGAAGGAACCGTCTTAATAGAAACAGATGTTTCTCGGTTGGATACATATGTTAAAGATGAAAATGAGAGTAATTGTGTGGATAAAGTGGATTTGGTGGAAATGTCGACTTTATCTAGTCATTTAGAACAAATAGCTTCAAGTGCTGATGTTGATAATGCTTTCGGGGTTTCTTTAAAGACTGATCCGAGAGGTGACGAAGATGAAGAAATGGTGGATAATGGGGAGTCTGAATCTGAAAGTCCGCCCGTTGAGGGCTCTGATAAGGAGGTTACATATGAATCTGAAAAAATATCGAGACCGAGTGAAACAGAGCCCGTGAAAGATTCAGAACCTCTCGTGTCTGAACGGGAAAGTTGTAAAGCTGACATCACAGCTTCTCAAATTTCCGAGATAGCTCAAGAATCTGGAAGAGGGATCTCTGGGTTTGATCTGAATCAAGACGTCTGTTCTGAAGAAGTCGACAATCCAATAAATCCTGTTTCATCTACAGTCTCGGTTGTTTCTGCTTCTCGTGCAGTTGCAGCTTCTGGCTTACCGGCTAATCCGTTGCAATTCGAGGGTACCCTAGGATGGAAAGGATCTGCTTCAACCAGTGCTTTTCGACGGATCTCTGATTCAGCCAGCGCTCACAATAACTCGAAGCAACGTCTGGATTGTCTTGATATTGATCTGAATGTGGCTGAAGTTAGTGACGATAAAATAGAAGACTTTTTATCTAGAAACAAAATGGCGGTCGTATCTGGTGGGGAGGAATCTTCTGTGGAGGCAAGCCCTCGGAGACCGGAAAGGATGCAGTTGGATCTTAATAGTATCGGAGACGAAGGTGCTGATTGGGGGCGGGATTTACGAGAGGCTAAAACCGTCAACCAAAATGGGTGGCAAAGTCCATCTCGTTCATCTTCATCGTCATCAAAACATCCTTCTTTAAGAAACATCGATTTGAATTTGAATGATCAGCCGGTTTTCCCATATGGTGCTTCCGTGGATCATCGTGAATCTGTTATTTCCATTTTTGGTACAAAACTCGAGGTGAAGACCAAAGATTCTCTTCCTCAACCTAGCGGCAGGATTTCGGAGCCGCCAGTAGATTTCAATTTGGGGCGACCGGGGGCGGCTGGTTTGGGACTAGAATCTTCGATAAGTTACGGTAATCCACCTTTTTACGGGCATAACGGTTTCGCCCCAGGGGCGGCTATGTTTTTCTATGGATCACCTGGTGTGCAAATCCCGTATATGGTTGATTCAAGAGGAGCCCCTGTTGTACCTCAAATTATGGGGTCGGCTCAACCGCCGTCACCTTTCATCATGAACATGGCTGTAGCCGGTGGTTCATCCTCTGGTTCAAGCGGGTCTGGTCCTGGTCCGTTGCTGCATAACTTCGATTTGAACACCGGCTTAATGATGGATGGAGGAAATAGAGACACCAGTGGAGGATTCAGACAGCTTTTCCATCATAATGGTGGATCTATGGATGAACAAGAGTACTTGAGGGCAAATAGGTCATTTCAAGCTTCTTCTAGTACTTCTGTTGTTGGAGGGAAACGTCGTGGACCTGATGCCGCCAGATGGGAGCTTTTTCCGGTTAACAAACACCCACAACCACCATCACAACCACAACCACAACCACAACCACCATGGAGGTAGAGGTTAGTTTTCTTCTATTTGATCTTGATCTTGATCTGGCTTTTCCCTTTCTTGGGTCATTCTTATTCTTATGAGATTAATTGACAAAAAGAAAAAGAAAAAAGAAAAAGAAGAAAAGGAAATAGGTTTACCCTTTGGTTACAGACATTTATTTGTTACTCTTTTTAACTTTTTTGGGTACTTGATAGAAGGGTGTTTCTGCAACACACAACTTTGTTTACATGTAGTTGGTTAGTTTCTTCTCCAATATATATCAAAGAAAACTAGAGAAGCTTTTCTGTTTCTTTTAAAGATTGCATAAAAATCCTTTTTTTTTGTTGTTATTTAGGCTTGTTTTGTTAGTTGGCCATTTTCTCAAAGTTGTGTGTTGTTACTTTGTTGAATTTTGAATTTTGAATTGTATTCATTGGTTTGGAAATGGATAAAGATAATTGGCAAAGTGAACTTTGTCTTCTTACCAAAAAAGGGTGTTCATCGGTTGAAATATAGGGTGCGTTTAATACATTTGACAGAATAAAACAGGGATAACTGTTACATTTTGATATGACTTTTATGTGGAACAAAGTGGAACATGCAAACCACAAGGGTTGTGGCCTACTGGTCAAATTCATGGGGGATGAGGAATATCCCATCCATCCAGGGTTCGAATCCAGACGCTCGCAACAATTGTGACCACTGAGTTTATCAGGGCTGACATATTGCAGTCAAAAAATCTTGTCGGGATTAGTTTGGGCTTTGTCTGGGATACCCTTCACAAAAAAAAGTGGAACATGCATGTTCCACCTCTGTCTTATGGAACAAGATGGAATAGGTGGAACAAGCCTATATTTACGAATATATATTCTCAAAATAAAACCTAATTTCATTCTAAAACATCAAATATACTTTCCTCCTTACATTTTGTCCATTTTTAAAATTTTATTCTCTCTTTACTGTCCTCAAATTTTCATTATATATATATATATATTGATTAATTTGTGTAATTTATTAAATATTACTCTCTCCGCCCCATTTAAGTGTCCACAATCTAAATGACACATAGTTTTAGACATGCATGATAATTACATTTTTTGGTAAACCAAATGACATATTTACCTGTAATTAATTTCTTTTCCCTAACACCTTTTAAATAGTTGTTTATTAATTAAAGGTAAATTTGAGAATTGGTTATTTACTTTTGAAATGGACACTTATTTTAGGACATATATAAATAGAAATGTGATCATTTAAATTGGGACGGAGGGAGTAATAACAAAAAGATAATATAGAAAAGGTATAAATAAAATTTAAATGTTCCATAAACATCATATTTTGGTGTCTATCTTAATTGTATTGACGAAAACTTTGTTATAATTTATTTATTATAATATTTAATAAATTACATAAAATAAAATATAGAAATGATATAACATAATAAATGGAAATTTGAGAGAATTAAATAGGATAAAACATTCATAAGTGATTTTAGGTATTTTTGATTTTATGAATAAGATATAAAAAAAGAAATGTTTAGGTCAAATTTGGGTTTTTTATATGTTTTTTGTATTTTTAAATATCATTTGTTAATTTCCATTTAGATTGATTATTTGGTAAAAAAAAACTAAATTACTCATTAAGGGTAAATTGGTCATTTTATCATTTATGTTTTGTCCTGTCATGTAATGTCTTATCAAATGTTGAACAATTGTTCTGTACTGTCATGTTGTTTTGTCCTGTTGTGTTCTATGTTGTATGGGTACGGAATACACTTTTACCATATTTAGGCCGATCCAATCACATTATTTATGGGATGTTGGATTTTACCAAAAAAGTTAATTTTGGACAACTGATCTAATCTAAACCAGATAAATGATGAGCAGTTCTATATATTGAATACTATTATTAGTTATTTATATTTTATTGGTTCATGATGATTGGTTGCGAATATTATTCTTATTAGTTATTTATTGATTCATTTAATGTCTTGATGTAATTTTCAAACAATTAATCAACAACTTCAATCGATTATACATTTCCCAACTTATTTGAAAACATACATACAACTTCAATCAATGATGGTCGGTTCTATACATCTAAATTTGTTATTTTGTTTTACAATATTGAAATTTATAATGTTGCAAAACATTATTAATCATTTGTATCGATTGTTGGATAAGATTAGACTGGTTTGGTTTTACTAGATGATAGATTGTCATATATGGACTAATGGAGATCTGGTTTAGTTCAATTACAATTAGATTTTCAAAAAAAATAAAATGCTTATACTGGTGTCAAATGGATAACGAGTTTTTGATAAGTTAAAACATTATGGCTTATTAACTTATTTGAAACAATCAATCAGTTTTTTAGCTATTTCACATGTGTAAACAATCCTAAACATCCCTAAAACAATTTATTAGATTATTATGTTTTCGTACCATCATAAGCTAATCAAAACACTTTTTATGAAACTACGATTTAACATCAAATAAGTTAATAATCACGTTTACATAAAAACATAGGTTATTTTAAATAAACAATCCTAAACACCCCCTTAATATAAAGATTAACATATATTTGTTTTACAATATAAATATTTAACTTATATACATAAAAAGTTTTATATTATGAAATATGACCAGAATATGAAACAAAGACAATATTAAAGCAAATATATGTATGTCAATACATAAAATATTATATTTTAATAAAAATATATTTATATAAAATAAAACTTTGTTCCCAAATAAATATTAAGGGTGCGTTTGGTACGGTGAACATGATGGAACAGAACAGAACAAGCTTGTTCCATGTTTGGTGTGATAAAATGTTGGACTAAGTGGAACACATGTGGAACAAGGTTCTTCTATCTTACCCCCCTAGAACTAAGTGGAACAAGGATTAAATGACCATTTTACCCTCTAACCTAATACACACACACACACACACTCTCCCTCCTATCTCTCTCTCTATCTCTCTCCCTCCTATCTCTCTCTCTCTCTCTCTCTCTCTCTCTCTCTCTCTCTCCTCTCTCTCTCTCTCTCTCTCTCTCTCCACTCTCTCTCTCTCTCTCTCTCTCTCCACACACTCTCTCTCTCTCTCTCTCTCTCTCTCTCCCCTTCTATCTCTCTCTCCTCCCTCTCTCTCTCTCGTTCGTCTCTCTCTCCTCCCTCTCTCTCTCTTTCCTCTCTCTCTCTCTCTCTCCTCTCTCTCTCTCTCTCTCTCTCTCTCTCTCTCTCTCTCTCTCTCTCTCCTCTCTCTCTCTCCCCTTCTCTCTCCCCTCTCTCTCTCTCTCCCCTTCTCTCTCCTCTCTCTCCCCTTCTCTCTCCTCTCTCCTCTCTCTCTCCCCTTCTCTCTCTCTCTCTCTCTCTCTCTCTCTCTCTCTCCTCCCTCTCTCTCTCTCTCTCTCTCTCTCGTTCCTCTCTCTCTCTCCGCCGTCTCTCTCTCTCGTCCTTCTCTCTCTCTCGTTCCTCTCTCTCTCTCCGCCGTCTCTCTCTCTCGTCCTTCTCTCTCTCTCGTCCCTCTCTCTCTCCTCTCTCTCTTCCCTTCTTTCTCTCTCTCTCTCTCTTGTCCCTCTCTCTCTCTTCCCTTCTCTCTCCTCTCTTTCTCTCTCTCTCTCTCTATATATATGTGTGTGTATGTGTGTGGGTTATTTGGTAAAAAAACTGTTGGGTCACCGATGATTTGGTGATGAACCACCTTCCTTTGTATGAATGAATTTTTACAGGTTCTTTTGAAGGTCTGAAATATGCTTCAAGAATTGAAGAGTCAAAGACTATTCAATCAAGGGGTTGTACATCAAAAAGTGGAATTTTGGATGTATCAACCAACTTCAATATTCAGACCATTTTGCCAAGTCAAGATTGGGTCACCAATATAGTGGGTCACCGATGGTACACTCAAAAGTCATCAAAAGTACTAAGGACATCAAATAAGATGAGGTCATCAAGTTTGATGTCATGGTCACCGACACTATGATCTTGGTCACCGAAATTGCAGGTATATTTTCTAAGGCTGTGATATCAACTCACAAGGGTATACACTTTTGTCACTTAGTGAAAGAAGAAGTTATCAAGCAAAGTGTATACTTATCAACTCCAGCCTTATAAGGTATCCACCGATGTGATACATAGTGAGATGTATCACTTAGCAATTTCAAAGAGATAAGTTCTTGACTCACATCAATTGCAAGACACGTGAGCCAAAGAAGAACTTGGGCACCAAGCCTTAATTAAAGACATTCTCTTTTATTCTTATAAAAGGAATATTTGTCTTTTAGCTAAAAGGCTTGATGGGACTTCACAGAGCATAAAGAAAAGAAGATAAAGTTATCTGACATTACGTGCTACAAGGAATGGTTCATCCATTATTCTAGTACAAAGGAAGTGGTCTCTTCCTTTGTCCATCAGATAATCTTCCGCCTAATGAAACCTTGATACCGTCCACTTGCATCCCATGCATGGACACTATAAAAGGAGATGAAGTCCTTCCCAGAAATCTCACGCTTTCAACAAATCTTCAGAGTGATTATTTGTTTGACTGTGGCAAAGCTGTGTGCTATAACAGTATTATTTTAACTTGCTTAGTGTAATAGTTAATTATCGTTATCTCGTGTGTTTAGTTTGATAGAATAGTCCGCCCGTTCTTTTCCGCATCAAACTATACGTGTGTAAATTTTTAATATTTATATTAAAAAATTTAAAAAGAGTATATTCTGTGTGTTTTATATTCAACCCCCCTTCTACAAAACCCTCTCTTAGTTAGCCATCTCTCTTTGGGGACTAACAATTGGTATCGGAAGCGATTGGTTTAATCTCATAAACCAGATCCGTGATGGCTACTACCTCAAATGTTGATGGTACCTTGCGGACCTCTTCCAAGAATACATATGATTTAGGATCTTTGGCTAAACCCCCAAGATTCAACCCAAACAACTTTGGGTTATGGAAAAATCGCATGTTATTATTCTTGGAAAGGATAGATTGCGAGTATCCCAACATTCTCGGTGAGGACCTATTATTCCTAAAATATGGGCTCGCTTTGGCCCTCAAAAGGACGCCGAAGGAAAGGACATAGAGTCGATGACGAAAGAAGTGAGAAAACCGGTAGATATATCATTAAACCTTCTAACAAATTTAGTGAAGATGATAAACGCCTAGTTGCTTTAGATACTAAAGTCAAATCGCTTCGTCGTTTCCCTTCCCGATGATGTGTATCATTCTCTTCTTAACCTTCCCACTCGCTAAAGAGATGTGGGATACTTTGAGTGTCTTATATGAAGGCACCAAAGAAGTAAAGAAATCTAACAGGATCCGTCTTGTTAGAAAGTATGAACTCTTCTCCCATGAAAAGGGAGAATCTCTTTCTACCTACTTTAATCGTTTTAACTCGTCTTCTTAACGATCTCAAAGCTCTTGGACGAGTTTATGATAATGAAGAAGTTCTCGCAAGTTTATGGATTGTCTTCCGCATTTCGGGAAACTATCTCGTACTTGCATCAAGCAAACCAAGGACTTAGAAATAATGCCTTTAACTCGCTCTCTATGGAACTCTTCTTCACTATGAACAAACTAAGAATCGAGAAAGTCTCTTATAAAGGATATCAAATCCTCCTCTATTGCTTTGATAGGTGATTCAAAACCTTCTTCTTGTATTCCTAGAATCACCTATCCTTCTTCTAATTACGAAAAAGATATTAAGGAAGACTCTTCTCATCCGTCGATGCATACTATAGTCTTCGATGATGAAGGAGAAGAATCGACCATTGACATACTTTACGATAGTATGGCAATGCTTGCCGGAAACCTTAAGAACAAAAGATTTTCTTCAAACCGCTCCAAATTTAATAGAAAATCTTTTTCTCAAAAATCCTCTTCGATAAAGCAAATGAAGAATGCTTCAATTGTGGAAAGAAAGGTCATTTTGCTTCGAATGCGGATCAAAAGCTTCTTCTTCTAAACCTTCTTCTTCTTATGGCCATGACTTCTCAAAATCGACTTCTAGGAAGCATGAAGAGAGAAATAGCCAATCCTCTAAGGAAAACTCGAATCAACGAAACCTCAAGGTACAAGAAATACAAAGCCAAATACAAGAGAGAAAGGAGAGAAACCAAGGTAAAAATAAAACCTTAGTTGCGAGGCTCATTCTTTGGGAAGATGAGCAAACCTGCGAGAGTGAGAGTGAGTATGTCACTAAGTGCCTCATGGCCAAAATTGACGAGATAGAAGACATGGAGAAATCACTCTACACCACTCTTGTATCTCGCCGAGGATCCACTTCGTGGACAAAACCTCAGGTACATCCTTTTACCTTTCTCTCTGATGATCAAAAGGCTGATGCCTTTGACTCTTTAACTGTTGACTTCTGTGACTTAAATGATCAAAAGAAAAAGGCTGATATGCATATAAAATGTCTAAATGATCAACTCCTCTCTTGCTTTTCAAAACTAAAAGATTTTGACAAAATGAAAGCTGATCTGGAAAACCTTCGGTATTTAAACGACAAATTTCTTCGAGGAAAAATCAAAGATTTCTTCTACACTTGAAAAGGAACAAGAGGTTCTGTCTAAATGGACTAAATCCTCTAAGAATCTAGAAAGGATCCTTCAAGATCAAATCACCAGCAAGGATAAGTCTGGCCTTGGTTATGGAAAAGATATTCCTCAACCTCTTGACCTTCCACTCCCTTCTTCTTCTGAGTGTCAAGGTTTTCCTGCTGGTTTCTTTTCCGATGACGATGATGCTCTCTTCGGTTACTCATCTGAGGATTCTACCTCCATTCACTCTATAGATCTACTTGACATGCTCAAAGTAGAATGCGGTTCCAAAAAGTTTGGAGTCTTTGTTAAAGCTAAAGAAATCTCTTCGAGTCTTCAATGGTTTCAACTCTTCCAAGCTCTTCTTCTTCTCCCAAACCTATCCAAAGACTTTTAAATTCCTTAAGTCTTCATGAGTCAAGGTACTCCTGTGAGCCTTTCCGAAGTTGCCGAGTATTCTTCTTCAAAAGGATTTTCTCCTCAAAAGAAAAATTTTTCTAAATCAAAATTTTCATCTAAAAGGAAATCTCAAATAGCTACCGACTTTATTCCTCGGTCAAGAACTTGAAGAAATCAAGAAATCCCGGTAAAGGTATTCTTGGACCAAGACCAGGTGTTGGACATCCCTCTTCTTCTCATTCCTCAACCTCTCGTCCAAAGTTTAGATGATAGGGATTCTAAAAAGGCTTTCCTTTTAAAGAAGTGCTATAAACCGTGGCAACACTCTTCATCTTGCTAAAAATTGCCCAAAAGACTTGGCTCCTTGCAAATCTAAAATGCCTTCTAATCCCAAAGGACCCACCTCAAAATGGGTACCAAAAGTCTAAATTTGTTTCAGGTGCAGTACCAAATAAAGATCATATATGGTACATGGATAGTGGATGTTCAAGACACATGACCGGAAACAAACTTCTTCTCTCTAACTTCTCAAAAGAAAAGGGACCCACCGTTTCCTTTGGAGGAAATGGAAAAGGGGTCACCAAAGGATATGGTACCATTTCAAATGGAACCATCACTTTCTCCAGTAGCTCATGTTGAAGGCCGATGTACAATCTTCTAAGATAAGCCAAATATGTGATTTGGGCTATAAGGTCATGTTCCGGCTATGTGTATGTTTGGTCTTTGACGTACGTAACAAAATTGTACTATAGAACCCGACCGAATGACGTGTACATAATCAACATGAAGGAAAGTGCAATAGGAGAAGCTGTGTGTCTCCTTTCTCAAGAGCTAGCCAAACAAAGTTGGTTGTGGCATAAAAGGTTCTCTCATCTAAACTTTAAAACCTTGAACAAACTCTCCAACAAAGAGTTGGTTGTTGGAATGCCAAAAATAGCTTTTGAAAAAGAAAAGCTGTGTGGGGCATGTGAAAAAGGAAAACTCACCAGAACTTCCTTTAAAACAAAACAATGCTCTTCTATCTCTCAACCTCTTCAAATGCTTCACATGGATCTATGCGGTCCAGTCAGTACACCCAGTCTGGGTGGTAAGAAGTATATGCTAGTAATCGTCGATGAATTCTCTAGATATACTTGGGTGTTCTTTCTGAAACACAAGAAGTGATGTCGTCGAAGAAATCATCGGGTTTACAAGAAAAATTGAAAATTTGAATGGTAAACCGGTGAAGTCCTTCGAAGTGATAATGGCACCGAATTCAAGAATGCCGCTTCCGGAAGATTTCTTTGACCTAAAAGGAATCTCTCGAACTTCTCTCGCCGTACGCACTCCTCAAAGAAATGGTGTTGTTGAGAGAAAGAATAGAACACTATGTGAAGCCGCAAGGTCTATGCTTTGAGTGAATCCAAGTTGCCAACCTATTTTTGGCGTAAGCGTTAACACCGCATGCTTTACTCAAAATAGGTCTATCATAGTCAAAAGGCATGACAAGACCCCGTATGAAGTTTTCCATGGTAGAAAACCTGCAGTTGACTTCTTCCATGTGTTTGGCTGTGCTTGTCACATGCTAAATGACAGGGAACAACTTGGAAAGTTTGATCCAAAGTCTGATGATGGAATTTTCATGGGCTATTCTCTCTCCTCAAGAGCCTTTAGAATCTTCAATCTAAGGAGACAATGCATAGATGAATCCATGCATGTAAAGTTTGATGAGTTTGAAACTTCTTCATTATCTTGTGATGAAGAAGAATTAAACCTATGGATAAATTCATGTGTTAGTGAAATTCCATCCTCCTCTCAAACCAATCCTCCAGATAGTAACCCTTCTCAGCCTCCTATAAACACCACCTCACCTTCTGAACCTTCTTTTTCTTCTCCACCTCCTAAAACTAACTCTTTAGAAGACCTTACCCACCAAAACACTATATCTCCCTTAAACCCTTCTTCACCATCCCAAAATCCTACCTCATCCTCTTCTCTACCTCCCTCCTTACCTCCTGCACTAAAGTGGACCATGGATCATCCAATAGATCAAATCATAGGTGATCCACAAGTTGGTGTAAAAACCAGAAGAGGCATAAGCAATCTGTGCTTATATGTCAACTTTGTTTCCATTCTTGAGCCTAAGCTGATAAATGAAGCCCTAGCTGATCCAAGCTGGGTAATTGCCATGCAAGAAGAGCTCTCACAATTTGAGAGAAACAAAGTACCGGAAATTAGTTCCTCGTCCATCCAACAAAACAATTATTGGAACAAAATGGGTGTTTCGAAATAAGATGGACGAAGAAGAAGGAACTTGTCATAAGGAACAAGGCAAGGTTGGTTGCTCAAGGATATCGGCAAGAGGAAGGAATTGATTATGATGAAACCTTTGCTCTGTTGCCGGATTGGAAGCTATCCGAATATTTCTTGCCCTACGCAAACCTTACAAGAATTTTCGGGTATTCCAAATGGATGTCAAAAGTGCCTTCCGAATGGTGAATTAGCGAAGAAGTGTATGTGAAGCAACCTCACGGGTTTGAAGATCCGGTCCATCCATATCATGTATATAGGCCGGATAAAGCTCTATATGGACCGAAGCAAGCTCCACGTGCTCGGTATGACACTCTCTCGAATATCTACTTAGAAATAAGTACATACGAGGCAAGGTTGACAACACTCTCTTCTTCAAGAAATCACAAGGTAATATCATTCTTGTTCAAATCTATGTAGATGATATTATTTTTGGAGCCACCGATGAATCCTTGTGTGATGAGTTTAGCTCCCTCATGCAAAAGGAATATGAAATGAGCATGATGGGAGAGTTAACTTTCTTTCTTGGTTTGCAAGTAAAACAATCTTCAGAAGGTATTTTCATAAATCAAAGTAAATACATTAAAGATCTTCTGAAAAAGTTTCAATTTGATACTTGCTCTACCATGAAAACTCCTATGGCTCCTCCTCTTAAACTCTTTTCTGATCCTGATGGCATTTCTGTAAATATTACAAATTATAGAGCCATGATAGGATCCCTTCTCTATCTAACTGCAAGTAGACCTGACATTATGTTTGCTACTTGTCTATGTGCCCGATACCAAGCAAATCCTAAAGAATCACACCTAGCTGCTGTGAAAAGGATTTTCAGGTATCTGAAAGGTACCATAAATCTGGGTCTTTGGTATCCCAAAGACTCAGGTTTCGATCTCATCGGGTACTCTGATTCTGATTTTGCAGGTTCAAAAATAGACAGAAAGAGTACAACTGGAAGTTGTCAGTTACTTGGTGGAAAGCTTGTGAGCTGGTCAAGTAAGAAACAACATTCGGTGTCTACCTCTACTGCCGAAAATGAGAATATGTGGTCATTGGAAGTTGTTGTGCACAAATATTGTGGATGAAAAATCACTTGTGTGATTACAATCAGATTTTCTCAAAGATCCCAATAATGTGTGACAACTCAAGTGCAATAGCCATTGCCAACAACCCTGTGCTTCATTCAAGATCAAAGCACATTGATATTAGGTATCACTTTATAAGAGATCATGTCTCTAAAGGTGATGTGGAACTTCATTTCATCCCCACCGATTATCAACTAGCTGATCTGTTCACAAAGCCCCTTGATGAAGCAAGGTTCAAGTTTCTCATCTGTGAGTTAGGTATGATAAACATAGACTAATATATTTTATATTTATATATAATGTATGTTATTATATACATTTATATATTTATAACTTATATATGTTATATGTTTTATATATATATTATATGGATATATTATATATTATATTATATTAATATATTTATATAAAAACAAAAATAAAAAGAAAATAAAAATATATTATATTATATATTATATTATATTAATATGTTTATAAAAAGAAAAAGAAAAATAAATATATATATATATATATATAACGTCGGTGACTAGGTCACCGACATAAGCTCTCTCTCTTTCTCCTTTCTTTTTCCCTAAAAAAAAAAAACCATACCATCCACTAACCCCTTTCCGACGCCGTCACAAGAACCACCGAGAGCCACCACAAACCACACCACCTCACTAACCACCGAAACCACCGTTAACCATCAAGCCACCGAGAGCCGCCGACGGTGGCTGTGTGTCCACCGACGAGCCGCCGACGAACCACCATCCGCCGACGTCGAACCACTGTGGTCGACCCACCGA
Source organism: Silybum marianum (assembly GCA_036898165.1). Classification (NCBI taxonomy): domain Eukaryota; kingdom Viridiplantae; phylum Streptophyta; class Magnoliopsida; order Asterales; family Asteraceae; genus Silybum; species Silybum marianum. The sequence goes on along the minus strand of CM072529.1, from coordinate 52,513,165 downwards.
CGGCGTCCCACCGTCGTCAACCACCTTCCGACGGCGACGCAACCACCATCGGCGCCTAAGCCGCCGACGACACCCCTTTCCGACGACTCTCTCTCTCTCTCACGTCACTCTCATCCACCTACGTCACCATCCACCGACGTTGCACTTTGAGTCGAACCACCGAGATTTTTGAAGCCGTGTATCCACCGACGGTCACCGGGTATCCACCGACGGTCACCGTGTATCCACCGACGTTGGTTGCCTCGACCCACCGACGTCTCTCTCTCATCTTGGTTCAAGCCACCGACGTTTTTCTCATTACTGAGCCACCGACGTTTGTCCCTTTTATGAACCACCGACGTTTTAAACTCTCCAAGGTAACCATTACAAACCCTTCACCTTCTTAACCCTTAAAAAGATAACTCTTGACTTACCACTCTTGATAAGCAAGGTTATTTGTTCTTATCCCTAATGACATCATCAATGTCAGACCATACGCCGAATTCAACCCTAAACCCTTAGAATTCTGACCTTTCAATCACCAAAAGTAATCATTAATTTTGAAAGTTGAATTTTCCCTCTCATATATAACCACTCATCCCACTACTTCACCACCTTTCTCGCACCCACCTTCTTCTCACCTTCAAAAGCAAAAACCTGCAACCTGCAACTTCATTTTCTTCTTCAATGGCTTCTCCTTCAAGAATTGGTGAAGAACAAACAATCACTTTTGGATCTCTCTCCTTCCCCGCATGCAACTACTTTGGAAGAATAGGAGTTGACAAAGCTCATCAGTACAATGATGTTTGTTGGTTTCTTCGCAGATGCCCTCTACAATATGCTCGACAAAGAAAGCCCAAAATGAGTAAGTTTCTTCTTGGAAACTTTTGGTTAACTTGCACATTTGATGCCTCATCGGATCAAATTATTGCATCTGTTCTAAGTAATGATGAACATGATGTAATCTTCAATGTGGAAGATGTTAGAAGCATTCTCAAGCTTCCTGTTTATGATTCTTATGAACCATTCCCTCTTGGTAATGAACATCAAATGGTGATTGATGTGTTAAACTACTTGGAAGAGAAGAAGGGATCAAAGTCAAAGGGTCCAGGTACTTTATTGCGCAAAAACATGGGAAGTATTTGGAACTTCTTCTTTGCTCATCTGATTCTGTGTCTGAGCAAGAAGACAGGTGGTCCGGATCAGTCACCTTCTCAAGTAACTGAGCTGGCACATGCTCTTATTTTTCAAAGAAAAATAGATTATGCCAGCTATTTCTTCAATGAAATGATATCCTCGTTCTCTACCCTCCGACGTCCTCGTGTACCCTTCCAACGACTTTTCTCTCTTATTATTCATGCAAAGTTGGCAGATAAATTAGAGAAAAGAGATGATATAGTATATGATCTCCCTCTCCACCAAGTGGGTAACCAGATCATGAAAAAGGCTGTCTTAGCATCAGACAACCCTCTCAGACCTTCTATGGTTGAGTTTGCAAGGAATGCAACTCTTACTGGGGAGAGAATGAACCGCGTCTTCGCAGAACTTCGTGTATGTCTTCCACCCCCTCTGTACCTAGAGTCACTGGTGTGCCCAAATCTCTTAAGAGATCCAAAGCGTCGGGCACATCTACCTCCGCACCCACCGATGCTACGAAGCCAAAAGAGCCTTTGGCTTCCACCCAAGCATCCAAATCCCATAAGCGGAGAAACTCTAAAAGCCCCCCAAAGACTTCCTCAAAGAAGTCTAAGGGAACCCAAAGGGTTAAAACACATGATCCATCTACTGGCTCCCAAAAGCCGCAGTGTTGAAAATATCCTTACAAAACCCAAGGAACACTTAGCTACTCCCGCCTCCTCCATGCCCTCTCATAAGGACTTGGTTGTAAAAAGGGACACCCTTACTATTCCTTCATCAACTTTCTCCTTAGTTGATGAAGATGACTTGGAGTCTCCCATCCAAGGTACCTCTTCTTCACCCCTAGAGCTCTCTCAGCTCCATGTCCACACTCCACGTGAGAATGCCCCACAACCAGTGCATTTGATGGAGCAACCCTCTTTGCGATTTTACGATGTCCGACACTACTCCTTGGATAGGTACGTCTCCCGTACATAACAAGGATGTGGAGGAACCCATTACTGAGGAATCCCCTCAAAGACACTCTCCTAAGAGTGTCTCCCCCTCATCTCCTAAATCCCCCCCAAGAAAATCTACAGGTTTGGTGGATTATTCTTCCAGTGATGATGATGATACTGATCAACCACCAAAGCCTCATCCTACTGCTCCCATGTCTTCAAAGCAAGGGAATGATCTTCTACAGGCTTTCACCACCTTTACCAGTAATACTATCAGAAGGGTGGAGGTCTTAGAAGAACATGCAACCAAGGAAAAGGAAAGAATGGATTCCTTTCCTCATCTCTCGTGTCTAACATAGAGGAGTTGTCGGTGAGTCACCCAACTCTAATGACATGTTTAGATCTTCTACATTTGGATATCCTTGATCTTCAGCAAGGATTCTCTTCAAGTCAGGCATCTGTGCTTTCATCCATTCAGGATCTTCGAAGCACCTCTTCTCAGCAAGCCACCAATATCTCTACTCTTATTGCAAATCAACAGGCAATAATGGAGTCTCTCTCAAGTCTACACACCAAGATTGATAAAGTTCCAACCTCTTCTCCAACGGTTGAACTTGATATTGGTGATTCCTTCTTCCAAGATACTGACAGGTTTGTTCTTCAAAGGGTAGAAAAGAAACTTGGGGGTCTCTGCTCTGATGTAGAAAGGATTAAGGAGTTTCTCTCTTCAGTGGGTTTCAAGGGTTCAACCACTGAGGGGGAGAAAAATGTGAAGACCTCCACAGCAGCAGCCAAAGCCGCCGACACAGCAGCAGCCAAAGCAGCAGCCACCGACGTCAGCATGCCAGCCGCCGACGTCGGCCATCCAGCCACCGATGTGGTTGTGGTTCCTGTTCCTTTGGTACCCGAAGCAGCTGTTGAGGGGGAGAGTGTCAGTGCTCAACCCCTTGAAACTGAAGAAGAGAAGAAAAGAAAAGAAAAAGCCAAAGGAAAGAAGCCTCTCTTTTGAAGAACAGGAAGAAGAAAGAAAGAGAAAGAAAAGGATGAGAGATCCTCATGCAGACACTCTCAGACTTCAGCCTGCCCCAGCACTCACCGATCCTCTTGGGGTAATTCTCTCTGAGGCTGAAAGAGAGGAAGCTATAAGAGCTCAGCTTGAGTATGATCAGACTAATGTACTCAAGCTAGCTCATGATGAAGCTGTACATGCCAAAGTCACCGATGCAATTCAAGCTCAAAAGGATGAGCTTGAAAATATAAAGAAGAAATCTGAAGCTGCAAAATTGGTTGATGAGGCCAAGAAGGCAAAGGAAGTAGAGTGGTTCAAAAGGAGGTTGAAGAATAGAAAGGATGATTCAAAGATCATCGGTGCTACCATTCATCCCCCAACTAAGAATTCTCCCAAACTTCTTATCACTCTTAAAAGAGCTGATTCTCTTATGAAAGTTTGTGAGGTTGATTGGCTTGAAGCTCTTGGGATCTCTGAATGGATAGAGCTTGGAAATTGCATTGACAAGAGCAAAAGCAAACACAAGGAATTGATATTGAATACCATCAGAAAGCTCTTTGTCAAAATGGTGAAGATTCAAAAGGAGCATAATATTCTTGTCACCTTTCTTGAAGGTCAACAGATGTACCTTATTCAAAAGGGTCTCTCTGGAGAGTTGGTCAAACCTCCAAAGAACAAAAAGAAAGGACACTTTTCCATGCTTCATGAAAGGGGCATAAAGATTGACGCATCAGGTATTAATCTCTCTATTCCCACTCCTATTGCTTATCCTGAGCAAACCATGATCACCGAGCCTGAACTTGGAGTATTCTTTGAGGACATCTATGGCAACATAGGTTTCTTCAGAGCCTCTGACATTCCAAGGGCTCACAGCTCCTTCCTCTCTGCTATTCTTGGAGTGCCTCCCATTGAAGACCATGGCATCACAAGAGTGATCCTGGATGAACTTAAAAGAAGAGAACCCTCCTCAAATCCTTGATCCTGCAGACGTATAGGGCAGTATGAACTTTGTTAATCATGTACTCTGATCAATCCTATGTGTTGATTAATAAAAGTTCATACTTTTCTTCCATCCCATCTCTTGTTAATATTTTTACAAGCTTTGCACATATTTAAACTTATACTTATTCTTTTATTCAATTTATACTCTATACTGTACATACTCAGTTAAAAAAAAAAAAAAAAAAAAAAAATCAAAAAAAAAAATCAAAAAAAAAAATCTGAGTCAAAAGAACCCAAAAGAAAAATAGAAAGGGTCAAAAAGAATTCTTTTCAAACCTACAGGTATCATCATCAAATAGGGGGAGATTGTTGGGTCACCGATGATTTGGTGATGAACCACCTTCCTTTGTATGAATGAATTTTTACAGGTTCTTTTGAAGGTCTGAAATATGCTTCAAGAATTGAAGAGTCAAAGACTATTCAATCAAGGGGTTGTACATCAAAAAGTGGAATTTTGGATGTATCAACCAACTTCAATATTCAGACCATTTTGCCAAGTCAAGATTGGGTCACCAATATAGTGGGTCACCGATGGTACACTCAAAAGTCATCAAAAGTACTAAGGACATCAAATAAGATGAGGTCATCAAGTTTGATGTCATGGTCACCGACACTATGATCTTGGTCACCGAAATTGCAGGTATATTTTCTAAGGCTGTGATATCAACTCACAAGGGTATACACTTTTGTCACTTAGTGAAAGAAGAAGTTATCAAGCAAAGTGTATACTTATCAACTCCAGCCTTATAAGGTATCCACCGATGTGATACATAGTGAGATGTATCACTTAGCAATTTCAAAGAGATAAGTTCTTGACTCACATCAATTGCAAGACACGTGAGCCAAGAAGAACTGGGCACCAAGCCTTAATTAAAGACATTCTCTTTTATTCTTATAAAAGGAATATTTGTCTTTTAGCTAAAAGGCTTGATGGGACTTCACAGAGCATAAAGAAAAGAAGATAAAGTTATCTGACATTACGTGCTACAAGGAATGGTTCATCCATTATTCTAGTACAAAGGAAGTGGTCTCTTCCTTTGTCCATCAGATAATCTTCCAGCTAATGAAACCTTGATACCGTCCACTCGCATCCCATGCATGGACACTATAAAAGGAGATGAAGTCCTTCCCGTAAATCTCACGCTTTCAACAAATCTTGAGTGATTATTTGTTTGATGTGGCAGTGTGTGCTATAACAGGTATTATTTTAACTTGCTTAGTGTAATAGTTAATTATCGTTATCTCGTGTGTTTAGTTTGATAGAATAGTCCGCCCGTTCTTTTCCGCATCAAACTATACCGTGTGTAAATTTTTAATATTTATATTAAAAAATTTAAAAAGAGTATATTCTCGTGTGTTTTATATTCAACCCCCCTTCTACAAAACCCTCTCTTAGTTAGCCATCTCTCTTTGGGGACTAACAATTGGTATCGAGAAGCGATTGGTTTAATCTCATAAACCGGATCCGTGATGGCTACTACCTCAAATGTTGATGGTACCTTGCGGACCTCTTCCAAGAATACATATGATTTAGGATCTTTGGCTAAACCCCCAAGATTCAACCCAAACAACTTTGGGTTATGGAAAAATCGCATGTTATTATTCTTGGAAGGGATAGATTGCAGTATCCCAACATTCTCGGTGAGGGACCTATTATTCCTAAAATATGGGCTCGCTTTGGCCCTCAAAAGGACGGCGAAGGAAAGGACATAGAGTCGGATGACGAAAGAAGTGAGAAAAGCGGTAGATATATCATTAAACCTTCTAACAAATTTAGTGAAGATGATAAACGCCTAGTTGCTTTAGATACTAAAGTCAAATCGCTTCGTCGTTTCCCTTCCCGATGATGTGTATCATTCTCTTCTTAACCTTCCCAATCGCTAAAGAGATGTGGGATACTTTGAGTGTCTTATATGAAGGCACCAAAGAAGTAAAGAAATCTAACAGGATCTCGTCTTGTTAGAAAGTATGAACTCTTCTCCCATGAAAAGGGAGAATCTCTTTCTACCTACTTTAATCGTTTTAATCGTCTTCTTAACGATCTCAAAGCTCTTGGACGAGTTTATGATAATGAAGAAGTTCTCGCAAGTTTATGGATTGTCTTCCGTATTTCGGGAAACTATCCGTACTTGCATCAAGCAAACCAAGGACTTAGAAATAATGCCTTTAATCGCTCTCTATGGAACTCTTCTTCACTATGAACAAACTAAGAATCGTAGAAAGTCTCTTATAAAGGATATCAAATCCTCCTCTATTGCTTTGATAGGTGATTCAAAACCTTCTTCTTGTATTCCTAGAATCACCTATCCTTCTTCTAATTACGAAAAGATATTAAGGAAGACTCTTCTCATCCGTCGATGCATACTATAGTCACATGATGAAGGAGAAGAATAACCATCGACATACTTTCGATAGTATGGCAATGCTTGCTGGAAACCTTAAGAACAAAAGATTTTCTTCAAACCGCTCCAAATTTAATAGAAAATCTTTTTCTCAAAAATCCTCTTCTGATAAAGCAAATGAAGAATGCTTCAATTGTGGAAAGAAAGGTCATTTTGCTTCTGAATGCAGATCAAAAGCTTCTTCTTCTAAACCTTCTTCTTCTTATGGCCATGACTTCTCAAAATCAGCTTCTAGGAAGCATGAAGAGAGAAATAGCCAATCCTCTAAGGAAAACTGCGAATCAACGAAACCTCAAGGTACAAGAAATACAAAGCCAAATACAAGAGAGAAAAGGAGAGAAACCAAGGTAAAAATAAAACCTTAGTCCGAGGCTCATTCTTTGGGAAGATGAGCAAACCTCTGAGAGTGAGAGTGAGTATGTCACTAAGTGCCTCATGGCCAAAATTGATGAGATAGAAGACATGGAGAAATCACTCTACACCACTCTTGTATCTGCTGAGGGATCCACTTCAGGGACAAAACCTCAGGTACATCCTTTTACCTTTCTCTCTGATGATCAAAAGGCTGATGCCTTTGACTCTTTAACTGTTGACTTCTGTGACTTAAATGATCAAAAGAAAAAGGCTGATATGCATATAAAATGTCTAAATGATCAACTCCTCTCTTGCTTTTCAAAACTAAAAGATTTTGACAAAATGAAAGCTGATCTGGAAAACCTTCGGTATTTAAACGACAAATTTTCCGAGGAAAAATCAAAGATTTCTTCTACACTTGAAAAGGAACAAGAGGTTCCGTCTAAATGGACTAAATCCTCTAAGAATCTAGAAAGGATCCTTCAAGATCAAATCACCAAGGATAAGTCTGGCCTTGGTTATGGAAAAGATATTCCTCAACCTCTTGACCTTCCACTCCCTTCTTCTTCTGAGTGTCAAGGTTTTCCTGCTGGTTTCTTTTCCGATGACGATGATGCTCTCTTCGGTTACTCATCTGAGGATTCTACCTCCATTCACTCTATAGATCTACTTGACATGCTCAAAGTAGAATCTGGTTCCAAAAAGTTTGGAGTCTTTGTTAAAGCTAAAGAAATCTCTTCTGAGTCTTCAATGGTTTCAACTCTTCCAAGCTCTTCTTCTTCTCCCAAACCTATCCAAAGACTTTTAAATTCCTTAAGTCTTCATGAGTCAAGGTACTCCTGTGAGCGACCTTACGAAGTTGCCGAGTATTCTTCTTCAAAAGGATTTTCTCCTCAAAAGAAAAATTTTTCTAAATCAAAATTTTCATCTAAAAGGAAATCTCAAATAGCTACTGACTTTATTCCTCGGTCAGTAAACTTGAAGAAATCAAGAAATCCTGGTAAAGGTATTCTTGGACCAAGACCAGGTGTTGGACATCCCTCTTCTTCTCATTCCTCAACCTCTCGTCCAAAGTTTAGATGATAGGGATTCTAAAAAGGCTTTCCTTTTAAAGAAGTGCTATAACCGTGGCAACACTCTTCATCTTGCTAAAAATTGCCCAAAAGACTTGGCTCCTTGCAAATCTAAAATGCCTTCTAATCCCAAAGGACCCACCTCAAAATGGGTACCAAAAGTCTAAATTTGTTTAAGCAGTACCAAATAAAGATCATATATGGTACATGGATAGTGGATGTTCAAGACACATGACCGGAAACAAACTTCTTCTCTCTAACTTCTCAAAAGAAAAGGGACCCACTGTTTCCTTTGGAGGAAATGGAAAAGGGTCACCAAAGGATATGGTACCATTTCAAATGGAACCATCACTTTCTCCAGAGTAGCTCATGTTGAAGGGCTGATGTACAATCTTCTAAGCATAAGCCAAATATGTGATTTGGGCTATAAGGTCATGTTCCAGCTATGTGTATGTTTGGTCTTTGACGTACAGAACAAAATTGTACTAGCAGGAACCCGACCGAATGACGTGTACATAATCAACATGAAGGAAAGTGCAATAGGAGAAGTCGTGTGTCTCCTTTCTCAAGAGCTAGCCAAACAAAGTTGGTTGTGGCATAAAAGGTTCTCTCATCTAAACTTTAAAACCTTGAACAAACTCTCCAACAAAGAGTTGGTTGTTGGAATGCCAAAAATAGCTTTTGAAAAAGAAAAGCTGTGTGGGGCATGTGAAAAAGGAAAACTCACCGAACTTCCTTTAAAACAAAACAATGCTCTTCTATCTCTCAACCTCTTCAAATGCTTCACATGGATCTATGCGGTCCAACAAGACACCCGATGCGGGTGGTAAGAAGTATATGCTAGTAATCGTCGATGAATTCTCTAGATATACTTGGGTGTTCTTTACGAAACACAAGAGTGATGTCGCCGAAGAAATCATCGTGTTTACAAGAAAAATTGAAAATTTGAATGGTAAATCGGTGAAGTCCTTCGAAGTGATAATGGCACCGAATTCAAGAATCGCTTTCCGGAAGATTTCTTTGACCTAAAAGGAATCTCTCGTAACTTCTCTCGTCGTACGCACTCCTCAAAGAAATGGTGTTGTTGAGAGAAAGAATAGAACACTATGTGAAATGCAAGGTCTATGCCGAGTGAATCCAAGTTGCCAACCTATTTTTGGGCGTGCAGCTTAACACCGCATGCTTTACTCAAAATAGGTCTATCATAGTCAAAAGGCATGACAAGACCCCGTATGAAGTTTTCCATGGTAGAAAACCCGCAGTTGACTTCTTCCATGTGTTTGTCGTGCTTGTCACATGCTAAATGACAGGAACAACTTGGAAAGTTTGATCCAAAGTCTGATGATGGAATTTTCATGGGCTATTCTCTCTCCTCAAGAGCCTTTAGAATCTTCAATCTAAGGAGACAATGCATAGATGAATCCATGCATGTAAAGTTTGATGAGTTTGAAACTTCTTCATTATCTTGTGATGAAGAAGAATTAAACCTATGGATAAATTCATGTGTTAGTGAAATTCCATCCTCCTCTCAAACCAATCCTCCAGATAGTAACCCTTCTCAGCCTCCTATAAACACCACCTCACCTTCTGAACCTTCTTTTTCTTCTCCACCTCCTAAAACTAACTCTTTAGAAGACCTTACCCACCAAAACACTATATCTCCCTTAAACCCTTCTTCACCATCCCAAAATCCTACCTCATCCTCTTCTCTACCTCCCTCCTTACCTCCTGCACTAAAGTGGACCATGGATCATCCAATAGATCAAATCATAGGTGATCCACAAGTTGGTGTAAAAACCGAGAAGAGGCATAAGCACCGTGCTTATATGTCAACTTTGTTTCCATTCTTGAGCCTAAGCTGATAAATGAAGCCCTAGCTGATCCAAGCTGGGTAATTGCCATGCAAGAAGAGCTCTCACAATTTGAGAGAAACAAAGTCTGGAAATTAGTTCCTCGTCCATCCAACAAAACAATTATTGGAACAAAATGGGTGTTTCGAAATAAGATGGACGAAGAAGGAACTGTCATAAGGAACAAGGCAAGGTTGGTTGCTCAAGGATATCGGCAAGAGGAAGGAATTGATTATGATGAAACCTTTGCTCCTGTTGCCAGATTGGAAGCTATCCGAATATTTCTTGCCCATGCAACTACAAGAATTTTCGGGTATTCCAAATGGATGTCAAAAGTGCCTTCTGAATGGTGAATTAGCCGAAGAAGTGTATGTGAAGCAACCTCCGGGTTTGAAGATCCAGTCCATCCATATCATGTATATAGCCGGATAAAGCTCTATATGGACCGAAGCAAGCTCCACGTGCTCGGTATGACACTCTCTCGAATATCTACTTAGAAATAAGTACATACGAGGCAAGGTTGACAACACTCTCTTCTTCAAGAAATCACAAGGTAATATCATTCTTGTTCAAATCTATGTAGATGATATTATTTTTGGAGCCACCGATGAATCCTTGTGTGATGAGTTTAGCTCCCTCATGCAAAAGGAATATGAAATGAGCATGATGGGAGTAGTTAACTTTCTTTCTTGGTTTGCAAGTAAAACAATCTTCGAAGGTATTTTCATAAATCAAAGTAAATACATTAAAGATCTTCGAAAAAGTTTCAATTTGATACTTGCTCTACCATGAAAACTCCTATGGCTCCTCCTCTTAAACTCTTTTCTCGATCCCGATGGCATTTACGTAAATATTACAAATTATAGAGCCATGATAGGATCCCTTCTCTATCTAACCGCAAGTAGACTCGACATTATGTTTGCTACTTGTCTATGTGCCCGATACCAAGCAAATCCTAAAGAATCACACCTAGCCGCCGTGAAAAGGATTTTCGGTGTATCCGAAAGTGTACCATAAATCCGGGTCTTTGGTATCCCAAAGACTCGTGTTTCGATCTCATCGGGTACTCGATTACGATTTTGCAGGTTCAAAAATAGACAGAAAAAGTACAACTGGAAGTTGTCAGTTACTTGGTGGAAAGCTTGTGAGCTGGTCAAGTAAGAAACAACATTCGGTGTCTACCTCTACTGCCGAAGCAGAATATGTGGCTGCTGGAAGTTGTTGTGCACAAATATTGTGGATGAAAAATCACTTGTGTGATTACAATCAGATTTTCTCAAAGATCCCAATAATGTGTGACAACTCAAGTGCAATAGCCATTGCCAACAACCCTGTGCTTCATTCAAGATCAAAGCACATTGATATTAGGTATCACTTTATAAGAGATCATGTCTCTAAAGGTGATGTGGAACTTCATTTCATCCCCACCGATTATCAACTAGCCGATTCGTTCACAAAGCCCTCGATGAAGCAAGGTTCAAGTTTCTCATCTGTGAGTTAGGTATGATAAACATAGACTAATATATTTTATATTTATATATAATGTATGTTATTATATACATTTATATATTTATAACTTATATATGTTATATGTTTTATATATATATTATATGGATATATTATATATTATATTATATTAATATATTTATATAAAAACAAAAATAAAAAGAAAATAAAAATATATTATATTATATATTATATTATATTAATATGTTTATAAAAAGAAAAAGAAAAATAAATATATATATATATATATATAACGTCGGTGACTAGGTCACCGACATAAGCTCTCTCTCTTTCTCCTTTCTTTTTCCCTAAAAAAAAAAAACCATACCATCCACTAACCCCTTTCCGACGCCGTCACAAGAACCACCGAGAGCCACCACAAACCACACCACCTCACTAACCACCGAAACCACCGTTAACCATCAAGCCACCGAGAGCCGCCGACGGTGGCTGTGTGTCCACCGACGAGCCGCCGACGAACCACCATCCGCCGACGTCGAACCACTGTGGTCGACCCACCGACGGCGTCCCACCGTCGTCAACCACCTTCCGACGGCGACGCAACCACCATCGGCGCCTAAGCCGCCGACGACACCCCTTTCCGACGACTCTCTCTCTCTCTCTCACGTCACTCTCATCCACCTACGTCACCATCCACCGACGTTGCACTTTGAGTCGAACCACCGAGATTTTTGAAGCCGTGTATCCACCGACGGTCACCGGGTATCCACCGACGGTCACCGTGTATCCACCGACGTTGGTTGCCTCGACCCACCGACGTCTCTCTCTCATCTTGGTTCAAGCCACCGACGTTTTTCTCATTACTGAGCCACCGACGTTTGTCCCTTTTATGAACCACCGACGTTTTAAACTCTCCAAGGTAACCATTACAAACCCTTCACCTTCTTAACCCTTAAAAAGATAACTCTTGACTTACCACTCTTGATAAGCAAGGTTATTTGTTCTTATCCCTAATGACATCATCAATGTCAGACCATACGCCGAATTCAACCCTAAACCCTTAGAATTCTGACCTTTCAATCACCAAAAGTAATCATTAATTTTGAAAGTTGAATTTTCCCTCTCATATATAACCACTCATCCCACTACTTCACCACCTTTCTCGCACCCACCTTCTTCTCACCTTCAAAAGCAAAAACCTGCAACCTTAAGTCTTCATGAGTCAAGGTACTCCCAGGAGCAGCCTTCTGAAGTTGCTGAGTATTCTTCTTCAAAAGGATTTTCTCCTCAAAAGAAAAATTTTTCTAAATCAAAATTTTCATCTAAAAGGAAATCTCAAATAGCTACTGACTTTATTCCTCGGTCAGTAAACTTGAAGAAATCAAGAAATCCTGGTAAAGGTATTCTTGGACCAAGACCAGGTGTTGGACATCCCTCTTCTTCTCATTCCTCAACCTCTGTCCAAAGTTTAGATGATAGGGATTCTAAAAAGGCTTTCCTTTTAAAGAAGTGCTATAACTGTGGCAACACTCTTCATCTTGCTAAAAATTGCCCAAAAGACTTGGCTCCTTGCAAATCTAAAATGCCTTCTAATCCCAAAGGACCCACCTCAAAATGGGTACCAAAAGTCTAAATTTGTTTCTGGGTGCAGGTACCAAATAAAGATCATATATGGTACATGGATAGTGGATGTTCAAGACACATGACCGGAAACAAACTTCTTCTCTCTAGCTATTTTTGCTGTACAAATATTATGATTTTTGCTGTTTTATAATTTTCTGTAGTTTTTGGCTGTTTTTATGCGGTTATTAGATGTAAAAAAGCTCAAATTATTTTTAGTGTTAAAAAATCGAAGTGATTAATAATTATTTTATTAAACTAATTTTAGTTTAAAAAATTAAATTTAATAAAAAGGGTATTTTAGTCATTTACTGGAATTTCATTCAAATTCCAAAACTACATTCTGTGAACCAAACAGACAGATTCCAATTCTTTCAACTGATTCCATTCCAATTCTACCAACCAAACAGCTGGTCAAACCAGACAACATTCCAATTCCTTCAAAGTCAAATTCCTTTGACAGATTTCATTCCATCCAATTTCATTTTGCGAACCAAACGCCCTCTAAAGGTCTTAAATGATTAAGCACGAGTAATCCTAAAAGGATAAACGACGCTATCTTGTAAGGTGAATGGAATCGACGGTTGGATCACATCCTTTGAGTCACTATCTCACACGCCATCCGACGGCTCACATTTCTCTAGATCCTCTCACCATACAAAACCCAATGCCCCCACCAATTTTCTCTTTTCTCATCTCACCACACTTCCCACCACGGGCTTTAATGGCCGAATACCCACCGCCACCACCACCGTCGTCTCCGCCGCCGGCGCCGGCGCCTAATAATCCCGATCCAACAGAATACTGGTGCTACCAGTGTGACAAACGAGTTCCTGTAGAAACCCTACCAGACCACCCCGATATCATTTGTTTCGAGTGTAAGAACGGATTCGTCGAGTCGATTTCAGTCGCAGCTCACACGCGACAAGTTAGCGATGAAGACACTCCAGCTTTTGGCAACGAGTTTCTTCAGGTACTTAGGTTAATCGCTCAGGCGGCGCGTGAGGACGACGAGCCTCCGCCTCCGCCATCCGATCACCCCGCCGGTGACAACGATTATCTCCGTATCGAGCTTGATGGATGGGATAACGGTAACGTTAATGTCAACGAAGATGAAGACGAAGACGAAGACGAAGAGGATCCATATCAAGGAGATCAAGCTAGGGCTCGATTTGTCGTTCATGATGATGATGATGTTGATGAGCATGAAGAAGAAGAAGAAGAAGAAGAAGAAGAAGAAGAAGAGATCCAGAATCGAAACTTAGAAGAAGAAGAAGAAGAAGATGAAGAGGATTTCGTTAGAAGAGAAAGGCGTGACGTACTCCGTCTTCGGCTCCGCGACTTCGCGAGCCGAGCTGCTAGCCGTCGTAACCGGATACTGGATTGGGCAGAGATCTTAATGGGACTCGAAGATCAGTCGATCGAATTCAGGTTACAAGTTCCAGGAGATGATGATGGTTACGTCGGCAATCCTGGAGACTACGTTGACGCAGCTGGATACGAAGCCTTATTGCAAAACCTAGCCGAGAATGATACCGGCGGGAGGAGAGGGGCGCCACCTGCCGCCAAATTGGCAGTTGAAGGGTTACAAACAGTTGAGGTGAAGTCCAGTGATATGGAAATCTGTGCTATTTGTAAAGATAGAGTGTTCAATAATGAGGAGAAGATTGCAAAGCAATTGCAGTGTGGACACATGTATCATGAGGATTGTATAGTGCCATGGTTGGGTTCAAGGAATACTTGTCCTATATGTAGGTATGAGTTGCCTACAGATGATCCTGAATATGAGGAAGATAGAAGGAAGAGGTCAATAACCATGGCTGCTTCTGCAACTGATCATGGTTGTTCTTCAAGTTCCGGTGGTGATGGTGGTGGTGATTGAGATGTGGTATGTATGTTATTTGTCATTGATGTTGTACTTCATAACTTGGGTGTTGGTTTTTCATTGATCTTATAAACTGATGTTGAATTCTTGTGTTCTCCCTGTTGTAAATACATATTTACTCAATTTGATGATCGAATTTGTCTTTTTTTTCTTGTTTAATGTATATTTAGTTTAGTTACTTAATGCACAAGATCACACGGGTTCTTTGTTTTTGTACTCTTTTATGGGTGTAATAATAAATCTTGAATGGGTTGGATGTTCATTGGTTATGACTTATGATCACTATTAAAAGGTATATATTTGCTGACCATGGAATAGTATACTAATATAACAGAGCTGCTTTTAGGTTGCTGATTGTTCAGATATATTTATTGGGGTTCATATTAGTACGAAGTTATGAACTAGTTCGAGTACATTGTATATAGCTAAGTGTGTTTTTTGAGCTATAGAAGATGTGATGGTGTGTATAGCCAGTCTCGAGGGGAAGCATTTTCCATTTGAAGATGGTAACATGGTGAGCATAATGAAGATTGCCTTTGGCTTCTCTCCTGTACATGACATCACAGGTAGTGTTTTCTTCCTTCTTTACATGCATATTGGATTTAGTGAACCCATTTTAGGCAATGTTTGGCAACCATAAAGTAGCTTAACTTTTGAGATTATTAAAAAAAACCTGTTTGGTTAGTGACAAACTGAGCTTCAAGGTGTGTGGGTGGGTGGTGGTGGGGTGTTGGGGGGGGGGGGGAGTTGCACTATATTTTCTTTAAGGTTATGCCCTTCACATTTTTCCTACTAATTTTGCAATATTAACTTTTAGGTCACTTTATATTGTCATCTACCTTATTAAATACCTTTTACAATATGCCTAGCTTATCAGTAACAACTAGCTTATTAGTCAAAGACCGGCTTTGCAACTAATAGCTACCTTATCAGCTGGTTTCCCAAACAAAATATTAAGCATGAATCTGAAAGGGGTCTTCACGGTGACAGCCTCTCTATCCCAAGGGTAGAGGCAAGGTTTGCCTACATCCTATTCCTATCCCCAGAACCTATCATGTGGAATATACTGGGTTTATTCGGTTTTATTTATATAAGCATGAATATGTAGTATTAAATGATGCAACATGAATATGTATTGTATAAGCATGAATATGTAGTAGGGGCGGGTTCAAATGAGAACTCAAATTTGGTTGTGAACGTGAGGACAAATGAGACCGCGACACGTGTCATATTCAGACTGAATAATCAAAGAAATATTCAGGCTGAATAATTGCTTATTCAGACTGAATATTTCTTTGATTATTCAGTCTGAATAGTCTACATTCAGACACGTGCCGCGCTCTCATTTGTCCTCACGTTCACAACCAAATTTGAGTTCGCATTTGAACTTTCCTCATATGTAGTATTATGACATAGTGATGTATATGTGTACAATAGTTTTGCAGTTGCAGGTCTTGTTTACTGGCATTGCTGAAGCAACATGCTAGTTGACCCGATAAGGTATTTACATTTTGAACCATTCTTAGTTAGACTTTATTTTTGGGAATATTGTTTATGCTGTTGGTGTTCTTTACTAACTGGCTGGTACTAGAATGCTAATATTGACTCATGGGATGTCACTGTGATCCATAGACTGTATAATTTGTGTTATCTTTTTGAATATTGCTATTTAAGTTGTGTTTAACCCAAAAGAGAAGTTGAGGGTTACTTTTCCAACTTCAATTTCTATTTGATAGCATAAAGAGTTAAGGTATAGATGTTGTGTGACATCCCGGTTCCGGGGGTGTTGTCCTTTTCCCTTGGTACAAGTGAATGAAAGCAAACTCATAGCTTTAATTTTTAATTTTATTATAATAGAGCTATTACAACAACGGAAAAGCAGAAAAATACAACATTATAACATTTGAACATCTTAAAATAGCAATACTTCAGCTTGTTCTACTCCTTGATTCCTGAGATACATACATGAACACGTAAGTTTTAAGCTTAGTGAGTAGTTATGGTTTCATGATAAGACATTCTTTTAAAAAAATAATTCTTATAAACTTCATGCATAAAATCATTTTGAGATCTCATGTTTACATGTTAAGTATACCTACTTCTCACAGGTTCTTTAACCTTGGGTCCACATAAGGGCTGCCCAATAAGGTGCGTTAACCTTGGGTCCACATAAGGGCTGCCTGCCCAATAAGGTGCGTTTGCAAGACGTACTTTCTTTCTATATCCCGTTTGGATATTTAAATGGTTATACTTAATATGTATAAAAAAACTTTCATATCCCACATGTGCATCATAACATAAAAAGATATATAACATAACTTTAAGATAGGGTAGAATTTATGCATAAAACAATTATATAAATAGCATATAATGCATAAAACAATTATATAAATAGCATATATGTATCCTAGTAAAGCACATAACATACTCACTTTATTATGCCTTGCTTTCTAGTTCTTGCTTATTTTTATTTTTAAGTAGTATTTCATATTTTTGGGATGAGAAATAAACTCCTTGAGCTTCTATTTATAGGGTGCAACCAAGCTTTAAGGTACTTGTTCCCTTAGCTTTTCAACTTGTAAACCTCTAAGGATATGCCACATATTTTTCTTAGCCTTGCCTTAGGCTTGCTTTGTCATGGATGTAGACTTGCTTTGTCATAAGGGTTTTTGTGGCTTAGATTAATTGTCTACAAGTAGCTTTGTAAGCTACTTGTGTGCTTATTGGTAAGTAGCTTTGTAAGCTACTTGTATGCTTATTTACCTATTTATCTTTTTATTGAGGGCCTATAGGAACAACTTAACTTAATAAGTAATTATGACTAAGATATGTATATATTTATATACCTGGCTGAAATATACGGCTGTTACATGTTGTGTGCATTTATGATTAATGTTTGTGTACCACTTTCTTCTATGAGGAACTTGGATCATTTTGTTCTATAGGAAGACATTGCATTCCATGCATTTTAGGGTTATTCTTGATAAGTAAGTTCTTGAGTTGAAATCCTTCTTTCATAGTGGCGATCTGGGCTTTTTTATCTTCAAATTGTTTAGGATCAATATCAATATGGTGGCACTCATGCCATCGAAAACACCATTTGCTGATGTAGCATGATAATGTGTCCCATTTTCTATTTTGTTTTAATAAATTTAGCATTTTTGTCATGTTAAATTATCATGTTGTGTTATCGGATGGTAAGTTTGATGGTATCTTTGATGGACACTATACAAGTATCCAACTACTTGGGTTTATTTATTAGGGTTGGGTTCCAGTGAGAAGATAAGTTATGGTGAGAAGCGTAATAAGGGATCTGTACCCTTGGATCAGTCTTAATTGAAGATCGACACTAATGAGATGCACAGGATCAATTCTCGTAAGGAACGCAATTTATGGGTGGGTGTGAGATTAAAAGGTTCAGATCCCTTCTTATGCTTCTCACCTTAACTCTTCGTCTAACACGATCCCACACCTTATTTATTAAACACATACCTCTTATTGGATAATTGAACACGTATTGCCTCCTACCGGTAAGAGATGCTTACCCGGTCAAATATTATGGTCTTCACCAACAATCTTAGTGGTTTTTTTTACCAAACGCTTACCAATGAGCACGGTAAGGACCATGAATCTTACCAGGTAAGAGGCATTATAAGAACGAAGAATCTTACCTGGTAAGTTAGGGAGAAGACACTTACCAACAATCCATTTTGATGGCTGAAAATATTACTCGATAAGGTAAGAGAAGGTGGTGACTCTTGCGAGTAAGTGCTTACTCAGTAAGTGTAAGTGTTTGGTAGATGGCCCCTTGCCATTTTGCTAATAGAGAATTTGATTCTGATTCTGCTTTCACTCTTCTTAGTGTGTCATTTTGCTAACCAAGAATCTTATCCAGTAAGTGAGGGCGGGGGACTCTTACCTGGTTAGATAACGTTAGTTGTTATCAGGTAAGAGATACTTTTACTATGCTATTTTGATTACGGAGGATCTTACCTGATTAAAAATTTCCATTACATGTGTGTTAAACTCGTAACTACATGAGTATTCATCTTCCAACCTATGGATTCCTTGAATCAAAAGATGTTTTTTCCCTTTATTTTCTTGATTAGGAGATGATAACATGATCTCATGTTGCTTCTCATATAGAGTCTTTGGCCAACAATAGAACATAAATAGCATACTTAAGAATGTAAAAACATGAAATCCAACTATAAACCCTGAAATAAAGAGAATATATCATCATCATCGTTGCAAGCGTTCAAGGGACCTCCACAAAGTCCTAGAGTTGTTTCGATAGCTTTTAGCAGAGAAGTTTATGCCGGGGGAAATATGGGTACATAATGGTGTTACAAGGCTAAAATCTGAAAAAATAGCAGTCAGGACCTTGATTTATGTACATCTGACTCCTCAAGCCAAAGGAATCGAGTGCGGACCCTTTTGGTAAGGTTCGTGTCCGTTGTGAAACTGAATGCCCTCAAGTTATTTGAATCGTCCACTACTATACTCTCTACAAACCTATTAAATAATATATATATATATATATATATATATGTCATTATGGGTAATGAATAGAAGTGTATGTATGATAAATGAAACATAAATATAGAGCACAGCTGAGAATGAGAAAAAGAGTTTGAGAATGTGAAAACAGATAAATCTCAAGAGATGATCTCATGGATGTAATTAAAGAGATGACTATACTATTGTTTTCTTAAAATAAAAAACTTTCCTCCGCCATAACTTAAATGAAAAATAAGCGAAGTGTTAAAAAAAACTAAAATTATACCAAAAAAAAAACAAACATTTTGTTGTCTGTAATTTTTCATCCATATTATTCTATTTTTTTATCCCCTTTTTTTCTAAACGTTTTTATAATTCTTATTAGAACCTAACGCTGCATCTCTGTGTGTGTGTGTGTGTGTGTTCATTTGTGTTACTATTAATTGCTGGTTTTAAAAAAACCCAAAGCTTGAGTTTAGAAGCTTTGAATCTTGAATAAGCACAACATGATTGACTCGAAGTAAAGGATAGGGGATAGGAGTCATCATCTTCAATCACAAACGTTATAACCTTTTAACATTCAAATAACACTGTATATAGGGTCAAGTTCGGGGAAAAACCTTACAAAAATGGAAAACTGAGGAACACCATGGTAGCTCTTCATCTGGACGATATGCACGTGTGCATACAAGTAATTTGTAACATGCACACGTGCATATGCACATGGCATAATGCAAACGTGCAGAAAAACCAAAAACCAACTTAATTTACTTGTCGTCTGAATGAAGGGCTACCGCCTACCAGGGTGTTCCTCAATTTTCCATTTCTTTTTAATGTTTTTCCATCAACCTCCCTCTATGTATATTATATATATATATGTGTGTGTGTGTGTGTGTGATCATGCAACACACTGGATTCATTGAAGATGAAAGCAAGTGGTATTTCTAGTTTGTGTTTGTGGATTCTAATCATAGTATCTAGCTTCTTTTGCGACAAGAATTAATGCCGTTGAGTTAGACATCAAAGAATCTCTACAAGACCCGGAGAACTTATTATCTTCCTGGGTTTCATCTGCCCCTTTATTGGTTTCATCTCCAACAAGGTCCAATTGCAGACTGATTCATCTTTATTCAACGAATCTTCAAAGTCGTCGTCTTCTTCTTCATCTTTGTCAGTAAGAGATTCACCATGATGGATCCACCTTTGGTATGTTGCAAGCATACCAAATCGTAGAATATGAGCTCGAATTGTAGGGAGTCCTTGTAACCATGTATTTTCACATCGAGTACAAGGACATAACGTCCTTCCATTTGAACCCAAATGATTTCTAGCAGTAGCTAAAAAAATTGATCAACCCATCAATCTACTCTTGACTTATGCGATTTCTACTTAGTATCCAAGCTTGGCTGTTAGAATATTGACTTTAAAGGCAAAATTAGTTTGTTCTGAAAAAGTTACATAAGAAGAGTGTTAGATGAAAGGTTTTTAAGTAAAATGATTTTCTCCTGAACTAGACACTTTGTTAGATAAACACTATAAATGGTAGGAAAAGAATAGATAGTTTGATAATTTCTAGCGTATTAGAGCATCTCCAACAAGTTTTCTATAATTTCTCTAAAATAGAGAATTAAAATTTAAAATCTCTAAAAAATATTACATTCAACTCCAACAGTTTTTCTATTTTGGAGATTACATGTTTCATTATATTAATAAAATATTATTTCTCTCACCTAAACGTTTAACTTCAATATTTCTTATTAGTGAAAGATAATAAAATAATATTTCTCTCTCAAGGTAATCATTTTTAAGGATATCTCCAAACTTGGAGATTCTTGTACTCTCTCCTACTTTCTTTATTTTGGAGAAAGTTTTAGGGATGTTACTGGAGCAATTGCTCAAAATATCTATTTTCTTTATTTTAGAGAAGTTGTTGGAGATACTCTTATTTGGTTTGAAATTCTTATTTAAAAATCATCTTATCTTATATTACATTTTTTCAATTTTGTCATGTAATTCCTTCGTATGACGGATCTATTGTTGGAAATTAGAGCGAGGTTGGAAGTTTATTCTTTCATCCCACATTGGTAACAATAAAATTATTAAAGGATCTTATAAGTTTTTCTTTCCAAGTGGACTTTGAACAAGTTAGTGGATTCATGGTGGGAGTCATGAGTGGAAAGTCTAACAATTCACGATGGGGTGCGAGGAGGTGTACTTCACACGACGTATTATTTTTCAGATTGTAGAGAGAGTAAGATAATTACTACTTAATTAAAAGTTGTTAATTACTTTTTAGAATTTGAATATTTAATTTCGTTTTTGGAAATTAAATCTTTTGAAATTTTAGTTTTAAAATAACATTTCATTTGGAAATTAGTTGGAGACTTAGGAGGTGTTTGATTTACAGAATGGAATTCGATGGAATTGGAATCTATCAAAGGAATTTGACTTTAAAAGAATTGGAATGAAAATTTGACCATGCGTTTGGTTGATAGGAATTGGAATAGAATTTGACCATGCATTTGGTTGATATATAGGAATTGGAATGGAATCTCGTAAAAAAAATAGAAATATGCATTTATCGGGGTTGGGGGTGGGGGTGGCGGTAGCGGTGGGGGGGGGGGGGGGGGGGGGAAGGGGAAATGATAATATTAATTGGTGGTATATTAATTAACGGTGGTGATAATGGCCGCGACGGCGATGGTGGTGGCGGTTATGTTGCCGGCAAGGGTGATGCGGGTGTGGCGAGGGTGGTGTGGGTGGGGAGGGGCGGGGCGATAATGGTGGTTAAATTTATTTTTGTCTTTCTAAATAAAAATTATATATTATGTTACATTTTCCACGAAATGGAATTCAAAATCTTTCACATATGCTAAGGAATGATCAAATCCCTCAACCGTGGAATTCGGTGGAATCCGATGGAATCCAATCAATTCATTCCAAAAACCAAACAACGTTAAGGAATTTGGTCAAAGGAATTTATCATTCCAATTCCATCAAATTCCTTTGAATTCCGCGAATCAAACAGCCCCTTAGTCTCCAACCCCATCTTTGTGGTTCCTAATCTTGAGGAGGATGCTCCTCTTATTGAGGATTTTATCATATATATAAATTATAGCTTAAGGCTTTGTGAAAAATTACCACGAAAAAAAAAATCTAATTTTCTCCATAGCTCTCTCTCTTTCTGCGTCTTATGTTCTTCCTATCTGCGATTTCTACATCTACGTTGCTTTAATTTTGATTGTCATTGTTGTTGACAATTGAAATACTTTAACTGTATCAAATTTTGGGGCTTTGCGACTTTGAGGCTCACAACATCAAAGAATAATCGTATAAAACATTTAAGAACATGATCTAATCCGTACAGTTTTGTTTCGTATCATCAACGATTACCGGGTTGGTTTTAATTTATGTATTGCAACTTTAGTTTGTGTTTACTTAGTGAACAAGTTCGTTTCTACTCTTTCATTAAATTGATTCTACCAAGAAGGATAGAATCGAGTCTTGTGGAATGTGAATCTCATATTAAATGTGTTTTTCCATGTGGTGTAATGTATTGTTATAGATAAAATTTAAATTTTTATGTTTGTGTTTAGTCTCGCTCTTATTAACATGTAACAATAACTTATATATTAACCATATAAGAGTGGTGTCTCGATGTTTTGAGCTTGGACTCCAAAGGTCAACAGTACTAGAAGGTCTCAAGTTCAAATCCAGAGAGGGGGGGAAATCCTCTTGTGGCCACGGAGGTTCAAATGCGGTGACTCCAGGCTATCTGCGAAACAAGTAGTCGCCCTATGATTAGTCGGCTTGCATAGCAAGTTGGATATCCAAGTTAATAAAAAAAATTATATAACATGGATTACTTTGTGAGAGGGTGGAAGCCTCCTTTTGTTATTATCCAATCAAACATAGATAGAGACATTTATGTTAACAAAATGGATTATAATAAATGTCAAGCTTTTATTTTATCTTATCATGCATGGATGAGTTTGTTTCAAGGTCCGTGAGTTTGATGTTTTGAAAAATTATTTTTGTTAACATTGAATTTTCTATAACTATGAAATTATAAAAATTCAACACCTATAAGTGTGCATAAGGTGGCACGTTGCCACCATATTATCTTCCCATCGAAAGGTTAAATTTTATACATTTATAAAAGGTGTAACCGTATCGTTTTAGAAGGTACTACTGTATAATATTTAGGAGTTCAAGAAGGTGCAACCATGTCTCGTAATCAACCAAAAAACCAAAAAAGTGTATCAAAATCGATATAAACAACTTAAAATATCTCTCGACATCAAGCAAAAAGCTTTAAAAATCCCTTGAAACGGTGGAATTAGGCTAAAAACATATCGAGCGATATTGAACGTTAGTAAAAACACGAAGACACATAGATAAAAACCGTGCTCTTTATAATTATTTTTTATCTCTATTATATGATGTCACCGTATATAAAAAAATTAAGGCCCGTCCCTAAATTTCTTTCCAAAAAAATAACATTAATAGATACACTTCCAATTCTTTCTATAAAACCCCATTTCTTTTGTAATATGTTGGGAAATTGATGTAAGCATCATTTTGACTTTTAAACCCTTTTGATAGATATTTATTCTAGTTTGGAAGTTGTAAGCTGAAATTTGGGGTCCTTAGGGAGTGATAGATAATTGTTGTTTGTTGACTGGATCAAACTTGGAATCGACTTTTCTTTTCTTTACCCTATTTTTCTTGGAAGTGAGTGGCTTGTACAATACCACCATTGGTAAACACAACACCTTTTCCATACATTCATATAACAACACTATATATATATATATATATATATATATATAGGGTTAGGTTCAAATGTGAACTCAATTTTGGTTGTGAACACGAGGACGAATCTCAGCCACACATCTTCGGTTATGGTGGACGCGATCACGGAGGATTGACGCGATTCATGGGAGGGTGGAGATTATTAAAGGAGGGGACCAGGTCAAAACCGTCTTTATTGACCGGATAAGTGGCTGAGATTCGTCCTCACGTTCACAACCAAAAATGAGTTCACATTTGAACTTTCCTCTCTCTCTCTCTCTATATATATATATAGGGGAGAGATCATACAAGAACCACCCTTTTTTAAAGGAATAAAGGAACACTTTGTGGATCACATATGATGTGGGTCCCATATAATATTAAATCATTTCTGATTTAATATTAAATCATATTAAATCAGAAATGATTTAATATTATGTGGGACCCACATCATATGTGGTCCACAAGGTGTTCCTTTATTCCTTTAAATTTACAAAGTTCTCATTTAAACCTTTCTCTCTCTCTTTCTATATATATATATATATATATATGGTCAGGTTCAAGGGAAAACGCTAAAAAAAGAGAAAACTGAAGAACACCCTGGGAGGTCGCCATCTGGACGCTATGCATCAATGCATAAAGATGCATTAATGCATAATGCACAAATGCATTTGTCCATATGCACTAATGCATGTTTATGCATCGATGCATTAGTGCATATGCACAAATGCATGTTACCAGATGGCGGTCTCCTAGGGTGTTCTTCAGTTTTTTTTTTTTTTTTAGCGTTTTCTCCTGAACCTCCCTCTCTCTATATATATAGAGAGAGAGGAGGGATCATACGAGAACCACCCATCTTTAAGAGAATAAAGGGACACCTTGTGGACCACATATGATGTGGGTCCCACACATTAAAAAATCATTTATGATTCAATGAGACCCACTATTAAATCATATATGATTTTTTAATGTTTGGGGCCTACATTATATGTGGTTTACAAGGTGTCCTTTGTTCCTTTAAAAACCAAAAGTTCTCATTTAAAAATCTATATATATATATATGTCATCATGCAACACACATAACACATTAGATTCATTGAAGATGAAAACAAATGGAATTCCTCCTAGTTTCATGTATTTGAAGATATCAATAATCATACTACTAGCTTCTTTCGCTACTTGCATTAATGCCTATGATCACTACGACATAAGTTGCCTAAGATCCATCAAAGAATCTTTGGAAGACCCTTTGCAGAGCTTATCGAACTGGAAGTTTGACAACAGGATTCAAGGTTTCATCTGCCGCTTTACTGGTGTCGATTGTTGGCATGAAGATGAGAGCAAGGTGATGAATCTTAGGCTATCAGACATGGACTCAGAGGATCACTTCCAATAGGCTTACGTAACTGCACCAGCATGACCGGATTAGATCTTTCTAGAAACTACCTCTCAGGATCCCTTCCTTCTAATCTCTCAGATATTTTTCATTTCTTGACGTCTCTGGATCTCTCCAACAACAATCTCTCAGGTCCAATTCCACTTCAAATTTCCAATTGCAACTTCATATCAATGTTCTGAGGCTTGAAAACAACCAACTAACGGGCCGAATCCCTCCTGAAATATCTACACTTGATCGCTTGAAGGAAAATAACAGATTATCAGGACCTGTACCCATATTTCGAAAGGCCACCTTCCCTGAAGAAAGCTATGCAAACAACCTAGGACTTTGTGGACGTCCGTTGAACGCCTGCAAGCATGATCAAGAAGAAGACCAAGATGATCTCTTCTTTCCAGGGTTTGCAGTTGGATTTCCTCCCTTTACAATCTTGACTATATTTTTTATGTTCTTTTGTTCTCCTAGACTGATCATTATCGACAACATTTTATCCTATCTTCTTCGGATCAAGAAAATATTAGAGAGAAGGTTGCATCACCTGATTCCAAGAAGCCCCCAAATCCTATTGGAAGAAGAAAGTAGCAGCGATGAGGGATCTGTTTCTCGTTCATGTAGCTATGTGTTTAATACACAGCTAACGGCCATGGAAAAGTTAATCCAACGAATGAGTTTGGTGGAACTTGAAATGGCCACCAACGAGTTTAATGATAAAAATGTAATTGGACATGGAAACATAGGAGTCATGTATAAGGGTGCGTTTATCAACGGTTTGATGCTTGCAGTCAAGAGGCTTCATAGGTTCGAGAGCTTAGAGAAAGAGTTCTTAACTGAAATCAAAGTTTTAGGGAGATTGCGGCAAACGAATTTAGTACCACTTGTAGGGTTTTGCTTTGAAATGGAGAAGAAGTTTCTGGTTTACAAATACATGTGTAACGGAACCCTTCATCATTGGCTACATTGTATGGAGAATAGGAAGATGAGATGGGATTTAAGGTTGAAGATAGCCGTAGGGATAGCAGGAGGGCTTGCGTGCACTACTAGAAAATTGAGTATTTTTAACGGAAATTAATTTTCAACGAAAAATGTCGTTGAAAAATTTCTACGAATTTTAGAGGATTATTATAAGAAAATAAATTTTCTACGAATTTTAGAGGATTATTATAAGAAAATAAATTTTCTACGAATTTTCAACGAATTTCCGTTGAAAATCTCTCACAAACATGTATGCATTTTCAACCAAGAAAATTTCAACGAAGTGTCTCGTCAAAAAGTTTTTGGTTGAAAATGCATTTTGTGAGAGATTTTCATCGGAAATTCGTAGAAAATTTATGTTTTGTCAATAGTCCCTCTAAAATACGTAGAAAATTTTCAACGACATTTTCCGTTGAAAATACTCAATTTTCTAGTAGTGGTGGTTGCATCATAACAATGTTCTTCGGGTAGCCCATCTTAAAATCAACTCAAAATGCATCTTGTTAGATGAAAACTTTGAGCCCAAGATATCAAATTTTGGTGACTCAATGATCTTGATGAATGCAAATGGCACATCCCCCTTCAAGTGGTTGCAATTTTGTAGTTCAAGATTATAGTGTTTATAAGGAGGATGTTTATAGTTTTGGGATTTTGTTGCTTGAGTTGGTTAGTGGTATAAAACTCTTAGAATATGATAGTTATCTTGAGAATATTTTGGTTTAGATAAAGATCCATTTATATTTGGTAGTTATCTTTATTTCCTTGTTTTGTATTATATATTGGGGTGAGGAGATTAATGAAAGATCAATCAATCAAGTCTAAATATTCTGTTATGGTATCAGAGCCAAACCCTCCCCCCTCTCCCTTCTTCTAATCGGCGCCGCCGCCGCCGCCGGTCTTCAATCATGACAGGATCTCCTTCCACGTATGTGTCTTCTTCTACTCCTTTTCACCCGGCCCTTGGTCAATAATATTAAAACCTTTATTCCCATCACCTTCGAAACTGAAAAAGTTCAATACGCTTCGTGGGCCGAGTTGTTCAAAATCCATGTCACCGCGTTTTAAGTTCGTGACCACATTATCCCTCCGCAAGACGAATCAGTAGATCCGGCTTTATGGACACGTCTTGATGCTATCGTACAACAATGGATTTATGGTACGATTTCTTCTGATCTCCTTCAAACAATCTTGGAACCAAATTCTACCGCCCAAAAAGCTTGGGATCGTCTTAAACAATTGTTTCAAGACAATCAACATTCCCGAGCCATTTATCTTCAAAGCCAATTTTCTCGTCTTCATCAGTCCGAGTTTACCTCGGTCTCGGCATATTGTCAACAGCTGAAATCTTTGGCCGATCAACTGGCCAATGTCGGATCTCCAGTTTCCGAACAGAGTTTGGTCCTACAACTTGTCGCGGGCTTATCGGAGGCGTATGATGGTATGGCCACGATTATCCAACAATTTGACCCTCTTCCAAATTTCTTTCGTACCCGTAGTATGCTCACATTGGAAGAGGCACGCAAGGCCAAACAGGTTCCACAACCTTCTAGTTCATCGCCGGCTGCCTTACTCGCCCCATCCAGACCACCAAATCCTTCATCGTCGCCTGTCCAGCCCCAACAACCGTCTGAATTCTTTGGATTCTGGGGGCGAGGAATACGTGGTCATGGACGCGGGATATAGGGGTCGCGGGGTCGTGGCTTACGCGGTCGTGGTTTCTCATATTGGCCACGTCCACCGGGATATTATCAGGCACCATGGCAGCAGCAACAACAACAGTGGTATTCACCACCATCCCCGTATCCAACAATGGGATATTCAACACATAATTGGATACCACGCCCCCCTCCCACTATGTCTCGACCGACAGCCCCTCCTTCCGAGCAGGCTTATACTGTGGATAATCAATATCAATTTGTCCCTACGGACATCGATTCCGCTCTTCACACTATGACACTCAACCCACCCGATAATCAGTGGTATATGGACACCGGCGCATCGTCTCATATGACCTCAGACCAAGTTACGTTCTCTACTCGTTGTAATACTTCTTTTGCTCGTCAAATAATTGTTGGTAATGGTGATTCCCTACCAATTAAGGGTTCCGGTATGACATCGCTACAACCACCTTTTCCTCCCTTTAAACTTACGAATATTTTGCATGTTCCTAAAATCATTAAAAATCTTGTGTCAGTCCGTCAATTTACGCGTGATAATTCGGTTTTCGTGGAATTTGACCCGTTTGGTTTTTCTGTTAAGGATCTTGCACAGGGAACCAAGCTTCTCAGATGTGATAGTGATGGTCCACTTTATCCTCTGCTTCCCACGTCATCATCAACTTTCTCCTCGTCTCCGTCTGCTTTTGCTGTCACGTCTCCTTCACTATGGCATAGTCGCTTGGGACATCCGGGCGATCAAATTTTACATAGTCTAGTTTCTAGTCGTTTAATTTCTAGTATAGGAAAAATTACTTCTGGTATTTGTCATTCGTGTCAATTAGGTAAGCATAATGCATTACCGTTTGGTTTATCTACTTCAATGTCATCTATGCCTTTTGAAATCATACATAGTGATATTTGGACCTCTCCAGTTTTAAGTACAAGTGGACATCGTTATTATTTTCTTTTTCTTGATGATTATACAAATTTTGTGTGGACTTTTCCTTTGGCAAATAAATCTCAAACTTTTACGGTGTTTCATCAATTTCACACATATATTCGAACACAATTTGAGACATCAATTAAACAATTCCAATGTGACAATGGGAGAGAATATAACAATTCCCAGTTTTTGCAATTGTGCTCTAACAATGGTATTCATATTCGGTTTTCATGTCCTTACACGTCTTCTCAAAATGGAAAAGCCGAACGGAAACTTCAAACCTTAAATAAAGCCACCCGCACCTTGCTACTCCATGGTCACATTCCACCTTCATTTTGGCCGTATGCTCTCCAAACTGCCACCTATCTCCATAACATTCTTCCCTCGCGAGTCTTGTCTTATCACTCTCCCACACAAATTCTCTATCATAAAATTCCCTCATATTCTCATTTACGGGTTTTTGGGTGTTTATGTTTTCCACACAAGCCGTTCCCAACCATTCATAAGCTTGCCCCTCGATCAACTCCTTGTGTCTTTTTAGGATATCCGCAAAACCACCGGGGTTATCATTGTTTTGATATGATGTCTAAAAAGTTTTTTATCTCTCGTCATGTTACCTTTGATGAGACGGTCTTTCCCTTTTCGCAAACGCATACTCCCCCGTCTACCTACAACTTTTTGGACACTCCTATACACCCCCTTTTTCGGTATCACTCTCCCTCCACACAGCCTTACCATCCACCGTCACCTCCGGTTAGTCCCTCCTCGCCATCCTCGTCTTCCGATCTTTCCTTGGGTCATACGCAAGCACCTCCTAGTTCGTCCACACATTCCATGGCTACCCGTAGTCGAGCTGGAATCACCAAACCCAACCCTAAATATGCTTTGTCTGTCGAGTCTCAGGTCGTATCACCCATTCCAACCTCTCATTTAGATGCTCTTCGGGATCCTAATTGGAAGAACGCCATGTTTGATGAGTATAAAGCACTTATTACTAACGATACTTGGGAACTTGTGCCCCGCCCTTCGGGTGTTAACATTATCAGATGCATGTGGGTGTTTACCCATAAATTTCATGCTAACGGGTCTCTTGAGCGATATAAGGCTCGTTTGGTTATCAATGGTAGCTCTCAACAGGTTGGCGTGGATTGTTATGAGACGTTTTCACCGGTGGTAAAACCGGCCACGATCCGTACCGTTCTTACATTGGCTCTTTCTAAGCAATGGGATATTAGGCAATTGGACGTGAAAAATGCATTTCTCCATGGTTATCTTAATGAGACGGTATTTATGTATCAACCTCCCGGGTTTAAGGACACCGTGCTCCCGAATCATGTATGCCTCCTCAAACGATCCATGTATGGCTTGAAACAGGCCCCTCGTGCATGGTATACTCGTTTTGCAACGTTTGTTGCATCTATCGGTTTCAAACAGAGTCGTTCGGACAACTCATTATTTGTATATCATAAAGGGGATCACATGGCAT
Source organism: Silybum marianum (assembly GCA_036898165.1). Classification (NCBI taxonomy): domain Eukaryota; kingdom Viridiplantae; phylum Streptophyta; class Magnoliopsida; order Asterales; family Asteraceae; genus Silybum; species Silybum marianum. The sequence goes on along the minus strand of CM072529.1, from coordinate 52,482,700 downwards.
ATCTATTATTATATGTGGATGACATTATTTTGACTGCCTCGTCTTCGTCTCTTTGGCGATCTATTGTTGCTCGTTTGAGTACCGAGTTTGCCATGAAAAATCTCGGGGATCTACATCATTTCTTAGGTATTTCGGTTTCTCGTGATTCACATGGATTATTCTTATCGCAATCGAAGTATGCTACAGATATCTTGGGTCGGGCGAATATGCTTTCTTGCAACCCTACAAATACTCCCGTTGATACTACTCGAAAGCTGAGTGCCTCTTCAGGTCCACCGGTTGCGGATCCCACACTTTATCGCAGTCTTGCTGGTGCTCTTCAGTACTTGACATTCACGCGACCTGAAATTTCTTACGCGGTTTAACAAGTCTGTCTCTTCATGCATGATCCACGAGAACCTCATCTCCAGGCATTACGTCGCATATTACGTTATCTCAAGGGCACTCTTCATTTGGGGTTACATTTGTCACCAGCTTCTTCTAACCACTTGATTGCATATACCGACGCGGACTGGGGAGGTTGTCCGGATACACGTAGGTCTACGTCTGGATATTGCGTTTTCTTTGGTGACTCTCTTATATCATGGTCATCTAAACGCCAGGCCATAGTCTCTCGTTCTAGTGCCGAGGCTGAGTACAGGGGCGTTGCGAATGTTGTATCTGACACTTGTTGGATACGCAACCTACTTCTAGAGCTACATTGTCCAATCACGAAGGCTACCTTAGTGTATTGTGATAATGTTAGTGCGATTTATCTCTCTTGTAATCCTGTTCAGCATCATCGTATGAAGCATGTTGAGCTAGATATACATTTCGTGCGTGACTTGGTTGCACGTGGACAGGTTCGGGTTCTACATGTTCCTTCACGATTTCAGTTCGCGGATGTGTTCACTAAAGGCCTTCCACGGGTATTGTTTGAGGAGTTCCGATCCAGTCTTTGCGTTGGCTCACCAGTCGCTTCGACTGCGGGGGCGTCTTAGAATATGATAGTTATCTTGAGAATATTTTGGTTTAGATAAAGATCCATTTATATTTGGTAGTTATCTTTATTTCCTTGTTTTGTATTATATATTGGGGTGAGGAGATTAATGAAAGATCAATCAATCAAGTCTAAATATTCTGTTAAGAACCACTATCTACACGGATCAACTCGACATTAAGCGATTATGTGATTGATGAGTGCTTAATGGGTCAGGGATTCAATGAAGAAATCCATGAAACAGTTAGAATAGCATACAAATGCATTCATTCATACAGCGATAATGCAACAAGCATGCTTCAAGTGTATCAAGAAATGCGTTCGATTGGGATATCAAGAAAGGAAATTTCTGATACTATTCCTAGAGAAGTACATGACGAGGGAGTCTACCAAGATCTTATGATTTAAATCTTTGTTTAGAACAAATAAAATAACTAGGTAGCCGGCAGATAAACGCGTGCGCACACACACACGCACATATATAAATAAAAACAAAACAGATCGATGGTGGATGAGTGGGTTGCATTGGTTGTATAATCTAGAGGGGTTGTATTTGAACACCCCCTCTATATATATATATATATATATATATATATATATATATATATATTCATAATCTTCGTTATACATATAATCCTTTTCCTGTTTTCTCATGTTTACAATTATTAACATAACGATTATGTGTTTATGTGGCAATCGTGTTGAAGGCCTGCAGGCCGCAAAAGACGAATCAAGTTAAAGTTTCTATTTTACCGACTATCTGATTTTGGTCCAACTTTGTTGAATACCCCATAACTAGCTTATGGTTTTGCCTCAACTTCACTATGAAATTAAAATACTGTTGATATGGACACTGCAGATGATAATGGAGATTTTGGTTTATATCCCCTTCTCACATGATTATAGTATACATACATCCTTTGATCATTTGCTTGCTATGACGAAGGATCATGTGAGAATAGGAGTTAAGGACTTAAGGTGAGATGTGTAAGAAGAGATTTGGATGGTTGGTCACTTTTAATCCCAAAACAACCCATGAATTGCGATACTAAACTAATTAACATAAAATTATAACGGAAAACAACTAATTGTAAACTAACAATGAGTGTAAATCGTTGACCAGACTGTAAGAGGGGATAGAAAGGGGTAAATGGAAACGGTGAATGCACCAATGAAGGTCAGAGACGGCGTTTGGCAAGTGTATATAGTAGAGACTTCGCCAATGGTCTGAACTTTCTTAGGGACGGGGGACGACGTTCCAGTCTTCTTGGGTGTCTTGCTATATTATATATATATATATATATATATAATATTAATATAGTTTATTATTTTTTTTTAAAATAAACAAGTTTAAAGACTAAATTACCCGTAAGTTAACGAAAAAAGTTAACAGAATTAAAAGGAGGTACCCAATCCATAACAAAAATAAAACCAAAATGATCATATGTGCAATTATTTCGTTCAAAGGACCCAATCCAAAATTTTACATAACCACGTGGATGAGATCTGTAATTTACTCTATCATTTATAATGAAAGGTTAAGTAGTTTTGTAATTTTAGTAATTTATTAAATTATTTTAATTTATTTTATTTCCTTTCCTTCTTTTCTCCGGAAGTTTTGGGAGGAAACTTGTCATTTATTTCATTCTCTTTCTTTTCATTTCTTTCCTAAAAAAGTTTCAAGAACACAATGTTAGTGTATCCGTTTGGTTTTTGATTATATAAAATTTTATTAAAAATAGTAAACCTTTAAATAAGCTTTAAAGATAAAATAAAAATGTGTAACTAAAACCTTTTGTTTAATTTAAAAATAAAAACAAAAGTATTTTATTCTTTAAAGACGATTTTATCTAAAGCTATTAAGCTACTTATCAGTTTTTGGAGACGATTTGTATAAGAAGCAGCTCTAATAGCTCTAGTGACGATTTTCATAATGTCTTATTTTGGTTCGAAATTCTTCTCTGAAAGTCATCTTACCAAAATTATGTTACATTTTCCATTTTTATCATGTATTTCGTTCTCTAACATTTAGATGTACTTTAAACCCTAAGGGCCCGTTTGGTTGGAGAGATTTGAAGAGATTTGGAGGGATTGGGATTTCAAATAAGTCATTCCCAGTGCGAACTCTGGTGACTTTCTTGAAATTATACTGTACTATAAAATCCTAATATTTATGTCAAACACTGCAGTCAAATAAGTCGTTATGTCACTAATCTGAGAACCATCCCCAATACAATAGATTGGATTGAAATCACAATCTCTCCAAATCCCTTCAAATCCCTCCAACCAAACGGGCCCTAAATCATTTCCTAAAAGTGACATTTTGGCGTGTTAGGAAATTGATGTAGGCATTATTTTTACTTTTAAAGCCTTTTAGTCCGTGGTAGATAGTTATTCTAGTTTGGAAGGCTGAAATTTAGAGAGTCATAATTGTTGACTTGATCAAACTTGGAATCAAAATCATTTTACTTAAAAAAAAAATATGCAAAGTGTTACCAAAATTGAAAATTATACCAAAATACGAACATTTTGTTGTCTGTAATTTTACATCCATATTATTATAATTTTTTATCCAAGTTCTTCTTTGTCAGTTTTAAATTCCCACATTCTCAAAGTTTTTCGTCATTCTTATTAGAGCATCTCCAACAGTTTTTCTATAATTTCTCTAAAATAAAGAATCAAAATTTAAAATCTCAAAAAAATATTACATTCAACTCCAATAGCTTCTTTATTTTAGAGATTACATCACTCATTATATTATTAAAATATTGTATATTTCTAATAAAATATTATTTCTCTCACCTAAACATTTAACTTCAATGTTTATTATTGGTAGAAGATAATAAAATAATGTTTATTTCTTAAGGTAATCATTTTTAGGAATATCTCTAAATTTGGAGATTTTGGTATCCTCTCTCCTACTTTCTCTATTTTAGAAAAAGTTTTAGAGATGCTGTTGGAGCAAAAAATTGTTCAAAATCCTTATTTTCTCTATTTTAAAGAAGCATGTGTGTCATCATTGCTGGTTAATTATAAAAAGCCCAAAACTTAAGTTTAGAAATGAGCATTTAAGAGGTTTTAAAAGTAGAGGATTGCTATAAGTCATCATTTTCAACTTTTCTAGCCCTTCAGAAACGTTACACTCTTTGACTCGAAACATCGTTTTCTTTACCCTATTTTTCTTGGAAGTGAGTGGCTTGTACTATTGGTAAACACAACACTTTTTCTATACATTCATATTTATACTATATATACACCCTTTTATCATTTTTTTTTTGAAAGGTAAGTTAACATACACACACCCTTTTATCATTTACTTGCTATCTCCATAGACATTAATTCATGGCGCAAAAAACAATCAAAAATTGGTCAGGATAAGTTTTTTATGTTGGTCTAAATTCTAATAGATCCTTGATGTTACAGTTACAAAATAATTAGAACTTTATATCGTTTAGTTTTCAGGAATAGATGTCTAACAAATGTGTGGGATGGTGTGAGAATATACGGAATTCCATTAAATTACTCTCCAAAAGAATATTTGAGGAGATAAGGGGTTTAATAAATGCATAAAGTAAAAATGGTCTAAATCTAGCCGATGTAAAGCTCTAACACGCCTTTTTTAAATGATGCTAGACAAACACAAATTGTCACAAAGTGTCGAGTGCCTAGAGTTGTAAGTCGTGGCTTTGATACCATGTGATAATATGTGTTTGTCTAGCCTCAACTGGATGAGGCGTGTTAAAGAAGTCCTACATGGTTTAGGCTTGGATCATTTCGATCTCTCTTCTATAAGACTTTTACCAAAGGACGTTTCTTGGGAATTTGTCACTAAATAGCTAGTGATTTCTCACAAAATCGTCAAAAAAGTTGGTTGGTAATTCAAATCAGTGACAGATTACCCATATATAGATTTTCTGGGTGGTCCGTTGGTATTCTCTCGTAAAACAGCCATGAGTAAAATATTCATCCCTTCTCATCAAGAATGAAGTCGTTCTTGATCATGTAAATTCTAGAAACACCCTAATCTTAAATAGTTAGATAAAATTGACGTAGTTAATATGACTATAAAAATATATGCATCCAATAAACAATATAGTTATTTAAGTAATTAAGTAGAAATTTTTTTAAAAAAGAAAAGCGAAACTTAAGTATAGGATTGAATCTAAATTCTAGAATGAGCATTTGAATTTATAAAGTAAACTTGAGTGTCATCATCTCCATGAAATTTCTAACCCTTGAGAAACGTTATCGCCATTGACTCAAAACATCAATTTTCCTTTAACCATTTTTCTTTGAAGTGAGTCCCACATTTTTTTTAAAACACCAAATCTTCCTTCCAATTGTGGTTTGTATCCATCGTGAATGACCCTAAATTATTTGAATTGTTAACTGCTATACTTTTTGGATGAAAAATCACGTAAGCAATCATATGAATACACGTAAGCAGAGATACAGAAAGTGAACATGAATTAAATAAATTCAAAATAAATGAAAATCTGATGTGTCTTAATTTTATTGATGAGACAGGAATGAGACATCTGAATTATACAGAAACTTTTTGCACATCTTTTACCTTCGACACATCTTTTTGAATTAAATTGGGTACGTGAAAATACATAATAAATCTAAACATCACAAAAATATCAAAGTCATTGCTTTTTGGTCACCGTTTACCACCAAAATGGGTAATGAATAGACGTATATCTATGATACCTTAATCATATATAAATGATATGAAACATTCATATATATATATATATATATATATCAGTATATATATCATGATCATCAGATCATGCAACAGACACTAGATTCATTAATTAAAGATGAAAGCAAATGGTATTTCTAGTTTGTGTTTGTGGATTCTAATCATAATACTAGCTTCTTTTGGTACAAGAATTAATGGCGTTGAGTCCGACATCCGTTGCCTTAGATCCATCAAAGAATCTCTCGAAGACCCGGAAAACTTATTATCTTCATGGGATTTCGACAACATTACTGAAGGTTTTATCTGCCGCTTTACTGGTGTAGACTGCTGGCACCCTGATGAAAACAAGATTCTCAACATTAGGCTATCAGACATGGGACTCAGAGGATCATTTCCAATTGGCTTAAAAAACTGCACCAGCTTAACAGGATTAGATCTTTCTAGCAACATCATCTCAGGTACCATTCCTTCTGATATCGGAGATATTATACCACAAATTACGTCTTTGGATCTCTCCAATAACAATCTCTCAGGTCCAATTCCACTTCAAATTTCCAATTGCACCTATATCAATGTTCTGAGGCTTGAAAACAACCAACTAACGGGCCGAATCCCTCCTGAAATATCTATACTTGAGCGCATCAAGGAATTTAGTGTCGCTAATAACAGATTATCAGGACCTGTACCCATATTTCGCAATGCCACCTTCGCTGGAGAAAGCTATGCAAACAACAATGGACTTTGTGGACGTCCCCTTGACGCCTGCAGCAAACATGAAGACCATGATGATCACTTTCTTGATGATCAACTCTTTCTTTCAGGGTTTGCGGTTGGATTTCCTCTTTTTACAATCTTGAGTATGTTGTTTGTGTTCTTCTGTTTGCCTACAGTTAGCATCAGCAACATGTTATCTTATCTTCTTCTTCTTCTTCCAAGAAGGTCCGAAAATGAAATCCTATTGGAAGAGGAAAGTAGCAGCGATGAAGGAGCTGTTTCTCGTTCATGTAGTTATGTGTTTAACACACAGCTAACGGCCATGGAAAACTTAATCCACCGGCTAACTTTGGAGGAACTTGAAATGGCCACCAATGAGTTTAATGATAAAAATGTAATTGGACATGGAAACATAGGAGTCATGTATAAGGGTGCGTTTATCAACGGTTTGATGCTTGCAGTCAAGAGGCTTCATAGGTTCGAGAGCTTAGAGAAAGAGTTCTTAACTGAAATCAAAGTTTTAGGGAGATTGCGGCAAACGAATTTAGTACCACTTGTAGGGTTTTGCTTTGAAATGGAGAAGAAGTTTCTGGTTTACAAATACATGTGTAATGGAAGCCTTCATCATTGGCTACATTGTATGGAGAATAGAAAGATGAGATGGGATTTAAGGTTGAAGATAGCCGTAGGGATAGCACGAGGGCTTGCGTGGCTGCATCACAACAACGTTCTTCGGGTAGCCCATCTCAAAATAAACTCAAAATGCATCTTGTTAGATGAAAACTTTGAGCCTAAGATATCAAATTTTGGTGGCTCAATGATCTTGATGAATGCAAATGGCACATCCCCTTCAAGTGGTTGCAATTTTGTAGTTCAAGATTATAGTTTTTATAAGGAGGATGTTTATAGTTTTGGGATTTTGTTGCTTGAGTTGGTTACTGGAAGAGAACCATCTGAATGGGTCGAATCTCCAACTGATCATGTGATTGATGAGTGCTTAATGGGACAAGGGTTCAATGAAGAAATCCATGAAACAATTAGAATAGCAGAAAACTGCATTCATCCATACAGAGATGATGCAACAAGTATGCTTCAAGTGTATCAAGAAATGCGGTCGATTGGGATATCAAGAAACGAAATTTCTGTTACCATTCATAGAGAAGAATATAGCGAGGGTGATTTCCAAGATCTTACGATTTAAATCTTTGTTCATCTGATTTTGTTGAATAACCCATATATAACTAGCTTATGGTTTTGTTTCAACTTCACTAGGAAATTAAAATATTGTTGGTATATAATATATGATGATAACGGAGATTTTGGTTCATATACCCTCACATGAGATTATACTATGTATACATACACCCTTTGATCATTTGCTTGCTATCTCCATCAGATATCCATGGGACAAAACAACTTAAGTTTGGTCAGTTTATGTTGTATGTGTTGGTCTAAATTATAAGAATATATATATATATATATATATGGGAGGGATCATACAACAACACCCCCTCTTTAAAGGAACAAACACTACAAAAAAAAATACCCAAGGAAATTTCCGTGGGTGATTACCACAGATCACCAAGGAAATACTAATGGTTCCGAAGAAATCCGATATTTTCAAGAAAATATCAACGGATTACCCAGGAATTTCCTGGGTAATCTGTCACTGATTTGATTTACCCATCAACAATTTAGACACTAACTTTTGTGATGGTTTTGTGAGAGATCACCCTTTAGCGACGGATTTCCCAGGGAAATGTCCGTAGGTGAAAGCCTTCCATTTTAGTAGTGAAAGGAACACTTTGTTGACCACATATGATGTGGGTCCCACACATTAAAAACTCATATCTGATTCAATGGGGCCCACCATTGAATCAGATATGATTTTTTAATGTGTGAGACCCACATCATATGTGATCCACAAGGTGTTCCTTTGTTCATTTAAATTTACAAAGTTCTCATTTGAACCTTATGTATCCAACCTACAATTAATTATTCAAGTAATGAATTAGAATAATTTCTTTATATATTTTTAAAACCCAAAAACTTTTAGATCTTTCCTTCAACGACATATCTCAGGAGCCATTCAATTGGCAATGGCAGGTGGAATTGGACCTGAGAGATTATTGTTGGAATTCATCATTCCTTAGGCATATGTTTATATAGCTTTGGGAATTTATTGCTTGAGTAGTTGAGTTGGTTACCGGCAAATTAAGAACCATATGCATGGATGCAATCCCAACCAAACATGTGATTGATGAATGCTTAACGGAACAATAATTCAATGATAGCAGAAAACCGCATTCATATATGATTTTGCACTAAATCACCCAAAAGTCCGGACGACTTTCCATACCACTTAAGTGGCCCCAAACGTCGCCCGTTATCCTTTAGTGCAAAATTATATATGATTTTGTTTGTTCCTTTGTTTTTTTAAATATGGTTCAGTTCTCGTTTGAACTTCTCTCTATATATAACTATATATATATATATATATATGTATATATACATAGGGACGGGTTCATACGAAATTGGTACATATTTAAAGAAATAAGAGATCAATACAAAGTCATATATTCGATTCTCGTTTAAACCTATATGTGTGTATGTACTTTGCCAAATGGAAAAAACAATGAGTCAACGTCTTCTCCCCCATCTTAGACGGCAACCTCACTTTCAAATACAAAGACTTGGGTCTAGTTTATCTAGTCATATTGGAGTGTCCTATGGATTAAATACATATGCTAACTTATAATTTATATTATATAACAATAGGGTCGTTTTAAATAAGAAGTCTAAATATCGTAAAACTAAGAAAAAAATATTCATATATATATATATATATATATATGTGAATCACTGAAAAAATTCAAAAAATCTATTTGAAGATTGCATATCTAAATTGAGGTTCAAGATTTATTTATATGGGTTCACATATGCATCTTCAAATAGATTTTTTCAATGATTCACGTATAAACATTTTATTAACTTTCCCTTCTTACTTTCTTACAATATTTAAATCTCCCATTAAAATATAAATTTATAATTAATAATAATTTATCAAACCAATTAAATACATTTGAAGAGAAGTGGTATGTACTACTACCCCTATAAATAACCATCCATCTCTTCACCACAAAGTTCAAATATATATAACCATGCTTGCCTATGATGAATTGAATGTCCATAACATCTCCTTTTCTCAATCAAAACTCCCTTACTTAAAAAAACCAACAGATTTCACATTTCCCGATGTCATAAAAACAAAATATCGTCATAAGCAGGATGATAACGAACACCCTTTCGGATCCTCACCACCCCTATGGTCAAAAAACGTTCGTTCTAATTACACTTACCCACAATCTCCCATGATGGCAATGGCAGCGGGAAGGAATGAGCTTATGGAAATGACCAACGACTTGCCAGAATCGTGTTATGAGTTGTCACTTAAAGATATAGTACTGACAAAAGATTCAGATAACTTTGGGTTAACGATGGCAGAAAAGGTTGATACGAAGCCCAAGGTGAAGGGAAAGAAGAAAGACACAAAGAAGAGTCCGATTTCGAGAAGCGTGAGCCTTGACACCGGAGTTTTCCTTCTTAGGATGTTTATCCCAATGAGTTCATTTGGCTCGAAGAAACATAAGCAGACGTCTCGAAGTATGTCAATGGATGGTTTGAAAAAACATCCTGTTGACGTGAAACAATGTTGGAAGACTTGGCTTTTTGTTGAAAATAATAATAACGTCAGTAGTGGATTATCGGACGATAATGAATATTATGCTGCTACCACCAAAAACAGGTTTGTGTTTTATCAAGAAAGAGTTTAATTGAAATAAATCTACGACAACCATTAATAGTACTATTTTCATCCTTTTTGTTAGTCTTCCTAAATGAAACCATGTCATTTCTCAAAATTTTATTTTAAAGTTCAAGATTTTACTCTTTTAGAACAATATAAATTGCTCTTTTGCTCGAATATAAGTAAACTGCAAATTTGGTCAAGTGGTTTATCGAAAATAACATTTTTAATCCTTACGGTTTCAAAATTACTATGAAAAAAGTCTAAGTTTGGTCCCTCTCTCTTTAAAAAATTATAAAATGGTGCGCATTTTCGTCATTTTTATCGATCTTTTTTTGTCTTTTACCCAATCAAAATTTATTTTATAATTTTGGTCCCTGTGATTATAGATTGGGTAAAAGACAAATAGAATGATAGAATGATGAAAATGTCTCTCATTTAATGGAACTTATTAACGGCCGTTAGAATAACGAAACTTATTAACGGCCACGGTGACCATCTTGTAATTTTAAAACTGTAGGGATAAAAAGTGTTATTTTTTGATAAACCAGAAGAACCAAATTTGTAGTTTACTCTAACTTTTATATCTTAGTATATCTTTTTCAAATTTTATTTTATTTAGACATAATTACATTGTTGCTCCACGTGCTTTGCTGAGAATATGATATGATCCCTCTTTCAAAATCAAAATAAGTAAATTGAACATCCCTATAGTTTGTATTTTGTTGCAAGCTCGGTCTCTGACACTAACACTGTTAAATTCAGTATACTTAGGTGGTGTTTGTTTTTTAAGAGGTGCTGAAGTCTAAAGTCTGATTTCAGTTCTGAAATGGTTATGAAACGTGTAAACGAATCAGACATAAGTGGTTATTAAGTGCTTAAAATGAAAAAACAAACAAGGCTTTTTATTTACTCTTTTATTTATTATGATGGTTTTCTTAAAATTCATATATATTGATGGTGGGTTGTTGTTCATATAGGTATGGAGAAGGGAGATTAGATATTGGATGTTGGTTCACAAATAAATCAACAAACCAAAAGGGATGCATCTTCTTTTGATCATTGAAAATGTCAACAACCATAAATTATTCATATTTGATTAGAATTTTTTTCTAGATGTTTGAAAAAGGAATTATAGTTTCATTCTTGTAATTACATGTTTGAATAAAAAATTCGAAGAACCTAAAATCATGACTAGTTAGTAGTTATCAGGTGTTTTTAAAACAATCAAACCAAAATCGAGCAGGGTTAGCTAATTCGCGTTCTCCTACTACTATCTAACAGTTAAACACATACTTCCACTTATATATATATATATATATATATATATATATGTGTGTGAGATCGTACTTGATATGTAAGATAAAATACATATAAGATATCTTTTGAGAAATGGTAAATATTTGAGAAATAATAAAGTGATTGAATCGGATTTGATTTTCCCCCCCCCCCCCCCCCCCCCCCACACACACACATATATATATATATATATATATATAATTTTCATTTCCCCTTTTTATGTGGGTTGTGTTTTTTTGTTAATCGAGGGTATCCAGGTGGGCTAATTACGCACATCTCGATTAATCTTAATGGACCCTGAAAAACAATAAGAAAAATCCCAAGTAATGGACTTGTGGGACTTGACACTACAATAAAATTGGTTTTATAGGACGTCTAAAATGTCTAAGCATCGTAATAAAATACTTTATATGACTTAAGTTTATACGATTAACCCAAAAATGGTCATATCTAAAAGTGTTACAATAGGTTTATAGGACGTTTTTAGGTTTTTCCACAAACTTTTTAGGACGCTTAGAAAGTGTCGTATTAACTATTTTATACAACACTATTTTAAAAAAGTGTCTTATAAATAGATGTATTTATATGACGCTTTTCAAAAGTGTCCTATAAAATAGCTAATATAACATTTTATTTTAAAAATGTTCTAAAAAAATTCTTAAAACGCCTAAATTTTATAAACCTAATGTAACACTTTTATGTATGACACTTTTAGTTTGGTCTTATAAATTAACCTAAGTTCTATAAAGTATTCGATTAAAACGCTAAGACAAACAGGTGTCCTATAAAGCAAACTTTGTTGTAGTGTGAACGAACTATGAGGAAGGGCCCCAAAGGATAGGGGTGTGCATTGGGCGGTTTTGGGTGGGCAAACCAAAAACCCGTGTTTTGGATATGGAAACCAAGCCATGAATTTTGGGTTTCGGATTGCCTCGTGTTAGGGTTTGGGTCAGTCGGGTTCAAGTATAGTTATAATGCAAAAATTATATATATTCTACGGATTTTGAAGATGAGTTTCACTTATTGAGAGGATTGTGAATCGATAGTAGGTTTAGAACTTTAGGTATTAGAAAAAAGCACGACAGGATCTAGGATTTTCAAAAGATAGTTAGATAAATAAACATATTTCTATAATATTTAAAATATATTGTTGAGTTGTGGAGTCTAAAATTTGGCAGTTCGACTAAATATTAGAGAAATAAATATTCCAGAATTTAGGTTGAGCCCACATAGGAGTTTAACCTAGTTTCTACTCTATAAATAGATCTTTTTGTAACCTTGTAACCAAAGTAGAAAGTGTGTGTAACGGCAGTAAGCTAATAAGAAAAATCTCTCTAGTTCACTGTAAACTAGCACAATCACCCTGATCATGTGAACCACGTAAATCTTTGTGTTCTTGTTTTCTCTTTCGCATCTTTAATTATGTGTTTATCATGTGCTTATCGTTGTTCTTAACCCAACATATATATATATATATATATATATAGAGAGAGAGAGAGAGAGAGAGAGAGAAAGAGGTTCATGTGAGGACGGTAACAATTTACGAGAATGCGAGAACAATACTCAGTCAGTCATCTTGTACATGAAATTTTTTATGTACAAAATCACATTTGATTCATGTACTAAATCACATATGATTCATATACAAAATCATATATGATTAGCCGAGACTTTTCCCGCAGCAAAAGTCATGCGTGTCATGTACAAAATCATATATGATTAGCCGAGACTTTTTATGTACAAAATCACATATGATTTTGTACATGAACAAAATTCATGTACAAAATGATTGGCTGAGGATTGTCCTCGCATTCTCGTAAATTGCTACCGTTCTCGCATGAACCCGCCTATATATATATAGGCTTTTTGAACGGGTAGGTGACCAATAATCAAACTCACCCGAACCCAAATATATCCACCCAAAAGTCGAATTTTGGATTTTTCGGATTTCAAACATCTTGTTTTCATTCGGGTTCAAATTTTGATCCATTTGGGTTTTGCACACCCCGACCAAAAGCCCAAGCTTTATTATCAAATGAGCTACCGGCTTACCTTTGGTTTTAAGTCAACTTATGAAACCAATTTCACATTTTTTTCATACTATAGAATCCTACCAGCAAAGCTCGAGGTCAAAATGACATTATCGCAATATATAGCAGATTGGCAAGAAGACGATGAGAGTAAATTAGGTGAATCATTGCGTATTTCCACAGATGATCGGTATCATAAAAAGAAAGAGAAGGTAGTGCTTCGAAAGTTCATTCACCGTTGCATTTGTAGGCACGTATCCTTCATTGTTAAGCATGGGAATGGTGCGAGGACCCCAATCCCCGTTTCCCCAATCTTCGTCCCCATCCCTACCGGGGAATAATCAAGGAATTTTTTATCGTTTATGTGAGATCTTTTAAATTAAAAGTGTTAAACATCATACTTGATGTCTTGATCCAGATGGTCCACGTTTAAATTTTACATATTTTCAAAATGTTGTTGTTACGGAGTATCAAATATTCACATGTTAATAAAATTACAGCATTATACATACATAATTGTTTGATCAAACATTCTTGGTTCTCCATGTTTTTTTATCAAAAAAAGTATAACAAGTAAGAAAAAAATGTATGTATGAAGAAAAATTAAAATATACTTTTTTAATATAAAAAGTAAATATATTTTTTTATAAATAATATATTTAATAATAGATATACAATGTATTTAAATTTAATATACGGGGACGGGGCAAGTAGGGGATCACATTACCTGACCCGTTGTCATCCCCGGTTTTTAACTTTTGGGGATCCTTGTCCCCATTCCTAATCCTCGGTTTTGCAAGAAATTTTCGACCATGTCAAGACAGGTATACCAGGTTTTTTAATGAAGCGGGTCTCATTTTCATGCCTATTTGTTGGCTCTAGAGGAACTTGAATCGTTGACTTTTTAACTTAAAAGTAAACTAAGAATTTACTAGTTTCTTTTAAGTTTTCGTTTGTTATTTCTTTTAAGATGGAAGATTTGTATGAAAACATTTAGGAATGTGGTAGATGTAGCATTGAATAATCACATAACATAAGCGTACGGTTCATTAATGCCGTCATAATGTATTCCTTCAGTCTCAAAATAAACATCTAAAATGAAGAAAAAAAACACAATTTTAAAATTGTATAACTATTACATTCTTTTAATTAATTAAAAGATAATTTTACCCCTGACAATAAAGAAAAGAATTCTCATCATGCCATAATTAAAAGTAGAATGAGAAAATAAATACTTACTTTTAAAAGTAGACACTTACCTTCAAATAAACTCAAATAGAAATATAGACAAATATGAACTGAAATATTAAATATGTTTGACACCCATTTCCAACAGCCAACACTATAAATAGCCTACTCAAGATTATATGCAACCTTTGGTTTAATTGGCCGAAATAGTCGGTTTTTCAGTACACAACATTAATTTAACCATTCAAGAGTATTTATTTCAAAATGTTTTTTAACATCAGCCAAATAACTAATTCACAAATTAGCTAGAGAAGTAAAATGATTCGGTTGAGCCGGTTTACATGGTGTGGATCGAATAATGTTTTTTAATCGACCAAAATGTTTACAAAACCCATTAATAACAATTTTCAAACCATAATTAATAATTTTGTGTCGTTGACAACTATAAACTAACTTATTTTAAAATTTTGTATAAAAACTAGTTCAAGTAATGGTTCAATAAACTTTAGGGATTTTTTATCTTTTTCCTCAATTATGCACCTTATAATTTTACAATCACGGTAAGTTTTAACATCTCAATATCATTTTAAGTCATTTTAGTTTTGATCTCTTTTTATCCTATTGCACCTCACAATGTCATATGGTTTCTTGATTTACTTTGTTTTGGTATTTTTTTATAGGGGAAATTTCATCTATATCCTTTAAAACTTCTTATATTACGTATATATTTTTGTAAAGTTTGGAATTACGTATATATCCTTTTAAACCTCTAGAATTCACATATATGTCTTTCTTCCTAATTTAATTATCATTAAAACATTTAAAAAATACAAATCATTATCTCTAAACTGATTTATTTTCTAAATTACTTATAGTTCTTGTGAAATCATCAAAACCCATAACAGAGAAGTCGACAACTAATCGCACACGAAGATGGATCGATCGGAGAAGATGGATGATTTGGGGCGAACAGAGTAATCGGCGATTTTGGGAACAGGGATAATCACACACAATTTTGGGAAGGAAATTAAGAAGAGTAATAAATTCAGAATGATGGTTAAGTAATTTACAAAATAAATTCAATTTAAAGATAATTATTTGTATTTTTTAAATGTTTTAATAATTAAATTAGGAAGAAGAATATATATATATATATATGTGTGTGTGTGTGTGTGTGTGTGTGTGAGTTCTAGAGATTTAGAAGAATATACGCGTAGTTTCAAACTTTACAAGGATATGTACGTAATATAGAAAATTTTAAAAGATATAGATGAAATTTTCCCTTTTTTAAATATATTTTTTTCTATTGCTTTTAATAAAACTAATAAGTTAGTTTAATCAAACATAACTACTTTTATTTTCGCCCAACAACTAACTTTTTGTATAGAAAAGCCAATGCGTTAACCAAAAAGGAACAAGAACATCCAAAGGAAGCCTGCAAAGAACAGTACCACCTAGGACCTCAAAAAACCGAGAAATCAACCGAAAGACAACAAAGAACGACCAATAAAATGAAAACTAAAGCAATAAGACGAAAAAATCAAGTTGCAACAGCATTAGAAAACCCTTTCCAAAAAAATCCAGTTCTTCAAGATTTTTTTTCTAACTTTAACATGATCCAATTAATCGAACAAGTTCGGAACTTTCAAAATAAATCATTATTTTTAACCAACAACTAACTCAATACTTAGTTTGTTGGACATAATTACTGTACAAGACATTATTGATATGACTTAAACCTATAAATGCTATAATTGAGATGTGATATAATATAGTATAAGGTTATTTATTAATTTAATTATATAAGGTTATTTATTAATTTAATTAAAGAATGAATGACATTGATTTAGGGGGTGTTTGGATGGGCTTATAAAAACAACTTATTGACTTATTCCGGTGTGGCACCGGTAATAAGTCGTTTTTAGTGTTTGGGTAAAACAACTTATCCGGTGCCAAACCGGTAATAAGTCATTTTTTAAGAAGTAAAAAGTTTTAACTTATCAACTTTTCATAAGTGCTTTTCCACACCGGTAATAAGTTATAAGTCAATAAGCTCATCCAAACACCACCTTAGGTGGAACATCATCACCTTATGGTCCGTTAGGTGGGCTATCAAATCTTCCATTGCTATCGCTTCTTATTTTGACTTTTATCTAAATAAACAAATTTTAAACATTAAAACTGTATTTTTTTAAGTGGTTAATTGCCTTTATTCTATAGTTATAAGAGGTTTAATTACAACCGCTCTTGTGTCATGTTGTAATTTAAGACTTATGTTTAACATTATATTAAATTTGTGACGTGTTTGGGTTCAATGCACTGATTTTGTAGCGTGATATTTGGTTTTTTACACTTTTTGTTAAATGTGGGTGTTCGGATCGGCTTTCGCACACCTCGACTAATCCTAAGGACATTGGAGAACAGCTAAGAAAATCTATAGTGGTCCTACAGGACTCGAACCGTTGACCTTTGAGAAGAATCTCCAAATACCTAAGCCTTACATTTTTAATGTTTTTCTTTTTAGTTTTTAGTATATAACCTAATTTAAATTGTGTAAAATCATTGATTTATTAAGTAACAGTAGATAACATGTGTATATATATAAAATTATATATACGATACACAAATTTATTGTCATAAGTCACACATCGACAAATGGCATAGCTTTACCATGACTCCTAACGTTATAAGTTTGACGTCACAATAACATGTCTTACACCATTCAAAATATTTTTTTATTCTCGTACCTATATTGTTTGTTAAATTATTTTATCAATATTAATCAAAATATCTAATTTTTTTGATTAATTAATTAAAATAAGTAACCTGTTCTTATCTTCATTTTCTTAATCATTTATGATCACTAACTTTATGAATATTAATATTTGAGTGTGTACTACATACATAATTACATATATAAATATAATTAAGGTCTCGTGTTGATTAATTAAATGTTTTTAATAATTAACATTGAAAATAAAATAAAAAACTTTGCTCAATTTAAATATGGAAATGCTATATACATAATACATGTCTTTGTATGTCAAAAACATGTCAAATTATGTATTTTAAATGTAAAAGTAAGTCTTGACGTCGATATGTATAAGAATAAATTAGTAGGTAAATATGCATTTAACAATATATAAAGATACATTTAGGATTTGTTTGTTTGTAGCTTAACAAACTTAATAGTACTCACAACTTATTCATTTAGTTATATATGATTGTTTTTACAGATGGTTTAATGATGTAAAAAATGACTTACTCATTAAGCTTGATAAGCTTTTTATGCAGAAAGCCACTATTTTTTCAAACATATCACCCGATTAAAAAAAACACATTTCTTCCGTCTATAAAAAACTCTTCAGAACAAAAACATTCTGATCACTCTATATAGACAGATTTATTCACCCCTTAAAATGTTAATAGAAAGAACCATGTAAATTTAGGGGGTGTTTGGATTTACTTATTAACTTATAACTTATTGACTTCCTGAAAAAGTCTTTATCATAAATTGATAAATTAAAATTTTTAACTTCCTAAAAAAATGACTTATCACCGGTTTGACACCGGATAAGTTGTTTTTTCTAAACACTCGAAATGACTTATTATCAGTGTCACATCAGAATAAGTCAATAAATTATTTTTATAAACTAATCCAAACACCCCCTTAATCAAACAAAAATCAGATATATAATTTACAGTCATCAAGAAAGTTTAAAAAAATCATTCACCTATCATATTATAATTTATAATTTTATATACAATAAACTTTTTTTCTATTTTATTTTCACACTATTATTTTATTTTTGTCTTATTTAATTCTCATTGGCGGTTCATGGCATGATGTTGTGGCAGCCTGAACCGGACCTCCGACGCCGGAGACTTAACGGCGACGCCATGCCAACATATGCCACCTCGACACATCTCGTGCGCCACCTCATCATCACCACCACCACCACCACGAGCCACCACCGCACACGCCGCCACCTTCCGAGATACATCCCACGTCAGCGACACCAACAACACCACCGTCACCGCTGCCGTTGACAGAATCAGCACCGATGCTCCGCCGTAACACCGCCCGCTCAGTTGGCCGTACCCCTTGATCGCCGCTATCACCGCCAAGTATAAGATCGTCAAATTACCAACCACCATATCAGAAATTGCCATCAAAATTACACCAAATTAAACACAGAGATCAAGAAAGAACAACTAATTGACGTCAAGTGATGAAGAATTAGAAGAATTTGGAAGAGATTTTAGTGAGGAATGTTTTTGGTGGAATTGGGGTTTTCGATGTAGGTGTAGTGGATTTTTCGAAACAAAAAGATTGCTTCTTTCAGTCACTCTTAACGAGATATTGGGGTAGAACTTATCCATTAAGTTTCGCTTTTCCATTTCGTTTCTCCCGTATACTTGTTATAAATCAATATTTTCATTATTGCCCCCTTATGATTTGATTGATTGTCACTTTACACCCTCGTAAAGACCGCACCGACACGAGGCGGGTCGTGTTTTTTTTACGGTTGTGAATTATAAATTTTGCAGCATTTGGTGAATCCGATATGATAGCCATTTGGGTTATCAGTTGTGGTGTATTGGTTAAGATTCAGGAAATGTTG
Organism: Silybum marianum; assembly: GCA_036898165.1. Taxonomy (NCBI): domain Eukaryota; kingdom Viridiplantae; phylum Streptophyta; class Magnoliopsida; order Asterales; family Asteraceae; genus Silybum; species Silybum marianum. The sequence continues at coordinate 52,463,352 of CM072529.1, read as the reverse complement.
AAATCTCATTTTTCACGTGTTTGAATTCAGGTTCTGCTAAAGCCCTTGTGATCATTGAGGTTCACTTGTAATAAGTTGAGGTCGTTCGTGGTCGGTAGCGTAAGGTGGCCCGGATACTTACTGTTACCCATAAAAAATCTGATATGATTTGTTAAAAAAATCAGCAGAGTTTGATAAACATGTAATAATTGATGTAACTAAACTGGTTAATTTTATGATAAATGTAAACTGATCATGTGTACGTTGTTTTGAGAAGTATTGAAAGTTCCATTGTTGATGAGAGATAGAACTTCATGTCCATCCTTGTCATTACTTGAAAAAGAAAACGCCCTTAATGTGTGATTATGTTACTGTTATAGCGTTATGAAGATTTAGAAAGTGAAATGTTTTCCTAAAAAGGAACTTAGTAGATAACGAAGTTTTAAAAAAAGAATGGGGAATTTTAGAAAAGGTTTTGTAAATTTTACTTGATACAACTATAATAATATTATCTTCTTTAGGCTATATGCTACTTTTGACATATAACACAACAAAAAGAACACTAATTTTAAAGGAACCTTTCATCGTATAAATGTTACCTTACAGGCACACACATGTATATGTAAGTATGTATGTATATATATATATATATATATATGTGTGTGTACATTTGCATGATTGACAAAAATTAGTTTTTAAGCTAGACTTTGTTTCTATTCTAAATCTAAATCAAGATCAAAAGAACGTCCTCACATATATTATATATGTCTGATTACTGACACATTGTATAATTGTATTCACCGAAAACCCATCACATATAGACACCTGAATTTAATATGAACCACCTTCTTGAAATAACCCGGAAGAAGCAGGGCTGTCCCTGGGGAAGGGCGGGCCGGGCGTACGCCCAGGGCCCAAAACAAATAGGGACCCAATTTTTTTCCTCGTATATACTATATAATATATGGTACTAGTTCAAAAAGGTTAATAAATGAATATATATACAAAAAAATTTAGTATCTAATATGATTAAAAAAGAACTTAACATTATATTAAAGACCCAAACATGTATTAACTAATTATAATAGAGATAAAATATGTAAAAGAAATTAATTGATTGTTCATTTTATAGTATAGTTTATTGTTTCTCTAACTTTTTTTAGTTACTACTAAAATTTAAAATTATCTTACCTAGAATTAGAAAACATTGATATATTCTCTAACACTAATGTAATCTTCCACCACTATTTTGATTATTCCATCCGTATGAATTCTATTTTTGTTTCAGAATATAGTAGAATTATTGTTATTAACTAAAAAAGGTCCTACCTTTTGAAAAAATTATCAACCATATGAGACGATTTATATCTATATTAAGGGTTTCAAAACTACTATTTTTCAACTTTTTTTTACCTAATATTGAGTGCATGAATTTTAAGTATTTTCTTATCTCTAACACAACAATAAGATCTCAAATAAAGCAATATGGACTTTTGATTCTAAGATTGAATGTTCTAAAAAGTTTGTTTTAACGTTTAAAATGATGATGAAAACATTAACATGATTAGACATGGAAACCAAACTGATTTGTATATTGTTTTACATAAAGTGTTACTATAAATAATCATCATTGTGACTGCAAATGATGTCAATGTATATAATAAAAGGTGTTTGGCAATGGAAAAAATTTACGATGCTATGAAAAAATGATATGATAGATAATATTAGTTAGATGTAATTATTGATTGATTTAGGAAAAACCAGGAAAAATTGTTATATAAATTATAAGTATTTGTTGAATTCAATGTTATTTCTGAAAATAAAAACAATATATTGGAGAAAAAAATTGTACTTCTCGACGGTCCATTTTTAAATCTTGCTCAGGGCCTAAAAATTGTCAGAAACGGACCTGGAAAGAAGGTATAAAAGTTTTTATTATTATTTGAAACAACCAAACATCATTTATGTAATTAATCAAAAAAATTATATATTTTATTTTATATTGGGTTATCTAAATAAATGTAATATTTAGTTTAATTTGTTTTAGTTATGTATGTTGCATAAAAAATTGAACCATTATTGCATTGATGCATCCGTCTATATTTTAAAATTTTGAATTTTTAAAATTCTTACTTTTAGGAAGTATTTAAAAAAAATCATTTTAGGTTATAAAATAAAACCAACTACGTTTTAGTTCTAATTTTGAGAATATATTTGATTGTCGAGTCCCTAATGGTGGTATTCAATAGATTTATCCAGATTTTAAATATTTTTTCAAACTTACAATAATTTGTGGGTTATTGAAAATCAAGACTCAATGACCATGCTAATAGACGAGCCATATTCTTCCATTATGATGGAGAATTATCAAATCTAAGATTTGATCTCGACTTATTATCAAAGCTATAGATTCAAAGGTTACTAAGATCTAAATCCCTGAACCAATAAATTCCTTTGATATGCAAGATGTGGATGCCTATGCACTTTGTGTCAACTCAGATAAATGTTGCATCAGATATGACCAGTGCAACATCTCCAACATGTTCTCTATAAGTTTTATAAAATAAAGAATCAAGAGTTAAAACATAAAATCTCTAAAAAAATTATAGTCAAATCCAACATAATTTTATTTTAGATATTCTAAAAAAGTTATTTATTTCTTTTTTTTTCTTTCCATTCTCTTCCTCTCAAATTCGAAGACAGATCATTAGTTTTTCTGGTTCCCGAATCGTTTGGGAACAAGATTCCATCATATATTCAATGGGGATCACCACGTGAATGTGGAATTTTTGACTTATTTAAATACCAATTTCATATTTAATCCTTTCAAAAAATCACATTTAAACAACAAATCATACTAAAATTTTAATTAACTAACTTTTAATTGTTATATTTGTATAAGAGTAATATCTAATAAACTTAATTTAAACACTCATATCAATCAATTAAAATACTTAATAATTGAAATTTTACACAATCACTTTATTATATCATCAAAAAATTTCCACAAACAATCAAATTAAATATATAATTTTTTACAAGGTTATATCATAAAATTTTGGTTATATTATATATATTTATTGGGGTTTTTATTTTATTATTATATATATTTCTTCAAAAAATTATATACACAAAAACTTATTATTATTCAAGACCGGGGATGAAGAGTATTCTTATCCTCGGTTTATAAAATTGGGGTTTTATTCAAGTATCAAATTCTTTGATAAATTGAGTTCAAGCATGGACAAATCTACCTTTGGATAGGGCTTATTTAGGGGTCGTTTATCAAAACTTATCCGGATAAGCGCTTACCGGTAAAATTGACACTATTGCTTACTTACCGGGTAAGATTTTAGTCCACCAAAACGGCATCATATGTAACAATTTACTTACCGGGTAAGATTTTAGTCCACCAAAACGGTATCGTATGTAACAATTTACTCGATAAGCGCTTACCGTGGTAAGAGTCGTCGCCAGAACTTACCGGGTAAGACTTTTGGTCCTTGTTTTCCTTGTCTTCGCTCCTACTGGGTAAGATTTTTGGTACTTCTTATATTTCTCAGGTAAGATAATATGACTTGGTAAGTGCTTACCCGAATAAATGTTTGGTAAACGGCTCCTTATTACCAACAAAAAAAGTCCATGACAATTAGGAAAAACACCCTAAAATTCAATTTTTTTTCTCACTCATGCCCAAAATGTTTTGTTTGTTGTTTATCTTGTTCACTTCCTAAGAAAGTTATTAAGTTATTTAAAATTTTTATCTTTAAAATATTGTTGGGTTTTCTGAAAAGATGCATTGTTTGAAAAGATGCATTGTTTGATTTCATGGTAACTGTCCATTGTTAATTCTCGTCGATCCAACTCACTGGCTTTGATATAGCGATTCTTAACAATTTTAGTGTTTTTTTTTTTATGCTTTTGATAATCAAGTTTGGCATTTTCTAAAATGTTTGTTAAACTTTTCAGATTATATGTTTTTCAGTGTCGTTGACGATGTTTTACCAAGGTTATCAAAAAATCCGAAACTGTTTTAATAAGAACCTCATTCAGTTCGGATAGGTAATTTAACTATTGGGTTTTTAATACCCTTAGGTGTGCGCCCGATCACCTGTCATCCTGGATCCACCACCTAGTTTTGAGTATCAAATTCCTGATTAGTACAAGTTTTCTTTACAGTCACAGAGCTTAATAAGCTTAGGGGCTGCTTGATTGGTTTTTCATTAACTCATGTATGAATAAAGTTGTTTGTGTAGATTAATCTGTTTGTATACATTCAAAAAGGTTTGTTTAGGAAGACTTTTTCATACCCGAAAGAAACGTGTTTTCTAAATTGTGAGGGATAGGTATGAAAACAAAACTTGACTTTTTGTATAAAAAGCTCACATCTAAAAACTTACAGAATAAAGTCATCTTATATATCATTAAGCCACTACCAAACAGTTTTATAGTTGACCGAATTAGCTGTGAGGTTCATTAAGTTACTAGCAAACAAACCCTTAATGATAGTGCCTTGATAATATAAAAAGTGACTTATTCGGTAAGTTTTTTAGAAAAGTTTTATGCAAAGAATCAATTTTTTTTCCCAAACCTACCTATCATAACTAAGAACTACGCTTCTTTAAACCATAGAAAACCCTAAATATTAGTACTTTTTAATTCATACAGACAAAATTAATCCGCTATAACTTTTTTATCCTACTAAAATAAAAATAAAAATGAAAAAGGAAAAAGGAAAATTACTTAGGGGGTGTTTGAATGGGCTTATAAAAACAACTTATTGACTTATTCCGGTGTGGTACCGGTAATAAGTCGTTTTGAGTGTTTGGGTAAAACAACTTATTCGGTGTCAAGCCGGTAATAAGTCATTTTTTAAGAAGTACAAAATTTTAACTTATCAACTTTTCATAAGTGCTTTTCCGCGCCGGTAATAAGTTATAAGTCAATAACCTCATCCAAACACCCCTAAAGGTTGACCTAGGATTTAGACGTTTGCCTCCTACAAAAGCGGCCTCTTTGATACTATCTCTCATGTGGAAGTGGAATTCACAAATTCATCACGTAGAGAAGAACACTCTCTATTAGTCCCTGCCGCTTCTGCAAATTCCTTCTTTCAGACATGGCTGGTGCGCCATACGGTCAGCTTAATCTTGATGAGGCGCCGTCATGGGGTTCTCGAAGCGTAGACTGTTTTGAAAAGCTTGAACAAATTGGTGAAGGAACATACGGGTGAAATTTCTCACTCTCTTACCCTAAATAACAACATTATCGTCTTTTCTTATGCGATCCTTCTATCTATCACTCAAATAATGCATCGTTTGTATATTTGGGCGCATTATTTTGTTTATATAGGGTTCCGTTTTCCAATTTTTTGTATTTACTGCTTGATTTTACTCGATAATTATTATATGTATACTCCATTGTTCAGGGAAAAGAATATAGGTGATGAACTTGTTAATCTGCCCTTGATCATTGATGTGAATTTTCAACCTCCCAGAAAAAAAGTTTGCCAAGTACATCAACTAGATCGCACGCACAAAGAGCAGAATAATGTTGGTGATACATGCAACAAAATTGATTTCAGTATTGCAGTTTGAAAAGACTAGATTTGACATCTAAATTAAACTGCAGTTACTTTATTCAAACAGAAGTGTGTATGTATGGTTGATGTGCTTGATGTCTTGATCCTCCTTCATATTGAATTTTAGGGTTTCCCTCTTTTTTTTTTCTTGACATATAGAATGGAAAGGCTCTTCCCACATTAGCTGAAGGGATTAGTGAGATTTTCTTTCCAAATTGTTTTGAGGGCATGGCATGTATGCACACATGTTTGACATCCAGTAGAGAAGCAACATCCCAATAAGTGATAGTTGGTTGCACATCCATTAATAGAGATTCCATGGGCAATGCGTGACTGGTCGGGCAAAGGGTAATTTACTGAAGATCCTGGATTCAAGTCACGGAGACAATTTCTTTGCAAAATATGCAAGGGAAAGGGCGCGCTCAAAGACTTTCCAATTACCTGTAGAATTTAGTGCCTTGATGAACGTGGGTCACCTTTAGAGATCCTATGGGCATTCGTTTTACTTTTAAGATCCAAGTTTAATAGGTAGCTCTTAGTAGCTGTAGACGGATCTGTGCCCAAGTTGCATGTCAACTTATTTATACACTTAAAGGTCCTATCTGCTTTCAAGTTTCAATAGACGATGCCACTTGTATCTGCAGATCTATTATGAGATTTGCAAAGATGTTCATGGTTTGCAGGAGTTATTGTATTTCTCTTTACATATCTCAAGAAATTGTCAATCTGCAGATCTATAAAATCTTGCTTCCTTCTTGCAAACTGCACCCAACTATTATACACAACATCTATATTGACTGCTAAAAATACATCACTGATGTAAATTTATCAGTTTAGAGCTAGTATGGTAATATATATGTATATCGTCCATACCTTATACTATGAGTATACTTGTGTACATTTTCTGTATTTGGTTTCGGCCTCTTATGGTTAACGGCTGCCACAACTTATGGTCCATTTAATCTTTAAGAGTTGGCATTGGGTCATGGAGTGTAGGGCTTCAAAATATGAACAAATTGGGGAAGGAACAGATAGGCTACAGCCCCAGGTTTCTTCCTTTTTCTAGCATTTCCTCTTGAGATAGGATCTTTTATTGATGTAGGATCTTTTATTTGCAATGTCAGAATGATGGATTCCTGCTCATGAACGCAATCATTTGAATTGCATTTTCTTGATACAAAATAGATTTTTTTGACAAAGGAAGAAGTGATGTTTCATGCCATTTAGATCTACATATTTAAAGTTCAAGCATCAAAGACCATTTTATTTGGATGTTGAAGTGCTTTAGATTGTTACCCCATCTATGGAGTATGGAATATGGTTGGTACAAAATAAACATGGAGTTGTAACAACATTAAAAAAATCTGACCAGAATAAGGTGTAGCGCCAGCAATATATCTTCGGTAGCTCTATGTCTAATTATTTCTAATTGTTTCTAGTGGAAAGCTGACCCTAAGAATCTTAATACTAAATTACTAATTAAAGACATGGAAATGAGTTGGGTCCTCTAAGTTATTTGCAGGAACTGGATTCTCGTTGAGACCTAATCAAAGGACTCATGCATTCAGATGCATGAAATGGTTATTTGGAAAGAATGGAAGATTGCCCTTCTCTTTTGCAATGCCCTTGCTGATGAAAGTTTGTTTGTATTAACGGATGGAAATGCCAAAATTGGACATTAAGGCATTAGGCTCTTGGTTTTTGTCATATTCAATTTCTTTGCTTTCTTAAATAATTTGATTGAAGATATTTTAACCTATTATGTATGCATGTTTAAGTTTCAAATAAGAGTCTCAGGGGGTCTTGATTTTTTCCAAATCCACCTTTTTTCTTTTTTTTAATAAATATATTTGATGAAGAGATTGTAAAAATTTGGTTTCTTTCCTATCCTCTGTCCTTATGAGTTATATCATCTATTACCTTCTGTACTGTTGCTGAGGAAAATACATTCTTTGATGTATTATATTTTTCGAGAGTATTTCATACATGTTAATACCACAATTTAGAATTGCTACTTGCAACTCCATCCAACTCTCACAGAGGTTTCCATCGGCACTTGTGTTCGCTTTTCTTTTTGATATCCAATTCCTTTAGGTGTTCCACTGTTATATTGTATGGTTGGCTGCATACATTGTGTGACAAGTACATGGCACCGTTTCTTGGAAAAAAATCTTCAATGTTTTCCATTTGTTGGATTAAGACAGATCAAAAAGAATTTTCAAACTTTTGTAGAATTATTCCGCCTTAATTTTGTTGCATATGTATGGGTTTTAAGATCTCCTTTTTAGAAGACCTTCATTATGGAGCACTAGTGTTTTTCTTGAAGACATACTCGCATAATTGACATCCTAGGAGCACAAAAAGAACACTGCTAAATATTCCTGAAGGTTACTGCTGATCAAGTGAAGTCTATGAAAGTAGAATATCATGGCATTCTTGTTCTTTCTGGTTAAATGTCAGCACTATGCTGTATATTTTGGTTAAGCACAAAGTTTTGCGGCATTATTGATGTAACGTAAGAGGCAATTTGTTATTCACCTTATAGATGGTTGTAACTAATTTATCATCATATGGCTCTTTTTTTCTTCCAATAGATTCTCTTCATCTGAGGTTCAGTTGATAAATGTGGTAGTGTTGTTAATAGTCACAGAAGTGAATCCTGAATTTTATTAGTCCTTGAGTTATTAATCTAACCAATTTGTTTATTTGTCTTTTCTTTTTATTCTCAGCCAAGTGTACATGGCCAGAGAATTAAAAACTGGGGAAATTGTTGCTCTAAAGAAGATACGGATGGACAATGAAAAAGAAGGGGTGCGTTTGTTTTTCTAGATAACACTTCTTAGATTTATGACAATCTTTTATTTTTTTTTCTTACTGTTGTCTTCTTTCTGCAGTTTCCTATAACTGCCATCCGTGAAATTAAAATTTTAAAGAAGCTGCAGCATGAAAATGTTATCAAGCTAAAAGAGATAGTGACCTCTCCAGGTACTTTAAAAAGTTCTACTTATGTAGTTACTTTTTAGAGTTCCAATTTTCATTGCAAGCTTAACAACTTTGATCAGTGAAGCTGATGTTTTTCAATCTTTTCAATTCTGTTTAAAGGTCCAGAGATGGATGAACATGGGAAATCAGGTGATTATTTCTATATGAATGTTTTTTCAGTTGCTGTATATTATTCTTATCTTAATGATATGCTGGTTACTCTTCAGCTTTTGGATCTTAGTTTTGTGTTGTACCAAACTACCAATGATATCTCTCACATGGATGATATATTTCTTTCGAGATTACAGGTGGCCACAAGTACAAGGGCAGTATTTACATGGTTTTTGAATACATGGACCATGACTTAACTGGCCTTGCAGATCGTCCTGGACTGAGATTTACCATTCCCCAGATCAAGGTAAAATATATATATGTAGGGGATATTTCAAATACAAACCAAGCAATTTGTACAAACCGCACAAACTTCATGGTTTCATTGTTTTTTTTGAATAATTTTTTTTATGAAAGTGTTTAATATGATGAAATAGTTTCATATAATTCATTTCTTTATGAAATTATATCATATATTTTTGTTTCTATATGAAAATGAAATTGTTTCATGTATTTCTCATTTTGATGAATCTTGTTTCATATATTCTTGATTAATCAACCCTCATGTGTTCTTGATGAGATTTTTTCACATATTATTGAGTAATCAACCCTCTTAATTAGGAAAAAAATGAAAATAAAATAAAATAAAAAAATGATTGGTTGAATGGAGTTTGTACGGTTTGTAATGGATATCTCCCCTATATATAGTATTGATGATAGTAATGTCTACAGCAAGTATCCACCATCAAAATACCCGACTTCTGACAATGTTTTCTTCTAGTGTTATATGAAACAACTACTGACAGGGCTCCACTATTGTCACGTGAATCAAGTACTTCATAGGGATATAAAAGGTGACTGCCATAACATGTTCTTTGATTGTGGATTCTCGAGTCCTTTTCATTGGTAGCTTATATGCATTGATACTCTCTATCTGCAGGTTCTAATCTTCTTATTGATAACGAGGGGAATCTAAAGCTTGCAGATTTTGGGTTAGCACGGTCATACTCCTCAGACCATAAGGGAAATCTCACAAATCGTGTTATTACTTTGTGGTATAGGTAAGTGCTTAATAATACCATACAGACCATTTGTACGATCTCCTCCCTGTTTATCAACCATATCTCACTTGGGACTTTTGTGACTCACTGACTCTGTTATGGAGCAGGCCCCCAGAACTGTTACTTGGAGCTACAAAATATGGTCCATCTGTTGACATGTGGTCAGTTGGTTGCATCTTTGCTGAACTTCTGCATGGCAAACCAATCTTAACCGGTAAAAATGAGGTTAGTCAAGCGATTAACTTTTTTTCTTCTTCATGTTTTGAGTCTAGTTGCGTTGCTCTCCCTTGTGTGCGTGATGTGTAAAAGTAAATACTACCCCTCATGTTACTATCGGGTTTTTTTGGTTCAAATTTCAAAACCAATGTTACCCTTTTTGTTTGATAAACATATATGTTTTGAAATTTCAAATTTGAATGTTCACTCATAATCAGCTGTATGTATAAGATGAGACATGTATCTCATGGTAAGAGGGACTGATCAAGGATGGTTGAGTTTTATGGGTATTTTCTAAGAGCTCGACTCAAAGAGTTAAGTGGCATGTTACTTAAGTAGTCTTAATGAAGCAATCATCCTGCTGTACCCCTTCCTAAATTAAAAGACTTTTAACTAATGTTAGCTGAAAATAGATAACTGGGGTTTATCTTTCTACTTAGCATTTGTATAATTTCCTATTTGTGTGTGTATGTACATTTTATGAATATACATAAAGTATAGTTTACATGGTATTAGAGCTACTTTAAAAACCCTAGTAGTAAAAAGATATCACAACGCTAAAAACCTAGCCACTGCTGTTGCCGGTCAAAACCCTAGTAGTAAAAAGATATCAGTTTGCTGCTGCTGGAACCCTAGCTGCCACTATTGTTTGTTTCTGGTGGTCTATTTCTGATCCCATTTTTGCTATCGGTTGTCGTCGGATTTATGTTTTTGATACATATGCTGCTTTTGGTGAATTTCAAGAAATCGATTTCATCTTGTTTGATTTTGGGTTTCTTCTAGTCATCCGATCTAACTGTCTAAGTCACTTTGTTGAGAAGTATAGGCGAAAAAAATCTCCTGTTGTGACATATTTGGTGTGAGTGATGTCTAAAATCACGGACCATAGACTAAATGGTTTGAACTTTTTTGGGTTATTGATTTTGAATTTGATAAGTCACAAATTCTCTGTTGCTCTGAGCTCTGAGCTCATCTTTTGATAAATTCAAAGTTTGTTTGTCGCCTGCCTAAAAGAGAATAAATTTGACCGCTTATAAAAAAATTACCATAATTTGATAATTCTCTTATCCCTTATCTGTTATTACATCATTGAAAAGCTATGGGATGGAAAAAATAATTTATTGCTTGTGTTTGTTGCAGCCTGAGCAGTTGAACAAGATATTTGAGCTTTGTGGATCTCCTGATGAGATTAACTGGCCTGGAGTTTCTAGAATCCCTTGGTACAATAAGTTTAAACCAAGTAGACAGATGAAGAGGAGAGTCAGGGAGGTTTTCAGACAGTTGAGCACATTCCAATGCTTATTTAAATTGGTATTATTGCTTAATTGTAAATGAACAAGTTTTTTAATTTATTTTGGTTAATTTTCCCTGCACAGCTTCGACCGTAATGCTCTTGAGTTATTGGAGAAGATGTTGACTCTTGATCCATCACAGGTATGCTTTTTTTGCAACAAACTCTGCTTTCACAATGATTGCAGCTTAATGTGCTTAATGGGGCTCGCAGCTTATTCGATCAGCTATACATGAATGTTTGGTAGTGGCTTAATGATATAGAAAGTGGCTTATTCAATAAGCTTTTAGGAGGGAGCTTTATGGAGAAAGTCTTTTAAGTTTTTTTCCAAACCTGCCTCCCTCAACTAAAAACCACGCCCCTTCCATCTATGAAAAAAATCCTCCCAAACAAATTTTTTCCCAATTTATACAGACAAATAAATCTACACAGACAGCTTTATTCATACAGGACTTAATGGAAAACCAACCAAACAGCGCCTTAGATTTATCCGCGTTAATTATAATCTACATTATGTTCTTGTGAATCACCATTCTTTACCATGTTTTCTTTGATGAGGATTAGCGTAAATGTTTTAAATGCTGGTTTGCGCCTAGAACATAACAATCCTGAATTTCTGATTGTAATATAAGATGTGAATAAGTAAAATCTTAACAGTTTAGCCAATCAAGAACCTCATATATATATATATTCTGTAATCTTCTGTAATAACGTGAATCTCTTATTTTCTGCTCTTAGTTAAATGAAATCTAAGGTCGTTTATCAGCTCTCGTTAACCTAGTTGCCTGCTAATTTTTCATGTGTGCTTATAGTTTGGTTTCTTGATACTTGATTTTGATCACTTTTGGCTTTCTTTATGTACTCCTTTTGTCTTGTTTTGTATAGAGGATATCCGCAAAGGATGCACTGGACGCTGAATATTTCTGGACTGACCCGTTGCCATGTGACCCAAAAACGTATGCCTTGATGCGAGATTTTATTCAATATGATTCATTATGAAATATCATTCATGGAACCTAATTATTTCACGTATTATTCATAATGAATAACCTTGAATATGATTCATTCTGAATATGGTTCATTATGAATAAAACATGAATAGTTAGTCTCTAGATTCTCAAAATATTTATGGTTCTTTTTCGAACATGTCCTAAAGACACAAATCTAATTCCTTTTTATTGATTTTGTCAGTTTGCCAAAATACGAGTCCTCACATGAATTCCAAACAAAAAAGAAACGACAACAACAACGTCAAAATGAAGAAATGGCTAAAAGGCAGAAACTACAACATCCACAGCAGCATGCACGGTTACCGCCGGTTCAGCAATCTGGTCAAGCCCAACCTCATTCTCAGCACTGGGCGGCTGGTCATAATAATAACCATCCGATGGCCAATACCGGTCAAGCCCCCCTGACCACAGGTGGACCTAGCCATCATCAATACGGAAAGCCACGTGGACCTCCTGGTGGGCCCAACCGATTCCCTCCAGGCGGGAACCCTAACCCTACAGTGGGTGGATATTATCCAGATCGGGCTGGGGGTGGTCAAGGTGGTGTCGGTTTTAGTAGTGGACCGTATCCTCCACAGCCTCGTGCAGCATCTGGTAGTGGGCCTGGGCCTAGAGGAGCTTCTGGTGGTTATGGTGTGGGCCCACCGAACTATTCGCAGAATGTTCAGTATGGTGGTGGTTCTGGGGCGGCGGCTAGAGGTGGTCCGAATGTGGCGGGTAACCGTAACCAGCCGTACAGTTGGCAGCAGCAATAGTAAGTTGGGAGGTGAATAGAGAGAGAAAAGAGGCAGAGTTTTGGAAATGTTTTGACTGCAGTTTGGTTCTAAATTATATATGCAGGTTTCTTGAGGGAATGAATATGTACAGTTTGTTAACTTTGTGAACTTTTTGAAAATTTGTTGTAAGATGCAATGGTTCTTATGTTTCTCTTAGAATGTCTTATATGAGGTATTAGATGGATCCCATCTATTTTTTTGTTACTCTTGGTGTCTTTATTTTCTATTTTTGGGTAACCCTTGGTATCTGTGTCAGTTTATGTACACCGACTAATCCCCGGTTACAATTTATGTATACCGACTAACCCCACTGACTAATCCCCATGTGATCACGAATGGTTTAGAGTTGTTATAGGTGAACCTTCATGTCTGTAACTGTAAGGGTTTTGGCAGCTTCTGGATTTGAACTTGTAAAAATGATAACAAAGTGTTATTGGCCTAATGGTACCCCTTGAAATGTGTAGTGAGTTTCAATTGGGCTTCTTGAGGGCGTTGGACTTTTAAACTTGCCACTTAGTGGACAGTGGGCTGTTGTATACCTGATTTGTCTCTCACATGATGTTTTGAAGACTATACAGTGTAGGCTCGAAGGTTGTTGGTCAAGAATGAGTTGTATTATTAATCTTATTGTTACAATCCAATGGGGCTAGAAGTCCATGGCCAAATTGTATTTTCTACTTAGGTATACGGATTTTCAAATCATGAGCTTAATTTAGTCGATTGTCGTATGTTAAAGAAAACGAATTAGATTTTTATTAAAAATTAACTTTTGCATAATTATAACTTTATTTTGTTGTAAACATACCATTATTTTGATAGAAAATACACTACACATCGTAAATAAAGATAATTGATTTGGAATAATTATGAAAACAAAATTTGGAAATAAACATTAGACTTGATGTTTAATCAGAATAACATTGTACTTACCTTTGCTTACAACCTTTTTCATGTATTTTCATACCGGTAATTTTTTTTAACCCACAATGCATTTAAAAAAGAATAAAGTTGTAAAGAGATTAATGGTAAATAACATACAAATTTTGTGGGGTTAGTGACTTAATTCAAATGATAGACACGTTTGAACCTTTGGGTATTCTTTAATAGGTCATCAGTTCGAGTTCTGCAAAGTCACTGAAGATTTTTCTGACCATTCTTCAGAGTTCTTGGTATTACTAGAGGTGATTTATTACTAGAGGTGATTTATTACAAGTCATACAAATGTTTTGAAGAAAATCTACAATTTCTTAGGGGCCATTTACCAAACGCTTACCCGGTAAGTGCTTACCAAGCCATATTAACTTACTGGAGGAATATAACAAGTACCAAAAATCTTACCCGGTAAGAGCGAAGACAAGGAAAACAATGACCAAGAGTCTTATCCGAGTAAGTGATTGCGACGGATCTTACCACGGTAAGCGCTTGCCGGGCAAATTGTTGCATACGATGCCGTTTTTGTGGACTAAAATCTTACCCGGTAAGTAAATGATAATGTTGAATTTTTTCGGTAAGCACTTACCCGGGTAAGATTTGATAAACGGCCCCTTAACCATAAAAGCCTTTAAATGATATTTGATTAAATCATGATAGTCTTTTTACATGGTCTACTAGGCATGTATATGCATTTTGAATTTTTATTCTTTATCGTTATTTTAATGCATTTTGAATTTTTATTCTTTATCGTTATTTTAATGCATTTTGAATTTTTATTCTTTATCGTTATTTTAATGCGTTTTAAAAATAATTAAGATGTCAATGCATGACAAAACTAAAAAAACCTTGGCTCCATCATAATCATTTAAAATTCAAAGTGGAAAACTATTGAGACAACTGAGAAATTTGTATAATTAGTTTGATTCAATTTAAATTATCCATTCAGTCTTAAAATAAATACTCATAATATAAAAAGATAATTTTAAAAATTAAGATTAAAAATAGACATATATTTAATATTTATTTTAAAATAAATTAAGATATAGAAATAAACATTTAATTTCAAACAAAAAAAGTTTAAAATAATAATTTGCTTTTTAGCTTGATTTATAAAATAAGAGCAAAAAGAATAACAGAAATAAGCATGCGTCTTTAACAATGTTATTTGGGCGTTCCACCGAAAGAGTTTGGTTTGATTTTGGATAAACAAGAATCGAAGGAAAAAGAAACGTTACCACCAATTCCAGCATCTTTCTTTTCCCTTTCTTTTCTTTTCTTCCCATACATACATACATACATATATATATATATATATATATATGTATATAAAGAAAAATTTAAATATAAATCAGTTAAATGATACAAATTATACAAACCGGTTTAAATATATAAATGTTATGATTTAAGATATTATTACACATATATTTGTTTCATAATGTAAAAGTTGCACATGTATTTGTTTTCATAAGTTGAAAGTTTTCTCATATATTTTTTTATGAAAAAATTTCACATGTATTTGTTTGATAATGTAAAAGTTTCACATGTGATTTTTTCACAAGGTGAAACAAACACATGTGCAATAATATCTTAAATCGTAACATTTGATGAAAAAAATCATGAAAAATTTATTTTTATATTGATTTAAACCAGTTTATACCCTTTAAATGGTTTGTAATTGAACCAGCCTCTACATATACATACATACATAGAGGTTCAGGAAAAATCTCAAAAAAATAGAAAACTGAAGAACATCCCGAGAGCCCTCAATCTGGACGACATACACAAATGCATACAAGCAATTAAAGCTGTTTTTTTCTATGCACAAATACATATACACGTGTGTATGTTAGGGATGAGCTCGGGACTGGACCGGTACCGAACCGGTACCGAAACCGAAAGTGTCAAAATCCAATACCGAATACCGAATCGATTAGTGATATTCGGTACCGGTACCGGGATTTTCGGGACTAGAACCGTTTGGTACCATTTTTTTAAACGACTAAGGTTTTTCACCGTTTACTGTTAAACGCAATGACAAAAACCAAATCACTTAACCAAACCGGTACCGAAATCCCGAACCGAACCGGTCCCGTACCGAGCCGGTACCGAAAACCGGAAGTCATAAATCCCAATACCGAATCCCGAACCGATTAGTGAAATTCGGTACCGGTACCGGTTCGGTTCGGGATTTCGGTCCGTTTCGCTCATCCCTAGTGTATGTTACAAATTACTAGTATACATTTGTGTATACATCCAGATGAAAGGCTCGCAGAATGTTCCTCATTTTTTTGAAGGTTTTCCCGAAACCTGACCCTAGATACATATATATATATATACATATATATATGACATTATTCAAATGAGAATTAGTAATATGTTACAAACTAGTGAAGAAACAATCATATTAAAAAATAAATATATAAATAGCATTTAATGAAAAAATAAAATACCAATGTTAATTTTTTTTGGATATCGTTTGTTGTAATTTATAACATATTTATAGTTTTCATTTTATTTAACCCTAAAGTATATATATGTATATTATATATATATACACTTTCTCTATGTATATATTCTTCTACTGTCATCCCACGGGACCTTCTCTCTCTCTTCCATCTGTGTATTTTTCGAAAATGCAGACACCACACCAGCACCAACACCATCATCTTCTTCACCTTCAAATCTTTCATCTACTATTGCTTCTCACACATATCTAGTTCTCTTTCTCTCTTTGTGTGTGTGTGTGTGTGTGTGTGCGCGTGTTAACACTTCAAGCTCTACATGATAATGGCGATCAACTCTACACAAGAGGTGAGTTTCAATTTCTCATGCTTTGCATTTCCGATTTTATCGTTTCTTCAACTCATTAATTTAGGTTTCTACTTCTTCATCCTTAAAATTAACTCCATATTTCTTCTTCTTATTAATCGTAATCACAATCTTAAACTGCATGTTGTTGGAAAATGTACTTCCATTAATAATATATTCGAGTTTTATCTTCCCAAACTTTTTGCACTGCATTGTAGTTCAATCGATTCTCATTTTGATTGTGACAAATCGTTCAGTAGTTTCATAGATTTCGATGAATCGATTCTGATTTTGAGGTATTTGGAAATTTGGGGGTTGGATTCTAGGTCATCAACGGATTTTAAGCTCAAAGTTGTGGTTAGTCGGGGTTGCAGGTAATCAAACTTTTTGCTAAAATAATAACAATAATAATAATAATAATACTCAAGGATTGTGATGGGGAGGGTGGCTCCTTATTGGGTCAGCTGGAGCGTTCTGTATTTGAATATGACATTATGTCTTTTTTCTATTTTTGAACTTCATTCTGTAGTTCACAAAAGCACAAGATATTATCTACTGATTGTAATTATACACTATGTTAACCTTGAGGACCACTTCAACCTGCAAATAAAAGTTAGGCCATGGGGTTCTTCCTCATAGGTTACTAGCTCGAGTCTAGTTAGGGCCACTGGGATTTTATTGGCTGTTATATTTGGGGTCCCATAGGATTAGTCTGAGATGTGTGCAAGCTGGTATGGATACCATGGTTACCAGAAAAAAAAACTATATGTTATGTTAATTGATGGGAGTAACTATTAGAGTGGATAGTTTCTTTATAGAGTGGTACCTACGCTTCTGCTAGTCAAAAGTTATGATGATCAAGTATGGTGGCAATAGTGGTAGAAACTTGCAGGATATATAGGTTAACTTTGTTTGTACTACATGCTTCAAGTTCCTAAAGGGTCATTGATCCTAGCTGCCCGGGAGGTCAAAGGTTCAAACCTCACCAAAAAGTGAGTGTGCGTGTGTGTTTGCCATTTATAAAACATTATATACTTCATAAAAATTAGATTCGTGAGCTCCTTATAAGCTCAAAGTTGTGGGTTACCAATAACTTTCACCCTCGTTTTAACTTTTAAGTAGATTTGGAGGTTATTGGGAGTTGGGACATCATGTTGTTTTGGGCTTGGTTATAAATGGTATAAGAGTCGATCCTTGTATTTGGAGGTTATTTTACGTTATGCTACCAAGCAATCCAGAAAACTTCGAACCTAGATCCTTGGCGGGTTCAATTCCTAATGCAAAAGCATATTCATATCTTAAAATGCCTTTTATATATCGATTAGGGATGTGCATGATGTTTATAAGAAATGAAGCATCTTCCTTTTTGGAAAGTTTCACTTTGGCATTACTACTTTATTCATTGGTCATCAGTGTTCATTATGGAATATGATAGCATTGATTTTGATCCACAAATTCCTCCATTTTGTTTTTATTGATGGGTATTTTAGACATTTGCATAATAGTCATATGTTGTATTTATTTTTGGACTCTGTTGGTGCTAATTTTTATATTTATCCCAATGAAGTTACAAAATCATTCATGTTTTTTACTTGAATTAATATGTGATTAATTAGGCACCTTGCTCGAGGATGTGATGTAAATTAAATACGTCTAGGTGTAAATAAACGTGAAATAGTAACAGTAAATTTGTGTTATCCAGATTCTTATCTTCAATCTATGTATGCAGGGTTGTGATTCTTATAGTATTGTTGCTTTAGCTGATGAAGGCAACACCATACCTTACTGTGAACTGCCGGTGGCTCTCTCAGATTCCTTGGAAGATTATGTGCTCCTTAAGAGCCAGATTTCATTGGATGACCAAATGATGAATAGTCAAACCTACATCAACGTAATGGTGGAAAATCCATCTGCTTATTCCGAATGCATTGAGAAAGATGTAGATATTGAGAAGGGGAAGTCAGAGACGCCTAGAATCAATGAAGAAACTGTTGGTAACATGAAGAACGATGAAAGGCAGATGGTGAGTGAGTTAATAATATGTGTTGAAAATATGAATATTTATGCCCAGACTAATCCCAGCAAATTGTGACTGCAAGAAATCAACCCTGATAAACTCAGTGGTCACAACTGTTGTGCATGCTTGGAATTGAACCCTGGGCAGATGGGAAGTATAGAACATAGTATAGACTATAGAACTTGGGTAATCACCTATGAATAAGACACAATTACGATAGCTTATTTTGGGAAAATTCGTTCAGTAATCTTAGGGCCTGTTTGGTTTGTGGGATCTCATGGGGTTTGGGATTTGGAATCCCGCGTTTGGTTTAAAGAAAAGTCTAGAATCGAAATCCCACAAACATTGGATTTATAAATCCCATGAGGGTAGTTGGTATTTCATTGGATTCCGTTGTATCTAGTTATTTTATGTTTTTATCATCTTTCCAATGTGGTGTATTAATGGCATTTTGCAGAAATCATTGCAGAAACAGATTAGCTTTGAAATGGGAGGCAAATACATGCAGTTGTTGATGAATCACAGCCTGATCTTACCCAAGTTCTCTACTCGAGGTACTTTAGTATATTGATGAAGACTGCAATGGTTAACTTTACATGAATATCAATAGGAAAACTATAAGGCAAATGTCTAAAATACCCTTTAATCCCGAGAAAAGGCAAAAATAAGAGTTCATGTCAACTTCTGGTTCTCAAATTTAAGTAATCTTGTGAGCCAAAATCAATATCCTAAATTTCTGGATTTATAACTTAGGTGTAGGTAATTATAGGTAAAAATTTACCCATGACTTAAGTGATACAAAAGTAACAGAACTGCTTTTTTCTTTGGCCCACCAGAATAGTGGAACAAAAAAAATAAGGGATGGGACAAGATTGGTAAATTACTAAACCACCCATGTCAAATTAAAAACTTGAAACCTCCAAAAATTCTTTCACCCACTTACCTCACTCACTCTCACCCATCCAGTCCTGTCTGTGTACCAAACGCACCCTGAAAGTCTTGGGAGCTTGTTCTTCATCTCCAATGTATGGCTGGTTAAGATTATAGATCAAGTTTTATTTTACATGAAGTTAATTCCAAAACTTTAAACCTCTTGTAATCTTTCTATTTAAGCTTTGGTATATAAGTTAATTTTGGGATTAGTGAGCTTTATCCGTTAAGAGAGATTTGGGTTGGTAAAGGTACTTGATGTTATTGGACAGATAAAAGTGCAGCTGAGAAAGTTGTTCTCGAGGCTCCCAGATTGAGGAAATACAAGCGCACTGCCTCCTTCAATTCAAGAAAAGTTGTTCTTCTCTTCTCAGTATTGTAAGCTCACAGCCTATTATCCTATTCCTATTGATACCTTTGCCTCAAAGTTAAAATTATTGACCACTTTTCCATTATTTCAGCATTCGGTTTCAACTTGTTTTAATATATATATATATATATATATATGGGGGCAGGCTCAAATGAGAACTCAAATTTGGTTGTGAACGTGAGGACAAATGAGAGCGCGACACGTGTCATATTCAGACTGAATAATCAAAGAAATCTTCAGACCTAATAAAACTGAATATAGTATTTATTCGGTCTGAATAACGTTTATTTAGTCTGAATAAGCATTATTCAGACTGAATAAATACTATATTCAGTTTTATTCGGTCTGAACATTTCTTTGATTATTCAGTCTGAATAATCTACATTCAGACACGTGTCACAACCAAATTTGAGTTTGCATTTGAACTTTCCTCTCTCTCCTCTCTCTCTCTCTCTCTATATATATATATATATATATTGTTCTTACTGCTTTTAGACAAAAGAGAACGAACTCTGTAGCAATGCCTACTCTCCAATTATACCTTTAATCATGAGATGTAGATATTCATTGCTTCCTTCTGTTACGGGCATAACTGTCATCTAGTTAAACAAAAAGTGTAATAGTTACACATTCCCAAAACTATGTGCCTTTTTTGTTGTGGATGTTCATTTTGGAACAAAGGGAGTGTAGTTATTTTCGTTAAACAAATAGAGTCAAACGCCATTGTCCATAATTTTGGCGTTGCCTTATTCAACCATTAATGTGTTTGTTTTTTTCTTTTACAGGTCGAGTTTGGGAACTATTATACTCATATATCTAACACTGAGAGTTAAACAGATCAGTGATGCCTCATCTATCCATTCTGAGTAAACTTATTTTACGTTCCTTCACTTTTTGGGTGCTTTGGAGAATATTAATCTTTAGGGTTATTTCTGCATGTTTTGAAGCATCTTCTAAAATGTCAGCTGTACATAAGTTGAGAATAGTGTCACTTACCTCTAATGGTTGATCTCCTCTTCATTCAAATTGCATTCTTTATATATGTGGCTGGAATAAGGGTGAGTCCACACACCAGTATCCAGATAGGTATAACCACGATTTGCTCAACCCGGGGGCTGTTTGGTCGGTTTTCATCATGTCCTGTATGAATGAAGTTGTCTGTGTGGATTAACCTGTCTGTATAGATTTGAAAATGTTATTGTTTGGGAGAGTTTTTTCATAGATGAAAAGTTGCTTTTTTTTAATTGGGAAGGACAAGTTTAAGAAAAACTTGGCTTTAAAGCCACTTTCTATATCATTAAGCCACTACCAAACAACAATCTATAGCTGGCTGAATAAGCTGTGAGTCCCGTTAAGCTCATTAAGTTGCTAACAAACAGGTCCTAAATTAATAAATAATATACGACAACAAACAGCTTATAGTAACTACACTTTCTAGTTCCTCCATGTGATCTCTTCCAGCCAAATCCATTCAGATTTTCCAACCTCATGTCTCTAAAACTGCGTAGACAAAAATGCCAAACCTGAAGTTATTTGAGAAAGCTTCCCTTCAATCAACTCTTAATCTACATCATGGAAACATCAACATACCAATGAATTGTAATTCTTTTTCCCTAATCAACTTAGGGGTCGTTTATCAAACTCTTACCGGATAAGCACTTACCGGGTATCCTTACCTTACTGGTAAGTATAACAAGAATCAAGAATCTTACCCAGTAAGACCCAAGGACCAATAATCTTACCTGGTAAGTGATGGTAAGCGAGGGAGAAGGCTCTTAGCCACAATCCATTTTGACGGCCGGGAGAATGTTACCCGACAAGGTAATAGTGGGTGAGAACTCTTGTCATTAAGCACTTATCCGGTAAGTATTTGTCAATCGGTCCCTTAATGAAATTGGAATAAGAAATCATACCAAGCTGGCTTTTTTGGCTGAACATTCGCTAAAAACTGCCACGGATCATGTAGACATCATACCGCAACTTTTACAACCTAAGTTTGCTGCATTAATCTAATATGTAAGTACTGAATTTGAGGCCTTTGGAATCAACTAATCTTTTGTTTCTATATTTTGGGAATGCAATGCAAAAGACTAAAGTGCGTAGTTTTCTTCGGTTGGTAGCTGTTTAGCAAGTGAAACTAGAAAACGAGTTAAATGTCTTTTAGCTTTCGATAATCCTACGTCTGTTTCTCCTTCAGCCTTCTCCTCTGATGTAGTGGCATTGCGCTGTTGTATGGAGCAGAAATTTCGCACAAGTTTACGCAACTCCTGAAAAGGAAGATGATCAATCAGATCACGTTTTCAATTATTCTATTCTATCCCGTCAAGTTACTTTCATTTGTAACACCTGATAAATCGTCTA
The DNA here is from genome assembly GCA_036898165.1 of Silybum marianum. Lineage (NCBI taxonomy): Eukaryota > Viridiplantae > Streptophyta > Magnoliopsida > Asterales > Asteraceae > Silybum > Silybum marianum. Next base: position 52,440,926 of record CM072529.1, on the reverse strand, counting down.
TTCTATATCAGGGTGTGTTTGGTATCCAGGATAGAACAGGTCAAAACAACTGATCAATGTTTGGTAAGACAGGAAATGGATAAAATGACTAAATTGCCGCTAATGAATTGTTTATAAATTTTGATTAATTCATTAAATTATAATAAAATAAATATTTTTTGATAAAAAATTATAAAAATTAGAAAGTTTTCGTCAAGGTGATTAAAATGACACAAAAATAAAAAGTTTATGTGGTTTTCAATTTTTATTTATACTTTTTCTATATTATTTTTTTATTTACTAATATTTAATAAATTAATCAAAATACACAAACCATATAAAAATAATATTTTAAGGACGGTAAAATGAAAGTTTAATGAGCATGAAATATAAAATAAGATTTTAAAATGTAAAGGAGGCGTATTTGATGTTTTAGAAGAGAATTAAGTTTTATTTTGAGATTATATTAGTAAACTATAGGTCTATTCCACCTTGTTCCATGGTATGGGGTGGAACACGTTCTGTCAAACGTGGAACAATCTATCCTATCCTATCCGGTGTACCAAACACACCCTCATGGATGACTCTATGTGCAAAGTGAAATCATTTGCCACCCGATGGTGCCCCCAGAACCACAACCGCTGAGTGAGTCAGGTATGCCCCCACATTATGAAATTGGCAGCTGATTGTGGGCCGGTTGGGGTTGCCGGTATCAACCTTTTGTCCAAACAGGAGGCCTGGTATTCATTACATAATTCAACTTGCCATCTTTTTTCCCTCCCCATTTCATAAGTGTGGAGAACAATATTTAGCCTCTAAAGCTCAATAGATAATAACTAAATAATTTAAAAACCCTCATAACTCCATGGTATCAAAAAGATAATCTTGAACTTACAGAAACATCCTTCCAAAATATTTGATCATCGGTTTGGTAAATTTAATTGTGTTTAGGAAGATATACCATTGCTAAAAAGGTAAATATTCACAGTAACATCAGTTTCATCACATGTGAATTAGCAAAATGTGAAAAGAACTTACTTGACGGTCAAACTCGACAGTACTAAGAGAGTAAATCTCATTAGTGATATCCACATCTTTGTTAACCAAGCCATCAAACCATCTGGTTGCTATATCATTATAATCACCAAACCCCTGTTTTAAGACGTAAACAAAGCATTATAAGATTCCATATAAGATGATTTTGCGAAAAGGGATCTTATTAAGCATACCTCTTCCTCATCATCATTTTCGTAGTCGGTTTCTCCTTCCTCATCACCCGTGTCTCCAAGGTCCGGCTTATCTGAACCAGATAACTCCAGCAATTTCTGTTGATCACCATCTTTAGTTGCTTGAATCAATCCATCCATTAATTCAGGTTGCACGTCCCGCAATAATCTTCCTATAGATAAATAATGAATAGTTAATATAGAACTTAAATGGCATGTTTGTTAACAACTTAATGAGCTTAATGGAGCTTATTCGGTCAACTATACATGACCGTCTGGTAGTATATAGAAAGTGGCTTATTTGGTAAGCTTTTAAAAGGAGCTTTATGCAGAAAGCCAAGTTTTTATCCAAACCTCTCCCGGTTAAAAAAAAAACCCTTCCATTAAATCTTGCCCAAATTCATCTACTTAACGGTTTCAGTGGGTAAAAATTAGGATTTCCTCATGCTAATTTCGAGCTTAACAACTTTATTTAATGGCTTCATGAGGAAAATGATTATGTTACTCTACTTGAACAACATTTGAAGACAAAAATAGGTCAATATCTTGTTGACAAAGAGAAGTATGATGTGCATCTCGTACCTATATAACTGAATTGCCTTCGCTTTCCCTCTCGGACATCACGGCCTAATCTCTGTAGCAAATTATAACACATTTTATGGTTGTAAATAAACTGAAATAATCACATTTAAAGTATATAAATCTAATAATGAAGCTAACCTTCACCAACATGAGAGCATCAAACACCTCTTCTTCAAGTGAAGCCATTCTAGACAAAGAAAACAAGCTTTATTAGCAGCTTAATGGGCCTAATGCAACTTACACCTTATTCAATCAGCTATAAATGACTGCTTTGTAGTGGCTTAAGGAGAATTAGAAAGTGACTTATTCAGTAAGCTTTTTAGTAAACAAAAACCTTTTCAATCTATAATTAATCTACACACTGCTTTATCTATACATGATTCAATGGAAAACCACCCAAACAGCCATAGTGAACTAGATTAAACATCTTAAATTATACGAAATTGGCTGAATAAGAATTCTTGTAGATTCGTCTTCAGCTACACACACACTGAGATTTACCTTTTTCCTTGAAATTTGAGCATTTGCTTGGTATTTTACCTGATGATACGTTTAATTTGAGAATCATTGAAGTCGGCAAGCTGCATAGCCCAACGAAAACCCCTACGAGCTTCTCGTTTCTTCTCATTCCTGCTCTTCCGTTCTGCATCTGAATAATCCGATTCGCTATCTCTCTGACTGACTTCAGACGGTAATGGAGCGTCCGCCGGACGGAGACCGCGCGATCGAGGTAAATGAAGGTTTTTCCGGTGGATGAGAATTGAAGGACTTGTTCCAGTAAATAATGGTCGGTATTTGAAAATTCCGGTGGAAAAATTCGACGGTTTTGAGTCGGAAAGAGAGATTATGCATCGCCGGAGAGGCCATTTGGTCACCGGCGATAAGATTAGGGGCCTTACCAACAGAGCCATTCGTCACTGTTTTTTCGACGACAACCCTTTGAACAAATAAACGTGGATTTTACTTGGACCGTTGTGTATTGGTTCTAAAGCCCAATTAAGACCATGTAGCCCATATTAAGCCCAATTTTGTTTCGACTTAATAATTATAATATTTTTGTTAATAGCTTAAATGCTTAATAGACTTGGGATCATTTGAGACCAACCTGTTTTCGTGAGACCCGTGAGACCATCTTTTTATACTTGAAATTTTACAGCAAAAACACTGTGAAGGTAAAAAAAATATGAACCTTCACAAGGTTTTTGCTATGAAGGTAACCTTCATAATGTTCTTGTTGTGTCAGATTTTTTTTACCTTCACAGTGTTTTTGCTGTGAAGTTTCAAGAGTAAAAAGGTGGTCTCACGGGTCTCACGGAAATAGGTTGGTCTCACGTGAACCTGACTCTAGCTTAATAAGTTAAAGAAGATTTATAATTTATTCAGTTAGTTATATCGTTAGACGTGATTGTTTGGTAGTGATGGATTGATATACTTTGGACGTAAAATAAAAGCAGAAAGTAGAATATTAATTGGGCAGGGTGGTTGCAAAACCTCCTACAAGCTATTTTTGTAATGTAATTGCTATCTAGCATAATGCTAGTTAATAAAACTTTTGTCGTTCAAAAAAATAACATGAAGATAAGACGAAAAAAGGCAAAAGGAAAAAATTTGATATTAAACCGGAGAAAAATATTCAAAAGACGGAAACGCTCATTGTTTGACGGATCATATAACAACGTTAACAGAAGGGATCAAAATGAAGCAAAGCCGTAAACTCCAATGGTGAATTTATAAATAAACAGATTCTAAAGACCAAATGAGAAAATTAGAAAGAAATACAGGGACCAAAAATGAAGTTTACTCTAAAAGTAAGTTTGTCATCCATAACACTTTTAATAATACCCATAATTGAAGAAAGAATCTCCAATGTAAACTATAAATAATATTTGCCGCGAAAAGTAGGTGTAACAAAATGTTGTTTTCTTTACCAGAGCAATAATATCCTATTAAGGGTGTCATTAGTACTCCCCTAAATAAAACGAACCCTCATAGAAAGCACATAAAGTCTTTGTAATATGTATCTGAACCTTTATAGTACAATCTTACAGTTCTCATAAAAACCAGATGATTTTATGAAAGTCCAATCTTAAACTTATATTTGAAATGTTTAGCCCTAATTAATAAGCTTCAAAAATCGTCTATCAATTAGAGAGTGATAGAAAAAAGACTACCAAATAGCTTTATATTTCTTTTTGATAATTTTTTTGTAAATGGTTACAAATTAACTATTGATACTTGATTTTCAGAGTAACTACAAATTTGGTCTATGTGGTTGTTGAAAATCACATTTTAGTCTTTGTAGTTTTAAAATTACAAGATTACCATCATGGTTTGCAAAAATGCCTGGATTTGATTCATCTCTATAACAACAGTTAAATATTCCGTCAATAAGAACATTTTTATCATTTTATCATTTTTTTATGTTATCAAAAAAAATTATTTGAAATCGATTTTGATTCGGTAAAAGACAAAAAGAAACATAAAATGATGAAAATGCATTTTATTTAATAAACTTGTTTAACAACCATTAAAGGAAGGGACCCAATTTAAACGTTTTAACAAATCATGACCGATTTTATAATTTAAAACTATAAGGATGAAAAGTTGTTATTTTCAACAAACCACTTGGACCAAATTTATAGTTTACTCTAATTTCTACATTTAAATATTTAAAAATTGATTATGGAAATGCGACCAACGAATCTAACACCAAAATGGTTAAGAATTTGATTATTATAATGCCACCATTGATCGCTGCTTCCAACTGCTCAACAACAAAATAGAGAAGCTGAGTTGACAATCAACGTTGATACTCCGCCATTCACAACCGCCGGCATTCATGGAAGCCGGCTTTCTCTCTCTCTCTCTCTCTCTCTAGAATACTTTGGATCAGGAGCGTTCATTCTAATCTGCGGTTGATCGAGGTTCAATTCCAGTTCATACATTTGATTTATTATTATTATTGTAAAATTGGATACTTTTTACTCTCCTTGAAGTTCATTGGATTATGGTAGAGTATTGATTGATTGATTGATTGCAGAAGTTATTGCTGTAAGTGCTCTCTCTTCACTTCCACTGTGTGTGTTGATTGATTAATTGTTGGATTGTCAGTTTGTTACTTGATTGATTAGCTAATTTTTGTAGAATAGAGTGTTTTTTAGTTCGATAGTTTGGATTATAAACCTACCTGCTTCTGCTTTTGCACGAGGAATTGCGAATTTCAATTTTGTCTGGTCATATGATGAATCCATAATAGACTTTGGAGCATTTCTCCATATGTTGGTGTGAGAATATGTGGAACCCCCAAATCAATCTCCAAAAGAGCCCTTTAAGGAGGAAAGAGGAGGTTCCAACATATATATATATATATATATATATATATATGTACAGTAGAAATGGTCCAAGTCTAGCAGACATGGGACTCCGGCATGCCCCCTCCAACTGAGGCTAGATGTACACAAATTGTCCCGGAGTGTCGGGTTGGGTCCGTAGAGTGGTAGATCTTGGCTCTGATACCATATGAGAATATGTGGAACCCCATTAGATTACTATTCAAAAGAGTCATTAAGGAGAAACGGGAGGTTCCAGCATATATATACTGTAGAATTGGTCCAAGTCTAGCCGATGTGGTACTCTGACGGTTGGAATGGAACCTTCGTTACTGAGTAATCTGATAGGTTCCACATATTCTGGTTTGTATCAAAGCCAAGCTCTACCATTTTATGGACTCAAGATTCTTGGACAATTTCTCTGTAATTTATTCAGGAACCTTCTCTCGGACTTTTTTAGAAAGAAATATATTCTCACAATCATGGCTGGAATTGTAGGTTTTCAATGGACCAAGATGATATTGCGAGATCTTTGATCACAACGATTGGGAGTTTCATCCAAGACCGGTTGCTTGATCGGAAACAGAGGGCCCTGCAGAAGGAACAATGTGGTGAGAGATTAGCAGCAGAAGATGAAAGCAGTAAGAAAGACACAGAGGTTAGGTACTCCGATCAAGCAGTTTTGGCAAATTTGGATTGGGGTATGGATGCCCTAGAGGAAGCCATCAATACATCTAACCTTGAAACTAAGATGGCACGACTCGATCATGCAGAGAAGATGTTGCAAGTATGTGCTATGTTGAATTCTTCTGAAAAAACCGCTGGGGTCCCTAATTTCTATCTTTCAGCTTGGGCTCATCTTAATCTCTCCTACTTATGGAAGTTAAGAAACAATGTCACAAATGCTGTTCTTCATGTTCTTGAGATGTTTTCTGTTGACCCTTTCTTCTCAAGGATTGATTTTGCTCCTGAGATTTGGAAAACATTGTTTCTCCCTCACATGAGTTCCATTGTTGGTTGGTACTCTGAGGAAAGGCATAGGATTATGATGAACATGATTCCAGATTCAGCTGATTTGTCTTTCACTGCAGATTTCGATCAGTATTTTAATGAATCTTTGGTCTTCTCCATGAGGCCAGATCAAGCAGAGAAGTTGCAAAACTTGGAAAAACATTATGGGCAATCGTTAGATGAGAATACCAGGAATTATGCGAATTATTTCAAAGATTGCATGAATTATGATCCGGCCACTAGCAAGAAGCCGATTCCTATGTTGCCAATTGCAGAGCCTCCTATGACTCCTCTACATGAGGTGAGCCAGAAAATTCCTGATTATGTGAGATTCGGTCCCATCTTGCCTAAAAGCGCAGGGTTCTCTCCAGTTCTAAAAGCTAACAAGAATGCAAGAGAAACATCCAGGTAAGTTTCTGAGCCTATTTCACTTGAGAACCGTGAAAACCAGTATATCCATTGATGCATATACACTAATGAATTCAGTGAGTATAATCATCAATGCATATATACTTTCATACATAGTAGATATGCATTGATAAATATACTCAAATAAATATAACCGGTATGCATCAAAGAATATAATGGTTCTCACATCCTCAAAATATTTACAGTTTTTACAGGAACCCTCCCCCATTAGTTTCTTACTAATTGTTTTCTTATTCAACTTTGCACATAGAAGTACCACTGACTCATTTTTGTAATCTGGAATGCAACAGTTTGAGTGCAACCCGTATTGTCTCTGAGAATCTAGAGGATTCTGCAGCATGGGATATTCAAGTAAGAAGATAAACATTTCAGTTCATTTCTAGACTCAGAAGTGATCAGTTTTTTATTGAGTTAAACATAAATTATTCTACTGTTTTCCATTTATTCATTTAGGAGGGAATCCCAGAGGAAACCGATGAATCTGACTATGAACCCGAAGAAGATAGAGTTCAAAACATAGAATCACTTCCAACTGTAAAAATGAGCAAGGATTATAAAACTGGGCCTACTGGACACATGTTGAAGGAGAAGAATCGACCGCTTTCTCCTCAAATGTTCTCTCCTTCAGTTTCGCATAAAACCTCCCCAAAAGTTTCATCTTCAAAACAAGATGGAAATGATAAAGGGACATCTACTTCGATCCTACGGGCCACTCGAGCTATGGATTACAAAGTTGTTACTTCTTTGCCCACTTCACCGCCAGTTTACCATGACCTCAGCACTAGCTCAGCGGACTCTGATTATGAATCTAGAGTATGTCTTAAAAGTTATGGCTTACTACACTAAATAAATCAGTTTTAAGGACACCAAATGTCTAAATGTCATAATAGACTGGTTCCTAGGACAAAACAATTGTGTGTCCTATGTAAATTTGTTACAATGTCCTAACAAGCTTTTTAGACAATTTTTACTAGTCTTTTTATATGACATTATTTGATGAATGTTTTATAAAAATAATTGTACTAGAAAGAGATGTTTTCATAACACACTTCTCAAAAATGTCATATAAAAAGCCAATAGAACACTTCGTTTCAGAAGTATTCTAAAAAACTTGTTAGGATGCACGATTGTTTGGTGCTATAAAGTCTTATAAAACAATATATTAGAAGATTTAGACATTTTTGGTGCTCTATAAAAGCGATGTTGGTATGGTGAAAACTGAAAACCTTTCTACTGCTTATTGCTAATTGGGGCTTTGATGCTTTAGGAGCAGCAAGAAAGTGTAAAGAAGAAAGTTAACCATGAACGAAGTTCCAGTAATGCAAATGCAAAGAGCCAAGCATCAGAAAAAAGGTATCTTGGAGAATACGATAATAGAAGCCCAAACTTTGGATCTCCCCAATCTTCTGAGAGATCTACACAATCAAGGCCACCAAAAGATTTTGTCTGCCCCATAACTAGCCATGTTTTTAGTGATCCAGTGACCCTAGAAACTGGTCAGACATATGAAAGAAAAGCCATTGAAGAATGGGTGAAAAGAGGAAATACAACATGTCCCATCACAAGACAATCTCTTTCCGCCAATGAGCTTCCAAAAACTAATTATGTATTGAAGAGACTTATCACCTCCTGGAAAGAACAGCACACAGATCTTATATCATATCCTGTAACGCCAAGAAGTTCCCATGGAAGCCCTTCCTCAAGACAAATCCAATCAAGAACATCGAATCTGAATCATCATAAAGATAGTAATGATGATTCTAGCAACTATAGACCAAATAGATTCATGCAAGCTACAGTTTCAACTTCACCAACCAGTGTGATATCTCAAGCTGCTATCGAAGCAATTATAAGTGGCATAAAACCTTTTATTACATGCCTCTGTACCTCAGAAGATTTGAGAGAATGTGAATCAGCAGTTTTGACAATTTCCAGGATGTGGAAAGAGTCGAATGCTGATCCAGGTGTCCACGCTTGTTTATCGACCTCAAAAACAGTAAACGGATTCATTGACGTATTATCAGCTTCTTTAAGCAGGGAAGTTCTTAGAACAACGGTTTACATTTTGTGTGAGTTACTAGTAGCTGAAGAAAGACTCATAGAGATCTTAACAAATGTCGATCTTGAATGCCTGGCTGCTTTACTGAAAAATGGTCTTGATGAGGCTGCTGTTCTTATATACCTATTGAAACCCACATTCTCTCAGCTGTCTGACTTTAATTTAGTTCCATATCTTATTAAAAATATTTGTAGCACATATGAAGATTCAAAGGATTTTGAGCTGGTGATGAATCCCAAAGATGCTGCAATGGAGTTAGTAGCGCAGGTTTTAACCGAAGGAGATGAGAATAACAGATCTTCTAATGCAATGAATGTTATTTCCGCAAATGCAGTTCCTTCCTTAGTCATGTGTTTGGAGAAAGTGGATACGCGCCAATCTGTTATGTATATATTACTTTGCTGCATCCATGCAGATAGAAGTTGCAGGAACATAATAGCTACTAGAATCGACTTGTGCCCTATTCTTGAACTATTTCATGCTGGAGATGAATATGTGAGAGGCATGTGCATTGAATTTCTCTGGGAGTTAGTTCAGTTGAACAGGTATATCTCATCTTCTCACTACAACAAAATCGGCTTTATAGGACATCAAAGATATCTATAAATATGCTAATAGGCTTTATAGGACTTAAATTTATAGGACCAAACAAGTCGTGCGTCCTGTATATAAAGGTGTTACAACAAGATGTTAGGACGTAAAGTCTCCCGATGTCCGCTTTGTCTACATACCTGGACTGACGGTTTTTAAAACCTGTCTGGTAGAGAAGGTATCTAGTCTCTTATAAGGCAACTTTCGTTCACCTTCCCAACCAATGTGGGATATTACAATCCACCCCCTTGGGATCCTAGCGTCTCCGTTGGCACACCAGTCCATTTCCCGGCTTTGATACCTTCTGAGAAATAATGGGTAATTCTTGTATGTATTAACAATGAGAAAGAGATACAATTTATAGGAGTACAAGGAAATAAGAAAGGAAACAATTCTAGAAATATACAACAATATAACAACTATTCAATAGGAAACTAAATAATAATGAAATCGTCCTATAATTAAGAGATTTGCAACAGTTCTATGAATACATCTTTTTCTAGGCCACTTGTTTTTATAAGACACTTTTTCAAATAATGTCATATTAAAAATCTAATAGGGCGTTTTATTACAAAATTGTTCTAAAGAACTTATTAGGATGCCCAAAAGCGTCCTATCAACTTATTGTAACATCTTTACATGGGACACAAATGTGTGGCAAAACTGATGTCATATTAATCAGTCTATTAGGACTTTTAGACACATAAACCGATTTTGTTGTAGTGTTTGTGTTTACCCTGAATCATGGTGGTTATTACGAGCAGTGAGTTCGGTTTTCCATTTTGGCATGAAATGATTTATGTGCATATTACCATGGGTACATTATTAATCTTGTTATTTTTCTTCAGGAGAACATTCTGCAATCAGATTTTGCAAATCATAAAGGATGAAGGAGCATTCAGCACAATGCACACCCTTCTTGTCTATCTTCAAAGTGCTCCAATGGAGCAGCAACCTGTCACTGCATCCCTTCTTCTTCAGCTTGATCTCCTGGTTAGATATAATTATATGTATTATTGATTTATTTCAAACTATTCATTGTCTAAAGAAAGGCCTGGAACTTGAGTCATCTGTCATGCGTATTTTCTCTTTGTAGGTTGAGCCCCGAAAAATGAGCATTTATCGAGAGGAAGCAATCGAAGCATTTATTGAATCACTCCAGAAAAAGGATTTCCCAAATTTACAACTTACAGCTCTTGATGCATTGTCATCTCTTTCGGGGCACCTTAGTGCCTCAGGGACGTCTCTTACTGAAGCCTGGTTACTTAAGCTGGCAGGATTCGATCAACCTTACAAAGATTTTGTGAACAAAGAAAATCTGGAAGTTGATGAAAAGGAACTAATGGAGAAAACGGTTTGTACTTTTTTCTTTTATGGATGCAATATCTATGTTTCACATTAACAGTGTTCTCGAATTTGGGAAAAAATGAAAAGAATGGAAAGAAAGTTCCTTACTTGTTGCAAGGGAAGGGAATGAATGAAAAGGAAAAAGGAAATATGTCATTTTTACAAACATACCCTTTATATTTGTTTTCCTCAAAAGAAATTCAAGAACACAATATACTTAACATTAATTGTAAGATCCCATATCGGTTGAGGAGGGGAACAAAGGTTGCCTTATAAGGGACTGGATACCTCCTCTGTAAGACGCAGTTTAAAACCGTGAGTCTAGGTGTTTAGACAAAGTGGACAATATCTGGTACGGTTGGTCTGGGATGTTACAACATGAAACTTATTTACACATGTTTTTTTTGTTTTTCGCTCCTTTCCTTTCCTTTCCTTCCCTTCCCTTTCCTTCAAAAACAAGGTTTCGAGAACACAGGGTAAATTCCTCTGCCTCATTTCTAAAAAGCTTATTCTTATTATAGGATAAGGAGGAGGAGATAGCTGCAAATTCTTGGGAGAAAAGGATAGCTTTTGTACTTTGCAACCATGAGAAGGGTCGTATATTTAATGCTTTAGAAGAATGTCTCAAGAGCAACTCCATTGATATGACAAAGAAGTGCCTTGCCATAGCCACATGGCTCATATACATGCTTTATAATTTACCTGATACAGGCATTAGAGGAGTTGCACGTAAGGCTTTGCTTGACCAATTCATATACATTCTACAATCGTCTAAAAATCTCGAGGAGAAGATTTTGGCAACCATTGCTTTAAGAAGCTTCATTAGTGATCCAGGTAAAATCAATCTCCGGCAACCTCCCCACTGTTTTAGCCTAACGGGTATGGAGGTGGACGTCCTTACAGAATGAGTAGGAGGTCTGGGGTTTGACTCCAGTCCAGACACCACACTACAACATCGGGTTTATAGGATGTCAAAAATGTCTAAATGTCCTAATAGACTCCTTTTTGGGACTTAAGTTTATATATCAAAACAATTGGGCTTCCTATGTAAAAGTGTTACAATAAGTTTATAGGATGGTTTTGGGTGTCTTAACAAGTTTTTTAGGACTATTGTTAAAATAAAGTGTCATATTAGCGTTTTTACAGGATACTTTTGAAAAAATATCCCATGAACACAGTTTTTGGCGTCCTATAACCCGATTATGGTGTAGTGCACCCACCTGCCCCTAGGACGCACGATTTTGATAATGACTGTGGGGCCGATACACTGGGGGCGCTTTAGAGGATGGCATCATACTGTACTCCAAAAAGTCATATCTAACTCCTATATTCTTCTTCAGATGCTCTACGTGAACTTGGTGGTTATGCTAAATGCATGTACAAAACCTTGAAAAAGCTTAAGAGGAGCTCGGTGGTTGTCAATGACATAATGAAAACTTTGATGAATTTACCATCTGTGAATGCAGTGAGTGTGAACCTTCAATATGTGTAATTAAACAAGTACATTTTTAACGTTATTTTTCCTCACTCGGGTGAATTTCAGGCAGATTTGTGGTGTTCTTCAGAAGGGTTCGAGTTGGATACATCAATGAATGGGGAGGTTCTATCTTTGCTTAACATAAAAGGTCGAGTTATAAGCAGCCATTCTGATGGAACCATTAAGGTATGGATATAAATAATTGTCAAAATTTCACCTCCAATTTACCCTTATATCGTATTGCATATGCTTACCTCTACTTTCGTCTTCTTGAATGAGTTTCATTTTTCATATCTAGGTATGGGATACTGGCAAAAAGTCATTACGATTGATTCAGGAGGTTCGAGAACATGCAAAAGCTGTCACATGCCTCTATGTTCCACCTTCAAGTGATAAGCTTTATAGTGGTTCCTTGGACAAAACGATACGGGTATGCTTATCTTTTTATTTTGTTATACTCTTTTATCTTGCCACATTAGCAAATAGTATTGAGTTGTATGCCACATCATTTGCCATGTCAGCATGGTAACCGGTTAATCCTTAAACCAGTTGCCCATGTAACTCAAACGTTTGAGATATTGCATCTCAAATCAAATACCAAATGTAGTTTTTGAAAGTACATTACCCAAAATAGGAATCAAAACAAACCATATATTTTCATGCAGTTTGCCCACTCATTGTAGATTTGTGCACTTGTTTAATATATAATCAAGTTACACTAAGCGGCTGTTTGGTTGGTTTTCCATTAAGTCCTGTATGGAGAAAGCTGTCAGTGTGGATTAATCTGTCTGTATAGATTGGGAAGGTTTTTCTTTAGTAGGGTTATTTCATAGATTGAAGGAGCGGGCTTTTTAATTAGGAGAGGCAGGTTTGGAAAAAACTTGGCTTTATGCATAAAGGTCTCCTTAGAAGCTAACTGAATAAGCCACTATATATATCATTAAGCCACTACCAAACAGTAACGTTTAGCTGACCGAATAAGTTGAGAGTCCCATTAAGCTCATTAAGTTGCTAGCAAACAGACCCTAATGCTATTCTTCTGTTCATCAACAGATATGGGTAATCAAACCAGAAGGAATTCACTGTGTTCAGTCTCATGATGTTAAAGAGGTAGTCCATGGGTTGATAGCCGATGCCAATTTTGCATATTTTTTCTCTCAAGGTGCTGGAGTTAAGGTTAGATCTAAACCGAGAAAGACTTTAAGAAAAAAGTCAAAGCAACAAAACATGAAATAAGTCAAATAACAAAGCGTAGACTAAATTATATCTTTTGTAGGTTTATGGATGGTCAGGAGTTATTAAGAACATCGGCATCAGACAAACTGTCAAGAGCCTTGCCATGATCGGCAATAAATTGTATTGTGGATGCAATGGTTTCACCATTCTGGTGAGTGTTATTACCTTTCCCTTTTTTGAGGTTTTCCCCTGAACTTGACCTATATATATATATATAGGAGTGGGTTCAAATGAGAACTCAAATTTGGTTTTGAACGCGAGGACAAATGATAGCGCGACACATGTCTAAATATAGATTATTCAGACCGAATAATCAAAGAAATATTCAGACTGAATAAATACTATATTCAGTCTGAATATTTCTTTGATTATTCAGTCTGAATAATCTACATTCAGACACGTGTCGCGTTCTCATTTGTCCTCCACATTTACAACCAAATTTGAGTTCGCATTTGAAATCTCCCTTATATATATATTAAAACCCTAAAATCTTCCAAAAAATTTCACCCACATACCGCATTCTAGCTCGTCTAGTCCAATCTTGTCCGCATACCAAATTCATCATGGGAGAACAGAATCATATAGATGGTTTAAGGAACCATTTTGACAGTCATAATCAAGTGAAAGTTATTCACTCAAATCAATTCATACATCTCAGGAAGTGGATTTGAGGGAAAACACAACAACTACATTTTACTCGGGGGCAAGAAAATTGTTGGGCAAACAATCGATAAATTCGCTACATATCCAAGATAATCTTCTCTTCATGGGTGGTACATCAATAGATGGAGCAGCAGGAAAGGTGATAAAAAAGCACAAATCTTTGTTACATTAAGGCCTTGTTTGTTTTTTTCATTTTAAGCTCTTAATCACCAGTTATGTCTTATTCGTTTAGACGTTTCATAACCATTTCAGAACTGAAATCAGACTTCAGACTTTTTTTTTTGTGAAGGGTATCCCAGTCTATGTCTGGACTAATCCCAACAAATTATGACTGCAATACATCAGCCCTGATAAACTCAGTGGCCACAATTGTTGTGTACGCCTGGATTCGAACCCTGAGCAGATTGGATATTCCACCACATCCCCCAGGGCCTCAACCAGTACGCCACAACCCTTGTGGTTAACTTCAGACTTTAGCACCTCTTAAAAAACAGACGCCACCTAACTGTTCTTAGCTACCAAAGTAGTGAGAAACTGATCTGTTTCCAAAAATTTGGATCTTGGTAGGTATTCTCGCTATCTAGCAGAGCTGTAATCGGATCATTACAGACGGGATTCGACATACAGTTATTGGCTGTAAATAATGACTTCATATTTGGAGCCACAAAAAGTGGGATTATTGAGGTGTGGTTAAAGGAAAGGTTAACTAGAGTTGCTTCCATAAAGAATGCTGCTAAAATCACATCTTTGGCATCAGATGCTGATGGAGAAATGCTCTTTGCTGCCTCTTCTGATGGTAGAATCCAGGTTAGAATTTATAAACACTCTTTATATATTACTAATCCATCTAAACTTGCATATCTTTTCTGTTATCATGGTATTGATTATGAGTATTACAAATAAAGATTCTTTTATTTTGTCATTACTTAGAGGATGTTGTTTGGTTAGAGGTATTAAGCAGTAATTAAATGGAATGAAAATAAAAGAAATTGAATTGTTTCCTTTTATATAATACAATGTGTCCATTCTCCCATAAACCCAGATTTTCATTTCAAGGTCGTGAAAGATGCCACTGTATCATCTTGTTATGTGCAACCGTATATATTCTGAAACTACAATGGTGACACAAGCTTCCCTTTGTAGTGTTGGTTTCCATGGCTTTTCTCACACCCTAGACCTGAGTTGGAATCCTGTTTGTGTTATTTTCCTTAGTTTTTAGCTTTTAATTTCAGATTTATTATGTTTATGAAAACATGTGCAATACAAGAGTCGAACACAGAATCTCCTTACATATGAAAAACAATACACTAATCAATAGGTCAATGACAACTTTGTGAAAAATATCCATATATCTGTTTCTTATAGTTAATTGATGTCACCACTTGAAAAAAAAAATCTAGGTCCGCCTCTGATAGCGGGAGCATGAGATCATGAAAATTGCTGACTCTTTTCTTCTTAGGATGTCTCCTAAAAAGGTGTAATATTATATTGCTTAGATATATGCATACATCTTATCCTTTAGACCGTATCTCAAAGTGGAAGGTCTGGTTTGGTTTTAATTGGATTGCATTACATGATAAATAACATGTTTGTTTGTTGATTTGATTTTATCTGATTTCAGGGATGGGATTTAGATTGAAGATGTGAGAAGAAGATATGGATATGATTCCACCACACTTGTAGTAGTAAATACTACTCTTACGGGCTGTTCAGTTGTGGCTTAATGAGTTGTATGTATAAGTTGTATGACTTTTCGGTTGTGGCTTAGCATTACCTAGAGGAGGAAGGAAACAACTTTCATTCTTTTATTTCCCTTTCTTTTCTAATCTTTAAAGAGGGAAATACTTGCCTCCTTGTTTTTATGTATATTAATTCATGATTTATTAGTTGATAAGATCAAATAAGACTGATAGTATAAACATTCGATTTATATTGAAATTCTTGGACAGCTATACGAAATATGGTTAGCCTTATTTCCCGACTCTAACCCCTTTTCTGGTGAAAGACCTTGTTAATTAAGTTAGGGTCCCTTACAATATCTAATTATGGGTATGAAGGTGATTTTGCGGTAAGCTAAGATTATTATAAATTTTGTACTTCATTTGAATTTCTGAACATTTTAAATAACATTTTGAATGATAAAAATTAGCTTTGAACATAAACCAATCAAGCTAGTCGAAAACACAAGCAATTTTTCATGAACATGAAACAAACCAGTCAATATATGCTCAACACCACAAGCACAAGCAACAGATACACTTAAGTGATTAAGGCTCGTAATTGTTCAGAAAAATCGAACAATGCCCACAAAAGAATTGATATGCCCACGATATCATCGTGCTAAAATACATTTTTATTTTTGGTTTTAGAATTTATCTGAATTTTTTAAAAGAAAACTTAACAATTTTTGTCAAACACTTTTCAATAATAACAAAAATATAACTTATATTATCATACTCCTTCACTCATCTATCACTCACATTTCATACCCCTATTTATTGTACCACTAACATTTTTATACCCCTCTTCAAGGGCGGACCTATGAATGGTTGAGCATGATCCCGTGCATCCGCTCGATCGATTTCTGCAAATAATTTTTTTTTGGGTATATGAAAAGCACCTGCTAAACTTTGAGGGCTACTGTGAGATATTAGGAAAAAAAATACAAGGAACATCAATCAAAAAAACTGAAAAAAACTATCGAAATCAAGCAAAAAACCGAAAAAAGTCACTCGAAAATCCCTTAAAAGGTTGCTCAAAATCAACCATAAAATTTTAAAAAATCCCACGAATTGATGGAATTCGGTTAAAAACATATGCATTTGATTTATCTTAAAGGTACACTCTCTCAACAAAAATAGTGAATCCGCCGCTCCCCCTCTTCAATCCTACTACTAAGGGGCCGTTTACCAGGTAATTTTCCTTACCGGATGAACATGACAAGAGCCGAGAATCTTAATCGGTAAGAGTGATGATAAAAATAGAGAGTCTTACCCGGTAAGTGAGCACAGCGGCTCTTACCAGGGTAAGCCCTTACCAGATAAATTGTTGCATATGACAACGTTTTTATCTACTACTAAACAATCTTACCCTATAAAACAAATTATAGTGTTTACTCATATCGGTAACGACAGTAAACACTTACCGGATAAGCATTTGGGTAAATCGTAAGTGGCCCCTATCATTCCACCCCCCTTTCCCAATTACATCCCATTGATATAGAAAGAGAGTACTAACAAAAAACAACCATCAAATTAAAAGAAATCATATATCAATACATTATTAAAAAAGAAAAATCAAACAATTAATTTTCATAAAATTATTAAAAAAAAAAAAAAAAAAATAGAAATCCGGCGGTTAAATAACTAACCGAACACTTACACCCTCCCTCCATTAACGTCGGTCCCTTAACTTCCTCTTTCAAAATCTGGACCCTTTCCTTTTCTCCCTTCAAATAATCTCCATTTCTCCCCTTTCCATCATCATCTCCATTTCCCAATCCATCCAAAAAAAACCATGAGAGAAATCTTAAACATTCAAGGAGGTCAATGTGGCAACCAAATCGGTGCCAAATTCTGGGAAGTTATCTGCGATGAACATGGTATCGATCCCACCGGTCAGTACACTGGTACCACCGCCGATCTTCAACTTGAACGTATTAATGTTTATTATAATGAAGCTTCCGGTGGTCGTTATGTTCCACGTGCTGTGCTTATGGATCTGGAGCCTGGGACTATGGATAGTATCAGATCTGGTCCGATTGGTCAGATTTTCCGGCCGGATAACTTTGTGTTTGGTCAGTCCGGTGCCGGAAATAACTGGGCGAAAGGTCATTATACTGAAGGTGCTGAGTTGATTGATTCTGTTCTTGATGTTGTCAGGAAGGAGGCTGAGAATTGTGATGCTTTGCAAGGTAATATTAATCATATCAATTTCATCTCATGTATATCTATATCTATATGTATGTATGTATATATATATATAGAGAGAGAGAGAGAGAGAGATAGGGGTAGCTTCATGCAAAACATATTTAAGAAAATAAGATGATGATTAAATTATCGTACAAAATCACATGTGATTTTATATTAATGGTAAAAAAAAGTTGTCCGTGTGGCAACGTCACGTTAATTGCATGTCAGTTTGTAGGTAATCTTAGTGTAAAATTACATGTGATTAAGCCATTTTCTTATTTTCTTAAATAGTTATCATTCTTATATGAAATCGACCATGCCTCTTTGTATGTATGTATATATATAGGGATGAGATAGAGAGAGAACCATGAAAAAAAGGAAAGAAATGAAGAACCTAAATCAACCATTGGATTGAGATGATCAAGCGACTAAATTTTTTATTATTGTCATTTTAAAAAAATACAAATATTTCCTCTTAATTTAAAAAAATCTGCAAAATAAAGATTACTTTATTATTTATAATTTGATGTCTATTCCGATATATTTTTCATCGATTTCATATGTATTCGATTCAAAAATGCTTTTATTTCATATGTATTCGGTTTAAGAAACTTTTTACAGTATATATATTTGTTGTTTCACAAATCACTGTATTAGATTCTCTGTCATAGATAAAAAAAACTATATGAAATTGGTTCTCGGGTATCTCACGATTTAGTGAATTCTTACAAGAATGTCCACATATATAATATATATATATACATATATAATATATATATATATACACATATATATATATATATGATCCATTGTTACTGTTGATCTTTCTTTGTATTTATAGTTCACCGGATTGAAACCCATGATATAATTTTCAAGAAATTCCATTGATTTGATGTTGGGTATCAACAAGATGACATTTTTGTTGTTGTGATCTTTGATTTAGAGATCTGTTAGTCGAAATCTTGTTGCAGGTTTTCAGGTATGTCATTCGCTTGGAGGTGGCACAGGGTCCGGAATGGGAACCCTTTTGATTTCCAAGATAAGGGAGGAATATCCGGATCGGATGATGCTCACTTTCTCGGTTTTTCCGTCACCAAAAGTTTCCGATACCGTGGTTGAACCCTATAACGCAACACTCTCGGTCCACCAATTGGTCGAAAATGCCGATGAATGCATGGTGCTCGATAACGAGGCGCTTTACGACATCTGTTTCAGGACATTGAAACTCACTACTCCAAGTTGTGAGTACCCATCTGCAAAACATGCCTTTAAATACCTTATTCATCAATGAATACGATATATATTCATTAATGAATATGTACAATGAATAGGGTATGTTCATTAATGAATTTACATAATATTCACCACTCCTAGCTATGAGTACCCATCTGCCATCATGCCAGTAAATGACCTCATTCTTCAATGAATGCAGTGTATATTCACTAATGAATATATACCCATCTGCCATCATGCCTGTAAATTACCTCATTCACCAATGAATTCAGTGTATATTCACTAATGAATATATACACCCATCTGCCATCATGCCTGTAAATTACCTCATTCACCAATGAATGCAGTGTATATTCACTAATGAAGATATACCCATCTGCCATCATGCCTGTAAATTATCTCATTCATCAATGAATGCAGTGTATATTCACTAATGAATATATACCCATATTTCATTTGATCAAACAATACAGTGCATATTCATTGATGAATTTACATAATATTAACCAATGAATAAAAGCTAGTTTGCAAGATTGATTGATTGATTATTTGATGGTTTAATCTACAGTTGGTGATTTGAACCATCTGATCTCCGCAACCATGAGCGGTGTAACTTGCTGCTTGAGATTTCCCGGTCAATTGAACTCCGACCTCCGTAAGCTCGCGGTCAACCTCATCCCGTTCCCACGTCTCCATTTCTTCATGGTCGGTTTCGCCCCCCTCACTTCCCGTGGGTCCCAGCAATACATCTCTCTTAGCGTCCCAGAACTCACCCAACAGATGTGGGACGCTAAGAACATGATGTGTGCCGCGGACCCAAGACACGGCCGATACCTGACTGCATCGGCCATGTTCAGGGGGAAAATGAGCACAAAAGAAGTCGACGAACAAATGATCAACGTTCAAAACAAGAACTCGTCGTATTTCGTCGAATGGATCCCAAACAACGTGAAATCGAGCGTGTGTGACATCCCGCCAACTGGGCTGAAGATGTCTTCAACTTTCATCGGAAACTCGACATCCATTCAGGAGATGTTTAAAAGAGTTAGCGAACAGTTTACGGCCATGTTTAGGCGCAAAGCTTTCTTGCATTGGTACACCGGAGAAGGGATGGATGAGATGGAGTTCACGGAGGCGGAGAGTAATATGAACGATTTGGTGGCGGAGTATCAGCAGTATCAGGATGCCACGGCGGAGGAACAAGATTTCGGCGGTGGTGGTGGTGAGGAGGAAGGCGGTGAAGCAGAAGAAGAAGAAGAATGAATGAATGAATGATTAAGTGGTGGTGAGTTTGGAAGAACATGCATGCATGCTATTAATTATATATATATTGTTTTGATCGTATTCTTTATGATTAAAATCTCGATTATGTGTTTGAATTTTGTTTTTTTTTTTCAAAAGATTTATGTTTGTTATTTAAATTATTTCCTAAAGTCGAATGATGAACTTTAATGTACTTTATTCTTTATGGTTTTGTTTAATGCAAGAATTTAAATAAGTAATAATCCCACATACTGCCTTTCTTTAATTCTATCTATACATACATTAACATTGGGACTTTTTTTTATAACCTTGAAAACTAATGGATCACTTGTTGTTTTAATCGCTAAGAGGTAAGTCTTGTTTGACAAAAAAATGTTTGTCTCTTAATGATTCTAAAATCATCTGAATTATTTTGTATCTTGTTTACCTCTTAATAGTTCTATTAAGTGGCAGTCGCGAATTGTTAAGAGGCGAAGTTTGTTTGACAAAAAAAAATGTATTTTAATGTTTTCTAAAACAGTCTGAATGATTTTGTATCTTTGGCCGTTCAGAGCCCTAATTTCATTCCAAACCATCACCAAACAATCATATTTCATTTTGCAGTATATCAGAAGAGTCTCTTAATCATTCTGTC
This sequence comes from Silybum marianum, assembly GCA_036898165.1. Lineage (NCBI taxonomy): Eukaryota > Viridiplantae > Streptophyta > Magnoliopsida > Asterales > Asteraceae > Silybum > Silybum marianum. Next base: position 52,419,956 of record CM072529.1, on the reverse strand, counting down.
CGCTTAATCATCATGTACGTACCAAACCATTCAACAACTCTCAAACAGCCACTCGTTCTGAACAATTACCAAATAACCATATTTCATTTTGCACTATATTAGAAGAGTCTCTTAATCATTCTGACCGCTTAATCATCATGTACCAAACCATTCATCAACTGTCAAACAACCACTCGTTCTGAAACAATTACCAAATAACCATATTTCATTTTGCACTATATCATAAGAGTCTCTTAATCATTCTGTATAACCATTCAACAATAACTATCAAACAGTAACTCGTTCTGAGCAATTACAAAACAACCATATTTCATTTTGCACTATATCATAAGAGTCTCTTAATCATTCTGCATAACCATTCAACAACTTAACTATCAAACAGTCACTCGTTGTGAGCAATTACAAAATAACCATATTTCATTTTGCACTATATCATAAGAGTCTCTTAATCATTCTGCATAACCATTCAACAACTTAACTATCAAACAGTCACTCGTTGTGAGCAATTACAAAATAACCATATATCACAAGAGCCTTTTAATCATTGTGTAGCAAAGTATTCAACAACAACCCCTTAGTGTTTGTTCGTTAAGATGTTAAACAAACGAAAGTAAACGAACGTAATTTTTTATGTTCATATTCGTTCTTTAAGAAATGTATTTGGTCGTGCTCGTTTGTTATGAAAACTAGTTTGTTTGTGTTTATTCGATAAAATGCTAAACGGGCTAACTTAAAAAACATATGTAAACATAAACAAACAGACAAAAATAAACAAAAAAATAACCTCCATTACATATTTCGTACCTCTAAGATAACATACAAAATGTAAAGTTGGGTAAATTTAGGGGGATCGAACGAAAAAAAAAGAAATTCTAAAAAACTTAATATAATTATTGATTTTACATATAAAGGGCATAAATGAATGAATGTAATAAACGTAAACAAATATAAGAAAACGTAAATGGACATAAATGAACGAATGTAAATGAACGAACAACGTCATTGTTCATGTCCGTTCATTTAACTAAACGAATAAAAAATGTGCCGAATGCTTCGTTGAGCGTTTGGTCGTCGGTTTCAGGCCTAGATTTTGTATATGTTTTTGTGCCTTCGATCGGATGATGTGTTTTCTTGTTCTCCTTGCTTCTTTAGCTTTAACCTTACGATCATCATCGGCTTTGATCAGATTATGTGTTTTCTTGTTCTCCTTGTTATCGGAATCCAACTCGTTAACGTCTCTAATAATTTGTTCATCTTCATTATTAGTCATATTCATTCCTGCATGTTGATTTGGGTCGTCGTCCTGTAAAACAAAATCATGAATATAAACCCTAATCAAGAAACCAATAACAAAATCTTGAACGATTAAAACCAAGAGAAACCCTAATGTTAATTAAGTTTACATATAAAAGAAAACCCACAATTCAAATATTCAAAATACCCAATAAAATCATCAAGAATATATATATATATAGAGAGAGAGGGGAAGGTTAAAATGAGAATTTTGCATATTTGAAAGAATAAAGGAACACCGTTAGAATCACTTATGATGTGGATATCTGATTCAATGGTGGGCCTCATTGAATCAGATATGATTTTTTTATTGTATGGGACCCATATGTGGTTCTAAGGAGAGTTCCTTTGTTTCTTTAAAGAAGGGTGGTTCTCGTATGATCCCTATATATATATATATATACAATGAATATGAAGATGATGAAATAGTAGTACCGTTTTCTGGTGATGATCAGAGAGATCATCATGGGAATCGATGGATGTGAAAGCAAGAGGTGATGAAGGACTCATATTGTTAATCTCAGGTGATTTCGTCGGTGGTCCTCCATTGGGTACGGTGGTTAGCGGTGGTTGTTGCTTAAAAGAAACAATATTCCGGAGGCTGAGTAATGCTTCCACCGCCACAACTTCGTCTTCACTAGGAATCCGGCATCTACTACGTCCACCAAACCTCCTGTTGCCGCCGATCATGGTGCCTTTCATGTACACAAAGAGAGAGAGTGTGTGTGAAAGTGAGAGAGATTATATGTGTGTGTGTGTATATATATATATATAGAGAGAGAGAGAGAGGTGTTGTGTGTAAAAAAGGAAACAAGGGTTATTGGGTAGAGATATGAGTTCTATGTTGGTTATCGGAGAGGGTGATAGACCCGAATTTGAAATGATATATTTATGGTAAAGATACTTCGTATTTTTTTCCTAAATAATAAGAATATATAATGAATATTCAAAAATAAAAAATGACCACAAATATATAAAATGAAATTTATAAAAATGATTTTATTTTTATTTATCGAAACAAATTCAGAAACTCACGAACTTTTCGATTAAGTAAATAATGAAGAAATTTGTTGAATTAATAATTCTCGAATTTCCCTTTAAAAAAAATAAAAATCAAGAATTCCGTCGGACATAAATCACATAATTCTTTAATTTCTGTTTAAAAAATGAAAAAATATAATTCAAGAATTCCGTGGATAATTAGCAACAAAATAGTCCGTCGCTAATTAATGACGGAATAGCGACAAATTTCTTGAATTATCGTTTAAAAACAAAATATATAAAATACTGAAATCCGTCGCTAATTAGCGACAGATTGTTTTCTCTTGTCGCTAAGTTCAATTGCTGAAAATCAGTTTTCTAGTAGTGTATATTGCTTTGATTAAGAAAACTGTCATGTAATCGATTATATAGGTAGAGGAACGTTCAAATACAATCTCTCTAAATCATACAACTCATGCAACACACTCATCCACCATTCTTTTTCTTTTTTAATTTTTTTTAATTAAATGAATTTATAACCGACTAAATCTTAACCATTGGTGATCAAATGGACACTGCTGATTCGATTGTAAATGTTGTATGAATGAAAAAGGTTGCATAATATCTTTAATTTATAGGAAAAGCTCCATTGACATTACAACAAGATTAATTTTATAGTACATCTAAGATAAACGTTTTAAAAAAACAATATACAACTTAAACCAATAGACATTCTTTCAAAAAACGTTACAATAGGCTTATAGGATATTTTTAAGCGTTTTAACAAGATTTTTGGAATATTTAAAAAAAATGTCGTATTAACTATTTTAGACAATATTATTTAAAAAACAATCATGTATACACAAATGTGTGTTATAAAAAGGGTTTATGGGACATTTCTCAAAATTGCCCTATAACATAGCTAATTAGTAACACACCTTATTTTAAAAGCATCCTAAAAACTTGATAAAACATTCTATAAACATGTAATAACGTTTTTAGATAAGACGTTTTATGGTTTGGTCCTATAAAATAAAGTTTTATAAATCATTCTATTAGGATGTTTAGACAATCTAGACATTCTAAAAAAGTTGTTAAAACGCTTAAAAACGTCCTATAAACCGGTTGTAATATTTTTAAATATGGCGTTTTATAGTTTGACTCTATAAACCAAAGTTTTATGAAGTATTCTATTAATATGCTTAGACAATTTAATTAGGCGTTCTAAAAAACTTGTTAAAACGTCTGAAAACGTCCTATACACGAGTTTTGTATTCTTGTTCGTTCCTTAAGAAGATGTATTTGTTAGGGGTTGTGTGTTTACCTTTTAAGAGTTCCATTAAGAGTTCCATTAAGAGACACATTTGAATAGTTAAGAGGTGAATCTTGTTTGGCAAATTTTGTTATCTCTTAATGTTTCTAAAACGATCCGAATGATTTTGTATCTTGGGTTGTTCTTAACTATTCTGATCCCTAATTTCGTTCTGAACAACATAATTAGCAAGCAATCGTATTCATTTTGTACTATATCATAAGAGTTTTTTTTTAATCATTCTGACCACTTAACCATTATGCATCAAACCATTCAGCAATTGCTAAACAACCACTCGTTCTGAACACTTACCAATAATCATATTTCATTTTGCACTATATCATATGAGTCTCTTAATTATTCTGACCAATTAATCATCCTGCACCAAAACATTCAGCAACTATCATACAACCCTTAGTGTCCGTTCGCTAAGATGCTAAACGAACGAATGTTACTTTTTGTGTTCATATTCGTTCGTTAAGAAAATGTGTTTGGTCGCGCTCGTTCGTTATGAAAACTAGTTTGTTCGTGTTTATTTGATAAGATGTTAAACAAACTTAAAAAAAACATAAGTGAACATATAAAAATGAATAAAAAACAACAACCATTACTGTTAGGTGTTTTGTATACCCTGAGATATGTAATAAATAAGGCTAAAAGTAAGTATACTTTTGGTCTTACTATCGTCCTTTCAAGTAATAAGTGGTACAAAGTACCGAGTATCGTCCACAGGGATCGGAGTAAAAGTTGTTATAAAAGTCTAATGAAAGAAATGAATTCAGATGGCGATTTAGAAGGATTCAATTGTTTGTTTGTTTTGAGAGTCACTTTAACAGGTTTATAACAGAATAAAACAAGTAGTAAGGGTATAAGATCTATGGTAAGGTTTAAACCTAATTCCAGTGGGCAATGCTGTAAGGATGCTACAACATTCTATTCTATAATAGCTCGTTCCACTACCTATTTTGAGTATTCCTTCCGGACTTATACCAGTATACTAATGTTTAGCTATCAACCCATATTCCTATGAAGTCTCAAGACCAGTGATAGCAACATGGTATTCTCAAAATAGATGGCTTAGCAAATTCCTTTGTCTAATTAATCCCTCTTCCGAGGTGATTCCATATCATCCAAGTGGTGTGCATTCAACGGCTTATTCCTAAGTCCATGGCACTTTGACACTTTGATAAGTGACCGACTTGTCAAGAGTATTCAATGAGAAAAACATAAAAAGGTAACTTTTCCAAGTACTCATATCCTTCAGATTGACGTGCATATCGTGGCTTATTCCTAAGTCCACGACACATTGACACTATCAAAGTGATCAATCCGTCAAGAAGTGTCGTTTGGATTTATAAAACTTTAGATGAAATAATGAAATATTGTTATTATAGAATAATGTCCACTTTCTTTGAGTCTAAAACCTTACCATTTCACTTATACCCTAGCTAATAAAAATTATCTACTCATACTAACAATGAAAGAAATATAAATGACTAGAATTAAAGACATAACTGTAAATATATAAATGTATATATATGACTGAAAATATAAATGACAATGAATATAAAGTGCAAGAAGTAAATTACTTGTAAGTAAAGACTTAAACGTAAATATATGTATATATATATGGCTGAAATGTAAATGACGTTAAGTGTAAGGAAATAAATGACAGTAATGCTGAAAGTAATGCTGCAGTATTAAATGACAGAAACTAATTGTTTTCTTGATGAACAAGAAGACTACCAAGAAGAAGGAAGACACAATAATACTTCTAATACTTCTGAGGTTATATTAGAGTTTCAGCTGGAAAAACATTTTCTTACAATGACCATAACACCTCCTTTTATACTAGGAGGTGTCACAAAAGAACAAAATTATGGACCAAATGTCCAAAGGTCAAATCAACTATCCTCCATCACAAAAGCACAAGATTCCTAATACAAAGATGCTTAATAGTTCAGCTGAATATATCAAATAAAAACCATAATAAACTTAAGTAACTACTAGGGTATTCTAGATCCTTCTTGATTGAGCATTCCTTTGCCAATATCATGTTCCCTCCAGCTGCCAGTTGCTGCAGCATTCCCATAGCATTCATCTGAAACAAACAAACAACCAAAAGTGTAAAAAGCACAAGTGGGATCACTGACTTAGCTCCGACTACTATAAATGGAAAATAAAGTAACAAAATGACTCAAATTGGGATTAAATATGAAAAATATATAAATAAGATATATTAAACATGTGCTTAATATAGTGAAATATCACCACATATCAATTACCTATCATTTCGTACCTGGAAGATAACATAACAAAATATAAAACTGGGTAAATTTAGGGAGTCTAATGAAAAAAGAAATTCTAAAAAACTTGATTTAATTATTGATTTTACATCTATAAACGAACGTAAATGAACGAATGTAATAAACATAAACAACTAAAAAAAACATTAACAAGTGAACGAACATTGACGAACGTAAATGAACGAACAAGATCATTGTTCATGTCTGTTCATTTAACTACACAAACAAAAAATATGTTCACATCCGTACGTTTATTTATCAAATAAACGAACTTCTCGCCTGCCGAATGCTTCGTTGAGCGTTTGGTTGTCGGTTACAGGCCTAGATCATACTATATACGTTTTTGTGCCAATTTGATCGGATGATGCGTTTTCTTGTTCTCCTTGCTAATTCTTTAGCTTTCACCTTACGATCATCATCGGCTTTGATCGGATGATGTATTTTCTTGTTGTCCGAATCCAACTCGTTCTCAACGTCTCTGATCTCTTCATCGTCATTATTAATCATATTCGTTCCTGCATTTTGATTTGGGTCGTCCTGTAAACCAAAATCATGAATATTAATCAATATTGGAAAATTTATAAACCCTAATCAAGAACCAAAATCTTGAACGGTTAAAACCAAGAAACCAAGAGAAACCCTAATGTTTACAACTTTATATATAAAAGAAAACCCAAAACCCAAAACCCAAAATTCAAATATTCAAAATACCCAATAAAATCATCAAGAATAATACATATATATATATATATATAATTAATGAATATGAAGACGATGAAATAAGTAGTAGTACCGTTTTCTGGTGATGATCAGAGAGATCATCATCGACATCGATGGATATGAAAGCAAGAGGTGATGAAGGACTCATATTGTTAATCTCAGGTGACTTCGTCGGTGGTCCTCCGTTGGGTACGGTGGTTAGCGGTGGTTGTTGCTTAAAAGAAACCACATTCCGGAGGCTGAGTAATGCTTCCACCGCCACAACTTCGTCTTCACTGGGAACCCGGCATCTAATACGTCCACCAAACCTCCTGTTGCTGCAGCCGATCATGGTGCCTGATGCACAAAGAGAGAGAGAGAGAGAGAGAGAGAGAGAGTGTGTGTGTGAGTGAGAGAGAGAGAGAAAGAGTGAGTGAGAGAGATTGTGTGTATGAGATATACACATATATGTGTCTATATATATATATATATATATATATAGAGAGAGAGAGAGAGAGAGAGAGAGAGATTGTGCATAAAAAAGGAAAAGGGGTTATTGGGTAGACTTAGGAGTTCTATGTTGGTTTTCGGAGAGGGTGATAAACCTGAATTTGGAATGATATATTTATGGTAAAGATGCTTCATACTTTTTCCTAAATACTTATTAATAATAAGGATTAAATGAGTATTCAAAAATAAAAAATGGCCACAAATATATTTTTTAAAGAAAAATCCAGTTTCTAAGAAAACAAAATATAATTTATAGAAATAGTTTTATTTTTATTAACAAGATTTTTGGAATGTTTTTAACAAATAAAGTATCGTATTTTTTTTTGAACAACAAACATAATTTTATTGTCCATCTGAAATAAGGGTTTAACAAAATTACCAGTCACAACACGATTACAAAAACCAAATAAGAAGACATGAGTTTGCGAGCACTAAACACATCAGATACACTAGCCTTATAATTAATCAAGGACAGGTCTGCAAAAATAAATGGAAGAACAAAGGATGAACGAGAGCTTGAACGAAGAAGCAAATCTGCATCGCTGCTGTCATGGTGTCACAACAGTGGTAACGATCCAATCCCGCTCAACCAACCCCGAATAACATTTAAAAATTTGTCCTGTAAATACAATTGTACTATAAAAAATGGGTTTATATGACATTTTTCAAAATCGATCTATAACATAGCTAATTAATAGCCCATTATTTTAAAAACTTGATAAATCATCCTATAAACATGTAGTAACATTTTTAGATAGGACATTTTTATAGTTTGTGTCCTATAAACTAAAGTTATATAAACTATTCTATTAGAATGTTTAGACAATCTAGTCATTGTAAAAAGCTTGTTAAAATGTTTAAAAATGTCTTATAAACCTATTGTAATTTTTTTAGATATGACGCTTTATATATACTTTGACCTATAAACCAAAGTTCTATAAAATATTCTATTAAAATGCTTATACAATCTGGGCGTTTTAATTTAAAAAAACTTGTTAAAAGTCTAAAAACGTCATATAAACCTGTTGTAACGTTCTTCCGATAGGATACTTAGTTCTATAAACTAAATTCTTCTATAAAATATCTTATTAAAATTCTTAGACAATCTAGGCGTTTTAATTAAAAAAAACTTGTTAAAAGTTCTAAAAACATCCTACAAAATCTGTTGTAACGTTTTTCGATAGAATACTTGATTCTGTAAACCAAATTGCGGTTTTAGTCTATTAGGTTTGTAATTCATTGTTAAATTCATCTCTAATGCTGTGTTCTTGAGTTTTGGGAGAAAAGAAAAGAAAAAAAAGAAAAGGAAAAGAAAAGAAATAAATTTTTTATTCGTGTTTTTAAGAGTGAATGGAAAAGAAGAGAGAGACCGGAAGAGAAAAAAATAATCATCTTCTTGAGCATGAGAGATAAGAAAAAGAAATATGTGTTTTTTATAAATATACCATTATTTATTTTATGGTGGTATGTAATTGATGGATAAATGTTTCTTTACGAGTATTTTTAATTTAAAATTTTTTAATTGTTTTAAATTCTTTTTTCCTTTTATTTCCTTTCACATTTAAGAGAAAAATCAACATCATTTTCCCCCTTTTTTTCCATTCTCTCCTTAAAAACTCAAGAACACAAAAAAGTTTCTTTCCCATCTACTTTCCTTTCCTTTCCATTCATTTTCCTTCGTTAAAAAAATTCGAGAACACAACTTAAGGCCAACTCCAAAATTTACGTATGAGGGACGTGTCCTTAAATTAATTGACCAAATGACTTGGTCTAGCGGTATGTGAGTCTTTGCTTTTTTAAGAGATCAGAATTTCAAACCTCATTAAATGTGAGGAGGGTGTGTGAATCTATTTATTTCATTTGCGGTTGATAAAAACATATATATACTTCAAAAAAATTAATTGTCAACCACAAAGATGAAAATAACAATAAATTGTAAATTATAAGGACAAAAACAACAATAAATCAATAATTATAAACCGTAAATGATAAAAATTCATAATTTAAAAAATACAAGGACGAAAATAGTAATATGTAACAAACCACTAATACAAAAAAAATAATATACTCTTAACTTTATTACTTCCTCCATCCCAAAATAAATGCTTAATAATAAAAAAGCACAGGGTTTTAAAAAATATATAACTATAAGTTATTAATTTTTTAATTAACAAAAAGATAATATTACCTATAATTATGAAAAAATCTCCATTTTATAATCAGTGGCGGAGGTAGTGTATAAAAGGGGGGGTCCAAGGACCCCACTGAATGTTAAAAAAAAAATTATATAGGATAAAAAATATTAAAAATACTTAATTTAGCCTTTCGTCCTCTAGTAAAAATTTTCAAGGGACACATCTTGCCCGTAATTGACAAAAACACTAAAAAAATCTCTTGAAATCAATAAGAAAACCGAAAAATCATTCGAAATCCAAAAAAAACTAAAAAAATCCCTTGAAATCAACTAAAAAAATTGAAACACGTCGGGTGACTTTACGCGCCTTTAATCTACCTTAATGAGGACCCAGTGGATAAAATTTCTGGATCCGTCCCTCCTTATAATTAGAGATAGAAAGCTTACTTTTTAATAGAAAAATTGAAATAATAACGTAAACATTTTATTTGGAACCAAATATTTTTTAGATTTTCATTTTTATTGAAAACTTATATACATAAATAGTAAAGAGGAATATGAAAATAAAAAAAATAAAAAAAAAACGAAAAAACGGAGCGTAACGTATACATTTTATTGTGAGGGGGTATAAATGGAACCATATTCGACCGTTGCATCATTTTTTTCAAATTCATCAATCAAAGCTTCTGTTCAAAGAAAACCCTAAAATTTTCCCCTTTTCTGCTGTCATCTCTAATCGTCTTCAAAATTTCGTTAATCTGGAAGAAGAAATCACTTTATTTATCCCTTGAAGTTCAGCAGAGCAGAGATTTTGGCTTCTTTCTTAGAGGCATTACAACAAACAGTTGAAGTGCAGTCGATCCATACCTACAAGATGGGAAAACGCAGAAATTCTTCAGCCGATAATCCTCCTGAAGATCGACAAGATTCATGGAAAAAGATCTTTAAAGGACTCGTTGATTTGATACAAGATCAACAGCGACAGCTCGAATCTCTAGTTAAAGAACGAAAATCGCTTGAAAAAAGAATCCAATCTCAGCACGATCGATGGGTTTCCGATGTCAAGCTATTAGAAGATCATATTGCCCAGGTGAGAGTCTTTAGGTTTTGAATTTTTGATGATTTCTGTGCCTCTGATGAAGAATCTCTTGTTTTTATTTTTAATCTGGTGATACTTTTGACGGATTTTTTACGGATTGTGTTTATTAGTGTTAATTTGGGTGAAAATTCGTATGATTTTAGGGTTCTTATTGATACGAATTCTTGTTTGTATAGATGATGAGAGACTCCAAAATCAAAGATATGGTTCGTTTTGTTGATACTGCAAAGGCGAATTTGATCATCAGTATGAAGCAAAAGGAAGCAATTATACACAAACTTAAATTTGGTCAGTTCTTCACCACTTCCATTTCTCTGTTTTCATTTTCTGAAAACCATTATAATTTACAACCATTGATGCATTGGATATCTGTATTGCAGAAGATGTAGACGATGAACGAATTGACCTGAAACTTCTCTTTGACGATCTCTCTCAGTGTTTTGCCGAGCCAAAAGTACGTTTATTCTTCACCTATTTTATGTTTTAAGTACACAATCGTTCTTTAGCATGTTAAATTTGTGATTTTGAACAGACCCCAAAATTCTGCGGCCTAATTTTGCATTGTTTAGTGTCTTTCAACGAATGTAAAACTGTAGCCTACCTTGGTGTCCGTCCAATTTTTATCAGAAGACAAAACTAATACGCCTCGTTATTGCCTCTGTAATATATATATATATAGGGGCGGGTTCAAATGAGAACTCAAGTTTGGTTGTGAAGGTGAGGACAAATGAGAGTGCCACACTTATCATATTCAGACCGAATAATCAAAGAAATATCCAGACTGAATATATATTTAATAATGCTCATTGAGTCTGAATAAGCATTATTCAGACTGAATAAACACTATAGGTGTTTATTCAGTTTTACTGGGTCTGAATATTTCTTTGATTATTTAGTCTGAATATTTCATTTGTCCTCATGTTCACAACCAAATTTCAGTTCTAATTTGAACTTTCCTCTATATATGTGTGTGTATATATATATATATATGCATCTTTGTTTAAGTATATACTACAAAACTCACAACCAAGATTCCCTTGGGCCAAAGACCCCTTGGTATGTTATAATACCATTTATGCCATCAAAAATGCATAGTGATTTTTGATGTTTATTTATTTGCAGCGTGCTACCCGTAGCAATACCAAGAACATCGATGAGTCTGCTCTAAAAGCAGAGAGGGATTTTGCATGGAATCAATTCAAGAAAACCGAAGCCAAATTGCAAGAACACGTTAAGAGGACCAAATCCGAAATTGAAGCTGCCAATGAAAAAATACAGAAACTAACGTCGGATTTGAAGCAATCACAGTCAGCAAACATGGAGAAGAACAGAACGATTTCAACCTTACAAGATAACATAACCGTTCTAGAATCCGATTCAAGAAAAAAGAGCGAAGAAATTTCCCGACTCACCAAAGAACTGGAGTTGTTAAGAGGTGATTCCGTTACACCTGCATTGCGTCGTTGCATGATAGAATCGTCAAGCGCGTATGGAGTTAAAGACAAAAAGAGCGATTCAAAGGTAATCAGAATGAATGCAAACCCTATTCATATGTGAATAATTTGTAAACAATAACACAAGTCCTGGGATGCTTTAGATAAATGACGTTAAATGAGTTTTTCAATTAGAAAAATGACCCTTTTAATTCTTTTCCTTTTGTTGCCCCCTGGTTGAAAACAATATGTTTCTGTGAAAATGTAGAAATATATTAGAGGGATTAAATAGTTAAATTCAGTTTTTGAAAAGGTCATTCAGCTAAATAGCGAGTTGCCACTGCAACTCCTTTATTATGTGCAGGGAGGAAGAAGTTCCAAGAGAAAAGCCGAAACCGAACCAAGATTGTTTACATCGAGGTTTAAAGTTCCCAAGTTAAAGAACTCATCTCCATCGTCAAATTGAGGTGTTCGAATTATTATTCGGGATCCCCTCGTACGTTTGTTGTATGTATTTGTGATTTTTTTTAACTGTGGGTATCTGAGTCAGCTTGCTCATACCGGGTGTACGATGTGATGATTTATGTTAGTCTTTTTGTGTTAGAAAGGTTATGTAAAATTGTAATTATGTGATTGTTTTAACATTTGTGGTTCCTAAACTTGTGTGAGTTTTTTTTAATCATATATTCATATTCATTATCAAGAATTGAATTGTATATTTTATTAAGGAATTAAATAATGGAATTTTCATGAGGTAAAAGTAAAAGACGGATTTATGTAAATGATTCGGATAAAAAAAAATATTACCCTTTCCGAGAAGTAAGGGATTGTAATTGTAGTATACCTCATTTTTAACTCCATCTAATACGAGATTTCAATTGTTTCCTTATTTACTTCCCTTTTTCACTCTGTTACAAATCACAACCTAGATGAAAGTTTAAATGAGAAATTTGTAAATTTGAAGGAACAAAGAAACATCTTGTGGACCATATATGATGTGGATCCCATACATTAAAAAGTCATATCTGATTCTATGGTGCCCCTATTGAATCATATATGATTTTTTAATGTAAGAGACCCACATCATATGTGGTCCACAAAGTGTTCCTTTGTTCCTTTAAAAAAGGAGTGTTTTTGTACGGTCTCTCCCCTCACAACCTATCTCTCTCTCTCTCTCTATATATATATATATATAGATAACTCTCTCACAAATCACAACCTATATATAACTCTTGTCATCTTTCATCTCACATTTATTTCATTACTTTCTGAATCCTTTTACTTCACTACTCGATTATTTTCACCATGAAAAGAAACTCCACTTTCCGCCGATGTATTAGACGCCGGATTCCTAGTGAAGATGAGGTTGTAGCAATCGAAGCCTTACTAAACCTACGGACGTCCATAGTTTCCGTTTCACTACCAAAAACCAACAAAGAAGACCATGTTACCAGTCCTTCAACACCTCTTGATTTCATCTCCATCCCAACCTACAATCATCATCGTGACGATTCCTTGAAAATGGTATTGATTTCATCGACTTCATCTTAATTAATGCCTTCTTTCTTTTATAATTTCTTGATGATTTTATTGGGTATTTTGAAGATTAATTTGAATTATGGGTTTTCTTTTATATTTAAACTAGACATTAGAGTTTATCTTGGTTTAATTATTGTTCTTGGTTTCTTGATTAGGGTTTATATATGTTTTCCATTGATTCTTATGTGTATATATAGATATATAGGGGCGGGTTCAAATGAGAACTCAAATTTGGTTGTGAACGTGAGGACAAATGAGAGTGCGACACGTATCTCATTCAAAGAAATATTCAGACTGAATATAGTATTTATTCAGTTTGAATATACAAAAAAAAATATTCTGACTGAATATAGTATATATTCAGTCGGAATAATGCTTATTCAATTTGAATATTTCTTTATATTCAGTCTGAATAATCTATAATATTCAGACACGTGTCACACTCTCATATATATATATATATATATAGGTGGAGGTTCAAACAAGAACACATTTATTTTATGAGAACGCGAGAACACCCTTATCACATGTGATAATACACGAGAGGGGACTTGATGGTGTGCGGATGACGTGCCTTGCTATTTAGCTCGCACCAAAGATCGTTTGCGTCTATGATTTAATATCACATATGATGGTTTTGATTGATTATAGTATCACATCAAAGACACCCTTATCACATGTGATAATATATGTGATTGAGCTTAGTGGTGAAACAACGACTTGGCCGGTAACCTAGATCACGCCAAAAGTCATCCGCATCTCTGATTTAGTATCACGTGTGTATTATATGTGATGGAATAATAGTATCACATGTGATTTTCTATAGTAAAAGGGTGTTCTCGCGTTCTCGCAAAATGAAGGTATTCTCGTTTGAACCCTTCCCTATATATATATATATATAGGGTTAGGTTCAAATGTGAACTCATTTTTGGTTGTGAACGTGAGGACGAATCTCAGCCACACATCTTCGGTTATGGTGGACGCGATCACGGAGGATTGACGCGATTCATGGGAGGGTGGAGATTATTAAAGGAGGGGAACCAGGTCAAAGCCGCCTTTATTGACCGGATAAGTGGCTGAGATTCGTCCTCACGTTCACAACCAAAAATGAGTTCACATTTGAACTTTTCTCTATATAATATATATATATAGGGAGGGATCATACAAGAACACTCATGATCTAAAAGAACACTTTGTGGACCACATATATATGTACACATCTTCATGATTTGTTTTGCAGCCATGTTCCAACGATCCAAATGATCAACAAAATACAGGAATGAATATCGTGAATGAAGATGAAGAAATTAGAGGAGGTTGAGAATGAGTTTAAGTCAGACGACCACGTGAATCTCGATGTTCTGAAGCCAACGATGATCATAAGACGAAAGCGAAAGAAGCAAGGAGAGTAAGAAAACATATTATATCTGATCGAAGTTACAACGACATAAAATATGATGTTTCACATTTTATATCAAAGCCCTTGGAAATAACGATGATGTTGTTCTTTTTCATCAATAGAAACATTTATTGATTTTTTTTTTAAAAGACTATTTTAAAAAGTAATCAGATTGGTTTCACGCATGTCATAGAAAACGGTTATAGAAACAAATTTTGTTTTGTTTTGTTTTCATATATAATTGAGTTGGATGATGAATTTGATTATCAAAATTTGTTCTTCTATATGCATCTTAAATAATTATTTAATTTCCTTTAGAAATATATAAATTATCATACTATAAATTTTTACATCTTAACTGAACTTGTATGGTTTGGTAAATGGTACATACATAATCTAGTTGGATAAAACGAGACATTAAATTTTTTTATTTTTAGTTATATTTTATACAGAACAAAAGTTATCTTAAAAGCTAAGTGAACGACTTGTTTCTTTTATTTAGCTGGTATTTTTAATAGATCATTTTTTTAAATAGGCAGATATCTCGTTGCAATGGATCTCTATCGCTAACTTTGGTTTAAAACTTTTTGTTAGCGTTATCACATTTTAGTTGTTTTAGAATTTTTACTCATCTCCATTTATATAATGCTAGCTTTATAATTTGAGAATTTTAAAATTTGTGAGATTAATGAAAATTTTTATTTTAAGGTTTTGTTTGACGTGATTTTTTCCATCTAAGTATAGACTTAATGTATTAATTAATATTCGGTTCACAATGTGAAACTTTTTAAGTGTATTTTTTTGTTTTACAAACGCGTCAAAAATGTTCATGTTGTGAAACAAGTACATGTGAAATAAATATATGTTAATTATTACATTATCTTCTAGCTGTAGATTAAAAAAAATCATAGAAATAACAATAAAATCAAACTATGCAGTCTCAAAACAGAATCAGAATAGATCTAGAGGTGGATGTCAATGGACGGAGTAAATCTAATGGTGGTGCACATTGGGGTGGAAAAGGCAGATGGGGGATGCACGATCTTGGCTTCATCGGAGTTTGGAGGGTAGGGCCTTCACCGTCTTGTTGAACCTGCAAATGGTGTGTGTGTGTGTGTGTGTGTGTGTGATGTGCATTGTGTAAAGACAGTGGGAGGGAGCATCGACGATGTGGTGTGGACGGACGAAGAAGAAGAAGAAGAAGAGGTGGTGTGGTATAGCCGTATAGCCAGTGATCAACAGAGAACCTAAAAAAGAACCGAAGAATCATTAAAAAATGAATGGAAATATATATCAAAATGAATGGTAAATTAAAGATGATGAAGTGAACGGTTTTTGGTGTAATTTGCTTCAATCCAATTTTCATTTTAAATTAAAAAATGGAATATTTTTATTTTTAAAAGAAATATGGTTACAACCACATCCCTCGGATAATCTCAATCACATGTTTGAAAGGGTTTTTTGGTTCTCTTTATGTTCAGGGTTTTGCATCTTTGTGTATATAATACAAACAAAATACAAATCAATTTCAACTATTGATTTTGTACATTTTGCATTTTCTATACGGTTTTGAAATCAGTTTCAAATGTGATTGGGAGAAAATTCTATGACAGTTAATCCACATTGTTGATAATCTGCAAGATGGACGGTTTGTAGGATTTGTAATATTTATATGGTTTGTATTACTATATTATAAAATTTAATTTCTAATAAAGAATGACCAAAACCTAGAAAATTTGGTATTAATACCCGTACTTTTTACAAGTTAGTGATAGGAACCCAAGTCGTATTTTAAACTCTTCATACCATTTAATAGAGTAAACTACAAATTTGGTCCTTGTGATTTGTCGAAAATAATATTTTTCGTTCTTGAAGTTTCTAAATTACAAGACAGTTATCGTGGTTTACAAAAATGCCTGAATTTGATCACCCCTCTAATGACTGTTAAATTTTTTTCCTTACATGAGAGACATTTTCGTTCTTTTATCAATTTTTTTTATCTTTTACCCAGTCAAAATCGATTTTATTATTTTGGTAATAAAGTCTTTGAACGTTAAATATCAATCAAATTTATAAAAGAACAAAAATATTCCGTATCTAAAAGAATTTTTCTAACAACAGTTAGAGAGAAGGATCCGATCTAGAGGTTTTTGCAAACTAAGATGGTTGTCTTGTAATGTCAAAGTTGTAGGAACAAAAATTGTTAATTTTGACAAACATGAAGGTTCTTTTATTGATTCTCTTTTTTTATGACTTTTAAGCTTTATCCAATCAAAATTATTTTATGATTTTGATCATCGTGATTTTTGATTGGTTAAATAACACAAAAATTGATCAAAGTTAAAATCTTGTTTATTTAAATTTTTTAACAAAAGTTAGAAAGAGTAATTAAATCTGAACATTTTTTTTGAAAGAAAAATCTGAACATTTTTGTAAACTACGATAATCCTTTTATAATAAAAAAATAATATTATTTTCAATTCCCTTTCTTACTCTCTCACAATGCGGCTGGAGAAAATTTTGAACCTATTAAATCGGCATCTTTGATAATTTATATGAACTTGTAAGATTTATATGTTTTGTATTATTATAATATATAATATAATATAATTTAAATTCTTACAAAAATTGACAAAAAAACCCGGAAAGATTATATTACCTTTTATCCTAACTGTTTTTTTAACAGAGTTAGTAACAACAGCAAGGGTGTGCACCGGATGGGTCGTACAGGTTCAGGTCGGTTGGCCAAAAATCCAATCGGATTTCGGATATATAAACTAAACCCAAAATTTTGGGTTTCGGATTTCAAATCGATTTTGAGGATGAATTCTATGGATTGAGAGAATTAATAAAGTTAATAGCATGTTTAGTATTTAGAAAAGATAACCCTCAAATAGGATTTAGGATTTTCTGGATAATTATATTTATATAGCATCTAAAAATTTATACATATATATATGCATTTCGTGTTTCAGACGGGTCAGGTGACCGAGAACAAACCCAACTCGGACCCAAATATCACCTCAAAAGTCATGTTTCAAAATTTTGGATTTCAAAATATTCAGGCTTTGCATAATTAAATACCCCATTTTCGACTCAAAATTTTAAACTATTCGAATTTTGCAAACTTCTAAATGACAGGAACCAAGTGATATTTCATCCATATCATGAAAATAATAAACAAATTAATTATTTCACAATTAAAAAAAATATAAAAAAACCCTTTCCGTAAACCAAGGGATTGTAGTAAACCAACTCACTTTCTCATAAACTCTATCCAATTAGACTATACGAGATTTGTTGCCTTATTTACTTCCTTCTTCATGTCACAACCTATATATAACACTCTTCTCATCTCCATTTATTTAATTACTTTGTGCATCTTTATATATATATATATATATATATATATATATATATATATATATATATATATATATTCACTACTCATTTATTTTCATGCACCATGAAAAGAAACTCCGCCTTCCGCCGATGTATTAGATGCCGGATTCCTAGTGAAGATGAGGTTGTAGCAATCGAAGCCTTACTAAGCCTGCGGACCTCCGTGGTCTCCATTGCACCACCATAAACCAACAACGAAGACCATGTTAGCAGTCCTTCAACACCTCTTGATTTCATCGCCATCCCAACCGAAGATCATCATCGTAATAATTCCCCAATAGCGGTATTGATTATTTCATTGTCTTCATCTTAATTAATGCCTTCTTTCTTTCTATCTTTTTTTTTTTTAATTTCATGATGATTTTTGGGAAAGGGTATCTTAGGCATTTGGTTAGACTAATCCCTGACAATTTTAAGATTGCTAAAGCATGCAACCCTAAGATAATTTCCATGTGGCCACAAGTTGTTTGCGCCTGGATTCGAACCAGGGGTAGATGGGTTATCTAGCATCATCCCCATAAGCCTTAACCACTACGCCACAAGCCTTGTGGTTTTTTTCTTGATGATTTTATTGGGTATTTTGAAAATTTGAATTCTAGGTTTTATTTTACATGTAAACTAGACATTAGGGTTTATCTTGGTTTTAATTGTTCAAGATTTTTGTTCTTGGTTTCTTGATTAGGGTTTATATATATGTTTTCCATTGATTCTTATATTCATGATTTGTTTTGCAGCCAAATTTTGACGATCCAAAATCAAATGATCAAGATGCATTAATGAATGTGGTGAATAAACGTGAAGAAATTAGAGACGTTGAGAACGAGTTTAAGTCAGACGAAAACGTGAATGCTTGATGTTCTGAAGCCGATGATGATGATCGTAAAACAGAAGCGAAAGAAGCAAGGAGAGTAAGAAAACAGATTATCCGATCAAAGGCACAACGACATAAAATATGATGTTTCACATTTTATATTAAAACCGTTTGGAAGTAACAATGATGTTGTCTCTTTTTCGTCAACTGAAACATTCATTCATTTTTTTAAAGGCTATTTTAAAGAGTAATCTTATAGGTTTCACGTATCTCATCAAAACGATTATACTAATGGGTCGGTAAAATCCGATGTTTTTCGAGAAAATACCAATAGATCACCCAGAGAATCCCTGCGTAATCTATCACTGATTTGAATTACCCACCAAAAATTTAGCCACCAACTTTTGTGACGGTTTTGTGAGGAATCACTCTTTAGTAACAGATTTCCCAGGAAAAAGTTCGTAGGTAAAAGTATTTCGTTTAGTAGTGTATTAAAATTCTAATTCAAATTCAAATTCAAATAAGCTACATTCACCAAACCAAATAGAGTTAGAAGCAATAAAACTGAATTTTATTCCATTTTATGCCAACCAAACATATAGTCGACACCAGTCCGTCATCAAATTCGTCCCATCCTCCAAAAATCTGAACCGGTCCCTCCAAAACTGGTTCGGTCTGATCTCATTGAGAAGAAAGACAAAGAAATTGATCATAACCGATCAAAACCAATCCATTTTCAGTAACTATTTGGCTACCGGTCCCCCTTAACCGATCCTTTATTAATCAACCCTCTTGAATCGAACCCGTGAAAGATGAGATTTTCCACTACGTCGCCTGAGTTTTGACCGGTGCGCGACAACCCACTTCTCTTTCATTTTGGACTCATGAAAACCATTTTGGGGCAGTAAAAGAACTTTCTCTTCATTTCACTAAATTCGAAATTTAGAATTACAAAACATGTACGAGAAATGAGAAAAACCAAAACAAGGTTCAAACATAGGACACGTTTCAAATACAACCTATATCACACGTCTCCAAGTTTTTGCTGTAGAGTTTGATGGGATCCGGTGCATTAGTGTTGGTATGATCACACCATATGTTTGGATCTTGAGAAGAAGAGATCAATACTATGCCCGCTATCATATACCTTATTTATTCAAGTTTTCACAAATCACCGCAACTTCTATTGATGAGGTCGTGATTTTTTTTTTATTAACCTGAATATCTAACCCGCTATGCGAGCCGACTAATCCCAGAGCGACTACCAGCTTCGCGGGTAGCCCGGAGTCACCACATTTGAACCTCCGTGGCCACAAGGGGATTTTTTTACCCCTCCCTGGATTTGAACCTGGGACCTCCTGGTACTACTGGTGACCTTTGGAGCCCAAGTTCAAACCATTAAGGCACCACCCTAGTGGTTGAGGTCGTGATTTTGAAACCTGAACCAATGTAAAAGAAACCCGAATCCATGAATCTAATGAACTTTTGAGCTTAATAGGAGTTCTAAATAATAGGTAATAGAAACACGTAAGCTTTATAATTTAGCTGGAGTAGAAAAAGACCGAGGGTTGTTTAGTTTGGTTGGTTTTCCATTATGTCTTTTATGTATTAATCAGTCTATATAAATTGGGAATGTTTTTGTTTGAGAGGGTTTAATTTGTAATCAAATGGAAGTAGCATATTTTTTAATTAGGATCTATGTTTACGATCAGTTGATACAATATATCCGTTAACTTCAGATTATACGAAAATAGAAACCCATAATTTTTTTTGTTACCTCTTATTCGACCTTGTCCTTTTCGGATTCTTCAAGAGTAATGTAATACTTGGCTAATCGAGTCTTCCCTTGCCTATGGATCTGCTCAATTTATTGAAAGAATAGCAACAAGGGTTTAGTAAGGTGTTTACGTAAACTTTGGTTAAAATGAGGATTTGGCTCCAAAAATGGCTAAAATGAACTTGGTTAAGGAGATTGACTATTTTGGTCAATTTCCCGAAAGGGGGAATATGGGACTAAAATTCGTAGAGAGATAATAGAGGGTAATTTGAGTAATTTTGTACCAAACCAAACCTACTAAGATATGTATCAACTATATTGAAATTAGAGTATTGTTATATGCACCTTTTTATTTGAAAACCATGTTAAATCAAACAACAGAAATGCAAAAATTAAGTCTTGATGGTAATGTATGTGATAATAAAATTAGTAAGTAGGGGTGCATTTAATAATAATATACAAGGGTGCATTTAGCTCATCCCTTAAATTGGTATCAATTTAATCATACCAATTGCACTCATAGTTAAAGTTGGTTGGTAGACGATATTGAAAGTCTCGTACAACGCTAGCCACCACGGTACCAACTTATTTAATTATTTGTTAGTTTTTATATCTTTGATGTATTAAATATTAAACATCGTAATTTAAACTTTTTTGTTTGAACATTTGAAAGTTTACATATGTTTAATTCCTTGCAATTGAAAAACGCTAAAATATGACATTTAACTACTAAAGGAAAGACTTTTGCCTACGGACTTTTCTCTGGCAAATCTGTCACTAAAGGGTGATTTCTCATAAAACTGTCACAAAAATTGGTGAGTAAATTGTTGGTGGATAATTCAAATCAGTGACAGATTACCCAATTTTTTTTGGATGATCCGTTGGTATTTTTTCGGAAAAAATCGGATTTTTTCGAACTATTGGTATTTTCTGGGTGATCCATGGATAATCACCGACAGAAATTTTCCTAGGTAATTTTTGTGGGTAAAAGTTGTTTGTTTTGTAGTGTTTGTTACCTATAAATTCAAAATGTCATCAAAATTTGAACAGATTGCAAGTTTTCATATATGTAACTTAAAGTCCGTACAAAACCAATACTAACATGTACCAACTAGTTTAGTTGGTATCAAGTATGGTTGGTTGATACATGGTATACGATTTACATATCAATTATATATGGTTTGTACACAGTATTAGAGAAAAGAGGTTGGGTTCCAGTGAGAAAAGAAGTCGTCAGAAGAGATCTCCATCCTTGGATCAATCTTAATTGAATGTTAACACTAAGAAGGTTCATCGAGAATCAAGATGCACCAGATCAATTCGCTTCTAAAGCGCAATTCATGGATGGACATAAGATTAAAAGTGATCAAGGGTTCAAATCTATTCTTATACTTCTTATCTTAACTTTTTTTTCCCACACGATCTTTTGCCTAGATGGAAAAAAAAAACTTGGTACGTTACCAATTCTACCACTAAATTTGAGTAGTGGAAGCAGTAGTTGAATTTTTATCAAAAACCTTTAAATTTAATGCAATTCAAAGTTATGTTTAAATAAAATAAATTTAATATGTTTGACGGACGAGGTAATCAAGAAAATAAACGTTCTACTTTGTAGTCATATAGATTTATATTTATAGGGGGTTGGATTCCGATATGAAATCACAACTTTGTACAAAACGTAATAAATAGCAAAGATTCGAATAAATTAACATGTTAACGTATGTTAACATTTCATGTTGGGATGTATTAATGTATGTTAACATTTTCACGTTAACTTATGTTCGCAAAATGCTAACATTTTTTATGACATAGCTTATGTTTCTCATTAAATTTTGATCACACACAGACACACACAAAAATGAGTGAGTAATATGAGGTAAAAAAGAATTTATAACCTAAAAGATTTGACTTGCATTTAATCGAGATCCTTTTGATTGTAATTTGGTCATGAAATTCAATAACATGTGGATAACATAAGGCCGTACAATTTATTGTACTTCAAAAACATGTTTTAGTCAGCAAATGACATGCTAACATTTATGTCCAAAATTTATTTTGAATATCATCGTTGGAAGGACTTTCATAGTATTGCATTGTACTTTATCTTCTGGTCTTTCTATAACATAACCATTGGATCTTGTAACTTTGATGCCTTTATGTCAAGTTGTCAGATTATGAAATGTAAATACTAAAGCTAATGTTATGGGATTATGAAAGAACAAAGGTAGAGGCGCATGGATTCGACTGAGTTTTTTGATGGGATATTTGTTCCACGTAAAAAGATATAATGCTAGAATGAGTAAAATGGATAGAGAATTTTTTAAATTATTTTCATATATCGTATAGATTCTCATCACTCATCAGTATTTATATTGTAGTACAAAGTCCTAACCGACCTAACAAAGTCCTAACCCACTAAATCACATTCAACCAACATCTGTCACTTACCACTAACAACGTGTAACTAGGACTGCTTCCAATAAGCTTAATTATGCAGCGGTTCAACTAGTCATCATAGGTATGAATGTTAAGTGGGACCATGAGGTGAACAAGAACTGGAGAACCTGTATAGAAGTGGATCAAGATGATGACAACAAAATCGGTCATTATTTTATATCATTGACTAAAGATATGAATCATATAAAACTAATTAGTGAGTTCAGGTCTCTCAGATCACAATTCAACCAAGTTTGGAAAATACAGTCATGGAAGATATGTGGTTCCAACTAGAAAAGACTCCTGTCATGGATGCTTAATCAACCTCTTCTTAATTATCAGAATTGAACTCTCTATCAACCACCAATAACTAAACATGAAATATGACGTGGTAAAACATAACGATACGTTACACATATTTATATAACATGACATATCATATACAAACAAATATAATCACTTAAAAGCAATTTCTAAAAGTTAAGCAACCTTTCATATTTTTTAATCATTTACGAGTTTATATGAATTACTGGTGATATATTGATTTTTTGACTAGTTATCCAACAACATGCCTCTTTTTCTTTATAAGTTAGCCGTATTTTTACAAAGAACAAAAAATATTTCATGTTGAATAACTTTAATCATAGATATTGATTATTACAATATATAAGAGCATCTTCAACAGTTTTTCTATAACATCTCTGAAATAGAGAATTAAATGTTAAAATCTCTAAAATAAATTGCAATCAACTCTAACAGATTCTCTATTTTAGAGATTTTACTATTGATTATCTTATTTATTCTATATTTTATGATCCCGATACATTTTTAAGAAAAAAAAATATATAAAATGATATTAATTTACTCTCATTGGTGGAATAAATAAATAAAAATCATTTATCTCTATTCTATTTGGAATTTTAGAGAAATCTCTATATTTAAAGATTTTGTCATAAATCTCTATTTTAGAGAATGGGATACAGAATCTCTTGAAGGAGTTTAGAGAACAAAATAATATTTTTTTCTATTTTTAGAGAAGCTGTTAAAAATGCTCTAATATTTTTATATTAAAAAAATGATGATTAGTTTATGATATACAACCAATTATTGATGAGTCACAAACCAATATAAAGTTTGTACAACTACTACAAAATTATTTGACTTGTGGGTACTTTTTTCTATTTGGTTGCTCGTACTTTAACCCATTATAAATTTGAAAATATTTGAATAAAAAGATGATAATTAAAAGGTGTTTGTCCTAAACCATTAATGGGTCCACTCACTGAAACATACTTTTAATGCTAAACATATATATTGTGTTTTATTAAACCAGAAAAATATTATATTGTTTTTGAAAATTAAATGTCTGTTTAAAAGAAGTAAAGTAGCATGACTCCTATTTTTAGTTATATAAGAATAAAAATATTTATATTTTTTCAATTAAATTTTAATCAAATTAATTAATACAATTAGACTACTTTAAGATGAAAACGTGTAGAAAATAATTTATTAATAAAAATGTCAATTATTTCACTATATTAATGATTTATGTTAAATAACTTAATTATTTAATATTAAATGAAAGTTGTATGAATCATCTTTTCTTCAAGTGACAGGTGACGAAGGACATCTAGAGGAATATAGGAAGGTGATGGATCCTAGATATCCCTGGTATCAATTTCGCTCAGAACTGGAAGAATTGGGTGGCGTCCCTAAGGACGAGAAAAAAGGTGACTGAATGCTTGGAAATGGTTTCTTTACAGCGGTCTGATCTATATTGATCTATATGGTCTTTTTGGAACAGGACCTTATTCGGATCTATCAAACCTAAAAAGGCGGCTCTTTGGGATAAAATAGTCACGCACGCATATAACTGTGTTCATCATAGAAGTAATGACTGTAAGATTAATTGGCTCCATTGTGATGGTTTTCTAGCACCTTGCTAGTTCTTTTAATAAAATGTCGTTGTTCAGAAAAATATTAAAGAAAAGTTGTATGATTCATATATATATATATTTACTACTACACACATACATTACACAATATAAGGACGAGATTGGGATCAAATCCTCAAAAGAAAACTCCGAATAACTCATCCAAAAAACGATAATTGGATAACTTTAGTATATTTAATTTGACATTTATTTTGATATATTTTTTTCATTCATTTTCTCTGGTTCTTTTTTTCTTTCATTATCCTCTCTGAATATTTTCCCACATATTATATATAGGGAAAGGTTCAAACGATAACGCATCCATGTCCTTTCACCTATATTAGCACATGTGATAACAATGTTTTCGTGTATTTATAAAATGAAGGTGTTCTTATTTGAACCTTCACATATTAAATATTTTTATTTGAAATCTAAGTTTTTTATTTTGCATACATTTATGCCCTTATGAACATTTATGCCCTTGTGACCATTTGTAAACTAAAGGAATTTTTACCATGTATTTTCTTAAATTAAACTATGATATATTTTTGCCCTGATTTTACTTTATATAATATACTTTCTGGATCTTCATTTTGATGATTCATATATGATATCTCAAATATCCAAATCGGAATACATTATAGCAAATAAAAATCGGACCCTTTCAAACAATTTACCACCTTATACAATTATACAAGTTGTTTAATCACCATCTAAACACATGGAATACTAATTGTACACCAGCATTCGAGCATCCACTTTTTTTTTAAAACAGATACACTTAATATGTGTCTGAATAAAATACAAGACATCTGAAATAATTAACAAATTAGAATTAAAAAAATTCCTTATCATGTAATTTTAAATTGATCATCCATATTCGCTAATTTGATTAAAAGTGAACATATATAAATAATACAGTTATGAAACCACAAGTGTAATGTCCGGTTGGTTTGAACTTGGACTTCAAATATCAAAAGTGTCTATAGATCTCAGGTTTAAATCCAATGAGGAATAAAAATCTTCTTGTGGCCAGGAGGTTCAAATGCGATGACTCCAGGCTATCCGCAAAACGAGTGGTCGTCCTTGGATAAGTCGGCTCATATAGCAAGTTAGATATGCAGGTTAATAAAAAAGTACAATTATAATTGATAAAAAAATCTGACCTATAATTGATGAAAGTTTGAAAACTTTTTTTTGGAAATGGTATCATAGGCATTTGCCTAGACTAATCTCTGACAATTTTAAGACTGCTAAAGCATGCACTCCTGAGATAAATTTTCGGTGGCCACAAGTTTTTTGCGCCTGGATTCGAACCCGAGGTACATGGGTTATTTAGCCTCATCCTCCACCAGCCTTAACCAATACGCCACAAGTCTTGTGGTTAAAGTTTGAAAACTTTATTGGTTTATAAAAAATAATTTATCATTTACTTTGAAGTGAGTAAACTTGTAGTCATGTAAGCATAAAAAATAAAAATAAAAGGTTAGCCGATCTTAAATACAAGAGGTTTTCATATAATAAGTAAAAATTTTTAAAACATAATTTTAAAATACTAATAACAAATAATATTCCATATGTTTGGTCTTTTACACTTTCATAGATGTGGGACCAACCTTTTTTCTTTACAAATAAATGAATAACGCGATTTTACATGATTTAACAATATAAAATTATAATTACAATTAGACTCAGTACAGTTTATAATCTCTTGAAGCGATATTCAGAAAGAAAAAAAAAGATAAACTACAAAGTTGATCTATAAGGTTTGTCAAAAATAATATTTTTTATCTTTACAGTTCTAAATTACAAATGGCCATTGGACTTTAAAAAATGTTTGGATTTGATCCCTTCATCTAATGACTGTTAGAAAAATTCATTAATTGAGAGTCGTTTGGGTTTCAACTAATAACCGTTAAAAATTTCCATTAACTGAGAGACATTTTTATTTTTTAATCGAGTTTTTGTCTTTTACAAAAAAAAAAAACCACAGGGCCCAAAATCATAAAATGGATATTGATTTGATAAAAACAAAAAAAATCTATAAAAATAGAAAATGTCTCTCATTTAATTTAATTTTTTAACGATCATTAAAATAAAGGACTAAACAGTGATCATCTGGTAATTAAAACTGTATAGACAGAAAATTGTTATTTTATAGAAACTTCAGGGACCACATTTATAGTTTACTCAAAAGAAAAAGGAAATTGGTTGGGTATTCTATGGAGGGACGGCTATTGGCTCTTAACAAATCCATTTCCAAAAAGCTACCTTGTTTTTGGTGATTCGTTTGTTAATAAAAACCATTCATTAAATACTTTATTCATTTTAAAATAATATTTTTGTTACCATATAAGTGAAGTGAAGTTTACTATAATCTATAATTTCTTTAGTTTTGTAGTATCAATATTGTAAATATTTACTCATATATATAACAAATTAAATTTAACATTAATGGGTAAACACTTACTGTGCCAATGAGCATGAAACGGACCGAGATTCTTATCTGATAATATATATTATAACAGGTTAGGTTCTTACCCAATAATTGAGACAAAAGACTCTTTCCAGGTAAGTGTTTACCAAATAAAAACCGCTTACAAACAATTCAATTTGATTACCGATGATTCTACCTGATAAAAGTGAGGATGGTGACACTTACTAGTAAACACTTAATCGTTAAGCATGTCTTAAACACCTCTAAGTACATCATTAAACCTATCTTTTATATTAATTTTCAAAAAAATGAATTTTAAGTGGATTTCTTATGCCGCCTTTTAATAAAAATGGGCAAGACATTAACAAATAGTTATTCCTTACGGTCGAAACAACCCATCTTTTAAAATTTGTATCAATAGAAATGTCAAGGAAATACAAACTATATGATATAAATTTCATGGAAGCTTGAAAAGAAAGCAGATTGTCTTTAGCAACTGAAAACATAATTTTATTTCAAATACAACTATGTTTTTTGCTACTTGATCCATGAGAGCTAAATGATTGAGAAAACCTCTTTTAACTTTATATTTTCAATTTTAACTTCATATTTTTCGTATTCATAAAATTTGATAATATGTACTATAATTGTTACCTGTTTAAAGACTGTAGCAAAAAATACGAACAAAACATTACATGATTTCTTACCTTTTGGTTTACTTGTTTTTTGAAGATCTTAATGCATATTCAGAATAAATATAAATAGACCAACATATAAGAAATAAGTAAGCAGTTCTTAAATAAATATGAATAATTTTTTGAACGTGTGTTTCAAGATATGCACTTTAGAAATATATATCATCCGAGATGCATACATATATCCTATCACAAATCGCTGAAAATATTCTAAGTTAATGAACTAATATCTCGTTGTGCTGATTTTTTTCTTATTTTTAAGTCGTTATCTATAGTTATAATCATATTATATGTAATTGTAATATATTCCTTTGGTTTCTTAGTGTGTATACAACTGTACATGATGTCTCCTAGTTATGATATGTTGATTCTTCAATTTTAAAACAAATTTTTGATTGTTTTTTAATTAATTGATAAAAATAAGTGTATCTAATTTCTTCACAAAGAAACGTCAATATCAACCCCATCAATTTGTTCTTATTATTAAGTTTTTTTGTTATAAAAATATTACTCTGATGATTCTAATCATTTAAATTCGTTTGATTGGTTTTAGATGTTATAATTTTGTCGAGAAAGTATCAAACAATGAATAATAATTGAGACCCAGATAAAAGTAAATCTGAATAAACAACACAAACTACTTAAAGATTACAAATAAAAATTAAAATCCCCAAACTTTATTGTATTTCCCAATCAATTCTTTTTTCATTACAGTAAGCAAAAATGAAAATTAGAAAGAGTGTTAAAAGCCAAGCTTCAGACTTGCCTAAGTGATCACATAGACATGAACTTAACCATTTCTCCGGCGACGTGGTTCCCGAGAGGCGGCAATTCTCACGTTCCATCCCAACCCACATGACCATCTGGAAGATCGCCGCCTTCCGACCACCATCTCCACCTCTGTTGCCGCCATGATCAACTTGCTTGTGGCTAAAAGAAATCGAATCTTTTGAATGAAAGAGATGAATGAGGAAGTGATAGCTTGGTGGGTTGTTTATAATGAGTTGGGAGATGGTGGATTTTTGTTAGTTCTCATTTGGTACAAGAGCGGATGCAACTAAGAAAAGGCTCACAAATATATAATAATACAATAAGACACATACTAGTAGGGTCCATTTTATAGAGATACTTATTTTAGGTTTAATTTGATCTAACTGATGACAACTCAGTATTAAGAAACAATGTCTTCTTGACTTTTGGGTTAAAGACTCTGTTGCTAACAAAATCATAAGAAAAATATTTGTGGTAACTTTTTTGAAATGACCTGTTGTGGTCCTAGCCTCAATACAAAAACAGAAAAATTCATAAGTAATTGTTTTTCCAGTTCTCTTCATGATAATACTTTATGGGAAAATGGTATTTCAATTTGTGCCAACAAATATTCTTTTTATAGCACAACCAATGTGAAATAATATCCTTCTAAATTAATTGAACACTAAAGGTTGAGACAAGAACAATACAGCCTGAGTCATGTACATGAATAGCAGTTGGTAAATTATTGTCATTTGAAAATGAAATTTGATTACTGGCCTGTTAAAAGTAAAAATAAAAACAAATCAAGTACCACGATTTAGCTTAATAACTTTCTTACTTTTACATGTAATCAGGGATGCACCTATGTAATCTTCTAGGTCTTCTGACAAGGTTGAGTGATTTTGTAACAGTGAAAAATAAGATTTTGATATATATATATATATATATATATATATATATTAAGAATAAATATTTCAAAATCTAGAAGATATAAGAGCATCTTCAATGGAGATTCTTATAAGAACCTCATTTTTATACTTTTTGTTGTCATCTCATGTCCATCTCGTCAAATTAAAAACTCTTCAAAAACTTCACAATGGTAGTTTTTATAAAAACCTCCTTTTTGTGGGTCTCATTAAA
Organism: Silybum marianum; assembly: GCA_036898165.1. Lineage (NCBI taxonomy): Eukaryota > Viridiplantae > Streptophyta > Magnoliopsida > Asterales > Asteraceae > Silybum > Silybum marianum. The sequence continues at coordinate 52,389,866 of CM072529.1, read as the reverse complement.
TACGTATTAATTTGATTTTGATAAGGTAGACAAGAGGTGAGAACAAAAAGTACAAAAATGAGGTTCTTATAAGATTCTCCATTGAAGATGCTTTAAGACAATGCATTTTTTGTTAATAAGAACATTGCGTTCAAGACGCTCTAATAATGCATCATCTACATTCTAAATCATCCCCTACGATTTTATAAAATAGATAAAAATGAAGATTTTGTTTAAATAAATTTTTTTATATTCTTCCTTAAAATTAAAAAAGAAAATCACGAGGAGCTAGATTGTTGCTGTCTTCTTTTTGGCAGTGGGATAGGGAAACTGTGAGGACTGAACTTTCACTGATTTCTAGATTTCACTGATTTCAGTGATTGAACTGATGGCAATGAGGGCAACTAACTGACTATATAGGCATACGAACTAGCGGAATCCCTAAACTTAAGCTTAGCTGTCGAAGTGCTAGATTATTCTCTAGAACTTAATATGAATAGAAAGAAATGATTCTTTTGTATTAAATTATTTTTTTAAAGGGGAATGATAATAATAAATTAGTACTTATATCTTTAAAGTAAAAAACTTATTGGAATTAAATGTAAGTTTTTTTTAGAGAATTTAGGGATGTTGTTTAGAGGTATTAAACAGTTTTCAATAAAAATTATAATAAAAAAACTGTTTAAATTTATATAATCTAATAAGTTTATTTTCAAAAATCCAAATTTTCATTAAGTTAAACCAAAAGAATGAAAAATCATTATGTCATTTTCATTTATACTATTTGCTTTAAAGAAATTACGAATTTAATTAGTTAAATTGTGGGAAAAAAAAGTTAGGAGTCCGAGGGGGAGCCAATAGTGTAGTAAATAAATGCGTTAAAAATAAGATCGTTGGACAACTCTGCTAACGGCGGGCACACGGTGAACTTTATGATTTACATTTTTGGTCCCTCAACTATGCAACTTCTGTCAACAAGTTTTCGTAATTCCAATTTCCGTCCTCAATTTATAGTCCATTTTTAACTAGAGCTAATAATGGATATTTAAGCCATGCAGCAAAATTTTAACCTTCCAACAGAGAAATAACATGGTGGCACGTACCACTGTGTTCCCTTAAATTGTTCCGTTCATGATCATAGGTTTAAAATTTTAATAAGTACTTTTATAGACAAATGACATCAAAACAAACATTTTTTTAAAGGTAAAATTTATCAAGAAAGGGGGAAATGAAAAAAAAAAAAAAAAAAGGCATCGAGGGGATCTACAAGAAACAGAAAAAAAATCCCAAGATTTACTAAGAAACCAAAACAAAAGAGGATTAAGAACATACTGAAACCAACATCAAACTAGAACCAGAACTAAACCCAAAGCCGAAAGAAGAGTGCTCAAACTACCGCCGCAAACGAGTGCAAAAGCAGAACCAAAAAAACCGAGAAATGGATAAAGAATTGCACTTTGAGGAAATCCAACTGAAAGATTGGAATAGGATGTCACCCAAGAGCTCAAAGTTTAAATCAACTCCTTTAGAAAACCAAAAATTTCTAACTTCCAAAGAAAATAAGTCTCAATCCAGATTACCGATTTACTGCTAGCAGGATGCGGTTTAACAAACTGAGATCTTAATATGTTAGTTACCAGTGCAGCTCTGTAGAAAGGGTTAAAACCCGCGAAAAACCCGCTGAGAAAATAATATGTTTCATTAACAATATGAATTTTTAATTGCATAAAAGCATAATAATTCTTTAAAATAGAGTTTTTTAAAAAAAACAAAAACAAAATATATTTTATTTTAATACAACTTATTCACATCTTTTGACTATAAAATTATTTGTATACTTTAGTATTTAATTTGATTCTAAAGTTACAAAGAATCCCATTTAAAGAATTCTTATAATATTTTTCACCATTTTCAAAACTTAAATAGAAAATTCTGAGTTTAAAATGATAAAAAAAAATATTAACAAGTGTGGTTTGTGCCTAGTGCTACCCTTTGCTTTATATATTATACATATATGTATGTGTGTATATATGGTTTATTTGTAAGTGTAAATCCAACTAATATCTAACTCATGCGCACCTAAATAAATATAATAACAACTTTTCCCAAGAGTCATCCAAATCCACCCTCCACGTCTCACAATAATAAACAAGGGTAAATTATTTTTTCACTTTAACTTTTTACATTAATTTAAAATTCACAACATAAATACAATTTTGGTCCATGGGGTTTGCGATTATAACACTTTTTGTTTCTACAGTTTAAAAAATACAAGATGGTCATCTGATTTGTAAAACTGTTCAAATTTAGTTTATCCGCCTAACAACCATTAAAATAACTCGTTAATTCAGGGGCATTTCAGACTTCTTTTAAGTTTTCTCCATTTTTTTCTTTAAAAAACAAACATAAATGCTATACACACATAACACAGATACAAGGATCGAGATCTCATTGGCCTTGACAATTCTCCAACCACCCATCCCTCTTTTTCGATTCTCCATTCAACCCTACCCTCCTTTTCCTATTCTTATCATTTCTCTATTTATTTTTTTCTTTCAACATCAAGATTCATGACACTGACCATGCATATGTGACACAAATAAATAGTTCTTCCACTTTTCCAAGTCTGGGTTGCATCTCGAGGAAATTTGTGAAGGTCTGAATTGCTAAAGTAGGAAATGAATTGCCCATTGACGACCAAGTCCCTGCACCTACACTGTTGATCTCTATTATCCCACCCAATCAGAGCACTTCAATGAAGATCCAAACACATCACTTCTTTCAATAATTGAAACACCCCCCCTGGGTTTTTGGGGGTTGCTTTAATTTTGTAGGATTGGATTTAAGTATTTAGGTTTTTATTTCAAGGTTTGAGTTTGTACCATGAATAGTGAAGAGAAAGAGGTTTGAATTTGTATTTTGAATTCATGGTTTGCATTTGTGTGGATTTCTGATTTATGCGCATTTTCCTGATCTTTGAATTTCTGAATTTGGAGTAACTTGTTTATGGTCCTTGTCAACATCATTTAGTGCATTAGAACTTGCTTTTTTGTGTGAGCCAAAGGAAAAGAGGAAAGCATATTATACTCATATTAGGTTGAGAGATTGGGGGTCCAAAGAAGGAAAGTGTGTCGGGGGTTGCCGAAAAAAGGGGATCATCGACGGGAAAGGGTTCACCATAGAGGGGGAAGTGTTAGGTGGGACATGTGTCACACTTTGAGTAGATGAATATATTAGAGTAAACTGTAATTTTGGTTCTTGTGGTTTGTAAAATACTAACTGAACTTTTATTATTTAAAGAAAAAAATAGAAGAAAATGTAAAAAGTCTAAAATACACCACACGTAACGAATTTTTTGAACAACTGTTAGAAGGTGGATCAAATAATGATGCTTTTACAAATCATTATGGCCATCTTGTACTTTCAAAATTGTAGAGATGAAAAATATTACAAGTGACAAACCACATAAACCAATTTTGTTGTCTACTATATATTTAAAAAAACTTACTTACATTATTGGGTGAGTTATCTTAAATTGATAGAGGGTTATTTATTATAGAGTAAAAAAAATTGTCTATGTGGTCTACAAAAAATTGTGGACTTCTTTTTTGTAGCTTTGAAATTATGTGTTTCGTGCCTATGGTCTGTAATTTGTTGTTATTTTCTCTCTGAATCTAACATCTACCTTTTATTATGAGAAACTAAAATAACAATGAACTATAAATCACATGAACGAAAATAACAATAAACTTTATAAATTGTAAAATATAAGGATAAATTATAAGCATCACAATGCAAAAATAACTGAACAAAATGAGTTATAAATGGTCATGATAGGCTATAAATGGTTTAAAATCTAAATCAGTTGACTTTGGCTACGTCAAACACGACCAAAACAATCGATCCGTGGGCTCTAGTTTCAAGTCGCTAGGACGAAAGTGGCCGACAAGTCAAAAGTAGTGGGACAAATCAACACGACTTGTAGATCTACTTTATAAATAATTCCTAAAATCACAATGATTGCTTTTTGAAATTTTGATCAAAAAAACTCTAACGCAGTAGTAATATAATTAAATTGTATCGATTTTGTTAAAATCATAAGAATGTTTGCTTATTTTTATACAATTTTTTTTAATTTTTGTGTTATTTTAAAATTTAATAAATTTATAGCATCTTCAAGAGATTCTCTAAAATGAAGATTTTGTATTTTGACTCCAACATATTCTTCAAAATGAAGAAACCATAAAAAGGTGAGTGAAATTCTTCAAATATGGAGAACTCCTAAAAATGATTACTTCAAAAAGAATAATTGTGTATTATTCTTTCAACCAATAAGAAATCTTGAAATTAAATGTCTAAAGAAAATAATATTTTTTTAATTATATTGATTATTTTAATAATATAATTAATATTATAATCTCCAAAATAGATAAACTTATTGGAAATGAAAGTAATTTTTTTACTCTTTATTTTGAAAAATCTATTGAAGGATTGGGTTCTAGTAAAAATAAAAATTACGGTGAGAAGAGTAAGAAGAGATCTTCACCGTTGGATGTTCAATCAATCTTAATTAAAGATTAACACCCATAAAATACACCAGATCAATTTTACTGAAAAAAGTAATTTATAAGATTATACTTCACACTTTAACTGCTATTCTCGCATCAATCACATAATTTTTTATCATCCATCGAAAATGTTGGTATATAAAATATGGTAATAATGGAGCAATGATTGGAAACCATTCAATCTTTGATGATTTTCCTTACACCTTAAAAACCTCCATCTTTCCCACTTTAATGGCGGCGGTATATCCTTCAAACTTTGGCCTAACATTCTTTTTATTTATTAGAAGGAAAGAAAAAATATTCGGTTTGGTAATATTATTTTTCACGATCATTTAGAAAATATTCGATAAAAGTTGAAGTTTTTTGTGATTTATATGTAAAAATCTATGTATTGATCGAAGCTTTAATTATTAATTTTGTTTTTTAGGACAAAATATGTTGTTATTTTACCAAAACTAAATTGTCTCTTACATAAAGTTATCTTTAACCGAACTGCAAACTAATGGATTATCAGTCGTACTACAAAAGCCATATCACCCGATTGGAAGCTCCAACCCAAAGGCATAAAGAACGAAAAAATGCTGGAGATGAGAGAAAAATGACACTATGGCTATGTTTGGCAAACTAGCTGATAAGCTAGCGTATGACTTATAAGGTAGCTGATGACTTATAAGCTAGCTGGTAGCTGATAAGCTAGCTGATGAATAAGTTATGTTTGGCAAAAACTAGCTTATGAGCATGTGAAATGACCAAAAAGTGTATGTTGAAAGTAAATAAATAATATTAGTTAATTGAAAAAAGTGTCAAAAAGCTCATCATAAGCTACTCCAAGTAGCTTATCGATAAGCTAGCTTATAAGCTGACTTATAAGCTAGCTTATGTGCATCCAAACGATTACTCAGAAAATAAAATTTAATTTTATAAGTCAGCTTATAAGCTAACTTATTTTTGCCAAACAATGCCTATGTCATGTTCCTTACTAGCCGTACTACAAAAGCCATATTGTCGGTTTGGAAACTCCAGTCGGCAGCCATAAAGAACGAAAAATGTTGGAGATGAGAAAAGTGACATATATCGCATGTTCCTATTCAAACGAAATACGTGACATATGATTTGAGTTTAATTTTATTTTTGTGTTAATAAACCCACCAATTTAATGATTTTTTTTGTATTGTGGTTGGAGATAGAAGGACCAAAATGATGTCATCTCATAAAAAGTATTTGACAAATATTACGGTATCTTTGACATGACAAAAATGATGTTATGGACTCCATATGCAAAGAACGAATACGATGTGTTATAAACAATAAATACAAAATGGTTGTAAACTCGATCTGAATTCAAAGTAATTATGGAATGCATGTAGGCAGTATTTTAGAACTGGTTGTATCAATGATTAGAAAAGGATAATTACATATAAATAAGAGCCATTCATCTCTACATTGAAGATTTTGATCTATTTACTTATAAATTTAGTCAATTTTCGATTATATTTTATCTTTTTAAGTCAAAAGATTGGTCATATGGATTGAAAATCGTCAAAAACTCAAACTATAGTCATATGTCATAAATTCCTAAAACCTTTTATTTTTAATATTGTTCTTATTATCATATTAATTAAATCAGTTATTTTATAAAAAATGACAAATATATATTCATGACCCAACCCAACACAAATTGGCCCATTTTCACATTTGCTAAGTATTATTTAGAGTAAATTACGTTTCTAGTCCCTTGGGTTTGTTAAAAATTTCTATTTTTGTTCATATAATTTTAAAATTACGATTTTCATCATCATTGTTTATAATTAATTAATGTTTTCGTCTATAAAATTTAAACTTTATTGTTTTCTTTATCCCTATAATTTATAATTCATTTTTATTTTAACTCTTATACTTAAAAATAGTGTTTAGCCTCAGGGACGAAATTAGAAATGAATTATACACTGTAGGAACGAAAACCACAATTTCATAACTACAGAAGCGAAATCTTTAATTTTTAACAAGCCACAAGAACCAAAAACATAATTCACTATTTCATTAATTAAAAATTATATTTACTAAAACCATCCATTGGGCTATTTACCACTTATTTCCATTCGAATCAAATACAGTAGCGTATGTTTGGATATATATTATTAATTAATTATTTAAAATTAAAGTTTTATAACGTCATAACTTTTACTTTATTCATTTATACATTTGTTTGAGAGTAAATTTTAAACTTGGTTATTAATGTTTGTCATTTTAAACAAAAATGGTCCTATTTTTTTAGTTATTACAAATTTGTTTCTATGTTTGTCAAACCCACTAGATTTCATTCTTTGGTATTAATTTTTTTTTTGTTAAGTTCAGTTAAATAAGGGATAGTTTGATCATATTATATATTTTTTAACAATATTCTTTTAAGAGTAAAATATTATCCATCATTATAAACTCTAAAAGGAAAAAAAAACCTCTACCTCCAACCTTAGATATCCAGCCAAAAAATGACCCTCTCACGCACCACAATCAACAATTCTTAGAAACAGAAGCAGATGCATAAACAGAAACACAAACATATCAAAGAAGAAGTATATGCACAACCAAATTGAATTTATTTCGCTTAATCCTTATACAGAATCCCTAAAATTAAACCAAACCCTAAACTAAATCAAAAAGCCTAAAAATCAAATCAACAGATACTTTGCATATCCAAGTCTAGATCAACCTCAACCTCATCCTTCTTCCTTTCTTCTCTGCCTCTTCCACATTGGCGAGTTCTGAGATTGAGAGAGGGTTTAATTAGGTGGCTTGGTGGTGTACGAGCGGTGGCTAAGAGATCAGGGAGACGCATAAATCGAAGTCGGATTAAGAAGACGTTGCAACATTGAGGACAAAATAGGAGTGCGAGGTTGTTTCAGGTTTCTGTTTATCTCACCAGGTATGCTGCAAACAACGAATTGGCAAACATAGAGGGGATATTCGTAAAAAATGAAAAGTAACGACTATTTTAGTTGAAATTAACAAACGTAAGAACCAGTAAAACACTTATGAAAAAGTAACGACTATTTTAGTTGAAAAGTAACGACTATGTTATGAAAAAGTTACATTATATCAAATTAAAATTTCTTGAATTAAAAAGTTAAATACTTTTATCTTCAACAACAATACATTATTCAAATAGCTCAATTACGTCTTTGAAGATTCTCATCAGAGGTCACTGATTCGAGTATCGATACCAGATATTTTACCAGTCAAGGTGCGCACGGATAACCATGGTTAACCAAAAAAAAAAACAATATATAATTCCTTTAATCAAGTATAGTTGCAATTAAATATCATACAACATACAAACCTAACACATAGAGAGAAATATGGATACACACCAACACTCACCCTCTCTCTCTCCATGCATTAAAATGTAGTACACAAACGTACAACCCATCACTGCATTAAATTAAATTATACACATTTAACATCTCTCATCTCCATACCAATTATCCTTCTCTTTCGGCCCCGTGGGCCCTTCTTCACCGTAAAGTTCCATCGGAAACAAATCAAACAACGTCTCCACCGTCAATCGTACAAAAAACGGCAAGTGACTAATAATCTTTTCAAGCTCCGACCGCCCATCGTACAACACCGTGGGCCCCCATTCCCGCATATACTGCAACCAATCCGGTTCCACCACCACATCGCCGCCAAGGTACTCCGCCGCCATAATCCGATACCGTTTACTAGAGTCAATAAACCGATCACTTTTCGCCACGTCATTCTTAACTCCGATCCCCAGCTTCGTGGACCCTTGGATGTAGGTCCCGGCATTCGGGAAACTCGCGTGCCCGCATTTCGAAGAATAAACGATCGGTTTATTTCCCGAAATAAATTCCAACTTACTAGCGTCGACCCATTCTCCGCCACTATGTTCCGAGAAATAAACGCTAAATAATTCTCCGTTAAAATTACTTATCCGAAGAGTGTAATGCTCCCAATCGCCAACGTGTTCACCCACTCGGTTCATCTCGATGTTCAAATTCAATAACTCGACCGTAAAAGTTACCGGCCCGTTAAACGGGCAAAAAATCCACATCGCGATATCCGTAAAAGTCCCACCTAAAGCCGGTTTAACGTGAACGTAAAGCTCCGCGCTTTCGAGATTACCGTTTTTAACACAAATTATATCGTTATCGTTATCGTTTTCCGGTAAATCCAACCAATATTCACCGTCGTTTTTCCCGCCTTTCGGTAAATTCGAACCTTTGATATCGATCGATGTCCCGTTAGACTTTCCTTTTCGATATAAAAGCGCACCCTTTTCAAAGAACCACGGAACCGAAGACGGCAAGTAAACCTCATCCGGATGGAAGTAAACCGTGGGCCCGTAATGGTCGATTAACGCTCGAAGTTGTTCCAAATTCGGCATTGCTTCGAGCGTCGGTTCCTTGTTCCGCAAGCAACGTATCTTTAATTCATCAACATCGTTTAAATCCGTACTACAAAAGAATGTACCGACCGTAACACCTTTACAAAACATTCCCGTTTTACACGCTTTCGTGTTCCAAACCCTAAAACTCGAAGCCGAGCCGAGAATGACATCATCGATTTCACAATTGTCAGTAAGATCTTCACGGACGCACCTAACTTCTTCAAGGTCCGGCTCATCGGGTTCCATGGTGACCACAAATCCGATGGCTCGATAACCATTTGGAGGGGTCGGTTGCCACACGTAAACATTTTCGGAACTCCATATTAGGTCGTAACCGAGAGGCGATTCTAACGGAGGTCGATCGGTTTCCGAAATGACTGCATTTCCGGCAACTCGGCCGACAATAACGTAGCCTCTAAGTGGTTCATTGGTTAGTTGACAGTAGTGACCGAAGCTGAAGAACCCATCGGGTATTCCCACCGGTTTATAAAACGTAACTCCACCTGTCTTTTTTTTCTTTGGGGTGTAACTCGATATACGCTCGAAATCTTTCACCATTGCAATTTCTAGTTCTCCGAGGCTTATTCTTCCTGTGGCAAAACCTCCACCTGCAAAATATATATATATATATATATATAACACGATTGAGTATATATAATGACGAATTAAGTATAAATGGATCAATGTGACTATGATCTATAGTTTTCGTTATACATTATATCGAATAAATAAGAAATTAAGAACATGAAGATATGACATAATACCCATAAACAGATTCTAATTTTGAATTGAAAAGGTCAAACTTTCTAGTTTTTGAATCGAAAATTCGATTTGGTGTTTGGATTTCTAGTTCAAACTTTTACTGTTTTGATACTGATTTTGTATCTTGATGTAGGTCATTGAGTTCTTTTTTCAATTATCGAGATAGATTTGTATCAATTTTGAGATTAAAATCAAAATTATTTGACCCTTACAAGTCAAAATTGAACTATGATGATTCAAAGAAACTTAACTTTTCCCGTTGACTCTCAATCTGGCCAATTTTGACCAAGTTCATGAATCAAACAAATAGTCTTGGACAAAATTACCCCCACCCGCTACTCCAAATTGGTTAAACAACTATGAAATTTTGACTTTCGAGGTCAAACAACTTCAAAATCATCATGAATTTATTTGATCTTTTGAGAAATTTTTGATAATCACGCACAAACTGAGTAACAGATATCATATAGAGAAACAAATCGGGTGTTAAGAACAAATTCGGTAGCAAATTTGGAATTGAAATACACAAATTTGGCATAAACTTGCAAAGTCAAAATCAAATACGATCAATAGATATTGCAATCTAAAAGGATCCAATTCAAATCCTGAAACGACGTATAAATTGATCATAATCAAAACAAAAATGATCACAGAGAAGTTACAGATTTTGAGATATGATCATAACCCTAATCAACAGGAAGAAGGGTACCTTGGGGCCATTGAGGAAGAGGCGAAGGAAGAACGAAGGGTTTTGGTTCTTCAATCAATAGAGGATACAATTCACCATCTCTGTCGCTCCAACAACACTCAAATCCAAACATCTTTCGTTGAATCTGCCGTGGGATTTCGGAAAAAAAAAACCTAAATTCGCAGATGGATTCTTCAACGGGAAGTTGAAATTTGGGAAGAAAGAGAGAAGGTTCGACCGAAAACAAAAACCCCCCCTTCTCTCTTTCGATAAGGATGATGAAGATTAGGGCTATGAAGAAGGGGGTGTTCTTCAATGGAAGATTGAGTGAGATACCAGCAACAACAATGGAGAGAGAGAGAGAGAGAGAGAGAGTCTTGCGGGAGTTGGTAACGATATTAAAAGCGTGTGTAACTTTAACTTATCTGCTTGGAAATTGGGTCATACCAATTTCTTTCTATTTTCATGTATACGGGATTCTTATTTAGTTATTTATAATAAATCATTTTTTATGTCTTGTGTAACATGTGAAATAATCTTTCGATTATAAATCATCTAATTCTAATAAATTATAAATATCGTAATCAATGTTTATTTAGATATATATTTATGAATAAATATCATGATTCACTTATCATGATTGAAATATATATATCTAGAAAAGCTTAAATGCAAACTCAAATTTTGTTGTGAACATGAAAATAAATGAGAGCATGATACGTGTTTGAATATAGATTATTCAAACTGAATATACAAAGAAATTTTTAGACTGAATATATACTATATTCAAACTGAATAAATACTATGATATTTTTTTTAATGGGACACGTGTCGCACTCTCATTTGTCCTCATGTTCACAATCAAATTTGAGTCTCATTTGAACCCGCCCCTATATATATATAGTTGTGAACGTTAGGACAAATGAGATTGTGACACGTGTTTTATTTGATCTGAATATTTCTTTGATTATTCAGTCTGAATAATCTACATTCAGACACGTGTCGTGCTCTCATTTATTCTCACGTTCACAACCAAATTTGTGTTTGCATTTGAACTTTCCTCTCTCCCCCCCCTTCTCTCTCTCTCTCTCTATATATATATATATATATATATATAACATAATAAGATTCATTCATTATGATAACTATTTTAGATTGAAAAAAAATTAAGAAATTTATTAAACTAGATAAATGATTAAAATTGATTTATATAATTTATTGAAATTAAATGATCGAAAATAAAAGGTCCCAACACATATATTTTAGATTCTATTCAAAACAAAAATATCATAAATTATGCATAAAATCGGGACATATTTATTTGATTACCAATATATGTAAATTTATAAATTTTAAATTGATCTTAAAGTATAATTAACTGTAAAAGTTTATAACTGAATAACATCATATAGATTATAAAACCCTAATTATTATTTTTAATTCGGATTTAAAATTGATCATTTATTTACACAATTAAACCTATTTATACATCTTTTTATGACTTAAAAGTTAAAACATTTATTAATTTTTCTTTAAAAAACATTAATTAAGGTTGTAGCTACGTATGTGTAAAACTCAAAATAAATCAAAAAATAGAAAATAAATAAACGTGCACCATTCGGCAAAATTTGTCTACATGTGGAAAATAGAATATACTCTCCTTGATATCCTCATTCTCTTCATTAATGTAAATGGCCCTCAAATTTAAGGGTTGACTTTTATTTTATGATCTTTAATCACTCTAATTTACGTGTTTAGAGTTTATCCACAAACATATTTAAATTGAAAAAATAATTTTTTTAAAGATCACATGATTCGTTATAGATACCTTATTAGAATTTTTTTAAAAAAAAATTGTGATTTATGTAACTTTGTCTTTCAATGTTAATCTTTTTTAATCAGAATTTATAGACGATAATTTTAATTGTTATCACTGTAACTGTTAGCATTGTCTCCACCACAGTCAGCGGCTATCTTCGTCTTTGTCACTACCATAAATTAATATTATTATTTAATTTTATCATTATTTAGTATTTATAATTTAAGCAAAAAGTATAAAAATATCATGAAAGGGTATTTTCGTCAATTGTTATTATATTTTTCAACCAGATATACATATTTCAATTCTTTTGAGAGATGTCATCTCAATTCTTGCCAATCAAATGTTTGGTCAAACTTCATTGAATTCAATTACGCTTTCGTCAAATTCCAATTCTTTGATAGATTCATATTCCATTATGCATACCAAAACCCCATTTAGTTTAAGCGAACTAGGTTGTTGATAGCATAAAATTAAACTAAGGGACAATATGTGATCGTTCTTATTTAGACGGTATTTGATATTGTTGAGGATCGTGGTGGATGATTACAGTTGAGGATCGTGGTAGGATTGGCTAAGAAAGTTCTGTCATGTAGATGTGAATAAAATGTAAACAGTGACTGGATTGTCTTGATAGTAAAATTCAGTATTGACCAATGGATTGAAAGGACCGCAACTTAATTATTAGCGTACAAGTCAAATAAAAACGGATGCATGCAGATATTTATGATTTATGAAGCAAGACAATTGTTCAATCTTTTTCGAGAAAAAATTGCAAAAATTGTTGTTGGGACAATTTTGGAACACATGTATGGTGTTGGTAACTTTTGTACTCAAATTGCAACACGGCTCATTACAACATACAACATCCATAATTTGAAAAGATCATATCTTTTGTCAGTTGTAAACATCGGTGTCTTATTTTGAGATATTTCTTTTATCGGTATGTATTAGACATTTTTATCCAAGCATTAAGATATTTTCATTAATTTCATGTCATTTTAAAAGCTTTCAAATATTCAAATGCTTATCAAAAAAAGAATTCAAGTGGGTTAACATTATCATTAATTTCATTACTATAATAAAGATTCATTGAACTTCTTACTTAAACAAATGAGTGGAAGGGTTTAAACGAGAAAAACTTTATTTTACAAGAACATAAGAATACATTTTATGATTTTATTATAATCAATCACATGTGATACTATATTTCATCATATATAATACACATATGATGCTAAATCAGAGAAGCGAATGGCCTTTGACTCGACCTACAGGACGGATATTTGACAGGTAATACATCCCCTGTCCCCCATTTAAACGCCCCCCCCCCCCCAAAAAAAAAATCCCGCCCTGGCTCTGACTAATATCCCGACGGGTTCGGGGAACCCGTTGGGTAACCGTTTTAGTAAAAAAAAACATTAAAAACAATGACTTTTAAAATTATGATTATAATGAATAGTCACTATATTAATTACCAATATTGAAAATCAAATATATTTATCATTTAAAATAATAAATAGATACATGTATACATACATATTTTTATACGCATATTATATAAATATATTAAATAAAATAAAAAATTAATCGGTGTCGCATTAGGGGTGGGTGATGTAAAGACCCAAAACCACCAAAGCTAGGAATTCCCGCTCCATTAAGGACCAACTGGTGTACGGGTAAAATTTTAATCTCTAATCTTAGCCCTTCATTTGGTCAAGATTTGTGAATTTGACAGTAAAACACCGGATAATTTCTCTTATAGTATACGGAAGATAGAGAAAATAGCTTCGTAACTTTTACAAATAAACGACAAATAAATGCATATGTAAACCCGCGTGATTCACATATGAATTATATGTTCGTATATAAACTTATGTAATTTACGTATAGACTATTTAAATGATTCAGATATGAACTAATTAACTAATTCACATAACCAGATATCAATAAAGAGTTTATTGCACATGCACTTATGAATTCATATATGCATATAAATTTATGAAACTATTCCTGCATTGGCTCATTCCTAAAAGTTATAATAAAGATAATAAAATTATTGTATAAGATATAGTTTTATATCATTTATTGTAAATTTAATGATTGATGCCCCCACAATTCATGCAATCATAATTAACTACTGCTACTTCAGATATTTGTGCTTCTACATCCCATCAACATCATGGTCATAATATTATTATAAAGTGGTCCCTATGCAACAAGATCTAAAAAATATATAAGATATCAAAATAGAATTATTTTGTTATTATTTACTTTTAATGGAATGCGGTAAATTATCGATTTCAAACATTCCAGGGTACGAAAATACAACAATTGACCCATTTTATTAGTAATTATAAATAACATTGAATTAAAAAAATATGCAAGTTAAAATAAAAAAGCATAAAATTACAACTACGAGGAACAAATAAAAAGAAGAAACCAGTAAAGTCCAACAACAAAAAAACAAGTCATATCTCAATGCAAATAGATATAACAAAAGTTGTATCTCATAACAAGTTACATTGATCCTGAATCAAGAACTCCTTCAAAAATAATAAGATTATATAAATTATTTAACTTGTTCAGTTAGAAATTTTATTATTTGAATCGATCCATAATCCCCTTAACTGATATGATTTTTGGATTAACCTATATAGGTTATATGTTTTTAGTTGCCAATGGAATACATTTGAGTCTATCTGAATACATTGTTTAGAAGGTGTTATTTGCACATCTATCTGGACGTTTCGGAATGGGACGCTTTTTGGGACTAACTAAACCTAAAAAACGGTGATGTGGGACAATATTGTAACTCATTTTTTATGGGCGCAAAATAAGAGTAGGAAGTTAAATGTTAATCAGATAGGGTGATTGCAAAATCCCTTACTCGTCATTTCTGTTATGTATTTTTTTTTCTAACATCTTACTGATTCTTAATAAAATTCCTATTATAAAATAAAAGAAAAATACATTTTAGACAAATCTTGTCATATATAATTATATATTAATATGTGTATTATTGATGGATATGTATAGATGTATACATGCCAAACATTGCCAAATGTGATACTATAAGATATGGTTTCCCATTATTCATCCTTATCCAAACCATATTAATTATCAATTATCGTCCCCACAAGATTAATCTTTAAAAAAATCTGGTGTTGTATATGGTTTATATAAAAGCATTGAGGAATTACACTTGTGGTCCTTACAGTTTGCTTAAATTTTTTATTTGGTTTATAAACTAAACTATCTATATTAATGGTACCTGACTTTTTATTTTCATAACATACATGATCCCTCCATTTAACAACAAGTGTTAGCAACTATTCTAAAAGACTAATCGATATTTGAACAAACTATAAGGACCAAAAGTATAATATACTCTAAAATTTAATACGATTCACTGTTTTTTTAAATAAAATTATTTTATATATTCAATCACAAATCAAGTATTTTTAAGTATATATTAAATAAAAATGTTTATATTTATTTAAAAACTATTAAATTCACAAAAAGAATTAGGATTGAAAGATTTCAAGTAGAAAAACAAAAGAAATCTTCACATATATTTTGATTTGGGAATTGAAATATGCGAGCAAGATTTTAAAAATTAATTTTGGTTAACAAAAATATGTAAGATTATTAATATATAGTTAAAGTACAAATAATTAAAATAACAACAAAATAAAATTATAAATTAAAATTAAAAAATACTGATTATTCAAACAATTAAGAAAAGTTATCACTATAACAATTAGGTTTATACAATATTAAAAAAATTAGACGCCTGAGTTTCTTACAATGGCACGTCTCTTTTTCCAAATATTAGGCTTTGAATGTATATATTACCCGATTTGCAATCCAAAACTATAAAATAAACTCAAAGGGAACAAGAATAACGATTGAGAGTTTGAATTCTTACATGGGTATATGATAAATCATTTTGTTTAAGTATATAACATAAAAAGAGTGAATTACATAAATTGTCCCTTGACTATATTCACATAAGCAATCTCGGTTCATTATCTTTTATTTATTACACTTTACATCCAATTTTGCTTATTTTGTTACAATCAAGTCCTGATGTCTAATGTTTGTTGATATTACCGTCATAAAATTATGTTTTAGTCGGCCACTCTTGTAATATCGTATATGATACTTAAGAAAATGTCAAAATCTATTTCATTTGTTGTCACCTTCATTCTTTTCTTCTTTGTTATGATTCTCGAGGTTATTTCCTCTTGAAAACAAAACAACGCAAATGGTAAAAAAATCAATATCAGCTTATACAACAATCTACATAATCAAATGAATGCAGCCTCCACAACTTCATTGAACAAGAAGGAATTGCATTCAAAGACGTTGAAATGAACAAAAGAACAGTGAACTATAATTGTTAATTACAATCATATACAGTCAACTACACGAATAAAAGAATTAGAACATTTTTGCATCATAATATGTTATTACCAAAACAGACGTGACATCAAAGTCAAAACCTTGACCATAAAGAGGCTCGCATACCGAGATAAGTTACTTTGAACTATATTTTGGTCATGTTTGACACCATAAGTTAGTTTATATTTAAGCTTATTAAAAAAAGCCTCTTTTGCTTAGTAATAAGCTAACTTTTGAAAAACTATTTTTAATTAGAGTTTCAATAAGCTCCAAGGTTTCTCCATTTTTTTCTTTCAATTATGTCCCCTGTACTTTCTAACTAATATTTTAACATATTGTCATCTATTTTATCAGTCACGTAGTTTATAACAAAATGACTATTATTTATCGGTTAACAACTATCTTATCAGCCAACAACTATATCTTCAACCATTACTTAGGGTTTGTTTGTTAACAACTTAATGAGCTTAATTGGACTTTCAACTTATTCGGTCAGCTATATATGCCTCTTTGATGATGATATATGAAATAGGAAGCAACTTATTCGATAAGCTTCCAGGGAGAACGTTAAAAAATCATGTTTTTTCCCAAGCTTGTCACAGTTAAAAAAACATGATCCTTCCAAGAAAAACTATCCCAAAAAAAATCATCTTAATCTATACATACAGATTAATCTATACAGAAAGTTTTATCCATACATGAGTTAAAAAACCAACCAAACATGTTTGGTTTGCAGGATTTTGACGGAATTGAAATAATCAATTCCATTGACCAAATCCCATTCACGCGATTGGTTTACATATGAAATGGAATTGAGCTCCACACATTCCACCATTCATGGATTTGATCATTCCATCAAAATTGAGAAGAAATTCAATTTCATTCCATCTAAGGTCTTGTTTGTTTGTTTTCATTTTAATCTCTTAATCACCACTTATATCTGATTCGTTTAGACGTTTCATAACCATTTCAGAACTGAAATCAGACTTCAGACTTCAGCACCTCTTAAAAAAACAAACGCCACCTAATATTCTCAAAAAGACAAAATTATCATCACCATTCCTACTTGATCCGAACCATCGCCGACCACCACAAATCTAAACCAACGTCAACCATCATTAACGACCGTCGACCACCGCCCATGACCACTGATGTGAATCACTGCCGACCATCACCTATCTGAACCATGACCTATCTAAACCACCGTCGACCACCGTTGATCTAAACCACTGGCGACCACCATCGATCTGAGCCACTGTCGACCATCGCAATCTGAACCACTGACGACCACCACCAATATAAACTACCACCGTGGATCTGAACCACCGCTAACCACCACCACAGTAGTTGGATTTTGTTTTCAAATATTCAAAAACGGTATTTTGGTAATTTACCAATATTTCATTCTAGTTCCAAAGTTACATTATGTGAACCAAACAGAAATATTGCAATCCCTTGATCAGACTCCATTCCAATAGATAACATTTCATTCCAATTTCTTTAAAGGCAAAGTTCTTTAACAAATTACACTTCATCCAAAAACATTATGCAAACCAAACTCCCCTTTCCTTTGCTGACCAAAAATAAACTTCTCAGCTATTTTATCAAACATAGATTTCGAAGTCGTTTTATCTGCAGAATGTTTTTCTAATGGTACTATCACATGAATTGAAATATGTCCCTTGATTACAAATTTGATAATGGACCAAAATACCCTTTTATGTTTTTTTTCTTCCCATGATGGTGGTGGTTGGCTGTGGTCGGTGGCCAATGGTGGGTGGTGGCAGCGGCGGTCGGCGGTCGGCGGCGATTGTGGTGGCGGAAAGGATTTCTAAATTTGGCACTCATGTTTCCCAAAACTTCTGGCACTTGAACCGCTCTTCATCTCTCTCTCTTTCCACCAACACTTTCAGAAAAACACAAAAATTCCCAAATCAAACCATTTTCACCATTTCTATATTCATCTTTCAATCACTCTAATTTACCCTCTGCTAATTAATCAATTCATTAATGGCTACCGATCCATCTTTCAAACCACAATCACTCTCCATCTTCTTCCTAATTATCATCTCAACCACCACCCACTTCGCCGCCGGCGAGATAAAAACCACCCGCATCCGCCATGATTCCCGACCAATGATCCTCTTCCAGAAATTCGGATTCACCTCCGACGGCCACGCCTCCGTCTCCGTCAACCACCTTTCTTGGAAATCAAAATACCAAAACGCAAGACTCAAACCCTCTTCCCTTGGATTCTTTCTCGTTAGAGACAAATCGTTTTCAAGAATCTTGAACGAATCCGAATACACCCAAGGCTTCTGCATGCTATCCAGCCATTTCATCAAACTCGTATTGCAATTGACCAATCTGGGTGCACCCATCGATCGAACGTTTAACGGATCCATAATCGTCGAAGAACCAGATGAATATAACTTAGTTTTCGGCAATTGTCAGCCGGAATTCGAAGTTTCAATGAAGGTTAATACTGAAATGTATAACATCGATAACAATGGCCGGAAAGATTTCCTTCCCGCCGGCCAACACCCATTACCGGAGCTCTTTTTTCTCTTCTTCATCGTGTATACCGTCTTCTTTGCCATGTGGGTTTTCATCTGCGTTAAACAAAGATCCATCGTCGATAAGATCCATTTAATAATGTGTCTTTTACTTATATTTAAATCAATGAAAATGTTATGTGCTTCTGAAGATAATATGTATATAAAGAACACAGGAACTCCTCATGGTTGGGATGTTGCTTTTTACTTTTTCGGGTTCTTTAAAGGCGTAACGCTTTTTACCGTTATCGTTCTTATCGGAACGGGATGGTCGTTCTTGAAACCCTATTTGCAAGAACGTGAAAAGAGCGTTTTAATGTTCGTTATCCCGTTACAAGTGCTCGAAAACATAGCGGCGGTCGTGATCGGTGAGACGGGTCCCGCAACCAAAGGATGGTTCACGTGGAACGAGATGTTGTTGATCATCGACGTCGTTTGTTGTTGCACGGTTTTCTTCCCGATCGTGTGGTCGATCCGGACGTTACGCGAGGCTTCGACCACCGACGGGAAGGCGGCTAGAAACCTTAAAAAGCTAACGCTTTTTAAGAAGTTTTATATGGTGGTTATCGCGTATTTGTATTTCACTCGGGTTGTGGTTTCGGTTATGGGTTCGATTGTAAATTATCGATACGAATGGATTACAACTTTAGCATCTGAAGGTGGAAGTTTGGTGTTTTATTTGTTCATCTTTCATAATTTTCAACCAGTTGAAAAGAATCCTTATTTACTAGTTCAAGATGGAGAAGAAGGATGTCAAATGGTGGAAGAAGGTAGTCTAGTTGATGTCTAACTAGGGTTTGATGTGGGACCAATTATATGTGGTTCTGATTCTGATACTGATACTGATTTCTTTCGGGATGCGAAAAAGACCTGAAATTCGTCTGGTGTTCATGTTAAATTATTGTTTTATATGAACGTGTTAATCAGTTGAATCTAAAATGTCGGATACAGTGGCACCTAAGAAAAAGAAAATGTAAGAAGTTATGTTGTACATTATTTGTACGAAAATGATGCAAGAATTCTACATAAACAGGTTTTTTAGGTTTATGTTTGATTAATTTTTGTGAGCGTTCGAGGAGAGTGATGTTTAATTTGAGATTTATTTTAATAAATACGTTTGAAATCTAGAATTTTTTTTGATAAATATAAAAATAATAAAATTTATATATCGAAATCGAGCCTAGACCCGAATAAATGACCAAGGTTGATGCAAAGTTGTCGGGCCTGGAATCGGGTAGGTTTGATTTATTTATGTATTTCTATTCAATATTACTGAATTACAACTAGAAACCATTTTTTTTGTTATTTAAGAATTATGATACAATTATAATTTAACACGTACTCAAAGTAGAGCTATACATGCGTGGTACGACCAGCTAGACTAGGCACGTTCAGTCGTAAAAATATTAGTGTACATTAACGTATTTCGTGTTTTTTGGTTGAAAAAATTATCATAACTTATCATTTATACAAGTTTTTTTTATGTAAATAGGTCTGGTCATATGTTGGCAAACCGAACCCATTTTATAAAACAGATATGAGCAACTTCACAAGCCTGCAAATGAGGCTTGAATTTGCTATATCAATTCATTAAATGAAAAAAAAAATTAGACTTGTATCGTGATCGTTCAAACCTGCAAATAATAACCTTTAACTCGATGCCATTATCTTATGATGATAATTAATCCAAATTAGTGCTATTCAAACATAAAGTTATATATGAACTTATTAATTATGTTATTTAATTTTTTTTATTTGATTAATTTAACAAATATTAATCGTGGAAATAGAACAAAAATGCAAATAAAAATATTGTAGTGATTATTAACTAATTAATTTATTAAAACAATATGACGTCATAATAAACACAAAAAGAAACGGTCATATTTTCAGTGGCTAAGAACAAACAACACTCACAAAAATGGCTTCTTCTCTTCTTCTTCTTCTCCGGCCACCACCACCATCTCCGCCACCACACTCTTCCCCTTTCTTTCTTCGCAATCTTCATCAGATACCATCCAATTTCAATCTCAGAAACCAAATTTCCACTTTCAAACCCTTATTATCCGTCGCAACAAACGCCCTCACTGAATCATCCGATTCTCCCAAATCCCTCGATTCACCTGACCCCCAAATCCTCCTTCAAGAACTCGCTGTAATACATTCACAGAAACCCTAATTTTTCATGTGTGTTTCATTGATTAGTTTCGATTTACGTGTTTTCTGATTGAGAATTGGATTGTACTCATGTTGTTTTTTGCAGGATAGTTTCAATCTTCCGCCTGATTACTTTTCGCAACTCCCTAATGATCTTCGTCTAGACGTTAGTGAGATTCTGGATTGTTGTTTTGTAGATTGATTCTTTTTTTTTCATGAATTGATTTTTGGATTTTGAGAAATTGAATCAACTTTCTAATTAGGGTTCTTATCAATTTGAATTGAACATTTTGTAGCTCAATGATGCTGCATTCGATCTATCGAATGGACCAGTTGTGGAGCAGGTTAGAAGTTTCCTTCCATTTAATAGTTGTTTTTTCTAGAACTATGGCCATTGTTACAATATCATTATGGTTGACTATAAATATTCTAAATTTGCATACTCTAGTTTTCACAAGTTTCTTTTAATGGAAACAACCTCTCGATCCTAGCGGTTAAAATAGCGTGTGTGTGCATCCTATCCTGCATTGGATTCGTTTTTGTTTGGTTTAAACAAAACCAAATAAACGAGCCCAATATATCCCATCTTGTTCCCAAAGGGACGAGATGGGATATGCAGGTGAGATGTACACAGATACTATTGGGCCATTAGCCCAGATACTATCTGTTGGGACAGTGGCCCAGATAGGCAGATACTGTTGGGCCAGTGACCCTTTGGTGATTCCTAAGATTTTGACATGAAATGAAGTCCATATGATTTTGTGAATTGGCCTTACGGAGAAAACTTTATCAGTGTGGACAAGAGCTGGGAATGACATTGTTAAACATATCTCGAGCGTGGGAGTCGGCTGACACATCGACTTCAACGGCTTTGGTCAACAATATCCCTCTGTTGGTCAACTCTCTAACCGGCAATAATAAATCAGGCAAGACTAATAAAAGCAAAAAGCTTTGCATATAAGTAGATTAGCACAAAGGGGATTCCTCTAAGCTAATATTTTTTTATATCTTATTTACTGGTTAGCACTCGGCAAACGCTTGGCCTCGGCTGGAAGGAGGTTTCAATCGATGGGGCAATATGGTCAAGGTGAACTACAAAGGGTAACCTATTGAATCAATAGTTATATTTTTCACATGATTGGTTGGTTTTCTATTAAGCCCTCTATGGATTAATATGTCTGTCTAGATTGGGAAGGGGTTTTTCATAAGCATGTTTTTTAATTGGGAGGACCAGGTTCGGATAAAGCTCCCCCTTAGAAGCTTAATGAATAAGCCACATTATATATCATTAAAACCACTACCAAATAATCATGTATAACTGACTGAATAAACAGCTAGTCCTATTAAGCTCATTAAGCTACTAACAAAGAGGCCCTGAGTCATATCTGTTTCTTTCTTAACAACTAAGGGGTCGGTTACCGACATAAATTGTGTAGGCGCTGCCCGGGTAAGAGGTTCTGACTGGGTAAGCGCTGACCGAAAACGGTTGTTTACCAAGCGTTTTGTAGCAAGTACTTGCCGATAAATCAATTTTGGGTAAGCACTGTCTGACTCGGTCAGTTACATATTGGTGGCTTACTCGGTCAGAAGTATAGGTAACAAATTCATCTCTTACCGGTTAAGAGGCTTTATAACGTGTCCTCATTTCAACCTTTCTAGTTCCTTTATGATGGTTTTGTATCAGTGTAGATTTCTAAAGCCATGATTTCAACCGGGAAGCTTCTTTCTTCAGCTTCTGTATCAGAAGCAACCAATGAACAGCCGAAAGATGAAACTCGGATGTTCAAGGTACTCCACGATATTGAAAATTTACCGAGAAGTCGATAGAATTAAATCTTATGGCCCTAAAATTAAATGATGCTTTTTGTATAATGATTGTAGTTTGGAGAGCTACAAGTTGAATTAACACGGGAGAAAGCTTACATCGGTGCAGTAATTGGCTTCGTTTATGGGTAATTTTCTACCATTTAATCTGTATTATAAAACGAGTTGTGGGTCCCACGAGATGATATAAACCGTAAAAAGTACGAAAAAAATGTAGGATTATTTCATGGGAATTAAGTCAAGGAATTCAAAATACACCAGAGAGCTCATTCCAGTTCGCAAATGAAAATGCTGCAATGATTGCCCAGGTACGTGAATTAATTTTCACTGATTAATATTAGTATGATGAAAAGCGGCGGACTCAAGATTTTTAAATCCGCCGCTTTTCATCCAAAAACACAGGGGCGGGTTTAAAACTTTCATCTTAAACCTTAAACCCGCCCCTGGTCGCTAGTTTGAGTCATCAAACTAAGAAGTTGAATCATCTTTTTATATATCATATGATAAACATTATGTTTTTTATGCAGTCTTTGCGTGGAACTATTCTTGTTGTTTTCTATGGATCAACGGTTTTATCTGGCTTTGCTACCCTCGGGTTACTCTTGCTTGCACAACAACTTAAATCGGGAAAGAAGTGAAGTCATACACGATATTTTGTACCCCACGAAATGTAAATGTGTTATGGGCACTTGACTGTTTCGTGTTATAAAGTTGTTATTCAAAGTTTGTTTTTATGACGTGAGGAATGTGATGTTTAAGCGTCTTATGTATTATAATATTAATGCATTTAGAGATGGCAACAGGGTCCGTGCCAAGACCCTGTTACCATCTCCTTATATCTTGTTCCATATTAAGGAACAATGGATTACCGGCGCAAGGGATTGGGATTCTTTTCCCGTTTACTCATCTGATTTTTCCTGTTTTTCCTTTTGTTTTTGTAAAAAAATATAATTATAACATAACTTTGTAACTATATATGGTAAAATAAAAAATGTATTGCAATTATTTATTAAGTTTTGGTCAAGTGCTGCTACCGGTTGTAGAAATATAATCAATACAAAATATTATAAATACTTGATATCTTTCTTCTTTCGTGTCACAAAATGATGATTTTGTTTCTTTTAATACAAAGAAACTACCTTTTTATTCTATACTCATAATTGTATTAATTAATTGATTACAAATAAATTAATTTAAAATATCAAGCCATTGATAACAACTAATCACGAAATCATACATAGTATCTTATGTTTCAAAACCGTTGATAACAACTAATTATGAAATCATATATAATATATAAGTTGGACTAGATTCAAATAACAAGATTAAATATGGTAAAAGGTTGTAATATATGTAAGTTAAACGACATTCAAATAAGAAGACTAAGAGCATCTCCAACAGCTATGCTATAATAGAAAAAAAGAGTATTTTTGACACATTTGTTGCTCCAACAGCTATGATATTTCATATACTAAAATAGATAAATAAGGAGAGAGATGAAAAAAATCTCTAAATTTAGAGAAATCTCTAAAACTATATAGAAAAGAGAGAAATAATAATTTAATTAAATTCAACCAATTAAAACCATTGAAGTGACAAATGTTGGAGAAAAAAATAATATTTTATTAAATGTTTTGAATATTTTATTAATATAGTTTAGTTATAATTGCTAAAATAGAATAACTGTTGGAGTTAGATGCAATTTTTTTTAGAGATTTTAAATTTTCATACTCTATTTTAGAAAAATAATAGCATAGCTGTTGGAGATGCTCTAACGCTATGTTTGACAAAGGTATCTGATAAGATAGCTGATGACTTATAAGGTAGCTGATGAATAAGTCATGTTTGGCAAAAAATAGCTTATAAACATATGAAATGACCAAAAAAAATATCTTGAAATGTTAGTCACTTATAATATAATTAAAATAAGTATTTAATAAAATAATATATTAATTCATACAAAATAGCAAAAAATAAATAATAGAATATATTTATTTAAAAAAAATTAAATTGATTATCATATATATTATAATTTTTGGATTTGTTAAAATAAAGTTTAGAAAAAGAATTACATTAATTTATAATTTTAAGTAACCATTACACATAATATATGAATAATAATCAACCATGTTCTAGTTAATTATTAATTTTTCAAAAAGTACAAGTAATAATTCTAAATAATAATAATCAATATTAGTGAATAATTTAAAATTAAAATAAATTAATAATTAATTAATAAAATAAAAATAATTACAATTAAAATTAATTAATAAAATTTAAAATAATAATAATTGATATTAATAAGGGATTGGATAAATTTGTCATTTGTCTAAAATAATAAGGATATTTTTGGAAAAAAAAACAAAAAGCTACATGACTTTTAAAAACGTTACTTTTTTAACTTATGGAACATCCACATATGAAGAATTTATAAATTCCATTTGAAGGTACATGTGAACTTATAAGGTACACACTCAAATAAGAAGACTAAATATGGTAATAAATGACAATGGAATATTCAAATGAATTTTCTTCAATTATTCATTATATAAGTTAAGTAAACTACAAATTTGTTCCCTATGGTTTGTCAATAGCTTTAAAGTTACAAGATAGTCATGCTAGTTTACAAAAAACATTCAGATTTGGTCCACCAATCTAACAAGTCGTTAAAAAATTCTGTTAAATGAGTAGTATTTTCATCATTTTTATCGAGTTTTATTTTCGTCTTTTACTCAATTAAAATCGATTTTATGTTTTCGCTCCCTGTAGTTTTTGATTTGGTAAAAGACAAAATAAATCAATAAAAGATCAAAAATACCTCTTATTTAACGAAATTTTTTAACAATCATCAGATAGATGAACCATATTCAAACGTTTTTGTAAATCAATATGGTCATCTTGTAATTCCAAACCTATAAATAGTGTTTCTTTTAACAAACCATAGGGACCAAATTTGTATTTTACTCTATAAATTGTTATGTATACATAAAATTTGTGGAGTTTTGGTCAAACTGGTTACAAATTTTCCATAAACAATTGTTTCAATTTTGTAACGTATGAGACAAACTATAAATATGATTTTTAAAAAAAATATTAAGTTATTAACTTTTCAACCAATTGTATTCAAGCTAAAAAAAAATAATGGAAAAAGAAAAACAAAAGGCATTGCCAAATATATAATCCTTAATTTATTATTAAATATAAAAATAGAAACACCCAAAAATTATTAAAAGTGGAAGAAAAAAGGTTTCATGGAGTCCAACAACAACAGTAACCATCATCACCGGTCTGACGTGGCAGTCGAATACACTGACCATTTGTCCAACCACGTGGTTTGCACGTGCCTGTACATAACCCATCCCCTGCCCCTGTTTTGCACGTGACCTCCGTACAATATTTTTTTCCATCCCCATTCGTTCCAAAATCTGCAATATTTAAAACAAAAATATATCAAATAAACCTAAAAAAATATCAGAAAAAATAAATATATTCAATTAAATTCGTCTATTAACATGTTAAATATAAGTTTTTAAATAGGATCTTCAAAATTTCGGGATCCAATTTTAGTTTTGTTTGGTCTCTAATTTAATAGACTTGTGAAACCATCTTAAATACAACCTATTTATTTTCTTTTAAAACTAGAAGATATATCCGCTGCAATACAGTAAAATTTAAATATTTCATCAACATTAATTTTAAATATTAAATTGTCTATCGTTATAACCCATTTGATTTGACGAAAAGTTTTTTATTTTATTTTGTGGAAAGATTTGAAATCTTTGGTGTGTTTAGTTTGTAAATTTTGAAATAAAATTGAATTTCAATATTAATTGATTTTACAAAACAAATATTTTAAACATTTGTAACTCTTAAGAATCTAAACAATGACCACTTTTTATAATACAGTATAAATAAAATTAAAAGTCACTATTTAATTTTGAAATTTGTCAATCAACAACAAAAATGACTATTTGACATTTTTCTGGATTTGTTTTAAACATTTTTTATTATTTAATTTATAAAAAATTTAATATGATATGAACTTTTATATTTTATTTTGTTTATTACTCGTTTTATATGATCTATAATTTTAGTACGAATATAATATATATAATGTAACAGTGCCTTAAAAAAGACCGATACAAACTTGCATCCAATTATAGTTGGATTTGATCAGATTCAGAATTTAAAATCAAAATTGAATCAATGAGTTATCAGACCATAATTCAAAAAGTAAATATAATCATCTAAGAAACTAGTTTTTTATTTATTTGTAATTTATACTTATAAACTTTTGTTGTATTTATCAAACAAACCAATTTCTAGTTCTACAATTATATATTTAATAACTATACAACAAAAAGAACAAAATAGAATAGAGTATTTACCTGCGGAAGTTGGCAATGCAAATGAGAGTGTAAGAATGAGAAAAAACATGAAGAATTTTAGTAATTGATTTGTGTTTTTCTCCATTTTTCTTGGATGAAAATTGTTTGTATTGATGTGTGTGTGTGTATGCTGTTATATAATGGTGAAAGGAATAAATGCAATTAATTATGGAATTAAATTTTTTTGAAAACGTAATATGTTATTTTCTATAAAGATTTCTTTTGACGAAAATTACTATTTACTATATATAATTTTTATAAAAACATTGATCAAATATTAAGGGGAAAATGAATTACTATATGAGACGTATTTTTCTTAGTTTGGAAATTTTATTTTGAAGTAATAAGTTATGTATAGTGTTTTTTATGTGATTATGAAAACATACGATGCTTATTAGATAATTAAAGAAAAATATTTTTAATTTTGTGAATAAAGAATAAATAATATTATAACTTTGTATACAGAAAATTCTTAAATATTTTTTTTATTAAACTTTTGGAGTAATATATGTCTCATTTTGATAACATAGTTCAAACCATATCTCATAAAAAAATATCTTACTCTTCCATTTGTTTATAAAAGGCGACCGCTCTTCAATTAATAGTAATAGTCATCTAAATAGTTCGGTAAATTTTATGTTTTTTGTAGAAAAAACAGTCTTATGTTACACTAAAACAAACCCGTGGTATCAAAACAGGCTTGCACATACCCAACATCGCACCACAAGGTTGTGTGGTTTTGGCCTTGGCCTTGCATGATCGTGCATCACGTCATTGGGGATCCACACGACCATGTGGGAATATATTAATATATATGTGTTGTTATTATCATACCAGTTTCCAGCGCTCAATTATATTTAAATAATTAGTTTTGATCCGATTCATGTCTAATCCAATTTTAACACAGTGCACACCTCTACAACTAATGTTATACCCGTCCGTTAGTCAGGTAGACGACATGAGTTTAAACAGATTGTAAATGTCCCCGAAACAGACCTTAAACAAAGCGAAGATTTATCAACCTAAACAAATCGATAATATGATAAATATGAACATAAATTTATGTGACAAAAGTTTTATCCTAACTCGATTGGAAACCCAAGTAATACTTCTACTATCTCACGATGTAAGAAGTTTGTAAACAGATTCTAAACGTCCCCGAAACAGACCTCAAACAATCCAAAAAAATACACAGAAACATGCCCCAATCATCCCCTATGGATCTGTACTCAATAACAACTCTATCCTATTCTAGTTTTCTTTTATATGGTGTGCCCATATTAGTTTGAACCATCAAAAGAACAAATTTATTGTATTATCTCACCCGTTTTCTTTCTTCCAGGTAAAGTACTAGGATTTTAACTTTTATCTTTTTAACTTTAATTCATAATTTTATAGTTAGTTTAATCTCCCTAGTTTCCCTGTTTGGGACTCGAAGATAGAGTTCTTTACTTGGAGTGCTAGAACTCCCAATGGTAGAAGTGGTAAATCACCTTTTCACTACCGGTGACTTCACCTAAAAAGTCCCCTTTGGTTATCTCCATGTCCTTTCTTCGTTAATGATTATTGTTTGGGAAAAAAAATACACAACCAAATATATTTTATGACTTATAAATATTGACTATGACCCTGAAGTCCACGGTCGAACGAAACTCATGACGAACGTTCACGGCATACGACAAATGATAATTGATCATTTGTTCAACTAATGACTTCGACATAAAATAAATTATTTATTTTTACTAACGAACTAACGACTGGTCGAACGTTATCTATTGTGCAGGACCGTTGGACAATTACGACTAGATACATTAAAGACATTCAAAGAACACGATTAATGCAGGTCGACCATTATGATTGACTCCGACTATAAAACAAACGCCCTGCTCAAAAGAAAAAGGCCCCCGATTACATTCCACGCAAACGCTCTCGAATCAAAAGAGATACTTAAGTTCTCTAGATTTCATACGATTACTTTTTCTTTATTTTATGACTGTAATTTGTACGACTGTTGTTCCCGAGGACAACGTCCCTGTTTGACGTCAAGTAATAATAGTGCACGACAGTAACATCTATCCTCCGCGGTTTTTCCCTTGTCTAAGGGTTTTTCCACGTCACCAATTCTTTTGTCTCTTAATTTTTATTTGTGTTTGTCGTGAGATTTCTACCTTTAATCGATCAACTCCACAAACTCCTTAAGTTGACTTTTATAAGTTAATTTTTGGCATTAGCAATTCTCGCTTTTCATCTTCTCTCTTTTGGGATGAAGGATCAAAGCATAAAAACATGAAATGTTAAAAAGGACTTTCCCCAATTTCATGTCCTACATATGTTTGCATTAAAATAGTCAAATTACAACCTTAAGTGCCGCAATCCTATCTACATGTAACTTTTCTAGCTCAGATCCTTGGTTGATTAATCTATTGATGGTTGAACTTTAAGCTTATTTCAATTGTTGGTTTTGGTATTTGGGGAGTTACACATCACTTAACAGAAAACCAAACAAATTATGTAACTGATTCTGAATGTTAAAGGCGAATTAACACAACTGTGATCCATGTGATCTTATAAGTTATAACCTCTTTTTTTCTTAAACACTACAACAAAGCTCACTTGTACTATGAGAAACAAAATAGCCATCATCACCAGGTGTTCAAGGAGTCCAACAACAACAATAGCCATCATCACCAGGTGTACCAGGAACCAACTGCAAACATTGACCATGGGTCCAACCACGAGGGGTGCAATCTTCAATGCAAAATTGATCCCCTATCCCCATTTTGCACACCATATTCGAACAATATTTCTTCCCATCCCAATCCAACTCGATACCTGCAATTATAACCGATCGACCAATATTCAATTATAATTTTGATCTGTGTAGACAGTTTAATTTATATGTACTTTTATCGATAAGATAGTGTTTTTAAGTGCTATGATCTAATAAATTAATAATCAATAGTAATATCTAAATAAATCCGATCTAATCCAATTATTCATTCAATTGGATTTGGAACTGATCTCAAAATTCAACTTCCATTGATAACTGGATTGGATCGGATCGGATCAATAAAATACAAATACATTGGATATGAACCAATGGACACCTAATAATATAACAATTGTCACGAGGACAAAATCAAGTTTTTCTTAAAAAAAATTACTTGGGTTTTAAATTTAAATATATATGGTGACGTTGATAACTTGATCCTTCAAAAATCAAATACAACAATTATTTTGATCTGAATAATGTTGGTTTTATATATATTGAATTTAAAGAATATAAAGATACTATATATACTATCGGAAAAGAAAATATTTACTAAATAAACTATTTACCTTGAGTTGGAGATACACATATGGGTGTAAGAATGAGAAGAACCATGAAGAATTTGATTTGATTTGCAATTTTCTCCATTTTTGTGTAGATGAAAATGGTATGTTGTATGGATATTTAATATTTTCGATAAAGAAAATGGTATGTATATGTGTATATATAATGGGGAAGAAAATAAATGCCGTTAATTTTTTAAATAAATTTGGAATTAAAATATTTTTAGAAATGTAACGTAATACGTTATTTTTTGACCAAGTTGATCACAAAACATAATCTAATAAATTTATTGTTCAGATATTTAAAGGTAATTATATTAAAAAAAGAACTGGTGTGTAACATCACACGTTGTATGGTGATGAAAACATTTTGCTAGAAAATATTTACTTAGGCTATGTTTGGAAAACTAGCTGATAAGCTAACTTATTACTGATAAGTTAGCTGATAACTTATAAGCTAGCTGTTAGCTAATAAGTTAGCTGATGAACCAGTTATGTTTTACAAAAACTAGCTTATAAGAATGTAAAATGATCAAAAAGAACATGCTGAAAAAATAGTCAATTAAAACATTTTATACTATAATTCAAATAATTTTTCAATACTATAATTAAAATAAATTTCTGATAATATAATATGTTAATTAATACAAACAAAATACTAAAAAACTAATTAATATAATATGTTAATAGAAAAATTTTAAAATTGATTATTACATATATATAATATAAATTTTGAATTAGTTAAAACAAATTTTAGAAAAAATATATATTAATCTATGATTTTAAATAACCATTACATATAATATGAATAACAATAAAAAATTTCAAACTCACAAATCATAATTAATTAATGTAGACTAATCTCTGACAATTTTAAGACTGCTAAAGCATGCAGCCCTGAGATAATTCCCCAGTGGCGACAAGTTGTTTGCGCTTGGATTCGAATCTGGGGTAGATGGGTTATCTAGCCTCATCTTCCACAAGCCTTAACCAGTACACCACAAGTCTTGTGGTTTATGTTTTTTTTAACTGTTACTCAATGAATCAATAATAATAAACAATTTAAGTCAAGTTGTATATTAAAAAACTAATAAATAAGTACTACAAAGATATGTAAAATCAAATATTGTGTTAAAAAAACCGTGCATTATGTCATAGGTGCCACAAGCTTAACGTAACATAAGACACAAGTCTTGAGTCACAACGCACCATAGTTGCTCTTGCCGTGAACCTTATAAACAATTTTTATAATAAACACCAAATAGAAGCTTTTGTAATTAGATTTCCCAAAATAAATAACCAAACAAAATACATTACATGTATCGTAATTTATCGATATAATATTATTAGTATCTTAAAATTGTTATCCTGTTAAAGAGAGTCTTTTGCGTAAATTGCTTTGAATGGGTAAATCTAATTTATCGATATAATATTATTAGTATCTTAAAATTGTTATCCATGAAAAGAATATGTAATTTCGAATTGCAATTCAGACAAATATATTAATATAGGTGTGTAAAACTCATTACAAACCAAGAAAATCGAAAAACAGAATGGGGACCAAACCAGAACCGGCTATGTTTATTTTTGGTTCTCGGTTCTTCTTAAAAACTGGTTTTCAATTCAAGATTTACTCAAAATTCAGTTCGCAATGTGGCAATATAACCCAATCATTATTATTTATTTCAAACTTTAAGACCGAATTAAATTTTAATCAAGTGTTTAATTAGGAACTCCATAAAGAGTCATTCAAAAAAATGATAATTTGTTTGCAGGCTTTTTCTTGATCTCTTATTTTAACCATATTCTCGTTTCATCCTCCCTCCCCTCTTTCTCTATATGTGACTAACATTTATTTAATATCTATACATAGGGTTTAATTGATTTGCGTTTTTCTCCAAATTTTTTGTAGATGAAAATGGTTTGTATTGATGTGTCATGTGTGTGTGTTTCTATATAATGGTGAAAGGAATACATGCAATTAATAACGGAATTAAAATCTTTTTGGAAACGTAATTTGTTATTTAGAAAAAGTCTAAAAAACCTCAACGAACTATCAGATTTTGAATAATTAAGTTTTTAAACTGTTTTTTTGATTGATAAAACTCTTAAACTTTTTAAAACCGGTTAAATAAAACATTGTAACTTGTAAAAACAGGTTAATGTTATAAAAATTT
Source organism: Silybum marianum (assembly GCA_036898165.1). Taxonomy (NCBI): domain Eukaryota; kingdom Viridiplantae; phylum Streptophyta; class Magnoliopsida; order Asterales; family Asteraceae; genus Silybum; species Silybum marianum. The sequence goes on along the minus strand of CM072529.1, from coordinate 52,356,801 downwards.
AGAAAAAAGCTACAAAAACTCAACATACTATCTAATTTTGAATGATTAAGTCTCTGAATTTTTTTAACAAATAAATCCCTAATTTTTGTTAACAAATAAATCCCTAAGTTTTTTTAAATAATAAATCTCTAAATTTTTTGTAACAAATAAATCCTTAATTTCTTTTCCTAAATCTTTTTACCAAATAAATTATTTGAACAAATATATCCCAATTTTTTTTGAAGAAACAAAATCATGGACTTAATTTTGAAACAAATAAATCCGGAACTTTTTTGAACAAAAAATGTATACAATTTCTCTCACCGATAACAAAGTACAATTAAACAGAGAATACTTATATCATTTCCGGTACTAATTCAAAGCATACAAAAATTATTCCTTAAAACATAAATTAAGTTCATTAAACTTAAATTTTAATGTATAAATATTTTTGTAAGTATACATTTATATTTTAGGTATTATTTTTGTATATTTCAGAATTAGTAATGGAAGTCGTATAATTTTTTGCTCTTTAATTGGTTCATTGAGTTTTGATTTCGATAAGAAAATTTGTATAAATTATTTTGTTCCAAAAAAGTTTCGGATTTATTTGTTGAAGATTAAGTTCATGCTTTTGTTTTTTCTTCAAAAAAAAGTTAGGGATTTATTTGTTCAAAAAAAATTCAAAAATTTATTTGAAAAAAAGTTTAAAGATTTATTTGTTTAATTGGTTTATTGTACTTTATTGTTGGTGAGAGAAATTGTATACATTTATTTGTTCATGATTTTGTTCAAAAATTGTTCCAGATTTATTTGTTCATTATTTTGTTTCTTCAAAAAAAATTGAGATTTATTGTTCAAAAAAAAGTTTGGTAGAAAAATCAAGTACTTAATAATTCAAAATCAGATAGTTTATTAGGTTTTTATAAACTTTTTTCATATTTTTATCACATTAACTTGTTTTTACATGTTATAACGATGTATTTAACTGATTTTAGAAAGTTTAAAGTTTTATCATTCAAAAAAATAATTTAAAACTTAATAATTCAAAATCTAATAGTTCGTTAGTGTTTTTTAGACTTTTCCCTTGTTATTTTCTATAAAGAATATTTTTGACAGAAAATTACTATATATAATTTTATAAAAACATGGATCAAATATTAAGGGGAAAAAACAAATATTTTAGGATGTTGAATGAAATTGAATTACATTTTTATAAATATTTTATAAAAACAAATTATAAATAATTATAAAAACAATTAAATTATCTTTTTATTAATTAATTGTTACATAACAAAATTTTTAAAATTATTACACACAAACCCTACAAAATTAATCCTACGAAATGCCAACAAACCTCATTGGATATCTAAATCCCATGTTTGTGAGATTTCAATAAAAACCCCAAGATTTCAAATCCAAATAATCTTTCAAACCAAACATGATATTGGAATAAAATTGAATTCCAAATTCTACAAACCAAATGGGGCCTTAGCGTATGATTGTTTCGTAGTAGTTTAATGATATAAAATGTGACTTGACGGGTATAACACTAGTTTATTAAGCTTCTCCGGGGGTCTTCATGTAGAATGTCAAGTTTTTTTTTTTTCCAAACCTAACCCTTCTATTTAAAAAAGTGTCTTTTTTCATTTATGAAAAAACTCTCTCAAACAAAAACCTTTCAAATCTTAAAAAATATATTATATTTATGTCAAACAGCTTGATCTATACATGATTTAATAAAAACCGAACCAAACACTTATTTAACCTTTCAAATTATATATTGTATTTGGACTTGTAATAATGAATTAAAGTTAATGCAAGAAAAATAACCTTCCATTCATTCCTTCATTTATCCGAAAATTACAAATATAAATAAAAGAGACATGATTAATTATTTTATAAAAATAGAAAAGGGTTCAAGGAGTCCAACAACTTTAGTGCAAAATTCATCCCCTCTCCCTATTTCGCACATCACGTTCGAACAATATTTCTTTCCGTCCCAATTTGGCTCAATACCTGCAATTATAACCAATCGACCAGTATTTGATTATAATTTTGATGTTTAAAATTATATGTATTTTATCGATAAGGTAGTATTTTTATAAGTGAAATGATCTAATAAATTAATAACTAATAGTAATAGTAATATCTAATAAATAAATCTGATCTAATCCAATTATTCATTTGATTGGATTTAGAACACTATCAAAATTCGACTTATATTGGATAATTGGATTGAATTTAATCATCCAATTCCATTGGATATGAACAAATGAACACTTACTATCACTTATCACGAGGACAATATCAAGTTTTCCTTGATAAAAGTTTTTCATTTTGGTTTTAAATTTAAATATATGTGGTAACGTTGAAAACTTAATCCATCGAAAATCAAATACAACAATTACTTTTGTAGAACAATACCGGTTTTGTATAAATTGTATTTGAAGAATATAAAGATACTATATATACTATTATTGGTAAAGAAAACATTTACTAATAAATAAATTATTTACCTTGAGTTGGGGATACAAATATGGGTGTAAGAATGAGAAGAACCATGAGGAATTTGATTTGATTTGCAATTTTCTCCATTCTTGTGTAGATGAAAATGGTATGTTGTATAGATATTTTTTATAAAGAAAATAGTATGGATAGATGTATGTATGAACTCGGGTTCATATAAGAACAGTAGTTAAATAAATAAAAATAAAAAAATGAGTATGGACAATACACTTCGTTAAATAATGCATTAAATAAAAAATTATAAAAATGTATAAATAAGGACATAAAAACCATTTGATTATATAAAAGTTATTTTAAGACATTTATTTCAGATTCTCCTTTTATCATTTTTTTGATTTAATTTTCTATTTAATTCATTTAAAATAAGAATAATTCAATTTGTAATCAAAGAATTTATTTTCTTTTATTTGAGGTAATATATAAAAAAATTATAATTTTAATCTAAATCATATTTGATTTATAATTAATTGATTTTTGTATAAAAAGTTTCACATGTGATTTAAAACGTTATTCATAATTTAAAAATATTAAATATGATGTTGCAGATAACTTAAAATTTTGACTTAAATTTAATATTACCAATATCACATATGGAATTTTTGATTAATATTAGTGATTGGTTTGGGAAAAAAATGTCAATTAACTGTGAATATCAAATGTAATTTTTAAATGAAAATTGTAAAAAAAATCTTAAATAAATCATTTCAATAAAAATTATTTTAAAAGAAAAACCAAATCAAGCTTGTTTTGAATGTCATAAAAATAATCAATAATACTTAAATCATGAAAATTGTAAAAATAAAATCATAAATAAATACCTTAATTAAAAGTATTAAATAACTCTTATAAAAATAAATGAATTTTCATATATAATTGATAAGCAACTAATGATAAATATACCATTTTGGATGATTTTTAAAAAGGTTTTATTTAAGATATGATTAAGACAAATTAATGATGGTTTCATCCAATATTAATGAAAATCCAAACTTGCTTTAGTAGTGAAACCATCAAATGAATCGATGGTTTGATCCAATATTGATTTGATTCAATAACTAAGAGCATCTCCAACGACTATTGTAAATTTTTTCCAAAATAGCATATCAAAAATCAAAATTCTATAAAATAATTTACATCTAACTTTAACAGCTACTCTATTTTAACAACTTTATCATTAACAATATTAATAAAATATTCCATCATTTGATAAATATTATTTCTCTCTCCTACACACTTAACTTCAATTATTTTGATTGGTTGAATATAATTAAAATATTTTTTCTCTCTCTTCTATATAATTTTAGAGATTCTCTAAATTTAGAGATTTTTTTTTCTCTTTCTTCCCATTTTTCTATTTTAGCAATTGATATACCATAGCTGTTGGAGCACTTAAATTACTAAAATCCTTCATTTTCTATTTTACAATAGCTGTTGAAGATGCTCTAATGATTTCATGCAGGAAATATTTCTTCCAAATCAATTTGATAATGATTTCATCTCAAACATATTTCATCCAAAATATGTCTACAACATCATATTTGATATTGGAGACATATTTTGGGAAAATTCTTTGAATTTTTTGTAAGATTTATTGGATTTTGGAAAATATGGTAACCATATTTATGTTAACCATATTATTTTAGCAAAAAGTTTAAAAAAATTTAACAAACTTTTTTATTTTGAATGATTTAGTTCATAAACTATTTTTTTGAATGAAAAAACCATTAAGATTTCTTATTTTGAATGATTAAGTCATTGAATTATTTTATTGGATAGAAAAACCATAAAACTTTTACATTTTGATCGATTAAGTCTGAACATTTTGTAATAAATAAATCATCGTATTTTTTAAAATTAATTATCTACATTCATTTAACCCAAAAAAAGTTACATTAATCGACTAGTAAAAGTTCAATGATTTATTGTTTCCAAGATTCAGGGTCTTAATAATTCAAAATGTAAAAGTTTAATGGTTTTTTTCATTTAAAAAATAGTTCGGGGACTTAATCATTTAAAATAAGATAATTTAATGATTTTTTCATTCAAAAAAATAGTTTAAGAACTAAACTATTCAAAATGAGAAAAATTGTTGGGCTTTTTTGAACTTTTCCTATTATTTTATCCTTTTAAAGCCAAATTTACCCTTTTAAAGCCAAATTTAACATAACTTTTATTAATTAATTAAATTGTTTAACATAAATATCTTCAATTGATCTTAAGCTGGTGATAATGAAATCAATGGTATATAGTGGTTTGCATTATTTGTACAAATGGGAAGGTTTGTAAATGATCCCTTCCATATTATATATATATATATAAACATATGTTTTATAACTATTACTAAATGAATTAATGATAATAAACAATTTAAGTCAAGTTTTATTTCAAAAAACCAATTAATAAGATACTAAAAAGATGAATAAAATCAAATATTGTGTTACAAAAATCGTATATTATGTCATAATCGTATATTATGTCATAATCGTATATTATGTTTATATATATATATATATATATATAAACATATGTTTTATAACTATTACTCAATGAATCAATGATGATAAACAATTTAAGTCAAGTTTTATTTCAAAAAACTAATTAATAAGATACTAAAAAGATGAATAAAATCAAATATTGTGTTACAAAAATCGTATATTATGTCATAATCGTATATTATGTTTATATATATATATATAAACATATGTGTTATAACTATTACTCATGAATCAATGATAATAAACAATTTAAGTCAAGTTTTATTTCAAAAAACTAATTAATAAGATACTAAAAAAGATGAATAAAATCAAATATTGTATTACAAAAATCGTATATTATGTCATGGCATGCCACGAGTTTAACGTGACGTAAAAGACAAGTCTTGAGTTACAATGCACCATGGTTGTTGTTGTGGTGAGCCTTATAGAACAATGTCTATAATAAACACCAAATAGAAGCTTTTGAAATTAGATTTCCCAGAATAAGTAACAAAACAAAATACATTACACTTATTATAATTTATCAATATAACATTATCAGTATCTTAAAATTGTTATTAGTGAAAGAATAAGTAATTTTGAATTGAAATTCTGACAAATATATTAATACAGGTGCGTAAAACTCATTACAAACCAAGAAAATAGAAAAAGGAATTGGGGACCAAACCAAAATTGGCTATGCTTAATTTGGGTTTTCGGTTCTAGATTCTTAAAAACTGGTTTTTAGTTCAAGATTTACTCAAAGTTCGTTTCTAAACAACTTTCAACGTTTTATATACTCTTTTTGCATTTAACTTTTGCACATTTGCAATTATAAATTATTTTTTGAAGTGTTTTCCATCAATAATTTTGTTAGAATTTACACATAAAGTGGCCACATGTGATTTACACGACTGTCTACGACAGTGGACAAGAGGTCATGCATGGAACAGGTCGTCCACAACTCTTCATGTTACGTAAATCATGTAAAATTATATGTGATTTGACTTCTTTATATCTATTATTTTAACCATATTCATATTTGAACCCCTCTCTATCTCTATATGTAACTAACATTTATTTAATATCCTAATATACGTAGGTTTTAACTTTTAAGAACTTGTAAACTAAAAAAATTATACCATGGTGAAATGACCAAATTGCCCTCACATGACTAGCACATGGAGCACTTAATGGAGGAAAATTAACGACCATTAGGGCAAGAAACAAAATCCGAAAACTTAAAAGTGTTCTCTTTTTTGAGATATTTCCAATTGATGTTTTGATACAATAATATTTGGTTAAAACATCCAAAAAAAAATTAAAATTGGAAAGAACCTCATCTGTGTAATAACTTTAAAGTAAAACAGTAATCAGTCCACAAACACAACATCCAGAGGCTGAAAACCGCCAAATTTCATCTCTAAAGTTACCCAAATCCATAGATAATAACTTCAAACTTCACCTGTTCATAAAACAAACAAGTAGAAATGAGATAAAAATACCCATAAATTAATGCAGGTTTGTGTAACAAGTTTGGTACACAAACAAGACTGGACAGAATTTAATACAGAAAAAAGAAAAAAGTTGTAGTTGTCAGTAATGTGCTCTGTGTTTCTATAAAGAAACACAAAGCACAATACTGACATCTACTAATTCCCAGATGGTTATGGTTATAGTTAGTGTTTTTTTAAGGATTACAGTTGGCTAGATTCTCAGATGGGTATGGTTATAGTTAGTGTTTTTTTAAGGATTACAGTTGGCTAGATTCCCAGATGGGTATGGTTATAGTTAGTGTTTTTTTAAGGATTACAGTTGGCTAGATGCTAAAAAGATGATATAAATAAACAAACCGACACAAGATTACGAACCTTGAGCATCTTGGCTGTGTAATTACGTAAGCTTTTCAGTGATGGACTTCAAATCTAACCCTTTGTTGATACTGTATAATGCAAAAAGTATGTTATTTTTCTAAATTTAGAGCGAGATAAACAATATAACGGACAATATATCCATCAAATTTTGACAGAAAAGGGAGATATTGACACAAAAATCATCTAAACTGTAATGTGAAAACATCAAATATAAAAAGAGTACTCACTTGTACAAGAAATCACCACAAGGATCCACTTTCTTACTAATCCAATCGGGTACCTTGTTCACAAGAAGCTCTATCTGTTCTTCAATCTCTCCTGCTAAAAAAAACAAAACCCCATTACGATCCCGGAAATAAACACAGATAACAAGATTAAAATATAAAGGGTTTTGTACATACCGTTCTCTATGATGTCAAAGTTATTCACCAAGATTTTGTGAACAAGTTCACTTTTTGTAATTAAAGAACAGTGTGCAGAACGAAATATGTTGTGAATTGTCTCGACAAGATCAGATAAGCAACTAGATGTATCTTGATGTGCTTTTAGTCCACTTTGAGCGATGGAATCGATCTTGGATGTCTTATCCTCCACCTATTACCGAAAAAGTAGGTTCTTAGAAGCTGAGTGGCACCATCGTCCATCGGTCCATTATCATAAAACTTTTTGTATAATGGTATTTCAGTTTGTGTATTACTATGTGTATGTATGTGTATATATATAGGGTCAGGTTCAAAGAAAACCGCAAAAAAAATAAAAAATTAAGGACTAAGGAACACCTCGGTAACCGTTTATTTGGACAGTATGCACATGTGCAAACAAGTAATTTGTAAGCAACTTGTCCAGTATGCACATGTTCATTACATGCACACGTGTATAAGAACCAAAAAACAGCTTCAATTACTTGTATGCACATGTGCATACATCCAGATGAATAGTTTACCAGGGTGTTACTTAGTTTTGAGGTTTTCTCTTGAACCCCCCTCCCTCTCTCTCTCTCTCTCTATATATATATATATATATATACATACATATATATAAATATATAAGATGTGCCTCGTGCCTAGGCCCTAGGACCCCTTTGCGCCTTGAGCCTTTAAAAACTGTGATATCCACAAAAAATAATTTAGATTTCTTTTACCATAGTCTTTGGTGGGTTTGGCTCAACTAGTCCACATAAACCATACCAATATCAAAGCATCATTAAATTAGACATTTTAACTCGGCCTTTGTTCATAAAAGCTAATATGGGTCTTGAAACTGTACCTTTCTAGCAGATATGGTTTTTTCCTCCAGAAATTCACCTTCATCATCAGCAGTTGAGAAATTGAGGGATCTTTTTGCAAACAAATTGCTTGCCATCCCTTTCTGGCCAACCACACTTTTGATCTTGTTTTCAGTAGGAACAGATCTCTTTGGAGTTGATAGATCAGGAGTTTCGATAGTTATATCGCCAAGTACCAATGGAGGTTTCATTGGTGTGTCTTCATTACCAACTTGGAGAACTTTTTCGTGCCTCACTGGATCCGAACATGAACTAAAACCAATTTCGTTATTATTAGCAACTGGGAGAACCTTTTCGTGCTTCACTGGATCTGAACATGAACTAAAAATAATTTCTTTATTATTTGTGGTATCGGGTGTAATAGAGGAAGGCGAAACTGGAGTTGGTAAGAGTTCTTCTGTCTTTGTGGATTCTTCAACATCTTTTCTTGAAAAGTGTCTTCTGAAAGATGGTTGCAGGTGGGAAGGGTTAAGCAGCTCAGATTCATCGATATCTGGTAGTGTTATCACTGATGAGTCCACTGGCAAAGAGTTTGCAGAAATTGTGATCTCTCTTTTGTTAAATGGCTCCGGAAGTTCAGCCTCGGGCACATCACAACCCTATTTCAATTATGCAAAAAACATCAAGTGTTCGTATTATATATATAATATATAAACACATATGTATCCATTTCATATTTAAATCTAATAATATTAGCAAAAAAAAACTATGAGCATTGCATCCAAGTTAGTCATATGTAAGGAATTATGTATCAAGAACCAACAAAACTGTTGGAATACGTAACATTCATAATCAGATATTGCTCTCATAATGTATATTATCCAAAATATGTTCTTTTTTGGGCATTATACCTCAATTTGGTCAACAATCATCACCTATTCATCAAGTGTCGAACGCCTGATGAAATCTTTACATCCCCACCAACATCCATCATGTAAAATGACTTATGAACATAATATACAGTGAGGATTCTTAAAATACATTGTGTTTGTATAAGGGCCTGTTTATCAGCAGCTAAATAAGGTTAACAGGACTTTATTCAGTCAGCTATACATAACTGTTTGGTAGTGGCTTAATGATATAAAAAGTGGTTTATTCTGTAAGCTTCTAGGGAGGGGGGAGCTTTATACAGAAAGCCAAGTTTTTTCCAAACCGGTCCTTCCAAATGAAAAACACACTCTCCTTTCATCTATAAAACACCCTTTCAAACAAAAACTTTCCCAATCTATACAGACAGATTAAATCAGGCAGCTTTATTCATACATGACTTAATAAAAAAACCAACCAAACAGCCCCTAAGTATCCACTGATAACAGCTTTATGGGATCTCATGTAAACTCATATATACAATATATCACTCAATAACAGTACCACAAAAAGGACTCTGATTGGCAGTTTAATTAGGTCTAAGATTATTTAAAAACATCAATCTTAGAAGCAGAAAATATATAAAAGAAGGGGGAGAGTATTACCTCTGGATGTGTATTGACAAACTTGACAAGCCTATGGAAAAATGTATGGCACAGAGCTATATAAGGAGAGTGTTCAACATGGCCTTCTATGACATCAAAAAGCAATGTAACTTTTATATCTGGCTCCATGCTCAAAGTCTTCTTATTGTGTAACAGTATCTTATCAGCCTGAACAGCCTCAGGGAAAATGAACTTGATTTGTGCAAGATGCCTATACGAGAATTTCCTGAAAAAAGGAAGAAATATATAAAGGCATATGGTTATGATTGAGAAGATAAACCTGATAACCACTTTTACACATAATTGCTCCTATTAGATGTTATCGATAAAGAAAGTTCGATAATAATAATAATAATAATAATAATAATAATAATAATATGAAGATAAGACGAAGGAGCGTGTGAGCATAGAAGTTAAGGTGAGATGTGTAAGAAGGGATTTGGACCCTTGATCACTTTTAATTAGTGTTGATCTAATGGTTCAGATTAAATCCCAAAATAACCCATGAATTGGGTTAGAAGGGTATTTTTAATTGATCTTCAATTAGGGTTGATCCAAAGGTGGAGATCCCTCCTTACCAAAAACCAACTCATGAAGATAATATGTTAAGTGTATGCTATCCTTTTGTAAGAAACCAATTTATGAGAACTTAATATATGAATGACTTAAAGAACCATGCCCAAAAGTAATGCCTTTTGATTTTTGGAATGTGAACAAAATCTAAGATAAAAAATCAACACAAGTTAATAGGCTAGCTGCAAATAGATAATAGAAACTAAAAAAAAAAGACTCCAACTTCAAATTACCTTTTTGTGAGTGTTTCAACTTGACGACATACATTCTGAAAAGTAGGCAACTGTTTACGCAGATTGAGCAGCCTCATTGAAGTTGTCATACGATCAAAAAACTCTGAAAGGGTTCCGTATCTGTATAAAAGAAAACTTTTTGCAGTTAAAGATTTTATTGAACTTAGTTAAATTATTTAAAGAAAAAGTTATCAAACTGAAAAGACTCACTTCTCTGGGAGTTTAGCAGGTTCCTTTTTGCACCTAATGTTCAAGGTCTCATCGGTCTTTTCAGGTGTCGGCATCACAAAGTTAGCATCAAGATGCTGGATTGCATTGATATGCAGTTTCTTTACCGGAGTGGAAACCTCTAAGCATGATTTATCGGCCATGGGTAAAATGCTTTCACACGAGGACCCAATCGCAGTTTGTTCACCCGCATGTGGTTTTTGACCCATGGCTTGCCTAAAAGCAAAAACATAGACACAATTAGGAATCTCAGATAAACTTAATTACTCAGAATGGTAAAAGAAACAAAACCAATTCTATTTTCCGAATTTGATATGAATGTTTCTAATATTTGAGCACCAAAATTCTGTTCTGTAGTGATTAAGATGTATAATATATCGATCCTTCTTAACAAACTTATTTCAAGTTTTGGACTTCAAATTCAGTCTTTTCACAGAATCTTCAAAACCAAATAAATTATTTTCAGAATAAAGTACGAGCATAGAATAACTCACATATAAAACATTCCCCCTTCCAACATCTTATTGCAAGAACATTGCTAACTACAATAACAGTTTGCAGATATTCTAAATTTGCCTAATATTGGTGTTCGTTATTGCAATGAATTGATATCAACTTTGCATTTGAAGTTTGAACAATAGGTTTGAGTGTTTGACACCTATCTACAGATTTATTTTTTGGAACAGAAGAATTTGATATAATAAAGACAAAATAAGAAAGATGGAACACTAAACCTAAAATCCAATCCACAATCGTACTTCAAATGCTTAGATGAATGGATCAGCCGAACCCCCAAAAATTCTGAGAAACACCCAGATGAATACGTATGCTTACAAGTATTTATCATTAAAATAATTGGGTCATAACTCATACGATATAAGTAATTGTGTTATATTGAAATTAGATTTGCAAACTTTGTGGCGACCAAAATCAGTGCTGATTTGGGTTGCTTAAGTGAAGGTGAGCCTAAAACCCATAACTATCAAAAAAATCCTCAAACTGCATCACAAATTCACAACCACAACAAACCCAATATGATGAAACATGAAACAAACAACACTCCACTAAAGCAGTAAACACAAAACCCCTTGCATATAGAAATCAGTAAATGACATTAAACCAGAATCAACAAGAAGAAAAAAACCTAATAAAACAGTAAATCAGAATCAAGCAATACACATAAATCAGTAAAGATGAGATGCTTACCTGAATCGCAAAAGAATAGAGGCGATTGGAGTTGTGGGTTGAGATGTGTGCCCTAACTCGACGGTGGACACAGAAGCACTGCAAGCAGGGGCGGTCGGCGATTGGAGTTGAGGGCGTCACCGTCGTGAGTGGGAGACCGGAATTGAGTGAAGAGAATGGGGGACTTTAACAGGAACAACTTGGCGGGATGAAATCAAAAAATTCACTTCCATTAGACTTATATAGAAACAACGATGACGACCCTTCATCTTTTCAAAAAATATTTCTTACTATTTTATCTTATTTTTTATTTAATATAAATGATACTAAAAAATTACCGTAAATTCAATATAATTTACTAGGTAAGTATTTATCCGGGTAAGAGTTATCACATTCACTTACCGTATAAGACTCTATATATTTATCATTGATGTTACCGGGTAAGATTCTCAGTTATTGTCATATTCATCAAGTGAGAAAAATAACTCGTTAAGCACTTACCGGATAAGCGTTTAGTAAACTGTCACCCTATATAAGTGGCAGAGATAGCATGAAAAAGGGGGTCCAAGGACCCCATTCAATTGTTGAAAAAAAAATTATATAGGGTAAAAAATATCAAAAATAATGTATTTAGCCTTAGTTCCCCCTAGTAAAATTTTCCAAGGGGCCCCATATTGTCCATGATTAACAAAAACGCTAAAAAAGTCTCTTGAAATCAATAAAAAAGGGGGAAAATCCTTATAAATTGACAAAAACAATAAAAAAATCCTTCAAAATCGATAAAAACACTAAGAAAATCCCTTGAAATCAACTAAAAAACTTGAACATTTTCCCAAAACACGTCGGGTGACTTTACACGCCTTTAGTCTACCTTAATGAAACCCCAGTGGACAAAAATCTTAAATCCGTCACTGCTTGAAAATGATCTAAATACTTGAAAGAAATATGCCTATATTATCTAACAAACAAGCTTTTAGTTTATGTAATTGTGAAATATGTTATATGTTTCATATAATAAAAAATTGTAATATAATTTAACAACTTGGTGTTTACATAATTAGTTGTTTCAAAGTCTACTAATGACCTAAATCCAAATGAGAAAAAAAAACTAATTAGGAAAATAAATACATGGAAACTAAAACAAGTTTTATTGTATTTTAACGTTTTCAAAACAAGCCCAAAATAAATTTTGAAATTTTTGTTCTCCAAAAATAGAAGTTTCATAAAATAAAGATTTGGGATAATTATGTTTCTAGAATAAAAACGAGTTAAAATTGGTTCTTTGTTAATTCAATGTATTATTTATGTAAAATCATTTTCGAATGGGGAAATGTTCTTTAATACTAAATAAATCTAATGATGATTACTTGACAAATACAATTGTTTTTGTTTCAGATTCTTTCCTTAGATATCATATATTTTTTTTATCAGTAATTTAACCATTTTATTGAACTCGAACTAAACCCTAAGGATTTGCATCTTTTTTGGGCCGTGAATATGCGTAAAAGGATTAAAGACTGAAACCACGTACCCTAGAACCGGCAATTCCCATTTAAAGATTGGTTAAGGTTAGTCATCATGTACATATTTTGTTAAATATCTGGTTAAGATCGGGATTATAGTTGATCAAAGCTTAGTTGAGAGTTGAGACCAGAGTCGTAAATGAGTTGACTCAAACCATCTTCCCGAATTGAGTTTGAGTTCATAAAAAAATTGACTCGGATTTTTCTTTGGGTTTTTTCAATAGGTACATGTTAATAATATGTATGTCTTTATGATCAAGTTTTGATGTATATTTTTTCATGGAATATTTCATCAAACATAGTTCCAACAGTGTTCGAAATCACTTTGTTAAACGTTGTTTTAGTGAGAATATGTAAAAGTCCATTAGATTACTTTACGGAAGAACCAATGAGGAGAGAATGAGAGTTTCAATATATATATATTGAGGAGAAAATGTCTAACTCTAGTAGATGTGACACTCTAACGGTTCTAATGGACATCCCTCCCCCCTCCTTGCCCTGCTGCGATCATCAAGAAATAAACTCAAGTTAAACAATAGGGGTGTCAAAACCGTACCAAACCAAACAAAGCAACAACAATGTGATGCATACCAGTTAACTAGCACTAACGTAATGGGTACCAACATTTTTGGGTGGTACAAATGTACCGAGAATGCAAAGTAAGCTAATACATGGTACAAAAAATCAAATTGTTGTACTTTGTGTCCAACCAGATTTTTATATATTTAATTAATTAATTAATATTCAAGTAATTACAGTGTTGCCCCAAGACTATTACCAACCGAAAACTCTTTGATCTCAAAACTACACAACCATAAAATAAAATTGAGACAATCTGGGCACTTGCACTATTGTGAGTTTAGACAGATTTTGCCAGGATACCTTGAAAAAATGCTGAAAAACTGGTCAAACCAAGATATTAAACCATGCAGGGGTGAAAAAACAAGAAAGGCATACACCGTCCTCAGAAGCACCTCACAATACCGAACCATGGGAGGAAAAACCAAGAAAGGTATACGACGTCCTCAGAAGCACCTCGCCTCACCGCACCAGTTACACGGCTATCGCAAACCAAACCAACCCAGTATATCCCACTTAAGTTAGAGCTTGGGGAGTGTAAAATATGGACAAACCTAACATCATATCCAAATGAGTAGACTGATTGTTGTTGGCTATCATGGATGAAAAACCAGTAATCAAATAAGGTGCCATTTGGCTTGAAGGATCAAATTCGATTTGAAATTGGGTTCCATTTCAAGCTCATGTTCGATTTGGAGATTTATTGGATTTACAATCTCTAGGATTTCACTGAAATCCCACAAACAACGGATTTTGAAATCCCACTGGATGATTAGTATTTTCATGGGATTTTTTAAGATTAATATTAAAAACATTTGTTTTCTAATAATTAATTAATAAAAAAACAATCTAATTGTTTATATAACTGTTTATAATTTGTTTTTATAAATTACTTATAAAGAATGGAATTCAATTTCCTTCCAAATCCTACAAACCAAACCCACCAAACATTCCAAATTCAAATTTCTCTAAGATTATGTCATGAAATCAGTAAAACTCCAATAAGATTAAGATGTTAACAAAACTTGGTCTAAAACCCTACTTTATAATATCATCTACATGTTGTTAAAAGGACTAAAAACACACACATATATATATATAGACCTCAATCATATGAAAATTTTGGAAGGTAAAATTAACAACTAGCAGTTGATTTAGTCTTCAGATAGACTAAAAACAGCTTCTAACAATAATGAATTTTGATTTTTTTCAAGCTCCAACTTTAGCAACCTTTCTCTGCTCAACTTGACCGGTCAACGGACACTGCATCTCCGTCCAACTAATTGGAACCATCGTGCCGCCTAAAAAAGAAACCATGCCAACAAGAAAAACAGTTATGAACAACATTGTTTATCTAAAGATTGAAAACCGTCAAATAACAAGTTCTTAACAATAGCTCTCATTTGATATAACCCTAATATGATATTTGGTTTAATGGTCATCACTGTCCATCGCCATCCAAAAATGTTTATAAATTAAATTATTTAAATGTTTACCTGATCAATGTCATTTATAACTGTTACATGATATACATACATATATATAGGGGCGGGTTCAAATGCAAACCCAAATTTGGTTGTGAACGTGAGGACAAAGGAGAGTGCGACACGTGTCATATTCACATTGAATAATGAAGGAAATATTTAAACTGAATAATACTTTATTCGGTCTGAATATTTTCCTTCATTATTCAGTCTGAATATGACACTTGTCGCGCTCTCCTTTGTACTCACATTCACAACCAAATTTGAGTTCGCATTTGAAATTTCCTCTCTCTCTCTCTCTCTATATATATATATATATATATGTAACCATCAAACTACTTTTTTGTGGTCAAATTGCCGATACTGTCATGTCCAGTTCTAATCGTACCAAACACCACAAACAATTTGTCCAGTCTAGTCATGTTGTGTAAAACGCTACCTTGAGTAACAAAAACCCATGAAAATTGCAAAAATTTCTCATTTAGGATGTTAAGAAAATTGCATTCATAATTTATCTTTGTAGAATTTATCTTTGCTATCGACTTTGACCCACAAGATTATCTAATCGTCACTCCATCCATCCCAAAATACATGTCCACCATAAAAAGTCACATAAATATGTATTTATTACACTTTTTAATCAACTAAATGACAATTTTACCCTTAAGGCCTTAAAAATACTAGAGGGAGTAATGATTTTTTCCTTGAACTATCTTGCATTTTTCATTGTGTTTGGTTAATAAAAATTACATTTATAGAACGATCCATCCTAAGAACCATGAAAACCAACATCAAGAATTTGAAATTCAGGCGGAAAAAGAATCTTTACCTGCCATGCTTTCTGCCGATACAACGCCCAGTTCGTTTTGTGCGGTTGAAAGATAATATGCACGCGCATCTCCTAGAGAAAGCTTATCGATGACGGTTTTGTTAAGGTAGACACTCACAGCATTGCAACATATGTGCGGCCATTGATGTGCGAGTGGCTTTTTAAGAAAATTAAGAACATGAAATCAAAATTAAACGAACCCAATATATCCCACTCGGAAGAAGGGTCTGGGAGCGGTAAGATGTATGCAGACCTTATCTCAACCACTAGGATCGAGAGGTTGTTTCCATGAAGACCCCCGGCTTGTTTCCGTAAGATAGTAACATTGGGAGGTTCAGGGGAAAACCCCTAAAAAATGAAAAACTGAGGAACACCCTGGTAACCATTCATCTGGACGGTATATACATAATACATGTGCATACAAGTAATTGAAGTTGTTTTTTGGTTTTTATGCACATGTGCATAACGGACAAACTGCTTACAAATTACTTGTATGCACATGTGAATATTGTCCGGATGAACCGTTACCAGGGTGTTCCTCAGTTTTTCATTTTTTTGCGGTTTTCCCTTGAACTGACCCTATAAAAAGTAATCAAGAAATATAAGATGTAGAATAATGATTCAATGGTGTGCAAGCAAACTATGTACTAAGGTCAAGGATGGTTTTACTAAACATATCAGAAATATATAAATATATGATTGCAGATAATCTTGAAACGAAGGATACTACAGAAGCTTTGACAATGTCACCAGGGCGGAAAGATGTATGCATATCTACTTTGTCAATCTCGGTTGCTCTGACATCTTGTTGCCTGTTTATATCAGCAAAATACAAAATTTATAACTTAGAGATTGCTAGCGGGGAAAAAACATGCATATCCAACGTATAAGTGGGAATATTTTAAAGCTTTAAATAAACATCAAGCAAGGCCTTCCACCGTTCCATATAAAGCAGAAAACATTAAATACATTAGATCTTCAGCTGTTATAGCACATTGATCCAACCATTGGGACAGGTCCAAAGAAGAACCGCAACTATTTTGAGAACCGTGGAACCAACTATTCATGATAATATTGTGATTAATATTCACGATGAATTAATTTTTTATGTTTTAACATAATCCTTAATGGTGCGTTTAGTTGTGGAAAATTTTCCAGTTTTCTAGAAAAGTTTCCAAGGAAAATGATACTCGTTTAGTCCGTTCAGTTTTCAAAAAAAATTCATTTTCTAAAATTATATGCAATTTAGAAAACTACTTTTAATACTTTTCCAGTTTTTTATTTTCTAAAAACTTTCACAAACACACTTTCACACTTTGACACTCTCTCTCTCTCTCTCTCTCTCTCTCTCTCTCACCCACACACACTCTCTAATTTGAAAAAATGGAAAATGAAAAGTGATATAAAATGCACAACCAAACGCGTTTTCTAATTTTCTAAAAATGGAAGATGGAAACTCCACCATTTCAACCAAACGCGTTTTCTAAAATTTTCATAGAAAATTGATAATGAAAACACAACTCCATTTTCTTAAAACGTTTTCTAGGAAAATGAAAACAGTTTTCCGGAACCAAACGCACCCTAAGTTTTCCATAAAAATTTAATGAATTCCTATCAAACATGAACTTTAACATAGATTACTGTGTTACTGTCTTTATTGGATTGAGTTACTCAAACAGATAGTGTTAAGATTTCAAATAATATTCAAGAGATGAAATTTGGATTTTGACTTCTGACCTCTTTCAAACTGGACTCCAAATCTGAGTTTGGCATATTGACTTCAAATACGGGATTATCCATATTTGATACAATTAACATCAATATACATGATTCATTTAGAATTTTCAACTTGTGCATATTGAATTGGTAAAGTACTCCAAAAAAAAGTTGAATGTAATGCTTACACAAATCTTAAAGACATGATTACCTGATGATGCCAGAGAACTTTTCTCGCACAGCTTTTGAACCAACACACATAATATCTGCAGAAGCCATCCTAGCCATCACCTTCGTTACCTATTGCAAGTGATAAAAGCACATCAATTTTAACATAAACCTAGTTCATCTAGAAGGGAGAACGAATATATCACAGTGAAAGAAGCATTTCAGCATTCGCTTCACCAAAATAATTGGGAATGCTCGTTGAAAAAAAAAATCAAAGGATGGTACAAGGTGAAATAAGCGAGGCCAGAATATGCATATTATATATATAGGGGTGGGTTCAAATAAGAACTCAAATTTGGTTGTGAACGTGAGGACAAATGAAAGCACGACACGTGTCATATCCAGGTTGAGTAACAAAGGAAAATATTCAGACTGAATAATACTACATTTAGTCTAAATAATATTGCATTCAGTGTGAATATTTTCCTTCACTACTCAGTCTGAATATGACACGTCAGCGCTCTCATTTGTCACACGTTCACAACCAAATTTGAGTTCGCATTTGAGCTTTCCTCTCTCTCTCTCTCTCTCTCTCTCTCTCTCTTTACATATATATATATATATATAACACGTATCAGTTCACCTATATGAATTCTGAGATTATATCATAAGCTATATAAATCAGAAATTTAAATCCTATAAGACATAATGAAGTGAATCAAGTAGCTCCACAGTCAAATAATTGGATATATTCAGCTCGTAAGAAGAAAGTAAAAATCTTTTAAACCAGAATCAGAAAATAATATTGTGGGTAAAGCAGAATATTACTCTTATAGTACATAAGCTATAAAGTATCACTCTTATAGTACATAAGCAGTAAGAATTGCTTAAGAATTATCACAAGAGTTAAAATTTTGATCCCTGTTCTTTTTCCAATTTGAGCATCCCTCTTCATCTTTAAAGCATACATGCCTCTATGGAGATAATAGATATAAGAAGGTTGTATTTTGATTCATAATCAGAAAAAAGTCCAAGAAACCAACCCTAATAGAAGAAATCTAAGTAAAGAATCTTACTCGAGCAATGATAACGCAGCCTGGCTCAGGAACAGGACCATGGGCTTTGTGTCCAATCACTTCCACAGTTGGCCTCTGACATTTAATTAGGAAAAGAAAAGATAGATAAATAAATAAATAAGAAGAAATGCATATTCATGATGATAAGAAGAAACATAAAGCAATATTATAATGGCAAGCCCGGATTCAATGTTTAGCAGCCAAGAAGTAAAACAGAAAGGATAAAAATATGCTCAATGTATAAAGAGAGGTTAAATTAACTTTAAAGTAAATGTGTAGTTGAAAGTTATAATCAATAATTTCATTTGGCTCCCTTTCGACCACAAGGAAGGAAAACTTGCCATTAATCAACAAGATCTTATTTCCTCTAAGTTCCAAAAGTTAGGTTGAAAAGCTCTAGATGCTTCAAGTAATGTTCTAATCAATCTAGTAATGACTTGCTGAAATTAAGGATAACAATTCATATTATCCCAAAACTTTCATTATTTTTTCATCAATAATATACTTTTCATTGTTTAAATGAGATATGAATGCATAGAGTACATGTAATTCTTGGCAGAGTTATCCAGTCTATACTCCCTCCATTACCAGAAAACGAGATTGTGCCCTTGACTTTCAAGGTCAAACTTATTACTACATTACAACTTCAACACTAGAAATGGATATCGTCATTCAAATTCAACACGACCATCAATTTGTCATGAAATTTCACTAAAACTTCTTCAACATCCACAAAAATTTAGACCAATCGGATTAGTTTCGAAGTTTAAAACCAGTGAGTTCGAGGTCACAGAAGTGATATTCTAATGGAGCAGCATAGTATTATCTGATATGCAGAATTGAATATGTATATATATATATATGTATATGTACCTGGTCTGGAGATTCAGGTGACGGAGGAACAATGGAACGACGGCCGGTGAGGGAGGCGTAGACGGTGTTATTGTTGGGTGCAATATATGCTCCCTTCCCTGCTTTAACTTCGAATCCTTTGCCCAATACTTCTCCTGGTGTCACCATTTCTTCCTCTGCTATTCTTTCTTGCATTCTCTCTCTTTCTCTACAGTGAGGAGTGAACGATTAAGGTTGAGAATGGAGACGAGGGTTTGCAGTACTTCAATGGCGGCCGGCGACAACACAACGACCAACGGCAAGAGTTTATACGGCGTTCCTTTCTCTTTTGGGTAAACCTATTTTAAATATCAATAATAATATTAATTTTATTAAATTAATTACGGTAAATCTAATTTGTAAAAAAAAATCATCATAAAAATTCAAATTTTTATAATTAAAACAATGTAATAAATAAGCGTAAATCGGAACCTAAAATATTCCAATTTTTGGCATGATGAATTTGTTAGACCCAAAACCCGGTTCGATTACCCAAATTTAAGACTTCTTGTTGGGACTAAATTTTAATTTTCGATAAAATCCAAATTGGTATTTTGAGCCGAGATCGTGAATAAGAGAAAAAAAAAGAATTAAAAAAAAGGGAAAAGAAATTAACCGACCCAATTTCACCAATCTTGAATCCTGAACCAAGATTTATGTTGTGTTCTCGAATTTGAAGAGAAAGAAAGGAAAAGAAAAGAGAGGAAAATAAAATTTTTGTTTGTATTCTCGAAATGAAAGTAAAAGGAAGGAAAAGAAATAAAATAAAATAATTTTCATGTTCTTGAAGAAGAAAGAAAGGAAAGGAAAAATGTCATTTTTACTAATATATCATTTAAAATAATATAATTTATGATATTAATTTTTAAATTATTTTAATTTATTTCATTTCATTTCCTTCCCTTTCCTCCAACATTTGAGAGGAAAGGTTTGGAAGGAAACTAAGCTTTATTTTATTTCGTTTTCCTTTTCTTTCTCTCCTAAAAAAGTTTCAAGAACACGAGTTTTTTTCACTTTCCTCCGCTTTCCCTCACTTTTCTTTCCTTTCTTTCGTTAAATGAGTTTCGAGAACACAATATTAGGGTTGAGCAAAACCCGATCGGTCCGAATAACCCCATCGAACCCGACCTGAAAACCCGAAAATATTCCAAACCCGATTGCGAACAAAAGGATATTTAAGAGTATGACATTTGTCCCTATTCATGAAGAATAGTATACGCAATTTTTTTACATAATTTACAATATTAATGATAAATGCCTGGTAAATATCTCAGATACATGGTGCACTTCTATTGGTCCCCGTTTACAACATAAAGCAGGTTTGCAACTGAATATACTCGTATGTAAGGAAGGGTTTAAACAAGGATAACATTTGTTATAGTCAATCACATGTGATACCGTAGTCCATCAAATTTGTTACTAAATCAAAGGGCCAAGCTGCACCACACCACCAAGTTCCCCTCAACACGTATTGTAAAATGTGATAAAGATGTTCTTACATTTTCATCAAATGAAAGTGTTCTCTTTTGAACCTCAACATGTATACAGTGGTGAACATACATTATAAAAGGTGTCGAAAAAGAGGGGGCAAGGAAGGAAGAACAACCGTTTTACTTTGGCACCTGCGAGGGGAAAGGTCCCCACTCAAATGGAAATTTTTAAAAAAATTGTAGCTAAATTTTATTTTATTTACTCTCATGTGTTTGGTTCCTCCAAATTATTTTCGGCGGTTTCTTCTGGTGGCCTAGTTCGTTTTAACGGAACCCTCCACTCTTATGCCTAACATTCGTTCTCCATATATATTGTTATTGCACCGCTAATTCTTGTAAAGTTGTAATCATGATACAATGGTAGCGTTGGTTAATGACTTTGTTAAATACTTGGTTTTTTAATTTTATGTATGTTCAAACCAACTCATATAGAAGGAAATTATATAAGTTAAATAATAATATATTTTGCTATCCGGTTAACCGATACGGTAAAAATAATAATCCAAAACGAAATTTACTGTATGTGATTAACCGAATCGTTTAACCCGCATACCGAATAACCCCAAACTGTTTTCATTTGGTTGAGTTATTCGAATTCGGTTTTTTTATACCCTATGAACCCCAAACCTGGTATCATTATCTTGTTACTGCCGATGGGCTCGGAATT
Source organism: Silybum marianum (assembly GCA_036898165.1). Taxonomy (NCBI): domain Eukaryota; kingdom Viridiplantae; phylum Streptophyta; class Magnoliopsida; order Asterales; family Asteraceae; genus Silybum; species Silybum marianum. The sequence goes on along the minus strand of CM072529.1, from coordinate 52,334,546 downwards.
TAAGTAATGGCTACGTGCACACGTGGTAGACGATGTATTCTACTTAAATATTTTTGTTATATTTATCTCTTTGATTATATGACACTCCATAAAAGGAGTTTCTTTCGAATTGATCCAAAGAAAATCATGCAAATTAACAATAATACATCAACTAATAAATCCTAACAATTAATAATTAACAATTATAACGTTGCCTAGCAAACTCTAACCCTAACAATTCATAATTAACAATTAATTTAAAAAGAAAAACAAATTATCTAACAAATTAACAATGAACTTACGCTAAACAAATTTATGGGGTCAAACCTTATTTTTATTGGGAGCTCAAACACACACACACACATATATATATATATATTTATATTAAAAAAAATTAAAATTTCATAATATAAAAAACAATTTTTTGACACTTTTTGGGTGTCATTTGACCCCCCCCCCCCCCCCACTCTATACTATCAGTCCCCGTTGTTTACCAAATGTTTATAGGAAAAACATTTACCAACAAAATCATCACCATCCTTTACCTTATCGAATAACATTATCGGTCATGAAAACATATTATTCATAAGTGTTTTTACACGATAAGCGCTTTCGGATAAGGGTCTTCTCTCTCACCTGAGATGTAATTTTTTTTGTCTTTGTCATGCCTCTGATCGTTTAAGATTCCAGGTTTTTGCAATGTTCATCCGAAAAGTAATTGACATATAGCAAGTGCTTATAAAATAAAGGTTTGCTAAAAAAAACCCCTTAGTTTTTTTTCCGTTACAATTGCCACATTATTCTAAAATGATTCATATGTTTTATTGTTATGCAATAATAACAATATATTATCTTTATGCTTAATATATTTTATGTGAGGTTTCATACATCATAAAAGATGGTATTTAGTTGAATACAATATAAATATGCGATATCAAATCTAAAAAACTATTAATCACACAAAAGAAATGTTAAACACAGTGTACGTAATACATACATGAACTAAAACAAAGTAACAACAAAAACATAATTTTAATACAATAACTTTCAAAATTTAATATTTTTTGCTTATGGATTTTATTAAAAACAAAATCGCTTATATTATAATTTACTATTTATTATAATCAGAAAAATATGTGAAATATTTGTTTTCGTAAAATAAAAAAATTAATGGATACATACATAAAATATCATAATAAATCACTTATAAAGCAAAATATATTCAACAGTGAAAAATATTTTGGATGCATTTTAAAACGGTATAAAAAATTAAAGTAACTTTAGATATTTTAAAAAGGAAAATATGCCAAATACCAACTTTTAAGTTTAAACATAAATTTTCTTGAGAATAAACGGTTTAAGTGATAATTTTTTTTAAAATGATTTAATTCAAAACTTTGGTAATTTAGTAAAGTTTTTTTTATCTTAAATAAAAATCACAAATAAGAGTAAAATAATAACATTATGTGATAAATAAGTAATGGTGATAAGATAAATAGATTTGATGACAATAAACGATTTATACATAAATCATAATAAATAACAACCATCAGGCATCAGTTGACTCACTTAACAGGTCTCAGAAGTAGCACGGTAGATGACCCAAGCAACAGAGTCAGAACACAATAGGAGCCTAGGGGGGCCATGGCCCCTGCGTTTAATCCCTTAAATACTAGATATTAGAAATATTATCAATGAATTGCGCTTAGCTCAGGTGGTTATGTGTATATGGCCCATGTATATGTGGTCGTAGGTTCTATTCTCCTCTCACACAATATTTTTTATATTGAATTAAGCTTATCAATGAAGATGTCTTGTTGGGTTCGGCCCCCTTAATTAGAAGACTTGTGTTCCCCCCTGCCAAGCAACCAACCCACAACCCCCGTTGCTCGACATGCCAAATGCTCACGTATACTCGTATTTTATGAAATTTGAACCCTTTGTTTTTTTAAGAGAAAGGATACCGCTAGTAACTCATGCATGGTTGGATCATCCAACATTTGGTTTTCAAATGCATTATTGACAATTTGACATCATGTTTTGTCATTGAAGAAAAAAAATGTAATGGAGTCTAAGGTGACGTTTGTTTTTTAAGAGGTGCTAACTCTTAAGTCTGATTTCAGTTATGAAATGGTTATAAAATGTTTAAACCAATCAGACATAAGTGGTGATTAAGAGCTTAAAATGAAAAAAACAAACAAGGCCTAAACCTTGGAGTTGTGCATACTTTTTACTTAACAACTAATCAATTTTTAAAATAAGGGATGCACCAAGTCTGTGTCTGAAAAAGTGTGAGCATAGAAGTCAGTCAATCCTAATTAGTTTTTTAAATGACCGAATTCAGTAGGACCTGAAAGGTTTGGACTCTTAATTTTTGGATCACATATGAAAGAAAAAAAATATAAGATATCAATTGCAACATCTTTGAAGCACATATATAATTAATCTACAGAGGTATTGATTAATCGATAAATTGATATATATGTATATATAATATTTTAACAAAAATGTGTTTTTGTCATTCAATAAACTTGAATTCTAATTACATAAAAAATTGCTAATTTGTGCATCATTTTGATTGAATTAGTATAGAAGATATGATCCTACATAATATTTTAATTCAATATGATATATGATTCATTTTAACGTAGATATCCCTAAAAAATTGTCCACATTTCTATTTGAGAAGTAATGAAGTGATCATAGTCCCTGATCAACATTTGCGAACTTTGACATTTAAACATCAAATAATTTCTTGCATGAATATGTGAAAGATAGACAAGTAGTTTCGTAATTTTTACAAATATTTAGCACTTTTCAAAAAAAAAAAAAAAACTGCTATTTATTTATATGTACATATATCAGGATAAATGGATAATAAAAATCCGTATATCAATATCTTACCCAAGAAAATATCGGTTAAACGAGTAACAGCTAAATGAAAAATGAATAACCCTTTTCAGCAATACTCTTATCTAACGGGTGAAATATATCAGGTAACAAGTGGACTCTTACCTATTGTCGGCTCCAAATTCTTTTTCATTTCGGAGATTACAACATTCATTATATTATTAAAATATTTCATATATTTAATAAAAAAAAATTCTAACCAAAACTTTTAATTTCAAGAGTTCTTATTAGTAGAATAAAATAAGGAAAAAATATTTTTCTCTCATGGTAATCATTTTTAGGATTTCATCAAATTCGGAGGTTTTTGCACCTTCTCATACTTTCTACGTTTTGGAGAATGTTTTGGGAAATCCGTTGGGAAAAAAATTACTCAAAATCCCTATTTTCTAGAGGGTGGCAAATGGGTCGTGTTCGGGTTGGCGGGTTAGGGAGGTTCAATCCGGACACTACCCTTTTAGCTAATCGTGTCGAGATATGTAATCCTAACCCGCACACACTCGGGTTGGCGAGTTGTAAACGAGTTGACGGGTGATAAATAGGTTGGCGGGTAACCTAATAATAATACAATTATACAACCAAATTTAAACAAAAAGTCCAAACTCAAGTTTTAAACAAATAAAAAGTCTAAACACAACCAAATTAAAACAAATAAAAAGTTCAAACACAATACCTATTACCTGTGTTTGATTTCAGAATTAAATTTGAGACTTTTAAAATGTTAGACTACAAATAAAACGTTAAGACTTTTTTTATATTTAAAATTGTTAGATTTGTGTTTGTCTTCCTTTCTTTCTTGGCCTTCAATTTATCTACCCATAAACCCACTACAATAAAGCATACAAGTAATGCAATAATATGGATAAAGAAATATTAAGCAACCTTGAAACAGGTTGGTATATGGATAAACAACATAGGTCTGCATTAATATTAATTGAAACAGGTTGGTATATGGTTCGGGTTTTGGGCGAAATTTGTTTCCTTCTGTTTCAATAGAACAGGTTCCCATATTGGGATGGTAATTTTCTGTGTTATACATCATGGTTATATGTTTGATGGTGAAATAAAAAGGCTTTTCAAAAAAAAATTAAACAACCTTGAAAAAGAAATGAATGAGGATAAAAAAAAGAAAAAAGGAGAGGATTTAATATCAACTTCAAAGAGAAAGGTATCCAAAAAGCCTTAATTTGCGATTAAATGTGTCCAACTTTAAAATACAGACAAAAGTTAATCATATAAATAATTGTGAATACATTAACAAATAATTTAATTATCAATTAATAGAATATATATTTTATCCAGTAATAAAATAAAAAATTTATAAATATTAGAGTAAATTACACTTTTGGTCCCTATGGTTACCATCTACTATCAAGAGTAGTTCCTCTTTTAAACTAATTACAATTTTAGTCATTGTAGTTGCCACTTGGTTTCAAATTTAGATTTGGTTTCAGTTTTGGTCCCTCTCACTGACTTATATTAAAATATTCAATTAACTTAAGGGTATTTTAGTCTTTTTATAATTTCTTTTAATTTTCATTTAAAATAATAGATAATTTTATTATTATATTATCATCTTTTATTATTATTAGTATATATATATATATATATACACACACACACACAAGTATTCATCTCCATGTCTATATACATACCGAGTAACCCTAAACTCCAAACCCTCCGTTTAAGCGTCGATGTTCGCTACTTCGGCGATGTCATTCGCCACCGGCTGCCGACCGTCGGTTTCTCTCTCTCTCTCTCTCTCTCTCTCCCTCTCCCTCTCTCTCGCCCTCTTCTTCACTGTGATCTCTATCTTAGTTTTCATCGGCGACTACATTAAAACATGGGCAATCTGGTTCACCATCAAGGAACAAGGGTAATCGTTGGGAAGATGTCGGGGGAGGGGTAATCTGGTTCACCATCGACTACATTAAAACAGGGGGTGGCTACATCGAAGAAAGAAAAGAGGTCGAGATGGAACACTTGTTCTGATATGGTTCACGATCTTCGAAAGTTTGCACAGATCTTCGAACCACCAAAGACCATTGTCGCGAACACCCTTGTTTTTTGATGCATTGCTTCTGGTTGGTTTTCGATCGATTGCACAGATATCCGAAAGGCGGAGAGGAGAACGGTCACCAGTAAGGGAGGCGAGCGGCACGGGGATCGGAGCTCTGGAGCTGCCATATTTCATAAATGTACACATGTATTAATATTAATAATAATAATAATAATAATATTTTTCATTATTACCTATATTTTAATTTTTATTTAAAAATTTATAGAAATCATAAAATGACTAAAATGGCCCTGAGTTAACACCTTTTTAAATAGAAATCAGACAGAGGGACCAAAATTGAAACTAAGTGGCAACCACAATGACAAAAATTGTCATTACTTTGAAAAAAGGACTACTCTTGATAGTAGGTGGTAACCACAGGGACCAAAAGTGTAATTTACTCTAAATATTATCTACGCATTAATTAGGTTTCCTTTTGTTTTTTCTTTTACATTTTTACATAAATACATAAAAAGGAAAGTTTAAATTTAAAAATAAAAGATTAATTTTATTAACTTACAACGGTCGGAAACAAAATCACTGATCATTCCTTCAACACCATTCCATAGTATCTTCCTCCCTTCTCCCTCTTCCCTGAGCGAAAACCCTAAATTCTCAAGAACCCTAAATTCTCAGGCCTTATTCACTTCTGCTGTTTGGTTTTGGTTTCGCGAGAGTGAAAATAGCAATGAGGGTGTTCCTGATTCAGAATGCCTAATTTTGGTAACTCAGAATCAACAAGTTACAGAGCAGGTAGGCTTTTTTATTTATTTATTTGGAATAATGTTTTCTCTGGTGACGGTGTTCTTGATGCTAATTAGGATTTTTTTTCTCAAACTGTTCTTTAAGAAATCAAAATGCCTAAATTTTGGGGTGAATATTCTTGATTTTCTGATTTATATTATAGTTTAACAACAAAAATTGGAGGGTTACTAATTGTATTAACTGTATCTTGGATTTATTTTGTTTCTGTTAAAGATGAGTTTCCCTAAATACAGCGGTGTTCTCTTTATGACTATGTATTTTGGGTAGATGGGTTTTTTTCTTAAAAGAAATCAAAATGCCTAAATTTTGGGTTGGATATTCTTGATTTTCTGATTTATATTATATTTTAACAACAAAATTTTGGGTAGATGGGTTTTTACTAATTGTATTTTGTTAAAGATGAGTTTGATCAAGTGATGAAATCCTAAATACAGCAGGTATGACTGTGGATTTTGGGTAGATGGGTTTGAAGATTAAATGATATATGCGTGGGTTTGCTTTGTTTCGATTGACCTGTTATATGTATGTATATATCTGCTAAATCAAGTTTTGCTTTGACAGATGTTTCCATGTTCGAGACTGCAACTTTTTGAAGGCAACAACTAATTTACCTAAAGGCGCTTTCTGCCCGAACACCTATCCAGGTGTTTTTAATCGAGTCAGCCGCTCTTTACATGGCTGGAAAACCCATTCGTGTTGCACATACATAGCATGACAGAAAATTTAAGGCCAACTCGTGCAGAAGCAACAGAAATTGCTAATGTTGTATTATACTCCACATCTATTGTTGGTAAAAGAATTTCCTAGTTAAGATCTCATTATTTGAATTTATCTTTTTGAGTCGAAGTTCTAAAATGAAATCTTTTAATTGCAATAACCAAATCTTATCTTAAATTTTTTAGCTTGAACAGATTGATGTTAAGGCCTCAGGCCAAGGGGAACAAAGAATATATAATAATGGGGCCATTGAGCAGAATGACATCTGCAATCAATTTAAACAAGGATGTGGTAGGTTTTTTGTTGCACCGCCATCTTAGGAGGCATATCGGCTTTGTTTGTTGTATAATGTGGTTTCTCTCTAAATTTCAGGAGGCAGTTAGGCTCAGTTCTCACCAAATATTTTTAAAAAATTGGGCAAAGGTATTAGATTTAAAAGAATTTCTTTAGGTAAGTTAAAGCACTTGTTGTTCTTGGATACATTTTCCATCACTTTCTGCCTTTTATGCTTAAAAATAATACTAAGTTGTATTATTTGTTTAACAGATAATTTAGTAAGTATTGTATTAGTCCAACGAATAAGTAGATTTAATTTTATGATATAGTTATTTGTTTTGCAGCTGTTCTAGATGTGGTACTTAATTGGAAGGCAAGACAATGCATGCCTTTGTAAGATAAGATACCTTTTGGGTACTAAATTGGAAGGCTATGCTTGCTGGAGAAAAAGAAAGAAGCTGCAAAGCTCAGTTATGGAACAAAATCATCACAAGTTTCCGATCTTATGGAACAAAATCATCACAAGCTCAGTTATGGAACAAAATCATCCATCTCCTTCTGTTGTCATTCCTGCTCTTCAAACTAGATGGAACATCATGACAGGTGATGATGTCGAAACTCGTGTATAATCTTGTGAGAGTTTGTATATTAAAGATGTGTTTTTGTGGCTACATGCCAATTGCATTTGCTCCATAATAAGAAATATGCAAAATTGAGATCCGTTATAAATTATTCTTGTCATTTGAGGTTGACACGGTTTTCGTTTGATAGCATGTTATTGGGGATGATTACCTTCCGTAACCACAAAAGGAGCATTAAGACGAAAGCTTCTGGCGGGCCATCTCAATCATCACTGCTGGAAACGAAGAACGAATACTGGTAAGACATTGATTCTTCTATTTATCACTTGCTTTCTTGGCATATTCTTTGTAAATGTGCCATCTTTATTTATTTTAACTAACAGGCTATAGTTGCTCTCTTGGTGAATCTACTCCAGACAGCTGAATTCGATATAAAAAAGAAGCTGCATGGGCAATATCAAATGCCACTTCTGGTGGTAGCAGTGCAATTAAGCCGTCACCAAAGGCTGAAACATACGTTGGAGACCAAATTCAAGTTTCACAGGAAGTTGAGATGGTTGGTGAATCCAGTACTTCACAGGCGGAAAGAGGGGGAGCTTCCATCCCTAAGCTCAACCACAATTATTTTGAATGAAAAAAAGAAAAAAAAGAAAAAAGAAAAAAGAAAAAAAGAAAAAAGAAAAAAGAAAAAAACAAAAAAGAAAGAAAAAAAAAAAAGAAAAAAGAAAAAAGAAGAAAGAAAAAAGAAAAAAGAAAAGAAAAAAAAAAGAAAAAAAGAAAAAAAGAAAGAAAGAAAAAAGAAACATGTTCCACACCTTCTGCCAAGTAAGGTGTCTGAGTTCCATTGCTGATTTGAGCAGCACCAGCTAATTTAGCTAATTTACCTAAAGACTGCTCTGACCAAACACCTATCCAGTCAACATTATTAGCTACCCATGGGCTTTTTCAACTTATGACATAAAGCTAATAACTTCAGGCCTCAGTGTATTCGTTATTGTTAGCAGCATGTGAGATTTCATCTCGTGGAGATCGAGACATCAATGTTTTTGTTCAACGGAGGTAAGGATTTTGAATTGGATTTTTTTATTTCTTCATTATATGTCTCCGATGCATGAGGAAAGAAAAGATGCAATTATTTTTATTTTGTTACATATACAATCAAGAAAGATGTACGTATGGTAGTACATGCATTTCATTTTATAGTTTGCATTCGCCAAACAATACAAGTCTCGAAATACGAGGCGGATGGGATTATGGGAACACACTACAAAGTATTTCGTCAATGAATATCTCAGCTTAATGAAATTGTGTTTTGCCATTTGACTTGGGTTGGTTCACTCAACGAAATTCAACTAAAAATAATGATCGGGGATTCAAGTGACGTGTCTTTGCTCCTATTTTCCTTGAGTTGCATTCTTTGCAATAACAAAACTAGGCCACACAATTGGGGTAGAAATATTGACGTTTTCACCCCCTGGTAGAGATATAGAAGTATAGATATTGCTTCGGTTCATTTTATTTGTAGATATTGCTATTTTTACGTGCCTAGTTCATTATCTTTGAAATGTTAGGTCACCATTTATAGTTGGAGATAAGGTTTCATTTCCATATATACAAGCTGAGGTGAATACAGGATATGGTGAATAACATTTTTCATTGAAATTGAACTTCTTTAGATTGGAGTTTTAACGTGTGTGTACGTGAGGAACAACCTCTTGTGCTTGAATCCCTGCTACGTTAGTCATGTTGCAGTAGCTTAAGTTAATTCCTATGATGCAGGTTTTGGATTCTTCATCGTTTTGGGAAGGAGGACTCAGTTATTCCTATCTGCGAATAACTTTGAGGCAGTACCTAAACCCATTGAAGGATTGATCAGGTAAAGTTTTCGGATGAGGGTTGCTTCTATATTGATCAGTTAACTTTGCATTTGATAGAATCTGATAATCTCTCGGTATCTTATTCTTTGGCCGGTGTGCTTATACTATTACTATCCCCGAACTTTCATCAATAAGCTCTTATCAAGTGTATGTTGAGGTTAGCATATTTGGATTAATGTATCATGTACAGATGAATCTGCAAATTCTGATAGGGGCCAACATTTAACAGGTTGTATGTGAAGAGTTGGATTGGCTTCCATTCTATCCAGGTGATATTTGATGCTCAGAAAGGCTCACATGGTCATAGAAGTAAACAAGTTCCTCCAAATGAAGATGTTGTCCCTCTTGTTTTAGATGTTTCTTCACACTGGATTCAGAGCTTTATTAAATATAGTAAATGGCTTGAAAACCCTTCTAATGTCAAGGCTGCAAGATTCCTTTTTAGAGGGTATGCCATCGTTCTTTTTTGCTTTTCTTCATAGATTTAAAATATAATTTGGCTCTTAATTAGGTGATCAAAGTCAAAATTTTCTTATTTCAGGCACAACATCTTACAGGAGTCTATGGAAGAATTAGGCCCGCCTACCCAAGTAAGTAGAATGCAATGTGACCAACCTCTGTTCTGTCTCCGTACATAATTACATTTTCTGTGATGAATGTTGAATCGTATCACTTGGGTAGGCTACAAGGCAGCAAATCTGTCTCTTTACATATATAAGACATTTTGTGTTGAGGTTTACCACAGTCAAATCCGTTAGCAAAGACACGAATCAATTAGGTGCTAAATACAAGGTAGGAGAAATATGTAGTACACACATATTTTATATTGCCTTACAAGAAGCAGCCATTATCCGAACCCAGTTGGGTAGGCTAAGAATGAACTGAATAGAAATTATAGAGGAGTAACCATAAAAAAATGAACCTCCTACATGAGAGGCCTCTTTCCACACATTCTTATCTAAAACTAACTCCTTCAACGTCTTTAAAGACACCTATTTAGGGAAGTACCGGGCTTATTTGGTTTGGTTACATATCCTATTTCTAGTGCATGACCTCCCCACCAACACACACAAAAATAAATAAATAAATAAATAAATAAGTGAAAAGAAGAAGAAAAGAAAATAATTTGTAGCTCCTCGATTGCTTCAGAAGATGGTCCCAGGAAAGAAAGGCCTTTTGGTAATGTGAATTCTATAATGGATTACTGCAAAGAAATTGATATGGTATGAGGTTTTCTTTTTAGCACAAGGATTAAGAGTAGTAAAGGGTTTAGGAGTTCCACAAGGTCTTGTTCATTTAGCATGTGTCATGTGTTCTTTTTCTGTTCTTTGAGTCAATTTAGCACATTTATGCAAGTTATATCAATGTTAACCCCATATATTCTTAAAATTATCAATTCTTGTCTCCCTTTTATCGTGAATCCGATGACCCTTTCACCCAAAAAGAAAATAGAAAAAAACATAATAAATAAGAAAATACCGGAATGGCTGAGTATTCCTTGTATTTGTGTATAGGAGGATATTAGAATGACTGATGAAGCTGGTAATTATTCCAAAGATGCTGGCGGGGTTCTTGTGGTCGAGGCACCAGAGAAAGAGAATATCATCGGAAGGTCCATAAACAAGTTCAAAGGAACTACCACAGTAAACACTTCCCCTTCACTCTTGTATACTTAATCCTGTTTTATGATTTATGCATTTATTCGTTTCTCTGCATATCAATTTGTTTAATCAGAGCACCAAAAGTGTGTAGTGTGACCTCATATTCACACTGTGTCTCTTCCTCTTTTAGATTTGATTAGATTTTGCTTTTGTTCAAATGTTAATATTCGTTATTATATTTGCTTTTGTTTTTTCTTTTACATTTTTACATAAATACATAAAAAGGAAAGTTTAAATTTAAAAATAAAAGATTAATTTTATTAACTTACAACGGTCGGAAACAAAATCACTGATCATTCCTTCAACACCATTCCATAGTATCTTCCTCCCTTCTCCCTCTTCCCTGAGCGAAAACCCTAAATTCTCAAGAACCCTAAATTCTCAGGCCTTATTCACTTCTGCTGTTTGGTTTTGGTTTCGCGAGAGTGAAAATAGCAATGAGGGTGTTCCTGATTCAGAATGCCTAATTTTGGTAACTCAGAATCAACAAGTTACAGAGCAGGTAGGCTTTTTTATTTATTTATTTGGAATAATGTTTTCTCTGGTGACGGTGTTCTTGATGCTAATTAGGATTTTTTTCTCAAACTGTTCTTTAAGAAATCAAAATGCCTAAATTTTGGGGTGAATATTCTTGATTTTCTGATTTATATTATAGTTTAACAACAAAAATTGGAGGGTTACTAATTGTATTAACTGTATCTTGGATTTATTTTGTTTCTGTTAAAGATGAGTTTCCCTAAATACAGCGGTGTTCTCTTTATGACTATGTATTTTGGGTAGATGGGTTTTTTTCTTAAAAGAAATCAAAATGCCTAAATTTTGGGTTGGATATTCTTGATTTTCTGATTTATATTATATTTTAACAACAAAATTTTGGGTAGATGGGTTTTTACTAATTGTATTTTGTTAAAGATGAGTTTGATCAAGTGATGAAATCCTAAATACAGCAGGTATGACTGTGGATTTTGGGTAGATGGGTTTGAAGATTAAATGATATATGCGTGGGTTTGCTTTGTTTCGATTGACCTGTTATATGTATGTATATATCTGCTAAATCAAGTTTTGCTTTGACAGATGTTTCCATGTTCGAGACTGCAACTTTTTGAAGGCAACAACTAATTTACCTAAAGACTGCTCTGCCCGAACACCTATCCAGGTGTTTTTAATCGAGTCAGCCGCTCTTTACATGGCTGGAAAACCCATTCGTGTTGCACATACATAGCATGACAGAAAATTTAAGGCCAACTCGTGCAGAAGCAACAGAAATTGCTAATGTTGTATTATACTCCACATCTATTGTTGGTAAAAGAATTTCCTAGTTAAGATCTCATTATTTGAATTTATCTTTTTGAGTCGAAGTTCTAAAATGAAATCTTTTAATTGCAATAACCAAATCTTATCTTAAATTTTTTAGCTTGAACAGATTGATGTTAAGGCCTCAGGCCAAGGGGAACAAAGAATATATAATAATGGGGCCATTGAGCAGAATGACATCTGCAATCAATTTAAACAAGGATGTGGTAGGTTTTTTGTTGCACCGCCATCTTAGGAGGCATATCGGCTTTGTTTGTTGTATAATGTGGTTTCTCTAAATTTCGGGAGGCGATTAGGCTCAGTTCTCACCAAATATTTTTAAAAAATTGGGCAAAGGTATTAGATTTAAAAGAATTTCTTTAGGTAAGTTAAAGCACTTGTTGTTCTTGGATACATTTTCCATCACTTTCTGCCTTTTATGCTTAAAAATAATACTAAGTTGTATTATTTGTTTAACAGATAATTTAGTAAGTATTGTATTAGTCCAACGAATAAGTAGATTTAATTTTATGATATAGTTATTTGTTTTGCAGCTGTTCTAGATGTGGTACTTAATTGGAAGGCAAGACAATGCATGCCTTTGTAAGATAAGATACCTTTTGGGTACTAAATTGGAAGGCTATGCTTGCTGGAGAAAAAGAAAGAAGCTGCAAAGCTCAGTTATGGAACAAAATCATCACAAGTTTCCGATCTTATGGAACAAAATCATCACAAGCTCAGTTATGGAACAAAATCATCCATCTCCTTCTGTTGTCATTCCTGCTCTTCAAACTAGATGGAACATCATGACAGGTGATGATGTCGAAACTCAGGTATAATCTTGTGAGAGTTTGTATATTAAAGATGTGTTTTTGTGGCTACATGCCAATTGCATTTGCTCCATAATAAGAAATATGCAAAATTGAGATCTGTTATAAATTATTCTTTGTCATTTGAGGTTGACACGGTTTTTCGTTTGATAGCATGTTATTGGGGATGATTACCTTCCGTAACCACAAAAGGAGCATTAAGACGAAAGCTTGCTGCTGGGCCATCTCAATCATCACTGCTGGAAACGAAGAACGAATACTGGTAAGACATTGATTCTTCTATTTATCACTTGCTTTCTTGGCATATTCTTTGTAAATGTGCCATCTTTATTTCATTTTAACTAACAGGCTATAGTTGCTCTCTTGGTGAATCTACTCCAGACAGCTGAATTCGATATAAAAAAGAAGCTGCATGGGCAATATCAAATGCCACTTCTGGTGGTAGCAGTGCAATTAAGCCGTCACCAAAGGCTGAAACATCTGTTGGAGACCAAATTCAAGTTTCACAGGAAGTTGAGATGGTTGGTGAATCCAGTACTTCACAGGCGGAAAGAGGGGGAGCTTCCATCCCTAAGCTCAACCACAATTATTTTGAATGAAAAAAAGAAAAAAAAGAAAAAAGAAAAAAGAAAAAAAGAAAAAAGAAAAAAGAAAAAAACAAAAAAGAAAGAAAAAAAGAAAAAAAGAAAAAAGAAAAAAGAAAAAAGAAAAAAGAAAAAAGAAAAAAGAAAAAAGAACAAAGAAAGAAAAAAAGAAAAAAGAAAAAAGAAAAAAGAAAAAAAAAGAAAAAAAAAAAGAAAAAAAGAAAGAAAGAAAAAAGAAACATGTTCCACACCTTCTGCCAAGTAAGGTGTCTGAGTTCCATTGCTGATTTGAGCAGCACCAGCTAATTTAGCTAATTTACCTAAAGACTGCTCTGACCAAACACCTATCCAGTCAACATTATTAGCTACCCATGGGCTTTTTCAACTTATGACATAAAGCTAATAACTTCAGGCCTCAGTGTATTCGTTATTGTTAGCAGCATGTGAGATTTCATCTCGTGGAGATCGAGACATCAATGTTTTTGTTCAACGGAGGTAAGGATTTTGAATTGGATTTTTTTATTTCTTCATTATATGTCTCCCGATCTGCATGAGGAAAGAAAAGATGCAATTATTTTTATTTTGTTACATATACAATCAAGAAAGATGTACGTGGTAGTACATACGTTTCATTTTATAGTTTGCATTCGCCAAACAATACAAGTCTCGAAATACGGAAATGAGATGGGATTATGGGAACACACTTCAAAGTATTTCGTCAATGAATATCTCGGTTAATGAAATTGTGTTTTGCCATTTGACTTGGGTTGGTTCACTCAACTAAATTCAACTAAAAATAATGATCGGGGATTCAAGTGACGAGGTCTTTGCTCTATTTTCCTTGAGTTGCATTCTTTGCAATAACAAAACTAGGCCACACAATTGGGGTAAAAATATTGACGTTTTCACCCCCTGGTAGAGATATAGAAGTATAGATATTGCTTCAGTTCATTTTATTTGTAGATATTGCTATTTTATGTCTGCCTAGTTCATTATGCTGAAATGTTAGGTCACCATTTATAGTTGGAGATAAGGTTTCATTTCCATATATACAAGCTGAGGTGAATACAGGATATGGTGAATAACATTTTTCATTGAAATTGAACTTCTTTAGATTGGAGTTTTAACGTGTGTGTACGTGAGGAACAACCTCTTGTGCTTGAATCCCTGCTACGTTAGTCATGTTGCAGTAGCTTAAGTTAATTCCTATGATGCAGGTTTTGGATTCTTCATCGTTTTGGGAAGGAGGACTCAGTTATTCCTATCTGCGAATAACTTTGAGGCAGTACCTAAACCCATTGAAGGATTGATCAGGTAAAGTTTTCGGATGAGGGTTGCTTCTATATTGATCAGTTAACTTTGCATTTGATAGAATCTGATAATCTCTCGGTATCTTATTGCTGGCAGTGTGCTTATACTATTACTATCCCCAGCTTTCATCAATAAGCTCTTATCAAGTGTATGTTGAGGTTAGCATATTTGGATTAATGTATCATGTACGGATGAATGCAAATTCGATAGGGCCAACATTTAACGAGGTTGTATGTGAAGAGTTGGATTGGCTTCCATTCTATCCAGGTGATATTGATGCTCAGAAAGGCTCACATGGTCATAGAAGTAAACAAGTTCCTCCAAATGAAGATGTTGTCCCTCTTGTTTTAGATGTTTCTTCACACTGGATTCAGAGCTTTATTAAATATAGTAAATGGCTTGAAAACCCTTCTAATGTCAAGGCTGCAAGATTCCTTTTTAGAGGGTATGCCATCTGTTCTTTTTTGCTTTTCTTCATAGATTTAAAATATAATTTGGCTCTTAATTAGGTGATCAAAGTCAAAATTTTCTTATTTCAGGCACAACATCTTACAGGAGTCTATGGAAGAATTAGGCCCGCCTACCCAAGTAAGTAGAATGCAATGTGACCAACCTCTGTTCTGTCTCCGTACATAATTACATTTTCTGTGATGAATGTTGAATCGTATCACTTGGGTAGGCTACGAGGCGGCAAATCTGTCTCTTTACATATATAAGACATTTTGTGTTGAGGTTTACCACAGTCAAATCCGTTAGCAAAGACACGAATCAATTAGGTGCTAAATACAAGGTAGGAGAAATATGTAGTACACACATATTTTATATTGCCTTACAAGAAGCAGCCTTTATCCGAACCCAGTTGGGTAGGCTAAGAATGAACTGAATAGAAATTATAGAGGAGTAACCATAAAAAAATGAACCTCCTACATGAGAGGCCTCTTTCCACACATTCTTATCTAAAACTAACTCCTTCAACGTCTTTAAAGACACCTATTTAGGGAAGTACCGGGCTTATTTGGTTTGGTTACATATCCTATTTCTAGTGCATGACCTCCCCACCAACACACACAAAAATAAATAAATAAATAAGTGAAAAGAAGAAGAAAAGAAAATAATTTGTAGCTCCTCGATTGCTTGAGAAGATGGTCCCGGGGAAAGAAAGGCCTTTTGGTAATGTGAATTCTATAATGGATTACGCAAAGAAATTGATATGGTATGAGGTTTTCTTTTTAGCACAAGGATTAAGAGTAGTAAAGGGTTTAGGAGTTCCACAAGGTCTTGTTCATTTAGCATGTGTCATGTGTTCTTTTTACATTCTTTGAGTCAATTTAGCACATTTATGCAAGTTATATCAATGTTAACCCCATATATTCTTAAAATTATCAATTCTTGTCTCCCTTTTATCGTGAATCCGATGACCCTTTCACCCAAAAAGAAAATAGAAAAAAACATAATAAATAAGAAAATACGGAATGGTGAGTATTCCTTGTATTTGTGTATAGGAGGATATTAGAATGACCGATGATGTCGGTAATTATTCCAAAGATCTTTGGCGGGGTTCTTGTGGTCGAGGCACCGGAGAAAGAGAATATCATCGGAAGGTCCATAAACAAGTTCAAAGGAACTACCACGGTAAACACTTCCCCTTCACTCTTGTATACTTAATCCGTTTTATGATTTATGCATTTATTCGTTTCTCTGCATATCAATTTGTTTAATCAGAGCACCAAAAGTGTGTAGTGTGACCTCATATTCACACTGTGTCTCTTCCTCTTTTAGATTTGATTAGATTTTGCTTTTGTTCAAATGTTAATATTCGTTATTATATTTGCTTTTGTTTTTTCTTTTACATTTTTACATAAATACATAAAAAGGAAAGTTTAAATTTAAAAATAAAAGATTAATTTTATTAACTTACAACGGTCGGAAACAAAATCACTGATCATTCCTTCAACACCATTCCATAGTATCTTCCTCCCTTCTCCCTCTTCCCTGAGCGAAAACCCTAAATTCTCAAGAACCCTAAATTCTCAGGCCTTATTCATACTGCTTTGTTTGGTTTTGGTTTCGCGAGAGTGAAAATAGCAATGAGGGTGTTCCTGATTCAGAATGCCTAATTTTGGTAACTCAGAATCAACAAGTTACAGAGCAGGTAGGCTTTTTTATTTATTTATTTGGAATAATGTTTTCTACGGTGACGGTGTTCTTGATGCTAATTAGGATTTTTTTTCTCAAGCATTCTTTAAGAAATCAAAATGCCTAAATTTTGGGGTGAATATTCTTGATTTTGATTTATATTATAGTTTAACAACAAAAATTGGAGGGTTACTAATTGTATTAAGCGTATCTTGGATTTATTTTGTTTACGTTAAAGATGAGTTTCCCTAAATACGGCGGTGTTCTCTTTATGACTATGTATTTTGGGTAGATGGGTTTTTTTCTTAAAAGAAATCAAAATGCCTAAATTTTGGGTTGGATATTCTTGATTTTACGATTTATATTATATTTTAACAACAAAATTTTGGGTAGATGGGTTTTTACTAATTGTATTTTGTTAAAGATGAGTTTGATCAAGTGATGAAATCCTAAATACGGCGGTATATTTGTGGATTTTGGGTAGATGGGTTTGAAGATTAAATGATATATGCGTGGGTTTGCTTTGTTTCGATTGACTGTTATATGTATGTATATATACGCTAAATCAAGTTTTGCTTTGACAGATGTTTCCATGTTCGAGACGCAACTTTTTGAAGGCAACAACTAATTTACCTAAAGACGCTTTCTGCCCGAACACCTATCCAGGTGTTTTTAATTGAGTCAGCCGCTCTTTACATGGCTGGAAAACCCATTCGTGTTGCACATACATAGCATGACAGAAAATTTAAGGCCAACTCGTGCAGAAGCAACAGAAATTGCTAATGTTGTATTATACTCCACATCTATTGTTGGTAAAAGAATTTCCTAGTTAAGATCTCATTATTTGAATTTATCTTTTTGAGTCAAAGTTCTAAAATGAAATCTTTTAATTGCAATAACCAAATCTTATCTTAAATTTTTTAGCTTGAACAGATTGATGTTAAGGCCTCAGGCCAAGGGGAACAAAGAATATATAATAATGGGGCCATTGAGCAGAATGACATCTACAATCAATTTAAACAAGGATGTGGTAGGTTTTTTGTTGCACCGCCATCTTAGGAGGCATATCGGCTTTGTTTGTTGTATAATGTGGTTTCTCTCTAAATTTCAGGAGGCAGTTAGGCTCAGTTCTCACCAAATATTTTTAAAAAATTGGGCAAAGGTATTAGATTTAAAAGAATTTCTTTAGGTAAGTTAAAGCACTTGTTGTTCTTGGATACATTTTCCATCACTTTCTGCCTTTTATGCTTAAAAATAATACTAAGTTGTATTATTTGTTTAACCGATAATTTAGTAAGTATTGTATTAGTCCAACGAATAAGTAGATTTAATTTTATGATATAGTTATTTGTTTTGCGGTACATTCTAGATGTGGTACTTAATTGGAAGGCAAGACAATGCATGCCTTTGTAAGATAAGATACCTTTTGGGTACTAAATTGGAAGGCTATGCTTCTTTGGAGAAAAAGAAAGAAGGCTATAGCTCGGTTATGGAACAAAATCATCACAAGTTTCGATCTTATGGAACAAAATCATCACAAGCTCAGTTATGGAACAAAATCATCCATCTCCTTCTGTTGTCATTCCTGCTCTTCAAACTAGATGGAACATCATGACAGGTGATGATGTCGAAACTCAGGTATAATCTTGTGAGAGTTTGTATATTAAAGATGTGTTTTTGTGGCTACATGCCAATTGCATTTGCTCCATAATAAGAAATATGCAAAATTGAGATCTGTTATAAATTATTGCTGTCATTTGAGGTTGACACGGTTTTTCGTTTGATAGCATGTTATTGGGGATGATTACCTTCCGTAACCACAAAAGGAGCATTAAGACGAAAGCTTCTTCTTGGGCCATCTCAATCATCAACTGGGAAACGAAGAACGAATACTGGTAAGACATTGATTCTTCTATTTATCACTTGCTTTCTTGGCATATTCTTTGTAAATGTGCCATCTTTATTTCATTTTAACTAACAGGCTATAGTTGCTCTCTTGGTGAATCTACTCAGGCAATTTGAATTCGATATAAAAAAAGAAATTTGCATGGGCAATATCAAATGCCACTTACGGTGGTAGCGATTGCAATTAAGCCGTCACCAAAGGCTGAAACATCTGTTGGAGACCAAATTCAAGTTTCACAGGAAGTTGAGATGGTTGGTGAATCCAGTACTTCACAGGTGGAAAGAGGGGGAGCTTCCATCCCTAAGCTCAACCACAATTATTTTGAATGAAAAAAAGAAAAAAAGAAAAAAGAAAAAAGAAAAAAAGAAAAAGAAAAAAGAAAAAAACAAAAGAAAGAAAAAAAGAAAAAAAGAAAAAAAAAAAGAAAAAAGAAAAAAGAAAAAAGAAAAAAGAAAAAAGAACAAAGAAAGAAAAAAAGAAAAAAGAAAAAAGAAAAAAGAAAAAAAAAGAAAAAAAAAAAGAAAAAAAGAAAGAAAGAAAAAAGAAACATGTTCCACACCTTCTGCCAAGTAAGGTGTACGAGTTCCATTCTTGATTTGAGCGGCACCGACTAATTTAGCTAATTTACCTAAAGATCGCTCGACCAAACACCTATCCGGTCAACATTATTAGCTACCCATGGGCTTTTCAACTTATGACATAAAGCTAATAACTTCAGGCCTCAGTGTATTCGTTATTGTTAGCAGCATGTGAGATTTCATCTCGTGGAGATCGAGACATCAATGTTTTTGTTCAACGGAGGTAAGGATTTTGAATTGGATTTTTTTATTTCTTCATTATATGTCTCCAGTCTGCATGAGGAAAGAAAAGATGCAATTATTTTTATTTTGTTACATATACAATCAAGAAAGATGTACGTAGTGGTAGTCTGTCTGTTTCATTTTATAGTTTGCATTCGCCAAACAATACAAGTCTCGAAATACAGAGGCAGATGGGATTATGGGAACACACTTCAAAGTATTTCGTCAATGAATATCTCAGCTTAATGAAATTGTGTTTTGCCATTTGACTTGGGTTGGTTCACTCAACTAAATTCAACTAAAAATAATGATCAGGGGATTCAAGTGACAGGTCTTTGCTCCTATTTTCCTTGAGTTGCATTCTTTGCAATAACAAAACTAGGCCACACAATTGGGGTAAAAATATTGACGTTTTCACCCCGGTAGAGATATAGAAGTATAGATATTGCTTCAGTTCATTTTATTTGTAGATATTGCTATTTTATGTCTGCCTAGTTCATTATGCTGAAATGTTAGGTCACCATTTATAGTTGGAGATAAGGTTTCATTTCCATATATACAAGCTGAGGTGAATACAGGATATGGTGAATAACATTTTTCATTGAAATTGAACTTCTTTAGATTGGAGTTTTAACGTGTGTGTACGTGAGGAACAACCTCTTGTGCTTGAATCCCTGCTACGTTAGTCATGTTGCAGTAGCTTAAGTTAATTCCTATGATGCGAGTTTTGGATTCTTCATCGTTTTGGGAAGGAGGACTCGATTATTCCTATCTGCGAATAACTTTGAGCGATACCTAAACCCGTTGAAGGATTGATCGGGTAAAGTTTTCGGATGAGGGTTGCTTCTATATTGATCAGATTAACTTTGCATTTGATAGAATACGATAATCTCTCGGTATCTTATTCTTTGGCGGTGTGCTTATACTATTACTATCCCGAACTTTCATCAATAAGCTCTTATCAAGTGTATGTTGAGGTTAGCATATTTGGATTAATGTATCATGTACAGATGAATCTGCAAATTCTGATAGGGGCCAACATTTAACAGGTTGTATGTGAAGAGTTGGATTGGCTTCCATTCTATCCAGGTGATATTGATGCTCAGAAAGGCTCACATGGTCATAGAAGTAAACAAGTTCCTCCAAATGAAGATGTTGTCCCTCTTGTTTTAGATGTTTCTTCACACTGGATTCAGAGCTTTATTAAATATAGTAAATGGCTTGAAAACCCTTCTAATGTCAAGAAATTTGCAAGATTCCTTTTTAGAGGGTATGCCATCTGTTCTTTTTTGCTTTTCTTCATAGATTTAAAATATAATTTGGCTCTTAATTAGGTGATCAAAGTCAAAATTTTCTTATTTCAGGCACAACATCTTACAGGAGTCTATGGAAGAATTAGGCCCGCCTACCCAAGTAAGTAGAATGCAATGTGACCAACCTCTGTTCTGTCTCCGTACATAATTACATTTTCTGTGATGAATGTTGAATCGTATCACTTGGGTAGGCTACAAGGCAGCAAATCTGTCTCTTTACATATATAAGACATTTTGTGTTGAGGTTTACCACAGTCAAATCCGTTAGCAAAGACACGAATCAATTAGGTGCTAAATACAAGGTAGGAGAAATATGTAGTACACACATATTTTATATTGCCTTACAAGAAGCAGCCTTTATCCGAACCCAGTTGGGTAGGCTAAGAATGAACTGAATAGAAATTATAGAGGAGTAACCATAAAAAAATGAACCTCCTACATGAGAGGCCTCTTTCCACACATTCTTATCTAAAACTAACTCCTTCAACGTCTTTAAAGACACCTATTTAGGGAAGTACCGGGCTTATTTGGTTTGGTTACATATCCTATTTCTAGTGCATGACCTCCCCACCAACACACACAAAAATAAATAAATAAATAAGTGAAAAGAAGAAGAAAAGAAAATAATTTGTAGCTCCTCGATTGCTTCAGAAGATGGTCCCAGGAAAGAAAGGCCTTTTGGTAATGTGAATTCTATAATGGATTACTGCAAAGAAATTGATATGGTATGAGGTTTTCTTTTTAGCACAAGGATTAAGAGTAGTAAAGGGTTTAGGAGTTCCACAAGGTCTTGTTCATTTAGCATGTGTCATGTGTTCCTTTTCTGTTCTTTGAGTCAATTTAGCACATTTATGCAAGTTATATCAATGTTAACCCCATATATTCTTAAAATTATCAATTCTTGTCTCCCTTTTATCGTGAATCCGATGACCCTTTCACCCAAAAAGAAAATAGAAAAAAACATAATAAATAAGAAAATACCGGAATGGCTGAGTATTCCTTGTATTTGTGTATAGGAGGATATTAGAATGACCGATGATGGTAATTATTCCAAAGATCTTTGGCGGGGTTCTTGTGGTCGAGGCACCGAGAGAAAGAGAATATCATCGGAAGGTCCATAAACAAGTTCAAAGGAACTACCACGGTAAACACTTCCCCTTCACTCTTGTATACTTAATCTGTTTTATGATTTATGCATTTATTCGTTTCTCTGCATATCAATTTGTTTAATCAGAGCACCAAAAGTGTGTAGTGTGACCTCATATTCACACTGTGTCTCTTCCTCTTTTAGATTTGATTAGATTTTGCTTTTGTTCAAATGTTAATATTCGTTATTATATTTGCTTTTGTTTTTTCTTTTACATTTTTACATAAATACATAAAAAGGAAAGTTTAAATTTAAAAATAAAAGATTAATTTTATTAACTTACAACGGTCGGAAACAAAATCACTGATCATTCCTTCAACACCATTCCATAGTATCTTCCTCCCTTCTCCCTCTTCCCTGAGCGAAAACCCTAAATTCTCAAGAACCCTAAATTCTCAGGCCTTATTCACTTCTGCTGTTTGGTTTTGGTTTCGCGAGAGTGAAAATAGCAATGAGGGTGTTCCTGATTCAGAATGCCTAATTTTGGTAACTCAGAATCAACAAGTTACAGAGCAGGTAGGCTTTTTTATTTATTTATTTGGAATAATGTTTTCTCTGGTGACGGTGTTCTTGATGCTAATTAGGATTTTTTTTCTCAAACTGTTCTTTAAGAAATCAAAATGCCTAAATTTTGGGGTGAATATTCTTGATTTTCTGATTTATATTATAGTTTAACAACAAAAATTGGAGGGTTACTAATTGTATTAACTGTATCTTGGATTTATTTTGTTTCTGTTAAAGATGAGTTTCCCTAAATACAGCGGTGTTCTCTTTATGACTATGTATTTTGGGTAGATGGGTTTTTTTCTTAAAAGAAATCAAAATGCCTAAATTTTGGGTTGGATATTCTTGATTTTCTGATTTATATTATATTTTAACAACAAAATTTTGGGTAGATGGGTTTTTACTAATTGTATTTTGTTAAAGATGAGTTTGATCAAGTGATGAAATCCTAAATACAGCAGGTATGACTGTGGATTTTGGGTAGATGGGTTTGAAGATTAAATGATATATGCGTGGGTTTGCTTTGTTTCGATTGACCTGTTATATGTATGTATATATCTGCTAAATCAAGTTTTGCTTTGACAGATGTTTCCATGTTCGAGACTGCAACTTTTTGAAGGCAACAACTAATTTACCTAAAGACTGCTCTGCCCGAACACCTATCCAGGTGTTTTTAATTGAGTCAGCCGCTCTTTACATGGCTGGAAAACCCATTCGTGTTGCACATACATAGCATGACAGAAAATTTAAGGCCAACTCGTGCAGAAGCAACAGAAATTGCTAATGTTGTATTATACTCCACATCTATTGTTGGTAAAAGAATTTCCTAGTTAAGATCTCATTATTTGAATTTATCTTTTTGAGTCGAAGTTCTAAAATGAAATCTTTTAATTGCAATAACCAAATCTTATCTTAAATTTTTTAGCTTGAACAGTTGATGTTAAGGCCTCGGCCGAGGGGAACAAAGAATATATAATAATGGGGCCATTGAGCAGAATGACATCTGCAATCAATTTAAACAAGGATGTGGTAGGTTTTTTGTTGCACCGCCATCTTAGGAGGCATATCGGCTTTGTTTGTTGTATAATGTGGTTTCTCTCTAAATTTCAGGAGGCAGTTAGGCTCAGTTCTCACCAAATATTTTTAAAAAATTGGGCAAAGGTATTAGATTTAAAAGAATTTCTTTAGGTAAGTTAAAGCACTTGTTGTTCTTGGATACATTTTCCATCACTTTTGCCTTTTATGCTTAAAAATAATACTAAGTTGTATTATTTGTTTAACAGATAATTTAGTAAGTATTGTATTAGTCCAACGAATAAGTAGATTTAATTTTATGATATAGTTATTTGTTTTGCAGCTGTTCTAGATGTGGTACTTAATTGGAAGGCAAGACAATGCATGCCTTTGTAAGATAAGATACCTTTTGGGTACTAAATTGGAAGGCTATGCTTGCTGGAGAAAAAGAAAGAAGGCTATAGCTCAGTTATGGAACAAAATCATCACAAGTTTCCGATCTTATGGAACAAAATCATCACAAGCTCAGTTATGGAACAAAATCATCCATCTCCTTCTGTTGTCATTCCTGCTCTTCAAACTAGATGGAACATCATGACAGGTGATGATGTCGAAACTCAGGTATAATCTTGTGAGAGTTTGTATATTAAAGATGTGTTTTTGTGGCTACATGCCAATTGCATTTGCTCCATAATAAGAAATATGCAAAATTGAGATCTGTTATAAATTATTGCTGTCATTTGAGGTTGACACGGTTTTTCGTTTGATAGCATGTTATTGGGGATGATTACCTTCCGTAACCACAAAAGGAGCATTAAGACGAAAGCTTGCTGCTGGGCCATCTCAATCATCACTGCTGGAAACGAAGAACGAATACTGGTAAGACATTGATTCTTCTATTTATCACTTGCTTTCTTGGCATATTCTTTGTAAATGTGCCATCTTTATTTCATTTTAACTAACAGGCTATAGTTGCTCTCTTGGTGAATCTACTCCAGACAGCTGAATTCGATATAAAAAAGAAGCTGCATGGGCAATATCAAATGCCACTTCTGGTGGTAGCAGTGCAATTAAGCCGTCACCAAAGGCTGAAACATCTGTTGGAGACCAAATTCAAGTTTCACAGGAAGTTGAGATGGTTGGTGAATCCAGTACTTCACAGGCGGAAAGAGGGGGAGCTTCCATCCCTAAGCTCAACCACAATTATTTTGAATGAAAAAAAGAAAAAAAAGAAAAAAGAAAAAAGAAAAAAAGAAAAAAGAAAAAAGAAAAAAACAAAAAAGAAAGAAAAAAAGAAAAAAAGAAAAAAGAAAAAAGAAAAAAGAAAAAAGAAAAAAGAAAAAAGAAAAAAGAAACAAGAAAAAAGAACAAAGAAAGAAAAAAAGAAAAAAGAAAAAAGAAAAAAGAAAAAAAAAGAAAAAAAAAGAAAAAAAGAAAAAAAGAAAGAAAGAAAAAAGAAACATGTTCCACACGCACGCCAAGTAAGGTGTCTGAGTTCCATTGCTGATTTGAGCAGCACCAGCTAATTTAGCTAATTTACCTAAAGACTGCTCTGACCAAACACCTATCCAGTCAACATTATTAGCTACCCATGGGCTTTTTCAACTTATGACATAAAGCTAATAACTTCAGGCCTCAGTGTATTCGTTATTGTTAGCAGCATGTGAGATTTCATCTCGTGGAGATCGAGACATCAATGTTTTTGTTCAACGGAGGTAAGGATTTTGAATTGGATTTTTTTATTTCTTCATTATATGTCTCCCGATGCATGAGGAAAGAAAAGATGCAATTATTTTTATTTTGTTACATATACAATCAAGAAAGATGTCTGTGTGGTAGTCTGTCTGTTTCATTTTATAGTTTGCATTCGCCAAACAATACAAGTCTCGAAATACAGAGGCAGATGGGATTGTGGGAACACACTTCAAAGTATTTCGTCAATGAATATCTCAGCTTAATGAAATTGTGTTTTGCCATTTGACTTGGGTTGGTTCACTCAACTAAATTCAACTAAAAATAATGATCAGGGGATTCAAGTGACAGGTCTTTGCTCCTATTTTCCTTGAGTTGCATTCTTGCAATAACAAAACTAGGCCACACAATTGGGGTAAAAATATTGACGTTTTCACCCCTGGTAGAGATATAGAAGTATAGATATTGCTTCAGTTCATTTTATTTGTAGATATTGCTATTTTATGTCTGCCTAGTTCATTATGCTGAAATGTTAGGTCACCATTTATAGTTGGAGATAAGGTTTCATTTCCATATATACAAGCTGAGGTGAATACAGGATATGGTGAATAACATTTTTCATTGAAATTGAACTTCTTTAGATTGGAGTTTTAACGTGTGTGTACGTGAGGAACAACCTCTTGTGCTTGAATCCTGCTACGTTAGTCATGTTGCGATAGCTTAAGTTAATTCCTATGATGCGGGTTTTGGATTCTTCATCGTTTTGGGAAGGAGGACTCGGTTATTCCTATCTCGCGAATAACTTTGAGCGATACCTAAACCCATTGAAGGATTGATCAGGTAAAGTTTTCGGATGAGGGTTGCTTCTATATTGATCAGTTAACTTTGCATTTGATAGAATCTGATAATCTCTCGGTATCTTATTGCTGGCAGTGTGCTTATACTATTACTATCCCCAGCTTTCATCAATAAGCTCTTATCAAGTGTATGTTGAGGTTAGCATATTTGGATTAATGTATCATGTACGGATGAATACGCAAATTCGATAGGGGCCAACATTTAACGGGTTGTATGTGAAGAGTTGGATTGGCTTCCATTCTATCCGAGGTGATATTGATGCTCGGAAAAGGCTCGCATGGTCATAGAAGTAAACAAGTTCCTCCAAATGAAGATGTTGTCCCTCTTGTTTTAGATGTTTCTTCACACCTTTGGATTGAGCTT
This sequence comes from Silybum marianum, assembly GCA_036898165.1. Taxonomy (NCBI): domain Eukaryota; kingdom Viridiplantae; phylum Streptophyta; class Magnoliopsida; order Asterales; family Asteraceae; genus Silybum; species Silybum marianum. Next base: position 52,307,973 of record CM072529.1, on the reverse strand, counting down.
TATTAAATATAGTAAATGGCTTGAAAACCCTTCTAATGTCAAGTGCAAGATTCCTTTTTAGAGGGTATGCCATCTGTTCTTTTTGCTTTTCTTCATAGATTTAAAATATAATTTGGCTCTTAATTAGGTGATCAAAGTCAAAATTTTCTTATTTCGTGCACAACATCTTACGAGTCTATGGAAGAATTAGGCCCGCCTTTACCAGTAAGTAGAATGCAATGTGACCAACCTACGTTCGTCTCCGTACATAATTACATTTTCTGTGATGAATGTTGAATCGTATCACTTGGGTAGGCTACAAGGCAGCAAATCTGTCTCTTTACATATATAAGACATTTTGTGTTGAGGTTTACCACAGTCAAATCCGTTAGCAAAGACACGAATCAATTAGGTGCTAAATACAAGGTAGGAGAAATATGTAGTACACACATATTTTATATTGCCTTACAAGAAGCAGCCTTTATCCGAACCCAGTTGGGTAGGCTAAGAATGAACTGAATAGAAATTATAGAGGAGTAACCATAAAAAAATGAACCTCCTACATGAGAGGCCTCTTTCCACACATTCTTATCTAAAACTAACTCCTTCAACGTCTTTAAAGACACCTATTTAGGGAAGTACCGGGCTTATTTGGTTTGGTTACATATCCTATTTCTAGTGCATGACCTCCCCACCAACACACACAAAAATAAATAAATAAATAAGTGAAAAGAAGAAGAAAAGAAAATAATTTGTAGCTCCTCGATTGCTTCAGAAGATGGTCCCAGGAAAGAAAGGCCTTTTGGTAATGTGAATTCTATAATGGATTACTGCAAAGAAATTGATATGGTATGAGGTTTTCTTTTTAGCACAAGGATTAAGAGTAGTAAAGGGTTTAGGAGTTCCACAAGGTCTTGTTCATTTAGCATGTGTCATGTGTTCTTTTTCTGTTCTTTGAGTCAATTTAGCACATTTATGCAAGTTATATCAATGTTAACCCCATATATTCTTAAAATTATCAATTCTTGTCTCCCTTTTATCGTGAATCCGATGACCCTTTCACCCAAAAAGAAAATAGAAAAAAACATAATAAATAAGAAAATACCGGAATGGTGAGTATTCCTTGTATTTGTGTATAGGAGGATATTAGAATGATGATGATCTTGGTAATTATTCCAAAGATCTTTGGCGGGGTTCTTGTGGTCGAGGCACCGAGAGAAAGAGAATATCATCGGAAGGTCCATAAACAAGTTCAAAGGAACTACCACGGTAAACACTTCCCCTTCACTCTTGTATACTTAATCTGTTTTATGATTTATGCATTTATTCGTTTCTCTGCATATCAATTTGTTTAATCAGAGCACCAAAAGTGTGTAGTGTGACCTCATATTCACACTGTGTCTCTTCCTCTTTTAGATTTGATTAGATTTTGCTTTTGTTCAAATGTTAATATTCGTTATTATATTTGCTTTTGTTTTTTCTTTTACATTTTTACATAAATACATAAAAAGGAAAGTTTAAATTTAAAAATAAAAGATTAATTTTATTAACTTACAACGGTCGGAAACAAAATCACCGATCATTCCTTCAACACCATTCCATAGTATCTTCCTCCCTTCTCCTCTTCCACGAGCGAAAACCCTAAATTCTCAAGAACCCTAAATTCTCGGGCCTTATTCACTTCTTGTTTGGTTTTGGTTTCGCGAGAGTGAAAATAGCAATGAGGGTGTTCTGATTCGAATGCCTAATTTTGGTAACTCGGAATCAACAAGTTACGGAAGCGAGTAGGCTTTTTTATTTATTTATTTGGAATAATGTTTTCTACTGGTGACGGTGTTCTTGATGCTAATTAGGATTTTTTTCTCAAAGCTGTTCTTTAAGAAATCAAAATGCCTAAATTTTGGGGTGAATATTCTTGATTTTCTGATTTATATTATAGTTTAACAACAAAAATTGGAGGGTTACTAATTGTATTAACTGTATCTTGGATTTATTTTGTTTCTGTTAAAGATGAGTTTCCCTAAATACAGCGGTGTTCTCTTTATGACTATGTATTTTGGGTAGATGGGTTTTTTTCTTAAAAGAAATCAAAATGCCTAAATTTTGGGTTGGATATTCTTGATTTTCTGATTTATATTATATTTTAACAACAAAATTTTGGGTAGATGGGTTTTTACTAATTGTATTTTGTTAAAGATGAGTTTGATCAAGTGATGAAATCCTAAATACAGCAGGTATGACTGTGGATTTTGGGTAGATGGGTTTGAAGATTAAATGATATATGCGTGGGTTTGCTTTGTTTCGATTGACTGTTATATGTATGTATATATACGCTAAATCAAGTTTTGCTTTGACGGATGTTTCCATGTTCGAGGCAACTTTTTGAAGGCAACAACTAATTTACCTAAAGGCGCTACGCCCGAACACCTATCCAGGTGTTTTTAATTGAGTCGACCGCTCTTTACATGTTTGGAAAACCCATTCGTGTTGCACATACATAGCATGACAGAAAATTTAAGGCCAACTCGTGCAGAAGCAACAGAAATTGCTAATGTTGTATTATACTCCACATCTATTGTTGGTAAAAGAATTTCCTAGTTAAGATCTCATTATTTGAATTTATCTTTTTGAGTCGAAGTTCTAAAATGAAATCTTTTAATTGCAATAACCAAATCTTATCTTAAATTTTTTAGCTTGAGCAGATTGATGTTAAGGCCTCGGGCCAAGGGGAACAAAGAATATATAATAATGGGGCCATTGAGCAGAATGACATCTGCAATCAATTTAAACAAGGATGTGGTAGGTTTTTTGTTGCACCGCCATCTTAGGAGGCATATCGGCTTTGTTTGTTGTATAATGTGGTTTCTCTCTAAATTTCAGGAGGCAGTTAGGCTCAGTTCTCACCAAATATTTTTAAAAAATTGGGCAAAGGTATTAGATTTAAAAGAATTTCTTTAGGTAAGTTAAAGCACTTGTTGTTCTTGGATACATTTTCCATCACTTTCTGCCTTTTATGCTTAAAAATAATACTAAGTTGTATTATTTGTTTAACAGATAATTTAGTAAGTATTGTATTAGTCCAACGAATAAGTAGATTTAATTTTATGATATAGTTATTTGTTTTGCGGTACATTCTAGATGTGGTACTTAATTGGAAGGCAAGACAATGCATGCCTTTGTAAGATAAGATACCTTTTGGGTACTAAATTGGAAGGCTATGCTTGCTTTGGAGAAAAAGAAAGAAGGCAAAGCTCGGTTATGGAACAAAATCATCACAAGTTTCCGATCTTATGGAACAAAATCATCACAAGCTCAGTTATGGAACAAAATCATCCATCTCCTTCTGTTGTCATTCCTGCTCTTCAAACTAGATGGAACATCATGACAGGTGATGATGTCGAAACTCAGGTATAATCTTGTGAGAGTTTGTATATTAAAGATGTGTTTTTGTGGCTACATGCCAATTGCATTTGCTCCATAATAAGAAATATGCAAAATTGAGATCTGTTATAAATTATTGCTGTCATTTGAGGTTGACACGGTTTTTCGTTTGATAGCATGTTATTGGGGATGATTACCTTCCGTAACCACAAAAGGAGCATTAAGACGAAAGCTTCTTGGGGCCATCTCAATCATCACTGCTGGAAACGAAGAACGAATACTGGTAAGACATTGATTCTTCTATTTATCACTTGCTTTCTTGGCATATTCTTTGTAAATGTGCCATCTTTATTTCATTTTAACTAACAGGCTATAGTTGCTCTCTTGGTGAATCTACTCCAGACAGCTGAATTCGATATAAAAAAGAAGCTGCATGGGCAATATCAAATGCCACTTCTGGTGGTAGCAGTGCAATTAAGCCGTCACCAAAGGCTGAAACATCTGTTGGAGACCAAATTCAAGTTTCACAGGAAGTTGAGATGGTTGGTGAATCCAGTACTTCACAGGCGGAAAGAGGGGGAGCTTCCATCCCTAAGCTCAACCACAATTATTTTGAATGAAAAAAAGAAAAAAAAGAAAAAAGAAAAAAGAAAAAAAGAAAAAAGAAAAAAAAAAAAAAAAAAAAAAAAAAAAAAAAAAGAAAAAAAAAAAAAAAAAAAAAAAAAAAAAAAAAAAAGAAAAAAGAAAAAAAAAGAAAAAAAAAAGAAAAAAAGAAAAAAAGAAAGAAAGAAAAAAGAAACATGTTCCACACCTTCTGCCAAGTAAGGTGTCTGAGTTCCATTGCTGATTTGAGCAGCACCAGCTAATTTAGCTAATTTACCTAAAGTCTGCTCTGACCAAACACCTATCCAGTCAACATTATTAGCTACCCATGGGCTTTTTCAACTTATGACATAAAGCTAATAACTTCGAGCCTCGGTGTATTCGTTATTGTTAGCGACATGTGAGATTTCATCTCGTGGAGATCGAGACATCAATGTTTTTGTTCAACGGAGGTAAGGATTTTGAATTGGATTTTTTATTTCTTCATTATATGTCTCCGATCTGCATGAGGAAAGAAAAGATGCAATTATTTTTATTTTGGTACATATACAATCAATAAAGATGTCTGGGTGGTAGTCTGTCTGGTTCATTTTATAGTTTGCATTCGCCAAACAATACAAGTCTCGAAATACAGAGGCAGATGGGATTATGGGAACACACTTCAAAGTATTTCGTCAATGAATATCTCAGCTTAATGAAATTGTGTTTTGCCATTTGACTTGGGTTGGTTCACTCAACTAAATTCAACTAAAAATAATGATCAGGGGATTCAAGTGACAGGTCTTTGCTCCTATTTTCCTTGAGTTGCATTGCTGCAATAACAAAACTAGGCCACACAATTGGGGTAAAAATATTGACGTTTTCACCCCCTGGTAGAGATATAGAAGTATAGATATTGCTTCAGTTCATTTTATTTGTAGATATTGCTATTTTATGTCTGCCTAGTTCATTATGCTGAAATGTTAGGTCACCATTTATAGTTGGAGATAAGGTTTCATTTCCATATATACAAGCTGAGGTGAATACAGGATATGGTGAATAACATTTTTCATTGAAATTGAACTTCTTTAGATTGGAGTTTTAACGTGTGTGTACGTGAGGAACAACCTCTTGTGCTTGAATCCCTGCTACGTTAGTCATGTTGCAGTAGCTTAAGTTAATTCCTATGATGCAGGTTTTGGATTCTTCATCGTTTTGGGAAGGAGGACTCAGTTATTCCTATCTGCGAATAACTTTGAGGCAGTACCTAAACCCATTGAAGGATTGATCAGGTAAAGTTTTCGGATGAGGGTTGCTTCTATATTGATCAGTTAACTTTGCATTTGATAGAATCTGATAATCTCTCGGTATCTTATTGCTGGCAGTGTGCTTATACTATTACTATCCCCAGCTTTCATCAATAAGCTCTTATCAAGTGTATGTTGAGGTTAGCATATTTGGATTAATGTATCATGTACAGATGAACGCAAATTCTGATAGGGGCCAACATTTAACAGGTTGTATGTGAAGAGTTGGATTGGCTTCCATTCTATCCAGGTGATATTGATGCTCAGAAAGGCTCACATGGTCATAGAAGTAAACAAGTTCCTCCAAATGAAGATGTTGTCCCTCTTGTTTTAGATGTTTCTTCACACTGGATTCAGAGCTTTATTAAATATAGTAAATGGCTTGAAAACCCTTCTAATGTCAAGGCTGCAAGATTCCTTTTTAGAGGGTATGCCATCTGTTCTTTTTTGCTTTTCTTCATAGATTTAAAATATAATTTGGCTCTTAATTAGGTGATCAAAGTCAAAATTTTCTTATTTCAGGCACAACATCTTACAGGAGTCTATGGAAGAATTAGGCCCGCCTACCCAAGTAAGTAGAATGCAATGTGACCAACCTCTGTTCTGTCTCCGTACATAATTACATTTTCTGTGATGAATGTTGAATCGTATCACTTGGGTAGGCTACAAGGCAGCAAATCTGTCTCTTTACATATATAAGACATTTTGTGTTGAGGTTTACCACAGTCAAATCCGTTAGCAAAGACACGAATCAATTAGGTGCTAAATACAAGGTAGGAGAAATATGTAGTACACACATATTTTATATTGCCTTACAAGAAGCAGCCTTTATCCGAACCCAGTTGGGTAGGCTAAGAATGAACTGAATAGAAATTATAGAGGAGTAACCATAAAAAAATGAACCTCCTACATGAGAGGCCTCTTTCCACACATTCTTATCTAAAACTAACTCCTTCAACGTCTTTAAAGACACCTATTTAGGGAAGTACCGGGCTTATTTGGTTTGGTTACATATCCTATTTCTAGTGCATGACCTCCCCACCAACACACACAAAAATAAATAAATAAATAAGTGAAAAGAAGAAGAAAAGAAAATAATTTGTAGCTCCTCGATTGCTTCAGAAGATGGTCCCAGGAAAGAAAGGCCTTTTGGTAATGTGAATTCTATAATGGATTACTGCAAAGAAATTGATATGGTATGAGGTTTTCTTTTTAGCACAAGGATTAAGAGTAGTAAAGGGTTTAGGAGTTCCACAAGGTCTTGTTCATTTAGCATGTGTCATGTGTTCTTTTTCTGTTCTTTGAGTCAATTTAGCACATTTATGCAAGTTATATCAATGTTAACCCCATATATTCTTAAAATTATCAATTCTTGTCTCCCTTTTATCGTGAATCCGATGACCCTTTCACCCAAAAAGAAAATAGAAAAAAACATAATAAATAAGAAAATACCGGAATGGCTGAGTATTCCTTGTATTTGTGTATAGGAGGATATTAGAATGACTGATGATGCTGGTAATTATTCCAAAGATGCTGGCGGGGTTCTTGTGGTCGAGGCACCAGAGAAAGAGAATATCATCGGAAGGTCCATAAACAAGTTCAAAGGAACTACCACAGTAAACACTTCCCCTTCACTCTTGTATACTTAATCCTGTTTTATGATTTATGCATTTATTCGTTTCTCTGCATATCAATTTGTTTAATCAGAGCACCAAAAGTGTGTAGTGTGACCTCATATTCACACTGTGTCTCTTCCTCTTTTAGATTTGATTAGATTTTGCTTTTGTTCAAATGTTAATATTCGTTATTATATTTGCTTTTGTTTTTTCTTTTACATTTTTACATAAATACATAAAAAGGAAAGTTTAAATTTAAAAATAAAAGATTAATTTTATTAACTTACAACGGTCGGAAACAAAATCACTGATCATTCCTTCAACACCATTCCATAGTATCTTCCTCCCTTCTCCCTCTTCCCTGAGCGAAAACCCTAAATTCTCAAGAACCCTAAATTCTCAGGCCTTATTCACTTCTGCTGTTTGGTTTTGGTTTCGCGAGAGTGAAAATAGCAATGAGGGTGTTCCTGATTCAGAATGCCTAATTTTGGTAACTCAGAATCAACAAGTTACAGAGCAGGTAGGCTTTTTTATTTATTTATTTGGAATAATGTTTTCTGCGGTGACGGTGTTCTTGATGCTAATTAGGATTTTTTTTCTCAAACTGTTCTTTAAGAAATCAAAATGCCTAAATTTTGGGGTGAATATTCTTGATTTTCTGATTTATATTATAGTTTAACAACAAAAATTGGAGGGTTACTAATTGTATTAACTGTATCTTGGATTTATTTTGTTTCTGTTAAAGATGAGTTTCCCTAAATACAGCGGTGTTCTCTTTATGACTATGTATTTTGGGTAGATGGGTTTTTTTCTTAAAAGAAATCAAAATGCCTAAATTTTGGGTTGGATATTCTTGATTTTCTGATTTATATTATATTTTAACAACAAAATTTTGGGTAGATGGGTTTTTACTAATTGTATTTTGTTAAAGATGAGTTTGATCAAGTGATGAAATCCTAAATACAGCAGGTATGACTGTGGATTTTGGGTAGATGGGTTTGAAGATTAAATGATATATGCGTGGGTTTGCTTTGTTTCGATTGACCTGTTATATGTATGTATATATCTGCTAAATCAAGTTTTGCTTTGACAGATGTTTCCATGTTCGAGACTGCAACTTTTTGAAGGCAACAACTAATTTACCTAAAGACTGCTCTGCCCGAACACCTATCCAGGTGTTTTTAATTGAGTCAGCCGCTCTTTACATGGCTGGAAAACCCATTCGTGTTGCACATACATAGCATGACAGAAAATTTAAGGCCAACTCGTGCAGAAGCAACAGAAATTGCTAATGTTGTATTATACTCCACATCTATTGTTGGTAAAAGAATTTCCTAGTTAAGATCTCATTATTTGAATTTATCTTTTTGAGTCGAAGTTCTAAAATGAAATCTTTTAATTGCAATAACCAAATCTTATCTTAAATTTTTTAGCTTGAACAGATTGATGTTAAGGCCTCAGGCCAAGGGGAACAAAGAATATATAATAATGGGGCCATTGAGCAGAATGACATCTGCAATCAATTTAAACAAGGATGTGGTAGGTTTTTTGTTGCACCGCCATCTTAGGAGGCATATCGGCTTTGTTTGTTGTATAATGTGGTTTCTCTCTAAATTTCAGGAGGCAGTTAGGCTCAGTTCTCACCAAATATTTTTAAAAAATTGGGCAAAGGTATTAGATTTAAAAGAATTTCTTTAGGTAAGTTAAAGCACTTGTTGTTCTTGGATACATTTTCCATCACTTTCTGCCTTTTATGCTTAAAAATAATACTAAGTTGTATTATTTGTTTAACAGATAATTTAGTAAGTATTGTATTAGTCCAACGAATAAGTAGATTTAATTTTATGATATAGTTATTTGTTTTGCAGCTGTTCTAGATGTGGTACTTAATTGGAAGGCAAGACAATGCATGCCTTTGTAAGATAAGATACCTTTTGGGTACTAAATTGGAAGGCTATGCTTGCTGGAGAAAAAGAAAGAAGCTGCAAAGCTCAGTTATGGAACAAAATCATCACAAGTTTCCGATCTTATGGAACAAAATCATCACAAGCTCAGTTATGGAACAAAATCATCCATCTCCTTCTGTTGTCATTCCTGCTCTTCAAACTAGATGGAACATCATGACAGGTGATGATGTCGAAACTCAGGTATAATCTTGTGAGAGTTTGTATATTAAAGATGTGTTTTTGTGGCTACATGCCAATTGCATTTGCTCCATAATAAGAAATATGCAAAATTGAGATCCGTTATAAATTATTCTTGTCATTTGAGGTTGACACGGTTTTTCGTTTGATAGCATGTTATTGGGGATGATTACCTTCCGTAACCACAAAAGGAGCATTAAGACGAAAGCTTCTTTCTTGGGCCATCTCAATCATCAACTGTGGAAACGAAGAACGAATGCGGTAAGACATTGATTCTTCTATTTATCACTTGCTTTCTTGGCATATTCTTTGTAAATGTGCCATCTTTATTTCATTTTAACTAACGAGGCTATAGTTGCTCTCTTGGTGAATCTACTCCTGCAATTTGAATTCGATATAAAAAAGAAATTTGCATGGGCAATATCAAATGCCACTCGGTGGTAGCCGGTGCAATTAAGCCGTCACCAAAGGCTGAAACATGTTGGAGACCAAATTCAAGTTTCACGGGAAGTTGAGATGGTTGGTGAATCCCGATGCTTCACGAGGTGGAAAGAGGGGAGCTTCCATCCCTAAGCTCAACCACAATTATTTTGAATGAAAAAAAGAAAAAAAAGAAAAAAGAAAAAAGAAAAAAAGAAAAAAGAAAAAAGAAAAAAACAAAAAAGAAAGAAAAAAAGAAAAAAAGAAAAAAGAAAAAAGAAAAAAGAAAAAAGAAAAAAGAAAAAAGAAAAAAGAACAAAGAAAGAAAAAAAGAAAAAAGAAAAAAGAAAAAAGAAAAAAAAAGAAAAAAAAAAGAAAAAAAGAAAAAAAGAAAGAAAGAAAAAAGAAACATGTTCCACACCTTCTGCCAAGTAAGGTGTCTGAGTTCCATTCTTTGATTTGAGCGACACCGGCTAATTTAGCTAATTTACCTAAAGACTGCTCTGACCAAACACCTATCCAGTCAACATTATTAGCTACCCATGGGCTTTTTCAACTTATGACATAAAGCTAATAACTTCAGGCCTCAGTGTATTCGTTATTGTTAGCAGCATGTGAGATTTCATCTCGTGGAGATCGAGACATCAATGTTTTTGTTCAACGGAGGTAAGGATTTTGAATTGGATTTTTTTATTTCTTCATTATATGTCTCCAGTCTGCATGAGGAAAGAAAAGATGCAATTATTTTTATTTTGTTACATATACAATCAAGAAAGATGTCTGTGTGGTAGTCTGTCTGTTTCATTTTATAGTTTGCATTCGCCAAACAATACAAGTCTCGAAATACAGAGGCAGATGGGATTATGGGAACACACTTCAAAGTATTTCGTCAATGAATATCTCAGCTTAATGAAATTGTGTTTTGCCATTTGACTTGGGTTGGTTCACTCAACTAAATTCAACTAAAAATAATGATCAGGGGATTCAAGTGACAGGTCTTTGCTCCTATTTTCCTTGAGTTGCATTGCTGCAATAACAAAACTAGGCCACACAATTGGGGTAAAAATATTGACGTTTTCACCCCCTGGTAGAGATATAGAAGTATAGATATTGCTTCAGTTCATTTTATTTGTAGATATTGCTATTTTATGTCTGCCTAGTTCATTATGCTGAAATGTTAGGTCACCATTTATAGTTGGAGATAAGGTTTCATTTCCATATATACAAAGTTTGAGGTGAATACGGGATATGGTGAATAACATTTTTCATTGAAATTGAACTTCTTTAGATTGGAGTTTTAACGTGTGTGTACGTGAGGAACAACCTCTTGTGCTTGAATCCCTGCTACGTTAGTCATGTTGCAGTAGCTTAAGTTAATTCCTATGATGCAGGTTTTGGATTCTTCATCGTTTTGGGAAGGAGGACTCAGTTATTCCTATCTGCGAATAACTTTGAGGCAGTACCTAAACCCATTGAAGGATTGATCAGGTAAAGTTTTCGGATGAGGGTTGCTTCTATATTGATCAGTTAACTTTGCATTTGATAGAATCTGATAATCTCTCGGTATCTTATTGCTGGCAGTGTGCTTATACTATTACTATCCCCAGCTTTCATCAATAAGCTCTTATCAAGTGTATGTTGAGGTTAGCATATTTGGATTAATGTATCATGTACAGATGAATCTGCAAATTCTGATAGGGGCCAACATTTAACAGGTTGTATGTGAAGAGTTGGATTGGCTTCCATTCTATCCAGGTGATATTGATGCTCAGAAAGGCTCACATGGTCATAGAAGTAAACAAGTTCCTCCAAATGAAGATGTTGTCCCTCTTGTTTTAGATGTTTCTTCACACTGGATTCAGAGCTTTATTAAATATAGTAAATGGCTTGAAAACCCTTCTAATGTCAAGGCTGCAAGATTCCTTTTTAGAGGGTATGCCATCTGTTCTTTTTTGCTTTTCTTCATAGATTTAAAATATAATTTGGCTCTTAATTAGGTGATCAAAGTCAAAATTTTCTTATTTCAGGCACAACATCTTACAGGAGTCTATGGAAGAATTAGGCCCGCCTACCCAAGTAAGTAGAATGCAATGTGACCAACCTCTGTTCTGTCTCCGTACATAATTACATTTTCTGTGATGAATGTTGAATCGTATCACTTGGGTAGGCTACAAGGCAGCAAATGCGTCTCTTTACATATATAAGACATTTTGTGTTGAGGTTTACCACAGTCAAATCCGTTAGCAAAGACACGAATCAATTAGGTGCTAAATACAAGGTAGGAGAAATATGTAGTACACACATATTTTATATTGCCTTACAAGAAGCAGCCTTTATCCGAACCCAGTTGGGTAGGCTAAGAATGAACTGAATAGAAATTATAGAGGAGTAACCATAAAAAAATGAACACTCCTACATGAGAGGCCTCTTTCCACACATTCTTATCTAAAACTAACTCCTTCAACGTCTTTAAAGACACCTATTTAGGGAAGTACCGGGCTTATTTGGTTTGGTTACATATCCTATTTCTAGTGCATGACCTCCCCACCAACACACACAAAAATAAATAAATAAATAAGTGAAAAGAAGAAGAAAAGAAAATAATTTGTAGCTCCTCGATTGCTTCAGAAGATGGTCCCAGGAAAGAAAGGCCTTTTGGTAATGTGAATTCTATAATGGATTACTGCAAAGAAATTGATATGGTATGAGGTTTTCTTTTTAGCACAAGGATTAAGAGTAGTAAAGGGTTTAGGAGTTCCACAAGGTCTTGTTCATTTAGCATGTGTCATGTGTTCCTTTTCTGTTCTTTGAGTCAATTTAGCACATTTATGCAAGTTATATCAATGTTAACCCCATATATTCTTAAAATTATCAATTCTTGTCTCCCTTTTATCGTGAATCCGATGACCCTTTCACCCAAAAAGAAAATAGAAAAAAACATAATAAATAAGAAAATACCGGAATGGCTGAGTATTCCTTGTATTTGTGTATAGGAGGATATTAGAATGATGATGATCTTGGTAATTATTCCAAAGATGCTGGCGGGGTTCTTGTGGTCGAGGCACCAGAGAAAGAGAATATCATCGGAAGGTCCATAAACAAGTTCAAAGGAACTACCACAGTAAACACTTCCCCTTCACTCTTGTATACTTAATCCTGTTTTATGATTTATGCATTTATTCGTTTCTCTGCATATCAATTTGTTTAATCAGAGCACCAAAAGTGTGTAGTGTGACCTCATATTCACACTGTGTCTCTTCCTCTTTTAGATTTGATTAGATTTTGCTTTTGTTCAAATGTTAATATTCGTTATTATATTTGCTTTTGTTTTTTCTTTTACATTTTTACATAAATACATAAAAAGGAAAGTTTAAATTTAAAAATAAAAGATTAATTTTATTAACTTACAACGGTCGGAAACAAAATCACTGATCATTCCTTCAACACCATTCCATAGTATCTTCCTCCCTTCTCCCTCTTCCACGAGCGAAAACCCTAAATTCTCAAGAACCCTAAATTCTCGGGCCTTATTCACTTCGCCGTTTGGTTTTGGTTTCGCGAGAGTGAAAATAGCAATGAGGGTGTTCCTGATTCAGAATGCCTAATTTTGGTAACTCAGAATCAACAAGTTACAGAGCAGGTAGGCTTTTTTATTTATTTATTTGGAATAATGTTTTCTCTGGTGACGGTGTTCTTGATGCTAATTAGGATTTTTTTTCTCAAACTGTTCTTTAAGAAATCAAAATGCCTAAATTTTGGGGTGAATATTCTTGATTTTCTGATTTATATTATAGTTTAACAACAAAAATTGGAGGGTTACTAATTGTATTAACTGTATCTTGGATTTATTTTGTTTCTGTTAAAGATGAGTTTCCCTAAATACAGCGGTGTTCTCTTTATGACTATGTATTTTGGGTAGATGGGTTTTTTTCTTAAAAGAAATCAAAATGCCTAAATTTTGGGTTGGATATTCTTGATTTTCGATTTATATTATATTTTAACAACAAAATTTTGGGTAGATGGGTTTTTACTAATTGTATTTTGTTAAAGATGAGTTTGATCAAGTGATGAAATCCTAAATACAGCAGGTATGACTGTGGATTTTGGGTAGATGGGTTTGAAGATTAAATGATATATGCGTGGGTTTGCTTTGTTTCGATTGACCTGTTATATGTATGTATATATCTGCTAAATCAAGTTTTGCTTTGACAGATGTTTCCATGTTCGAGACTGCAACTTTTTGAAGGCAACAACTAATTTACCTAAAGACTGCTCTGCCCGAACACCTATCCAGGTGTTTTTAATTGAGTCAGCCGCTCTTTACATGGCTGGAAAACCCATTCGTGTTGCACATACATAGCATGACGAGAAAATTTAAGGCCAACTCGTGCAGAAGCAACAGAAATTGCTAATGTTGTATTATACTCCACATCTATTGTTGGTAAAAGAATTTCCTAGTTAAGATCTCATTATTTGAATTTATCTTTTTGAGTCGAAGTTCTAAAATGAAATCTTTTAATTGCAATAACCAAATCTTCTCTTAAATTTTTTAGCTTGAACAGATTGATGTTAAGGCCTCAGGCCAAGGGGAACAAAGAATATATAATAATGGGGCCATTGAGCAGAATGACATCTGCAATCAATTTAAACAAGGATGTGGTAGGTTTTTTGTTGCACCGCCATCTTAGGAGGCATATCGGCTTTGTTTGTTGTATAATGTGGTTTCTCTCTAAATTTCAGGAGGCAGTTAGGCTCAGTTCTCACCAAATATTTTTAAAAAATTGGGCAAAGGTATTAGATTTAAAAGAATTTCTTTAGGTAAGTTAAAGCACTTGTTGTTCTTGGATACATTTTCCATCACTTTCTGCCTTTTATGCTTAAAAATAATACTAAGTTGTATTATTTGTTTAACAGATAATTTAGTAAGTATTGTATTAGTCCAACGAATAAGTAGATTTAATTTTATGATATAGTTATTTGTTTTGCAGCTGTTCTAGATGTGGTACTTAATTGGAAGGCAAGACAATGCATGCCTTTGTAAGATAAGATACCTTTTGGGTACTAAATTGGAAGGCTATGCTTGCTGGAGAAAAAGAAAGAAGCTGCAAAGCTCAGTTATGGAACAAAATCATCACAAGTTTCCGATCTTATGGAACAAAATCATCACAAGCTCAGTTATGGAACAAAATCATCCATCTCCTTCTGTTGTCATTCCTGCTCTTCAAACTAGATGGAACATCATGACAGGTGATGATGTCGAAACTCAGGTATAATCTTGTGAGAGTTTGTATATTAAAGATGTGTTTTTGTGGCTACATGCCAATTGCATTTGCTCCATAATAAGAAATATGCAAAATTGAGATCTGTTATAAATTATTGCTGTCATTTGAGGTTGACACGGTTTTTCGTTTGATAGCATGTTATTGGGGATGATTACCTTCCGTAACCACAAAAGGAGCATTAAGACGAAAGCTTGCTGCTGGGCCATCTCAATCATCACTGCTGGAAACGAAGAACGAATACTGGTAAGACATTGATTCTTCTATTTATCACTTGCTTTCTTGGCATATTCTTTGTAAATGTGCCATCTTTATTTCATTTTAACTAACAGGCTATAGTTGCTCTCTTGGTGAATCTACTCCAGACAGCTGAATTCGATATAAAAAAGAAGCTGCATGGGCAATATCAAATGCCACTTCTGGTGGTAGCAGTGCAATTAAGCCGTCACCAAAGGCTGAAACATCTGTTGGAGACCAAATTCAAGTTTCACAGGAAGTTGAGATGGTTGGTGAATCCAGTACTTCACAGGCGGAAAGAGGGGGAGCTTCCATCCCTAAGCTCAACCACAATTATTTTGAATGAAAAAAAGAAAAAAAAGAAAAAAGAAAAAAGAAAAAAAGAAAAAAGAAAAAAGAAAAAAACAAAAAAGAAAGAAAAAAAGAAAAAAGAAAAAAGAAAAAAGAAAAAAGAAAAAAGAAAAAAGAAAAAAGAAACAAGAAAAAAGAACAAAGAAAGAAAAAAAGAAAAAAGAAAAAAGAAAAAAGAAAAAAAAAGAAAAAAAAAAGAAAAAAAGAAAAAAAGAAAGAAAGAAAAAAGAAACATGTTCCACACCTTCTGCCAAGTAAGGTGTCTGAGTTCCATTGCTGATTTGAGCAAAGACTAATTTAGCTAATTTACCTAAAGACTGCTCTGACCAAACACCTATCCAGTCAACATTATTAGCTACCCATGGGCTTTTTCAACTTATGACATAAAGCTAATAACTTCAGGCCTCAGTGTATTCGTTATTGTTAGCAGCATGTGAGATTTCATCTCGTGGAGATCGAGACATCAATGTTTTTGTTCAACGGAGGTAAGGATTTTGAATTGGATTTTTTTATTTCTTCATTATATGTCTCCAGTCTGCATGAGGAAAGAAAAGATGCAATTATTTTTATTTTGTTACATATACAATCAAGAAAGATGTACGTGTGGTAGTACGTCTGTTTCATTTTATAGTTTGCATTCGCCAAACAATACAAGTCTCGAAATACAGAGGCAGATGGGATTGTGGGAACACACTTCAAAGTATTTCGTCAATGAATATCTCAGCTTAATGAAATTGTGTTTTGCCATTTGACTTGGGTTGGTTCACTCAACTAAATTCAACTAAAAATAATGATCGGGGATTCAAGTGACGGGTCTTTGCTCCTATTTTCCTTGAGTTGCATTCTTTGCAATAACAAAACTAGGCCACACAATTGGGGTAAGAATATTGACGTTTTCACCCCCTGGTAGAGATATAGAAGTATAGATATTGCTTGGTTCATTTTATTTGTAGATATTGCTATTTTATGTCTGCCTAGTTCATTATGCTGAAATGTTAGGTCACCATTTATAGTTGGAGATAAGGTTTCATTTCCATATATACAAGCTGAGGTGAATACAGGATATGGTGAATAACATTTTTCATTGAAATTGAACTTCTTTAGATTGGAGTTTTAACGTGTGTGTACGTGAGGAACAACCTCTTGTGCTTGAATCCCTGCTACGTTAGTCATGTTGCAGTAGCTTAAGTTAATTCCTATGATGCAGGTTTTGGATTCTTCATCGTTTTGGGAAGGAGGACTCAGTTATTCCTATCTGCGAATAACTTTGAGGCAGTACCTAAACCCATTGAAGGATTGATCAGGTAAAGTTTTCGGATGAGGGTTGCTTCTATATTGATCAGTTAACTTTGCATTTGATAGAATCTGATAATCTCTCGGTATCTTATTGCTGGCAGTGTGCTTATACTATTACTATCCCCAGCTTTCATCAATAAGCTCTTATCAAGTGTATGTTGAGGTTAGCATATTTGGATTAATGTATCATGTACAGATGAATCTGCAAATTCTGATAGGGGCCAACATTTAACAGGTTGTATGTGAAGAGTTGGATTGGCTTCCATTCTATCCAGGTGATATTGATGCTCAGAAAGGCTCACATGGTCATAGAAGTAAACAAGTTCCTCCAAATGAAGATGTTGTCCCTCTTGTTTTAGATGTTTCTTCACCTTTGGATTCGAGCTTTATTAAATATAGTAAATGGCTTGAAAACCCTTCTAATGTCAAGGCTGCAAGATTCCTTTTTAGAGGGTATGCCATCTGTTCTTTTTGCTTTTCTTCATAGATTTAAAATATAATTTGGCTCTTAATTAGGTGATCAAAGTCAAAATTTTCTTATTTCAGGCACAACATCTTACAGGAGTCTATGGAAGAATTAGGCCCGCCTACCCAAGTAAGTAGAATGCAATGTGACCAACCTCTGTTCTGTCTCCGTACATAATTACATTTTCTGTGATGAATGTTGAATCGTATCACTTGGGTAGGCTACAAGGCAGCAAATACGTCTCTTTACATATATAAGACATTTTGTGTTGAGGTTTACCACAGTCAAATCCGTTAGCAAAGACACGAATCAATTAGGTGCTAAATACAAGGTAGGAGAAATATGTAGTACACACATATTTTATATTGCCTTACAAGAAGCAGCCTTTATCCGAACCCAGTTGGGTAGGCTAAGAATGAGCGAATAGAAATTATAGAGGAGTAACCATAAAAAAATGAACCTCCTACATGAGAGGCCTCTTTCCACACATTCTTATCTAAAACTAACTCCTTCAACGTCTTTAAAGACACCTATTTAGGGAAGTACCGGGCTTATTTGGTTTGGTTACATATCCTATTTCTAGTGCATGACCTCCCCACCAACACACACAAAAATAAATAAATAAATAAGTGAAAAGAAGAAGAAAAGAAAATAATTTGTAGCTCCTCGATTGCTTCAGAAGATGGTCCCAGGAAAGAAAGGCCTTTTGGTAATGTGAATTCTATAATGGATTACTGCAAAGAAATTGATATGGTATGAGGTTTTCTTTTTAGCACAAGGATTAAGAGTAGTAAAGGGTTTAGGAGTTCCACAAGGTCTTGTTCATTTAGCATGTGTCATGTGTTCTTTTTCTGTTCTTTGAGTCAATTTAGCACATTTATGCAAGTTATATCAATGTTAACCCCATATATTCTTAAAATTATCAATTCTTGTCTCCCTTTTATCGTGAATCCGATGACCCTTTCACCCAAAAAGAAAATAGAAAAAAACATAATAAATAAGAAAATACCGGAATGGCTGAGTATTCCTTGTATTTGTGTATAGGAGGATATTAGAATGACTGATGATGCTGGTAATTATTCCAAAGATGCTGGCGGGGTTCTTGTGGTCGAGGCACCAGAGAAAGAGAATATCATCGGAAGGTCCATAAACAAGTTCAAAGGAACTACCACAGTAAACACTTCCCCTTCACTCTTGTATACTTAATCCTGTTTTATGATTTATGCATTTATTCGTTTCTCTGCATATCAATTTGTTTAATCAGAGCACCAAAAGTGTGTAGTGTGACCTCATATTCACACTGTGTCTCTTCCTCTTTTAGATTTGATTAGATTTTGCTTTTGTTCAAATGTTAATATTCGTTATTATATTTGCTTTTGTTTTTTCTTTTACATTTTTACATAAATACATAAAAAGGAAAGTTTAAATTTAAAAATAAAAGATTAATTTTATTAACTTACAACGGTCGGAAACAAAATCACTGATCATTCCTTCAACACCATTCCATAGTATCTTCCTCCCTTCTCCCTCTTCCCTGAGCGAAAACCCTAAATTCTCAAGAACCCTAAATTCTCAGGCCTTATTCACTTCTGCTGTTTGGTTTTGGTTTCGCGAGAGTGAAAATAGCAATGAGGGTGTTCCTGATTCAGAATGCCTAATTTTGGTAACTCAGAATCAACAAGTTACAGAGCAGGTAGGCTTTTTTATTTATTTATTTGGAATAATGTTTTCTCTGGTGACGGTGTTCTTGATGCTAATTAGGATTTTTTTTCTCAAACTGTTCTTTAAGAAATCAAAATGCCTAAATTTTGGGGTGAATATTCTTGATTTTCTGATTTATATTATAGTTTAACAACAAAAATTGGAGGGTTACTAATTGTATTAACTGTATCTTGGATTTATTTTGTTTCTGTTAAAGATGAGTTTCCCTAAATACAGCGGTGTTCTCTTTATGACTATGTATTTTGGGTAGATGGGTTTTTTTCTTAAAAGAAATCAAAATGCCTAAATTTTGGGTTGGATATTCTTGATTTTCTGATTTATATTATATTTTAACAACAAAATTTTGGGCGAGATGGGTTTTTACTAATTGTATTTTGTTAAAGATGAGTTTGATCAAGTGATGAAATCCTAAATACGGCGAGTATGTTGTGGATTTTGGGTAGATGGGTTTGAAGATTAAATGATATATGCGTGGGTTTGCTTTGTTTCGATTGACTTTGTTATATGTATGTATATATACGCTAAATCAAGTTTTGCTTTGACAGATGTTTCCATGTTCGAGATCGCAACTTTTTGAAGGCAACAACTAATTTACCTAAAGATTGCTTTCGCCCGAACACCTATCCAGGTGTTTTTAATTGAGTCGACCGCTCTTTACATGGCCGGAAAACCCATTCGTGTTGCACATACATAGCATGACGAGAAAATTTAAGGCCAACTCGTGCAGAAGCAACAGAAATTGCTAATGTTGTATTATACTCCACATCTATTGTTGGTAAAAGAATTTCCTAGTTAAGATCTCATTATTTGAATTTATCTTTTGAGTCGAAGTTCTAAAATGAAATCTTTTAATTGCAATAACCAAATCTTATCTTAAATTTTTTAGCTTGAACAGATTGATGTTAAGGCCTCAGGCCAAGGGGAACAAAGAATATATAATAATGGGGCCATTGAGCAGAATGACATCTCGCAATCAATTTAAACAAGGATGTGGTAGGTTTTTTGTTGCACCGCCATCTTAGGAGGCATATCGGCTTTGTTTGTTGTATAATGTGGTTTCTCTCTAAATTTCAGGAGGCAGTTAGGCTCAGTTCTCACCAAATATTTTTAAAAAATTGGGCAAAGGTATTAGATTTAAAAGAATTTCTTTAGGTAAGTTAAAGCACTTGTTGTTCTTGGATACATTTTCCATCACTTTCTGCCTTTTATGCTTAAAAATAATACTAAGTTGTATTATTTGTTTAACAGATAATTTAGTAAGTATTGTATTAGTCCAACGAATAAGTAGATTTAATTTTATGATATAGTTATTTGTTTTGCAGCTGTTCTAGATGTGGTACTTAATTGGAAGGCAAGACAATGCATGCCTTTGTAAGATAAGATACCTTTTGGGTACTAAATTGGAAGGCTATGCTTCTTTGGAGAAAAAGAAAGAAGCTGCAAAGCTCAGTTATGGAACAAAATCATCACAAGTTTCCGATCTTATGGAACAAAATCATCACAAGCTCAGTTATGGAACAAAATCATCCATCTCCTTCTGTTGTCATTCCTGCTCTTCAAACTAGATGGAACATCATGACAGGTGATGATGTCGAAACTCAGGTATAATCTTGTGAGAGTTTGTATATTAAAGATGTGTTTTTGTGGCTACATGCCAATTGCATTTGCTCCATAATAAGAAATATGCAAAATTGAGATCTGTTATAAATTATTGCTGTCATTTGAGGTTGACACGGTTTTTCGTTTGATAGCATGTTATTGGGGATGATTACCTTCCGTAACCACAAAAGGAGCATTAAGACGAAAGCTTCTGTGGGGCCATCTCAATCATCACTGCTGGAAACGAAGAACGAATACTGGTAAGACATTGATTCTTCTATTTATCACTTGCTTTCTTGGCATATTCTTTGTAAATGTGCCATCTTTATTTCATTTTAACTAACAGGCTATAGTTGCTCTCTTGGTGAATCTACTCCAGACAGCTGAATTCGATATAAAAAAGAAGTCCGTACGGGCAATATCAAATGCCACTTCGGTGGTAGCAAGGCAATTAAGCCGTCACCAAAGGCTGAAACATCTGTTGGAGACCAAATTCAAGTTTCACAGGAAGTTGAGATGGTTGGTGAATCCCGGTACTTCACGGGCGGAAAGAGGGGAGCTTCCATCCCTAAGCTCAACCACAATTATTTTGAATGAAAAAAAGAAAAAAAAGAAAAAAGAAAAAAGAAAAAAACAAAAAAGAAAAAAACAAAAAAGAAAGAAAAAAAAAAAAAAAAAAAGAAAGAAAAAAGAAAAAAGAAAAGAAAAAAAAAAGAAAAAAAGAATAAAAGAAAGAAAGAAAAAAGAAACATGTTCCACACCTTCCGCAAGTAAGGTGTACGAGTTCCATTCTTTGATTTGAGCAAAGACCGGCTAATTTAGCTAATTTACCTAAAGACTGCTCTGACCAAACACCTATCCAGTCAACATTATTAGCTACCCATGGGCTTTTTCAACTTATGACATAAAGCTAATAACTTCAGGCCTCAGTGTATTCGTTATTGTTAGCAGCATGTGAGATTTCATCTCGTGGAGATCGAGACATCAATGTTTTTGTTCAACGGAGGTAAGGATTTTGAATTGGATTTTTTTATTTCTTCATTATATGTCTCCCGGTGCATGAGGAAAGAAAAGATGCAATTATTTTTATTTTGTTACATATACAATCAAGAAAGATGTACGTGTGGTAGTCTGTCTGTTTCATTTTATAGTTTGCATTCGCCAAACAATACAAGTCTCGAAATACAGAGGCAGATGGGATTATGGGAACACACTTCAAAGTATTTCGTCAATGAATATCTCGACTTTAATGAAATTGTGTTTTGCCATTTGACTTGGGTTGGTTCACTCAACTAAATTCAACTAAAAATAATGATCAGGGGATTCAAGTGACAGGTCTTTGCTCCTATTTTCCTTGAGTTGCATTGCTGCAATAACAAAACTAGGCCACACAATTGGGGTAAAAATATTGACGTTTTCACCCCCTGGTAGAGATATAGAAGTATAGATATTGCTTCAGTTCATTTTATTTGTAGATATTGCTATTTTCTGTCTGCCTAGTTCATTATGCTGAAATGTTAGGTCACCATTTATAGTTGGAGATAAGGTTTCATTTCCATATATACAAGCTGAGGTGAATACAGGATATGGTGAATAACATTTTTCATTGAAATTGAACTTCTTTAGATTGGAGTTTTAACGTGTGTGTACGTGAGGAACAACCTCTTGTGCTTGAATCCCTGCTACGTTAGTCATGTTGCAGTAGCTTAAGTTAATTCCTATGATGCAGGTTTTGGATTCTTCATCGTTTTGGGAAGGAGGACTCAGTTATTCCTATCTGCGAATAACTTTGAGGCAGTACCTAAACCCATTGAAGGATTGATCAGGTAAAGTTTTCGGATGAGGGTTGCTTCTATATTGATCAGTTAACTTTGCATTTGATAGAATCTGATAATCTCTCGGTATCTTATTGCTGGCAGTGTGCTTATACTATTACTATCCCCAGCTTTCATCAATAAGCTCTTATCAAGTGTATGTTGAGGTTAGCATATTTGGATTAATGTATCATGTACAGATGAATCTGCAAATTCTGATAGGGGCCAACATTTAACAGGTTGTATGTGAAGAGTTGGATTGGCTTCCATTCTATCCAGGTGATATTTGATGCTCAGAAAGGCTCACATGGTCATAGAAGTAAACAAGTTCCTCCAAATGAAGATGTTGTCCCTCTTGTTTTAGATGTTTCTTCACACTGGATTCAGAGCTTTATTAAATATAGTAAATGGCTTGAAAACCCTTCTAATGTCAAGGCTGCAGGATTCCTTTTTAGAGGGTATGCCATCTGTTCTTTTTTGCTTTTCTTCATAGATTTAAAATATAATTTGGCTCTTAATTAGGTGATCAAAGTCAAAATTTTCTTATTTCAGGCACAACATCTTACAGGAGTCTATGGAAGAATTAGGCCCGCCTACCCAAGTAAGTAGAATGCAATGTGACCAACCTCTGTTCTGTCTCCGTACATAATTACATTTTCTGTGATGAATGTTGAATCGTATCACTTGGGTAGGCTACAAGGCAGCAAATCTGTCTCTTTACATATATAAGACATTTTGTGTTGAGGTTTACCACAGTCAAATCCGTTAGCAAAGACACGAATCAATTAGGTGCTAAATACAAGGTAGGAGAAATATGTAGTACACACATATTTTATATTGCCTTACAAGAAGCAGCCTTTATCCGAACCCAGTTGGGTAGGCTAAGAATGAACTGAATAGAAATTATAGAGGAGTAACCATAAAAAAATGAACCTCCTACATGAGAGGCCTCTTTCCACACATTCTTATCTAAAACTAACTCCTTCAACGTCTTTAAAGACACCTATTTAGGGAAGTACCGGGCTTATTTGGTTTGGTTACATATCTTATTTCTAGTGCATGACCTCCCCACCAACACACACAAAAATAAATAAATAAATAAATAAATAAATAAGTGAAAAGAAGAAGAAAAGAAAATAATTTGTAGCTCCTCGATTGCTTCAGAAGATGGTCCCAGGAAAGAAAGGCCTTTTGGTAATGTGAATTCTATAATGGATTACTGCAAAGAAATTGATATGGTATGAGGTTTTCTTTTTAGCACAAGGATTAAGAGTAGTAAAGGGTTTAGGAGTTCCACAAGGTCTTGTTCATTTAGCATGTGTCATGTGTTCTTTTTCTGTTCTTTGAGTCAATTTAGCACATTTATGCAAGTTATATCAATGTTAACCCCATATATTCTTAAAATTATCAATTCTTGTCTCCCTTTTATCGTGAATCCGATGACCCTTTCACCCAAAAAGAAAATAGAAAAAAACATAATAAATAAGAAAATACCGGAATGGCTGAGTATTCCTTGTATTTGTGTATAGGAGGATATTAGAATGACTGATGATGCTGGTAATTATTCCAAAGATGCTGGCGGGGTTCTTGTGGTCAAGGCACCAGAGAAAGAGAATATCATCGGAAGGTCCATAAACAAGTTCAAAGGAACTACCACAAGAAACACTTCCCCTTCACTCTTGTATACTTAATCCTGTTTTATGATTTATGCATTTATTCGTTTCTCTGCATATCAATTTGTTTAATCAGAGCACCAAAAGTGTGTAGTGTGACCTCATATTCACACTGTGTCTCTTCCTCTTTTAGATTTGATTAGATTTTGCTTTTGTTCAAATGTTAATATTCGTTATTATATTTGCTTTTGTTTTTTCTTTTACATTTTTACATAAATACATAAAAAGGAAAGTTTAAATTTAAAAATAAAAGATTAATTTTATTAACTTACAACGGTCGGAAACAAAATCACTGATCATTCCTTCAACACCATTCCATAGTATCTTCCTCCCTTCTCCCTCTTCCCTGAGCGAAAACCCTAAATTCTCAAGAACCCTAAATTCTCAGGCCTTATTCACTTCACCGTTTGGTTTTGGTTTCGCAAGAGTGAAAATAGCAATGAGGGTGTTCACGATTCGAATGCCTAATTTTGGTAACTCAGAATCAACAAGTTACAGAGCAGGTAGGCTTTTTTATTTATTTATTTGGAATAATGTTTTCTCTGGTGACGGTGTTCTTGATGCTAATTAGGATTTTTTTTCTCAAACTGTTCTTTAAGAAATCAAAATGCCTAAATTTTGGGGTGAATATTCTTGATTTTCTGATTTATATTATAGTTTAACAACAAAAATTGGAGGGTTACTAATTGTATTAACTGTATCTTGGATTTATTTTGTTTCTGTTAAAGATGAGTTTCCCTAAATACAGCGGTGTTCTCTTTATGACTATGTATTTTGGGTAGATGGGTTTTTTTCTTAAAAGAAATCAAAATGCCTAAATTTTGGGTTGGATATTCTTGATTTTCTGATTTATATTATATTTTAACAACAAAATTTTGGGTAGATGGGTTTTTACTAATTGTATTTTGTTAAAGATGAGTTTGATCAAGTGATGAAATCCTAAATACAGCAGGTATGACTGTGGATTTTGGGTAGATGGGTTTGAAGATTAAATGATATATGCGTGGGTTTGCTTTGTTTCGATTGACTTTGTTATATGTATGTATATATACGCTAAATCAAGTTTTGCTTTGACAGATGTTTCCATGTTCGAGATCGCAACTTTTTGAAGGCAACAACTAATTTACCTAAAGACTGCTCTGCCCGAACACCTATCCAGGTGTTTTTAATTGAGTCAGCCGCTCTTTACATGGCTGGAAAACCCATTCGTGTTGCACATACATAGCATGACAGAAAATTTAAGGCCAACTCGTGCAGAAGCAACAGAAATTGCTAATGTTGTATTATACTCCACATCTATTGTTGGTAAAAGAATTTCCTAGTTAAGATCTCATTATTTGAATTTATCTTTTTGAGTCGAAGTTCTAAAATGAAATCTTTTAATTGCAATAACCAAATCTTATCTTAAATTTTTTAGCTTGAACAGATTGATGTTAAGGCCTCAGGCCAAGGGGAACAAAGAATATATAATAATGGGGCCATTGAGCAGAATGACATCTGCAATCAATTTAAACAAGGATGTGGTAGGTTTTTTGTTGCACCGCCATCTTAGGAGGCATATCGGCTTTGTTTGTTGTATAATGTGGTTTCTCTCTAAATTTCAGGAGGCAGTTAGGCTCAGTTCTCACCAAATATTTTTAAAAAATTGGGCAAAGGTATTAGATTTAAAAGAATTTCTTTAGGTAAGTTAAAGCACTTGTTGTTCTTGGATACATTTTCCATCACTTTCTGCCTTTTATGCTTAAAAATAATACTAAGTTGTATTATTTGTTTAACAGATAATTTAGTAAGTATTGTATTAGTCCAACGAATAAGTAGATTTAATTTTATGATATAGTTATTTGTTTTGCAGCTGTTCTAGATGTGGTACTTAATTGGAAGGCAAGACAATGCATGCCTTTGTAAGATAAGATACCTTTTGGGTACTAAATTGGAAGGCTATGCTTGCTGGAGAAAAAGAAAGAAGCTGCAAAGCTCAGTTATGGAACAAAATCATCACAAGTTTCCGATCTTATGGAACAAAATCATCACAAGCTCAGTTATGGAACAAAATCATCCATCTCCTTCTGTTGTCATTCCTGCTCTTCAAACTAGATGGAACATCATGACAGGTGATGATGTCGAAACTCAGGTATAATCTTGTGAGAGTTTGTATATTAAAGATGTGTTTTTGTGGCTACATGCCAATTGCATTTGCTCCATAATAAGAAATATGCAAAATTGAGATCTGTTATAAATTATTGCTGTCATTTGAGGTTGACACGGTTTTTCGTTTGATAGCATGTTATTGGGGATGATTACCTTCCGTAACCACAAAAGGAGCATTAAGACGAAAGCTTGCTGCTGGGCCATCTCAATCATCACTGCTGGAAACGAAGAACGAATACTGGTAAGACATTGATTCTTCTATTTATCACTTGCTTTCTTGGCATATTCTTTGTAAATGTGCCATCTTTATTTCATTTTAACTAACAGGCTATAGTTGCTCTCTTGGTGAATCTACTCCAGACAGCTGAATTCGATATAAAAAAGAAGCTGCATGGGCAATATCAAATGCCACTTCTGGTGGTAGCAGTGCAATTAAGCCGTCACCAAAGGCTGAAACATCTGTTGGAGACCAAATTCAAGTTTCACAGGAAGTTGAGATGGTTGGTGAATCCAGTACTTCACAGGCGGAAAGAGGGGGAGCTTCCATCCCTAAGCTCAACCACAATTATTTTGAATGAAAAAAAGAAAAAAAAGAAAAAAGAAAAAAGAAAAAAAGAAAAAAGAAAAAAACAAAAAAGAAAGAAAAAAAAAAAAAAAAAAGAAGAAAGAAAAAAGAAAAAAGAAAAGAAAAAAAAAAGAAAAAAAGAAAAAAAGAAAGAAAGAAAAAAGAAACATGTTCCACACCTTCTGCCAAGTAAGGTGTCTGAGTTCCATTGCTGATTTGAGCAGCACCAGCTAATTTAGCTAATTTACCTAAAGACTGCTCTGACCAAACACCTATCCAGTCAACATTATTAGCTACCCATGGGCTTTTTCAACTTATGACATAAAGCTAATAACTTCAGGCCTCAGTGTATTCGTTATTGTTAGCAGCATGTGAGATTTCATCTCGTGGAGATCGAGACATCAATGTTTTTGTTCAACGGAGGTAAGGATTTTGAATTGGATTTTTTTATTTCTTCATTATATGTCTCCAGTCTGCATGAGGAAAGAAAAGATGCAATTATTTTTATTTTGTTACATATACAATCAAGAAAGATGTCTGTGTGGTAGTCTGTCTGTTTCATTTTATAGTTTGCATTCGCCAAACAATACAAGTCTCGAAATACAGAGGCAGATGGGATTATGGGAACACACTTCAAAGTATTTCGTCAATGAATATCTCAGCTTAATGAAATTGTGTTTTGCCATTTGACTTGGGTTGGTTCACTCAACTAAATTCAACTAAAAATAATGATCAGGGGATTCAAGTGACAGGTCTTTGCTCCTATTTTCCTTGAGTTGCATTGCTGCAATAACAAAACTAGGCCACACAATTGGGGTAAAAATATTGACGTTTTCACCCCCTGGTAGAGATATAGAAGTATAGATATTGCTTCAGTTCATTTTATTTGTAGATATTGCTATTTTCTGTCTGCCTAGTTCATTATGCTGAAATGTTAGGTCACCATTTATAGTTGGAGATAAGGTTTCATTTCCATATATACAAGCTGAGGTGAATACAGGATATGGTGAATAACATTTTTCATTGAAATTGAACTTCTTTAGATTGGAGTTTTAACGTGTGTGTACGTGAGGAACAACCTCTTGTGCTTGAATCCCTGCTACGTTAGTCATGTTGCAGTAGCTTAAGTTAATTCCTATGATGCAGGTTTTGGATTCTTCATCGTTTTGGGAAGGAGGACTCAGTTATTCCTATCTGCGAATAACTTTGAGGCAGTACCTAAACCCATTGAAGGATTGATCAGGTAAAGTTTTCGGATGAGGGTTGCTTCTATATTGATCAGTTAACTTTGCATTTGATAGAATCTGATAATCTCTCGGTATCTTATTGCTGGCAGTGTGCTTATACTATTACTATCCCCAGCTTTCATCAATAAGCTCTTATCAAGTGTATGTTGAGGTTAGCATATTTGGATTAATGTATCATGTACGGATGAATACGCAAATTCGATAGGGGCCAACATTTAACAGGTTGTATGTGAAGAGTTGGATTGGCTTCCATTCTATCCAGGTGATATTTGATGCTCAGAAAGGCTCACATGGTCATAGAAGTAAACAAGTTCCTCCAAATGAAGATGTTGTCCCTCTTGTTTTAGATGTTTCTTCACACTGGATTCAGAGCTTTATTAAATATAGTAAATGGCTTGAAAACCCTTCTAATGTCAAGGCTGCAAGATTCCTTTTTAGAGGGTATGCCATCTGTTCTTTTTTGCTTTTCTTCATAGATTTAAAATATAATTTGGCTCTTAATTAGGTGATCAAAGTCAAAATTTTCTTATTTCAGGCACAACATCTTACAGGAGTCTATGGAAGAATTAGGCCCGCCTACCCAAGTAAGTAGAATGCAATGTGACCAACCTCTGTTCTGTCTCCGTACATAATTACATTTTCTGTGATGAATGTTGAATCGTATCACTTGGGTAGGCTACAAGGCAGCAAATCTGTCTCTTTACATATATAAGACATTTTGTGTTGAGGTTTACCACAGTCAAATCTTTTTGCAAAGACACGAATCAATTAGGTGCTAAATACAAGGTAGGAGAAATATGTAGTACACACATATTTTATATTGCCTTACAAGAAGCAGCCTTTATCCGAACCCAGTTGGGTAGGCTAAGAATGAACTGAATAGAAATTATAGAGGAGTAACCATAAAAAAATGAACCTCCTACATGAGAGGCCTCTTTCCACACATTCTTATCTAAAACTAACTCCTTCAACGTCTTTAAAGACACCTATACATGGAAAGCCAACTCCTGATGGTCCAATTAGGCAAGTATGACGCTCCAATATGTGTAGAACTTACCAGTAAGCGGTCCACAGTTTACAATCTTGGTTTTTCCTTCTCTTAGTTCCTTGCTACTTTCTGCAAAATGCATCTTCTCATTCAGTGATTGTTGTAAATTTTGTAAAGATCCTTCATTTATAGAATATGGAAATGTTACTGCAGGAAGCTGATGATTGAAAACAGTAACACAAATGTTTCTGAGATTACTCGTTCAGGAAGTTATGCTCCATTGAAAAAAGAACTAGATTCTTTTGACAAGGTATCTTCGTCTTTCACAAAGTTGAGTTAACATCTTTAGTTTTCAATGTTCTTTGGCTTTGATGTGATTATCTATGCTTGGCCTGCACTTCAAATTGTTTGCTCAACCATGAATTTGGTTTGCCATAGAGTTGAGGTTAGCATATTTGGATTAATGTATCATGTACAGATGAATCTGCAAATTCTGATAGGGCCAACATTTAACAGGTTGTATGTGATGAAGAGTTGGATTGGCTTCCATTCTATCCAGGTGATATTGATGCTCAGAAAGGCTCACATGGTCATAGAAGTAAACAAGGTCCTCCAAATGAAGATGCTGTCTCTCTTGCTTTAGATGTTTGTTCACACTGGATTCAGAGCTTTATTAAATATAGTAAATGGCTTGAAAACCCTTCTAATGTCAAGGCTGCAAGATTCCTTCCTAGAGGGTATGCCATCTGTTCTTTTTTGCTTTTCTTCATAGATTTCAAATGGAATTTGGCTCTTAATTAGGTGATCAAAGTCAAAATTTTCTTATTTCAGGCACAACATTTTACAGGAGTCTATGGAAGAATTAGGCTCGCCTACCCAAGTAAGTAGAATGCAGTGTGACCAACCTCTGTTCTGTCTCTGTAGATAATTACATTTTCTGTGATGAATGTTTAAGCGTATCACTTGTGAAGCTATAAATGCCATTTTCGTCACCCAGAGAAAAACAGGGTATGTTTGCAATGCCCCTGGTTCTCAGATGTCCATGGAAGAATCAATTGAACGCCTAAATGAAAGAGTAATCAATCCACGAAGTTTGCACCAAGTATTAGGTTACTAGTTAATTTCTTATGCAACATAATCCGTCCCAAAGATAAAAACGTTCTTTTTGGTAGCTTATTACAAGTCTTTGAACAAAAACCCATGTTTTTTAATATTTATATGATGCTATCTCAGGTTTAAAAGTTGGAATCATCCACCACCACCACATTGCATAATGAATATGAGGACGATGAAGTTTTACGATGCAATTTCTGCTAATTCATCCGAAGATGATGATAGTGATTATGAAATCCCAGATGACAGCAAGGTTTGTTGTTTCCTTTATCGATTTGTATTATTTCTAAAGAAATATATCTTATTTGGTACACTCCTTTAAGTTTTTTTTTGAAGTATATAATATTTATATATGGCAAATGGAATAAAAAAACCACACACCCTCCTCACCTTTGGTGAGGTTTGAATCCCCGACCTCCTAGGAGGCCAAAGGCTCACATCACATATTGATAGGCCAAAGGCCTTTGGTTATTTGGACCCACTTCCACCCTGTGGACTAACAATAACAATACAAACCTTTATATGATAGTTTGTTAGGTTCTTGGGAACATAAAACATTCTACAAACTTTCTTGATGCATGCCCTGTTTCTTTGGCTCAAGTATAACATGTTATTTATTGCATAGGTCATGGAGGCTGTTGCTAAACTTGGTTTAACTGTTACAATCAGCAAGGTAGGACTTGATTCAACAGACTGCAACTATCTCTTCCGATGAGAGAAATAATGATTGGCAGCCGGCATATACCTTTTAAGGTAGTTTAATATATTTTTTGTTATTTCCTGTAAAATCTAGCTATTCTTTTATTTTTTGCAAGTCTTGTCAAATTTCATTTTTTTGTAGCAAAGTCTCCCCTGGGTGGATGCCAGCACAAAACCCTTCAATCCCTGTCATACAGGAATGTATATATGTCATAACTGAACACCAAAAGCTTCTTGCTTTAGTGAAAGGGGAATGGGCGAATTTACACACAACTGAGCTTTAAAGAAGAATTCTTTTTATGGCACCCATTTGAATCCATCTTCTTCTTTCATCAAGAAATGCAAATGGGTACAATCTGGTCTTCTTTTGGGGTTTCTCATCTGTTTTTATAGCAACAACCCTTTTCAGCACTTCCTCTTTCGCTGGTAATCCTTCCTTTCATCTTTTAAATCCATTTCATTATGTTTTTGTTGTCTTTAGATGCATCATTTTAATGGATGTTTTTCTTATTTCTTTAGGTTTAGCTTTGCTCGAGTTCAAACAAACTTTGAATTTTGAGCAATTGGGTCAATAATGATGACTATGGACCGGTATTACTTGCCGTCCGAGTGACCAAAGAGTTTTATCACGGAAACTTGCCATACATCCAAGCATTGGTAAACTAATGCTTGGTCATCTCACTCGTCACAAGTACTTGTAAGTACATGATGGTGTTGTATTCTTGATAATTTAGAGGATTAAATTGGTCCCGACAGCTAATGTTTCTTTGTTCGATTTCAGGAACTTATCCACCAACTTTTTTTCGGGGGAAGTTCCGAATTTTGGAGCATGGGAAGGTGGGGAGCTTCCATCTCTAAGCTCAACCACAATCAGTTTGGATGAAAAAAAGAGAGAAGAGGGAAAAAAGAAAAAAAAGAAAAAAAAAGAAGAAAAAAAAGATGAAAAAAAGAAGAGAAAAAAAGAAAAAAGAAGGGAGCTGATGATGATCGTTCCAAGTCATCTGATAGGAACAAGAGGCAATCTGTTAGAGGCAAGAACGACATGGATGTTTCCAGCAGGTATAATCCTTCACTGCATCACTTTGAGCACGTGCCATAGATTAGTCTTTCGTAATAATGTTTTAGTTTGTGCACACCTCATTTGCTTGATTTTTATATTTTTTTTTCTTATTTCTTCTATAGTAAACCTGATGTCTTTATGGAACTTCCTGGTACCCCTTGCGACTCCAACAACTGACCTCCAATCAGAAACTGCCTATGGAAGTGTATGTCTTGGAATTTACATTTTTGGTGATCTGTACTTTATTTATATACAAATATAAGGTCTATATGTCTTGTGTAAGTCAATTCTTTAATTTATATGGTAGTTTTCTGAGTCCAGATTTTGTAAAGAAAGCTTAGGATCTTCGTGAATAATGCATGGAAAAGCCAGTCTGTTTGGACCACTAATGATAACGTGCCTATAGGGTCTATAATATCTGTTAGAAACACCATCTTATTGATGTGAAACAAGTGTGCATCTCTGTTTGAAATTCTTTAGGGAAAATGCTTGTCTATTCTGCTTTTGGTCGAGTAATCAAGTTTGTACAAGCCTGAATATGTTATATTCTATAATGTACAATGTTCCTTTAGTTGAAAGTTGGAATTGATCGTTTTTTTTTTTGCAGGAAGATACATGTGTACTGGAATCAAATGAGATCCAACGGTTTGAATTATTAAGAAATGAGCTAATAGAACTTGAAAGGCGAGTCGAAAGAAGTGCCAAACGGTCCGAGAATGAAGAGGTTTTCTTTTTATCTAAATCCCATTTAGCAATTATGTTACATATCCTATTTAGGGAAGTACCGGGCTTATTTGGTTTGGTTACATATCCTATTTCTAGTGCATGACCTCACCCCCAACACACACAAAAATAAATAAATAAATAAATAAGTGAAAAGAAGAAGAAAATAATTTGTAGCTCCTCGATTGCTTCAGAAGATGGTCCAAGGAAAGAAAGGCCTTTTGGTAATGTGAATTCTATAATGGATCACTGCAAAGAAATTGATATGATATGAGGTTTTTCTTTTTAGCACAAGGATTAAGAGTAGTAAAGGGTTTAGGAGTTCCACAGGGTCTTGTTCATTTAGCATGTGTCATGTGTTCCTTTTCTATTCTTTGAGTCAATTTAGGACATTTATGTAAGTTATATCAATGTTAACCCCATATATTCTTCAAATTATCAATTCTTGTCTCCCTTTTATCGTGAATCCGACGATCCCTTCACCCAAAAAGAGAATAGAAAAAAACATAATAAATAAGAAAATACTGGAATGGCCGAGTATTCCTTGTATTTGTGTATAGGAGGATATTAGAATGACTGATGATGCTGGTAATTATTCTAAAGATGCTGGCGGGGTTCTTGTGGTCAAGGCACCAGGGTTCTTGTGGTCAAGGCACCAGAGAAAGAGAATATCATCGGAAGGTCCATAAACAAGCTCAAAGGAACTACCACAGTAAACACTTCCCCTTCACTCTTGTTTTATGATTTATGCATTTATTCGTGTCTCTGCATATCAATAGCACCAAAAGTGTGTAGTGTGACCTCATATTCACACTGTGTCTCTTCCTCTTTTAGATTTGATTAGTTTTTTCTTTTGTTCAAATGTTAATATTCGTTATTACTTATTATATTGGCAACAAAGTGAAACATCTTTCTAAACAACAATTAAATAACCAAGTGAATCATTTGAATGTCCCACATTTGAATGTCCCACATGTGCCTCATAGGGTAGTCTTAAAGTAGGGAAATTGACAAAAATAGCAGGTCCGCAAATAGGTTTTCACTTTTTAGCCATTTTCTGACCCAATTTCACTTTTCAGCAAAAAAGAAAAAAGAAAATCCTTACGCATATGCATAGGATTGGCTAAAAAGTGAAACCACCTATCAGCTTTGGCTATTTTTGTAAATTTCCCCTTAAAGTACTGTTTCAAGAATCTAGTCTCCGAACATCTATCTCATCCACTCTGCAAACATTTAGTTTTGGAAAATGTTTCTTTATTAAAATTTACATTTTTTCCGTCAATCCTCACAGTGCTAGTGACTGATCATGTTAGTTCTATAAACAGGATGTTTTACAGGTACACAACTTCTAGCCATAGATGCTGCTGCAGCTACAGGATTGCTTAGAAGGTCCCTTATAGGGGATGAATTGACTGACAAAGAAAAACAAGCTCTTCGAAGAACATTAACCGATTTGGCATCAGTAATGCCGATCAGCATTCTCATGCTACTACCTGTGAGTTCCACAATCCTTGTAGGGTCCATCGTAGTTGAATTGGTACTAAAAAAGACTTCACTTTTTAATCTTCAGTCTCAAAGAAAATCCTTATTTTAAACTTGACATGAAGACATATTTTATGCTCCGAAGTATCCCTTTTTTTGGAGTTCATAAATGGCAATCGTGAAGTTAAATTATTTCTAGATTATAAAGTTAGCTCCTTTTTCATTGATCGGAGGAGTACCGTCCCAAAATAAAGAGTAAATTACGTTTTTCGTCCCTATGGTTTGTAATTCATTGCGATTTTTGTTCTTACGATTCACTCCATCCGTCCCAAATTAAGTGTCCACAATTGAAATGCAGTGGTATCTTGTTCTAACTTGTGGGCTCGATGCTGGAATTGGCTTTTTAAGCCAAGTTTATGAGTTGTCTCCTTTCTTTTTGCATAAGGTAATAAATACCTACACTATTTAGTTATTTTATGGTGTAAAGCGTTGTGGAGTAACTGTATATTGTCGATCCAACTTGTCTGTGTTATAGGAATGGATTATGGAACAGTGTGTTATAGGAATGGATTATGGAACAATGGGAGAAGAACTATTATATTAGCGCCATTGTTGGTGCTAACAACGGGAGCTCTCTTGTGGCGATGTCGAAAGGTTTGTATACTTTTTTAGAGGATCTGTTGGAGATGCTCTTAACATGTTAGTCTTTATTCTTGTTGGGTAGAGGTCACCACAAGGTTTGTTTGGTTTTTTTGTTGCTTGTGCATTCTGTCTTTAGTTGGTCTTTCTTTAACATGGATTCCATCATATCCTTGTGATTTGTTTTTTCTGCTTGGCTGACACATGTTAAAAAAAGAAAGTGGAAATTATGGGGGTTGTAATTGGAAAAATAGACCCCCCTCCCTTCCTCCCTGGAGCTTTATGAAACACAACTTGAAGTTGTGTGTCAAAAAAGCTAGCTTATTGGCTAACCAAACGGAGCTCTTTCAATAAGCTAGCTTTATGAACCCATGACACACAGCTTGCACTCCGCAAACTTCTAGAGGGTTCCAATCATCCATGCAAAGAATCGAGCGAGGCAGATGGAACCAACACTCCATCGAACATGCTAACAATATTCGAACATATAAGAAAGAAAGCCAAATGCTTCCCTCATAGTCGATGAAATCAAGAGCTTAACTGCCAAATTTTCCATTCCTAACTTTGACTTTGACTTATCTGCAGGTGCGAAGTTAAATGGTCAATTTCTGAAAGGAGCTCTAATTACTTTAGATTCAGAACCTGTGAAACTCAAAGGCAAAGCAGATAAGTTTAGCAAACAGCAGCAGGTCCATTTCTCGGTTTCAAGGGTGTGTTTTCGTTTCTTTAGCTGCTTTTACGCCATAAAACTTAGGGGCCATTTACCAAACGGTAAATGCTTACCAAGTCACATTACCATATACACCGGATTAATATGCAAATTATTATTGTAGACGAAAATATGGCATCACAAAATCAACCAGAGTCACTATGGGTTTTTACTTAAATATTAGTTGTGACCTCTTAAGAAGCTAATTTGTTCTTGTTTTCTTGATGATTTCAGGGTTCTACATTAGTTTTCAGATGTTTCTCATGCTAAACCCAATTTGTGATGTAAATTTTGAAGACCTGCTGTTGTTGAAGGGAGGTAATGAAATGTTGGTTCACCTATTAATTAAAAACATATAATTACTACTTTTGGAGATAAGTAAAACATAAGGATTTCATATGAATCATTTTGAAAATCATTCCTCCATATATATATGTTCCAGAAGTGCAAAAGGTATTGGTTGTACTAAATTGAAGACCAGATAACCACTACCTGTGTTATCTATGATCTGAAGGATTTAGGTAACTTGAAATATCGAAGATTCAAGTTTAAAGATGCCAACTTTTGAGGTGTAAAAGAAATGATTTGGATTATAGATCTGTTTATGTTATGGTTCTTTCATAACATAAAGTCATCTAAACAACAGCTTTTAGCTTGCTTCTTGATTGTGGCGATCCCCTTCTTCTGTTCTTTACTCGTACCTGAAGCTACAATTCCTGCCAATATCCACGCCAGGAAATTAAAAACATAAATCCAGTAGCCCAAACAAGTCGACGCTTTTGGGAACTTGCTAGTTCAAACCTTGGTGTTGAGAAGACGGCAGAACAGGTTGATAGCTTGTTTAGATTTATTGTTGTTTAATATAAGTTTTTTAATTCGATATTTATTGCGTAATATTTACTTTAATTATATATGTATATAGAGGAGTGATCAAATACAACCCATTGCAATCCTACAACCCATGCAACCCACTCATCCACCATCCATTTTCTTTCTAATTTTCTTTTTTAATTTTTTTTAATTAAGGGTGGTTAGAGATGATTAAATCTTAACCGTTGATAATCAAATGAATGGTCATGATTGGGGTTGTAAAGGTTGTACGAATGCAAAGGGTTGCATAATAACGGCCCTCTATATATATATATTATATATATATATATATATCAGATCGATGTTGATATGGCAGTAGTTGGTGAAGTTGATTTCAAAGAAGATACAAAGTTTTCACAACATCTGAATAAGGGTGAAGTAGTGAGCAAGTTTACCAAGTCAAAATCACTATCTGTACGAGATGAACTTTGCAGGTATGGTTGCAGGTATGGTTTTCGTATGCTGTTATTTTATACAACATATAACCAAAAGCGGTTATCTATGCCTCCATATTGATACTCCATAAATTAATAAATATTACAAATTGATCTTTTTTAATTCACAAACATAACTAAAACAATATAGTTTTATATTGTTCTAGTGTTTGTTGTTTTTTTCTAAAATTTCAATCTACTTGAAAAAGATTTCCAATTTCATACAATGAACTTTGATTGTTTGGTTGGTTTTCCGTCAAATTGCATAATTAGATTGGGAAGGGTTTCGTTTGGTTGAGTTCTTTGATAGATGGAAGGAGCGTGTTTTTTAATTGGTTTGGAAAGAACGTGGCTTTCTCATAAACTTCTCCTCTAGAAGCTTACTGAATAAGCCACTTTCTATATCATTAGGGCTTGTTTGTTAGCAGCTTAATGACTCATAGCTTACTCTGTCAGCTATACATGAATATGAATATTTGTTTGTGGCTTAATGGTATAGAAAGTGACCTATAAGAATTTAGGAGGGAGCTTTAAGTATATGGGAGCCGAATTCCATTCCCATGGTTCTTACACAACCGTGTAAGTATATATGTAACAACATATACTTCCTAATGTAGACTTTTTTTTGAACTATATATATATATATATATATGGAAAATGCAGCAAATAAGTTTCTTTTCAGGTTAACGGAGCTATAGTGCAAGGAAGATAGCTATATGGACAACCGGTGAGTTTTTTTTTTCTTTTTCTTTCCTAAGATTTATTATTCGATAATTGAAAATGGTAAGTTTTCTTTTTTTCTTTCTTAAGATTTACTGTATCAAATCCCAACATTGGATTTGTTTGAAAACAAGGTTAGAAAAAACTAGAAAAGTCCGTCATTTAATCAACACCTCTATGGCCGGACCACCATCTCCAATTCTTCATTGCTTTCCTCAGCTGTGAAATATGAAATAAGCCATGCGTGTTATCTAATATTTCACCTTTGTCTTCAAAAGCTACCCCTTTTCCATGGATTAATGTGTGTATATATCCTTAAGTCATAAGGATATGTTATGGATCCACACATTTGGAATGTTCATGTAGCAACTGATTCTTGGAAAAACATCCTTAGGAGATTAGTGAATGGGTGAGGTCGTTTTTGGTTCACTCTATTATATCACCTTAAATTAAACAATTTATATATTTATATGAGACTTGGATAGTTATGGGGTAGTTGGATAGTTAAGGCAATTAGTAAATAAATGTACAACCGTAATTGCTTGCAGCTCTGAGTTTGGAGCAGCTTATAAGGAGCTTTTTGACACTTATTCCAATTATACCCTTGATTAATATTAATTATAAATAAATATTAATATTAATTATAAAGAAATATTAATATTAAATTACATTAATAAAGTTAATTAAAAATTATTAATTAATTTTAATTATATAAATCAATAATTATTACTTATTTATAAATGTTATTAACTATATCGATTAATTTTTTTAATTATTATTCAATATATTTAGATATTAAAAAGTAAATATAACAAATTTAAAAATGTTTATGTAAGTTATGTAAAATCAAAGTTATAATTAGATAAATTTTATAGACAAATAATTTCAATAAAATATTTAATTTAAATACTAATTAAAAATCTACAGTATATATATAAATAATCAATTTTAAATTCTTTTAATTGATAAATTATTTTATTTTATTTTTATTAATTAACATATTGTATTATTAGAAATTTGTTTGAATTATATTATGAAATATTTGTAATGTCCTTCTTGGTCATTTTACACATTGATAAGCTTCTTTTTGCAAAACATAATTTGTTCATCAGCTAGCTTATCAGTCATTTTATCAGCTAGCTTATTAGCTAGTTTGCCAAACATAGCCTTAGTGGGGGTTTGATAAGGGCAACATTTGCTCCTCCTAACTCACGTTATGTATGCCTTGTCACTGGGTTGAGCCATTATAAATGACGATTACACTGAAATATTTGATGACACTAAAATCATCAAACACCATAAGTTCCCATTCACCATAGGTTTCATGTTGGTATGTTCATTTCTGGCAAAATCTTCTCCGTTTGTGCTTTTATTATAGTTTCATGATCTTAAACAATGAAAAGCATCTAGAGGTTTTTCTCAATATTATG
This sequence comes from Silybum marianum, assembly GCA_036898165.1. Classification (NCBI taxonomy): domain Eukaryota; kingdom Viridiplantae; phylum Streptophyta; class Magnoliopsida; order Asterales; family Asteraceae; genus Silybum; species Silybum marianum. The sequence continues at coordinate 52,269,280 of CM072529.1, read as the reverse complement.
AAATATGAGTACATCTTCTTTCACATGAAAATTTACTTTGTCATATATTTTTATATACAACTCTTTCCTTGAAAAAATTGCAATTATTCGAGGTTGAGACAACCTTTACTAAATTAAGGAATTCTTTTGAGCAACTTTTAAATTGAAGGAGATGTATCGAGTAGCGTTGGGAGTTGTGCACATCACGAATAAGTTGAGAGAGACATATGGCGGCCAGTGAGGAGGATAGAGGATAAAAAGTTTAAGGGTCGTGGGTGTAAAGAGAGGGGTAGGTTGAGGAGAACTTGGGATAAGCAGTTGAAGTTAGACATACAATAGATATTTTTTTGGAAGATGACCTCTTATAGGAGACATAAGTTAAGGGTAGTAGAGTAGGGGCGAGAATTTGTAGTTAGCCTAGACAGAAGGAAGGGATGTTGAGAGTTAGAGGATGGGGATGGGGTTAGTGAGCTTATAGTTAGATTTTCTTAGTCCTAGGTTAGGCTATGGTGCACACATCATGGCGTCTTGAGGCGGATCATGGTATGTCATGATTTTTTTCAAAAAAATATTTATTTTAATTTTTTAACTTTTGTATTTTTATACATTTAACTTTAAATTTTACACTATTTATAAATTTATCTAATCAAGGATACGGATAGGGTTAGTGAGCTTATAGTTAGATTTTGTTAGTCCTAGGCTAGGCTATGGTGCTCACACCTTGGCGTCATGAGGCGCACCATGGTATGGCATGATTTTTTTCAAAAAAAATATTTATTTTAATTTTTTATAATTTATATTTTTATACTTTTAAATTTAAATTTTACAAACCATAAGTTAGTTTATTGAAACGCTTTTTTAGAAAGCTTATTGTGACTTTTTCCAATTAATATTAATTATTATGTATTACTATTAATAATAATTTAATATTACTTATTTTGTTTCATATAATTTTGTGGTTTGAATTATTTTTAATTAAAAATTTATCATTAAATGCAATTAATATTTCATTAACCTTTCATTTCATTTATTTATATAGTTTGATTTTAAATAAATAAATTTATTTATTTAATTAAACCATAAATCTATAATTCAAAATAAATTAACATTAGTGTAATAATATTGTTTATAAAACATTGTTTGTTTATTTATTTATTTAAGCTAACATCAATATAATTTATCAATATATGTCGGAGCATTGATTAAGGAGAAGCCTCCTTGGTGGCTTTATAATTTTTGTGGTAATTTTAAATTATTTTTAATTAAAAATCTATTATTAAATGCAATTAATATTTCTAACCTCTTCATTTCCTTTATTTTTGTATTCATTTTAAATAAACTAATTTATTTATTTAAGCTAACATCAATTTAATTTAAAATAAACTAACATTTAGTGTAATAATATTGTTTATAAAACATTGCTTAATATTTCATTAACCTTTCATTTCTTTATTTTTATATTGATTTTAAATAAATAAATTTATTTATTTAATTAAACCATAAATCTATAATCTATAATTCAAAATAAATTAACATTTTGTGTAATAATATTGTTTATAAAACATTGCTTGTTTATTTATTTATTTATTTATGCTAACATTAATATAATTTATCAATATATGTCGGAGCATTGATTAAGGAAAAAGCCTCCTTAAATGCAATTAATATTTCATTAACCTCTTCATTTCCTTTATTTTTGTATTTATTTTAAATAAACTAATTTATTTATTTAAGCTAACATCAATTTAATTTAAATAAACTAACATTTAGTGTAATAATATTGTTTATAAAACATTGCTTATTTTTTTTTATTATATGTGTTTGTTTATTTATTTCTTTAAGCTAACATCAATTTTTAATTAAAAATCTATCATTAAATTCAATTAATATTTCATTAACCTCTTCATTTCCTTTATTTATTTAAGCTAACATCAATATAATTTATTAATAATATTGTTTATAAAACATTGCTTATTTTATTTTATTAAATATGTTTATCTATTTATTTATTTATTTAAGCTAACATCAATTTTTTATTCAAAAAAAAAAAAGCTAACATTAATTTTTTATTCAAAAAAAAAAAAGCTAACATCAATTTTTAATTAAAAATCTATCATTAAATGCAACTAATATTTCATTAACCTCTTCATTTCCTTTATTTTTGTATTGATTTTAAATAAACTAATTTATTTATTTAAGCTAACATCAATTTAATTTAAAATAAACTAACATTTAGTGTAATGATATTGTTTATAAAACATTGCTTAATATTTCATTAACCTTTCATTTCTTTATTTTTATATTGATTTTAAATAAATAAATTTATTTATTTAATTAAACCATAAATCTATAATCTATAATTCAAAATAAATTAACATTTAGTGTAATAATATTGTTTATAAAACATTGCTTGTTTATTTATTTATTTATTTATGCTAACATTAATATAATTTATCAATATATGTGGGAGCATTGATTAAGGAAAAAGCCTCCTTAAATGCAATTAATATTTCATTAACCTCTTCATTTCCTTTATTTTTGTATTTATTTTAAATAAACTAATTTATTTATTTAAGCTAACATCAATTTAATTTAAATAAACTAACATTTAGTGTAATAATATTGTTTATAAAACATTGCTTATTTTTGTTTATTATATGTGTTTGTTTATTTATTTCTTTAAGCTAACATCAATTTTTAATTAAAAATCTATCATTAAATTCAATTAATATTTCATTAACCTCTTCATTTCCTTTATTTATTTAAGCTAACATCAATATAATTTATTAATAATATTGTTTATAAAACATTGCTTATTTTATTTTATTAAATATGTTTATCTATTTATTTATTTATTTAAGCTAACATCAATTTTTTATTCAAAAAAAAAAAGCTAACATCAATTTTTTATTCAAAAAAAAAAGCTAACATCAATTTTTAATTAAGAATCTATCATTAAATGCAACTAATATTTCATTAACCTCTTCATTTCCTTTATTTTTGTATTGATTTTAAATAAACTAATTTATTTATTTAAGCTAACATCAATTTAATTTAAAATAAACTAACATTTAGTGTAATGATATTGTTTATAAAACATTGCTTAATATTTCATTAACCTTTCATTTCTTTATTTTTATATTGATTTTAAATAAATAAATTTATTTATTTAATTAAACCATAAATCTATAATCTATAATTCAAAATAAATTAACATTTAGTGTAATAATATTGTTTATAAAACATTGCTTGTTTATTTATTTATTTATTTATGCTAACATTAATATAATTTATCAATATATGTGGGAGCATTGATTAAGGAAAAAGCCTCCTTAAATGCAATTAATATTTCATTAACCTCTTCATTTCCTTTATTTTTGTATTGATTTTAAATAAACTAATTTATTTATTTAAGCTAACATCAATTTAATTTAAAATAAACTAACATTTAGTGTAATGATATTGTTTATAAAACATTGCTTAATATTTCATTAACCTTTCATTTCTTTATTTTTATATTGATTTTTGATAAATAAATTTATTTATTTAATTAAACCATAAATCTATAATCTATAATTCAAAATAAATTAACATTTAGTGTAATAATATTGTTTATAAAACATTGCTTGTTTATTTATTTATTTATTTATGCTAACATTAATATAATTTATCAATATATGTCGGAGCATTGATTAAGGAAAAAGCCTCCTTAAATGAAATTAATATTTCATTAACCTCTTCATTTCTTTATTTTTGTATTTATTTTAAATAAACTAATTTATTTATTTAAGCTAACATCAATTTAATTTAAATAAACTAACATTTAGTGTAATAATATTGTTTATAAAACATTGCTTATTTTTTTTTATTATATGTGTTTGTTTATTTATTTCTTTAAGCTAACATCAATTTTTAATTAAAAATCTATCATTAAATTCAATTAATATTTCATTAACCTCTTCATTTCCTTTATTTATTTAAGCTAACATCAATATAATTTATTAATAATATTGTTTATAAAACATTGCTTATTTTATTTTATTAAATATGTTTATCTATTTATTTATTTATTTAAGCTAACATCAATTTTTTATTCAAAAAAAAAAGCTAACATCAATTTTTTATTCAAAAAAAAAAGCTAACATCAATTTTTAATTAAGAATCTATCATTAAATGCAACTAATATTTCATTAACCTCTTCATTTCCTTTATTTTTGTATTGATTTTAAATAAACTAATTTATTTATTTAAGCTAACATCAATTTAATTTAAAATAAACTAACATTTAGTGTAATGATATTGTTTATAAAACATTGCTTAATATTTCATTAACCTTTCATTTCTTTATTTTTATATTGATTTTAAATAAATAAATTTATTTATTTAATTAAACCATAAATCTATAATCTATTTCAAAATAAATTAACATTTAGTGTAATAATATTGTTTATAAAACATTGCTTGTTTATTTATTTATTTATTTATGCTAACATTAATATAATTTATCAATATATGTCGGAGCATTGATTAAGGAAAAAGCCTCCTTAAATGCAATTAATATTTCATTAACCTCTTCTTTTCCTTTATTTTTGTATTGATTTTAAATAAACTAATTTATTTATTTAAGCTAACATCAATTTAATTTAAAATAAACTAACATTTAGTGTAATAATATTGTTTATAAAACATTGCTTATTTTATTTTATTATATGTGTTTGTTTATTTATTTCTTTAAGCTAACATCAATTTTTAATCAAAAATCTATCATTAAATTCAATTAATATTTCATTAACCTCTTCATTTCCTTTATTTATTTAAGCTAACATCAATATAATTTATTGACTAACAATCAATATATATATATATATATATTAGATATATATATATATATAAAGTAAGATGTTGGAGCATGGATTAAGAAGAAGTCTCCTTGGAGACTATATAATTTTGTGGTAATTTTGAATCATTTTTAATTAAAAATCGATCATTAAATCCAATTACTATTTCATTAATTTTTCATTTCCTTTATTTTTTGTATTGTTTTTAAATAAATGAATTTAATTATTTAATCAAACCATAAATCCATAATTCAAAATAAATAAATGTAATAGTATTTTTTATAAAACATTGCTTATTAAATAATATTTTTCATCATTTTTATTTTATTTTATAAAATATGTTTATTTATTTTTTTTATTTTTTTTATTTTTTTATTTTTTTATTTAAGCTAACATCAATATCTAACAATCAATCAATATATAATTTTGTGGTAATTTTGAATTATTTTTATTAAAAATCTATCATTAAAAGCAATTAATATTTCATTAACTCTTGATTTTCTTTATTTTTGTATTAATTTTAAATAAATTAATTTTTTTATTTAATTAAACCATAAATCCATAATTCAAAATAAGGAGAATGGATTTTAAAGTAAGATGTTGGAGCATGGATTAAGGAGAATGCTCCATGGAGCCTTTATAATTTTGTGGTAATTTTGTATTATTTTTAATTAAAAATCTATCATTAAATGCAATTAATATTTCATTAACCTTTCATTTCCTTTATTTTTGTATTGATTTTAAATAAATAAATTTTTTTAATTAAACCATAAATCCATAATTCAAAATAAATTAACATTTAGTGTAATAATATTTTTTTATAAAACATTGCTTATTTTATTTTATTAAATATGTTTGTTTATTTATTTATTTAAGCTAACATCAATATAATTTAATGTCTAACATCAATATCAATCAATATCAATATATATAAAGTAAGATGTTGGAGCATGGATTAAGGAGAATGCTCTCCCTTTATAATTTTAGGGCTTAATAAATAATTAACATTTAGTGTAATAATATTTTTTATAAAACATTGCTTATTTTATTTTTTAAATATGTTTGTTTATTTATTTATTTAAGCTAACATCAATATAATTTATTGACTAACAATCAATATCAATATATATAAAGTAAGATGTTCGAGCATGGATTAAGGAGAATGCTCCTTGGAGGCTTTATAATTTTATGGTAATTTTGTATTATTTTTAAGTAAAAATCTACCATTAAATGCAATTAATATTTCATTAACCTTTCATTTTCTTTATTTTTGTATTGATTTTAAATAAACTAATTTATTTATTTAATTAAACCATAAATCCATAATTCAAAATAAATAACATTTAGTGTAATAATATTTTTTATAAAACATTGTTTATTTTATTTTATTAAATATGTTTATTTATTTAAGCTAACATCAATATCTAACAATCAATCAATATATAATTTTGTGCTAATTTTCAATTATTTTTAATTAAAAATCTATCATTAAAAACAATTAATATTTCATTAACCTCTTCATTTTCTTTATTTTTATATTGATTTTAAATAAATAAATTTATTTATTTAATTAAACCATAAATCCATAATTCAAAATAAATTAACATTTAGTGTAATAATAGTTTTTATAAAACATTGCGTATTTAATTTTATTAAATATCTTTGTTTATTTATTTATATAAACTAACATCAATATAATTTATTGACTAACATATGTTTGTTTATTTATTTATATAAACTAACATCAATATAAATCTTGGATGCTTTATAATTTTGTGGTAATTTTGTATTATTTTTAATTAAAAATCTATCATTAAATGCAATTAATATTTCATTAACCTTTCATTTCCTTTATTTTTGTATTGATTTTAAATAAACTGATTTATTTATTTAATTAAACCATAAATCCATAATTCGTAACTAAAATTTTAAAAATGACATGATTGGATATTTAATATAGTATTTATAATTAAATATAATACTTCCTTTTAATTTCAAAATATTTTATTGAATAAATTATGTTAAGGATCAATTAACAATATTTATTACTGAATATATAAAATTTAAATCAATATATAAATATAAATGAAATAAGAAATCAAATTAGAATGACATTTTATATTTTTGAGAAAATTGCATCAAAATGAAACGAACTTTCATCTGATTTCTATTTTGGGGAACCAACTTTTAAAATCGTTATTTAGGGATCTCTCTCAAAGTTTTTGTTTATTTAAGGGTCTGGGTAACCAGTTGAACAGGTAACCGGTAATTTAATTAGGGCTTGCTCTTGAATTTACTTGTGAATTTGATAGTGATGATGATGATGATGAAACTGATGATTTTTATAGTAACAAGAAGAGTTATCTGTTGTGTTAATTTTTAGGGAAAATTTGTAAAAAGTTTTTTTATTCGATTGTTAATGAGAATTCTTGCAACCAGTGTTGGTTTAATCATCTAGGGTTCGTATAAAATTGATTTAGTAGTCCTACACGATGTTTCTTGCACAAAAAGTTGTAATTTCTTTTTGGCAAGGTAAATTTTAAAGAATTTTGTGTTTGGTTCCTATTTAAACGTTTCAACGTTTTTTTGTTTTTTCAATTAGTGTAATTTTAAAATGTGGAAATTTAATTTTAAAATAAAAAATTATTATGTCAAGTCAGCATTTTAGATTTATATTTGTAATTATAATAATGACGTGGAATCCTAGTTGGCAAAAAATCTGGATGACGTCAACATTAACAGATCAACAGGTTACCCAGACCTTTCAATAAATAAAAAGTTTGAGAGAGACCCCTAAATAACGATTTTAAAAGTTGGTTCCCCAAAATAGGAATCAGGTGAAAGTTCGTTCTATTTTGATGCAATTTTCCCTACATTTTTATAGGAATTTTTGTATCAGAAACAATAGTATCTCCAATTACAGCCCCCTAGATGCAAAATATACACCATCCATGTAGTGTATGAGAATGTATGCATTTCGATTCGGGTCATATTCTATGGTTACGAACTTACGATTCTACCACATATGTCCTTTTCATTCCGTCGAAATTCTATTTTAAGGTATAGACGCTTATGACCTCCCCCTCTACGCCCTGCAGTAATGATTCCTCTGGTATTACCACCTTTATCATAATGATGTTGTCCATAGATCAAATTATTTCGTGGATTGGATTTCACTTTACTGTCTACGGTTCCATTGCATAAAATTGTATCGCTACCACGCAACGCGCGCTAGCCACACTAATACTATAAATAAAATAGATCTCCATCAACACCATTCCAGTCTCTTCCTCCCTTCTCCCTCTTCCCTTCTGCAAGGAGCGAAAACCCTAAAATGGGTAAGATTGGATTATGTGTCGTTCGTTTTGGTTTGGTTTGGTTTACCATTTTTGTTGTTGGTTTTGGTCATTGATTTTGTTATTTGTTCACTTCTGCTGTTCCCGACTTGATTTGGTTTTGGTTCTGGTTTCGGTTTCTCAGAGTGTGAAAAATAGCAAAGAGGGTGCTCCTAATTCTAGCGAGAATGGTGATCTAGTGAGATGCAAAAATGATGATTCAGAATCAACAAGTTACAGAGAAATTGGATCGGACCGGATCCACCTAAATCTATTGGATTCCAACCGATTAACACCCATAATCACAAATACCAAAAGTGAAGTTCACTCTTACATATCTAATTATATAATTATAATTAAAAATATTTATTGAAATACGACAAGGTTCGTATTAGTTCTATCAATCTTAAAAGTATTATATTCGTTTGTTAGTATTTTGATTTTTAAAACTATCATAAAATCTTTTTAAAAATTATAATAAGAAAAATATGATCATTTTAAAAACAACAAAGCATAAGCTATATACAAAATAACCTTGATTAGTCTTCCTTCGCCCAAAGGTGAATAGGAACTTTTCTAACTATTTTTTAGAATCGCTGAGATTAATTGAGGTGCGAACATACTGATATGGACATCCATGTTAAAAAAGAACCTTAGATCATATTTTTTAAAATGGCATCTATATATATTTTTTGAGTCAAATATGTTTTTTTAAAAGGGTATCTTAGACATTTGCCTAGACTAATCCCTGAGAATTTTAAGACTGCTAAAGCATGCAACCTGAGATAATTCCCCAGTGGCTACAAGTTGTTTGCACCTGAATTTGAACCTGGAGTAGATGGTTAACTAGCCTCATCCCCCACAAGCTTTAACCAGTACGCCATAAAAATATGAAAATCATCGAGCTTGAGTAAATAGACGAGTTAACCGACCTCAAGTTCATACTCACAAACAAGCATCAAGCACGAGCTCAAACTTGAAAAAAATAGTCTAGCTCGACCCCAAGTTATAAAGATGTGAAAGTAAAATAAAAAACTTGAAGCAATAGTGAAAACCCTTTATCCTCTTTGATAAATCGCAACATTCACACAAAAACAAAACCCCCCCGAAATCCAACTTGTAAAGATAACGACTCACGAGTACCAGTAACACGATGATAAAACTATAAATACGGAAGTCCTGCGAACCCATATCGACTAAAAATGGGTAACGGGATTTCTTTATATTCTATAAATAAATGCACATAGTTTTTTTCCTATGAATACAAAAATGTAGACGCTGTCATCGAGCCTTTGTGTATGCTATAGATGAACACCAAAAACCTAGAATCTACATACATATCGACAACTTATCAACCACTTGCCGACTCATCTTCACTGTCATCACTATCGTCACTGCACCCGTTAAACCCGCACAAAATGGTTAGAAATAACACGAATACGATGAATTAAAGAGAATAAATATGACTAGTAAAATAGTGGAAACTTTTGTTTTTGACATTTATAATACCTTTTTGTATAATATCTTATTGAAATACACTTTAAAATCTCTAATCGGGTCATTCAAATGCACTCTAATTTTTTTTTAAATCTTTTTCACACAAAAATGTTATAAATGTTTCTATAGTTATGATTTTTAATGTGTGTGAAATTGAAGCTTCGAGTTGTAAATATACACAGTACCTGTATTCAGAAAGCTTCGCTATTCTTCTTGCATCTAATCCTGTAAGATACTTTTGTGCTGCTTGAACGTTTTCCATCCCTGAAAAGCATAACCATATGTATCATTAAAAAAATTACTACGGGATATCAAGCTACACAACATATAATCTAAATACTCTTACCATGTATACATACATAGTTGTAGACGATATATATATATAGATGTTGGTTCATTTAGAAACTTAGAAACTTTGGCAAATGAATATAAAAAATAAAAAAATTCAATAAAATAATTTTTTATATTGATTTGCTAAAGTTTCTAAGTTTCTACCCTTCGTAATATATATATATATAGGGGCGGGTTCAAATGAGAACTCAAATTTGGTTGTGAACGTGAGGACAAATGAGAGCACGTCACGTGTCATATTCAGACTGAATAATCAAAGAAATATTCAGAATAAAACTGAATAAAGTATTTATTCAGTCTATTCAGTCTGAATAATGCTTATTCAGTCTGAATAATGCTTATTCAGTCTGAATAAATACTATATTCAGTTTTATTCGGTCTGAATATTTCTTTCATTATTCAGACTGAATAATCTACATTCAGAGACGTGTCACGCTCTCATTTGTCCTCACGTTCACAACCAAATTTGAGTTCGCATTTGAACTTCCTATATATATATATATATTAGTTATTATACCTTTTGTTAACTGAAGCGAATGCAGAGAACATCTCTCGGCTGCAAGTCTCACGGGCATGCTTCCATCTTTTAAACATTCAGCAAGCACAGGACCATATACAGTAACATGGATCATTACTAAGGTAGGATTTGCCTGCAATAAGACCTCAATGTTAAAAATCTTTAAAATCAAATTATTCTTTAAAAAAATCAAAGAAATACCGAAAAAAGAACGGAAAAAATACTTTGGCAACTGCTTTAAGTGCAAATAACGCCCTCCTTCTGACTTCACTGGAATCATCCTGCATGGCAGATGCAATGGACACAACAGTGCCCTTGTGTGCATTTGTGTTCGAAGGATCGTTTTGAATTTGATGAAGTAGAAGCCTTCCTAATGCTTTAGTAGATGTTTCACGAACGGGAAACTACACAAGAGGAAAATGTCAGAAATTTTCAAACGTAAAAATGTCCACTTTCTAATTTGACCCTTAATTATAAGATGAAGAAAATCATTATTCTCTCTACTCTTAAGGGTATAATTGTCATTTAGTTAATTAAAAAGTGTGTCTTTTTCATTATGGGCATTTTCTTTGGGACGGAGAGAGTACATATCATAAAGATGATTGAAACTTGACGATACCTTTTTATATACCCATGTCTCTGTTTTAGTTAGACCCAAAGTAAGTGTCCATTTTCAAACGTAAAAAATGTCCACTTTCCTAATTGACCCTTTATTATAAGATGAAAAATATCATTATTCTCGCTACTATTAAGGGTAAAATTGTCATTTAGTTAATTAAAAAGTACGTCTTTTTCATTAATGGCATTTTCTTTGGGACGAAGAGAGTACATATAATAATAAAGATGATTGAAACTTAACGATACCTTTTCATCCTTCAAGCTATTTTTGAGGCAGTCAGCAACCGATGTGAACAATGGAGATTTATATATTACGGTAGAAATGTGTCTTAACATGGATGACATTGTAAGAACTGAACCATGCCGAGTGAACCAGATAGGAGATGAAGCTTTATTCGGAAGTTCCTCAAGTAATTCAGAAATTTGATTATCTTCCAAATGCTACAATTAATTAAAAAAAAGGAGTCAAGGAACCGCCGAAAACATCAATAAAATAATTGCAAATTGAGAAATGGGTCACTTTTTGTGCCATTTTTCCAAAAATTAAACAGCTATAACAGTGAAAAACAGAAAATACGCGATTTAAAAGCCACAAACCTCGGATATGATGCCCAAAATTCTTGCAGAAGAGCTTCGTATTTGGTCATCATCATTGTATATCATCATCTTCAAAAGATCAAAGACACGGGTCTTAACGGGAGAACTAACACTCTTTCCAGCATACTTGACAACACCTTGAAGAGCGACCAATATTGCTTCACGAACTCCGCCTTCTGATACCTGTTAAGACGTGGCTTATTGACGTTAAGACCATCTATGGATTATGAAAAACAGAATGTTAAAAGACAAACAAACAAACAAAAACAAGCATAACCTGCAAGTTGGATAGCAAATCGCCAACTAGAGGATCAACTCGGGTACTTAAAGCACTAAGCTTCCCAAGTGCTGAAGCAGCACTTGAACGAACGGTCCTGCATTGGCGTTCATGTAGTCATATCGACATTAGTGATGTCTAAAGTGATCTATAAATAAAATAACAATAAACAAAAGGTGGAAAAAGAGAAAAAGAACAGTCTCCCAATATAATTCTCGAGAGATGCATAACAAAATAAGGGGAAGTTTGGTTGGTTTTCTATCAAGACCTGTATGGATAAAGCTGTCTGTATAGATTGGACAGGTTTTTGTTCAGAAGAGTTTTTACATAGATGGAAGAAGCGTGTTTTTAACTGGGAGGGGCATGTTTGGAAAAAAAAAACTAGGCTTTCTGCATAAACCTCCCTCCTAGAGCCTTTGTAAATAAGCCGCTTTCTATATCATTAAGCCACTACATAACAATCATGTATAGCTGACCGAATAAGCTGCGAGTCCCAATAAGCTGCTAACAAACATGCCCTAAATCTCACCTTGTGTTGTCCTGCAAGCATTTAACAAAGGTCGTTTGTAGCTGTGGAAGAAAAGGTTTCAGAGCCATCCCACCCTTTCCGATTATGATGGTCAAAGTCGACAGAATAGCACTTTTCACTTGCCATGGGAATCGATCACCTATAATTCGAATCAGAGGCCTGAAAATGATGAAAGTAGAAAATAGAAGTCAAATAACAAAATAACAGAAAAAGGAAAAAAGAAATAAAGAAGACGCTCCTAAAAGTATAGAAATCCTTGTAAACAATATAAGTAAAGGTAAAACTGTCATTTAGTTCATTAAAAGTGTAATGATTACAGTTTTCTAAAAACTGTGAGCCTTTTTCATCGTGGCCACTTATTTTAGGATGGATAGATACAAATATAGATGAGATATGATTATAATGTAATTAAGTGATATCTCAGTTATCTAAACACACTTTCAATAACGATTCTCAGCAGACTATTCAAATGTGGAAGTAAGGCTCCATCAGCATAAAAGGCAATTTACTTACCCTGTAATAGGGATTACAAACTCCTTAAGTGCTTTTTCACTTGTTACTTCAATTAATTCTCCAAGACCCTGAGCAGCCTGTTCTCTCAATTCTGCAGACCCGCTTATTAAGCCCTGACGTTAAAATAAAACAGAAACCATTATTAAGCAGGTATAACAACCATAAAAAGCATGGCTTAAAAACAGTAATTTACTGAATTTCCAGCTCTACCCTTAACTATGACGCACGGATATATAAGAGTTGATGAGATGGAGTACCTGAAGATATATGGGGAGCAACGGTTGAAGAGCTTTTGGAAGACAAAACCCAGGTATAACAATTGGACCACCCTGTAAGATAATCAACAAATAACTCTAGTGTTACAAGGGTGCACGTATGGTCATAAAAAAGTTATGCATGCTTTAATTAACCCAAAATGGTAAACATAGAGCAAAATAATGAGTACATCAATAAAAAAATGTACTACTGAAAAGATATGCATATTTTTCACCTTTTTCTTTCTACGTTCCTTGTCTCTAGATGTGGAAACAGCATCACGAACTAACTTTATATATGAAGGTAGAACTTCTTTGGGGACTGAACTAACAACTCTCGAAAGTGCTTCCCATGCAGCCTGTTATATATACATGATGAAATACAGTAAAAAAGAAAAAGAAAAATGGGAAAAGAAAATAAGGTTAAACCAAACTCTATACCGATACAGTAGCAGAGTCTGAATCACTTAGTAAAACAATCAAGATGGATATCATATTTGGGGCTTCATCCACCAGATATAATTTACTGTTTTTGAAGAAATATCCAATTAAGTATGCAGAACTGCGCCTAGTTGAAGCCTGTAAGTAATAACAGCATGTGTGAGATATATATATATATATAGAGAGAGAGAGAGGTTATGATTTTCAGCATCTTTTTACCTGGTTATCGCCAACCCCCTTCAATAACTCTGATATCAAATTCTCAATCCCTTCGTCATCAATAACTAACACCACAGTTTCCGCAGCCTTCTTTGCAAGATCTTGGACTTCCTATATTGCAAACAACATACAATTTAGCATGAAAGCCATATCAAGATCACTCTTTCCTTTGTCAAGAACCACTGGACCTTAGTATTATATATATATATTGTAAATAAATGTGTATATATATTTGTGTAGTATATAACTATATATATTGTATATATTTGTGTAGTATATAACTATATATATTGTATAAAATGTGTATACATTTGTGTAGTATATAACTATATATATTGTATAAAATGTGTATATATTTGTGTAGTATATAACTATATATACACAATATATGAACAGAGTAGCATACCGCATGATCATCATCTCCCATTGCAGAAAGCAAAGCAGGAAGAATCGTAGAAAGATGGACATTTAAACCAGCACACGCGACCTCTGCAACAGCTCCGAGAGCATGTGCATTGAATTCACTGAAAATCAAGTTTCCATGAACAATTAGCATCATAAAACTAAGTGTCTAAGAAATAAGAAAACATGAATTTTAGGGTACATACGAGAGAGGGAGATGAACAAGCTTTGGCAATATATGAGGCAACACAGCTGCAGTCCTCACACTGTCAAAAATGGAGGTACATTTCAGTTGTCAATAAGGGAAGCTTACAAGACTCAAAAACGTATAACTTTTCCAGTAATTTGGGTTCTTTAATACCTCAAAATTTGTTTGAGGCCATCAAGGGCAGTATCGGCCATATCATCATCTTCCAAGGCATGGAGAAGCGTGGGAACAATTTCATCAATTGCTTGCATTCCAGCACTCTACAGAAATATAACGAATAAAATAAGCAGACATACAACATCATGTAATAAAATTACGTGCCAAAATATGCAAAGAATACCTTGTACAGTGTACTAAAAGCAACTCCTGCAGACTCGCGAACCTCGACCATGCTGTAAAAGATATAAATTTATCATATAGAATATTAATCGAAATTGTACATGTATTATAAGAACATAATAGATGTACCTATCACAAAGAGCTGTACGGATGGTTGGGATAAGCTGATCCATGAAACTTATTAATTGACTCTTACCAGCACTACCCATCACTTCACTTAGACCAATACAGACACCCTGTTTATTAAAAAAACATTTAACTAATTAATAGCAATCTCTTCAATAACTACTTAAAGAAAAAGGAAACCAAAATAATTATATTCTATTTGCACTCCAACAACAAATTTAGTTGCCACATTTACCTCAAATAATGGTTATAACTTTTATTATTTTACCAAAATAACGCAGTAACATAATTGAAACATTGACCGGAATTAAATACCTGTCTTCTGCTAGAATCAGGGTCTTTCAAGCCTTGAGATAATATGGGAATAACCAACGGAAGAACTCTCTCCCCGAGTTTCCTAACAAGCTCACCCAATGCTCTTCCAGCAACCTTATAATAAAACCAACAGTTTAGTTTCCAAAATATGTATATAACATATATAAGATTTAATAAACACATATAACCAAAATGACAGACCTGCCGCCTTTCAGATGATGATGATGCAAGAGAAGAGATAAGAGTATTCATCAAAACTGGCATTATCTCCTTCAAAGTTTTCGGAGTATTTACAACGATAGTCTTCCAAACATGTAACGCAGCCTATAAAGAAAGAAAATGGGTTCAGATTCGCAATAACATCCACATATAACAAGTAATACTAACACCGATAATATCCTACCTGGCGAACTGAGAGACTGACATCTGTCCGGACCATATAAAGTGCAGCCAGCACTTCATTACGCTTATCTCGGCCAAGTACTTCAATAATTGCACGCCCTTGTGCTTCAGTACTGGCTCCTTCATCATCACTACCACCCTCAAGAAGAGCTTTTCCAGAAGTGCCAGCAACCTGAACAAAATACGTATTTTTCTCAATAAAAATAATTGGTTCCAAAAACGAAATAAGGAAACATGAAGAGCTTATACCTTAAATAAAAGATCACCCAGAAGTTCCACAGAACTTTGACGGATACGCCAATTATCATTGAATATACCATCTTCTACAGCTGGTAGCAGCAAAGGCAGAGACCTGACATAAATAAATAAAAAGGACATAAATAAAGTTACAGTCTCGTAACTATGAGAAAGTTACAAACACAAATTGGCTGAAACACCAAAACTTACGTAGTAGCATAATGCTCCACCAGTATGTGCCCAGCTCCGAGTGCAGCTTCACGTACAGATTCATTTTCATCCGCAAGACCTAATGACAAATGTGCACATTAATTAAATGTATTATAAAAAGAATATGATTACAATGGCATCTTTTTAGCAATCACTCGCACAAAAAAAGAAACTGAGTATAAAAAGTGTTGAAATAAGTTATATCCCAACAAACAATACATACCATCTAAGATGGATGGTAGCACTTGCTGCAAGTAGTTTTGGAACTGTACACCCAATGATCTTGGCAGATACTACAAGAAAGATAACCTTACGAGTAACTATTTTGCAAGAAAACAGGTAGCAAATATATAACTGATAGACAAAATAAAAGATAATTAAGGTTCAACCATTTTAAAAAAAAAGACTTACCTTGAAAAGTGTCAAATAACCATCACGCACAGATGCCTTTTGATGAGAGCAGTTCCTTATGATGTCAGGAAGAAGGTGCTCGAAATACTCTGTGCCAAGCGCAGCAACCACCTAGAGAGATGAATAAACACTGGTTTAATTAAAACTTAAACAGGCCAAATCCCTAAATCTAGTTATATCTATTCGTAGATTGAAATATATATATATAAGGTAATAGCCTCTGACCTCACTCAACCCTTGAGCAGCACCAGAGCGTTCAACATTACTACCGTCAGATTTGAGTGTGTCTAGCAACCACGGAACAAGATCTGGGAAGTTCTCTTCTCCCATTCCTCTTATCAGAGAACCAACGGCTCTGGCTGCTACAGATCGAACTTCAGGGATTGGATCAACTAAAACCTGTTTTTTTAAGTAAATTATTAAATAATAATAGCATGATTAGTATCATCATAACCAAAAAAACTGTATATAAAAAGGTCACACTTTTCTTCATAAAGCACAATAAACATTAAGAATACCTTCTTAATTTCAGGAAGAAGCAATCCTATATAAGGAAGCATGTCTGTTGGATCAGTGACTAATGAACACATATTGCCAGCTATTTGTGCAGCCTTCTTTTTAGTTTCAGCACCCCTTTCCCTCAATCCACGATGAACAATGGGTACCAAAAGGGCAAGTGAAGGAGCATCAATGGAATTTATAAAAGTTGTCTGCAAAACATCAATAAGCGCCCAACAAATTTAAGAAAAGCTACCAAGTTAAATATATATAACAAGAAAAGCGACATGCAGTACCTGAAGAAGAATATCAAGGGAATATTTTGTATGGTCGTTGGGGTCTGTAAGACCAAGCAAAAGAGTTGGAACAAGGGAAGCGATTTCAGGATTCTTTATCACACTTCCAACCTATATATTTATATATATCACAAAAAGAGTTACATTCACTTATAAGCACAGAAAAGCAGGAACAGTAGACAGCTTATACGAATATAGTGAGACCTGCTGGAGTGCTGTCTGCCCTGCAGACTGCACTTTTGGATGAGTGTCAGTCAGCACCTGGAATCAATCAGAAGATAATTAAACTTGTAACTTATGTTTCTTTTAATGACAGAAGCAAGGTAAAATACAGCTGCCATAGGTTCTTTTTATGTCCAAAATACCTCCGTCAATTTTGGAACAATCTTAGGTAGACATTGAGATAGTTGTTGTGGAGCACAATAAGCCATAGCTCCAAGAAGTTGAACACTACTCTGCTTTGTCCGCCAAGCTTTATCTTCAAGACCCTGAAAAAATTATCATTTCGGCATAAACCATAAAAAGATGGATAAATATGTTTTCTCAAATGAAGAAAGCTAACAATAAAAGAGAAAGAAAAGGACCTTCAGAAGTGATGGAAGAACAAGTTTCACCCCCTGTGCAGTAAGTTGAGACATCATAGCACGAGCAGCACATTCAGCAGCTTCCCGAACAGCAACAACTTGGTCAGAGAATGAAACTAAAAGCAATGGTAACAAGTAGATAACATACCTGTGACATAGAAACAAAATTATTACATAAAACAATAATTATTACAAAATTATCAAAATGTTCTGAACCGACTGAAAAATGGTTACTTACGGTTCAAACAATTTTCCAAGCTTTTCACAAAGGCACTCAAATGCAAGCAAAGATCCTTCCCGACATTTGGCAGAATTCCTAAATTTAAAACGCTTGCATTTGTGAGAGCGGGAATCAATATTAACAATATAGAGATATACAAGCATAAATAAATAGCAAGAAGAGTTACTAGAAACTTCTTAGAAGATTCTTTGATCCATACAAAGTAAAGATGCATACTTGTATGTCCAAAATATAAAAATGTCCAAATCATTTCACATTTCACAATTAAAAGCAAAGAAAGCCATACATTAATGGCTGAGAGGGTTTTAAGAACAACCTATTTGCAAGTCCTTCTCGTAGCACTGTTGCCACCCCGTACTTTTTCAAACTTGATATTCCAAATCCTTTTATAACTCCGGCAAGTCCAAAAGCTGCTCCACGGCGCTCTCCATATTTCTCACTCTTCATCAGCTGATCTAATAGCCTAGTAACAAGTGACATTCCATCTTCCTAATGCCAAAAAAACGAAATAGTAAGGAAAAATGTAAGTCCACCCTGAAGTAGGAAATTAAAAAAAAAAACTCGTTACTTCCTACCAACCAGAAAAGAATTACCTTCTCGTATGTAAAATATTACATCCCGAAATGATTCAGAAAAGTGAAAAAATTCTAATAAGTTGGAACAATTAGAATATACTAGGCTCCATTAAACTTTCAACTTCAGTTGTAAATTTCTGAATTTCAATTTTGATTTTTGCAACCATAAATACAAATTTAAGTTAATCAATATGATAAATTAAAACATCTTAAAGATATTATTTACAAGATTAAATCACTCATCAAAATTCTGCAATGAGGCCAGATTACAGAACATAATAACTCCACATGATATAAACCAAACCAAACCGACTTGAGGCATGTTTGTATGTTTGTTAGCTGCTTAATGAGACTCACAGCTTATTCGGTCAGCTATAAATGGCTGTTTGGTAGTGGCTTAATGATATAGAAAGTGGCTTACTTGGTAAGCTTCTAGGGGGGTGCTTTACGCAGAAAGCCAAGTTTTTTCCAAACCTGTCCCTCCCAACTAAAAAACACGTTACCTCCATCTATGAAAAACCCATTCCAAACAAAAATCTTCACAATCTATACAGACAGATTAATACACACAGACAACTTTATCCATACAGGACTTAATAGCTGTGGGGGTTAAGACATCTGTTATCTTTTAAAGTATGGACCTTTTTATTTTTTTCATATCATGAAATCCAAAGAAACAACAAACAACAGACCGTTAATAAATGATTTACTTCTATTAGCAAAAATAAGGGGGCGTTTGTTTTTTAGGAGGCGTTAAAGTCTAAAGTCTGATTTTAATCTAAAATGGTTATGAAACGTCTAAACGAATCAGACATAAATGGTGAGTAAGAGCTTAAAATAAAAAAACAAACAAGACCTAAGACATACTTGCTTCGACTTCATTAATGGAGACAGACAGCTTGAGACTGCCCTCTGAACAGCTTCTGAGGGGGTGTTTAGCACCTCCAGCAACTTCTCAACAACAGCATGGACCTTAGGATCCTCCTGTTTCAGAAGAAAATTTTACAATGAGAAAAGAAACTATCGAGACACCTATAAATAATATATATATATATATATATGTACTTCTAAGAGAATGCCTAGGAAATAATATCAAACCTTGGACAAATGTTTTGCTAAAGCTCCAGTAAAGATGACCACACCCTCACGTACCAAATCATATTTTTCTTCATCCGAGGCCTAAAAAGGTTAAATCAATTGAGTAATTCTTTGGAGACTAGTCAGCCAACAATAATAGTTAGATAACTACTGAAATTAACTGGCCTCCCACATAGCAGATAAAGCAAAATTTCATATACATGCCAAACTAATAAATATGAAACAATGAAAAATAAGTATATGAAAATGACAAATCAATAACGTGTTAAAAACTACCGACATTTGCATTGACATATGTATACATCCCTTCATTAAGCACAAGTATTTAATTCTATATATAGTGACAAACAGAATAATTTGCTTCTTCTTTAATATATTCTAACAAAAAATCTTTTTATTGGTTGTATTAATAATAATCTGCACAAGTGACCATTTAATCATATAGACAAGTGTACATTATAACACAATATGTCTCAAATGTAGCTACTTCCTACATGCATAAAAAAACAAAGTTGACTCAAATGCAACTAACCACAAGTCTAAGTACAAATATTAATTTAAGGCTAAGCAGTCATCCTGGTGCTAAGCTGTAATCACAGTCAGGTCCTTGATTTGTTATACAAAAAACACGGAGATGTGGTGGTATAGCGGGAAATAAAATAGTGGTTCCTTTGATAAACGAAAATATTTATATATATGAAGAATTTGATATATGTAATTCATATCAGATAGATTAATTCAATAAAAGCATAAGGGCTTAATCTTAAGTGAAACTTCTAATCAAAATTATACACTGACCTTCTTGTTTAAGTAATTTTCGAATATAGGAAACAACAAAGAGACGTTATCTTTTCCATGTTTGTCAATGATCATGATACCAGCATTGATCATTCTTCCTCTAACATCAGCATTGGTATCAGCCTGCATTTTAAATCATCAAAAGGTTGCCAGCTGAATTCGGACTATTTGCAGA
The DNA here is from genome assembly GCA_036898165.1 of Silybum marianum. NCBI lineage: Eukaryota > Viridiplantae > Streptophyta > Magnoliopsida > Asterales > Asteraceae > Silybum > Silybum marianum. Next base: position 52,248,400 of record CM072529.1, on the reverse strand, counting down.
TGTTATTGAACAACTTTGTGTACCATGAAGGTAATTGAGAATAAAGAACTAAAAGCATCCACAAAGTTGCTCAATTCAATAGCTAATCCAATTAAAATAAGTCTTGAAGGAAACTAACGACAAACTATCACAAACTTAAATAATAATAAAAAAACAAAAAAACAAGTTTTACCAGTGCTCGAGATATCAAAAATGTCATAACAACTGGAAGGTCTTTGGTTCGAAGTACATCAGCTGCTGAATGTAAAGCTAATGCAGTCCCTTGTCTTCCTAACCAACCAGAATCAATGCTGTCCGCATGGATACCACCATCACGAATATAAAGAGAAAACAAAGTCGCAAGAGCTTCCTGAAAATAAATCACTCTGTAAGATAACAATTTTTAGATTACTAAAAAAGACCCAAATAGAAACTGTCATTCAGTCACCTGTATTGTATCTGGGTACTCATCTAAGACAGCAGCTAATGCATCAGCAGCAGCCATTCGAACATTATAATTAACATGAGAAAGAGACCTGAAGAGTCCAGAATAATCTGTCCCAAATTCGTGGTCATAACGATCCCAGACATCCTCTGCCACTTCAGCCACTGACTGAGTAAGCGATAAGCATTAAAAAAACAAATGTAAGTAGATTATAGAATTAAGCACAAAACAAGTCAGTAAAAACTAAAGTTTTTAATTGTACAACCTTTTCCGGATCATGCAGGGCAATCCAAACGCTGGTTGCAAAGTTTACATCCTGAGGAAGAGAACGGCCGGATACAGCTGGAATGCATTTCACAGCATTTAAACAAGCCATTCTAACATGAACATCTTTGGCATAAACACCAGATAAAGCCTGGAGGTAAAGTGTCAAGAGAAGTTAGGCGGATAAGGGGATGGATTAAAAAAGATATGTTGCTAAAATAAAAAATACCACATACAGGTGTCGCTTCTTCTGGTTGCAAACCAAGACACAACTCATTTAAGGCTGGTACAACAGACCCTTGATAAGCAGGAATAGCTCCGAGAACATGATACAGAACCTGCCAAGAAGCATAGAATGTGAATATGTCATGAAAAATATAACAAATGGATATTTGTGCAAATGTAAAGTTCGATAAATTAGAAACTTAACTGAAAGCATTTGAAGTCTAGGGAGGGGTAATACTGGATCCATATGTAGAAAAAGTATTCGAAGTACATCATCATGAAGTCGCGTCTTCTTAGGAGAGGACAGTATTCTCTCCATTATCTTTTAAAAACAATGTCACAAGTAAGAAACATTCGTCTTTCAAGAAGCACAAGATATAGTACTAATCCCGTAAAATAGTAAAATCTAACAAATAGTAAAATTTACCGGAAATATGAAACGAAAAGAATCCACTGGGAGGGGGCCATATTTGCATGATACTGATAAGGCATGCATTACTCTTTCAAAGAGACTCAATGATGACCGGTCATTGTGATTGCCCTCACCAAGAGATGAAAGTTGGTCCCATGAAACGTGAGGTTCAGTAGTCGCGATTAGCCTCAAGGCAGTAGCAATGTCTAATCCCCAATTAGACAGTGGAGGAGCAGTACATTTTGATAGCTTCACTACTGTTTCAAAAGCCACCTCATAAACTATCGGTGACTGCAGTAACGGATTGACAAACTTGACCTGGCAAGTGATCACAGATATATCAGAATTGAAAAATATAAATTGCAAAGCATTCAAACAACAAACAATTAAATGAGAGCCTACCACTTTATATGATAATAAGACGCCTAAAATAGCTTTTTGGATATGATTAACCACAAAAAAGAAGCTAAAAAAATATATGATTTCTAAACTGCACAAATGTTTGCATAACTAAGACATAAAACTAAAAGACAATGTTATATATTAAAGCAGCCTAAGATAAACAATCTTATATGAAATATAAGGAGACTAACCAGGGAGGGTAATTCACTGTGTGTGAAAACAGGATTAGCTATAGCCATCTCTCCTAAAGCTTTCAGCAACAAGGAAAGATTCTTCTGTATATTCATGACCTTCTCACGGATATAAGCTTCTTCTTGAAGCTGCAAGTCACGTGCCTCCTCCTTTGATGTTTTCTGTTTATCTAGATTGACCAAAAAAAGAGCAAAATATAAATAATGTACTTAAATTTGTGAAAGAAAAAGATAACAGAAAAGCACTTGCCGGGCTTCCTTGTTTGTTTTCCTGTATCCTTCTTCCCTGCACCAACACGCTCTTTACCACCAGTCTCTCGCTTTCCAGAAGTGGAGTTGCCATTCTCCTGCCGATGAGGAGAAACATGTTTTATGTCATGCTCATTACCATTGAAATTTTTATGTAATTTGAAAAAGCAAATAAAATATGAAAATCAAGAAAGTATATCAGAACAGAATTAATGGCCACAAGATAATCACCATGCCGTCACTGTTCTCGTAAGTCCGGAAGCGTCCTTTCGCCTGTTTCATGTTATTAGAAGCTACAGACTCCGCAATATACACGCCTTGTTCAGTGGATACCATCCCTTCAGGGGTATGGAAAATCTGCCAATGTGAGAATGGACCATGAATACAGATATCATGAAATGCTCAAAGACAACATAAAAGACCTTTGTTACAAATGAGTTAAGGGAAATGTAAATTTCATGTTTTATGACTTCTCTTCATCATCCAGATTTGAAAATTCTTTTTACAAAACGACAAATAATTGATCATGGTAAGCACATTCAAATAATAAGCAAGATATATAATTAAATTGTGATAAGTGGATAGATTATGCTCACCTGAATATCATTTTCTGATAGCATATCGTGTGCACCCCGATCAGGAGAACTCTTCAAGTGCTGTGAAATTTTCAAATGTCAAATGACATAAAAGTTGTGAGAACCAAGCAATGACCTCCTCCTGATAGTTATTGTAAACTTTCATAAACAGAGATGTGCAGTTAACCTTTTCAAATTCTGCATAGGCTTCAGCAGGTGTTATAGTCATCAAAGTTGACAAAGTATGTATAGCAGCTTCTTGTTCCAGATGACTAGTACTCATCAACCCCATTGGTCCAAGCAAACTCTATAGTTTATAGCACAATAAAGCGTTAACGACAATACAATAATATAAAAAGGAGTAATGTAAGCCTTTAGATTAAAACGATCAAGACTTCGATTGCCAATTAAATTGCAACGAACCCTTTCCAGGCTAATCTACAGCTAGTTCCTCAACTATACAGCTTAAACGACCCAAAATGGATCCAGATATCCAATTATAATATTATAATGGGGGCACAAAAAAAGTTGGGTTATAAGGAAGAGAAAGAAACGATGAAGCAGGACTAGAAACCCACCACCCATAAATATCGGAAAAAACTTCTATAAAAGGAGGTGAAATAAACTACTAATAACAGATTAACAGTTACATATATCTTAAAATGCAACACCCTTAAACCAACCCATAGCAGAAATACATTTAGATACCTTCATTTGGTATCTCAATTAACTCTGATAATGTATAACTAATGGGTTTACAGAAATATGCACAAACCTGAAGGCCAAATAACCCCACTCATATTAGAAAATTTTCCATGGTAGTTGATATTTGATAGACTAGTTTATCGTTACTCAGAATAGATGACAACAGGCATTGCAAAAGGCATAACAAATCTATATGCTTGTCGGATATAGCATTAATCCCTTCTTTTGGTAGGCCATTGTGAACAGAGGTGCAAGCATCTGAGGGCTGTATTTGTGAAAATAGAAAAAAAAATCTATCCATACGTAAATTGTTGACCAGAAGGAATAACAAATCTATATTACCACAGCAGGTTATTAGAAGTCTACGATATTAGCACGACTCCCATCCTTGACCACTTCATAAAGTATTATGTGTACGATAATTCTGAACATGGATTTATATATTACGCATACGATACAACCTTAAGCTTAAAAAGGAACTGCTCTTTCCATAAAAGTTTTCAAGACTGAAGAAGCTACAATTACCTGACACAAGTTACTGACATCAGCCATTATATGCCCAATGGCATCAAAACCAAGAGCTTGCAAACACTTCTGCAATCTCTGAAAAAAACAAATAAAACGGGTTCATGAGTCATTAAGCCAAGAAAATTCTACAACCATGAGGTCTTGTGCATCAATAATAAATTGGTTAGAACTAATACTAAAGTAAAGCACTAAAATGCCATAGAAGATCCAATACCATTATTATGATTTGATAATAAGACAGATCATAAGAAACAAGCTGAAAATATTGCCCCGACAGAGTGAAGAAATTAAAAAATTGGTGCTACTAATATTATGAGATTTCCCTTACTCCAAAGAATCAAGAATAGATTTGTTCTTGTCCCTTATGGGTCCATCTGTGAACTAATGTCTCAATTTTGACAGATGAAATCACAGGGAATCAATAGAAAACATAAACATACTTGATACTTCTAACAATAATCAAACATGAAGAAAAAGTTACAAAAACAGACAATATGCCTCGAGATATCCTTTATATCTATCTGGTTCTTTGAATAGAGGTTTCTAGAAAAAACTTGTGTAGAATGTTGGAAATGTGTGTGACGAAAGATAGAAAAAAGTGTGAAATGTGGAATAGACAATGGTAAATGCTTCAATATATTCTGTTTTTTGCCTACTTTAATGACACCTAATACATTGGCTGGACAACAAAATTAGTACACCATAAACATCTGTTCGATGTATACAAGTTGATAAGCAGCATGTTGTGGTGCCTCAAAAGTGTTCCTGGCCTGAGTAGCTTTCTGTTGCAAGGTTTACTCAGGTCGTTTAATGAATATATACATATACATATACATACTCATACATACTACATATATACACATCGTTTAGTGTTCGTGAAATTAAGATCCCATTATCTATGGGCTCTGTTTGAGATAGGATAAAGGAGAAGTGGAGAAACCAGAAGGAAATCCATTTCATGTTTGCTAGGGCCTAGGAGAAGTTAATGGGAGTGAACATATGAAAAAAGAAATGTAAACAGAGAGAAGTCTTCTTGTACTTGTACAATCAAATGCAAACTTACAAAAGTTAAAAAGACCCCTGAATAAGAGTACTCTTGAAATAAGTCCATCTTCTGGGAAAGTTTTGATGACAGCTTCTAAGTATGTAATTAGCATTCATTCGAAATGAATTGTCTAGTCGTCTTGTTTGAACAATCAAATGCAAACTTATGCAAGTTAAAAGACTTGTGAATATGAGTATGCTCTAAATAAGTTGAGCTAGGAAAGTATTAACCACAAGGCTTAAGTTGAAGTAATCAGTTTATTCCTCTTCAAAAAATTGTAATAAGCACTCATTTGAGAGGAAGTGTGTTTGCTATATAAAAGGTTAAGTTGAAGTAATCAGTCTATTCCTCTTCTTTTCTCCCATATTGCCTGCCTAGATAAAATAGCCTCCTAAATGTAGTCAATTTTCTAATCTATAAGATATCCAAAAAAAACCAACAGAACCCTTTTTGGTAAAGTTTCAAATATGAAATAAACTCTTTGTCCACTAGCAATCATTAAAGAACATAGATAACACTGATGTCAGTACATGCATTCCTCTATTTTGTAACCAAGGGATGTTTTAGATATTTGACTAATACTCAGTTATTCATAAGTTTTCTGCCAAACATTCCATTTATTTTGGAGAAAAGAGACTAATATATCAAAACATATTGCCTGCTTAAATGAACAACCTCCTCAACGTACTCCAATTCTATTTTATGGAAGATTGGCAGAGTCTATCCTTTTCCTGTGATAAAGGCCAATCGATAAAAAAAACAAGTACATTCTTGTGTATGTGTGTAAGAGAGAGAGAGAGAGAGAGGATAAGCTAGCAACTAGCAAGATAGCTTAGTTATTGGAAAAAAGAAAAAGTGTCGTTTCTGTCAAACAAATTAAAGTGAACCAAATAGTCCCACTTAAGATCTGCGTGATAACAGAGATACTCACCTTCCAAACTGCATCGTTTTTGGCTGTGCCAACTAGGCAGGGATGATGTGAGATGAATATAAGCCGTATGCAGGAACTAGGTGCAGCAGCCAAGATACCAGATGATATTACCATCAAAGCCTTTACCAAAACCTCCAGAGATGGCACAAAAGCTACTTGAGCATCCGATGAATTTTCTGTGTCACTACAAATTACATAATTAAAATCAATGGGATTTAAATACAACCCATTTTGACCTCCAACAGATAAAAGGGTGACACTGCCAATGGTAATCTGAACTGCATTACTGATAAAGTAAAAAACATAAGAGCTAAAACAAATTAGAATGTGAATGTCATAAGCCAATAGCACGACTTTAACTGAAAACTATGCATTCTTTGACTTATAACTCATATGAAATATGCATTTCCAAAATAAAAGGGGCCCAGCTGCTACAAATTTGGTAAACCACAACGACTAGCAGAAATGTTTTGATATTCTCTGGACTTGCTAACAAAATATCATAGTCATGATCATTATTTGTACACCAACCTTCCTGTGATTCAATTTATTTAACTATCCAAATGCTTTGTAGCATTATAAACCAATTTCACATGTATATACAACATGTCAAATTTAATTGCTTCAAAGAGAACTTCACAGTTCTATAATTTCTGCATGGTATAGGCCCAGAGAATGAATATGTTCAATGTTTCAATTTCATGACCAGGTATTGCAAAACCAAGAAAAAACAAGCAACCCCTGCAATGGGTGTACAGATTGATGGAAACTTTTCAGGATCTTTTAAGAACTTATCAACAACAATGGGTTAGACACTTAGACTCCACATTCTCGCGCATATGCGATCCCTTATGCATGTTCTGATGTTCTGGTTATATAAATAATAAATAAGAACCAAAAGATACCAGATTACTCGTTTTGAGAGAGTAAAAGCATGCGTAGAATTTGTACCTTAGTTTTGCTAAGAGCTTTTCCCCAACAACATTGAGATAATCTGAATACTCAATTAGAAGAATTTCAAATAGTTTTGGAGCAGTACATAGAATCCTCTTGGTACAACCATAAGCTGCTTTACGTATATCCCAACTTGAATGGCACAGAAATGTAAGGATAAGCTGCAGCATACAAAGAATCAGCATGTGATAAAGTTAAATAAGGAGAGACATTTATGATACAGCTTCATAGTAGTTCACCTGCATGAGTGATCTCACATGAAGAGTCTCAAAAACTCTGAGAATAATTAAGGACAAAGGTCAGTTCAGAAAAAATATGATGGTTCTGAGTATTGATGAAAAAAATAATAAACTATGATCAACAAGTTCAAATGTTCATTTAAAAAACCTTTGAGGATGATCCACAAACAGCGACTCAAGTAATTCGATACATGTTTCACAGTCCTCCGGTGATAGTTTAGAAATCTGCATAGCAATTACATTAGATATATTAAAATTTAAAACATAAAGAAGTGAACCCATCTAGAGACTGTGCCTGTATCTATACCTATGTATTGTATGTAAGGCGATATAGATGGCTCTGTGTCGCTGCATGTATGTATACATACGTATATTTGTATACATGGTTTACAACCTTTTGGTGGTTTACAAAATAAGACACCTCTACATACATACATATATTTGTATAGAGGGAGGCTCAGGGGAAAACCCCCAAAAATTGAAAAACTAAGGAACACACTAAGGACCATTCATCTGGACAGTATGCACACGTGCATACCAGCAATTGAAGTTGTTTCTGGGTCATTATGCACGTGTCCCCTAAACCTGATCCTATTGTATATATGTATATATGTATGTATACATATATATATATGCATGTACTGATGTACATTAATCACTGCTTGGATGACGTACGTAGGTAAAGACCAAAGATACTTTTTTTAATTAACCTGGATATCCAACCCGCTATGCGAGCCGACTAATCCCAGGGCGACTACCCGCTTCGCGGATAGCCCGGAGTCACCGATTTGAACCTCCGTGGCCACAAGGGGATTTTTTTTACCCCTCCCTGGATTTGAACCTGGGACCTCCTGGTACTGTTGACCTTTGGAGTCCAAGCTCAAACCATTGAGGCACCACCCTTGTGGTTACCAAAGATACTTTGCTATCACTTTGAATGAATATAGATGAATGTATAGACGAAATTACCATAGCTACAGGAACAACTGAAGGTTCATTCTGTGAAATCAAAGACCATAGCTTTTCCCTCGACACGGTTTCATCTTCAGTAGAAAATATTAAAAAACAGATTATTTTCAAATTTCAACAAAACAATTTCAGCTGTCAGTGGATGTAAGTAAAGTTAAACAGAAAAAAAAGGTTAAGAGGTGCACGCTCTATATAAATTTTAGAAAAACACCTGCTTTAATGTCAGCAGCTGCAATCTTCAACACAATGAGTAATGCATAAATGCCATCCAATCGTTGTGCTGCCTTGGTAAAACCAGTTTTTACTAGCTGTACAAGCTGGGTGAGCAAAGAAGATATCTGATGCCAAGCAACACAATAGCTTTAGCCACATGCAGACGGTTGTGAAAAAGAAAGATTAAAGATAAACACTTATTACTTATGTCAGCTTTCCTCACCAGTAAAACTGCATCAGGATTTTTGCAAATGATGCGTAGGCATCGAAGATGACCTCTTCTTAGTGATTCCTTCTCCTTAAGCCCTGATGCCATAAATGAAACAAATTCTGGCCTAATGGCATCTGTAGATCTTGCTACCCAAGAAGCTAAAGCGGTTAAACACGCATGCTTTACCTCTTCATTTCCTGAAAGTTAAAATTATGGACAAATTATATTGGTGATAACTAATAGTTTAACAAATAAACAATATATCAGATATGAACATAGGGCCCAGTAGAACAAAAGTAAATCCCAAGATAAAAAGAGAGACCCACCATCATCCTTGTAACTTGTCAAAAGAAGGTCACATACAGACATAGACAGGCTACCAAGATATTTCCCTTCAGGACATCTAGAAAGTTCCTGAAGTGCATTTATCATGCCGACCCTCTGGTATGGAAAAGCAAGTCTTCCTTCGGAACCTCCGATTACAGATTTGATAGCAGAGAACATTGCCTCGGAAGCATCCGGATTACTAGACTTTTGACTTAGACATCCAACAATATCCAAGGCAGCAAGTCTTCTTCCTTCATCCGCATGGCGAGCCTGCGATAATACCACTGATAAAATCTCGACACCATACTTACTCAAATCCAAGTTAACATGTCTCAGAAGGACCCCAATGGATTCCAGAACAAGCTCGGGATTCCTTTTCAGCATCTTCACAGATGAAGGAAGAATGATACTCTTAAAATCTTCATGTGAGAGATGAATAAATAATGAACGGAAAGCTTCACTCAGGGTTTTTGTTGGCTTATCCTTTGTGTTCAGAACCGCTTGAACATACATATCAAGATATACCGGCTGTATGATGCAAAATAAAAAATGAAGTGAGAAATTGCACTTAATCATCATAACAAATAATTAAGAAAACTTTGCCAGAAAATTTAATAAAACAAAGAGATTCGTACCTTCCATCGTTCAAACAGAGATGGTTTTGAACTTGAAAAGTCCAACATCACACATAGAATCTCTGGGCAATTTTTATATGAGATTTTTGCACCTTTTAATTCCTCCATATACAAGCTGAAAATGTCAGGTGACTGACACATGAAGAAAAAACAAAGTAAAATAATTAATAAAAGAAGAATAATTGTGTAAGTATGCATTAATAAGACTTCATGTCAGAAATTAACCTCGAAAAAGGAATGAATAAAAGTTTTTCTGCAAGCTCTTCGCTCATGAGAAGATCCTTGCAAGCTAATTTGAAGAATTGAGGCCTGCGCTGCTGCAACTCTGCTAAATGCACTTTTTGACACCGAGATAAACTGACTTTTACAAAGAAGGAGACACGACCAGTTCATAAGTCTATAGCAGCCAACATGAGACTGAAACTTCAACTGTTTTTCCATGCCCTGCACAAGAGCTGCTGCAAATGTTTTCATAAATATAACCTCGCTCAACTCTTTTACAATCAAATCATCCACGGCTTTCCTTGACCCTCGATCATCGTAAATATACAATGTCATAAATATTAAATCCACCAACTGTGACGCAGACTCGGTTGACATCTCTGCATATTCAAATTAGATAAATGTTCAGAGCAGTATAGGAACAAACAATTGAGGCAAAAAAATATACTGTACAGTGAGGTGTATATATAGGTATATATATACAAGAACGATAAAGTGGAGTGAATTATAAACATCTATTGAAATGAAATATTTGCATTAGCATTAAGATCTAAACAATACTCATTCTTTTTGGAAAATCAACTCGGTCTCAGTCTCACACACCCATCTGCTGAAAAAGACTTGAACTTAAGTCTTCTTATTCTTTTTGGAATGGTAAAATATATTGACATGTGTTATTCTAGACGTTGTTCAATTCCAGCATGAGTGCTTTGTAGCTTTTTAAAAGTGCAACAGGTAGCACAGCCATGTGATGTTGACAGTATGCCCATCTCTTTTTACCAAGAATACATGGGGATACAGAACAAATATTGGAGGCAAATTTGGTTAAAAATTTATAAAAATAAAAAAGACATAAAACTGACAACTAATAAAAATTAGAATCCACGGCTAAAATCTGAGGTAGAACTGAAGTCTTCTTATTATAAGAGAAAAATAGGAATTGAAACAAAATCAAGTACTTTTAGTTGATAGTTTAGACTAAGATGAGCAAAATAAGTAAAAATTAAAGCATTCTAAGGGATAAGAGTATGTGTGTATTAATTCATAATCTTCATGTATAGTTGATAAAGTAACTTCTTTTATGGTTCTTGTTTTATAAGCATACATATACTTTACATGTATATAAACACGTCACTCAAGTTACTTGTTTTTAGTGGGATTTGGTACAGGTAAATACTTAAAGATCCATCCATCGGAGGATTCGGGGATGATAACTTTTTCCCTTGAACAAATATTTAAAATTAATTAATACATATGAAATATATGTCATCTGGACGACCACAGATATGATATATGAATAGTTTTATGCGGGAAAAATAATTATTGGATGCTTTCTCTAGAGTTGAAACAACATAGTGCAGATTAATTGGTTGTAAGTTGTAACTACTAACTAGTAAATACTCAAAACCCAAATCAGTTATAAAATAGGCCGTAAAATGATCACTGCTATATCAGTCATCTCAAACCTTGTAATTGATGTTTATCCTCAAAAAACTGTATAGACCTTTCCGAAACACACATAAAAGATTTACATTTTACTAAAATAGTCTAGTTTTTGTTCTTCTTTACTCTTTAGACCCTTTTCCCACTTCAATTTGTGTCAATGTAAAAAAAATGAATGCAATTTTATACCATTAAATCTAATTTAAATTTAAACTAGATTTGATGGTGCATGTTCATGTATGACATGATTATTTTATCTAATCATCAAAGATCCTCCTCCAAAGTCCAAAGAACCAACCTATCCTCTCTAAGAGTTTTCGTCATGGTTAGAAGTCAGAACAAAGGCACATTTCATTTTTATTCAAATGTGGCAACTGGCAAATCAAATCGATAGTTCAAATCACACACTCCCGTAAGCGATTTTCTCATTATGGAAATTCCAACAATTTGGGGAGGTATTTTTCCACATTTTCCCCAAAGCGGCAATGGTGATTGATAGATTGACACGCTAATTGAGAGGCCAATAATTTAGCTGATTTGTATCTTAAATTCTTTAATCATGTTTATACGTTTCATTTTCCATTTCACCTTTTTAAAGGTATCCGCTAATAAAAATAAAAAGTATGAACAGAAAGGTTTTTATGGCAGAACAAAGATTCTTTTCCCTCCACATTTGCATATATACACACACATACACGTTGCAGCATTTTTATTAAACCCATAAAACTATAACGCACATAACGTGCAATGTAAGTTTATCCTTGCTCATATCTAAGTGTTTGGTTCCTTGACCACATATAGCTTGGCTATTATAACGCGTTCCACACGGCCTCTATTCTTGGTCCTATTCTACGATTATATGAGGATTGACCAAGACGTTAAACTACTTCAGCTCAAGTTTAGTGCCCTTACCACTTCTTATTCCCTCCATAAATCATAGTAGTGGAAATAATACATCATAGAAGCATAAAAAGGAATCAACCGAGTATTCAAAACCATAAAACCTATTATTCCTTGTTTGTTGTACAAATATTAAAATGAGATGCGATTAAGATACGATTAATAAGTTGTTATAAGTTCAAATAAAAGTTGACATTCTTCCAAAAAAACAAACCTAACTTATGCAATTCCTTGAATTGCAATGATGCAATTATGAAGATATGAAAAAAGATTGAGCATACTTCCTCTAAAAATTGCAAAATAGTTCTTTATAACAGGCAACACAGAGAAAACTAAACCTAACCATTTTACTTCCATGCCAAGAAATTTAAGATGTGCAGTCTCTTTCTATATCTGATCAAAGTCGAGCCATTTCAAATTGATCCATACAAGTCAGTTTTTCTATTGTTGCTAACAGATCATGGTCACCACCACATAGCTCATTGTCAGAAAGGTTGTTGCACTTCAAATATAATGTGTTCCACAAACCCTATGTGCGATTTAGAGGAATACTCCTTTTTCAATTGATCTTATTTCTCAGGGTTTTACACATACTTATATGAATATACACAAAGGAAAACTAATTAAATAAGAAAACTAACTATGGGACACAAGCAAGAAAGGCCCTGAAACTATAACATATTTACATATAACCCCTTATACTTTTACACTCTACCTCTTATGGTTTACCCTTTCTGCAATAGCCATCACCTCTCATTTCTCCATACTCTCATATTTGAACTTAATTCTTCATCTATGTTCTATCCAACTCATTCCCAGACCGATCCCAGTTAAATAGACTTTTTTGCAAAAATACTCGATCACTCTTTCAATTTGAAAAACAGATACACATGCATAAATCTATTCACCTCTTCCAGCATCCAAATTTCATAGCAGGTATTTGACATTGATCTACTATGGTGGCATCTTTTCTTTATATTTAAAATAACATCTCTATAGTTGCTTTCTCCAAACTATAACTCCACTTACTATGATATAAAACAACTTGCTTTTTTTACTTCAAATATAGTCTAAAATTTTTATAAGTATGTTAAGCTTTATAATCAATATTAGAAATAATCCATGCTCTTTATAAATTTTCCATGACATCCACATCAAATTTGCATCTTTATGAGACACAGGACAAACAGTGATTAAACTTCATCCTGCATTGATTACTTTTAAATACAATAAAAATGAGAAACAAACACCGCAATTATCAAAGCAGAATTGTACATCAAAACGCACAACTTATCAAGCAACTTTAACAATCCAAACAAAAGTAAGAAGCATTTGCATTTATTAAATTCCATTGCATACGAAGATATTACATTCATATATTAGAACCCGGTAAGAAGATAACATCACAGATGAAAATCAAGAAAGTACATATATCCAAGTTATGATGAGATTTAACATTGAATGACCTGAATTCAGAATAATAGAAGGAATCTCGGAGCGAAAGATCCGAATCCGCCTCTTTGTAGATGAAGCTGGGATTGAAGATGCAAGTGAAACCCACGGCTCCATTGAACTCGCTAGTTAAAACAAACAACTGATCCTTTTCAAAAGAAGAAAACTTGAAAGATGATCAGAAAGTTACTTACAACAAGCAAGAAAATGGTGTCAAGATCTATCGCTAAAACGTTAGCGATTGAGAGCTGTGAGTTTGGGTTGGAGTGAGGGTGTATAGAGTATGACGGATGGTGTTAATTTAGGGTTTTAGGAAGCCGATTACGATGAGAGTGAGCGGAACCAAACGCAATTGTACACGCCGCATACGCTTCTTTTTCTTTTCTTTTTTTCTTTTTAATTCACAAAATTAATTTTAGTTAATTATGTCAACTCAATCGATAAAGTTACCTTACTTTCATTATACATTTTTAACAAACTATAAGCTACCTTATAGAAATGTTATTTGAAGTAGCGTTTTAAAAACTTATTATCTTTATTTTTAATTATAACCCTCATTAATGTTAACTATTAATTATTATTTTTATTTTTTAAATATGTTCATTTTTATCGTTTTACATTTGTATACGCTAGTTTTATCAAACATGATTTTTTATCAGCTACCAGCTAACTTATCACTCATCCGCTATTAGAAACATCTTAAATTTAATGTTTTATTTTATTCTTATATTTGTTGATAATGTAATATGGTTTTAATAAATATATTGATATTGATTTAACTATTTGAAATTTTCGTTTTCCTCGTAATTTGTTTAATTTAATTTTTTATTATAATTAATTTGAATTTAGTAACGAATTATCATATTTTTCGTTTTAATATTATTGTTTTTCATAGATATAATAATTAAATTTTTTTCTAGAACTCAATGATTATTTTATTAATATTTTTATCTTGTATTTGATTATATTTATCTGTAGTTACTTTGACAAGTTAGATATTGAGATTTAATAAATTTACTTATGCATAATATATACTTGTAATCTTGAATTAAGTAATATACATTAATAAACATAATTTGATGCATCAAAATGTAATTTTTAAAAATTTGTCTCAAATACTTTATAATAATGTATAGGTAGAATCATATTTTATTTTCTAGGATTGTTTGGTTCATGTCGAATAAAAATGAAAATAACATAGAATTCTTAGTTTAATCTGAAATGAAAATTTAAGTTAGTGAAATAAACGTGTTATTAAACTAGGAGTATATTCGCATAATACATCGAAACTTCGATTTTATGATATATTGTATTCTTTTATTTTGTTGATATAATATGGTATTGAAAAAACGATAATATTTTTTATGTTTAAATAAAATATAAATTTGAAGATCGCATAAAATTTTGAAAAAAATGCATTGATATTAATGTTAAATTGATTATATAAAAGTTTTCAGTTTTTTTGTGTTATTTGTTTAATTCAATTTTTAATCATAATTCAATTTTTTTATAATTTAATTTAGGTTTAATAAGAAGGTTATATATATATACACGAATATAAAATAAAATAATTAAATGTTTAAAATATATGAGAAGATTGTAAAAAGTCTCAAATAATATAATTAAATATCTATAATATGAATAATATAAAAAATTCAATGTTATATAATTTACTATTCCACAACAGAGTTACATTGATCTTGTATTATAACTTGTTTAACGAGTTGGTTGTGGTAGTTTCATGGAGTACAAATATTAAGATTTAGAAAGTTGTATATACGCGAGGGAGAGACCCAGAGGGATGGTTGGGATGGCGCATTGTTCCTCCATCGTAAGATTAAAAAAATCATATTTGTGAAATATGCAATCGTATTGTTTTATACGTTATATCGTTTTGTGAAATATGCATTTACGGCTATGCGTGGTGTGGTGAATGTGGTCTCGGAGTCCTGTTGGCAGGGGCGGATACAACATAGAAAAAGAGGGGGGGGGGATCCAAGGACCCCAGTGAATTGTTTAAAAAAATTATACAGGCTAAAAAATATCAAAAATATTAAATTTAGTCTTAGTTCCCCTCAGTAAAATTTTCCAAGAGACCCCATTTTGCCGGCGATTGACAAAAACACTAAAAAACTCTTGAAATAAATTAAAACCCGAAAAAATCCAAAACCGACAAAAACATTAAGGGGGTGTTTGGTTCGTTTTAAGGAATGAAAATGAAAATGGGAATGAATATGTCCGGGAGTGGGAATGAATTCATACATTGTATTACATTCCATTGGATTACATTGTTGATGTTTGGTGAGGGTCTTTCTCCTTTCTTTCATGAAACAAATCGAGATGAACAACAAAATCCAACTTGTCAGGTTAATCCCTACCAACGTGGTTGCAGACATCGAAATCTAAAACAAGTATGCTCCTAACAAAAATCACAACATAGGAAGATAATCCATTTCGAAATCAAAATCTGGAACACATTGTGTTCATAACCCTAACAAAAATCAAATATATGAAGAATAGAGATGAAGATGAACATGAACAGTTCAGAGATGCCTTTGGTGAAGAAGATGATTAATAAAAAGATCTGAAGATGAACAGATCGGAACTGGATTTGCATATCAAAGATGAAGAAGAAGTTGAACAAACAAGAGAGACTTTGTCGATCGAAGATGAAGATGAACATATTAGAGACTTTGTAGATCGAATATGAAGATGAACAGATCGAAGACGAAGATGAAGATGAACATATCGAAGACAAAGATGAGCAGATAGAAGACAAAGATGAAGATGAACAGATCGAAAATGAAGAAAAAATGAACAGATCGCAAATATGAAGATGAAGATGAATAGATCGAAGATGATGGTGGATTTCTTGGTGTTAATCGGATGTTTGGTTTCTTGATTTGATCTGTTCTCCAATCTTGGTTTTTGGTTTTGATTTGCATTTCCTTATTTGAGTCGACATTTTCTCCATTTTTGGAGAAGATATTCTTGATTGCCTTCTATTCCACCCAATTTGGGGAGGAATGAAATTTACCCCAATCTATTATAATGACTGATTATATTGTCTAAACCAAACAACGTTATTCATTCCATTTTCATTCCCTGTTTGAACCAAACACCATCAATTATTATCATTTCCATTGATTACCTTTCAATACCCCCAACCAAACACCCCCTAAGAAAATTCCTTAAAATCAACTAAAAAACTTTAAAAAATTCTCGAAACATGTCAGGTGACTTTGCGCGTCTTTAATCTACCATAATATGACCCCAGTGGACAAAAATCCTGGATCCGCCACTGCCTGTTGGTTACGCAACCTTCTTTTGGAACTTTACTGTCCTATTCAGAAAGCTACTTTGGTATATTGTGACAATGTTTGCGCCATCGGGAAATCCGGTACAACATCAGCGAACCGAGCACATTGAAATGGATATTCATTTTGTTAGGGAAAAAGTTGCTCGAGGCAAGTTCGGGTTCTACATGTTCCATCCCGATTTCAGATTGCCGATATATTTACAAAGGGACTGCCATTAATATTATTTGAAGAGTTTGGAGACAATATCAGCGTCCGGTTACCTCCCGCTTCGACTATGGGGGTGTGTTAGAATAGATAATCGTGATCTGTAAATCAGTTACTATAATGTCTGTAAATCAATCAGAATAATGTATTATTGGTAACTAGGATCTCTTTAATTATAGAAGTCGTTTATGTTTTGTGTCGTTTCTATTTATAGTCCCTTTGGTTAATGAGAAGTACACGAATTAATCTCTTTTAAATAGAAATTGTTTTTAAATAAACAAGGATTTTATAAAGTTGAGATAAGTAAATGGGAGTTTTTTTTTGGATATTAATTAATTGATGGGGTTGCAAGTACCCTTAATAACTTGAAATTTTTAAAATGTTTTTATTAATAAATATAATATTCAAACCAAATATCATATAATATTGTAAAGATATACAAAAAAATTAGAGATGATTGTATTATGCCAGTAACTATATAGATTTTTCGAGAAGTATATAAATTAGTGAACATGCCTTGCATATCCACGCATGAGAAATGGATTAGTGACACTTTTGTGTTTCAAATTTGGGTCGTCAATGGTTTTCACATTGACGAAACTCTTGGGGGACTCTAGTTGTTGATCGTTTCAACAATTTCAAACTTTTTAACAATGTGTTTTTTGTATTGCAAAAGGGACGTAAAACATACAACCACAATAACAACTTAAAATTGCAATAATTATGGTTTGATTACATAAACAACGTAGGAAGACACATATATAATCATACGAACAGATAAACAAACACCATAAACATACGCATAATCTGCATCCATGGCTCGAAATACAATATCAAACTTCTATAAAGTCTAGGGCCATGAGGGTGCTAAGATTAAGTGGTTTCACGTACTTCATTGAACCATTGAAAATCTCTTGGACAATGAGTCGATTTGCCCTCTCGGACGGGTGGTAGCCATCCCAAAACACATGTGCATTTCTATTTGGGCACAAGCTCGATAGCATCGTGCAAAGTCCTAACCCATTATACGGACCTTGTCCACAACATGCATCTGTTGATGTCTCAAATCCTGTACAACTAAAAAAGTTAAAACATGACAATTAATAAAGAGCATATAGAAAACAATATAAATAAGAAATACCAAAAGCTTTTGGATCGCTGATGAAATTCATATGCAGATAATTTGTTTCAACAGATATGAATACGTTGTTGCCAAGCTTCTTGTTAAGCGAATCAACCATATCAACGAGTTGTGGGTTAAACAACTCTGCAGCCTGTTGGAGATCGGGTGCACATTCACCTTTCTTACTATGCAATGCTAAGATTGCGGGCACACAACCTAATGGCCCAGTACCCGTCACTATTACTTTACGAGCCCCTAGTTCGTATAGCCTCTGCATAAATATTACGACCATTACAGTGTTATTTCCTCATGGCAATATATGATATTATCAATAGTTTTAGTTGAAAATATATTCGGGATTTCATCAAATCTCATATTTATGATTAAAAATGATATTTGAAATTTAACCGACTTAAAGCATTAACACATGGTACTTGTCAAGTTTTTAAATCATGAACGAGCCAAGAAGCGATTCATGCATGATACTTGATATCTATTTATATACTTAAAAATGTACAAGTTTCTAATATACCCATGATCAATTTAGATTAAACCAGAGTTTATCTGTGAATATATATGACCGTATTTAGTTAAAAGATTGTGATATTGGGGATTTAACATATAAAAAGTCCATTTGAGTGCATTGACGACTTAACGAATAAGTAATTTCTTACCATTAAAATCTTCTGGTACTCGGAGATGAGAAAGGTGACGTAGTCAGGAAGTTTATACTGAATCGACCTGAGTGAGTTGGGCACCAAATAGTAATTGTTCACGAAATCATTGCCACCGCAAGTGATCAAAACCAATGCGTCGTTGATGAGTTTTTTGGTTTTTTCTGCACCGATTATTCCAGTCACACGTTGTTGGTACTTCTCAAAGTCTTGCAATTGAGATGGCATTCGAATAATATTTACCTATAAAAATAAACGCTACGTTTATAGTACATGAATTAAACCTCTTGGTATCAAATGACTGCAATAGTATATAACTATCAACAAAATATCTTAAAATACCCGTTAGAATGTAAAAAAAGTTACCACGAATTTTGATAGGTAACCTTGCTAACTAATAGACAAATAATTTTAGCATTTATAAAAAAAAAAAAAAAAAAAAAAAAAAACCGTATCAAGAAACTATTACAATTTTCATTAAAATTATTATAACTTTTATGTGACAAAGATACATTTTGTGTGTTAGTGGACCGACCTATCAAGAAACAAAATAGAAAATAATTTAACGGTAGATAAACTGGCAATCCGTGTTAAAAAAGTAATAATTTTGGGATGCATTTTCAAAATTCACGTTTAAAATAATATAATTTAACAAAATATTAAAACTTTAAAGACTGGAAAACATATTTTATGAAAACATGATTATCAAAAGTCACAAAAAAATATCGCATAAATACAGTTTTTTTCAATTATATCCTTTACTGTGTATTTTAAAAGTATGATTTTCAAAATAATAATTGAAAGTAAAATAGAAAATACAGGTTTTAGGTGCAATTTGTCCTTAAATAAATAAAATAAATTCATATGTGAAGTGTTAACGGCACTACCAAACAAATAAATCATTGTATTTTTCATATATTTCAATCACATACCTAAATAAACTTGTTCCAATTAAGTACTTATAGTTTTTACAGTCACATCAACTAATTATTCACTCATCATTAAATCTATAAAAGTAAAATACAATTAATATTCACTAATACGATGATGAAATAAGGTCATAAAATAATTGAAACAAAACTTATTGTTATTTTAAAACTATTAGCGTTTCAATACATATATATATAAACTAATAAACAAACAACCATGTCAAAATAAGAGTTATGATAAGAACGTCAAAAGGATCTGAACTTTTTATCAATTTTAATCTCACCCTCATCCAGGAATTACGTTTTTCACAAAAATTGATCTGGTGTGCATAATTAAACTAAGGGGTTGTTTGGCAGTTGTTGAACGGTTTTGTACAGAATAATAAAGTGGTCAGAATGATTAAGAGGATCTTATGATATAGTGCAAAATGAAGTAGTCAGGGCTCTTAATGGTCAAGGGAGGTCCAAAATGAAAAGTGATTCAGCAGGTTTTGGAACCATTAAGAGGCAGTCTTATTTTTTGTCAAACAAGATTCACCTCTTAAAAATTCAGATGTTGTTTCTGAATATAACTGTTAAGAGGTAAACACACAACTCCTAAGTAAAATTAATAGTTAGTTTTGGAAAAGATGATGAGAGAAATAGCACTTTGACAAAGAAAACATGAATCTTGTCAACTGTCATTAATGGTTTATGTTAGCAAATCCGATAAGATATATGGCAAACTGTTTAATCACTACATTGTAATATATATATATATATAGAGAGAGAGAGAGAGAGAGAGAGAGAGGGAGAGAGGATCATGCAGGAACACTATCATTTTAAAAGAATATGAGGACGCATACATACATACATATATATATATATATTGGGGAGGGTTCAAATGAGAACACCCCCAATTTAAAAGAACAAAATGACTCATTTGGGACCACATATGATGTGAGTCCCACCAATAAAAAATCATATCTGATTTTCAATGGTGGGCCCCATTGGATCACAAAAATTATAAATAGTTAATGTATTAGTAATTATAATTACAAAAATTATACTAGCGAAATGATTTTGTTGTTTTTTAAACAAAACGATTTAAGAAATTGTAGGTAATTAAATACCCTTTGGATAACTTTCGACCTAATTAACATGTTGAGAATAAAACTACAACATAAATCAGTTCATTTTTAAGTAAATGGTTACAGTACAAATTATTAAGCATATGCTAAAGTTATTTACAACACTTACAAATTGGACCCCGGTATCATTTAGGATCCCAATCCCTGCAGACGCAAAGTTGGCTCCGTTTAGCAGCTTTTCACCCGTTAGACTTGGATCCAAGTAAGGCAATATTGGATCTGCACCGATATGTTGCCCTGAAACCATATATTATTTACCGATAAGAAACCATACCACCATTGGTGTTAAACATAAAATATTAAAAATCTATCAAAACCACTTATTCTAAGGAAAATCTAGTTTATAACAAAATACTTGATCAAAAATATGAACACATGTTTTGTAAACAAATAACTGCTTATAAAATTAGTAGAATGAATTGGGAGGTCAACCAATAAGATCTGGGATGTTATAGCCGTTTGAGAACCGGCCTGTGGGACGATGAGTGGGGTAATCAATCCCATAAGGAGGTGAATCAGCTCGTGCAGAGGTAGCCAAAAAGTTATTGTTTCCATTGTCTACCAATGAGTCTCCAAACACAAAGAACGCCCGCTTAGTATTTTCAACCTTCGGGCTAGGAGTCGGACTCTTTTCGGCCCCGAAAACAAGACCAAAAGCAAGAAAAATGAAAATGCTAACAAGTGGTAAGCAAGACATTGTGGTGTAGCATTTTGAAAATGAATGAAAAGGGGTTTATATACATGTTTAAAAAAGACCCAAACCCCTAAAATAGATGCTTTTTAGTATGTGTAGCTTTGACTTCCATGGGTGATACAAGTCATTAAAAAAGGTGAGGTCAATTACTATATTTAGTAACATTCCTTCTGTCAAAAAGAAATAGAGTGAATTACCCTTTTCGTCCTCGTGGTTTCTCGATCTTAATTGATATAATGACATAAAATGGATTATAAACAAAATGAGTCCTTGTTATTTTATTTTTTCAATGGTTTTGGTTTTCATCATTAGTCACGACATCTAAAAAGGTTCGTTAGTTTGAAAGGTACATTAGATTTCTAGGTTTACGTCTTATTGTATATAGATTAAAACAACGTAAAAGAAAGTAGAGGACAACCCCAACACATAAACAACCAACCACCATCGTCGGATACCGACATCTCCACCGTCCTCCCTTATTGCACCACCAGTCTTCCTCTGTTACCGATCTCCTCCATATCAGGCGATCTACTACCACCAGGACATCACGTGTTTTCTCACCCATTAACTTTTGTTGTCAATATTTAAAACCAAACCCATCTCCGGTGACAACTTTACTTTGCCTCAATCGATATTTAAACCCAACCCATATGTCGATATTTAATACTGCTACCAACTATTGTCATCTTCTTTTTTTCTCGGTCTAATAGTCCTCTTATACTCTCTATGGATGCACTTTCAAGCTACCATGTCGTCAGTAACAACTATACTTCGCCCCTACTCTCATTTTGTCAGCGGTGAATATGAGATCTTGCAATTGTTAACCAGACAAGGTAATCAAGATCGAACCTTAAAATTGTTTACCGATGACTATAGTGAGGGAAGGGAGGGATACATAGATGGTTTTAACTGAACGGAGGTCTAAAAAGGATTTTTAAAATTTTTAAATGAAACTAAAAAAAAAACTAAAATGCCCCTTACCCTAACATGTTATTTGACGACTTCAGTGATGGAGACCCAAACTGTTAAAAAAGTGAAACCATGAGGACCTATTTCATCAAAAAATCACTTTAAGGATGATATTTGTTATAATTGATAAAGCATATGAACATAAATTGAAATTCACTCAAAGATATAAATTTATAGGCATTTTTTGGCAAAAATAGGCTAACTTATTTTCAGAGTACATGTTTGGATGTGCTAGCTAGCGTGTTGAAACGCTACTTGAAATAGCGTTTTGGGAGTTTATTGTCATTTTTTCCAATTATAACCCTCATTAATATAAAATTTTATTTATTGCTATTAATTATAAATAGTTTTAAGAAATATTAAATATTACTAACAACAGTTAACATAAATTAAAATTTAATTATAATTATAAATTATACATTAATATTAGTTATTAATTATTTACAATAATTATTAATCATATCAATTATTTTCATATTATTACTTTATTTAATTATTATTAAATATATTTAGTTATAAAAAAACAAATAGAACAGTTATAAAAATGTTCATGTGACATAAAAATTCAATTTATACTTGTTTTGTTTCATAAATAATAAAATTGTGTTAAATAAGTTTAATAAAATATTTAGTTTAACTATTAATAGTTTTTTAAAATTATTAACTAATTATGATATGTGAAGTTGTCCAAATATATTTTTATTCATATTTATATGTAATGGTTTTTCTAAATCATAAATAATAGATTTTTTAAAAAATTTGTTTTAACAAATCCAAATGTTGTAATATATATAATCTATTTGAATTTTTTTTTAATCAATGTATTATATTTTTTAATTTTTTTACCATATTAATTAATATATTATATTATTAGAGATTTGTTTTTAATATATATAATAATATATTTGACATTCATTTTAATCAAATTTTACCATTTTATTTGTATTAATTAATATATTATATTGTTAAAAATTTGTTCTTAATTATATTTTAAAATATTATAATTGATTAATTGTCAATATGCCATTTTTGGTCATTTTACATTCTTGTAAGCTAGTTTTTGTCAAACATGTTTTTTCCACCAGTTAGCTTATCAGTTATTTACTAGCTTATTCGCTAGTTTACCAAACATAGACTTAGTAATATTTAATTCAAGTGTATATGGTTGTTCACTAAAAATTATTACAAGATATTGATTATAATGACTTCAATCCACAAGTCTTTCTCATTTTGTTATGTTCCGAACTTAGTATTATATGATTATCAGCTAATAAATTTAAATAAACCATGTATCAACTTAAAAATTGTATTTTTGAAGGTATTTAATAACTCTATTACTTTGTCTCACCTAATTCTTGAGATTCTGATATGACATGACTTTTAGTATTTCAACAAATTTAACTTTTACACCATTGAGTTTGGTCAAGCGGCGATGGTTGAAACACACGTCGTATCATTTAATTCATATTTAACGCTCGTAATAGAAGTCACCGATAAAAAGTAATGATGCTTCGTTTATTTCAACCAACTTTTTTTGGGCATATTTCAAATGCAACGTGATCATTTCAAATACGAAGACAACTTAATGAGATACTGGCTAACGCTTTTAGGTGTGTAGCTCAGTTGTAAAGGGGTGGGTGATTTACGAATAAGGTATTAAATACTTTTGTGAATTGAGATTGTGAAAAGCGTTCAATTTCCATTAGCTATAAATTTAACTATGCGAATTTCGACGCAAATGTGACTATGTTTTTAATATTAAATACATTGTATTCTAAAATAACAACGATAGCTTGAAATTAAGTGCTATAAAAATTTTGCAATGATTAAAACCATCTAAAATAAACATATTATGGAAGGGGCAGAAAGAATTAAATTAACCATGTCTTATACATAAAATACTTGAACATAGTTTCGACCCCTCGTTTTTGTTCCATGGATACAAACTCACATGTACGAGTCAACATGCATGATGGTGCTAAGATTCATCGGGTTCATGTACTCTTGTGTACCCTTCATAATTTGCTGTACAATCAACCTGTTTGCTCGTTCAGAAGGGTGGAACGCATCCCAAAACACATACTCGTCTCTGTTGTTGCACAAAAATGAAAGTTGTGTGCATGTACCTACCCCGTTGAACTCTCCTTGTCCACAACAAGCTGTACTTGATGATACAAAACCTGTTTGATCATTGTTAGTATTAGATCGTGGTTTTAAGAAAATAAAATATTAATTTTGAAAGACTACAATTGTCCTTACCAAATGATTGAGGATCCGTGATCATGTCATGATGCATGAGTGGGGAGTTGGCACCAATGAAAACATCGCTGCCGTACTGAGCATTCAGTTCTTGTGTCATTTGGGCAAGTTGTGGCTGAAACAAGGACGATGCGTTTTGTAGCTCTGGGGCGCATTCACCGTTTAGACTATGTTGGGCTCGCTCAGCTGGTGCACATCCCATTCGTCCCGGACCCATCACAATCACCCTCCTTGCTCCTAACTCGTACATTTTCTGCATTGTAATTTAGAAAGTTGCTTAGTCTTTTTTTGAATCGACAAATGACTGGCATTATAGTTTGTGGAAATATGAAAATTTGTCTTTACAACGTCGCTCTTTAGCAACAAAAAAAAACGTCATGACTCACAAGCAGTCCAGTTGAGGGACTTGTTGTGTCTTACAGAATTGTATGAAATAAGTTTTTCTTTTCAACAAAAAGTCCATGTTCTAATAGCAATCAACATTTGTTGTGATTGTGATCTATTCTATGCGAGTTCATTTGTTACAATATTTACAAAATTGTGTATATTCAATGTCACTTTTAGAACAAGCCAAAGCATACTTATAACAAGAAAAAAAAACTTACCACCAAAATCTTGCGATATTCAGATATGACATACGGAACATAATGATCAAGCGTAAGTGTTTGAGACCTGACCGAGAATGGGTACAAGTAATAGTTGTTCACAAAATCATTGCCTCCCAAAGAAACAAGGACCAACGCTTGATTTACGAGTTCTTTTGCTCGTTTATCACCTACTACCAAACTTAATCGGTCTTGGTACTCTTTGAAGTACTCGAGTTGTAACGGCATTCTAAGTACGTTCATCTGCAAAGTCAATAAAAAATTTGCAACATTAAGAAGAATACCGATTTATGATCCTAACAAAACATACCTCAACCAAAATTAAATATTTATAATAATTAACCTTAACAAACCAAACCTCAACCAATTTAAATATTTATAGTAATTAAGTTTTTTCCTTGAATGCTACATGTTTTTTATTAATTTAAAATTAAAAGTATTTTTATTGGCATATAATTTCCATGTTTGATTTGTAGCAAATTGAAGCATCTATGAAATTTCTTTTTTTAAGTCAAAGAGATAAATATGGTGAAAAATAAATACTTCTTCAAAATTTGTAAAACAGATAAATTTATTTCCAATTAGATTATTGGAGCATTCAATGTATATTATATCAAATTAAATATATATATATATATATATAATAAAGTTAGATACATTTTACATTAAATGAAAAACTAATACAAAACGAGTCTATCTTACAAATTGAAATCCGGTATCATTAAGTATTCCGATTCCGGCCGAAGCAAAATTTGCACCGATGAGAAGTTTTTGACCACTTAGTTGAGGATTTAAATATGGTAATAAAGGTTCTGACCCGATATATTCACCTGCACAAATCATAATTTTGATCAACAAAACAAATTAATCAAACATTACATTAACAAAATTTGATCAATAAATCAAATAAATAAAACACATCTTTTGAAAAAAAAAATGTTAGTTAAGTTCATGTATAAAAGCATAAAATACTATATTAAAAACAATTGTCGTTTTTTAAATAATGTGTAATAATGTCTAGAGTTCTAAAGAAATCGTAAAAAAAACAAAAAGTGAAAATAAACCGAGAAAAAGAACTGAACTGATAACATCAGGGATGTTGAGGCCATTGGAGAAACGTCCTGTAGGTTGATGTTCAGGAGTGTCGATACCATAAGGTGGTGTATCAGCACGTGCACTTGTATACAAGAAATTATTGTTACCATTATCAACCAAAGAATCACCAAACACAAAAAATGGTCGGACTTGCTTTTCCTTAGGGCTAGGACTAGGTCCTCCTGATGCAACAACATCAGGAGCCGGAGCCGTAGCCGTAGCCTCTATGGGTGAAGTACTAGGCCCTTTCGGTGTAACATGGGTCCCGTTAGGTGCATCAGTATTCCCCTGTGATATGACATGGGTATTATCGGATACATCATTAGGCTTGTCTGAATTAACATGGGGCCCACTGGGTGAATCATCAGGACCATTAGATGCACCACGAGCCCTAATTGGCGTGGCACGAACACTGTTAGGTGTAACAAGAACCCCTACGACTAAACACAATCCGATCAAAGAAATACGAAGCATTTCAGATCGAATCATCGAGAGTATAACTTTTAATCAAACTTGAAATTTTGAGAAAGAGGGGGTTTCAGATTTGGAGGAGATAATTTGTTCCAAGGAAAGACCAACTTTATGGGGTTATATAGATGGTTAGTGTAGCATATGAAATTAAATGTGTGACACGTATTAAAAAGTCAACACGGACCATATCCTAATCTTTTTGAAAAAGGTATCATCATTTATCATGGTCAACCATCAAATTTTTTGCAATTAATATTATAGGGTGAGAGAATATTTCATTGAGGTTATAGACTTGTAAAATTTAATATAAAAATCAATCTTTAATATTTTTTTCATCAAAAACTATAATTTAATAACATTGTTTCACATATGTTTGTTTTTAAATTATAAAAAAAATATTATATGTGAAAAAAAAATTGGTTCAATTTCATACTATGAAACAATTATTCATATGACGAAACAAATACATGTAAATCTTTAATATTATGAAACAAACATATGTGAAATAGTATATTAAATCATATTATGATGAAAAAATTGTTTGTATATTGATTTTCACGAATTTGTAACATAGGAGGAGGGGGGGGGGGGTTTGTATTTAAGATATATATTATATAGAGAAAAATTCAAATGCAAACTCAAATTTGATTGCAAGCATAAGGACAAAAAAAGTGCGACATATGTCTCATTCAATTTAAGAGCCTTCATATGAGAACTCATAAAATTATGATAACTTTTAAAATGGTGCATCATGTGCTATTTTACATTTTATCCATCTACAACTTGGATTTAGTGTATTGGTTAACTTATATTTGTTATATAATGTGAATATTTTTTGTGTTTGTTAAACAAAAACACAACTAAAAAGTTTCATATCGTAAATGAATACATATGAAACAAAAACACTGTGAAAACAAATACATGTTAAGCAATATATTAAAACCACACACGAATGATCTTGTGAGGAAAAAAAAGTTATCGTGAGAAGCGTAAAAATGAATATTTACCTTTGATCATTTTTAATCTCATGCCCACACCATTAATTGCAATTTAGAAAAAAATTGATCTAGTGTTTTTCGGTGCATCTCATTAATATTGTTTGACAATTAGAATTAATCCAAGAGTGAAGATTTTCTATTTTACTCTTTTCACAATAATTTTCCTTTTTATCAGAACTCATCCATATACATACATACACATATATATACACACTTTCAAGCATAAACAAATTCATATACACACTTATCGTAATATTTTTAGTCGACGCTACAATTATATCAAAACTATATGTATATATATATATATAAATCGACTAGACAAAATATAAAAATTTATCATATATTATATTAAAAATCATGCAAATAAACATACTACAAAAGTCTTAGAAAAGAAAGTAAGATATATAATTCACTTCAATAAAATAATTTGTTTAACACAAAGGTCGTCATTTATCCTCGCTATAAAAATGATAACTAAATATAAAAAATAAAATATGTCAAATGCAATAAAGCATTAATTATATTTATAATTAATTAAAATATGTAATGATTGATATATCTTTTTCAATTAGTGTGACAAATATTAAATTTATCATATTTTTTATACATTTAACTTGATAAACGGATTTCTGATTATATGATATCGGTTGATTTTGAGTTGATATTTTTTTTCATTTAATTAATTATTACAATATAACTTGACGATTTGACATTATTTTTATAAAATCTATCAATTATAAATCAAAATAAGTAAAAAAAGAATTGGACGTTTGTTACATTATTGAGAAAAAAACTTGAGCGTTACAATAAGGAACTAATGTAAGCTTCATTAGAAACCTCCAACGATTATTCAAAATTTCTCTGAAACGAATAATCAAAATTTAAAATTTTCTAAAAAAAAAAATACATTCAACTCTAACATATTATATTTTAAATTTATTGATTACATTTTTATAATATTTAGTATAGTTAATAAAATATTATTTTCTCTAATAACAGTTACTCTCAAGGTTGTTTATTTATGGAAATATAAAAGATCATTTAAAAAAAATATATAATATTTATATATGGCAAATTCAATAAATAAACTCATACACCTTTCTCATATTTTGCTGAAGTCTAACCCATGACCTTCTAAGAAGGCAAGAGTTACAATCTATTTTAAAAAAAAGGCCAAACGAGATATAGTAAACAAAAAAGGAACTACAAGAGAAAGGTTTTATAAGAGCATCTCCACCAGCATTGCTAAAATAAAATAAAAATAAGCTTTATTTATCTAAAATGCTCCAACAACATTGTTATCTTGTTTGCTATTTTAGAGAATTAAGGAGAAAATTATAAATATACAGAATTTTCTAAAATCTCTAAATTAAGAGAAATAAACAATATTTTAATATATACAAACAATCAAAATTATTGAACTTAGATGTGTAGGAGAGAGAAATGATATTTTATTAAATGTATTGAATACCTTAATGTTATAAGTAATGATGTATTATTTAAAATAGAAAAGTTGTTCGAGTTGGAAGAAATGTTTTTAAAGAATACATATTTTTATTATTTATTTTAAATAAATTATAAAAAAACTGCTACAGATGCTATAAATTACCTAAATTTTGAGGAGTTCAGACACTCTCGTACTTATCCATGTTCAAGTAATGTTTCATAAAATATGTTGAAACAAAAAAATCATTAAAATACCAAAAAATGATATTTTTTCATTTTTTTATGATATATTGAAAATATTTTTATACTTGTGATTCATATTCATCGTATTAATAAAATATTAATAATATTAAATGCTTGCTTTTATTCTTTAATTTTAATAAAAAATTTAAAAAACGTGTATAAGTTATTGTTTTTAAATTACAATTTGACCCATCGGTTGACGTTCTACACTTTCGAGCATTTCCAGACGAAATACTTGAAATTTATTTGAGTAAAAGCTTTATCATTAAAGTAATAAGTTGAAGAATAGTTTGACCTTCAATAACTTGGAGATTGTCAAGTTTTTTTAAGAAAGACTTGTACATGTAAATTTATTAAAAATAAATTTAAAATATAAAAAAAGAAAGACTTTATTATTGGAGTAATCATTTAAAGATGACTCTCTGCTAGTGACAAAATGATCAAGTTTTTATAAAATTTGACCATTCAACATCAGCGCCGACCCAATCTTTTTGGAGACTCTGTTACATCTGAAATCTTTTGATTATATTACATAAATGAGATAACATAGATATATATGTTAAGCAGAAAAACGGACTAAATCTAAACAATTAACAATATGAACCTAAACCCAAGTAATTAATAATCTGAACCTAAATAATTTTGGTTATAGTTTTACACGGGACGATATAAACACCTTACACACATGTAAAATTGAGCCCCAAAATTTTAGGGGCCTTGTTCACTGTTCAAAATTTCAGATTTAACATGCTAAGGAACGACCCTGTAAATCGAGATGCTCGTGCATATGTAATATCGACTCTTATTTTTTTGTCGGTTACTGACATTTTCTTACAAAAGGGTTCAAAACATAAAAAATTGGTGGTACTTTCCTATTAAGATTTTTTTAAATTAATTAATTACTTGAAAAATATTTGAACAAAAATACAGTTCTTTTAAATTGTTGGCTATCATTTAATATAAAAGATAAGTAATAAACGTTCAAATTTAATGGGGTAAGGTGTTGTTTGGTTGATTTTTCATTAAGTCCCACATGAATAAAGTTGTCTATAAAACTGTAGATTAATCTGTCTGTATAGATTAAAAAAAATTTGTTGGATTTTTTTTTCATAAATTAAATGAGCGCATTTTTTCAACCGAGAGAGGCAGGTTTGGGAAAAAACTTGGTTTTCTGTATAAATCTTTCCTTTATAGGTTACTGAATAAGTCATTTTTTATATTATTAAGTCAATATCAAACAATAGGGGTGGCAATCGGGCCGTGCTCGATTTGACGGGTCAGGAAGGGTCAACCCGGACACGACCCGTTTAGCTAATCGTGTCGAGACATGCAACCCTAACCCGCACACGCTCGGGTCACCTAATAATACAACTAAATCCAAACAAATCCAATTTGACTATTTGGGACTTTTAAATAAAATATAAAATATTTTTTTTAATAAATTATTTTTTGCCCATCAACCCGAACACGGCCCGTTTATTTGCCCGTTTATTTGGCGGGTTGACGGGTCGAAAAACTTCAACTCTAACCCGTTTATTTTGGTGTCGTGTTGATAATTTTCACCCATAAACAAACATGTATAGATAACCATTAAGAGCATCTCCAAGGGCTTCTCTAAAAATTTTCTAAAATAGAAAATGTAAAGTTAAAATCTCTAAAATTATTATCTTTCAACTCCAACAGCTTCTTTATTTTAAAAAATCTATTAAAAATTTATATTATTAAAATATTTAATAAATTTATTATTTCAAAAATCTCTAAAATGATATTGGTTGTTTTTTTTGTGAGAAATCATTGAAATAATATTTCTTTGTCATTCTTTTAGAGATATAAAGGAATCTCTAAAAGCATCTCCAACAGATTCTCCAAAAAATTTCCAAAATGAAGAACCAAAAGGTAAAATCTCTAAAAAAAAATTGCACTCATCTCCAACAGATTTCTTATTTTGGAGAAACCATCATTAATTATAATATTAAAATATTACTTCCATTTGTTAGAATATTATTTCTCTCTCTTAATATTTATTTTTAAATTTTCCTATTGGTTGTATCATCATGTAATCATTTTTGAGGTGTTCTCCAAATTTGGAGAAAAAACCTTCTCTCTCCTAATTTCTTCATTTTGAATATTGTTTTGGAGAATCTGTTGGAGCTAAAAAATGCGTTAAAATCCTCATTTTCTCTATTTTCCCCATTTTGGAGAAGTCGTTGGAGATACTCTAACAAAGTTTAGAGAAGAAAAATGAGTTTTTCTATATTCTAGAGAAGCTGTTGGAGATGCTCCAAGAATGTAATTAAGACTATTAATAGTTAAGAAAGATCTAGGATACAAAATAGTTCAAATGATTCTGAAACCATTAAAAGACAAACTTATTTTTTGTCAAACATAATTCACCTCTTAACGATTCAAAAGCTGTCCATTAAAAAAGAGAATTTAATTAAAATGACCATTCTACAAATGACATTATCAAAATAACCAAAATCTTTCTTATTTTATCAAAATATACTCGAAATATCCTTCGAAATCACTTTCCGGCCAAAACCTCCGCCCCAAACCCCAAAACCTCCACCCCATACCCATCGAAATAACTTTCCGGCCAAAACCTCCGCCCCATACCCCAAAACCTCCACCCCATACCCCAAAACCTCCGCCAAGACCATTTTCCCAATTTGTAATTTATATTTACATTTTCTACCCTTAGAGTTAGTTAATAAATTTCTTTAGCTACTTTACTTTTTAATTTTTCGTTTTACACCCTTATCACATTAACACACATACTCGTATATCAATTAAAATACGTCTAAAAAATACGTTTTTATTTTAACAAGTTACACCATTATAATCGTCTCGACAATACCTTCGAAATGAGTCCAATATTGAATATTTTTCGATTTAATTATATATTTTTAAAGTCAATTATCCTCTTGAATATTTTTCATAAAATTCGGAATATTAATTAAAATATAATGCTATTATTTTTTAACGACAAAGTATAATATTATGGATATTTAAAGAAATAAGATATAAGTTATAGTGAATTTGTACTACTTTTGTATTATTGTCATTTCTATAATAAAACCCATATAAATTAATACTCATGTACAATAACACATAATGCATCGGTTTTTAAGGTTATTACATTATATATTATAATTAACCCATTTTTGAATCAATGATATATACACAGTGCAGATGGGACTACATAAATAAAATACAGAAATCTTTCAAGCATATTTCCATGCTCTCCTTTCTTCAAGACCTTTCATGAGTAAAATTTTCAGCCTCAATATAATATTTTAATAGCCAAAAAAGACGATCAACTTACAAAAATAATAGCATTATAGAGGGATAAGGCTGAGCGGAGCGAAAAGGGTTTTCCATGAGATGAGAAATGAAAACTATTAGCCCCACACGAAGTTTGTGTTTTAATTAATATTCCGAATTTTATGAAAAATATTCTTATTCACCGATCAATAGAATAATTGGTTTTAAAAGTATATATAATTAAATCGAAAAATATTCAATATTGGGCTCATTTCGAAGGTATTGTCGAGACGATTATAATGGTGTAACTTGTTAAAATAAAAACGTATTTTTTAGACGTATGTTAATTGATATACGAGTATATGTGTTAATGTGATAAGAGTGTAAAACGAAAAATTAAAAAGTAAAGTACCTAAAGTAATTTATTAACTAACTCTAAGGGTATAAAATGTAAAATATAAATTAGAAATTGTGAAAATGGTCTTGACGGAGGTTTTTGGGGTATGAGGCGGAGGTTTGGGGTATGGGGCGGAGGTTTTGGCCGGAAAATAATTTCGAGGGTTATTTCGAGTATATTTTGGTTATTTTGGTAAAATAAAAAAGATTTTGATTATTTTGATAAATGCCATTTATAAAATGGTCATTTTAATTAAATTCCCATTAAAAAAACTATTTAAAGAGTTATCAATAAAATTAACACCTACAAATTCAAAACTGATGGATGAAGGATGATTATTAATTTCACTAATCCATGCCGCTAAAATTCGATAAATTTTAAACAATTTTTATTTATTAAAAACACACCATTATACAATTAATAAATGTTTACTGTTTCATGTCCTCATTAATACTATAAAATTATAATAACAACTTCAACAGCTTATTTAAAATAGAGAAAATTAATTTTTTGTTCTTTATAATACTCCAACAATTTCTTTACCTCATTCTCCAAATAAATATTCATGAAGAAATTTTTAAATATAGAGAATTATCTAAGAACTCCTAAAAGACGATGGAGAAATTATTTTTTATTCATTCTACTAATGGGAATTAAATTAATATTATTTTATATTTAAAATGTATTGGAACCATAAAATTACAGAATATTTAAATAATATAATTAAGAGTAAATTACATTTTTGGTCCCTGTGGTTTTCATCCACTTTCAAGATTGGTCTCTATTACAAACTAATTACAATTTTTGTCATTGTGGTTTCCATTCTATTTTATTTTTGATCCTTTTAACCAACTTTAATTAAATTAATTAATTTAACTTAAGGGTATTTTTGACATTTTACTTTTTCTTTATCTTTTTTATTTTTTGTTTTATTAAATTAGAAACCAAATTACAATTTTAGTCCCTATGGTTTGTCTTTTTTTTTTTCATTTTTGTATTTCCTATATTTTTTTTTTCTTTTTTTTTATACCCTTGTTATACTAATTATTTAATGATAATTTAAACTAACAAATGAGAACTCAAATTTGGTTGTGAACGTGAGGACAAATGAGAGTGTGACACGTGTCTGAATGTAGATTATTCAGACTGAAAATACAAAGAAATGTTCAGACTGAATATAGTATTTATTCGGTCTGAATAATGCTTATTCAGTCCAAATAAACGTTATTCAGACTGAATAAATATTATATTTTTTTGTATATTCGGAATGAATGGGATACCTGTCACGCTCTCATTTGTCCTCACGTCACAATCAAATTTAAGTTTTCATTTGAACCCGCTCATATATATATATATATATATATATATAAAAGTGTGAATACCCCCAATGAATTCGTGGGGTTTGTTCCTAAATATGTAAAACAAATGCACCTCACAAAATATTTTTTTTATAAAATTGACTTTTTAAAACAAATGCACCCCATGAAATCGTGGGGTATGCTATTTTTTTAAGTAGACCACGAGATTATGAGGTATTTCGTAAGGGTTTTTGGCTATTTTAGTAAACTTAAAAAGAAAATGACTATTTAAATAATAATTTTTTTTTAAATGGTTATTAATTAAATTTACGAAAGATTTTGTATTTAATTTTATTGATGAAAATAATATTAAAAAAACAATTTTATCTTTTAGTGCTTGTACTTTTTATATTTTGGAGATTTTATGCAAATAAATGTATACTGGTTTATTTATATATGTCTCCAACATATTTTTATAATTTAAAGATTTTGGACTAATTTTTCGTTTTAATAAACATAAAATGGAGAAGATATAATTGAGAGTGTGAAAATTTATAAATTTAAGAAATTTCCAAAAATATTACAAATTCTTTAAAATTGACAATCAAAACCTAAAATCTTAAACAATAAAAAAAACATTAATTCCAAAAGATTTTTTGTTTTAAAAATTACAACGTTTAATTATATTGTTAAAATATTTTATACATTTAGTAAAATATTTTTATTACTTTGTAAACATTAAACTTTTAGATTTTATTGGTGTAGTAAAAAATATTTGTCTATTATGGTAATCGTGTTTTGAAAATTATCCGAATTTGAAATTTTGACACGTACACTTTAGCATCTCCAAGAGATATACTATACTTTATATCTACTTAAGATGATAGTTTAGTATAGCCGATGAAACAAATTTCCCTTACATCTTTACATTTTCTAAAATAACATAGTTGTTGGAAATGCCCATTTTTTTTAATCTATTAGAGCAAAAATATTACCCATAATTATATCACGTTCACAACCAACTTTGAGTTAACATTTGAACTTTCTTATCTCTCTCTCTCTCTATATATAATATATATATATATAGGGCGAGGGAAAAATTCAAATGAGAAGTGATAAATATATGAGAAGTAAAGAAATGATTATAGTCCTTCATCTGGTCAACATTTGCGACTTTGACCGTGAAACACCGAATAATTTATCACATGGGAATGCGAAAGATACAATGATAGTTTCGTAGTTTTTACAAATAGACGTCAGACGGGTTCATACATGAACCCATGTAATTCATATTAAACTGAGATATGTGTCTTTTACATGAGAGCAATTTAGTTATTTTACCTCCTTTTTTTTAAAAAAATAACTTAATACTAAACATTACACATAAAAAAAAATATCATTTATTTATTTATTTGGGCTGGTATATCTTCTCAAACACATCAACAATCTTATAGGTTTCATTAAATCTGGGTTTGATACAGTTTTCCTACATTTGGGTTTGGCATCAATGACTTTTGGACCATGACCATCAATTTGTCTTGGATTTATAAGTTATTTAATTGATGTAGGATTGTATGTTTAGACTTAAGAATTGTTCTTGTTTTTATTAACGAAGAAGATCAAAAGTCATAATAAATTATTTTAATGGATTTAAAGACAACTAAGAAGATAAATATTTATCAAATTAAATCTTGACGAAATTGCCGCTCATGTGGGGGGTCATATTGGGTGGCCAGCAGACCTCAAGTTAACTGTATTGACTCAAGGGACCGTCAATATTATTAAAATGAAAAGTTAGGAATTTATGTTGTCAATGATGTGCTTAAAAAGACTTGAGCAAACCATAAGAACCAACTATATAATATGCTCATAAATTAAAATTGTACATAAAGGGTAAAGTTGTTGGAAAATGAAAAAAACATGTAACTTTCAAACAAGTAGCGATGAAAATGATATTTTTTAAATAAAGTAATAAAAGCAACATGCATAACACGTCTTAACATCATTTTTGTAGCTTGTTTAGTTTTATTCATTATTTATTTAGTTAACATTTAAAAAATGATAGCCATCTTGTAATTCCAAAACTATGTGAATAAAAAACATTATTTTCAACAAACCATATAGACTAAAATTATGGTGCATTTGGTACAGTAGACATGACAAAATAGAACATAACACAAATTATTGTTTCACGTTTGACATGAATTTTATGTAAACAAACAAAAACATACTGAAATAGAGTGGAACAAACATGTTCCACTCTTACCCCCATGAAATATGTAACATCCCAAAATTTGTTAAATAAAGTAGAAAAGAAAAAAAATTAAATTTAGTTTTATTTTATTGGATCAATAATTTAAAGAAAAGAGTTGGAAGGGACCAATTCTACCATTTCATGAAAGTGGTCAAATGAATAAATGGGTTTACTTTCGTTTTGGGCCAATAATGTTAAAATACTATGAGAGTAAGGGGCTGAAAGTGATACCCAAAAACTTAAGGGGGACAAATGTAATATTGTTAATGGTTAGAGGGCCTGTTTTGTCAAAAGAACACAACTGTTTGAGTTTCAATTTTGTTGATAACTACTCATATAGTAATAGAGGCTTGCTATTGACTCTCTTTGTCAGCTAATAAGCCAAATTTCTTGAATATATGTGTTGAGCACTAATTAATAAACATTTTGGCTTAAACCATTGCTAGAATAACTGAGATTTAAGAGGGTTATCGGAGTTTAAAGTTCATACTCAAACATTCGATTTATCCGAGTAAGCGCCTAGCAAGTCATATTACCTTGGATGAATACTGCAAGTACCAAAAATCTTACCTGGTAAAAGTGAAGTCAAGGACCAAGAGTCTTATCCAGTAAGTGAGAGTGAGAAGTCTTACCATGGTTAGCGCTTCCCGGTAAATTGTGCATAAGAGACCGTTTTGGTAGACTAAAATTTTACTCGGTAAGTAAGTGAAAACACTATTACAATTTAAAACACTACACTCTAATTGAACATAAAAGCTTTCAATATTACTGTATTAGAGAGAACAAGCTTATTATATGTCCATCTTTTGTTCTCTGACCTAGAGTAAAACCCATAACAGTGTACTATTACAACACTACACTCTTCTAATCGAACATAAAGTAGAAAACTGAAGTAGACGATGGTGAAGATTTAAAGGGAACTAGTATCTAAAAAGGATTAAGCATTATGTATGTGTGCATGACAATATGTATATTTGCACACAATAAAACATGAAGATGTTCATATTGGTGATTCAAGAAAAAAGAAGCAAAGCAAATTAACAATAGGTGACATAAGTTGATCAGTTATAAAATTTGAGATCAAATCAAGTAATCAACATCAAAATCTCTATCGAAAACTTTTGTAGGACATTTCATGTTCATCAGAAAATCAAATACAACAATAACAAAATTAAATAAATTAACACAATAAGTCGAAGAAACTTACATCAGTAGCCGAATTTTGAAGTCTACAACAAACATAAACAAATATGAGAGGAATGATTCGAACCTCAATAGCCAACTGCCTCCACTTTCTCGACTAATAGTAGGAAACTCTTTTATCTCGATCGAAACCAAGATAGTGGGTTTCACAAGGTTTTATATCTACACATGGTCGGAGATCAAGAAATCGAAGTCTAGAACTATGGAAATCGAGAAATCAAAGACCATGGCTGGAAATCAAAAAATCAGCTTTGAAGAAATCGTCGTGGTCTTTGAAATCGTACCTGGAAGGATCAAGATTGAAGGTGTGTAGGCGATGTAGAGGGTAAAGGACGAAAAATAAAGCCTCAGAATAGTTCGACTGGGTGTTAGAGGTCGAACGATTAAGAGCTTTGTGCAACCCTCCAGAGTCCAGAGTGATGAATTTTCCACCATACATAAATCTCCTCTAAGCTATTCGGATTTAGACTTCGGATGACACTATTCAGACCCAAACAAACAACCCGTTAACTGAATATTAAAAAATAGTTATTTTAATTAATTTCCATGGCTTGTGTATTAATTTTTATTTTTCAATTGAAAAACAATAATGGTTACTTGACTCACTTCCAAGTTCCTCCGTTCGGTCTGAACTCCTCCCCCATGGACTCATCTCCGTCGTTCACCTTTCTCCCGCCACCGCCACCGCCACCGCCAGGCCCAAACCCTAACTCCGGTGTCCTTCCGCCATATCACCACCGCAACTCCTCCACCGCTCATACCCAACCTTCTGATCTCCATACCACGCTAGCAGCCCTAAAACATCTTATCAACCTCTCCAAAACCACCATCCACTCTGTTTCAAATCTCTTTCCAACCGCTGCCACGGCCACCGCCACCGCCACCGCCACCGCCACCGCCACCGCAACTTGTCCTTACAACTCCAACCACCGCATCCCTCCTAGCTCCCTATTCCATCACCACCTCCAATGTCCTTCATCTCCTGCACCCATCGATCTTGCCCTATTTGACTCCATTCACTACCCTAACTCCCTTCAATCTACAGGCTCTCTACTTAATCAGAAAAACAGTTGTTTCACCCAAACGCTTCCTAATGATGCGAATACTGACCTCTGTTTTTCTCTAAATGATTACCATACCTCTCTTGATTCGAATTTCTTCTACCGAGATTGTCCGGCGGTTGTTACGTTTCCACATGACAATAACAATGCTGATCGTATGCTTATGTTGCCTGTTGTTTTATCAGCCGAGTGTGCAAATCCGACTGGCGACAGTAATGATGATATGAGCGACACCATTGATGGTTTATTTGGTGGTAGTTATCTTGTTGAACTACTTCCATCTGAATACTGGAATGTTAGAACTGAAATCAACCAGTGGAATGATTATCCTCATTTTTATTCGTACGTTGTTCTTCGTTCAGTTGTATGCTATTACATGTCTCAAAAGGAGTATCTACTGGAATGGCTCATGGTGAATTCTCCATTTTATGGTGTTGTGATTGATGAGTTTATGAGGGATCATATTATTTTGCTGTTTAGGTTCTGTTTGAAAGCGGTAGCTAGGGAAGCAATTGGGCATATGGTTTCAATTTCTAGAGGAGAGCCAACAGGGGGAAAATACTGTTTTGAGTGTCCTATTCTGGTTAGAGTATTGACATGGTTAGCTTCACAGCTTGCTATATTGTATGGAGAAGCAAATGGGAGGTTTTTTGCTATTAATATGTTAAAGCATTCCCTACAGATCGCTTCATCGAATTCTTTGTTTCTTTCTGGTGAGCAAAGGGTTAGTGAATCTCCTGGTTTAGGTGATGTTGATAGTAATGCTGTTCCCCTTAAGGGAAGCAAGGAAAACGATGGAAGAACAATGGGGATGGTTTTTGTTTCCCAGGTAGCAGCAGCTGTTGCTGCATTGCATGAACGTTCCTCGATTGAAACAAGAATCAGAGCCATACGGGCTTCACGGTCTGTTCCAGTTTATCAGAGGTATTTTCATTTACTTGGAACACTTGTTGCCGTAGACCGTAGTATCTTCTTAACTTCCACATGATTTAGATGAGAGGAAGAAGATTTGTGTTTTGAATCAGGGTCTGTTTGTTAGCATTTTAATGAGCTTAATGGGACTCACAACTTACTCGGTCAGCTATACATGACTGTTTGGTAGTTGGTTAACGGTATAGGAAGTGGATTATTCAATAAGCTTCTAGGGGGAACTTTATGCAGAAAGCTAAGTTTTTTCCAAACCTGCCCTTCCCAATTAAAAAACATGCTCATTTAATCTATGAAAAAAACCTCCCAAACAAAAACCTTCCTAATCTAATTCGGACAGATTAATCCACACAGGACTTAATGGAAAACCAACCAAACAGCCCCTTAGATGGTTATCTAAATAGGAGGCGATGAGTTACATGTGGGTGGAAAGACATTACTTACTTAAGGGCCGTTGAAGGAAACACCATATCATTTTGAAATCCAGAAGATAATCAGATGAATACATGATCTCATGTCACTGACCTTGCAAAAAAAATTCTCAATTGCATAGGCGATGCAATGTAAGAAAAAAGATTTGATTTTTAATCAA
The DNA here is from genome assembly GCA_036898165.1 of Silybum marianum. NCBI lineage: Eukaryota > Viridiplantae > Streptophyta > Magnoliopsida > Asterales > Asteraceae > Silybum > Silybum marianum. The sequence continues at coordinate 52,207,728 of CM072529.1, read as the reverse complement.
TGTAAAGCTAGTTTGGAAGTGTATTTTGACGATATAATCATGGTCACATGAAAAGATTCATGCATGGAAGTTTATGGGAGTAAATAAAATGACAACCTCTATAAGTTATATTCCCTTTTTGAAGCCAATTGTAACTATATGATTTGGTTCTATTTTATAGCACTATTTTTCCGATCATATGAAGTTACTGAAGTTGTTTTTTTGCATTATGTGAGAAAAAACATCTGATCAAGTTAACTCTATTGCAGAGTGCAAGAGCATCAATATATAACAAAAAAGGCAGAGGAGGAGCGTAAAAAACGTTCAGATTATAGACCTATAATTGAACATGATGGGGTGCTTTGGCAGCGGGGAGGTAACCAGGTAGACTCATTTGCATGACTCTGATCTATAATTTGCTAGGATTTATTTCTTAGTGGACAAGATAACAGAAATGGTGTTCATATGGAGTTGAAAATAAACATAACAAACAACATTAGCTTATTTGACTCCCTGGTGTAGTTTCTTCATGAAGTCAGAGACATAGTAGCCTGTTTATGTATTTTATTTTATTTATATTTTTAGAAATGTCAATATACTATGATGATTAAATGGTTATGCATGGCGAAACTGTTTTTTAATCAAAGTGTTTTGACTTTGTGCTATGATTATGCACTGCATGCAGTTTGAACTGATGCAGGACTGAGAGGTCTATGTTTTTATCAGTGTGGAGCAATTGAAGTTCTCGTTTAGTTACTTCAGTTTGTAAAAAGTTGATCTATCACAAATGTTTAAAACTGGTTAAGCTTAAAATGCTAGATTTCTTCAACTCAAGAAACATGTAAGATCTCACATTGATTGGGGACGGGAACGAAGTTTGCCTTGTAAGGGACTAGATACCTCTTCTACCAGATATGTTTAGAAATCGTGTCCAGGTGTGTGAACAAAGTGGACAATATCTGGTACGGTTGGCCTGAGATGTTACAGATGGGTATCAGAGCCGGGAACCCGACTGGTGTGCCAGCAAGGAGCCGAGGACGCTGGACTCTCAAGGAGGGTGGATTGTAAGATCCCACATTAGTGGGGAGGGGAATGAAGGTTGCCTTATAAAGGACTAGATACCTCCTCTACTAGATGCGTTTTAAAACTTTTGAGTCCAGGTGTGTCATGTGTGGACAAAACGGACAATATCGGGTATGGTTGGCCTGAGATGTTACAAAAAACATGTTCTATTTTTTAGAGAATCATGTCGAATCAGATGTGAAGCTAAAAATTGTGCAGTCATGGCTTGTTTGGCTTATTTCTCTATAGATATATCAGTAGGCATTACTCAAGGACTCTGTAACCCACATCTTTCTAAATTTTTCCTACAAGCACTAGTGGCCTGTTCATCTTAACATGATATAAAGCTTGTTTAGTTCATTTTCTTTTGGTAGAAGTGTGATTGTTCTGCATTTTATTTACTTTTGTCTCAATATTTTCTGATTTACAGGATGCAAATAAAAATAAGTCACGAGAGGAATTGTTGGCTGAAGAAAGGGATTACAAAAGGCGAAGAATGTCATATCGTGGCAAGAAAATGAAAAGAAGCACGACACAGGTGAGAAACTACCTCTTTAGCACATAGGCTTGTTTAATGTGCTGTCTTTGTTGTTCGACATATTCTCCTTTTAAGGGGCTGTTTGGCAGTTGCTGAATGGTTTGGTGCAGAATGATTAAGAGGCTTATGACGTAGTGCAAAATAAAATATAATCGTTTGGTAATTGTTAGGGATGTAATCAGGGCTCTTAATGGTTAAGGGAGATGCATGATACAAAATGATGGGTTTTGGAACCATTAAGAGGCAGACTTATTTTTTGCCAAACAGATTCACCTCTTACCGATTCAGAGGTTGCCTCTTAGTGGAACTGTTAAGAGGTAAACAAACAGCCTAAGTTTGACATCGTGTAACATGAGCTGTTTGTGTTTTGCAATTGCTGATTGGAAATTTAGGGCACTTTGGTTCGCGGGATTTGGATTTCAAATCCAATCCATTCCGGTGTTTGGTTTGCCTGATGGTAAGGATTTAAAATCCCATGAACATTGGATTTTGAAATCCTTGGCGGATGCTCGGGATTTCACAGGATTTCGTAGGATTTCTATGAAATAATGTTTTAAAAATGTTAAAAACATTTGTTTTGTAATAATTGATTAATAAAAATGTAATTTAATTATTTTTATAATATTTTATATTTTTATATAAATTATTTATAAATAATGGAAATCCAATTCCATTGCAAATCTTACAAAACAAACACATTTATGATTTTCAAATCCCTTCAAATCCAAATCCTTCCATGAAATCCAAATCCCTAAAAAACAATCCTGCAAACCAAACGGACCCTTAGCGTATTATTTCAAGTTTTCAATTTAGTGTCCAGTTTCCCCTTTAGGATTATGCATGTCAAGTTTACTATATTAGATTTCCGGGCTTTTGTGAAATTGTAAAAGTCTGTTTTTGGTAATGGGATCGTGCAGCCATATAACTTCTTAGCAAATTCTATTTATCTTGAGTTTCGGATTGGTATTGTTAGGATGCATATTTTCAAAATTTCATCTATGTTCTCTACTTCTATAGGAAATAGTTTTTTTTTTTAATCTCATGGTGCCTAAACTTAATACGCTTTGATTTTGTTTTATATTTCTTTTTCTATTCAAAAGGTCATGAGGGGTATAATAGACGAATACATGGAGGAAATCAAGCACGCAAACATGGTTGGTCAACCTCCTTTAGATGCCACAAACCTTACGTTGGATCATTCTTCCATGAACAATAAGCAAGTAGATAATGAGACGAGGATAGTTGTACCCATCCCATCTGCAACTTCTGATGACGAGATTAAAGAAAAAAGTAACAAAAACCGACATGAAGGACAGCACCAAGAATGCTATACTATTGATGAGAGCAGACATGGGAGAGAATATATCTCCAAGAATGCCGATGGACGTAGAAGTTCTAGCCGCTCTCGTGATCATGGTCAACGAGATGAGCATAAACGCTCGAGAAAATACTATCCTTCAAGCCCTGATAGAGATCACAGCAGGTCACGTGACCAAGTTAGTCGTCAAAGGAGCAAGCACAAGGACAAGAGGTCATCCTCCCTTGTACGTAATGAATTTGAGGACAGATATGATCCTTCTAAATCTCATGGCATGGATGAGGATGATCTCTAGTATGATAGACCAATTGGGTTAGACTCTAAACTTCCATCTGTTGCATATATGAGGTGGGTATGTAAACAGCAGCTTTGTCTTCTAAGCGGAGGTATGTTCATGAAGATGTACTTTTAGTTATTTTCTCGTTTTTGATTCTGTAATGAGCATGCCTGATTTGAGTTGTAACTTTTCTCACCAAACTTGCAGTAGGAAGTTATCCAGGATTCAGCAGTTTATCAAAATCTGTATCCACCCTTGTATCCTTTGCTATTCTATATTCATTGTTATTGATGCTCATCACGATGAACGCTCTTTGCATTTGATTCATTCCCTTCTATTACTAGAATATCTGTTTTTCTTTCTACTTTCTATTTGTTCTACTAACGAATTCACTTCCTAATAGTACATGCTGATTAGGTTGGCACATTCAGCTCTAGCTTTTCTGAATGAAAAAGTCTTATTAATTGATAAGATGTAGGCAAACAAGTTTCCCTTTATATTATAGGAACCATATTATGGAAAACGGCATTAAAAATCAATCATGAGCAGTAAATTACGCTGCCCAGAATATGGCAGCCGAGCAAAGTGTGCGCGCTTCTATCTTACTACTGATTTATCATGTTTGTATGTGTGTAGTAAATCTAGCAACCAGTAAACCGCCAAGTTTACCATCAAATTCATCACAATCCCTTTACGTAGAAAAGAAAACATGTCAATAATCACACATTCTCTTTCTGCAGAATTACCCAGTCTTCCAAAAATGAAAGATAGGTGAGTTTGGTGGTAACATGGTGGTTGTCAACTTGACGTTATCAACCTTAAAGGTATTGAAGTAACTAATATTGGATATATGTTGCTTGCAGTTGTAGTCTCCTTTGGTCACAAAGTTTTGAGATAAAAGATCCTGATTTTTACACCTAACACCTGTTATAAGTTACTAGGGCGTGGTGTATATGATGTTGTCTTGTGTTTATAATGTTCCTCTGTTTCAATGATGTTGAAAATATTAAAAAGGCACTATATATATATATATGCTAGTCTAGGAAGTAGTGGTGCTTCTAGCATTTGCTGAATACATGTTTTGCGTGCGTTTATTTGGGGGTGGTGTGACCATATCCCTAAATTATCGACCATGAATCATGGGAATAGGATAATAGGGACGCAGAAGGTGCAGTTTCACTCTTTTATGAATAAAGGAGATGAAGATTCACAAAAATTAGAAAGAGACTAAAATGGAGAAAAGGTATATTGGTTCCTTGATGGATTAAATTATGTGTAGTTTCTCCTTCAAGTCTATCCTTCTCTTCTCCTATATCTAACAACTGAATTTTTGAGTTGTTTTTTGTTGTGGATTCATTCATGATCTACACACATTTACGTCACAAACATGTATACATATATATATATAATTTGCTCTTATTTTGTTCACATATATTAGTATTGTTTCTTGTAGGGTTGATGAAGAGTTCGCTTCAACTACCAGAAATATGGTCGCTATAATATGCAATAGCTAGATGGATGACTTCACAAACTCTTGGAATGTTTTCTTTCACTGAACCTGTTGGAGTTGGATGACTTACAAGATTTGATTCAAGCAATTTAAAGCTTGGTTAGTTCTTCTTTACTTGACCTATCTCAAAACCACTAGTAATTATTTGGGATTTTTTTGAGTCTCACATAGTCAAAATATTTTTGAACCTCCTTTTCTCGAGGTGTGTTTTGGAGAATAATCTAATGGGGTTCTGGTTTCACATATTTATATCTCTAATCTGCTTAGCATAACTTGTTTACACCCTTTTGGATGGTTTTTGGCCATGCAAATATTGATCAATTTGTTGCCTGACTCATGACTTCATGAGGCTAGAATCTAGATTACTTGGGGTTGGTGGTATGTTCTATGTAGTAGAACACCTAATATTGGAATCCCTAAATATTACGAATGTAAATTCCATCACATGGCTTGCAACCATGATTACATGGTTGCTTGTTTTCCATAAAATAGTAAGGGGTTGTTTGGTTGGTTTTCCATTAAGTCCTGTATGGATACAACTGTTTGTGTGGATTAATCTGTTTGTATAGAGTGGGAAGGTTTTTATTTGGGAGTGTTTTTTCATAGTTGGAAAGACCGTGTTTTCTTATAAGGGAGAGACAAGTTTGCAAAAAAAAAAACTTGGCTTTTTGCATAAAGCTCCCCCGTAGAAGCTTATTGAATAAGCCACTTTCTATATCATTAAGTCACTACCAAACAGTCATGTATAGTTGACCGAATAAGCCGTGAGTCTCATTAAACGTATTAAGTAGCTAACAAACGGGCCCTAATTAAGGTGCGTATGGTAGGTAGAATAGGATTGGATGGGGCGGAACCGCATAGAACTAGAAGGGATAGGATTAAAAGGGACTTGACTAGACGAGTGAGCATGAGGTAGGTGGGTGAAAGGAAGGTTTTAGGATTTTAATTTGAAATGAGTAGTTTAGGGTGCGTTTAGTTACAGTAAAATTTCCTGTTTTCTAGGAAAATTTTCCACAAAAACTGAAAATTTGGAAAACGCGTTTAGTTCGTTCAGTTTTCAAAAAAATTCCAAGAAAACGAAAAATTTCATTTTCTAAAGTTACAATTGAATTTAGAAAACTACTTTTACCACTTTTCCAATTTTTTGTTTTCTAAGAACTTTTTTACATTCACACTTTCACACACACTCACTTTCACTCGCGCGTGCGCCCACACACACACACACTCACTTTCGCTCGCGCACACACACACTTTCACTCGCGCGCACACACACACACACACACTCACTTTCGCTCGCGCTCACACACACTTTCACAGACACGCGCACACACACACTTTCACACACACACACACACACACACTTTCACACACACACACACACACACACACACAGTTTCACACACACACACATGTACAAACTTTCACACACTTTCACAGACATACACACACACACACTTTCACACACACACACACACATGTACAAACTTTCACACACTTTCACAGACACACACACACACACACTTTCACACACACACACACACACACACATTCACACGCACACACTCACTTTCTAATTTGAAAAAAAATGGAAAATGAAAAGTGGTAGAAAATGCACAACCAAACGCGTTTTCTAATTTTTATAAAAATGAAAAACTGCACCATTTCAACTAAACGTGTTTTCTAAAAAATTCATAGAAAACTGAAATTGAAAACTTAACTCCATTTTCTGAAAACGTTTTCTTGGAAAATGAAAATTATCGCTAACTAAACGCACCCTTAGTAATTTATCATTTTGTCCCATTTTCTGTTTCTTGTTCCACCTGTTTTGGAGGGACATGAAAAAGAAATGCATTTTTGTCCTACTCAAGTCGTGTCTTGTCGTAGTCTAATGTCACATTAAACATGGAACAAGTTTTTATACTGTTTTGTCTCACATAAGAGTTAAGAAATATTCATCATAAACAAACTAGATTAATCTTGTAGCGCATTTGGCTGCTTGATTTGTTTTAGTTCTGGCATGGTCATGGTAGCATGTAGAATGTGCATAAGTACTGTATCGTTTTTTTTGAAGTATATAATATTCATAAACTGAAAATACTCACACACACTCCTCACTTTTGGCGAGATTTAAACATTGAAATAATTCGAGCATTTAATAAGCCACGAATGTGTAAAATGTTTTGTATTGCATTTTTTACCTTTTGGGCTAGGTGAGTTAATTCGAGCATTTAATGGGCTACTATAGCTTGTTAAATTTCAAGTTTTGAGTCAATTTGGAACAAATATACTGTATTTAATTTAATGAGTCTAGCTTCATGATACTATTGTTTGGCTAGACTGATATGAAAACTCGATTGAATTTTTTGAACCGAACATCTTCAAAAGTCAAAATCAAAATATAATAGGCATCAAACTCTAAGCCGTTAAAAAATTAATTGATATTAAATTTGAGCCGAGTTTATAAAGCTTGATTTTTTGGATTATAAGATATAACTTTAATTTTTTTTAAGGAGCATAAAAACTTGGATATTTAGCTAATAAAATTATTTATTATTTAAAGTTTATATAAAATTATTGGTGATTATGTATTATTAAACTTGCATAGTATTTAAAGTATTTATATATTTTAAATTATTTATTACTGCTATTATTATTATTTATCATTTAAAATTAATTATTACTAATATCATATTTACATCTTTAGGGCTAGTTTTATCTTTTCATAATTTATGGTATAATGGAATTCAGTTTTAAACAAAAAGTCATGGGATGAACAATTCATTTAATCGATAAGAGACCTCTATTCCATCATATAATCTAATCCCTTCCATTTTTAACAATCAACATAATAAAGAATGAAGTTAAAGAATTTATTAAACCATCTGAGTTGTGACGCACCTGTTAAATCTCAAGTTGATATAGTGGAAAATCTCATCTACCTTATGTTATATGTTGTCAAAACTCTTATGATCATGGTAGTGCACCTGTGATGACTATAGGCCACTCGTGGTTATCCGGATTAATCTGTACATGTAAGCTATACTCTAGAAATCCGAAAATACAAAAAATGAAAAAAACAATCTTTCAAGAAATCAATCTTTCAAACATCCTCAAATTCCATCGAATGATGTACTAAGCTATTCTAGGATCATATTAGTAGATCATAGACTATTAATAGGTCTTGGGTTCAATCCCAGGCCCCCGCGCTAGCCTCAGCTGTTCAGTGAGTCTTAAAATGCTCCCTCACATTGATGTCCTTGAAGGCAGGTTTCGTGTGGGGTCGATTGGGGTTGTCGATAATTAACTTTTTGTCCGAATTAATAGATCATAGACTAATAAGAAATTTGTTTTTAAGATTTCATTCAAAATAGCTGACAAATATTTTTATTCGTCTCAAAATAAATGTCTAAAATAAAATAACATACGAATATAGAATTATTTTAATTAAGCAAGAGATAATTTACCTTTAATAATAAAGAGAGATTTCCTCCCTCTAATAAATATGGGTAGAAGGAGAAACTAAGTATTTATTTTTGAACACTTATTTTAAAAGCAATTAAAATAAAATTGTAGATATTTATTTTATTACGAGGAACTACTATTTTTTATTCCAACACATCTTTGAGATAAATATTTAATTGATTATTTTATATTATCCTTTTTTAAGAAAAAATGATTCAAATGATTAAAGTACATTTTTTATTTATCTATCCAAGACCATTTCTCTCCCAACATTACACAAATGTCACTGGGTCCGTAACCCATGCCTGTAAGTATTACGGACACATCAAAACAACGTCATTTTGACTCCGGTCTGTAAGCCACCTCCGTAATACTTACGAACCAGACCTAAAACCCGGTTCCATCCGCATCCGTCATATAATGACAATCTAAAAATGACATGAAACCGGGTTTTGGGTTGGGTTTATAAGTGTTACGGAGGTGGCTTATAGACTGGAGCCAAAACGATGTTGTTTTGGTGTACCCGTAATACTTACGGACATGAGTTACGGACCCAGTGACAAATAGATAAATAATGAGAGATGAATAATTAAGGAGGATATTTTGACCGGTCGACTTAAATTCCTTTTTTCTTAATGTACTAAAGAATAAAAATAATAATTATACCGCTTATTTATGATACAGCAGACAGAGCAGAGTATAAAATAGAAGACCGTGATTACCGCCTAACGGTATGAAACGGTAAGTCGATAAGTTTATACAGGGGCTGTTTCTGTAAATTATTAGAACCTAAGGGTCTTTTATACAATTATTGAAAATGTTTTGTCTCTGCGAGTGCCTTTATGGCAAATGAGTAATGATCGTTTTTTCCTTTTAGTATCTTGTAAGCTTTTTTTCTTCTTTTCCGACGACAGATATCAAACACGAGGGAGGAGGAGGAGGAGGACAATTCTCCGGTGGTCGCCGGAACAATGGATATGGAATCTTCGTCGAGAAACAAACTCGAAAAATTCACAAAAACAAGTAATGATAGTATCAGGTATAAAGGAAAAGGACGAATAAAAGGAGGAGGAGAAGGAGGACGAAGGGAAATGTTATTAGCGATAGGGTTTTTGATGCAGGGATTTCGATGCTTCCCATGGATGGCGGTCATCTTCTTCCTCAAGGACGTACTCCGTGTGGATCCATCAACGCTACAAATCCTCCAGAATTCTGCAAATCTTCCCATGGTTGCCAAGCCCTTTTACGGCCTTCTATCTGATTCATTCTATGTTTTTGGTCAACATCGCATTCCGTACATCGCCTTCGGAGGTATTTTAATCATATAATGATGATAATATTTCATGTTCGTAATTGCTTTGCTCCACTAGAACATTCCTTGTTCTTCCGTCTTCGTATCTTACGAATCCGATTCTTCTTCTTCTTCTTCTTTTTGGTATATGTGTTTTTTGATTCTGCATCTTAGATATATATATATATATATATATATATATATTTGTATATATGATTAAATTATAAACTACATTTCAATCGATTCTGCCATTTGCTAATCAAAAAATGGTTACATTTTCAAATTATTTGGATAAAAACTGCTAATCACATTAAACTTTAGAACAATGATCCCGGCGGTAAACCGGTTAATTACCGATAGACTAAAACAACATGAAGGTTGTGGATTCGAGAAGCTAGGGTTTGCATGAATTTTGGTGAATTGAATTTTTTTATCAATCAATTAACGACAGAGTCTTCTTATATTCTTTCTGGAATGAATTAGGTTAGACATGAAAGAAGACTGAACCATCTCCTATCTTTTATTTAGGAATATTATAACCCTAAATGATTTGTTATGTGATGCATCCATATCCCCTTTGCTTTTAGTTTAATAGTGATCTTCAAGCAATGTTCATCTTTTGAATAGCAATCTAAGGGGCTGTTTGGTTGGTTTTCCATTAAGTCATGAATGGATAAAGTTGTCTGTGTGGATTAAGAAGATTTTTGTTTGGGAGAGTTTTTTCACAGATGGAGTGAGCATGTTTTTTAATTGGGAAAGCTCCAGTCCCCCTAAAAGCTTATTGAATAAGCCACTTTTTCCACGTATCTATAACTTAATTGCTTTTGTTTTTCAGCTTTGTTACAAGCTGTATCCTGGCTTGCCATTGCATCTCTACCCTCTTCAAGCATGTCATTCTTCACAATCACCATTTATCTCCTTCTCGGAAACCTTGGTGCTTCCATAGTTGAAGTTGCAAACGATGCTGTAGTTGCAGAATGTGGGAAACAATCCGCTAACGATTCAGGATCATCATCGTCACCCGATCTCCAATCATTTGCATGGGTGGCTGGATCAATTGGTGGCGTATTAGGGAACCTTCTAGGTGGTATATCTATCACTCGGTTTCCCCCAAGCACAATGTTCTTGATCTTCGGAATCCTGCTAACTCTTCAATTCTTTATCACAATTTCCGTAAGTGAAAAATCACTCGACTTACCAAAAAGTCCGTCTAATCATGGCATCAAAAAGCAGCTTTCCGCGCTTTTACTGGTGCTAAGAAAACCCGAGATTTATCAACCCATTTCTTGGTTTGCAGCATCTTTCGCCATAATCCCAGCCTTAACCGGCAGCATGTTCTTTTATCAAACACAACATCTAAAGATCGAATCTTCAGTTCTCGGGGTTTCAAAGGTTTTTGGTCAGGTGGCTATGCTATTATGGGGTGTTGTATATAACCGACATTTGAAATCTATCCCACCACGAAAACTAATCTCCGCCATTCAGGGAACAATGGCTGTCTTAATGGTTTCAGACGCGCTATTTGTGAACGGTTTTTATCGAACAATGGGGATACCCGACTCACTATACATTGTGGTTGTTTCTGGGCTTTTGGAGGTTTTATATTTCTTCAAGACTTTACCTTTTAGTGTTCTGATGGCAAAGCTCTGCCCACCGGGTTGTGAAGGATCTTTAATGGCATTTGTTATGTCTTCTATCGCATTGGCGTTTATAGTAAGTGGGTATATCGGGGTTGCTCTTGGCTCGTACGTTGAAATCACGGAAACCGATTTTTCGGGATTAAAGAAAGGGCTCTTAATACAGGCAGCTTGCACTGTTGTGCCTCTTTTCTGGTCTTCGTTTATCCCGGAATCTCCAAAAATCGAAACCGAGAAGAAAGAAAAGTAAGAAAGAAGGTTTGCTTTTGTTGATCATAGCTCAGTAGGTCCATCTGCATATAAAAACATATACATACAGAGTTGGTGTATCTATATATATATATATATAGGACTAGGAAGATCTTGTTTATGTTTTGCAACAAGAAATGCCGAGTCCTGAGGACCGGTTAGGAACACGACTGGCGTTAACTACGGACTGGTTAGGAACACGACTGGTGTTAACTACGGACTGGTTAGGGTTAACCTAGCCTACAGACATATGTTTAGGGACTAGTTCTTTATACGTATCTATTTACGATTATGTGTTTTTAGGGTTTTTATTTTTTTTTGATACGCTGGTCTCGTTTGTATTTTATTTATTTCAATCTTGTTTAATAATATCTTTATTATAATTACATGGTTTTAGGGTTTTATATGAAATGAAATAGTTTTTTTATATTTGCATTGTGGTTAATTACTACTTAATAGCTTTAATCAAACACCCTATTTGTAGCAAAAAAATGATATTTTAGGATATTTAAAGAATACCCGAAGTTCTATAGAAGTCGCGTACGTTATTAAAGGCAAGGTTCATATTTGTATTAAAAAAACCCATCAAGGTCCAACAACACTCGCACCTTATTTGCTACGGATTTAAAAGTAATCAACGTTACCTCTTTCCTTCAATAAAAATTCTAAACGTTTTAATAAGAATCTTTTGACCAATAATCGAATACAAAAGTCCATCTCCAATCCTACAACAAAAATACTATTTTGCCGGTTTGGAATCTCCAACCGGCAACCATTTTACTAGAGTTGGGAAAGAAACGGCATATATATTGTACGGTTATTTTTTTTATTGCGATTGGCAATGGCCTAAGAACTTGTGGCATACTGGTTAAGGCTTGTAGGAGATGAGGCTAGTAACCGATCTACCCTATGTTCGAATTCAGGCACAAACAACTTATGGCCACTGGAGAATTATCTCAGGTTGCATGATTTAGCAGCCTTAAAATTATCAGGGATTAGTCTAGTCTAGCCAAATGCCTAGGATGCCCTTTCCAAAAAAAAGCCCTAAGAACACATATAGACTAGGGATGGCAACGGGGCGGGGAATACAATCCCCGGCCCCGGCCCCGGTTTCGCTATCTCGGCCCCGGCCCCGGTCCCCGGCGGGTACGGGGAATCCAATCTCATCCCCGGTATTTTTTTGCTCATCCCCGGTCAATCCCCGGTTAAAAATAATTTTTTGAAAAAAAGGGTAAAAATTACATTAAAAATACTTATTTTTTAGTTAATATATACATACGGGGACGGGGCGGGTTGGGGAATACATTACCCGGCCCCGCCCCCGGCCCCGGTTTTCAACATCTAGGGGATCCCCGGCCCCGGTACCCGTTTTAACGGGGAATCCCCGGCCCCGGTCGGGGCGGGTGAACCGGGTTCCCCAACGGGGCGGGGCAAATCACCATCTCTAATATAGACACCCACATAAAGAAAAAAAAAACAAAGTGTCATATTACCAATACACTCTCATATGTGTTGTGTGGGTGTCTGAGCCAACTTGTGCGCACCTCGATTAATCATTCATAGGGGCACAGGGACAGACACCCACACACAAAGAACAAACAAACAAAGAGACAATCATTAAAGAACAAACAAACAAAGAGACAATCATTTAATTTGGCATGAGTGTCATATTATCAATACACTTTATGTCCCCATGATGAACCAATAAAGATAAGTTCATTACCATAGAAGATACAAACACACTTCTCACATAATCTTTCCAAGAACCATAACCAAAAACTTGTTTCATAAAACAAAGCTAAGAACACAAAAAGACCAACCAAAAGCATTGATTGATTTCAACTTAGTTTAAAAAGCATAAAAAACCCGAGTCAGCTAGAGACTGTACAAACAGAAATAAGTAACCACGGATTCCGTCTACATACCTACCTACCCACAAAGATTCTTGTTCTATAGTTCAAACACGACCATCCCACAAGGAACCCTCATTGGCGGCATTTGCCAAGAGATGGTGGACGTCTTTAGGAGGATTCAACCCCAATGAAGCAGCCCTTTCCCAACGATCTATTCTCTTCATCCCAACACACGGCCCATATGCCATGTTCATGTCGAATTGCCTCAACACTTCTTCAGTTGCATCATGATTCTCTGTCAACACAAAAAAGATTCACATTCATTATCTCACACAACAATATGATTAATGATTTTGGTTGAAAACTGCATTAAGTTATACAAAATAATAGTACAAATTCAATAAATATCATGGGAAAAACAATTTGACTACATATCAAAAGGGCTAGTTTTGGCTGTACAATCTTTTTAGGGGATTAGTTGTTAGCAACTTAATTAAAACTTAATGAGCTTAATGAGAGTTACTCAGCTATGCATGATTCTATGGTAGTGGTTTAATGATATAGTGCGGCTTATTCAGTAATCTAGTGGAGCTTTATGCAGAAAAGTTTTTTTTTTCTTTCCAAACTTGCTCCTCGCAGTAAAAATTCGAGCTCCTTGCATATTTGATAAAACCCTCCCACACAAAAACTTTTCAGATCTAATGAACAACAGATTAATCCACACAGACGGACTTCATGAAAAATCAACCTAAGTTCCATCTTCTCTTTTGGTAATAAATTAACCGAACATCCCCCAAGTTTCATCTTCTTTTTTGGGAATAAATGAAACGAACAGATATGTTGAACTCCAGAGGGTAAGATGACGTTATCATCGATAAATCAGTAAAAAAATCAATGTGATTCTCCATAAACGAAGGGTTAAAAAGAAATGAAAGGTTGAAACGTAGGCAGTATTCAATTAATCATCTTAACTTTTGCCCTAAATACCAAATCACTAGCAGAGACAGTAGTGAAACCCTAACAACAAAAAACATAAACCAATTCCTAACAAAATCTCGTTCTTCCATAAGAGTATAATCTACTCACCTTTAAGATCCAAAGAACCATGGGCGACGAGAGCAGTAGGTTGTGCATTACCCGCTCCGAAACTCGCAGCATTCTTGGGCTTCGATTTCGTTTTGTTGGATGAAGGTTTGCTGATCCCTGCACTCTTCTTCTTCTGCTTGTAGAATCCTTTCATGTCTGCTGATGATGCCATTTTTGATTTCACTCGATTTCCAAAACCCTAATTCCTCTGCTTTCTTCTTTCGAATTTTGAAATTTGAATAATCAAAAAGGGGGTTTTAGATATATAACCGGTCTTTCAAACTTTTACACTTATACCCCCATGCATTTACCAAAAACTACATATTTGACCATAAACTTTCGTTTTTAACAATTTCATCCTTACAATTTTTTTTACTTGTTTTGCTAACCGAGGTGCGAATGTAAAAATCCAAAAAAGAAATCGTATTTATTTTAGTGTTAAAAAGTTTGTTATTGTATATGGTATTATTTTTAAATTATAATTAGAAATCAAAAATAATATGTATATGTAATAATCATTATCTTGTTATCTTAACAAAATATTATATTGATTATCATAAACATTTTTCGTTAGAAACCTCATTTTCATTAAAAATAGAAAAAACTACCAAAAATGCACCATGTGTCCTTATTCATTATGAATATGGACACATGGCGTGTTCTCGATGGTTCTCCAGTTCTCAATGAAAATAAGGTTTCTAACAGAATATCTAAACACTATACTGATTAAATTATTTTTACTTTAATTTACACAAACAAATCTATTAACAACAAATTATAATATTCATGCATGAAACTACAAATAATACATCATCCCCTTTGACATTAGTAAAATCTCCATTAAAAATTATTTTGGTAAAAATAATTAACATCTTGTACACATTAAACAACCATTTATCAACACATGTGGTAAACATTGACCGAGTAAGAGTCATTTCTTAGCTTACTCAACCTACATCTCAATCAACACCATGGACCGGTTAAAACTGTTTAAAAAAACATCTCTAACGAGATAACAGTAAGTATGTAATAAACAACCTCTAAGTCCATATAAACAATTGGTTTGATATATAAATATTTATACTTTCTTACATCACCATTAGTATTAGTAACTAATACTACAATTGAACATCTTTTTGTCATGCCTTTCCACTTCAAACATCATGATTCTGGTATTCACTTCAATGGCTTAGAGTCCAAAGGCCACCCTCTGCACATAATCAGGGCGCCTCTTGCTAGGCATCCGAAGTAGTCCTGTTATTTGGAGCTCTGTTACTGCCCTGCAAAATCGTGCTCTGTACAACATGGCGTTAAAGATTTCAAATCCATCCAGTATGTATGTATATGTGTGTGTGTATATATATATGTATGTACATAGGGTCAGGTTTAGGAGAAAACCTCAAAAAAAAGAAAACTGTCTGGAAGCCTCCATCTAGACGGTATGCACTATGGTATGCACAAATGTATACTGGTAATGTGTAACATGCACTCGTGCTTAGAAAAAAAAACATCAATCGCTTGTATGCATACCGGCTATGCATTTGTGTATACCGTCCAGATGGAGGGCTCCCAAGATGGAGGGCTCCCAAGATGCTCTTCACTTTTTTTTGAGGTTTTCCCTTGAACCTCCCTCTATGTATATATATATAGGGGCAGGTTCATACGAGAACGGTATCAATTTACGAGAATGCGAGGAGCTTTTTTCATGTACAAGATCACATGTGATTTTGCACCAACTGTAGCGGGCGACTTTTGGGGCCACTTAAGTCGCATGGAAAGTCACCTGCATCATTTATGATTTTGTACATGAATCATATGTGATTTTGTAAATAAAAATGTTCATGTACAAAAATGATTGGCTCGGGATTGTCCTTGCATTCTCATAAATTGTCACCGTCCTCGCATGAACATCCCTCTATATATATGTATGTATGTGGGAAGGTCCAAATAAAGAAAGGCAAAAATGTTGAGAATCTAAGAATAAATTATTCATATGTGAATAATTGGTAAACCTGAAAAAAAAAATCTATTTGAAGATGTATATATGAACCCATTATTCCTTTTACTAATGATACACACGAATCATTTTCTTATTTGAACCTCCCTCTGTGTGTGTGTGTGTGTGTTATCTTCAATTAGATTTTAATAGAAACTTTGTGAAAGTAAATATAGATTTTTAAAGAAATGCAAGCAGAAAATTGATGCTAAAATAAGGATACTGTACTGATGCTTCGGTTATATTCTGAGGTTCAGTGGTCGTAGTCTTTCTTTTCTTAGGTGATGGTGAACCCTTTGACCTATGTCGTTCTTTAACAGTTCGTTGCAAAATAATTGATCTGAAAGATTGATACCAGTCATGGAGATTTATAAGATCCCCATGTTCCTGCGCTAAGGTATACCTGTGAATAAGAAGTTTGTTAGAAGCTTAATGGGACTCACAGCTTATTCGATCAGCTATACATGACTGTTTCATAGTGACTTAATGATACAGAAAGTGGCCATTCAGTAAGCTTCTAGGAGGGGAGCTTTATGCAGAAAGCCAGGTTTTTAGTCAAGCATGCCCTTCCCAGTTAAAAAAACACGCTCCTTCCATCTATGAAAAAACCTTTCCAATCTATACAGACAGATTAATCCACACAGACAGCTTAATGGAAAACCAACCAAACAGGCGACTTACATTAGTGTTGTATCATGCATTGATGATATTGGAACATTGCAACTTTTGCTGCAGCAACTACATTTCAGGAAGCTGTGGCACTCGAGTAAATCAAGTTGGATTCTTCTTCTAGGATCTCCTAATAAAGCCTAGCAAACAAGCAGAATAAGAAAAAAAGGGAGTAAATTCAAACACTGATAACCTGTATAAACAATTGTATAAGAGATCTAATGTTGTTTTTATATCTAATGTTCCAACAAATATGCGATATCTTTAATTTTCTGAAAAAGCCAAAATGCCAAGTACTACTTTCTGATAAATAGAAAGTCACATCACTATTAGACTTACAGCTTGCAATTTGTCAACATTCTTGAAGCAGACTATTTCATGGAAAGGAATGCACTCAATGGGCTGCATATGGTCCCTGTTTCATAGACAGTCACATGGAGAACATTAGAACAAAAAAAGTATTATTTAACTGTGAACTCCGAATTGATAAAGCTGATTTTGCATCTCAGGGAGCCAATCTTTATTGTTGTCCTTGAGGAACCATAATGAAAAAGACGTCTCCTCATCTCAGTGAACCCTGGTAACCATTCATGTTGACGGTATCCACATGTGCATACAAGTAATTTGTAAGCAATTTGTTCGGTATGCACATGTGCATAGAAACCAAGAAACAACTTCAATTACTTGTATGCACATGTGAATATCGTACAAATGAATGGTTACCAAGGTGTTCCTTAGTTTTTCATTTTTTTGGGTTTTTCCCCCTAAACCTCCCTCTATACAATAGTATTTTTTATGCAATGTATGACACTTCCATTAAAGATGAAATTTTCATGCAAAGTATGACGTTCTCTATTGAGGTTGGATATAATAAGCCAACATGCCACATACTCAGCTGTACATAGAGACTATTAAGCTTTACTATTAAGCCAATATGAGTTTCAAAATAAGATACAAATGCAATTACCTTGCCATGCAACTAATCAGTGCAGCAGCTTTTTGATTTAATTCATTGGTACGTTTATCCAAATTTCCATTATTCCGCATTGTTTGTCTCCTGTCATATGAATAAAGTTAATATTCTATCATAAGCAATGCTACTTATCAATTGGCCATACTAGCATGGCATCCACGATACATTTTCATTTAAAATCTTAATCTCAGCACAATTTAAATGGAACATTACCTGGATCTGTTTGCCGGTTCTTTCAAATTATCATCCTCAAATTTCTCTTGCAACTGAAGCTCCTTTACTTTCTCATGGATCTAGAATGAATAAGAAAGTCGTTTGGTCAACAGGAGGCCCCACCCCACCAACACATTTTAATATAAAATACATCTGTCAATCTTCACATGCCATTCGCACAAGGCTTAGGGCCTGTTTGTTAGCCCCTTAACGAGCTTAATGGGACTCAGCTTATTCGTTCAGCCATGCATGACTGTTTGGTAGTGGCTTCATGATTAGAAAGCGGCTTATTCAGTAAGCTTCTATGGGGAGCTTTATGCAGAAAGCCAAGTTAGAGATGAAAGAAGAGCCTTAACAAACCTCGTTGACACCATCAGTTTGTTTAACCCACTTCTCAAGCAACTGAAATAAAGCAGCCGGTGGCAGGTCCCTGAGTGATAATATGACAGTATTACAATTAATATTTTCATAAGTGTAACAAATACTTATAATCTTAAAGGTTACACACAATAAGCAGACAATGATATTACCAGCACCCCATTGTTACTGATGGAAATAAAGATTTAGAAATAGTGGTGGGTAGACATAATTGATGTGACTTTTATAAAAAATCATCGGTTTAAATCGTCTCAAATTCCTGCCTATGCTAAACTAGAAAAATGAGAACAAAAATTTGCAGAAATTTATCAAACCAAGCTGTTTAATCAACGAAAGATATCGATCAAAAAACCAAATCATGGCAACAGTTTCTTACTTACCTCACCTGGCGGATCGTGTGGCCAATTAAACCGCCCTTATTTTTAAATGATTGTCCATTTAAACTGCGATTAGAAGAAGACCTCTGAGAATCGGGTTGTGACTCCAAGTATTCAGAATGCCTCAAGTTGTAAAGCTTTGGATCCAAAGCCTCGTAATACAAGTCTAAGAGGGTGGGTTTCTGGTTCTTTCCAGCATCATATAAACACTGCAACAAATCAACTTTTCAAGACTCATAAAAATAAAACAAAGAGAAATGAAGCAGTAGTCATTCTACATCTGTAATTTTATTTACAGTACATAAGTTAAATACAAGTTTCAGAGGTTATAATAGAGTAAAACTTTACAAACAACATTAATATATTTATATATCATGTTCACTTCATGTATCAGTAATCACACATGACAATATTCTTGGAGAACTGAAAGTGAAAAAGAGTTTGAGTCTCACCAAAACCACACAGCTCCACAAATTCAGCAATTCCTTCATTTTTGAAGCTCCGTCTAACAAAGCTTCAGTTTTTGGTTCAGAAAGTCTCCTTGCAAGAAAATTGAAAAGCATAACTTAGCAAACATCCCTTCTATAGATTTTCCAAATGATTTTGACACAATCTTACTTGCAAGATTAATGACTATCTTTAGTACCTCATACAAGATGGAAGATCAAGAGCTTGATTGGGCCATGGCTCTGCCAAAGATGTAGGTTCCCCACTCTGTGTTTCCTGATGTTGTAAATAAATAATAAAAGAAAAAAAAGATTGTGGAGTTTTAAAACCCACAAATCCATGAAATTACTTAAACAGAAAAAGAAAATATAGGTAAAGATAAATTAACAACGCCTAAAGCCAAGAGATCAAGACACACAGAAGAAAGAGTGTACTGAATGAAAATATTTGATTGGCAAAATCTCCAAACTTACCTCTTCATCAAGTAAGCCATTCACTGTGAAGCTTAAAGGCTCCATAAGAAAATGTAGAACAATTGCCATCTGCACAAAATTTGTTAGCAATCAGCCTCGTTTAGTAAGAGGAAAGTTCAAATGAGAACTCAAATTTCGTTGTGAACGTGAGGACAAATGAGAGCACGACACGTGTCTGAATGTAGATTATTCAGTCTGAATATGACACGTGTCGCGATCGCATTTGTTCTCACGTTCACAACCAAATTTGAGTTCTCATTTGAACCCGCCTCCGTATAGTAAAATACCACCTCTAGTATTTATCAGCTCTTAAGCAGAAAAAGATAAACAACAACGATGATTACAGTAGAACCAACTACAAACCTTTACAGCTCTAACTAAAGAAGTCAAGGTTCCATCCTGTCTCAAGAAGCAATTTCTTATGAAAGCTGCAACCTTGTGACCAACTACAAATCCAGAGCAAGGTTTCACAAGAACCGCTTCAATGATCGCATCCAATCTATCAGCTGGAGATCCCAAAAAGAACTTGAAAGGAGACAGGTGTTGAACTGCCTTGGAAGAAAGTACGCTTTTTGGGGCATCAATTGTCGTTGCAACTCCCAGTACCAAGAGGACTGGAATCTTAATCACCCATTCACTGTTTAAGCACAAAATGATATGACATCATGCATGAAGAGCAATTATTAAAATATCAATGCAATGGTTAAATGCATATTATCCATTTAGAGTTATTACAACTTTATATGTAGAAAGCACCCAAGATAAGTATATCTGCTACACACACATCAACATGTTTCTGAGCTACTATACCTCAACATGAGTATGAAATCAGAAAGTACAGGTCCATTGCACCTATCCATATCTTCAACAATAACAACCACTGGCTGCTTACTATTATCTTGCTCCATATACCAAGATGCTAAGATAGATATGTCGGCTGTCTGTTAAGATAAGAAGGTAAAAAAAGCATTATGTCCTCATGTATAAAATCAAGAAACATCGAAAGAATTTAAGAAGAGAACATATAGACAGGATGGTATTATTGAAAAGTCTCTATTTGAAAATGGGGTCACAAATCTTACATCTACGGTACCCTTCAAAATCTGCCTGGACAAACTTCTCAAACAACCACCTATTCCATTCTTGGCTGAGAAATCCACTGATGAAAGGTTAGCCACATGGCAACCATGGGATCGCAAGTGTATACCAAGATCCGCAAACGTCTGGAGATCATCAACAAATTCCATGTTGTCTGCAAATCAGGGGATGGTGATATTTAGTTTTTACATGAATCTTGAAAAATAAACTCAGCACAACAGACAAAAATTCATTATGAATATTAACTCTTTCCTTGTCTCCCAATGAGAAATTCTCAGTAAATCCAATTACAGACCTGCTTTTTTATATAGCCATAGGTGTGTGTAAGAATTGCTAACAAACTTGATAACTTGAAGAAACTGGATTTAGAAAGAACTTACTCATTACCACTAAGGCAGTGAAAATTTGTTTAGCTGTAACATCAGTTACAATGGGGTATGAACAAGTGGCTTTTTTGGTATCAGGTTTGCCACTTGAACAAATTGCACCAAATGATTTGTGGACCCACCCATCTATCTCATTGAATACATCAGCGTTGATATTGTGCAAAACATCCTGCATTGCAAAGTCAATGCCGTATCAGTTATTTCCCTTACCTGACAGTTGCACATTTTAGCAATCTGATGTGCCAAAAGAATATTATTATATTACAACAGAGAGAATAGAGAGATTAACCTTAATGGTCAATTCAATTTTCACCCATGCATTGTGAAAGTTTTTCATTCTTAAGTTCTCATGCAACTGATCACCCACAACTTCAGCTTCATTACTAGCAGCCAATGACGATGATAAGTTAACCTTGACATTTCTACAGGTCCTTCCAACTGATTTTTTAATACGTTGTTGTTGACGAGTAGATCCTCTGTGGAGGACAAAAAATGGCTGTAAGAGAGAAAAAACCCTACATCAGTTCTTCATTTGATAACCTTATCAAATCTAATTTGTGAAATAGAATTTCAACAAGGGCAGTTCATTTTACAGATTACACAAACCCATTTCATGTTGGATTCCACACTAATTATACACAAATACATTAGAATTTCTCACCACTTTGAAAAACGTAAATTTAATTGCAACCAATAAACAAAATTAGAAAAAGAAAAGAGACCAAGTTGCTAAGAGATTTATGTACACAAAGCATGAGGTTCAATTTGGAAACTTGTGTCCATGTAGGATTACATACAAGCGTTGGGAAATCAAGACAAAGAAAAGAAAATAAATAACCTTGAGATCATTATCTGAAATATGGGGGAGAGACAAATCGTCCGCTGCTGAGGGTGCCATTCAGCTGCTGCTAGGGTTTATCCTCCTCCTCCTCCGCTCTAGCTTTTCAGGGGCGGAACCAGGATTTATATTCAGGTCCTTTTGAAGCCCTTGAACCAAGATACAGGTCTATAATTCAGTAACTGAACCCAATAATACAGACGGTGCAAATTAACAGTTAACAAATGCTTGTTTTATGTAAGTCTACATACATCCTATCGTTCGTTTAATTTTGGTTTGATTTTTCTTTATTTCTCCATCAACAAAAAAAAAATAAAGATGATTATGTCACCATTGTTGTTTCAAAATTGCTCAACTAAAGAAAAAAAATGATAAAATGAAGGAGTTGAATCCTTAAAATAATTGGATATCTTATTGATTGATGAAACTAACAGTACTCGAACAAGGGCGGAGCAAGGAATATTGTCTAGGGTGATCTTGTTGCTTTTTGTTAAAAACTTATCCATAGTTATCAAATACCCTAAACAATTTGCAAACACATGTAATTGTCAAATACCCTAACAATTTCACAAACAACATCTTGTTCAAAGAGAGATTTTATGAACTAAACCCTAGAATATGTAATTTCAGCTTACCGATCGTGACTTGTGAGCGAAGGCGTCGACCGGCGGCCTACCTTTACATCCACCGGCGGTCGGTGAGTGTCGACTGTCGAGTACAAGGGGGGGGGGGAGAGAACAAGGGTTTCTAATTTCTGTGATGTGTTGCAGTCGCTATACCTACAGATTTTTGGCGGGAAAATCACAACTATTGTTTCTCTATTTGTTAATATTTTATGTTAACAGTAAATTACAAAATTCGTCCCTGTGGTTTCATGAAATTTTGAATTGGGCCCCTTAAATAATTACAGAGATGGTCATTGTGGTTTCTATTTGTTAATGGATTAGGTCCCTCAAGTTAACAGCAGTTTAATATCTTCGTTAACTTAGAAGCATTTTTCATGTTTTTGTTGTGTTATGAAAGTTTGTAATTATTTCAAAGACCTGTTTTACCAATTTTTAGAACTTTATAATAATAAATAAATAAATAAGAAAAAACAAATAACCTATCCCCATTACCTATGTATGGCTCTATGATCATTGACCCTTTCGCAAATAACCTACCCTCGTTACCACTGTTTCCAATATTTATTTATGGAACAAGTTTGCACCGCCATTAACAAAGAGAGTACAAGAGACTTCACATAAAGAAAGGCATATATTAAGTCGATCTAAATCTGATGAATAAAGCGGACCTATCGTTTCTAGTGAATATTGGGTTGAAGAATTCAAATGAGACTTTCGAAAATCAACGGAAATTGAAGATTATGCATTTCCTCCATCTTCTTCTCTTCATTTTTTGGTTTTGATTAGGGTTTTGAATTTTATGGTTTTATCAATGTGTTTTTTTATATGGTGTGAATTTTAGGGTTTTTGATTTAGATTTGGATTCTTGATGTTGTTGTGTTTTATATGAATTGTTAACAAATTTGATATTGTTGACGAATTTAATATTTTTTTGAGTTTTTTATTTAATAAAGATCTTTTCTTTGGGTAGAGAAAGATCGAAAACCATGATATAAAATCTAGATATGCAACACAAATGGTTTTAAAAATAGGTTTTGTTGTTTATTTGTTCTTAAAAATGGAGTTTGTTGTTGTTTGTTCTTAAAAAACTGGTTTGTGTTATTGGTTTTATTCTCTAAAAATGGGTCTATATTGTTGATTTGTTCTTAAAAAACTGGTTTGCGTTGTTGGTTTAATCTTTAAAAATGGGTCTATATGGTTGATTTTGTTATTAAAAATGGGTTTTATTGTTGATTATGTTTTTTAAATTTTTTTATGGGCTTGAATCTTTGTTTTTGATTATGGATATGGTTTTTGAGTTTGATTTTTGTTCACAGGAATACGGGAAAGACATGGGAGAGAAACAAAAGTGTTTTGAATTTTAGAAATTGGTAAAATAAGTTCTTCAAAAAATTATAAGTTTCATGACATAGGAAGAATGAAAACACTTCTAAGTTAACGAAGATCTTGAACGGATGTTAAGATGAGAGACCTGCTCCATAACAAAAATGAAACCACACTAACTATCCCTATAATTTTTTTCATTTAAGGGAACCAATCCAAAGTTTCAAGAAACCACAGGGACGGAATTTGTAATTTACTCTTTATGTTATTATTTTGTTAGAAACGACAATTGTACCAAATAAATATATTATGTATTTGGCTCTAAACTTGACTCGTTGTCTCAGGTTAATGACTTTGTTTGGTTGATTTTTATTAAATCGTGTATGGATCATAAAACTGTTGGTATGAATTAATCTATTGAAGTAGCATGTTTTTAAACTGGCAGAGGCAAGTATGGAAACAACCTGATTTTATGCACAAATCCCCTTAAAAGCTTACTAAATAAGTTATTTTCTATATCATCAAGTCACTACCAATCAATCACGTATAGTTAATGTCTGATTGAATAAGCTATGAATCTCATTAAAACTACTAACAAACAGGCCCTGGAAGTCTATCAGTTGAAAGACGTTTCGATCATTTTTCATGTTTTTACTAAAAAAGACCGAAAATCCGAACCGTTTGACCCCCTCATACTTGATTCATTAGGGCTGGGGATGGATGAAATCAATTAGAAGTGTAAATTGTGCAAACAAAGTCGGGAAATGGACCGCAACATAAGGATACAAATTTTTAATAACGACATTTTTATTATTACAGTTGTAAGTGAAGTGGAGTTTATTCAACGTTTTAAAAATTATTTATTGAAAATCAAATATTGATGTGACATTGACATAAGTAGAACTTAACGTATTTTTAATACACATGCTTCACAAAATACATTTTTAAACTATACATTTGTTAAACAGACATTTTTATACATATTATATATATATAATATGGGTTGATTTCCGTTACAAACCATGTCAATTCGTACAAACCGCATGCAACCAATATTTTTTTTTAATTTTTTCACTTTTTCTTAATTATTAGGGTTGATTAGTCAATAATATATGAAAAATTTTCATCAAGAATACATGAAGGTTGGTGAATCAAGAATACGTGAAACAAGATTCATCAAATTGAGAGTTTCATAAATCAATTCATTTTCATGTAGAAAGAAAAATAATTTCATGAAGAAAAAAATTATATGAAACAAATTAATCATATTAAACACTTTCATGAAAAAAATTTATTAAAAAAAACAATAAAACACGCGGTTGACGTGGCTTGTATTTGTGGCTTGTATTTGAAATCTCCCCTATATAATATAACTTTTAAATTGAACTAATTTAATTCTTTATGCAACTTGTCACTTGTTTAAAAAACAAGTTGGGGCTTATTATAAAAGGTTGAAAAAAATAGAAAATAGACCTTATATATTAAAGTTAGTTTGCTAAACATAACCTTATACCATCGAGATTGATACTTGTCGGGATGGTACATATGTAATCATCCTACACATATAAATCATTGTTTCTAAAATATATAGTCATTGGAAACTGCTAACGTTACTTAGATACATTTACTAACCATCGACTAACAACCTAATGCAACAAAATACATAACTAGGAGATCCATAAGAAGCATTTAATATATCATGCTAGTTTATGTGCACAAAAGCCATTATAACGAACATCATCATCAGCGGCAAATGCAACCGCAACGGGCCCCCTAACTTGATCGCGTAATTCTGATGAAACCCGAATCCCATGAATCCAGGTTTTGGAGTGAGTGTTGCCATAGGTGAAGCTGCCACAAATAAATTAACACACCACATACCATCAACATATATACAAGTTGCATTAATATATATATATATATATACATGCATGTTTGTTTGTTGGTCGTTTAAAATTAAATTTTGTATGAATCTGAGTGTTATTGAAAAACGATTGTTTAATAAATGAAAAAAAATTACTATTTTACTCATTTTAATGAATTAAGTGTACGAAAAATGATTTTTTGATAAATCCTCTAAATGACAAAAAAAAATATCAATTATCATGGATAAGCAACGGGGAGGGTTATCCAATTAAACCAAATTGATATGGCTTAATCATTCATAAACAAACAATCTCATATGTGTATATATATATATATAGGAAAGTTCAAATGTGAACTCATTTTTGGTTGTGAACATGAGGACGAATCTCAGCCACTTATCCGGTCAATAAAGGCGGCTTTGACCTGGTTCCCCTATTTTAATAATCTCCACCCTCCCATGAATCGCGTCAATCCTCCGTGATCGCGTCCACCATAACCGAAGATGTGTGGCTGAGATTCGTCCTCACGTTCACAACCAAAAATGAGTTCACATTTGAACCTAATCCTACATATATATATATATATATATATATGGGAGGGATCATACGAGAACCACCCATCTTTAAAGGAACAAA
Organism: Silybum marianum; assembly: GCA_036898165.1. Taxonomy (NCBI): domain Eukaryota; kingdom Viridiplantae; phylum Streptophyta; class Magnoliopsida; order Asterales; family Asteraceae; genus Silybum; species Silybum marianum. Next base: position 52,181,168 of record CM072529.1, on the reverse strand, counting down.
TGAACAATTTGTGGACCACATATGATGTGGGTCCCACATATGATTTAATATTATGTGGGACCCACATCATATGTGGTCTACAAGTGTCCCTTTAGAAATCCAAAGTTCTTATTTTAACCTTCCTATATATATATATATATATGGGGTTCGGTTCCGGTGAGAAGTGGAGTTATGGTGAGAAGCACCCTTGGATGCATATTAGGATGAGATGCACCAAGATGCATCAGATCAATTCTCTTCTAAGATGCAATTCATGGATGAACACGAGATTAAGAGTGATCAAGGGTTCAGAACTCTTCTTACGCTTCTCACCATAACTCTTCTTCTCACACGATGCTATGCCTATATATATATAGAGAGAGAGAGAAGAAAGTTCAAATGCGAACTCAAATTTGGTTGTGAATGTGAGGACAAATGAGAGCGCGATACGTGTCTTGCTCTCATTTGTCAGTCATGTTCACAACCAAATTTGAGTTTTCATTTGAACCGACCCCTATATATATATATGGCTAAATGAATAAGCTCTGCATACCATTAAGCTCTAAACATAAAACTCGAAGCAATTTTACTTACAAGCAACTGTAGAATTGGTAGTCGACCCTAGAGAAACAAGCGGTGTAGGTGATGCAGACGGTAAAGGCGTGCCTTTATAAAACCACAAACATTAAAAACTTGAAAAAAAAAATACAATTATCAACAATACAAAAAGAATTCACCATGATATATCTGATCCATGCATAATATCATGTAATAATAATAAAAAATGAAAATACGATCGGTTAACCTAACCTGAACATGAAACAATGTCGAAATGGACACTACAAATAAACGGAAGTTGCATAGCGAGCGTCGTGTTGATGGGGAAGGTAGCGCTGAAAGCCGTGTTGTTTAGCAATAAGCACAAGCATCGGGGCTGCAGGTCGTTTACGTGTCTTAGGTTATCGCAACATAATTGTGTCGGGATTGTGGAGATGGCTTGAACATATGGTGCACACGAGGCTAGCGGGAGGATGCGGGTGGCGCATTCGGGGATGGTGGGGTTTAGCGGCGGGTTGGGTTGGGTGATGGTAAGGGGTGGTAGGTATGTGATCATTAATAGGAGGAGCACCACCGTTGTTGTGGTGGTGGTGGGAGGAGTGGAGAAGGAAGTCATGGTGGTGGTGGCGCCGCGGTGGTAGTGGTGGTGGTTCTGAAGTGAAGTGATTATATATGTATACGTATATATATAGATGAAGGAGGCACTGATTGAGCATGAGGTGCAACATGGGTTATGTGTTGTGTGGCAGCCACCAGGTGAATTTTGACTGTAGAAATGCATAATACATGTGTAGGTGTCGTTGGTTTGAAAATTTTGATTTGAATAATTAAGTTTTTTTTAAATAATTAAGTTTTTAAACTATTTTTTAATAAAAATATTATTTAACTTTTTTATTTTGAATGATTAAGTTTTAGAATATTACATGCAACATCAATTTGAAATCAAAATTAAAACTAAACTAAATCCCTCAAAAATCAAAATCAACAAAAAAAAACAAAAAAAAGTCTCTCAGAATCAACCCAAAAGCTAGAAAAGAACCATCTAAATCAACCAAAAAAATCCATCAAATAATGAAATTCAACTTAAAAAATATATCGAGAAACTTGCATTGGGCAAAGATCCTAGCGGAAAATCGACGACATTCAGAGTTTCAATACAAACATAAGTAGCTTTAATTTTTTTTAAGAGGTGTTGAAGTCTGATTTCACTTCTGATTTATAAGAGGCGGTGCTGAAGCTTGAATAAGTTAAATTGTTTGTTTATACGTCTGAAGTCTAAAACCTGAATCAATCATTGACTTATAAATCTCTAACAATGTCTGATGTATGCAAATAAGAGGAATTAAATGGCGAGGTTACCACTTTTTTTCCAGACGATATTTAAACTTAAAAGGGTCCAAAAAAGACAAAAAACAAACTGCCCAAATTTAAAAACACTCTAAACGAATAAGTGATAATTAAAAGGTAAAATTAAAAAAAGAAAAAAAAACAAGGCTAGACTTGATATAATTTCACATAAAAATCATACTAGACTCATATAATTTCAATTCAAAACAAAACAAATTTAATAACTAAGACTATATACACTCATCACATAAGTTGTATATTTCTAATATAAAATCAACTAGCCTAAAACACACACAACTCAAGATTATATATAATACAAATAATACGCTCATAAAAAAAAAACACCATTACATAAAAGACGTAACCACCGATGACGTTGTAACCAAACCCGAAAGTAGCCCGACAATAACCGCACTGTTATAAGTGCTCGGTTCAGTTTGCATCGAGTTATTACGTGAATCTACAAACGACTCGTTTAGAAACGGTCCACCAACAAGCGCACCAATCGCAACGTTTGGGTTCGGTTCATCCGACTCTAGCCACTTCCAACCATTAGAACAGTTTGTGTTCGAATCAGTAGGTATCGAGGCTCCTCGATGGTGCACATATTGTGAGTATTTATCACCATATCCAACAAGATAACTCATCTTCATCGGATTATCTCCCAATACGTAATTAGCCTGGTGAAAATTGATATCGTATAAATATTATAACAATTAAACCAAACGGGCCCCACAAAATCCCGGTAAAAAATAGGATCTGTATACCTGTGAGATGGCAAACTTCCGAAGATCAGCGGCTGAAAACGTGTCTGAATCACAATGGAGTTTTTGAGTGCGAGATGTAAGCATGTAATCGCTGTAAATGACAGCTAGGAAAGCGGAAGCTATAGGATGCTGTAAAGCGTTCCAATCGCTGATCCAAATAAGACCGTCTGTGTGGTTTGACATATGCCATACAGCCATAGTGAGTTTAAAAATGCATGAGAGTTTAATACTACCATTAAGTTTTAAGCAAAAGAGTGAAATATATATATACTTCTTGTTCGGCTTAATGTAGCTGTTGGTGATTTTGGAAGGAGACCACACATAACAGCTTCAGCAGTCTTTCTGTATTTCTTGAGATTCTCCGAATTTGTAGCAACTTTTGAATCGAAGAAGCTTACCCTTGACAAAAGAACCTGCATTCGATCCAAAAGATCTTATGTTTCTTGATTGAAATTGGTTTAAATACGTCTTAATGTTTTAAAAGACTGCTTTATAAGAGCAAACAATTGTGTGTCCTATTTATATAAAAGTGTTGCTAGTATGTTAGAACGTATTTTGGGCATCCTAACACGTTTTTTTACGACACTTTTTGAAATAAAGCGTCTTATTAGCTTTTACCTACGAGCACATCTTTTATAAGACACTTATTTTTATAAGAGCAAACAATTGTGTTACATATGATGCTAGGACGTATTAGGGTATCCCAACAAACCTTTTCCTATGAACACGTCTTTTTATAGGACACTTGTTTTTTTTAAGACATCTTTATATAATGTTTTCTTTCAAAAGTGTCATAAATAACTAGATAAAACATCCTAAAGGGTCCTTTCAACTTACTGTAACACTTTCTCATAGGACCTACAATTGTTTGGTCGTATTAAACAGTCTATTATGACATTAAGACATATTTTCCATCCTATAAAGCTGATTTCATTATAGTGAATTAACTTTTTAGATTAAATATTCAGACGCTAGCCAAATTTACCTGAATCCCAGGAAGCTTATCATCCCAGCTGAACCAAGTAGGACTTCCCCAATTAGCGTACGTTTCTCCATTACTTCCAGTTACATAATCAAGATATGTATGATCTCTTGTTGCATGATACAGCCAGCTAGCTGCCCACAAAAGCTCGTCACCATAACCAGTTGAGTTATAATATGTTTGAACTTGAGGGATGTTTTGACTGTAAGATCCTTTATGTTCATTGGCAAATGTAAACAACTCTTTAGCATGCTTTAAAAGCAAGCTTGAATACGTAGAATCGGATGATTTAAACACGAGTGATGCAGATGCCATTGCCGCTGCAGTTTCGGCTGCAACTTCCGTTCCTGGGGTACTAGTATTCACCTGTATCAAAGGCCTTTTCTCGCTCATATCTTCAGGCCGATCCCAACATTTATGGTCAACATCTGGATCTCCTACCTGAAGAAGAAATCGAAGACATGAGAATAAACTATATATATATTTTTTTGAAAAGGTATCCTAGGCATTTGCTTAGACTAATCCCTGACAATTTTAAGACTGCTAAAGCATGCAGCCCTGAGATAATTCCCCAGTGGCTACAAGTTGTTTGTGTCTGGATTCGAACCTGGGGTAGATGGGTTATCTAGCCTCATCCCCCACACAAGCCTTAACCAGCACGCCACAAGCCTTGTGGTTAATAAACCATATTTTTGAGCTTATTGAAAAAATCCGTTTGGTTAAGCATATCTGCTAGGTTTTTGAAACGCTACTTAAAGTAGCATTTCAATAAGCTTCAAGGGCTTTTTCCCACTTTTTTCGTTTGTCCAATTATACCCTTTATATTTTTCCGAATTAATTTTTCAACAGGCCCATTTGGTAGCTTTTTAGTATGACAGGACAAAAAGGCAGGACAGGACATGACAAGTTGTCTGTCACGTGTTTGGTACGACTAGGACCGGACAAAACAAGACTAAAGGTGTTTGATGATTTTCTATATATCATATAATAGTTATAAATGACATAAATCAAGTAAATATTTAAATAATTTAATTTATAAACATTTTAACAAAATTTTCATATACATAAATACATATATGTATAATAGTACCAAATTTGAATGAAGAATTTGATATAATTGGTGGCAATGGGCGGTGATGAACATTAAAACAAATACCATATTAGGGTTCTATCAAATGAGGGTAGATTAGTAATTTTTTTAGTGTACGTCCAATCAGCCAGTTTTCCAAACATAGCCTTACTCAACCACTGAGTAGAAAAATAGACCGATGTTATAACCGAGTGGCATGAACTCCCCATTAATGTTCCAAGGTGGATATATAAAATAACTTGAAGTTTAAATGAATTCATCTATATGTCCAAAGTCATCTGCTACTCTTTTTCGTTCTTTTGATAAATGAAATAATAAATTTTCTTTATTTAAAACAACATATACGAGTTTAAAGATTAGAGTTACCTGAATGTAGAGCACATTAGGTTCGGGATGAGCATTAACAAGATAGTCAGTGATCCATTTAAGCGAGTCTTTGGCAGGTTCCAATTGATCGGCTGCTTTCATTTGATCTCCGTACTCAAGGATGGCCCACGCAAGGACCGTGGCTGTATAAGCCATTGGGAATCCAAACTTCATATGATCTCCAGCATCATACATACCCTTAGAAAGATCCAAGTCGGCATCTTTTCCATCTTGTAGAGCAGAATCCCCTCTCCATGATATCTCGTTGTCTACCAATTTACCAGCTACAATACAAAAAATACCATATTGGTTTCTAAATCTAATGAATAACAATGATATCAAATGTCAAATTATCTGAAGCTTGAGGACCAGCTCAATTGACAAATTAAGGATAGGCCTTGGGACCCCACCCCAACAGCTATGCTATAATTTTCCTAAATTAGAGTATCAGAAGGTAAAATCTCTAAAAAATTAGATCCAACTATATTATTTAGCAATCATATCATTAACTATATTATTAAAATATTCAATACAGTTAATAAAATATTATTTCTCTCTCCTAAATACTTGATTTCAATGTCTCCTGTTGGTGAGAAAGAATTAAATATTATTTTTCTCTTAAATATGGAGTTTTAGAGATTTCTACACTATTTCTTCTTTTTTTCTATTTTTAGCATATTTTATAGTATAGATGTTGAAGAAAAAATATACCCTAAATCTCTAAAATATCTATTTTAGGCTTTTGGATATAGTTTCCAGGGATTTTCTTGGTTGTTATCTTCAAGGCCCCATGGGATTGACCGAGGTGCACGCAGGCTGGCCCAAACACCCACGGTTACAAAAAAAAGTTCCAAATAATATGACGTAACACATAACTTTTTCAAAGAAAACAAAATTTACGAGGTTTTCCATGATCATTAGCGATGAAGTGGAAATGGCATCTCTTAAACCAATCAAACAAAGATCTTAGCCAAAGGTATAGTCCCTCAATTTTCTGAATTTTAGGAGTGAAACCCAAATCTTAAAAACTTAAAACACACACGAAAAATCTCACAACATTAACATACAAAATTTCTGTTTTTAGTAACTTTTTTGAATGAAGTCCAATGTTGTTATTAATTCTTTCCAAAATCACAAAATGTACATAAACAAAGATCTGGAACCAAAGAAAAAAACAGCATTAGAACAAGGAAACTATATACTTATATAAATTAAAAATAAAAGGTTTGCTTACTTTTTCACTCACTTTCAATTGGATCATCCATTAACCCAATTAGTAAACAACTATAAATGGATCAAACAGATCACCTCTTAATTTCCATTAGAAATTAGGAATAGATTGAATTGAGGAATTTAGATCACTGAATTGAGGGATCAGTAGAGTTTATTTGGGAATGCCAAAAGTGGAATGATTCTTCACTCAAAGAGATAGAACACTAGTAACAATAAGAGCATTGGATCATAAATATATCTTCAAATATAATAGCATCAGAAAGTAGATTTGACTTACATTTTTGAACATCAAAAAACTGCAGAGCGATCTTCAGAGCATCGCCGTACTTCTTCGTAACCGCTCCGGGAGGACCAGGAACAGGAGCATCACCGCCACCGTGATCAAATTTCTTCCTCAAAGTAAGCCCTAATGCTAACGCCACCACCCCCAATATAACCAACACTATAAACCACCCAAAACAACCGCCAGATTTCTTTCCCTTCCCCATTTCCCTCAACTTCTGAAGGTAACTTCCAACGAATCCCTCAGATCTAAACAAAAATCAAACAGTAAATCAATGTTAACAACATGAATTGAGCAATGCATACTTGAAATTTAACAAAAAATTAAAAAAAAATTCAGAGGAGTTGAATCGAATCAAATCATGGTGGTTTTTCGTTTTGATCAGAATGAGAAGATTTGACAAACCTGGAGTGATTTGGTAGATGATAATGTGTGGATCTAAAGGGGGATTCAGAGGCAATGTGGTGGTGAATGAGATTCAGAGGGTTTTAGGTTGTGGGTGTGTGTGTGTGTCGGTAGAGATGCTAAAATAGGAAAGGGCACCGACAAATTGACATTGGTGACACACACTCGGGGTTGTTGCTATGTTGCTTTCACCACCAATTTACTAATAATAAGCTTGGATCCTTTAAAAAAAAATCATATTTCAATCAAATTTACTTTTTTTAGTTCTTCTTCTAATGTTTCTTTTTAATATACTTGGTTTTGGATGGGTTCTTTCTGTTTTTTTTTCCTTCTAAAGTTCTATTCTGATCTTATTCTTGTATTTAAAGAAAAGATCAGACGAGAATCTTTGGAGAAAAAAGAACATGGAACCACAAAAAAAAGAATTATGAAAAAATATATGATTTTAAAATTATAGATGATAAAGTGATCGTTTTTTGGTATAATTTGTTTTACTCAAAATTTTATTTTATTCTACCGATTTCGATTTAAAAATGATGTGTGATATTTGTATATATTTAAAAAAATTGTTATAACCATCTTTTTAATTATATTTGTTGGATTATCTTAATCTAACGGTTTAGATGAGTTCTTTGTTTTTTTTTTCTCCAAAGTTCCCTCCTGATCTCATCTTATATTTAGACAAAATATTAGAAGAAAACCTTGAAAAAAACAAAGTATAGAAGAACTCATCCAAACCGTTAGATTGAAATGATCCAACGAATACAGGTAAAAGGAAAAGGTAAACTACAGTTTTGGTTATTTGAATAAAAAACAAACAAGACAAAAATAGATAACAAGACATAAATATCCCTTACTTAACAAACATATTTAACGGAATTAGTGATTAGTAACCATTTTCAAAACAAAATGTAAACCACACGGAACAAAATTATAGTTTACTCAAAAATAAATGGTCATTAGAATCTAGAAGTCTAGAATATTTAGAATATCGTTTCATCCCAAACAAACCGACAAAATGCAATACAACCATTATCATCTAATCTTCCACGGAATTAAAGTCTCCAAATTCTATGTACTTTTTAAGAGGTATGTGTGAACTTGGGTTGAGTTAGGACCGAGTTTAACCTTTTTTTTTTCATCCAATAAGTTTATATATCAGATTCAAACCCTTTTTTTCCCGAACTTGATAACTCATCTGTACCCGTCCCATAAACGGATTAAGCTTGTCCACAGGTTAACGGGCCTAGAATTTCTTTTACATTAAAAGAAACAAAGGTTATATGAAATTAGAAGCTATGTAAAATAATTAAAAATACATGATAATCTTTCAACTTAAAATAAGACGTAAAATATAACGATGAGCTCAAGGAACAAGGAAATGCCGAGGAGGGAAATGGATAAGTGGGATGAAGAATATGAGAATTGATCAATTATGTTTTTAGGTTTTCAAAGAGTCATCAAAATTAAGTGGGAATTGGAAATCGTCTAAATTTTTTAGTTTTATTTATAAAAACCAGACTGAACGGGTCTATCCAAAAAGTATTTTTGTGTTGCCTATGCTCTTCTGTTAATTTTAACAAGTTAACCCTAACCCATCCAGTCCTCCAGAATGGTTGTCCAAACCCACTTTTTCTAACAGATGGTTTCGTTCACATACTCCGATCCAATTATGGTCCTTATTTTACTTAATTATATCTTTTTATATCTTCTCTTTAATAAAATGATAATGTATTACCCGTCATTGAAACACAAGCTGGAGACGTATCAGCCTATATTCCTACTAATGTGATCCCCATTACTGATGGACAAATCTGTTCGGAAACAGAGCTCTTTTATCGCGGGATTAGACCTGCTATTAACGTCGGCTTATCTGTCAGTCGTGTTGAGTCTGCCGCTCAGTTGAAAACTATGAAACAAGTCTGCGGTAGTTCAAAACTGGAATTGGCACAATATCGCGAAGTGGCCGCCCTTGCTCAATTTGGGTCAGACCTGGATGCTGCGACTCAGGCATATTCACATGATTGGTAAACAGAAGGACATGAAATTTCGGAATTTGGCCATTGAAGGCTGAATGACCGAAGCCAACGGCTAAGTTGTTCAAACTTGGCAAACCATGGGCTAAGCGGCTAAGCCATTATTTTTACGAGATGAATAAGCTCATCATGTGTATAACTCAAATATAGATGCATAATATCAACCATTTGTAGCTCTTATGCACATTATTAGGGGAAAATGGCTCAACAACAATTAAAATTATTCAGGAAATTTACAAAAAATATATATTTTATACATATATATATATATATCGTAATGCTGCTTATATGAAAATGGAAGAAAGAAAGATGTTCATTCATCTTTTACAGTAAATGAGGTTAAATTACCCTCTGATGATGCCTCAAAAACATCTGTCTAGTCATCATCCTTGAATTCTCTGCCAACGCAAATCACAAATTTCGTCAGTTGTGATTTAAAACAGGTATGCAGAAAGTCATCCGATCCAATAAAAATGACTGATCCAACTAGAATTTACAGACCATAATTGGATATATAATTGCAATTGGATCCAAATTGGATCGATTGGTTATTTGTTTGACAATTCAGGATCCAATTAAACCAAAGTGATGCAATCCAATTCCCACCGATTATAATTTAACTAACATCCAATTAATAAATGTATATAATTAGTAATACTTTAGGATATTGTTTTTAATTGATATTTATATTAATGTTTTTTAAGAAATTAAGGAAAATACATTGAATAACTGGTTGAAATGGTGGATTAATTGGTTGAAATTGGATCAAAATACCAGATGGATCCAATCTCATCCAAAGGCTAACCAATAGTAATATCCAATGAATAGATCCAATCCGATCCGATCGCCTAAATCCATTGAATTTCAACGGATGAGCACCGTTACGATGAACTAATGACATAGCATTGTTACTGGAGGGACAAATCAGGGTTGTTTAAAAGAATGGCTGTTTGGCAGTTGCTGAATGATTAAGTGGTCAGAATGATTGAGAGGCTCTTATGATATAGTGAAATATAATTCTTTGGTAATTGTTCAGGATGTAATCAGGGCTCTTAATGGTTATGGGAGGTCCAACATACAAAATGATTCAGAGGGTTTTGGAACCGTTAAGAGGCAAACTTTTTTTTTGCCAAACAGGATTCACCTCTTAGCGATTCAGAGACTGCCTCTTAATGGAACTGTTAAGAGGTAAACAAACAGCTTTATATCTCAATTTAGAGACATTCTTATGTTAGGAAGATGCATAATTTTGGGGCTCATTGGATTAGTTGAGGTGCACATAAGCTAACTCGACACCTACGATTACTAGAAAATATTCATTTATCATCATTCAGACAAAAAAAAAGATTGCAGCTGAACAATACCTGCGGTCAAGGTATCGAGGTTGAATTCCACTGCCTTGACATGTGGTGCAAGTCAACGAACCAGCACCATCGCAGTTTATGCATCTCGACACTTCTTTTTCACCGCCTCCAAGCTCAACTGTTACATTACCACTTCCGGTGCAAAACCTGCACGACTCTGGAACAAGAGAATTTTGACATCTATCCCAAATTAGAATAACAGACATGAGAATCAATGATGTGGACTTAGATACTGTATACCATTAGAAGTGGACGGTTTTCATAAATATGTGGAACCCTGTTAGTTTACTCTAGAAAAGATCCATGAGAAGAGAACCAAAGTAGACATGGTCTATGAGTTTCTATGTTTGATATGCGAGTGTGATGGAAATATCAGTTCCAAGAAGGTTGTTTGGGAGTTGCTGAATGGTTTGGTGCAGAATGATTGAGGTTGTTTGGCAGTTGCTGAATGGTTTGGTGCAGAATGATTAAGAGGCTGTTATGATATAGTGCAAGATGAAATATAATTGTTTGGTAATTGTTCATGATGTAATTAGAGCTCTAAATGGTTAAGGGAGGTCCACGATACAAAATGATTCAGAGAATTTTTGGAACCGTTAAGAGGTGACTTATTTTTTACCAAACATGATTCACCTCTTAGCGATTAAGAGACTGCCTCTTAATGGAACTGTTAAGAGGCAAACAAACAGCTAACTAAGGGGCCGTTTACCAAACGCTTACCCGGGTAAGTGCTTACCAAGCCATATTACCTTACTGGAGGAACATACAAGTACCAAAAATCTTATCCGGTAAGAGCGAAGACAAGAAAAACAATGACCAAGAGTCTTACCCGAGTAAGTGATTGTGACGGATCTTACCACGGTAAGCACTTACCGGGTAAATTGTTGCATACGATGCCGTTTTTGTGGACTAAAATCTTACCCGGTAAGTAAGTGATAGTGTTGAATTTTTCCGATAAGCACTTACCCGGGTAAGATTTGGTAAACGGCCCCTAAATGCAAGCAATCTTGCTTCACATTTATACCATACACAAAATCCTTTCAGCATTAAGACCAAACCAAACGAGCCCAATATATTGCCAAGTAATATCAATAAGAAAAAGCTGGAAAGAGGGCGACTTACGTGCCCCGGATCCACTGCAGGGGAAGCATGGTTGCGTGTTATCTCGTTTGGCCTGCAGCACATACGTTTTTGTTAAAATAATAGATGCCAATGCCAAAAATCTACTCTATACTCCAATATGCCAATGCGGACTGTCTCTTACCGGATAAGAGACTCTTAACCAGTAAGAGGAAGGTTGCTTAACATAGACTCTGACAAACAAATGCTGACCCGGTCAGCACTTACTCCATTTATGCTGGTAAGCAGCCTCAATAGCATTTAACATCAGAATCACATTCAGTATCAACTAATACCATATTTTAAATTATGTACATTATATTAGGTTACTGTTTGATTTAAGCTATGTATGTTTCATTCGTTCATCCATATACAGATATACTGAGTAATCGAATTACAAAATCATACATTTGGATTAATTAAACAGAAGAAACACAAATCGAGCCTCATTCTCATAGATCAAAAAACAAACTATCAGTATATGGAGGTTAATCCAATTGACAACAACCATCAGCAATTCACAAATGAAACGAAATGAAATGAAAATGAAAGAACAAAGGATTAATCAACGTACCGCGTTGTCAATCTGCGATTCGTAGAAAATGGGTACACCAAGTCCCACCGCAACGCTCACCACCCCCACCGCTACTGCCACCACCTGCACCAAACAACAACAATTCAAAAGTAACCGAATCGAATCAAAACAAAACAAAACCCTAAATAAAACAACAACTAATTAGTAATTACTTGACGACGTTGAACACAAGAAGAAGCATGAAACGAATTGAAAAAAAGCACATACCGTATTCTGATCGAGCTCGGCTTTGATGAGGTGAGGATAAGAAGCAGGGGATCGTTGATTTCTTGAGCATCTGAATGAAAGTGAGTGAAAATGAGAAGATGAAGAAAGGTTAAGTGGAGAAGAAGGAGGAGAGAGGAATGGAGAGCGAAGGGAGGTTGCGGATGACATTTTTGGTGAGTTCTGCTGCAGAATCTGTTGTCCGCCATCAACAATGGAGGGAGATTGGATCATGTGGGGTCATCCCACTTTTCAACCAGATATACCTTTACTTTGTTTTTTGTTTTTTTTTTAATTTATCATTTGTTCAATTCAAATAGTAATTATATAATTTATATATTGTTTTTTTTAACTTAAATACGATCGTTAGTTTCAGTTACAAACTTGTTAAATTTGAACTATATAGGAAGAATATTCATCATAAATACTGTAAGGTATCGCGTTCATTATTCATAATAAATAAGAACAAATAAAGACAGATGCCACACTTTTCTACTTCTCTCAGTTCACAACGAAAAACAAGTTTACAATTGTATTTTACTCGACACTTAAAAATATTATGATCTTGCCTTTTTCTTCTATAATAAAAACAAAGATTAGTTTGACTCATAACAGTATTAAACGTTATTGTTGCAAAATGACCTTCTAGTTTATTTCTATGTTTTTACAGGAAGCAGTTTTTTAAAAGTTTTTAATCTAATGGCGAGTTAGATTTTTAAAAAAGACCATGCTTCTAATTAAGATTATCCAAAAAGACTGGCATCGTGATGATCAAATCGATTATGATAAGGGCACTTGAATCTTGAAGTGTTAAGGTTATAGATTCGGATCTAGTTGATTATTGTTAACCTCGGTTATCGGTTACACCAATCACATCAAAGAAAAAGTTTGTTAATGCAAAATAATTTGTAACCAGCAACCCTCGAGCTAGTCCACTCCACATCATTTCAAGAGCATCATCTTGCAAGAGGTAAATAAGGTACACAACAATCCAATAACCAGTCCCCAAAGATGTAGGTTTGATAAAATAAGTTGTTTGGCAATTTGTGAATGATTTGATACAGAATGATTAAGTGTTCGAAATGAAATATAGTTGTTTAGTAATGGTTCAGGATGTAATTAGGGCTCTTAATGGTTAAGGAAGGTCCATGATACAAAACAATTTAGAGGGTTTTGGAACCATTAAGAGACAGACTTATTTTATTTTTCTTTCCAAACATGATTCACCTCTTAGCGATTCAGATGCCGTCTTTTAATGGAAATGTTAAGAGGTAAACAAACACCCCCTTATTGGTTTTTGAAAGTAGGGCCCTGAATCGGACTAAAACCCGGGACCTCATGGATATACACCTGCACCTCTACCACCGTAACAAATCAACTTGGACCGGTTTTTATAATACAATAACCAAATCGAATTCTTTTTTACCGTAAAAGGACATTAACACCATCATTTCTATTACAAAAAATTTAAACCTCTATCATTACCATAAAATATGTGAATGAAACTTTGATTAAATTCTAGCTCGTACGTATTACTATATTATATGTCAAAAACAATTTATAATAAAATGGTTGGTTTCAAGTACAAGGGTTAGCCGATACTTATACCCCATATACCTTCATCGCGGCTTTGAGGGGAAAAGATGTTTCACAACATATCGATGTTCTACGGTTATAACTTCGTTCATTTGGCTTTTAAACAAATTCTTCATTGAATTTGTTTCAAGGGTTTCGGGCTATTGACAAATGTTGCACTCTTATCAAAACCTTGGAGCAAAAGAATTCGAAGCGCTTCGACCCCACTTTGGAATGTGAAATCTAGCTGCAAAACACACGGGAAATATGGTCAGTCATTCAGCCGGGGGCGGATTCACTAATAGCTTGGGGGCGCTTGTGCCACCTCTATATTGTCCCGCCGTAATGGAATTCTTTTAGGTGTTTTGAAGACGAATCTGCTTTAAATTCCTTTTGGCGCTTTTTTGAATTTTTGGGTAATAACAACAGTGTAAAGGGAATAAAAAGAATGAAGGGTGTTGCAAAAAACCAGTTGTACGTCATTTTTTTAAACTAAATTATACTTCCTTCGTCCCAAAATAAATGGACACAATCAAAATGGCACATAGTTTTAGGAATGTGTAATTACTACACTTTTTAATTAATAAAAGAACAGTTTTACCCTTAAATATAGAGAGAAATTTTCTCCACTTTTTAATTACCGGTAGATTGGGAAGGTAGACACTTACTTTTGAAAATACTCTTATTTTGGGACAAACTAAGGGGTTGTTTGGTTCAGGTTGTGGAATGAAAATGAAAATGAAAATGGGAATAAATTTCCATTCCTCCAGTTTAACCTGGAACGAAAATTTGGGCTTTTGGGGAAATGAACCCATTATATTATATTATATAAAAGTATAAAACCCAAAAGTTCTTTTTATATTCAATCTCATTAATGACTATTTAAATAGTAATATAGCCACTTATCATGGAAAGGAGGAGTACTTTTATAATTAATTTTTGTTTTATTTTATATTACCACTCATTTGTAGCTTATTAACAGGCAAGTGTTACGTTACATACCTCCTCGCTTTCTTGTTTGTTAAATCTCCGAAGAACGTAAGTAGCAGCTTCCATCTTGCCTGGAGGCCTCCCGATGCCTACATAAGTTGGTCAATTTTCATTACTACATAATAATCGTAAAAATATTTAGTAAAAAACGATAAAAGAAAGATGGTCTACCAACCTATACGTAGACGTGGGAAGTCACGGCTTCCTTTGAGGTGATTGATCACACTCTTCATCCTTCAAGAACAAAGATATAGTCAGCATCATTATATGGCATATGCTAAATCAAGGAAAAAAATAACAACTAGAATAAGCTGTGGATAGAATCATAACATACGCATTATGTCACGATGTTTGTGATGAAAGCAATAAACCACTAGAGTAAAGAACGGAAAATATTTAGGCCTGGAAAACGAGCCAGGGAGCTTTTCCATTAAGTCTTGTATGAATAAAATTGTTAGTGTGGATTAATCTGTCTGTATAGATTGGAAAGGTTTTTGTTTGGGAAGGGTTTTTCAGAGAGGGAAGGATCACGTTTTTTAATTGGGAGGGGCAGGTTTGGAAAGAACTTGGCTTTCTGCATAAAGCTCCCCCCTAGAAGCTTACTGAATAAGCCACTTTCTATATCACTAAGGTGCTGTTTGGTTGGTTTTCAATTAAGTGCTGAATGGTTAAAGTTGTCTGTTGGATCAATCTATCTGTATAGATACGGAAGGTTTTTTGTTTGGGAGGGTTTTTTCAAGGATGGAAGGAGGGTGTTCTTTTTAATTGGGAGGGGCAGGTTTGGAAAAAACTTGGCTCTCTGCATAAAGCTCCTCCTAAAATCTTACTAAATTAGCCACTTCCTATATCATTAAGCCACTACCAAACAGTCATGTATAACTGACCCAATAAGGTGCAAGTCCCATTAAGCTCATAAGCTACAAACAAACCAACCCTAAATGACCAAATGACATGATCTATTTGAAGATATTGGATATAGTTCAACACATATATAAAAGCAAGTAATAACGGGCATGGTTGTTACCCGTTGTGTCCTCCGTGTCCACCTTTTGGCAATAATCGCAACTTTCCAAAAGGCAGATCTAAGTCATCATAAATCTGCAAGTTAAGACACTTTACCATGAGTTCAAAGCATTTAGAAAGGCGATAAAAAAAAGCAAAAACGAAAATTAGACACTTTACCACAAGTACTTGCTTTGGTGGAATCTTATAGAAAGAAACAATTGCTCCAACCTTTTAAAAAGAAATCAAGAAGTCAATAAACTGTATAAGAACGAAAAGGAAAGCAAAACAGTAACGGCTGTCCCGTAAGAATGAGCTTACTTACAGACTCACCGCTAACATTCATGAAAGTTTGTGGCTTAGCAAGCAGCACGGGAGTATTTCCAATACACCCTAGAGTAAAATGAATGCGTAAATATATCATCATTTGGTATCTAAGAATGGAAATCAGTTAAGATGAATGATCAAATTTTGGAATATATATATATATATATAGGGTCATAATCAAAGGAGAACCACAAAAAGGTTGAGAACAGTGAAAACCATAGATCATGTGGTTGTATTCACAATGTGAAACAATGCAATGCAAATGCTCAGTGTTGGTTCACATTGTGAAACAATGCATGCGATATGCGAATGTACAGTCTTGTTTCACCATGTGAAACAAAAAATAGACATTAAAAATAATCACATTGGGAAACAAACACTGTATTTTCACATGCATTGTCTCAGATTGTAAAACAACACATGAAAACAATCTGCTTGAGGGTTCTCATTTGATGAGTCCCTTATATATTTGATTGTGTATGTGTCAATGTATATATATGTATAGAAGGTGTAGAATACGAACCATGTAATTATTACAAACCATACAAACCAATCTTAGCCGTCCATCTAGTCTAATAAATATTTGATTCCATTTTGTTCCTAATCTAAAGTCATGACCATAATGAATGAAGCTTATTATCTTCCATATATATAAATATATATATATATATATCAATCATAATTAATGAATCATGATAATTGTCCATAAATATCTCGATTGATTATGGTTTGTAAGAAATACATGGTTTGTATTTTACACCTTCTATATATATGCTACCCTTATTTCAAGCGGGTTTGTAAGCATCCATTACTCTTAAATAACAATTAATCCAAAATGATCACCAACAAATGAATAAATTTTTAAGCGTATTTTTTTTTTCATTTAATATTTTGCAGAACAATCTGCTCGCCATGAATGCCTTAGATTTTCTCTTAGGCAAAAAAGCCTTAAAAGATTTCTGGTTTGGGTTTAATCGTTTATTGTCTATTTTGCATTCTTCAACTAAGTGTGGTATACGACTCCAATCCGTCACTATTGATGCCACATGAAGTTATTAAGTTCTGAAATTGCAAAAGGTCTATAATGTAACAAATAACTTTGAGCCCATCCATCAAACTAAATTCAGAAACTTTTATAGAATATAAATAAGTTGAGAACAATAATAACCTTTCCCGAAGAAAGCTTTGAAGGAAACACTGCTCATGGAGATACCCTCGGCTTCTGCTATTGCATCTACCATCTCAAAACCCACCTGCAAATGTCCAATGTCTAAATGATTCAGAGAGATGAAAAGCATCCTATAACAGTTGCAATCATAGTGTACAGACAAAAAACACACCTTCATTTGCATCTCAATTGCATCAATTCGTCAAATGTAGATTAAATTATTAACATGAACAGCAAGAAGAAGGGTGATTGATGATTAAGATTAAATACTCAATTAAATTTGCACAAATATTTAAGTAACTAAGGTGATTATGGTTTATAGATTCTTTTGTTTGAACAAGTGACTGATAAATCCAAAAACCCAATGATCTATTATCTATTTTTGCTCTTCAATTTCAATACAAAAACACTCAATTATCTAAAGATAACATGGATATCATTCAAAATTTACCAAATTATTTGGTATCCTACCCCAATTCCCACCTTATCATTGTTTTTCCCAACTCTGCCTCTACTTCAGATGAACTAAATTTGATTTCAATTCCTTACTGCAAACAAACTTCATATTACTTCCACAATGAATCAACAGAAATTCAGGATAATAATACAATGAAAAACCAAAATCGAATGTAATCCATATTATTAGCTTTACAAACACACACAATTGAGTAACCAAATAGAGCGAGAGTACGAACATTATGCCTTGTGCGATTATACAACTTCCCAGGGTTTCCAAGACCTACAATCAGCCACGGATATTGCTTTGGCGGTTTGTTATTTTCCGTAATCGTCTCTGATTTTCCGACAACCGACGGTGATACAGTAGGCTCGATTCTGGAAGAGGACGCACGAGTTTGAAGGGATGAAGATGATGGTGATGAATACATCGAGATGCTCCTCCAGAATCTCCTTTTCATAGAAGATTGAATTTGACTTTCATACGATGAAGAAAAGGACGAAACGAAAAGTCGATTGAAATGGAAAAGAGTAGATGGTGGCGACGATGATAGTATTCCAGTCGCAATATTCATGGCGGTCGCAGGCTCGCAGCACTTGCCTTGCTACGCGAAGCTGGGTGGAAAGTACTGCCCATAGGGCTTATTTAGCTCAATTAGTTTTTACAAAATAACATAAAACAAACATATCATATTTAATGAAATAGATCATGTAAAAAATTATTTTTAAATAGGTTTTCATCGATTTGTAATTTTTATTGTGGTTCTCGTTTGATTTAGATTCTTTCAGTAACATCCCAGACCAACCGTACCAAATATTATCCGCTTGTCTACACAGTTGGATTTATCAAGTCCCTTAAACCTTTGTTCCTCACCAACTGATATGGGATCTTACAATCCACCCCCCTTGGGAGCCCAACGTCCTCGCTGGTACACCAGTCTGGTTCCCGACTTTGATACCATTTGCATCGTCCCAGACCAACCGTACCAGATATTATCCAAGTCCGTCTGACAGATGAAGTATCAAGTCCCTTATAAGACAATCTTTGTTCTCCTCCCCAACCAACGTAGGATCTTAGACTCTCTATGTATATAGAATAATCATTAACTTATTTAATACTTTTGATCTATTTTCTTCACGTTCTATCAATAAGTCTAAAAATTTGGACTTTGATTCATAACATTCATAAATTATAGCTCGATAATCAATTAGGCATTTTTAGGCTTTACGCAAACTTGCACGATTAGGTCATATTCTCAACTCAAGTTTCAAAATATTTCAATTTTTATATACAATCAACACTTTACTCACGATTTCAAACTTCAATCGACAATCTCTCAGTTGCAATTTTTTATTTTTTTGGATTCCAGTCACATTATCATTGATTTTGTAACGAAATTTTAATCTTATAATTATTTGTGCAATTCTTTACGATTTAAGGCATATGTGATGCAGTTCAGAAGAATGCTCAAACCACATATGTGTGCAGTTTGACCCAAAACCGCACTGCAAACACCCCTTGATATGTGTGAAATGATTGATTTTTTATAAGCTATAAATTCAAGCATCAATAAACCGGCACTCGTATTATACAAAGCTTGATATAAGACATACAAATCGGCATTCAAACAATCGTAATATTACAATGGTGTTCGAGTCCATGGGATCATGCAGCCTCCGGTGTCCGCCGTTGGACCGCCATTAACGCCTGCAATGCCGCCGTGCTGTTATTCAGAAGTTGCATTCCCTCTTCACCCATCTGCCGAACTTCACACGGTGATAGAATCCTGATACATCGAACACACCCCACAAATTCCCTGCATTTTAGGCCATCAAGATTAGAACTGAATAAGCTGTGAGTCGTGTATAGCTGACCGAATAAGCTGTGAGTTCCATTAAGCTCATTAAGCTGCTAACAAACATGCTCTCTTGGGGGCTGTTTGTTTATCTCTTAACAGTTCCATTAAGAGGCAGCCTCTGAATCGTTAAGAGGTGAATCATGTTTGGCAAAGAATAAATCTGCCTCTTAATGGTTCCAAAACCTTCTGAATCATTTTGTATCCTGGACCTGAGGACCTCCCTTAACCATTAAGAGCCCTGATTACATCGTGAACAATTACGGAATTACCAAACAATTATTTTTCATTTTGCACTATATCATAAGAGCCTCTTTAATCATTCTGACCACTTAATCATTCTGCACCAAACCATTCAGCAACTGCCAAACAGCCCCTTAGTGTTCTAGACTGTTTTATAGAATTAAACACTTTGTGAATCTAATGTAAAAGTGTTGCAATGATAAAACTTACTCCCATGGATCATCGCCAACGAGAAGAACATCGTTCTCAAAATCTACATACACCAACTTCCAGCCAGAGCCTGCTGAATCGTTAAGCAGACCCTCGAGCCCGAACATCCTCTCGATTTCACAACATAGTTCATCGTAGTTCTTGAAACTTGAAACATCGATAGATCTTCCAACCGATCCTGCCTTTTGAATCTGACCCCAAGAAAGAAACCGTTCACAACAAGAAACACGGGAAAAGTTTTCGTATTTATATTTCGTACTTTGAAAGGAAACAAATATAGTGAGTTTATTAATCTTTTTATAAGACACTTTTGACCATCTAAAAAGTGCTAATATGGGACTTTTCAACATATTCCTATAAAAAGGTTAATAAAAAGATTATTTATTTCTTGTGTGTGTATTAGATTATCCGACTTCATCGATAGAACTTGTTAGGTCATCTAACTTTTTTAACTTATTGGAAGGTCACTATATGACTCAATGTTTTTGGTCTTATAAAGCAAATTACAAATTTGGTCCCTATGGTTTGTCAAAAATAAAACTTTCCAGTCATGTAATTTCAAAGTTACAAGATGGCCATCGTGGTTTGCAAAAATGTCCAGATTTGGTTCCTCCCTCTAACGTCCGTTAAAAATTTCCATCAAATGAGGGGCATTTTCGTCATTTTATCAACTTCTTTGATTTTACCCAATCAAAATCGATTTCATGATTTTGGTCCCTCTGTTTTTTAATCGAATAAAAGACAAAAAAATGACAAAAGGACGAAAATACCCTTCATTTAACGTAACTTTTTAACGGCCGTTAGGAGGGACCAAATCCACACATTTTTGTTGTAGTGTGTGCTATAAGAAAGCGGAAATTTTCACCTTTGTATAGGTTCTCACACGTGGAGTGGGACCCACTTGGTGCCACGAGCTACTCCGCACGAGCCCCGGCTCGTTGAACTCTCCGTGGCTAGATGAGGTCCCACCCGAGTTATCGGTCGGTTCTTGCACATTATATACTTGTGAACCAACGAGGCTAGATGACGTGAACCGCGACTGAACATCTTGGCTCGAACCCAAATTGTTGTTAACTATAAAATCCGAAGGATTTTGGAACTCACCGGCTTTCAAACCACAAAACGCATCCAACCCAGTGCTCGAAACCGATGGATCAACAACCGTACTGCCCCCATGACTACTTTCGAAATTAAGACAACTATACACGTCATCACGCGGGTCCCATGTATCCTCCCCGAGGGAAGAATAAGGGAATAAACCATTAAGAGATGGATCGAGCTGTGGAGACACAAACTGCTGATCGTTAAGTGGCGAGAGCTGGTTAACGATCGGCAACTCGTTTACGAGATTTTGAGGGTCAATAACGGGTTTTGGAGAAAGCTTTTCGTCATCAGAAGTAAGTTGTGAAGATTCTGATTTTACGGTCTCCGATGAAGTAAAAATCGGCGTTTTTACCTCTTGTAACGGAGCTCGGTTAGTAGCATAGGTTTCTTGGATAACCGGCGAGCCGGGTCCCATACCGTTAACGGTTTGAGGTTTTGTTAACATTTTGATCAGATGATCTGACCATTGGCTATTTATAGGTTCTGGGGCCCGCATGAAGGGTGGTCGGGTGACCATATGGTCCCATTCGGTTTGGTCCCCTATGTAGCCGTGGCCGAAGGGTCGTTTAAGATTTGAAGTGAGGGTTGGGAAAATGAAGAGACTTTCTGGGGTCTCGATATCCCATGGGCTCACTCGGGTTCGCTTACCACCGCACCCTGGATCTTCCCACTCCACCTGATATCAAGAATTGCGGTGAGTTTGATAGTAACATTCGTGGTAGCCATAAATATGCCAAAAATGTCTAAATGTCGTAATACACTGCTTTATAAGACTTAAATTTATAGTACCTGTAGATTATGCCACTTAGAGCCCGGCCACCTTAATGGATCCACATCACTTATACCAGTGATTGTGCCCATATACCTACATAAATAACAAGACGATTGATTTCACATCCGAACAGATTCAAGAAATCCGAAAAAGGCTTTGAAGTTCAAGACAACATATATATATATATATATATATATATAGAGAGAGAGGGAGGTTCAAACGAGAACTGAACCATGTTTAAAGAAACAAAGGAACAAACAAAATCATATATGATTTTGCACTAAAGGGTAGCGGGCGACTTTTAGGGCCACTTAAGTGGCATGGAAAGTCGCCCGGACTTTTGGTGATTTAGTGCAAAATCATATATGATTTTGTTTGTTCCTTTGTTTCTTTAAATAGGTATGGTTCTTGTGAGAACAAATGAGAGTGCACTATTATTCAGTCTGAATAGAGAGAGGAAAGTTCAAATGAGAACTCAAACTTGGTTGTGAACATGAGAACAAATGAGAGCACGACATGTGTCTGAATGTAGTATTATTCAGACCGAATAATGAAGAAAATATTCAGACTGAATAATACTATTATTCAGTCTAAATATTTTCTTCATTATCCAGTCTGAAAATGACATGTGTCGTGCTCTCATTTGTCCTCACGTTCACAACCATATTTGAGATCTCATTTGAACCCGCCCCTATATATATATAAGGAAGATATGAAGAAAAGGCAGATGTTGATATTTTACTTGTATATAATATACCTGTGTTTTCCTGAATCCTCGGTTTCAAACATCATTCCAAACCTCATACCGACTGAAAGTTGGATCCCGTATACTGACTTTCGATATTTGGCCAATGGGATCACAAATTCCGAAGGACAAGCCCTAAAAATAACATAGTAATTAGCTAAATACCCTTTTGTGTGTAATAGTGTTATATATACATACATATATATATAGGGAGCTAGGTACCTTCGATTGTAGAATATTGAAAATGGGGTGCGGTTAGCAGCGGCATGAGCAGCAGCAGCAAGAACTCCGATGTGCATACTATCAGCAGACAGAATCGACGATGGTGAAGCTGTTTGTTGACGATTTGCACGTCTCACTCCCAACAATAATTGTGATTTTTCATCCCTGCCACAATATACATGTATAAGATACTCTTTAGGGGCTTTTCAGTTGCAGCTTAATGGGTTGTATAAGCTATATAGCTTATTCGGTAAGCCATACAAACTTGTTCGGTTCTGGCATAATCAGCCAGCAAAGACTTGTTCAGTCAGTCGGTTGATGGGCAAACTAGTTAATAAGCTAGTTGTTGGCTAATAAGCTTGCCGATAACAATGTAAAATGACCTAAATGGACATGTAAAATTATTCAATTCTAATATATAAGGAAACATAATTAGAAAAAGAAAGAAAAAACCTACAGCTATTTGAAAAGTGAACTGAAATAGCTTTTACAACCAAAAAAGACTTTTTCAATAAGCCCAAAAACCAAGCTAGTTTATGGTTGTAAAACATGGGTCTTAATGGACCACCTAGGAGTTAAGTGTCCACCTATAAAAGTTCTCTATGATAACAAGTGACCATCCTCTCTAGACCATCTACTAAGGCTATGTTTGGTAAACTAGCTGGTAGCTGATGAAAAAATCATGTTTCACAAAACTAGCGCATAAGAATGTAAAATGACCAAAAGGGCATATTGAAAAGTAAAATAAATAATTAATATTAATGAGGGTTATAATTGGAAAAAATGACAATAAGCTTCCAAAACGCTACTCCAAGTAGCGTTTCAATAAGTTAGCTTATAAGCTAACTTATAAGCTAGCTTATGGCTTGCCAAACGTGTACACTGAAAATAAGTCAGCTTATAAGCTAGCTTATTTTTGCCAAACATAGCCTAAGTTTCCAATTTTACCCTCGTATCCTTAAACGTTCAATATGCGTCTATTGCAAGTCGTTTTTTATTCACCTTATAAATATAACGGCATCGCCTGCTTTAAGTCTTTTTGCACCAACAAACATACTCCAACCCGTAGTCAAAAGGTGCCGCTTTGGCTGCCCTGCAGAAACCAGAAAAAACGGACGAACAAATGTCGTTAAAATTACCGGTAAGTGTTTCAAGATTTTTGGGAAAATAAATAAAACGCCATTAAACTTTAAGAATTTTGGGTTATATAATACTTAGAACAAAAGGCATGCTCACCACGATATATATGACGGAATGTCCATGTATTATCATGCAAATCTCGAACTATAAGCTCTTGATTCGGAGGTTGCATTGAAAAATCCTGAAAGGAATCGATAATTTCTAACTACGAATTTGTCAAAAGAACTAAGGGTGCATTTGGTACGTGGGACAAGATGTAAGACGACTTAACAAAACAATAAAATGACTAATTTACCCCTAATGAGTTGTTTATATATTTTGGTTAATTTATTAAATTATAATAGAAAAAAAAAATTATAACAAAATATATCATTAGAAAGTTTTCATTAAACAAATTAAAATGACACCAAAGTAAAAAAGTTTATATAGTTTCCAATTTGTGTTTTATACCTTTTCTATATTATTTTCTTTATTATTAATATTTAATAAATTATATAAACTAATCAAAATACAGAAACAATATAAAAATAATATTTTGAGGACCGTAAAGTGAAAGTTTAAAAAGTATAAAATATAATAAATAAAATTTAAAAAATGAATAAAATGTAAAGAGGGGGGCATATTCAGGGGCGGACCGTGTTCCGTAAGGGTAAAAAAAATCGTGTTTGGTAAGTTTTACATGAGGTGCACCCACTAAACTTTTGATATTTCAAGGGTTAAAGGAGCCCTACTTTAAAAAATCCCTCGAAATCAACCAAAAACCTTAAAAAATCACTCGAAATCAACCAAAAACCTTAAAAAATCTTCAAAATCAACCGAAAACTTAAAAAAGTCCCCAAACGGGGAATTCGGCTAAAAAATCCCTCGAAATCAACTGAAAGATACATCAAACAGCTTTGCGGATATTTGATACAATTTAAGGGTGCACCCGCTCGGGAAAAATCTTGGGTCCGCCACCGGGCATATTTGATGTTTTACAAGAGAATTGAGTTTTATTTTAAGGTTATATTGGTAAAATATAGGTCTGGTGGGTGGGGGTGGAACAAGTGTTCCACTCTGGTCCGATCTGTTTCACCTGTCAAACATGAAACAGTGATCCCTGTTCTGTTTTGTACTGTTCTATCCAATGTACTAAATGCACCCTAAAGAAACCAAGAAAAAACGAAACTTCACCAATTGAGGGAAGAGCTTTTCCGCTGCTCTACGAGGCACCGAGAAGCCACCATGTGTGCTAGTATCACTTGGGGTCAAAGTCTTGCAAAAGAACTCACTTGGATGTCTACCCGGCTTCATTCCAAAATCCGTTATCGGAAAAACATCTTTTTCCTAAACCAAAATTGCATTCGTCCATCATGTAAGTCACAAAAAAAATCAAATCTTGATCCCAAAAAAAAACAAGATTTTAGTTTTCTTTTTTATAGTTGCTCATAACTTAC
Organism: Silybum marianum; assembly: GCA_036898165.1. Lineage (NCBI taxonomy): Eukaryota > Viridiplantae > Streptophyta > Magnoliopsida > Asterales > Asteraceae > Silybum > Silybum marianum. The sequence continues at coordinate 52,155,594 of CM072529.1, read as the reverse complement.
AGAGTTCAAAGGTTGAAGGCTCATTTGGGCATAGATCTCATCACTATCTTTGTCCGCCTATTTAAATAAATAAAAAATAAAAAAAACCAAGAATTAGGAAAAGTGGGCCCCGAAGAAAAAAAAGCGTTTTTTCGTATGAATTTAGATGAAATACATGGAGGGTAGTATTTAAAACTTGGCACAATAGCTGGGAAGGAAGATTCGGATAATTAGGAACTTGCGTGGTTGCAGTTCTATTAGTCGTGGCCGCCACCTGATAAACCGATCTTGAAACATTAGTTAACATTTTGGAAAAATTGCATGAAAATGCAACGTATTTTGGTCTGATTCCTATTTTGTGTACTTTCAGAATCTTCATTTTGGTGCCTCAGATGTGATATCTTAAATATTTAGATCAAAAGTACGTTACATAAAATAGAAATTGGACCAAGTCCATTGTAACTAAGAGGTATCAAAGAGATACCATAATGATGATTTTGGAAGTACGTTACAGAAAATAGGAATCAGATCAAAGTAAGTTGCAGTTTCATTGGAAAATAAATAAAGAAATGGTTAATCTATTTGAAAATAATTAAAGATGAAATGAAAGTAAACCTGTTCACTATGTCCTTGTGGGAAGTAATAAACAAGGGTTCCAACCTGTGGCAAAGTTATCAATGGGCCAGCACATGCATGCCATAGCTCTGAATTTATTGCCTTTTTTACCCCTACAATTTGGAATAAAAACAAAAAACTGTTTAAATATACTACTACAAGAAAAAGCAAAACATAACTATCCCTTTCTCTCTCTCTCTCTGCCACTAATGTCATCAACTAAACCCCAAAAGAAACCTAGAAGAAGATGATAAAATCATTAAATTCCTATGGAACCCTTTGTGGGGTTTCTTCACCTTACAATCGGGTTGGTATTATTGGTAGCACGCTACTTTGAGCTTAAATGGTACGTTTGGTATCCACACAAAACATGATAGAACAGTTGTTCAACGTTTGATATGATAAAAGTGGACAGGACATATCAGATAAAATAACCAATTTACCCTTAATGAGTTGTATATATTTGATATATTTTGATTAATTAATGTAATTTATTTAGATTATGTAAAATAAATATTTTTTATAAACAATATATATCATTAGAACCACAAGGCTTGTGGCGTACTGGTTAAGGCTTGTGGGGATGGGGCTAGATAACCCATCTACCCCAGGTTCGAATCTAGGAGCAAACAACTTGTGGCCACTGGGGAATTATCTCAGGGCCGCATGTTTTAGCAGTCTTAAATTGCTAGGGATTAGTCTAGGCAAAGCCTAGGATACCCTTTCCAATATATATATATATATATATATCATTAGAGAGTTTTCATCAAGAGGATTAAAACGACACAAAAATAAAAAGTTAATGTAGTTTCCAATTTTTATTTTATGCTTTTACTATATTATTTTTCTATTCTTAATATTTAATAAATTATATAAATTAATCAAAATATATAAACCGTATAAAAATAACATTTTGAGGAGAGTAAAGTGAAAGTTTAAAAATGATAAAATACAACAAATAACATTTAAAGAAATAATATAAAAGGAAGGCGTATTTGATGTTTTAGAAAAGAATTAAGTTTTATTTTGAGGTTATATTGACAAAATACGGGTGTTTTCCTTTCCTTTCCACCTTATTCCATTGGGGTGGGGTGTTCACGCGTGTTCCACATAAAAGTCATGCCAAAAGTACTGTCCAGTGTACCAAACGCACCCCCAAAGATTACAACTTGGCTAATGAGAATTTGTGCATGGCTAAAAAAGGTTTCCGAAATCACTAATATCAAAGAAAAAAAGCAAGAATTTCGGGCTTCAAAGAGGATGTTTGTAGTGACCCATAGCCAGGAGCGGAGCCAGTATAGAGCCAGAAGTGGCCTGGGCACCCCCTGACATTTTATTTTTTTAATTTATTGATATAGATATAATTTAATAAATTATTATACAATATCATTTAATTTAATGTAATTTAATACACAAAGAGTCCCGTGGATCAACTGGTTAGCATGTCTTATATGTAGGGAGTTGGTTCTAGTTTCAAATCCTCTCCAATATATTTTAATATAAAATATTTTTTAATTTAGTTTATAATTGAACTTCTTACTTTGGACCCATCCAATCTTATTTTTTAATTGGGCCTCCTAAAAATCTAAAACCCACCAAGGCACTAACCAATTAATTGTAATATCATATTTATCTCCCAAAATCTGATATTTACCCTGGCCGAACGTCGTCAAAATCAGAATCCAATCATATTTACCTTCCCGGGTTGATGGTTGATAATGAAAAGGACGTTTTTACCAAGGTTGATAATGAAGATATCATTAATAGGTTTCAGAAAATGAAAACTCGAAGATGTCATTGTTGATTTTGTAAAGGTCTGAATATTATGAATATAATATCATTATTTTGCTATTTATATTTTATCATGTGCTCCCCCTCATGAAGGCTCCGAAGAGGATGTTTGTAGTGGCCCATAGCTCAAACTCAAAACAGAAGGCTGGCAATTAACCGTTGGCAAATAACTTCCAAATCAACTTAAAAGACATAATTGAAGTTATTGGTAACCAAAAACTTTGACTTTTGAGCTTAATAAGAAGCTCATAAATCTACCTTTTTGGCTAAAAACCAATAAACACAGTGAAATTCGGCTAAAAACATATCAGACGATCTTGCGGGCCTTTGATCATGCTAGTAAATGTGATATAGCATTTTGGTATTTCAAACTGTACACAAAGACTTTTATGGGATGAATTCTGATTATAGAACCAATATAAAGGAGAAAAAACAAGTGTTCTTGAACACCTAAAATGGTTTTCTAACCTTAAGATTATTTGAAAATTAACATACTTAAAAAACACACAAAAAAAAACAGTTTACAAAGTTAAAAAAAGAAAAAAAACTAACCAGAATGGTCCTGCATTTCCATCAACAATTTCATCTCATTGCTTACACTTGAACTTGATGATGATGATTTGAGTTTTTCTTCAGTGATGATACTCATATTCATATCCACAGTTTGATATATTATATAGAAACCCAATTATCATATCATCTACTAATAATAAAAGATGTCAAATGATTTCCACCACAAGGGGCAAAATCGTCCAAAATCAAAATTGGGTTTTTTTTTTTCAGTTTTCACCCAAAAAACCAACAACCCCACTTGAGATTCTTTACTTGTTGAAGAACCCCAATTGTGATTGTGATGAAGAACCGCATTTCATTTGAGACAAAAGAAAGAAAACAAAGGGGTTTTTCAAGAATCTGATGGCAAAAAACAGAAGAATCTAAAGAAGAATGGGATTGATAAGAAGGCATGCCCCAAAAATCCAAAACCAAAAGAAGAATGAAAAAACCTGCAAAATTTTGGAAGTGGGGCTAATTGGGGAAAAAGAAAGGCTGTTTTGTTGCATCAAAAAGCACGGTTATCAAAGCACAGAAAGAGTGCTGTGTTTATTATGAAGTATCTTTTTTAGGGTCCGCCATGGAAAACAATCACCTTTCTGTGAAAGTGGTCATCATAAATACTGATTTCATTCTTTCTCACTCCACGTACAAACAAAAAACTCTCTCTCTCTCTCTCTCTCTCTCTCTCTCTCTCTCTCTCTCTCTCCTTCCTCTTTCTTTGTGTATTGGGATGATCGCATTTGCAGCTTCAAAACTGCGATAAAGAAACGGTTTCTTTATGTTTTAAATATATCTCGACCATGTTTGTCCAACTAGCTGATAATCTAACTGATTAATAAATTATGTTTGGCAAAAAGTAGCTGATAACTATTTAAATTACTAAAAAGAACATTTTAAAAAAATAGTAATTAATATTAATGAGGGTATAATCGGAAAAAATGATAAAAAACTCCTCACAAGCTACTCAAAGTAGCTTATCAATAAAATTTTATACGTCGTTTACGTGCATCCAAACATGTACATCGAAAATAAGCTAAATTTTATGTTCGACTTATGTTTCTAGCTTATTTTCCGAGTAATCGTTTGGATGCACATGCCTAGCTTATAAGTCGGCTTATAAGCTAAATTTTATCGATAAACTACTTGCCTTTATGAGAAGCTTTTTCGACACTTTTTCCAATTATACCCCTAACTAATATTATTTATTTACTTTCAACATGTCTTTTTTGATCATTTCACATGTCATGCTAGTTTTGCCAAACATAACTTATTCATCAACAATTTTATCACTACCAAATAATTATAAGTCATCAGCTACTTTATAAGTCATACGCTAGCTTATCAGCTAGTTTGCCAAACATAGCCTAAATATACTGGAGATTTGTGTCAAGCTATACTATAATTTGGACAAAAAATTGATTAACGACAATTCTAACCGACCCTATACGAAACTTATCTTAAAGGATATCAATGTGAGAGGGTATTTTAAGACTCAATTAACAGCTGAGGCTATACTATAATTTATTTAAAAAAAATTGACCCATATGATTTATTAGTTTTTCAAAAATATAATATAAAAAGTTAAAATCTTTAAAAGAAAGTTTAGTCAATTTCAAATTACTCTATTAAGAGGGATGTTTAAAAAAAACCTAAGAAAAAAAAACTGAAGAATATCATGAAAGTTATGCATAGAAGGTATGAACAAACACATATAAGCGATTGAAGTTGTTTTTTTTCTATGCATAAATGAATATGCACATGTGAATGTTATAAATTACCAGTATGCATTTGTGTATACCGTCCAGATGGAGGGCTACCAGGGTGTTTTTCAGTTTTTTTTTAGGTTTTCTTCTAAACCTGACCCTTAACAATCATATCATTAACTATATTATTAAATATTTAATTTATTCAATGAAATATTATTCCTCTGTCTTAAATACTTAATTTCAATGTCTCTTGTTATTGAAAAACATTTAGCTTGAAAATACTTTTTAGAGATTTCTTCAAATTAGAGATTAAACCCTCTCTTTTTTCTCTATTTTAGCATACATAATAACACAATTGTGGAAGCAAAAATACACTCAAAATCTCTATTTTAGCATAGTTGTTGGAGATGCTCTAAGATACAGTAGAGTAGATCGATGAGTATGAGGAAGGCAAAAAAAATAGGGGTGTATGAAAAAGCTATCGGATTGTTTAAATCAGTCGAACCAAATTAAACTGAACCATGTAGCAATTTTGGTTTAACGGGAGACAAGAAAGGGTTCTGCTTATGTAGCAATTAATGGCTTAACGATTAAGCCGTAAAGAAATACTCTTGTACTGCTTAGAAATAAGTTATTCAAACCATGAAGCTCATAAAATGGTAAATAAACTGCCCCTAATACCCAATTACATAGGAAGGATGATTCAAAGAAACTTGTCCTCTTCATGCTCAAAGATCAAAGGGTATGAAATATGTATAGCATACATGTATAATTAAAAGAAGATATTTGTTTTAATTGAAGTTTTATATTCATCCATGACAAACTAAATTAAAACATGTTAAACCATGAAGAGAACCAATTCAAACTTTCTATCATATTGAAACAGGAATTTGTATCAAAATAAAATAAATAAATTGTACTTGACACTATTTTATTAAATTACATTTTGGATTAAAAGTAGTCGTTTAAATAATTTATTGACTTGTAGATATTTTGCTTGAATATTTATTGACATTTTTGTTAACTTATCAAAAAGTGTTTGTATTCCCTTTAAGGATATCTTCAACCCAATCCTACGTTAAAAACACAAAAAACACTAAAAATTGTGGTTTCTTAAAAATTAAAAAAATTCATCTTCAATCACACACTAAAAAAACAACATTAAAAACACTTTTAACAATATAACAATATTAATCTATATATGTATATATATATATATATAATTAAAAAAATTACATAAAATATTAATAAAAATTTTAGTGGCCTACTTTTTTGATCTTCAAATATGGAGACCAACATTTTACCCCTCCATTTATTTTTATGTTTTAGTGTTGGGCTAGAGGTGAAATTACCTTCATTTTTGTGTTTTTTGTGTTTATACTTTATAGGGGTGGGTACCGTGGGTTGGAGATGGTCTAAGAGCATCTCCAACGAAGGTTCTTACAAGAACTTTCTTTTTGTACATTTCTTTGCCACCTCAAATCTATCTCATTAAGTTAAGAACTTATCAAGAATTCCACAATAGTGGTAAAAACCTCTTTTTAGTGGGTCTTATTGATTTTTTTAACATAAATAATTATTATCTATTTAATTAAATAAGTTAATATAAAGTCAAAAAAATAAATCAAAAATAAGTAAAATGTCATTTCTCACAAAAAAATCATGATAAGAATCAAGTTTTTTGTTGAAGCACCTATGGAGGTTCTTACAAAAACCTCTCCACAATGGTATATTTTATAAGATAATGCATTTTTTTTTCCTTATAAAAACCTTGCATTGGAGACGCTCTAATATTTAAGTAATATTGAATAAATTATTATTATTTGTTATTTATATTCAACCATCTTATATATACTATATTATAAAGTATTTGATAAAAACTCTTAAAAACAAGTTTTATGCATGAAGTATTGTTTATTGATGCATATTTACTTAAAGTTGAAGATTACAAGTAAATTGTGCGTAATAACAATTTAATAAAGTCTTATGTTTGAATTTGTGTAACTAACTGTAGATAAACATAATAAAATACAATATAAACATAATAAATACAAGATAAACATTTCATTTTAAGTATACAAAATCCAAAATATTTTTAGGATAATCTGTAATAGAAGAATTAACTATTATCTATATAAAAAACTATATATCAAACCAAAAATAAAATATTTCATTATTAAAACTAAATTAAATTATAATAAAAAATTGAATTCGAAATTTTATAATATCTTCAAATTTATATTATAATTCAAAAGTAAAAATATTACCCACTTCTCAAAATCATATTATAATATCAAAAAAATAAAGAATAACACAAAACATTAAAATAAGATATGTTTGATGTATTGCACAAATACACTTCTGAATTCTGATTTTATAAAATTTATATTAAAAATAGTCTAAAAAACTAAGATGGTCAAAAAGGTCAACAGTGGGTTTAGGTGAAGAGCCATAAAATCAGAAATATGAATCCTGAACAAACCCACAAAATTTACAATAGAATGGAACCATGTGAATTTGTGGTTTTGATTTTTTGTTTTTATTAATAGCAAAAATAATATGATAAAATTATTTTTTATAATTAATTATTATTGTTGTTATTATTATATTTTCTAAAATAACCATGTCATTTGAAAAATAAAATCTAAAAAGAATATACCTACAAAACACCACACTTTTTACTAAATTTTGTCAAGTAAACATTTTATTGGAAGAATTCTTTAAAGCATCTACAAAGTTACGTTGTAATTGTTTGACAAAAATAAGTTAGCTTATAAGCTGACTTATAAGCTAGCTTATTTTTTGAGTAATCGTTTGGATGCACATAAACTAGCTTATAAGTCAGCTTATAAGCTAGCTTATCGATAAGCTACTTGGAGTAGCTTATGAGAAGTTTTTTGACACTATTTTCCAATTATACCCCCAACTAATATTATTTATTTATTTTCAACATGTCTTTTTTGGTTATTTCACATACTCATAAGCTAGTTTTTGCCAAACATAACTTATTCATCAGCTAGCTTATCAGCTACTAGCTAGCTTATAAGTCATCAGTTACCTTATAAGTCATACGTTAGCTTATCAGTTATAAGCTAACTTATCAGCTAGTTTGCCAAACATAGCAGATCTTCACAAAATTTAAAATAGCATATAGTTGGAGATGATATATCAATTATAATTGTTTTTTGTTACAAATTGTCAATTACGATGACGTGACAAGAATAAAGAGGTGTAATTGATACTAATAAAAAAAATTGTTAAATTAATCATAAGTTAATTTTAAAAAAAATATTCTGAATAATATTTCAATAAGATTTATGGATTATTCTTCTTTTGATTATGCCTTTATGTTTTTTAATTAACTTTTAAAATGTTATTTGAATTCATTTTATGTTATCATCCGATTTATTAACTAGTTGTTATATTTTAATATATATACCTTATAATATAATGAGATACATTTGGAATCATGTTTTGTAATTCTTCGATCATCTCAATTTTATCTTATATTTTGTATAGTTTTGAGATAGCGATAGAATTTTCGGTCAGTTATAAGTTTCCACCGATAGTATGTCGTATCAGTAGAGGTTAACATTTATCTTATATCTGAATGTGATCCGTTTATTAGTTGGTTATCAGTTAAATTTATGAAGCTTAAGAATATGTTGAGCTTTAAGAAGTTATATGTATCCGGTAATAAGCGGTAAACGTGTATGTTAAAAAGTTTGAAGGACATAAGGTAAACATATTAGTATAAATATAATCAAATTGAAATATATTTATGATCAAAAATTTTAAAAATCAAATTATATCGATATGATTTCAAAATAAAGAAAATAAAATATACGATTTTTATATAACTTGTGTGATTGAGATTTAGTTATGTTTAATATTATTTAAATTAAAAAATGATCGAGTTTGCTAGTCGGTTATCATGTAATTTTATGTAGTTTTAAAAATAGTAGACTTAAATATCTTATAGACTTCAATTATAGTTCATGTTTGATAAATTTAAGTTTGATTGTTCTTTTTAACTTATTTCAAAAAAATTGTTTTAATAGTTGAAAAATAGTTTATAAGTTATTTTACGAAATAACGTCTTAATAAGCTTGAGAATTTTTTTTTAAAACATATTCATTGATCGATTTTCTTTAATTCGTTTATTTTATAAATGTTCACATTACTCTATAAATTAATTTGATAAAAAAAAATCTTAAATTTAAAATGTATTTAAAACGAGAATGACGTCGGGTGCAGGAGATTCGAGCCGGCCTTGGACCGTTAAAAACTCGCCGCAATCTCAACTCGGTTACCAATTTCTAACTAATATTCTCCCCTCATTTTAAATTGAAATTTATTTTCCACTCGATATTTCTTTTAAAACTTCTTTTATTAAATTAAAAAATAATTGAATATTGCAATTTGAGGCCATTTAGAAATATAGATATTCTATATGCATGTATTACTAACACAACTTTTCAAAATATATGATTAGAACAACATTGAAAAATCTAAACAAACGCAGCCAATTTTTTATATATTTCAAATGGTTATTTTAGGATAAAAAAAAATAAATCAAATTTTTATTGTACATGATTTAGTTCTTAAAATTTTATTTTAAATGAAAAATGCTAAACCTTCATATAATGAATTATTAATGTCGTCATTTTTTTTAATAAATAAATCATTGAACTTTTAAAAATTGTTGCATACACTTTTTTTCATCTGAAAAGCTACCTGAAATTGGCTAGAAAGATTTTAAAGTTAAAAAAAAAATCTAAATCGGTTTTACCATTCTCAACCCTTCGTCATTCGAAACCCTCATCGTCGTTTGCTCTCTATCACCACCCATCATGGTCGTTGCCATCGACCTCGCTCTTTTTAACTATTTTGTTTTTTTGTTTTTTGAATATTCATATATGCCTATATGAGCTCCATCAAATTGTTGTGAAAAATGGAAGATCGATAGTAGGGCCAACGGCAACAACAGACGGCAGAGAGAACAGACAACGAACGGGCCACAAGTAGTGGCTCGATCGTAGTGATGTCGTTGTATATGCGAAGGGTTTGGATGGCGTAGGATGTGAAAACGGTAATACTAATTTATGTTTATTTACTTTAAACCATTGCTAGTCGGTTACATGTTATTTTTTGGAGTTAAAAAGATATAGATGACCACTTTTTAAAAGTTCAATTGTTTATTTATTTTTAAAAAATGTCCAGGGACTTAATCATTCAAAACGATAAATTTAATGATTTTTTCATTCAAAAAAGTTTAGAGACTAAACCATTCAAAATGAGAAAGTTGGTTGAGTTTTTTTGAATTTTTTCCATTTTTTCTAGTTACTAGTTGCATAACAGTGCAATGTTACAGCAAGTGAAAATATTCTAAACGGTGTAAAATTAGGGGGTGTTTGGTTGGATCTAAGGAATGGAAACAGGATGAAAACGAATATGTTGCGGGTATGGAAATGTGTATATTCATTGTGTTATTTTACATGTTTTTACATTCCTTTATATTGTTAATGTTTGGAGGTAAATAAACTATGTGAAAATCATCTTTGAGAGTTGAGGAAGATTGATTTGAGGGATTGAAGCAGTTCAATTTTTAACGTCAGAGCTTATCGATTTTGAGTGTTTGGAGAATAAATCAAGTTCATTAAACTTAATTTTTTATGTATAAATATTTTTGTTTGTATCTATTTATGTTTTCGGCATAGTATATTTCAGAATTAGTAATGGAAGTGGTATAATTTTTCTCTGTTTAATTGGTTCATTGTACTTTGTTGTCAATGAGAAAATTTGTATAAATTTTTGTCATGATTAAGTTTATGCTTCTTTTTTTTCTTCAAATTTTTTTTGGGATTTACTTGTTCAAAAGAAGTTCAAGAATTTATTTGGAAAAAATTTAGGGATTTATTTGTTTAATTGGTTCGTTGTACTTTGTTGTCGGTTAGAGAAATTGTATGCATTTATTTGTTCATGATTTTGTTCAAAAATGTTTCAAATTTATTTGTTCAAAATTAAGTTCATGATTTTGTTAAAAAATGTTCAAGATTTATTTGTTAAAAATTAAGTTCATGATTTTGTTTTCTTCAAAAAAAGGTTTGGAATTTATTCGTTCAAAAAAGTTCAGGAATTTATTCGGAAAAAAGATTTAAGAAAAAAATTAGGGATTTATTTGTTAAAAAAATTAGAGATTTATTTGTTAAAAAAATCAGTGACGTAATCATTCAAAAATCAGATAGTTTGTTGGGTTTTGTAAATTTTTTCCAAAATTTTATCACAATAACTTATTTTTATAGGTAACAAGGATGTATTTAACCGATTTTAGAAAGGTTAAGAGTTTTTTCAATAAAAAAATAGTTTAAGAATTTAATTATTCAGTATTATACATTAGTTTTGTCCCAAAAAAATACATCCCGACTTCAAGTTCATTTAAGTTTTGGGCAGGCCCGGCCTGGGTGATGGCCCAAGGCAGCACAAACCCGAGGGGCATCAACTCATGGATTGTGCCGTGGTAGGTGCTAACATGGTGTTACTACATAAATTAAAATAAAAATGGTAGGAGCAAGACTTGAACATAAGATCTATAACATTGTCATAAACAACATTATCATTCGATTGTTAATGATTTAATGCATTTCTTTTGCTCTATTAGATTTTATTACTTTCCTTCATGATTCTCCTTAACTAAAAGTCTCTGTTTTTTACCTTGATTTTATAGTCTAACATATATTTGTTTGAAATAAAATAAAATAAAATAGAAAATCAGATCCAACAATTGATATTTTGTAAAGGTTTTTGTTTAGAAAAACTTATTATTTTTGTTCTACGTATGATTTCGTCAAATATGTTCATACTAGAATTTGGTAAATTATGTTTTGTTGTTGCATTTGCTAAACTGTGTCTTTTAACAAATAATATGAATTTGCTACAAATTGACTTTTTCAAACCTTGTTTGAGAATTGGTTTTAAGAGAGTCACTACTTAAGCACATTAATACTAAACTACTCTAAAACATGATTGCTACTTTACATTTACATGAAATTTTAAGAATTAGAAGTCATTTAACAAAGGTTTTTATGTTATCCATAGTGAAATGCACATAGTATATGAATTTCTTGTTCGGTAACTTTATTTTCAACATTGTTACAGACCGTAAAAAAATATAGTGTTTTATTTATTGGGGAATTTTTGACCAACTTCGCTTAGGACACCAAAAACCTGAGGACCGACCCTGGTTATGGGTTACTTAAATCTACAAGAATAAAACATAAAGTTAATATATATTATAGTCGATGATTAGTCAATCAATACTAATTTACAGAAATCGAATAGAAACTTGTGGAAAACAGCCGTCCCAGTTTAAAATATCACCACCACCATTGAGATGTGCAATTTACTTGTCATATAAACGTTTTTGGTGCCTTCAACTTTCAAGGTCTTTTAGATTGACCTAGTGACAATGAAGGTTCTCTTAGAGGTTGAATATACCATTAAACAGAGTGGATCAAGAAAAAAACTATATGGTTAAATATTATGGAGAAATAAGTCGGGATAAAATAAATATCTTCATATACTAAACGCTCGCTAACGAGTACTGCATCTTCATACCTTGCATTTTTGTCCATTTTGCCAACTCTTTCTATTGACATTGTTGGAAAATAAATGAAGATTAAACCTCATTACTCATACTCGAAAACGAAAAGATCACATCACCAAAAAAAATTAAAAAAAAAATAAACACAAATCCCATTAACAAAGAGAAAACATGAAACAACATATTAAAATCCAAGCACAACTTATTACCCTGAAAGCTTATTAGAGCATCTCCAACAGCTTCTCTAAAACGGAGAAAATGAAAAAAAATGGGGATTTTGAGCAAGTATTTTGCTCCAATAGCTTCCTCATAATCATCTCCAAAATGAAGAAAACAGGAGAGAGAGAGAGAGAGAGAGTTATTTTTTCTTCAAATATGGAGTTCACTCCAAAACTGATTACCAAATGAGATGACCAATAGAAAACTTCAAAAAATAAATATTTAAAGAGAAAAATAATATTTTAATAGATGATGCAATATTTTAATATTATAATCAATGTTGGATTCTCCAAAATAGAGAATTTGTTGGAGATGAACGTAATTTTTTTTTTGAGATTTTGTCTTGTGATTCATAATTTTACAGAAATTTTAGGGAATTTGTAGGAGATGTTCTTAGAATACAAAGAGCCAAAGATAATTCGCCAATCCGAATATTTATATTTTGAGAACATGAAATTTATGTAGTTAAATGTTGTGCATAAAAGCTTTATTGTTAGAGTTCATATGTTCATAGCTAGCTTTGGACTTGGACATATAAATTCTGAAGTCAAACAATGCCCAAGGATAGAAAACCATAAAAACATAAAGTTCTAGCCAAATATTTTGATAAGCATGGTTGGAGAAGATAAAAAAAATATATGATAAGCGTGGATAAAAAAACTAAATTAATATGTCAAAAAATAATAAACGAATAACTAATTAAAAACAATACCAATTTCTTAAAATTAAGAGTCGGTATCTTTCTTTTGCAAATCCAGACACTTTACACAAGAAACGAATACGAAAATAACGAGAACTGTTTGTGTTTTTTTGCATTTTCTAACTTGGTATCCAACTCTATACACCACAACACTTATATCTAGTGTTTAAGGGGGTTAAAGAACCCAAAAAACGGCTAAAAGTCAAAAAACGGTAACTTTTTTTGAAAACTAGGCTGGGCATGAAACCAATCCAGAGCCGGGCCCGGGCCAACAAATCGCTCCAAAACCTCAACCAGATCCTGTTTTCGGGCCTATAACCTATCCTAGGCCAGGCCAAGCGTCAATCAAATTCTGTTCCAAGCCTCCAACGGTCCCAGGCCAGGCCCAAATGGCCATCTCTACTAGAAACTCTAAAGTCCGGATCCCTGTAAATACAATCTTAATGTTTTTACCACTTTATTATAACTTGAAAACAATCATAGTGTACAACGCGCCACTATAAGCAACCTCTACAATTTCCACTACCACTCTTCCTTAAACATACATACTCCAAAAAAACCATCCTTTTTTGGAACAAGAATTACCAAATTATGCCATAAACAAGTTACATGATGACACATTTTTATTAGAAGTCTTCATAACCAACTTTTGTCCATCTCTACTTTAACTACCTATAACCAAAAAAACCTTTAATACACTAATGATGGTGATTGAAATATAGAAAATTGGAAGAAGCAAATAGGGGGTATTTTTTTATAAACACACTACTTTACTTGTCTCTATCTATCTTCTAAACCAACTCTTCCATATATATAGCCTTAGTAGACACCAGGTTCGTAGAATACCAACATGCTTATATAGGTACTATATATCTAGTCCTACCGCTTGGATAACAACACTAAAATCAACATCGACATAGATACTCCGATCTTGAACCCTGGCCGCTCCCAAAAATTTTGGTTTTCTCGACCACATGAACTTCCATTCTTTGTGGCTAATTCATCTCTCACTTCTTTCAGAGCTTTATCTCGTCTCTCTCCCATCTGTAGCAATTAAGAAGAAGTAAACTTACAAAAAACGCCTTAATACTCTTGGCTTAATTACATATATACAAGTAGGTGGAAATGAATTATTACCCTTTGGAGCTTTCGGGTTTGAGCCCGAGCTTCATGAAGACAAAACTCAAGTTTTAGAACCCTTTTCTTCAAATCTTGGTCGGCTCTGCGATGTTTCTCCAACTGTCAAACATGCATGGAAGTGTATGAATAACAATCTTTATTCACATGTGAATTAGTAATGAAAATAACAATATTCACATGTGAATTAGTAATAAAAATAACAATATTCATATGTGAATTTATATACTTGGGACTCCAGATCCTTTGTTTTGAGCTTCCAATGTGCAGACATAACCCGAATTTCATCTCTTAGCTTGGCTATTTCTTCATCTTTGGCTGATAAGAGTTTGGTCAAATTATCAAGGTTTCTAGGTGAAACCTCATCGAGTATCCTCCTGAATTCAGAATCATGATTGGATTTTGCTAGAGCTTGCATGATATCATGTTCAACTCGTAAGACTTCATCTTTTAGCTGTTTTTGTGAAGATTCTCGTGATTGAAGATCCTTTTGCAAAAGATCTAGTTGTTCTCCCAACTTATTAACTCGGCCCTCGTGCTCTTTTAATGACTTATTCTTTTGTTCCAGTTCCTTCAAGAGGGCTTTGCATTGAAGCTGTGCAGATTCAGCCGAAGCTGCACTTGCATCTGCTGTTGCTTTTGTGAATGAAAGTTGTGACGTAAGATCATCCAAGTCTCGTAGGTACTGTAACACCCATGTCATATATCGATAATTATTAATCATGTCTACTGGATATATATATATATATATATAGAGAGAGAGAGAGGTTAAGGGAAACCCCCCCCCCCCAAAAAAATGAAAATTTGAGGAACACCCTGGTAACCATTCATTCGGACGGTATGCACATGTGCATATAAGTAATGGAAGCTGTTGTTTTGGTTTTTATCCACTTGTGCATTTTATGCACATGTGCATACCGGACAAATTGCTTACAAATTACTTGTATGCACATGTGCATACTGTCCGGATGAACGGTTACAAGGGTGTTCCTCAGTTTTTCATCTTTTTGTTGTTTTCCCCTCAACCTGATATATATATATATATATATATCATGCACCTAAATTTTTGCAAGACCATGGGCTAATTTCGCCTTTTTAACGGTCTTGATCACTCTAAACAAACCCAGAATCATAAGTCTAACACATCAAAAGGCTCAGTAATTTGGGTTAGTAACCTCAAAAACATAGATAACCAGAAGTCAAACAATGCTATATGAGACATCATTTAAGATTGTGGAACCACCCTCAATAATTGTGAATATACATACATTTAAGGCCATGGCAAATTCAATAAATAATTCTGGGTCCATGTATATATATATATATATATATATCATCTATTGACCGACATTAGCTATTAATTAACTAGGAAGAATTACTATCAAATAATACATTTAGATAAATAAAAAATGTCAAAAAGAGAGATTTAACAAAAAGAATCAAGATGTTGGCTTGTCAAAATGATTGTAAATTTGGGCAAAAAGTTGATTACAGTCAACCCCAACCGGCCTCACACAGAAACCCACCTCAAATAACACAAATGTTTTTAAATAGAAAGGTTTGGTCTACTCTTAAATAAACAAAAGATTCAGAAACTTGGGTAATCATGAGCTGGTCTGTTAAGACAATCTTATCAATGATAATATGATATGATGCATATTCTTTTTCCATCTGAAACAAACTCAAATGGGAAATCAAGAAATGTAAAAAAACTCTAAATTCAAAAAAGAAACAATTGTATATCATCAACAGGAAGGGTAAAATTGTCCTTTTTAATTAAAAAATTGTAATAATTACACAGATACTAAAACTGTGTACATTTTTCATTGTGGCAAGGAGGAAGGGGGTATTATTGATCAACCATTACTCAGATTTTCCCCATTATTGATCCTATCTACAAAACCCCACAAGGAATTCTATGAGGACAAAAAGGGAAATTTATATGGAGTAGCTAGTGGTACATAATCAATCAAGAAAGGCACCAACACAAATATTATATCTTTACTATTGTCTATTGGAGTTCCATGTTATATATTATTCAAGATTTGCAAAAGACAATAATTTTCAACCATAAAGTGGAACAACCCAAAAAGATGGAAACTATTCTTATTCTAATTATCACCAACAAGCCAAAGGGAAACAAACAAACACTAAAAAAAGATTGTTTTCTATAAACATATATACATGCATACATGTATATATATATATAGGGTCAGGTTCAAATTCAAATTTGGTTGTGAACGTAAGGACAAATGAGAGTGGGACATGTGTCCCATTCAAAGAAATATTCAGTCTGAATATAGTATTTATCCAGTCTGAATATACAAAGAAATATTCAGACTGAATATAGCATTTATTCGGTCTGAATAATGCTTATCCAGTCCGAATATTTATTTGTATATTCGGTCTGAATAATCTATATTCAGACACGTGTCGCGCTCTCATTTGTCCTCACGTTCACAACCAAATTTGAGTTCGCATTTGAACTTTCCTCTATATAAATATAAATATTTATATATATAACATGTTTTGAATCATAGAAACTAAACAAGCTCAAATCAAATCAAGATTCCAACTCTAAATTAACAATCTTCGAATTCAGTCATATGTTATAAGCAAATTGGAGACAAAGTCAAACCTTTTCGGCATCCGTTGATGATGCTTCAAGTTGTAGATTTTTCTCATCTAAACTCTTCTGCAATCTAGATATCTCTTGTTCCATATTCCTAGCTCTAGCTTCTGCTTCCTATAATAAAATATATATTATATATATATATAATTGTTACAAAGAAAACTATATCAGATCTACAAATATTCATTCAAAAAACAAAAGTTAGAAGAAATATGAATTCAGTAAAGAAATCAACAACAATACATGCCTTTCTAGTTAACGATTCTTTAACGAATGATTCTTCTTGCGATGAAAGACGAGTTCGGACCTCTTTGAGCTCGGCAGCAAGTGAGACAACATTCCGGCGAAAATTCTGTTTCTTCTCACTTAGATCCCTTAATAATGGATCAATTTCCATCTTCCAATTGAAAAGATAAATCCAAACTCACCCTTAATAATCCAAGATTTCTTATCAAGATTCAATCCCATAAAGCAAACTGTTTTCTACTCTTTCCACATCTTCTTCTTCTAGCATGTGAACAAAAAGTAGCAGACTTTTTATTTCAAATGGAAGTCAAAGAAATAAAGAAATTAGAATAATAACAATAAAACCCCCAAATCTGTAACTTGTATATATATATATATGAATAATGAATCTACTAATTGGTTTTCTCTTTCAGGTTAAAAAATGAAACCCATATCAAAGATTGATTTGAGTTTAAGTAATTTATATAAAAAATCAAAACTTTCAAAAACAATTAATATAATAATTCACATGAACTCACCTGTCTATTTTCAAAAAAAAAAAAAAGATGACTTAACACAAATCATCTGAACCGCACATTTGGCATCTTATGGAAATTAATTAAAAAGACATCACATGAAACTTGTTTCTTCTTCATTACAAACACCTAATCCATCAGCAATTAATATTCATGTGAATTGTTGTGTTAAAATATTATTTATCAAATAAAGCAAAAACATTCATCTTTTTCGAGATTTGAATTTCAAATTCAAATTATCCCTCCAAAATCAAAAACCCCAAATACAGAAATAACATAAAATCGAAACACCCATATGAATAAACGATCAAAAACTCATATACAGACTATAAAGATTGAGCTTGCAATTAAGAAATTAGAAGAACTTACACAAAAGAGATCTGTAGGAAGCTAAACTGTTGAAGAAAGAGAGATGTAGGTTCGGATTTATGAAAGGAAATAGGGCTCAAATTGAGGGTAATAAATGACAAAAACTGAACCTACTAAGCGCGGCAAAAAATCAAAATTTTTGGTCGATATGCGAACCTCTCTGCTTTCCAGATAAGCAATCGCTGATTTATTTGTCTTTCTTTCTTTCTTTTTTTTTTCCTGTAAAGAAGGTGAAACTGAAACCTATTTCATTTGGGTTTTATATTATAGATTAAATTACACTTCTGGTCCCTGTGGTTTGATTTTGGAATAATTTACATTCATTATCCACATGGTTTACACTTTGTTATAAGTTGGGTCCCTTTGTCCTAACTCCTGTTAACTCTCATCCGTTTAACTGTTAGAGATGTTTGGTTCACATAATGGAATTTAGTGGAATTGGAATCCATCGAATAAATTTGATTTCAAATGAATTGGAATGGAATTTGACCACGTATTTGGTTCGATAGAAACATATGAAATTCAAATCATTCACTTATCCTAAGAAATGACAAATTCTTTAACTTAAAAAATCTGTTGGGGTTGAAAGGATTTCATCTGTTTAATTTTGTGAATCAAACATGGCAAATGAATTTAGTTAATGGATTTGGTCATTCCAATTTCATTAGATTTCGTGAACCAAACAACCAATTTGTGGGTGTTTGATTCATGGATTTTGATGGAATTGGAAGGATTGAAATGGATAATTCATTTGACCGAATTTCAAATATATGTTTGGTTCACATAATGAAAATGATGAAATCATTTGAATTTCTTAAATTAATGATTCAACATTTCATTGGGTATCCTAAAAAATTCAATTTCTTCCAACCAGACTAATGGTCAAATTTCATTTCAATTATTTCAAAGTCAAATTCTTTTGATGGTTTCCAATTTCATCAAATTCCATTATGCGAAAATAACGCTCCCTTAGTCTTTTTACTGTTTTCGTAATTTGTAATTAAAAAATCAAAATATATACCTCCTATCAAAACTGGAACGAATCTCTAATAAACCTCATCGCATTCTCGCAAAATGTGCAAAATCACATGTGATCTTGTACATGCAAAAAGCTCATCGTATTCTCGTAAATTGTTACTGTCCTCGTATGAAACCCCCCCTCCTACACACACACACACACATATATATATATATATATATATATATATGAGAACTCAAATTTGGTTGTGAACGTGAGAACAAACAATAGTGCGACACGTGTCCCGTTTAAAGAAATATTCAGAATGAATATAATATTTATTTAGTCTGGATATACAAAAAAATATTCAGACTGAATATAACATTTATTCAGTCTGAATAATGTTTATTCAGTCTAATTACTTCTTTGTATATTCAGTTTGGATAATCTATATTCAGACACGTGTCGTGTTCTCATTTGTTCTCACGTTCACAACCAAATTTGAGTTCGCATTTGAACTTTCCCCTCTCTCTATATATATGTCAAAATAGGATAAAGACAAAAAAAAACAAGACTAGAATTCCCCCTTATTTAACGGAGTTAACAAATTTTTTTACTCCATTAGTGATAGGGACACAAGACTTGTGAAAATGTAAATCACGAGTCCCATATTTGTATTTATTTTGAGTTTTGGATCATTTTAAATAAAAAGTATAAACTACAGGGATCAAATATGTAATTCACTCAATAATTAATGAATCAATCCGTTATGAGAATTGAGAATTGCTGAATTACTATTTGGATACTATTGGGCTCATGTATTTATTAGGCCAGATTTCATTTGGGCTTTTCAATGTGGCCTTGTAAATTGTAATTATAGAACAAACATATTAATATACTATCGTGCTTACTGGGCCCACTTTTATTTGGGCTTTTTCAATGATCTTGCAATTAGGAGTGTTAAAAAAACTGTCAAACAACTCAAACATATTATACCGTTTTTGACGGTTTAAGTGATCTGATGGTCAAGTCCATTATGAAAAATAGCAAAACCGTTCACTCTGTTTTGATATACGGTTTGAACATTTTCTTTAGCGGCTTGAACTGAACTAACAGCCAAAACACATATACTGATTATATTTAAATTGTCTATTGTAGCCTTGTAGGCTTAATGGTCCAATAAAGAAAAAACTCACAATACATTAAGTTTTTACTTTTTAGTAATCATTTCTTAACTGTATGTGTTTCTTAAATCATCAAAAATCAAAAATCAACATTTCAATTTGGCCATCTAAAATTTGAACGATTGTTAGTGAACATGTTTAACTTTTCAACTTGTTTAATGTTTTTTAATTTAAGATAAACGTTACTTTTTATAATTTAGTGTATTATTTCTTTTAAACATGTTATATTTGTAGAAATTTCATCTTGAAAATAGATTGTATTTTTTTTAGTTTAACTTTCTAAAGCGCCTAAACCGATCTGACCATACCGTCTGTTGTGGTTTGGATTCACTGGTTTGGTCACTTACTGACCAACCTCTTAGTTTTGAAAATAAATAAATTAAACCATTAGTATTGTTTGATTTATGGTTTGAAGGGTTAAGCCGTTCAAAACAGACTCAAACACCCATACTTATAATTGTAAGGATAAACATACACGTACACATTTGACTTGAAAAGAAAGACACATCTTTAAATTTGAAGTCGTTAACAATATCTAAGCATTTGATGGTTTGAAGAATGTTTCCTATTTTGGACTCTAAATCAAGTTCTTGTAAGTTGTAATAATTGAGTAGTCTAGGAAATTGTCTAGGTGAACCTTTCCAAAAAAATGGTAATAATAAGACGGTTGTATGTGCCTTTCCAAATTGGTTGTTATGATTTTTATCGTTATAAAACTTATATTATTTCAAATGTTCGTTCAATTGAAAATGATGTTTTGAGTTGCAAAATTAGTTTTTGTCTTTTTGTACAGGTTTTGAATTCAAACGGTAAATACTAGTTTAAAAGTAAAATACACTAGATTCAAAGTTTATTTTAATAAATAGTCTAAAAATGAAAACAATAAAATAATATATATATATATATACATATATATTATTTTTAATATACATCAATAATAATTGTTGAATTATTAACATTAATTGAATTATCATGTTGGTCAATTTTTCAAAATTATATAAAAATAATGTACTTGGTATATATGGTTAGAAATTATTACATATTTTAATTCATTTACTTAAACAGATAATGATAGAACTGAAATTCATTAGTTTGAGAAGGTAATATTAATAATTTCATTTATTTTTACTGCAACTAAATAAATAAGATATTATTCGGTTATTGAATAAGAATCTATATATTTTTAAAAAGGTTGAGAAATCATCTTTGCCTAATTTTTTTATACGAAATGACTATATATAAACGTGCTTTTTGTAATTTAATCTCAATATTAAAATACTCTATGATGAAAAAAAAATGGTAGGGTTGCTCACATATTGTTGTCTACCGTATAATGTCCCACTTGAGTTGTACTTATCCACACCTAAAGTATCAACATCATATATTCAAAGCTTTATCTGGTTACTCAATATTCTTTGTAACAAACAAATTGTCGTCGGTTAAATAAAAACCCTAATATTATAATATTTGTTGAAACTTTAAAACCAACAGTTTCTTGATTCAACCAATTAACTTGATAATCCACGAATGTGTTCAATCAAGTATTATAAATTTCTTTCATCCATATATATTTTCAAGATATATAATGATTATTAATTCATATGACTCGAACATACTTATGGTCGGCACAACGAGTTCTATTACTCTATGTTTGGAAATAATGTTAAACTGTCGATCTTGCAAGGATTTTTATGATGAAGTATTATTATCTACTGTATACCTAACATTCCAACATTCATATGTGATGATTGAGTTTGAAATTGTTTGTATGGTGATCTCAGTTCATGATGCAACCCCATTTCTACAAGAGTACCTCACATGTTTGTAGGTTGTGAAAAAGTGCACCATCTTTAGGTTAAGAACCTTGTAAATGGCATTAGGGTTTGAATTTGTAGATAGCAACGAACACAAATAAACCAACAATGTTAAATAATTGACAACATTAATGACACCGAAAAACTCCCACCATGATGGTGCAAAAGCTTCATTTGGTTGATGGTTGTGATATTGATTTATGATAGATATAGTTAATTTGATTTATGATAGATACAATTAATTGAACCTAGCAAGCTGCAATGGACCACTTCGTTGTAGACATTTGTTTTCATACATATTCTATTAGAAGTTTTTAAACAATTAACACACCGATAGAATACCATTTATGTTAATTGGTAAATTAGATGATAAGTTAGCTATTGGTTGAATAATAAATTAACTGTTAGTAGATAAATTAGTCAAGTTTGACGAGAAAAAAACTAGTTGAATTAGCAAAACATTAGGAACACAATTGAAAAAAATGGTACCCCCCACCCCCTAGACGTATTGAAATGCTATTTTAAGTAGCAATTTAAAAGGTTATCTTTAGGGTTGTTTTAATTTTTTTGAGACTGCCATTATGCTTGTATCAAAACAAAATATGAAAGTTCATATAATATATTATATTAAAAGTCTTACAAATTAGAAAAACAAATGTCTTCTAAGAACAAAATTAATAATATCAAAATTCACTTAATATAGTAATCAGTCTAACATTGTTTGAAACAAAATCTTCAATCTGCTGTTCATAATCAACTTTATCCGATAAGTCGTTAATTTGAAAGCTTAACAAATAAGAATTCAGCAATTGTTGTTTGCCTCAAGTTCTTGAGAAGCTCTAGCTCGATAGCCAAATTCTCCCCCAAATCTCAACTATTATACATGTTACAAAGAGCTATAGTGCTTTAAACAATGACAATTAATGTCATGATGAACAAAGTCAATGAAATATTATGTGAGGTTCTCGTCAAACAAGAAAATGAGAAAAAAAAACAAAAATATCTCGGAAAATAGGGTCGTGGAAGAAGTGTAGTATAACTCCTTGATTTCGAACAGGAAAAGAGGAAAATTCCATAACTGGTACCACTTGATACTTCCTTCGTAAAAGTAGTCATTGAGAAAACACAGATGAACGAGACTAACTAACCAAGAGCATACAATCTTCAAATTAGAGACATAAGGTAAAGAGATTGCATATTGTAGCTGTAATCGGGAATTGGAAAAATAAGCAAATCTGGTAGAAGAGAAAAGTGATTGGGGCATTGGACAAAATTGCTAAAACATTTCAACTGTCAAATTGGCTAAAATAAGAGAGAAAATACCGATGCAATTAAGCTAAAAATCAAATCATATATGATAGGGTACATGCTAAAGTGTATGAACTTAGGCCCCAAAAATTTTAGACGCTTTATTCAGAATTTAACATTGACACACATTTCGACACGACTAGGTCTATTTATAAGCTAATTTATGATTTAGCAAAGTATAAGAAATTTGTAATTAATCTCTACCAATGGCTGGTTCTAATTGTTACTTGATAAATAAATTTGGAAAAAATGTTCTTTTTTAGTAAAATGTAAAATAACAGTGTTTTTTTTTAATTAAAAAGGATACAAATGAAGACATAAATTCAAATGCCATCAAATTAAATATGAATTCAGATCTTAACATCGATTAATAAGTTATATATCCAACTTCTACTAAAGTATATATTCTTTCATTTAATATATTTTTTGGTGAACATAAATAAATCATTGACATCTACGGAGACATGAGATCAAAAGTTTATCGAACGTACCCCCTGTTTTAAAAATGTTTTGATAATGTCGATCATTTGAGTTTCTTAATTTAGTTAATAGGATTCATACACATCACCCATTCATATAAACGTGAAAACTCTCCCTTTTAAAAGAGATATATAACGAATTTATAAGAATCTCCCTGAACCGACAAACTAAACTTAACTTTTTCTATGTTAATACGTTACAGATAAGACGATGTCGACCATAAACAAGTAGATGGGATTAACGGAATGGAGTATGGAGTTAAAATATGGTGTGGATGATTTTGGCTTAGGAGAGAGTATAGTAGATGAGATGATGAAAGTGTAGGTTAGTGAATGCGATTAGATATATCATGGATAAAAAGCAACTCTAACCCATTCACATTAATTGACTCTATATGCATTCACCATTAAAGGGTTGTGAGATTGTGGACAAATGACTTAAATGCAAAAGGGCCCGACACCCCATGAAATATATATATAATATATAAATATATGTTTGTATGTATGTATATCATTATATGTAGAGAGAGAGAGAGAGAGAGAGAGAGAGAGAGAGAGAGAGAGAGAGAGAGAGAGAGAGAGAGACAGAGAGAGAGAGAGAGAGACAAAACATAAGAATTGTGGGTAGTCTATTGTAGATTTCTAGTTGTAGTATTAGAGAAGAAAGAAATAGGAAAGGTCTTGTCACAAAGACAACACACCTTCATTCACTACCCCTCAGAATATTATTCAAGTACACCGTACTACAACACCACAAATATTTCATACATACACATCTTTTTAATTTTAATATATAATTTAACTTGATTTTAATATAAATAATTACGGAAAATTACATCAGATGACCATTTTCCTTATTTAAATTATTCTCCTAACTATTTATCTCAAGAATTTACCCAAATGTTATTATTATGGACCTATTAAACGACAAAATTTTCGAGTTTTTTTGTTCTAGGTCTGTAATGTTATTGCGGACCCGCCACATGTGACCATCACTAGAAAGAACTCCTAAACTTACAAATTTTACATATTTAGTTCCTATTGCGAATCTGATCTGATTTCCTTGCATTTTTTGTTGTTGTCATTTAGCTAGTTTTAGCTGGGCCCGTAATATTTACGGAACTGGATTGCAAATCTAGTGACATTGTGATAAATTTATGAGAAAAATGGTTATAAGAACAATTTAAATGAGACGAATGATCATTTAAGTTGAGCTCTCAATAATTATACATATAACAACATTTAAATTAAACTATTGATTTGTTGGGTCACCGATGATTTGGTGATGAACCACCTTCCTTCGTATGATTGATTTTTTACAGGTTCTTTTGAATGTCTGAAATATGCTTCAAATATTGAAAAGTCAAAGGCTATTCAATCAAGGGTTGTACATCAAAAAGTGGAATTTTGGATGTATCAACTAACTTCAATATTCAGATCATTTTGCCAAAGTCAAGATTGGGTCACCAATATAGTGGGTCACCGATGGTACACTTAAAAGTCATCAAAAGTACTAAGGACATCAATACAAGATGAGGTCATCAAGTTTGAAGTCATGGTCACCGACACTATAATTTTGGTCACCAAAATTGCAGGTATCTTTTCTAAGGCTGTGATATCAAGTCACAAGTTCAAGGGTGTACACTTTCAACACTTAGTGAAAAATGAAGTTTATCAAGAAAAGTGTACACTTATCATTTCCAGCCTTACAAGGTATCCACCGATGTGATACATAGTTTGATGTATCACTTAGCAATTTCAAAGAGATAAGTTATTGACTCACATCAAATGCAAGACACATGAGCAGGAAGAACTTGGGCATCAAGCCTTAATTAAAGACATTCTCTTTTATTCTTATAAAAGAAATATTTGTCTTTTAGCTAAAAGGTTTGATGGGACTTCACAGAGCATGAAGAAAAGAAGATAAAGTTATCTGACATTACGTGCTGCAAATAATGATTCGTCCATTATTCTAGTACAAAGGGAGTGGTCTCTTCCTTTGTCCAGCAGATACACTTCCAGCTAATGAAACCTTGACAGCTGTCCAAATGCATCCCATGCATGGGCACTATAAAAGGAGATGAAATCCTTCCCAGAAATCTCACGCTTTCAACAAATCTTCTGTGTTATAGTTTGTTTGACTCCGGCAAAGCTGTGTGCACAATGATCTTGTTTTAACTTCCTTAGTGTATAAGTTAATTACTGTTATCTGTGTGTTTAGTTTGATAGAATAGTGTATCTGTTCTTTTCCGCATCAAACTTCCTGTGTGTAAATTTTTGATATTTATATTAAAAAATTTAAAAAGAGTATATTCTGTGTGTTTTATATTCAACCCCCCTTCTACAAAACCCTTACTTGGTTAGCCATCTCTCTTTGGGGACTAACACGATTAATATCCATCACTAAAAAAATCAAGATTTTGGATTTGATGGGTTATGTTTTGAAAGATATAAACCTTTTTATGTTATATGCAATGGTCGGTTTCAATGAACCTTATAGACTAAAATAAACAAGGGTGTTACTATTATACCAAGGATTAAAAATCTGATTATTTTCTTGCTCTTTAAATTGTATCATGTTCAACATTGTAATGTTTTGACACATTCGTTAAAAATTTAAATACCGTAATCAATAACGAACAAAAAAAATTTATGGGAAAATGTATATAAGTTATTTAAGTTGATTTTAACATGAAAAACATGAGGTAAATGGGGCAGCACAAAGTTTACATATTGATTATGATAACAGATTATTTAATTTAAAATTTTAGATTGAATTTATTAGAATACTTTTATTGATTACAAAACCATTGAGGATAATTTATTAGCCTCTCCAGTCCGTCATTAATCTTATTAAAATAGTAAAATAGAATATTTAACTAGGACTCATAATCTCATAAAAATGTTTAATATTATTTAATTTTTAAAAAATATTCTCAACAAAAACAAAATAAATATTATTAATTTATAAAGCTTTGTATGGTATTTTTTTTGAACAACGATAATTTTATTAAACAAACAAGGTATTACTAACTGAAAACCAAACATATTGGAAATAAAGATATTACATTTATTTTAGAACAAAATAATATACTTAGGCTATGTTTGACAAACTAGCTGATAAGCTAGCTTATTACTGATAAGTTAGCGTATAACTTATAAGGTAGCTGATGACTTATAAGCTAGCTGGTAGCTGATAAGCTAGCTGATGAATAAGTTATGTTTGGCAAAAACTAGCTTATGAGCATGTGAAATGACCAAAAAGGGTATGTTAAAAATAAATAAATAATATTAGTTAGGGGTATAATTGGAAAAAGTGTCAAAAAGCTCCTCATAAGCTACTCCAAGTAGCTTATCGATAAGCTAACTTATAAGCTGACTTATAAGCTAGCTTATGTGCATCCAAACGATTACTCAGAAAATAAGCTAGCTTATAAGTCAGCTTATAAGCTAGCTTATTTTTGCCAAACAATGCCTTAGGTTATGTTTGGCAAACGTAGCTGATAATGTAGCTTATGACTGATAAGGTAACTTGTGACTTATAATGTAGCTGATTACTTATAAGATAGCTGATGACTTATAAGATAGCTGATAAATAAGTCATGTTTAGCAAAAAGTAACTTATAAAATGTAAAATGACCAAAAAGTAGCTTCAAAATAATAATAATTAATATTAATCAGGGGTATGATCGAAAGAAAATGATAAAAAGTTCAATAAGTCACTAATAAGTCACTCTCAATTAACTTAAGAATAAGTTAGCTTATAAGCTAACTTATAAGTCATAAGTTAGTTTACCAAACATGTACCTAGAAAATAAGGTAGCTTATAAGATTACTTATAAGTCACCTTATTTTTGTCAAATAATGCCTTAATTTTATCATGATCAATTTAATTGGTTCTCACATTTATAAACTAGTGTAATTAATACTTTTGTATTATAAAGATCCGCATTCTAAATTTCTAATTACAACAAAAATTTCTTGAAGTGTCACATAAGTTTAATAAATTTATTTATAATTACCTTCTAGAGGAAAGTTCTGTATTTTATCATCTTTAAAATTGTATTTTATCAATTATAAAAAGTTCTAATTAAATGTCCACATGACACAATTGGCGTTCATAAAAGAAAAACCATGGACGTTAGAAATAAAATATATTTGCTATTACTAAATATTAATATAAGTTGGACCATTTTAATATGATTTATTTATAAAATGTACAAATTTTCTTAGTTAATAATAAAAAATATACTATATTCTAATACAAAAATAGTATTCATGCAAATCGATAATTAAAATAGTCGGTGGGAGATAAATAATGAAGAATATATATCAAAGTTTTTTAATTAGACAAATAGTTTTAAACTTTGATAGTAGATAAAAAAGATAGGAAAATAATAAGCAAATATTATAAAATAAACGATCATTTATTTATGAAATTTTACTCAAATAATAGTTTTAGAAAATAAATTTTGTTTCGTATCTTATTTCTCCTCAAAATTGTCAAAATAGGCAATGGGGCCGCCATAAATGAGGTCGCAACTGCGACCTCACTACCAGACAAAACACAAAGTTACATAGACGCAAAAATTACATGGACGCAATTTGCGACCTTACTTCGCTATGCAATTTACGACGTCACTACCCTATGTAAATGATGGTATGCAATTTGCGACCTTACTTCGCTATGCAATTTACGACGTCACTACCCTATGTAAATGATGGTATGCAATTTGCGACCTCACTTAGTCCGATTTACTAACAAATAGTTGCGACCTCATTTTTGTTTTTAACCAACTAATGCTTGCCAACGATAGTTTTGTCATTTGTTTACTAACAAATAGTTGCGACCTCATTTTTAATTTCACAAAAATAAAAATGGCTGGTAGTGAGGTCGTAATTGTGACCTAATTTTTCGCGACTCAATTGACTATTTTGGTAATTTTGGAGAGAAATTAGTTAGGAGTCAAAATTTATTTTCTGAAATGACTATTTGAGTAAAATTCTCCTTTTTATTACATATTTTTATTTTCAATGTAATTAATTAATAAATGATTAGACCTTTAGTATATTAGGAAATTCTTTTTGGGTCCTATTTGATACTAAAATAAATTATGTCTATTTTATCTACTAATTGTTTTTGAACTACTATCATATATACTAAAAAAATTAGACCCTATATGTTGTGGGCCCTGGGTGTGCACCCGGCCCACCTTCCCCAATCCCCAGGAACGACACTGTATTAACATAATATTTGTAAATTTACTATTTTCTTTCCAGTTGTTTATTTTCAATAAGGACAGTGATACAAATTAGAAACACACACATAAAGACTGAAATGATATATTTCAAAATAGTCTCCATGAAATACAAGTTGTCCTTTAAATAGAATGCTACTATTTCGATGGATCCGGTCTAAAATTCAAAACACCGAAGATTTCTATTTAAGCGTGGCTCATGAAAATACTTTGTTTTCGTACAATTAACACTAAGGATTGATCTATAATCTTGGAAACTCAAAACCATACCTCGATTAAGTGGTCATAGAATTTATTTAGTCATCGGTTGGGTTAAAACACTAAACGTATATGTATAGTTCAGCCGTCAAAGCTTGTATATATGACTTTATTATTTTATAGATGTCAATTGTTCAATACATTTTACAACATATACATAAAATCTTTTATGAATGTTTTCTTTTAACTACACTTATTTGTTGTTAATTTGATATGAAATGTCCAATCTAATTAACATAAAAGTAATACTCAAATTTGTTTTATAATGTAAAAAGTTTCACATGTAATTTGTTCACAAGGTAAAATAAACATATGTGCACTAATATCTTAAATCATAGCATTTGATGAAAAAAAAATCATGAAAAAAATTATTTTTATATTGATTTGAACCAGTTTGTATAGTTTGTACCTTTCATCCAGTTTGTAAATGAACCAGTGTCTCTCTCTCTCTTTCTCTCTCTCTCTCTCTCTCTATATATATATATATATATGAGAACTCAAATTTGGTTGTGAACGTGAGGACAAATAAGAGTGCAACACGTGTCTGAATAAAACTGAATATAGTGTTTATTCAGTTTGAATAATGCTTATTCGGTCTCAGTAGGCATTATTCAGACTGAATAAACACTATATTCAGTTTTATTCAGTCTGAATATTTCTTTGATTATTTAACACGTATCACGTTCTCATTTGTCCTTACGTTCACAACCAAATTTGAGTTTTCGTTTGAATCCGCCTTTTATATATATATATATAGGAAAGTTCAAATGTGAACTCATTTTTTGTTGTGAACGTGAGGACGAATCTCAGCCACTTATCCGGTCAATAAAGGCGGCTTTGACCTCGTTCCCCTCCTTTAATAATCTCCACCCTCCCATGAATCGCGTCAATCCTCCGTGATCGCGTCCACCATAACCAAAGATGTGTGGCTGAAATTCGTCCTCACGTTCACAGCCAAAATTGAGTTCACATTTAAACCTAACCCTATATATATATATATATATATATATATATATATATGTATTTTATATTTGAAGAAACAAGTTAGCTGCAAAGAGAAAAGATAGGGTAGGATCAAATTACAAGTAGTAGGCTCACTTTCTCCGGCGTTTCCTTCGGCTCGGCTTATGGGGGGATCTTCTCTTCTCTCTCTTCAGTCTCCATACTAGTAATTCAGTTGACACCATCTTTATATGCCTGCTTCTAAAACCTGTTTTTACCCTTAAAACCCGTACAGATGAAAGCCTAAAGATTGCCTTAATTATAACCCTATCTTAATTAATTTTACATTATTATTATTTCTAGCTGGGACTCATTTTTACATCTTTTTATTTCTTTTTTCTTGAAAACCCTAAAAAAAAACCCATTAATTATCTGCCTTTATTCACCAAGAAAAAAAAACACACCAATAAACACACACACTTGAAAGAACACAACAGTAGGAAGTCTTGATCATTCAGTCATACAATATATATATATATATATATATAGAGAGAGAGAGAGAGAGGGTGACAGTAGAGTGAACAGGTAGCTATAATAGACGTTTTGTAAGATTAGTCCCTTCTGTCTCTTGAGTTTTAGAGGGAAAAAGTGGTGAGCAAATTAAGATGACTCAAAAAGGCTTTTGTAAGTTTGTTTTTTGTGAATAAGCATAAGAGATTTTTCAGGTCCTACAATTCATCTCTTACTTCAGCCACTGTTTCACTTTAAAGAAGAAAACAAGAGGTAGGTTTGACCGAAGAGATCGAGGCTGGCTGGCTGGCTGGCCATCATCACAACTTTCTTTCTTTTTGCTGCTAACTCCCAGGAAGCAAGAGACTATAGAGAATTCAGGTTGCAATTTACCTTCATTGGCTAAGCTAGGTAAATAATAATGTTTTCTAAATTAATTCATAAAACATAAGAAATTGGCTGAAATATATAGCCATTTATCTTTAATGAATTTGTCTTTTAAAAGAGCATGTCCAACATCATTGATAAAATAGAAAAAAAGTGTGTTTTTTTTTTAAACATCTCCAACAGCTTTGCTATATTGATTTTTATAACAGAGAAAACTTGAAGTTTTTCTAAATTTAGAGAAATCTCTAAAAATTGACGGTAGGAGAGAGAAATGACTATTTTATTCAACCTATCAATAAGATTATTTTTTTTTATCATTTTACATTTAAGTTTTTTTTTTAAAAAGTGTATTGAGATGATAAATTAAATATTATATTAATGTAATTTGTGTTAAAATCTCTAAAATAGAAAATCTGTTGGAGATGAATGTAATATTTTTTTAAAGATTTTAACTTTTTATTCTCTATTTTAGAATTTTTTTTAGAAAATCTTTTGGAGATGCTCTAACCATTTTCTCTTCCTTGATTTACTCAAATGTCATTATCTCTACAAGTGCTATCTCCATCATGCACTTAAAAGACCTAGTTAAAAGACAATAAAATTACAATTTCTAGCCAGGTTTGCAAGTGGTACCTCTGCACAAAAATTACGAATGTGTCATTTGTGAACCTGGATAAAAATTGTATTTTTTTTTTGTCTTTTAACTAAGCCTGAAAATGAGGTGAGATATCATTTGTCGAGATAGTCACGTTTGAGTAAAACCAAAAATTAAATGACTGAAAAACCAATTTATAAAAAGAAATGACTATTTCCCTCGATTTCCTTTCATAAAATACCCTTATTTTTGGTGTATTTTCTATTGGAATTAAAAAAAACATATATAAAGTTATTATATTATTTAATTTGCAAAAAAGTTATCAATGATTGTTATCCCAAGAAGCATTACAAATCTAACCCCTCAAAACCCTCGTCTTGAAAGAACCACTTCTTCTCTTCCCTTCACGAGATCCAATCTTCTTAAGCTTCTCTTCGTAGCTTCATACTTATAATAACAAATACACTCTTTTAATTCTCTTCCCATTTTCTTAGTTGTTTTCTCCACGAGTTAACTCAGCTCATTATTAGCTATAACTCGCTCGTCAAGATCTACGAATTATGTATTGGTGAAGAAAGATTATACGTCTTGAAATTCATTCAAGAAATCTTTGGTAATTCAGGGTTCATATATATATATATATATAATTATATAAAGAATATTTTGTTGTCTTTGAGAATAGATCAGATCTGGTTAATTTAATTTCTGTAATCTACTTGCAAGTAAATTAAATTGAATCAAGAATTCATGGGTTTCTTATAAATTTCTTGTTGAAATAATATTACGTTCAATACCAGATTCAACAAACTTATTTTAAGTTTAGATGAAACAAGTTTCTATATCTTTCATTAATTTACTGGTATTTTTGTTTGTGTTACGAACTTATAACTTTTAAAAGATTTGATTCTTATATGTTTTGGCAATTGAATTTTCAGAAAACAATTAAGAAAATTGCTGCAAAACGAAAAAAATGGCATCATCTTCAAATTCGCCATGTGCAGCCTGCAAGTTTTTGAGGCGAAAATGCCAACCGGAATGCGTATTCGCACCTTACTTCCCACCCGACCAACCTCAAAAATTCGCAAATGTTCACAAAGTATTTGGAGCCAGCAATGTCACTAAGCTTCTGAACGAACTCCACCCGCACCAACGAGAAGATGCCGTGAACTCACTCGCTTACGAAGCCGACATGCGTCTCAGGGATCCGGTTTACGGTTGTGTTGGTGTCATTTCTCTCCTCCAACACCAACTCCGCCAGCTTCAAATGGATCTTACTTATGCAAAATCCGAACTTTCAAAGTACCAAACTCACAGTCTCAATGGTACTGCAACTCAGGGGCTTATTGCTGCCGCTGCTGCTGCAGCAGCGGCAGCAAACCACCACCACAACCATCATCAAACCCTAGGAAACAGTTTGATCGGTTGTTGTGGTGGTGGTGGAGGTGGTGGTGGTGTGGTCAGCAGAGACCATTTGTACCACCACCGCCATCCACAGTTTTTTCCAGCCAGAGATCAACAAACGGCTGGCATTAGAGCCTTTGATGTCAACAGTAGTTACGATGGTGTTCTTGCTATGAACGTATCCACTGGATGTATCGGCCAACACCCACAATTCCAGCAACCTAGAGCTGCCGGAAATGATGATCGGCCGACACCGATCGATCCCTCTTAGGGTTTCACAATCAAATATCATGAATCCACCTCAGGTAATATATAATTAATCCATAAATATTATCTGTAGTTTTTTTTTTTTTTTCTTTCTGAATTTGATTATTGCATCACTGTAATGAATTGAATTAAACTACATTTTACTCCCTCTAATTGGGATGCTATCATAATTTTTATTCATACCAGAAACTTTATAATTAATTAATTAATTAATTACACCATCCAGTTTTTTGTTTTGCTGATTTTAATTTCTTGAAATTAAATTTTCAAAATTATTTTCTGCAAAAATGATCATCAATGGCGATCAGGAGATGGGGACATGTACGGTGTAGTAGGTTTCTTTTCTTTTCTTTGCTTTGTATTTAATTTATAAATTCAAACTTGTTTAGCAAACAAATGCCACATATTTTTCGTTGGTTTCCCCAATACCAACTGATATTTCTTGTGATGAAAACTAGGTGTAATCATTACATCTGTGCTCTATTTCTTGTTTTACAGAAATAGAATACAAATCTCTAATTAAACTCTTTTTATTTTCATCAAACTTACCACAAAATCACATGTCATGATTAATATTTTTATGTATATATTCGTTTAATTTTAAACAATTGATGACCTAAAATAAAATATCAACAATTATTGGTCAAATTGTTCATTCCTTTTGGATCAAGTTGTCCCAAATTATTTACATTAATTAAAATTAACAATGATGTAATTATACGAATATAAATATATAATTGATAACCTTATATATGTAAGATGATTTTTTTGTTTCGTTCTCTATTGGGTGTTGGTTTTATAAACGTATTGATCTTCATTGTTGTTTAACCCTAATTTTCTTACTACTTTTCAAGAATATTATAAATTATCAAATATATATCCAAAGTGTATATGGAAATTATTAGAGCTTGCAGGAGAATGGTTATGTAGTTTTTCAAAGCTCTTTTTGAAAAATAAATTAATTATAATTGAAAAAAGAGAAAAAAGAGGAAGAACCTACATATTTAACTATTTCTAATTCTATATGAGTTTGATTATAACACAACATAACAATCTCCTTAATTGAAAGAACAAGTCTCCAAATATCCCTTTAGCTACTTAGATTTATAATCGGGTTGTTGCTCGTGAATTTGTTGTATTCTCTTTGGATTATTTATACAATCTATCATTGTCGTTGCAGCTTTTACACTAATACAACCCTGAAAAGTCATTATCTTCTATTACAAAGAGAGACATGGTAATACTAAAGTGTAAGAGAAGATTGGATATAGTCAACTTTTTCAAAGTCAAATTATCGTTTGCATACCAAATTAATGTTTGATGGTAACCAATAAGACGGGGGTTTCATGTAGATTTTTCATCCAGCTCTCACCAAAAAAAAATATGTTCTATTTTGTCACAAATGCTTTTAATGTTCTCACTATAGACATTTTTGCCATATGAACAAATTTCTATTGGCATTCACTTCTCAAGGTTTGTGTTGTTGGTGTATGTGCTTTATCTTTTAATGTCTTTGATCAAATATGATTGTTCATTGAAACAACAATACTATATGTGGAAACTAGCATGCCCATTAATTAACTAATGATAGAACTCCTTGAGTCATGACTATTGGCATCTGTCTTTATATAGGTATTTGTCGATGTAGAAGAACTAATTTACTTGACAAATGAGAGATGGAAATGGTATGTAGATATTTGTCTGAATGTTATAAGTAATTCTTATACCGATGGGGATGTATATACTCAAGGAACTTGAAATAACTCTTACCATCACATGATTGAGGAGCAATTTATTTTGGTTTCCCTAACATAGTACTCGAGAAAAGTTGATTATAAAGATGATTATCAAGTACGTTGCAAAGTAGGCAAATCGATATGAGTTGTCTATATATGAGGTTTTCTTTGGTCTCCTGTATAACTAGAATGAAGTTCGTTGACCCATCTAGATTGTATGAAACTATGAGATGCATGTACATGCTTAAATGACTTAATATATGTGATATAAAGATTATTGGTCTCTTACAATCAACACTTTAAAATCAGGTGAATAAAATACTCGATAATAATGAAGAGGGTGATACGCTTCACATCTTGAGTTCTATATGAATATCTGAGTCAAAGGTGTATCGATGTGTAATAGTCACGAATTGTGTTGAGTTGAATCACAAGAGGGTGATACGTCTCACGCCTTGAGTTCAATATGAATATCTATGTCAAAGATGCTGACATGTATTGTTGGTTATTACTCATTACATGTGAAAATAATATAATACTAGAATTTAGCAATATAAAAGAAATTGATATAAAGAATTTATTTGTAAAGTGAAAGATTTTATAAACATAGTATAGAACAATAGATTCACTTTTATGGTCATAATTAATTTCTCATTAATAATATATGTATGACGTAATTTCTCAAGTTAATCCACGAGCTAATAAAATACATGCCCTATGGATTCATAATTCATGAGTGTGACACCCCGTTCATGACATACAAATTAAATCGATATATGTTATCACACTAAACAGGAATCCACAAATGTCGTATTGGTTGAGTACATAACTTACATGTCATAACAAATATCACGACAACTTAAAGGCTACAATTAAATTTAACATGCTTTTAAGACGCAATAACACCGTTGATTGTGCACAATGAATGCACCACCCCGACAAGTGAGCTATTTCTTACCCATTTCTCTTCAAAGCTTGGCAAGGCAAACCCCTGCCCTTTCTTATTGTATCAAGGCACATGCATAGATTGATAGGTTTTTCAGTGTGTTGCTCTTGTGGAAACATTATGATCAATACACAGTAAAGTTTTCATCAATTTGCTTTTAAAGCGACGCTTAAAAGATCATCATTTTGCAAAACACCTCAATTGTATATAATTCACATCTACTTTCCAAGAGGACTAACACATCACACACAAGATGATACGAATAATCCTTTTGTTTATGCTTTGGTAAAAACAAGTATAAAACCCCTACATGTCTAATAAATCATGTAAAAACCACGGTAATTCACATAACATAAACATATAAACATCGCATTTGCATGTAACATTACTCAAACAATATATATACATGACACAATTTGTAAAAATAGACATTAATACACATTTTTGTAGTTCCTTCTTACAATAATTGTTCTATCCAATCAGTTTCTTATTGTCTATATAAAATAATCAACCAAAAAAATTTGAGGATGCCAATTGTGGGCATTCCTACTCTCGATATGGATGGAGATGGAGATAGAAGTTTATTCCCTATGGGGACGAGAACATGGATGTATAGTGGGGATCAGGGTCATCGTTACCTTGGACCTCTTATCATTTTTAAATGGTTAAGAGCTTTTTTTTTCATCCGAACAAAATTTAAACACTTTTATCAAAATATACATAGGTTGCGGTCCTCTCTACGGTTGGGCCTTTTAGTCCAACTAACACAACCAAAAGAATCAAAATCAACTTCCAACAATATATTTAAATATTAAATATAAATGCAATAATATACACAAATTTTTAATAATATTGTTTACTCTTTTTTAGACAATATTAGTATTGAAGGATTTTTGAAAACTCATTACTTTTTGCATAGATGGATCAAGAGAACCCAAATACATTTAAATATATAAATTATCTTAAGTATATATAGTTATTTTTAATATAAACAGATTATATAAAAAAGGGTATTTTATTCTTGTTATACATATATATATATATAGAGAGAGAGAGAGAAAAAAAAAGTTCAAATACGAACTAAAATTTGGTTGTGAACGTGAGAACAAATGAGAGCACGACACGTGTCTAAATATAGATTACTCAGACTGAATATACAAAGAAATATTCAGACTGAATAAGCATTATTCAGACTGAATAAATACTATATTCAGTCTGAATATTTCTTTGTATATTCAGACTGAATAAATACTATATTCAGTCTGAATATTTATTTGAATGAAACACGTGTCGCAATCTTATTTGTCCTCACGTTCACAACCAAATTTGAGCTCTCATTTGAACTCGCCCCTATATATATGTAAGTATATATAGTTATCTTTTAATTTAAAAAGATTATATAAAAAAGGTATTTTATTCTTGTTATACGTATGTTTATATACATAAATACACACACACATATATATATTTATTTATATATATATGTATAGAGAGAGAGAGAGAGAGAGAGAGAGAAAGAGAGAGGGAGGTTCAGGAGAAACGCTAAAAAAACTGAAGAACACCCGGAGTTGTCCATCCGGACAGTATGCACAAATGCATACAAGGGATTGAAGCTGCTTTTTTTTCTATCTATACACAGTGCATATATATATATATGCATTAATGTATATACATAAATGCATGTTACAAATTAGCAGTATGCATTTGTGCACACCGTCTAGATGGAGGCTCCTAGGGTGTTTCATTCAGTTTTCTCTTTTTTAATGTTTTCTTCCGAACCAGACCATATATATATATATATAGAGAGAGAGAGAGAGAGGGAGAGAGAGAGAGAGAAAGAGAGAGAGTAATGATCATTTGTTAACCCCAAAAGGATGTTAATTCTACATACCTTTTCAACCAATCACAAACCATCTTTCATATAGGTTCAATAATATTAATGCATTTAATAACAATGATATAATAGTCAAAATGATTAATGCATTTATGAGATATTACAAATCTCAATCCCATTATTGTAGTGATTAATATTTTGTTTATTTTTTGTACGAATCATTTGAAGATTTTTTGTACGAATCATCTTTCATACATGTATTCCACGTAATATGTGGTCCACAAAGCGTTCCTTTATTTCTTTAAAAAAGGTGGTTCTCGTATGATCTCTCCCCTATATATATATATATATATATATATATATATATATATAGAAAGAGGTTCATGCAATACGGTAACAATTTACGAGAATACGAGGATTGGCTGAGGATTGTCCTCGAATTCTCGTAAATTGTAACCGTCCTCGCATGAACCCGCCTATATATATACATATATATATATACAGGGTTAGGTTCAAATGTGAACTCATTTTTGGTTGTGAACGTGAGAACGAATCTCAGCCACACATCTTCGGTTATGTTGGACGCGATCACGGAGGATTGACGCGATTCATGGGAGGGTGGAGATTATTAAAGGAGGGGAACCAGGTCAAAGCCGTCTTTATTGACCGGATAAGTGGCTGAGATTCGTCCTCACGTTCACAACCAAAAATGAGTTCACATTTGAACTTTTCTCTCTCTCTCTCTCTCTCTCTCTATATATATATATATATATATATGTATGACTAGGGTTTCAAATACAGAGTTGGATTCCGGTGAAAATGATAGGTAAAGTGAGAAGCGTATAGAAGGGATCTTCACCCTTTGATGCACATTAGAATGAGATACACCAAGATGAGGTGCACCGGATGCACCGAATCAACTCCTGTCTAAATTGCGATTCATGGGTGGGTATGAGTAGGGTTGTAAACGAACCGAACGAACACGAACGGAGGCTTGGTCGTGTTTGTTCGTTTAACTTAAGCGAACAAACGAACAACACAAACGGTAAATGAACGTTTTTTTGTGTTCATGTCCGTTCAGTAAGAAAATTTGTTTGTTCTTGTTCGTTTATGTTTGTTTGTTAATTAAGTTGTTAAACAGACATAAACGAATGAAGATAAATGAAGTTAAACGAACGTAAATGAACATAAACGAACGAACATATATGAACATAAACGAACAAACACAAATATAGAAAAAATCACTATTATTTATCATTTTGTTCTTAAAAAGTAACATACCAAAATGAAAAACCGGGTAAACTTAGGACGGATGAAAAAGAAATTCTAATTTTTTTATTTAATTAATTATTTTACATATTAATGTCGTAATATATAAAAATATTTATATTTAAACGAACGAACGTAAACGAATGAACCTAAATGAACGAGAATGAATTAACATTCACGAACGAACGAGGACACTATTCATGTTTGTTCATTAAGCTAAACGAAAAAAATGAGTTAATGTTCGTTCGGTTATCAAATAAATGAACTTCAAGCCGAACGGTTCGTTAACTTACAGCCCTAGGTATGAGATTAAAAGTTATCAAGGATCCATATCTCTTCGTAGGCTTCTCACCTTAACTCTTATTCTCCACGATCCTATACCTTCAAATACAACCCATTGAATTCTTATAAACCAATATTAACTTGTATATATTATTATTTAAGTTGGTTGTTTTCAAAATTTTAATCAAGGTGTAGGCGGATCACATGTGTCTTCTATACACCGAAGTTGTCTTGAGGCAATTTTGTTCATGGTGTGTTATTCGATCTGATGCTTCCGTAATAGGAAGGTGTTTGAGAGAACATCTCATAATAGGAGCGATATTTTTGACGGTATTATTGATAATACATTTAGGTGGTTGACGATAACATAAGAAGAGTGTTAAAAATGTAAATGTTTGGAGAATTTCTCCCTTTAGCTGTATTGGGACCTTGTAATCCTTTTGCTAGTCTATGGCTAGCTTTTTAATGATGCATTGTCGTTACAAAAAAAGAGTATATTCACATGTGAGTATATACATACTATATTTTTTTACTATTTTATACAATGTTTATAACTTATGTCACTGTATGTTATTTTAAGGCGATGATTTTTGAATAATTAACGATATTGTATGTCATGCAATAGTGACACTTCTAAAAAATAAACGTTATAATTATATGTCACATATAGTGACATTTTTGAATAAAAAGTTAACTTACGTCATGCTACAATAACACATTTTAAAACTATACGTCATATCGTTGTATGTCATTCACGATGACGATTTTGAAAAATAAACCCTACCATATTTCATATTATGTTGACAATTTTCAAACATAAATGTCATCATATGTTTGTTATGGTGTCCGTCTGAAGAATTAACGTCATGACATGTTATACTACAATGACGATTTAAAAAAAATGTCACAATATGTCAAGGTATGGAGACGGTTTTGAAAATAAACGTCATTGTATATCATGCTACAATGACAATTTTTAAAAATAGGTGTGACCATATGTCATGCTATGGTGCCGACTTTGGATATGGTGACGGTCATGATAAATTTACCTCAAGGTATATCATGATACAATGACGGTTTTAAGGAATTAGGTTGTTGTGTGTCATACTACGATAACAACTTTAGGGAAAAATAATTTTTTACACACCTATGGTAATTGTTTTAGCTTATAGTAACGATTTTTTAATGTGATTTACTAACGCTTTTTAAACGCAACCAAAATGGTATCCAAAGTTATAAGTTGAGTTTAATTATAGTATTTGCATCACAAGTTTATTGGAATGAAATTGTATTTGATGTTTGTTAATGCTTATGCGAATACATCATTTGCTTCATCTATTTCAA
This sequence comes from Silybum marianum, assembly GCA_036898165.1. Lineage (NCBI taxonomy): Eukaryota > Viridiplantae > Streptophyta > Magnoliopsida > Asterales > Asteraceae > Silybum > Silybum marianum. The sequence continues at coordinate 52,114,755 of CM072529.1, read as the reverse complement.
GGTTATAAGTTGAGTCTAATTATAGTTCAATTGGTTTTGATGAATAAGATTGACATTTAATCAGAAAAATAAAAAATGAAGAGAAAACGTTAAAATAAAAAAAAACGATAAAAATATTAAAATGTGTTTTTTAATTAAGAGAGATAATGGATGGTGTTGGCTCAAGGACAAAATCTGTCAAAAAATGCATGTCACATTTATGTAATAAAGAAAATTTAATTAAGGACAAATCCGTGAAAATTCACATGCTACACAAGGACCAAATCCATATTTACTTATTTATTTATCATTCTTATAATTTAATTATTACTTATTTTTTCAATTGAAACTTCTTTATTCTTAATTTTTGGATATATTTGAAAATTTACAAACTCCACTTCTATACAGTTTAATTGGTATGTTTTAATTACTATTTATTTTCTTGTATGGTAAATGACACACTTTATTTTATATAACTTTTCGTATCGTTTATATACCAATACAATACATATATAGATGAAACTTATATAGATCAACAAAAAAATATGTACCTTATCGCTTCTCTTTTTAATTCAATTATGTTGCAATTAAACCAAATGGCATGAATTGGTGGCCAACGGGATTGCTTCCGATGAATATATACTCTCGAACCACCAATAGTCCAACAGATGTATATAAAAGCCGCCTCTTCTTAGTTTTGCATCGGCCGGTTTAAAAATTAATCATTTCCTTTAATGGTGCAAGAGATACCACTCAAACACTTGACATTAATATTGTGCTAATATGTGGAATCTTTTTATTTTACTCTTCTTATTTTACTTATAAAAAGAGAAGGGAGCTCCAACATATATAGAAGAGAAATGGACTAAGACAGCGAAGATAGGATTCCGACATGCCTTCTCCAAGGGATGCTAGCTAAGCATGTAGGCATACATTGTTCCAGAGTATCAAGCGGGGTTTAGACGCTTGAGGGGGGCTAGACAAGACTATAAGAAACAGGGGTCCTAGAAACGACTCGTGTGGCTATTAAAAGTCAATTTATAATCACAAACGGTTTATAGTGACGACATGTAGTCGCTATATATAGCTTGTGGTGGAAAAGTGTCGCTAAAGATGCGTCGCCAAATCTCACTGTTCTTGATTCCCAATATATAGTGTCCGAGTCTTTAAAGTGATAGACTTTAACTAAGATATCCTGTGAGAATATGTATGTGAAACCCTCTTAATAAATTACTTTTCAAACGAACATATTAGAAGAGAATGGGCGCTAGCTAGGTTCGAGAATACATGAATGAGAAATGATCTACAGGGATGGACCCAGATTTTTTTTTTCAAACGGTTGCACCGTTTAACTATAAGAAAAAATGTCGAGATATTTTCATAAAATCATAATTGGTCTATTGGTTAGTTCATTGATTTTCATACCTGGGTCTTGAGCGTAGGAAAAGCCTTGCAAACCAATTCTGCCAAGAAAAACATGTATCCATATTGTAGTTTTAAAATATATATGGCCGCATACAACAAAACAATACGGTTGCACATTTCACAAACCTAAATTTTTTATCATTCACCGGAGAAATTAAATAATACGGTGGCCCGTGCCATCGTGGGTATCACTATAGGTCCATCCCTGATCCTAATCTAGGATTCAACAAATATGCTAAATTATAATCAAAAGACCCGAAAATTCAATAAACATTCTGTAAATAATTCCACCTTCTTATCTATTGGATTAAAAACCAGATAAAAAATTCGGTAAATATGTATGTATGTAATAAAGAAGGTGATGGCATCATGCATATGCCAATGTTTTATATATATAGTTGGAGAAAAGATATCGGATTTGGCGAATTGAATGCCAGCCTGATCCCATTTAATTCGACAATGCCAACTCCTATATGTATACGACCTTCCTTTCTTTCCTTCACTGGCCTATTAATTAATTTAATGCTGTATCTGCTTACACACACACACTATACACACACATATATATATATATGATATATATATATGTATTTGTAGGAAAGCGTGCGTGCCAAACTCCAAGAAGAAATGAGATAGATCATAGATGGTACTAATAGCAGTAGTATTGTGCCTGTGCATGCACATGTGCATGGGGTCAGAAAACAACGTATCAGAGAACATTGCTTACAACCCTACTGCATACATGCATGCTGAATATAATATACATATATAAATATATATTTACACCTCCATAATTAATGACAATCAAAACATCCCCTTTGTCTCTTTTGTTCACTTGTGCATCACCAAGGGTCCACCTCCAGACCTCCTAATACCCTTAACTTTCAACATTACATCAAATTCAACCCATGCACCTTCTAAATAATTAAAATTAATGGGCAACGACCATTGTGTTTTTCTTAATTTGGTCCAAGCTTTGTATATTTATTGTCACAACAAAAAAATCAGTTTTATATTACATTAGTAATTAATTTCTAACAAACTATTGTTTTATCTAGGATTGGAGTCTGAAAATAATTGAGGGTGTTCATCTAAATAAGTGTAAAATGTACGTATCGAAATAAACTAATTTTATTTTGGTTCTATTTAATGTAACGAATGATTTTTTTTCTCTCTTAATAGTTGTAACAAAGTTTTGAATATTTATATTTTGTACCTATGCAAGATGATGAGTAATCTATTGATCTTGACATGGATGCTCGTTTATGAAATATTACAAAAGAGTTACAATACACTCGACAATTTTTTTGACATTCACGTCCTTAAATATTACATTAAATAGAAAATTTCAAACTTTATTTCATTGATTGAGAAATTTGAAACCGGCACATTAAATATAATATTTTAAACCTTTATTGTTTAATTTATAAGAACAAAAAGTTGTTTATCACAGTTATATAATATATAATTACTCTATTTAATAGAAATACACAGAGTTATATCACTATATTAGCAAAACCAATATCATTAGTAGGTTTTTGAAACAAATTTTAAAGAAATAAGATATATAGATCTCTTGCATGAGAATGTAGTCTTATAAACAAAAAAAACCCTACTATGATATATATATATATATATATAAAGAGGGGAGGGATCAAATGAGAACCACCCCTTCTTAAAGGAACAAATTGTGGACCACATATGATGTGGCTCCCACATAATATTAAATCATTTATGATTTAATATCATATTAAATCATAAATGATTTAATATTATGTGGGACCCACATCATATGTGATTCACAAGTGTCCTTTTGTTCCTTTAAAATGCAAAGTTCTCATTTGAACCTTCCTCTCTCTCTCTCTCTCTATATATATATATATATATATATCATATATGTATGGCTTCCAGGGTGTGCCCAGGGTACCCCTAGGCTAATGTTGGCTCCACCAATAGTTCTATGACTCTATCAGACTTAAGATTATAGGTTCAGAAAATTGTACTTCATATATAAAAGTGTTCTAATTTGATAAGTTAATTATTTTTTACACATTAACAAGTTGTTTTGAAATTAAATGAAGTGTTCTATACATAAGTCATTTTATAAAACATTTTTTGAAATGTTTTATATAAAAACAAATGTTCTATAAAATATTAATTGAACCATTTATTCCAAAAATATTTTAAAAAACTTGTTAACTTGTCTAAAACCGACATACCAACTTATTGTAACATATTTGAATGTCACACAAATTTGGTTGGTGATATATAATAGTTTATTAGCATATTTAATTTGAACATTTTTTACATTTTATTAAGCTGATTAATTAGGTTGCAGTTTGTTCTTTTGTGTTTTCAAATAATCATGCGAAATATACGAGTATGAAAATGTAAATGCACAATTAGAATTGGCAAATTCTAATTAAGCTGATCAAAAGTTAACAAAATATACACGATAGTTTTATAGCACAAAGTAACAATTTCAGTAGGTAGGAATAGGGATGCGTTTTTCATACAATTTGTACCGGTTCCGTACCGAACCGATACCAAATTCTCATATTCGGTACGGTATTGGGTCCCAAAAATTATTCCGAATCGATATTCAATATCGGGATTATACCGAAAAAATGGGTACTGGTACCGAATCGGGTAACAAGGGACATTTCGATTTCCAATTCCATCTCTGTCTCCTAACTAATCATATTTTCCTGAAACTAAACAATGTCTATGCCTAATAAATCCATATCTTCTCCATTTGAATTCAAAAAATAACCCACTTTAAAAAAATCGATATTGTTGAAGAGGCGATGAACAACCAGACAAGGAAAAGGGAGAAATAGTACTGAAGCTTGTTGAACTTTTGGGATTGGTTTTTGATACATTGAACATTTGCGATTGTTGAACTTTTGATTCTTGAACTTTAATGATTTGGTTTTGATTGTTTTGTTATTAATTTTAAATTTCAGTACTAAGTGGTATTGACACCGAATTTCCCGTCCCGATACCGAACCAGAAAATTCGGTTCGGTATTTAGTACTCATATTTTGTTCAAAAAAGTTTCAATACCGATCTCATCCCTAGTTAGGAACCCATAAAAATATAATGTTTTATTTGAATGGAGGAAGTGTTTTCTTTACACACAATAACAAATTAAATTAAGATCTTTGAGACTTTGGTTAAAGAATTTAGCGATTTGACAAATGTGTAGATATTTTGTGTTTTATTTGGGTAATTTAGATTTGGTTGTTATTATCAGATTTTTTGTTTTGTATCAGTATAACTAATTATATTATATATGCGATGTAGCTAGGTTTTTATAGAATAAGTAGTAAACATCTTTAATGACTATGTTAAAATAGAGATTTTTTATGTTCTCTAATTTTTTTATTTACCATACAATATAGCATAACTTTTGAAGCACAAATTCTTCTAAATCTCTAAAATTTCTATTATATCACTAATAAATGAAATAATTTTGTTGAAGGACTTTTCCCTAAGAAAATATGTCGTCAAAAGACATATCGTCACAAAAGTTGGTGGGTAATTCAAATTAGTGACAGATTACCCATGAATTCTCTTGGTAATCCATTGGTATTTTCTCGAAAAACATTGGATTATACCGCATCATTGGTATTTTCTACATGATCCGTGGGTAATCAATCATGAAAATATATCTAGATGATTTTTGTGAGTAAAAGTAATATGTTTTATAATGTATTATAGTTGTAAATGATTTTAGAGATTTAACAATTTTGTTAGTCCAATAGTTATGCTAAAACATAATCTAAAATAGAGAAATTTTTTTAGATAATGTAGAAATCTCTAAATTTGAAAAGATCTCTAAAACTCTATTACAAGTGAGAAATAATATTTTAATTTATCTCGAATAATATATATGAAAATAAATGTCTAGGGGTGAGAAATTATTTTTACTAAATATATTTAATATTTTAATAATCTAGTTATTGCTAAAATTTCTAAAATAGAGTAATTACTGGAATATGATTTTTTTGTTGAGATTTTAAGTTTTAATATTATATTTTAAAATTCAAGGAATAGTTTAAGCCCGGTTAGAAGGCCATCTATTGGAAGCAAAGGGCATGTTTGAGGAAATTCTTGGATATTCTAACTCGCCCCCGGCTACGTGTCCTTTGGAGCCTTCATCCGACACCGGTGGATAGAATTCCAACAAATTTTCCCGGTCCACAAAAATCCACAGGAACGTAGTTAGTATAGCTCTTGAAGATGCTTCTAATGTAATGCAATAAACGAACACTACTAGAAAATTGAGTATTTTCAACAGAAAATGTCGTTGAAAATTTTCTACGAATTTTAGAGGGATTATTGACAAACATAAATTTTCTACGAATTTCCGTTGAAAATATCTCACAAACTGACAAACATGCATTTTCAACCAAATTTTTTTTAACGAGACATTCCGTTGAAATTTTTTTGGTTGAAAATGAATGTTTGTGAGAGATTTTCAATGGAAATTCGTAGAAAATTTATGTTCTGTCAATAATCTCTCTAAAATTCGTAAAAAAAAAATCGACATTTTCCGTTGAAAATACTCAATTTTCTAGTAGTGAAAACTATACCTAAGTTGGATCTATATGACATTTGTAACATGTGTTTGTTCATCGTTAATTCTTTTAAATTACATTTCTTCTATGATAAATATTTGTACAGAAAAGTCTCTTTATTTGTGATAAAAAAAACGTGCATACATTCAATCGTTCCCCAATATTATTTCATATAATTTTTCAAAGTGACTTAATAACCGTGATGGATAGGTGATAAATGTATAGAAATATACTCTTTAGCACCTATTTAAGACTTCATTTAGTTTTGTTTTATTTCTTTTTGATCATATATTGAGTGTTTTATACTTATTTTACAGTTTAAACATGTATGGAGTTAGGTTTTATAATTTGGTCGTTCACGTTTATTATGTGCAATTTTTTTAATAAACGTGTTGCTACAAGAGGTGTGCCACAACAATAAGAGTTGATCATAGCTTTTGACAACTTATGAAAAATGTTGGCACTCATAATCTTGAAAAACGGAATCCTTTTCAGTTGAAGTCAATAAATTTTAGAAGAAGAAAAAGAAACATAGCTGACGGAAGCATGAGCTGTTGTATTTTAGTTAGCCGTATAGCATTTGACTTTTGCATTTGGACATTATGTATGTTCCCCTAGTATATCAGTTATTATCTTTTGGTCCCCCTTCTTGTTATATAAGGGTGGACAGTGATTTTAGTCTAGCATCAATTCTAGTAAGCTTTAAAGTTTAATTACTTTATGTTTTATTTTTAATTCAAATATTAAAATATTTTAGTTATTGTTATGTTGCTACAATAACATTTATAACTTTTATATAACGTGATTACTTTTATCTTATTTACATTGAAGTCTTTAATTTACAATTTAGTAATGTTAAGCTAAACGTTGTAGCTTAGGTGTGAGGAAGGTTGGAAGAATAAGTCCACTGTTCTTGGATAGTTGTTTTTGTCATAACAATCTACTCCACTATTAACTATTGGGTTTAATATCTCATGTAGTTACTTTTGACAATATGACACATGTTATTTTACTCATATGAGTTGTACTTAATATGAAGACAACACAAATAGTTTAACTAATAGTGTAATAGAGGTTATAAAGAGCCGCAACAACCTTTATATGTTGAAAAATTATATGGAACAAAAGCAAAGACCAGTACTAAGTCTGTTTTATATTCATTTTGAATATTGTCAGTGAAAGATCTAATCTGAAATTTGAAAGAAAGTCGTTCAATATAATTGAATAGTGGGTGCTAAAAGATATTGCCGCAACAACCCATGTTACATTGTAGAAAGGTTCTACTACAATCTGACATTAAAATTCCAACATGTTTTTGCACCCTTGCATTAATTTGTAGATGAATAACTTGCCAAAACCATACAAAATCTCTAAATGCTCTTAAATGATCGATAAAGTTGATATATTAAAAGGTTGTTTAACAAACGTTAACCAAATAACTTTTTATTCATTACTTATCTCGATTTATCTGTTAAACAAACCAAAAAAATACCAGATGAAAAACATGACAATGACCGAAAGATATTTCGGTTATTATTCAATATATGATACTCCTATCCCCATAACATTTATTTGTTAATAGAAAATTTTATTAATAAACTTATAGTTAACCTGTCACGTTTTGATGATTTTACGTGGGTTTTACCTCCAACATTTTCTCACAACATCTGAAACCCCCTTGGTCAAACTTTTTGTTGTTTGTTCGTCCCCAAATTGGGAAACCCTAGAAAATAGGCAAGAAGAACAATCAACGATGGATGATCCATCGCCGCCGGAATTGAAATCATCCGATCAATCCATCTCTCGTTTCTAGTCAATCACCGTCCTCCGAACAGCCCTTTTCATTTCCGGTTACCACGCATCCACCGTCAAACGACATTCTCCGCCGTCTATGCCGGTGGATCAGTCACTCATCTCTGCAACGCTCCTTCTAAACCTGAACATTTCAATGGTTTGGTCTTCTTTACTTCCAGAAATGTATTTCTCAACAACACTTTCGCTTTCAATTATTAATCCTATCACACGTAGCTTTTTTAACACCTCCAAATTAGACTAATGAAAAGATGCTTATATGTTTGCTTGTTTTGATTTGACAAGTAAAGAAACGAACATAAGATTTTCATCTTTAGGAATGCTTGATATTCCATTATTAATGCTTTTATTTCAACACCCTATCATAGAGATTGGGATTCTTTATCAAAACCATTTGTGGAGAAGATTGGTGTAGAGGTGTAGAGCTTCTTGTTAATATCAGTGGGGCACACTGCATTGGTGTCATCTGACACCAAATAGTGCTTGTGTCAAAATCGTAATACATTTGATGTTTCATTCTAAAGTGTTACAATTCTGACACGAGCACTATACTTGGTGACATACTTGGTGCCATAGCACCAATATCGCGCCCCACTGGTATTAATAAGAAACTCTAGGATGATTTGACTGATAGAAAATCCCGAATTCCATGGTAGATTGTTTATAAGGCATTGATGATGAAAATCTTATGTTCATTTTTATACTCACCAAACCAAAATAAGCAACAGATAAGCATCTTCCCATTATTGTAATTTGTTGAAGTGAAGCATAGTCGTATTTGTTCCTGCATCTTTCTTTGCAAGTCAGTTTTTCACTGTTGGTTTCTTGTTGACTTGATATATGTTCTTGTGTAGTCACTTATATAGTTATATGTTGTATATATAGTTTGTATACCTAAACACATTGTTGCTTTTTTTTTATCAACTCCTATACTAGCAACCCGTTTATAAGACCTGAGGGGGCTGTTTAAATAGTGATGATTGTCTCTTACCGGGTAAGACACATGATGTTATTTACTTTTCTGGCTGAACGAGCTGCTAATGGAGTCAGCCACCAATATGTCATTGACCGGGTCAAATAGTGTTTACAAAAAATGTTGTTATCAACAAGCACTTACTACAAAACACTTGGTAAATTTTTAGTAGCATAGATGGGTGGGTCAATTGACTTCCATAAAGTTCTAAAAATATTTGTTTTTATATTATAAATTATATATATAGAGAGAGAGGAAAGTTCAAATGCGAACTCAAATTTGGTTGTGAACGTGAGAACAAATGAGAGCGCGACACGTGTCTGAATGTAGATTATTCAGACTGAAAAATAATCAAAGAAATATTCAGACTGAATGTAGTATTTATTCAGACCGAATAAGTATTATTCAGACTTATTCGGTCTGGATATTTCTTTGATTATTCAGTCTGAATACGACACGTGTCGCGCTCTCATTTGTTCTCACATTCACAACCAAATTTGAGTTCTCATTTGAATCTGCCCCTATATATATATATATAGGGTTGGGTCCAGGTGAGAAGTGAAGTTATGATGAGAAGTGTAAGAAGGGATCTCCACTATTGGATGTACATTAGGATGAGATGCAACGAGATGAGGTGTACCGAGATGCACCGGATCAACTCCTTTCTAAGACGCAATTCATTCATGGGTGGGTATGAGATTAAAAGTGATCAAGGCTCAGATCTCTTCTTACGCTTCTCACCTTAACTCTTATTCTCACACGATCCCATGCCTATATATATATATATTGTTTTGACCCACAGAGGTTAGCATAGTGTCATTCTTGTTAGGGATTATTAGTTAATGCCTAATTGTTTGGTGGTTGATTATTAATTATTATTTCATTGAAAAATAGAAAGATTTACTACAAGAAATCGTACTTTTGCCGGCAGGTTCCATCAAAGTGCCGGAAAAAAAAACTGCCAACAAAGATTGGTCCCACTATGACTTTGGAATACTTTTTACCGATGAATTCACTTCTTGGTAGAGGTATTTATGCTAGTGGTTGTCATTTTTCACCGGTAAAAGTTCCATTACTAACAACTTTTAGCCGACAATCTTTACCAAGTTACAGCAAAGCTTTCGGGACTTTTGCCCATGCAACCCCCCTCTCCTGCGGGAAAAAGGGTGCACTTTGATTCAATCACAGGCCTGAAAATTCCAAGGTACGTCCTCTTAAGGATTCAATGCCATCATGCAAATTGGATGTAGATGCTCAGAATTATTGTTAGTTTTGTGTTGAATATCGCTATCCTAGTTATAATTTCAACTTATGCTACAAATAGGTTGTTTCATATGCTTTTCAATTTCATGGTGGATGAGTCTGGTCTTCTCTTCACAGCTCTAGTTAGGATTGAGCAATAAAAAAGGGCTGTTTGGTTTGTTTTCCATTAAGTCTTGTATGCATAAAGCTGACTGTGTGGATTAATACATCTGTATGGATTAGGAGAGTTTTTGTTTGGGAGGGTTTTATATATGGGATGAACGTGTTTTTTAATTGGAAATGGTAGGTTTGGAAAAACTTGGCATTATGCATAAAGCCCCCTTTTAAAAGTTTACTGAATAAGCCATATTCTCTGTCATTAAGCCACTATTATACTAAACTGCCATGTATAACTGACTGAATAACCTGTGAGTCACGTTACACTCATTAAGCTACTAACAAACATGCTTAGACACCCCTATAGTAAGTCAATAAACCAGACCAACATCCCTCTTGTTAATAGAATATATAAAATTTAGATAATCCATATATAGACATGTATAATTTTTAAAATATCTTATCCAATGATCATATCGATGTATTTGCAAATGAATCTTTAAAAAGAATATAAGGGTGGTGTTATATGCATTCGTTTTAGGGACAATTCAGGTAAAATCATGTATTAAAATTGTAAAAAGAACGGAGTATTATCTATGCACCCTTTTAGGTTATAAAAAAAAGGTTTTGATGATGGTGAGATTGGAAAAATACAATCTTTTTTTATTTAGAGTTTTGAAAAAATGCAAGTGTTTGTATGTAACGTGGAGGAGTAGGTTATTATAAAGGAAAATTGGACCAAATGATCATTTCACACCTTTAAATTGATTTTTTAACACTTTACCTTATGGGTTTACCTAAATATCACTACTTCCGCAATATCAACTGTGGACCTAGCTAAAAAAAATCAAATTCAACCGGTTTATCGTTGCAATTACGGACATGGGCAGTCGTAATTGCAGATCTATATTGATTTTTTGCCTTCTAGTCAGGTCCGTAATATTACGAAAGTAGTGACGTTTTAATAAAATCGAAAGGAAAATGATTAAAAGACCAATTTAAAGGTGTAAAATGATCATTTAACTAAATATCAGTATTATAAATGGCAATGAGTTAGGAGGACAGAAAGGTAATGATGAGTATAGAGTGTGGAAAGGGATGGTTTTGAAAGCAGGAGCACGCATTACCAAGTATGGTGGGTGAGGGTATAATGGTAAAACCCAGAACCAGCATTGATTTCGGGTTGTCTTTCTGACATATGTACCCCTCCCTCCCTCCCTCTGTACACTCGTAGTTATTGTAAATGTTTAAATACTTTCTTAACTTATTTATCAATCCTTTTTTAAACTCATGCAATAATAATGTCTTTTGTATTGAAAAACAAACACATACTTTATGTGAATCCTAAATCTCATTAACATCCAAAAACATACAATCATATTGTCACTTAAGGGTTGTTTGGTTGGTTTTCCAATAAGTTCTCGATGGATATAATTGTCTGTATATATTAAGAACTTTTTTGTTTGAGATAGTTTTTTTCAAAGATGGAATGAACATGCTTTTTAATTGAGAAAGACAAGTTTGAAAAAAAAAACTTAGTTATCTGTGTAAAGTACCCCCTAGAAGCTTATGGAAAAAACCCACTTTTTATATCATTAAAGCACTACCAAACAATTATGTATATAGTTGACCAAATAAACTACGAGTCTATTTAATCCCATGAAGCTGCTAACGATCAGGCCCTTAGCCTTATACTTTGTTGGACAAACTTCCAGCGAACAAAACGCCACCTTAGTAGTGGTTCCATCATATAAATTTATTCGGGTCTTGTAGAGAATTACTGATATTAAACAAATTATAGACATGATATCTAGATGGTCTTGTGATATTCCAAATAACTTTATTTCGGAGTAACTCTTCCCTTTTGACTATAGGGTTGGGTTTGTGAGAGTGAGAGTTATGGTGAGAAAGGTAATAAAGATCTCCACCTTTGGATCAATCCTAATTGAAAAGAACCACTAGATCAAAACTATTGAAAACTACTAGATCAATTCCCTTCTAAAGCGCAATTCATGGGTTGTTTTGGGTTTAAAATCCATTTTTACACTTTTTACTTTTAACTCTTATTCTCACACGACCATTCGTCTTTGACTATAGTTCTATAAATATACTACTAAACTCTTGGCTAGTGTTATGTTGGCAGCATGTAGCACCAATCTTACTAACTTGTTTGTTGGCAACTCTTAGACATTGGATAAACAAAATTACAGAACCCACTATATCCCACTTGTGGGTGGGATATACGAAAATAAATGGATATTTCTACTAAATTATTGGCGACCGTAATGTCTTACTGGGCAGCATATATGCATAAAGTTTTGGAAATTACATTCTTGGCTCACATACATGCCAAGTATATATTCATTTCATGTGCATGCTATGGACCTCACTCTTTTAGTCGAGGTTCAGTTAAGCCTCTTTTACATCTATTATTAGGGTAGACAATAGGTAATGATGTATCCGTTATCCGTTATCTGTTAGATAAAGGTATAGTTAAAAGAAAAGCTTATCCACTTATCCATTACTCATTTACTTGTGTACCCGACATTTTAGGGAGAAGGATATGCATAAATGGTTTTTCATGATCCATTTACCCATTACTCGTTGTGATATAAATAAAATAAAATTATATATATATATACATACATACATACATGAAGAATCGTGTGAGATTAAGAGATGAGCAGGGATTTGGACTTTGATCACTTTTAATCAAACCCTCCATCCTATGAATTGCACTTTTGACAGGAATTGATCTGTTGCATTTTATTAGTATTGATTTTCAATTAGGAATGATCTAAGAGTGAAGGTCTCTGATACCTTTCTCACTGTAACTTTCATTCTCATTGAAATCCAATCTTATATTCAAAATGAATAGGTTAACAGAATAACCATTATTCTATCCGTTGACAACCTATTTATTTTTTATTTTTTGAATACAGAAGTTAAACAATTGTACAAAGTCCAGTTTTTTCTGCTCGATTTAATCAATTAACCACAAACTAATGAATCCCTTGCCTATGGGCTTGGATTTAAAATTTTGGGCTCGAGTCTCAATCCACTTTTTATTAATTAAATCGGTTGGGCCATCATGGATTATTACATCCAATGTTCAAATAAAAAGTTACATATTCAAATAAAAGTTTTTGATTTAGATTATTATCCAATGTTCTAATTCTAAAAGGCTCCTCAGGGCAGCCATGGTTGTCTATGACGCCATATTTAGCCGGTGGGGCATGTTGTGGCCTTATAAGCAATTTTTGTAAGTTATTATTTGAGTATTTTTATAAAGAAATACTATATTAGATTATTAGTGTTATACTTTTTAGTTTTAATATAGGACATAATTTAATTTGTTCAATATCATAACTTATTGAGTAATAGTAAAAAATAGATATGTATAATATGAAATTGTATAGGGGTGAGGTCAAGAGTGGACCTAGAAAAGAAAGAACAGAAAAAAAATCAATTTGAACTGATAGATTGGAATAATTCAGTGAATATGGTTAAAAACGTAGTTATAACTACCTATTTTTCAAAAGCAAACATCTTTTTCTCTAATTCGTAAATGGAAAATAGGCAAAATTTGAAGCAAAACAAAATATACTAAAAAGTAATCACTTTAGTATCTTTAATTTGACATTTATTTTGATAAAATTTTCCATTCTTTTTTGTGGTTCTCTGGTTCTTTTTTCCAAAGTTCTCTTTTGGTCTTTTTCCCAAGTGTATTCGTGATATACGTATTTGTCATCTTAAGTCACACCTTAAAAAACATTGTTACCTCGTTGTATTCATTTTGGAACAATGATCTCGTTAAAAAAACTTGGTTATTGCTAATTAGAATAAAAACCAAGTCTCCTTCGATTCAAAGCCTAAACTAGTTCTTATTTTGTTCAAAAATATCTTTTATACTGTGGAGTAGTTGAATATCTTTAACAATTTTTTTAAAATTGAGAAATTGAGATTTTGGATAAGTTCCAAGAAATTTTTTGGAATGTAAAATCAAAATTCAATGTCTCTAAAAAAGAATAAATTAAACTCCAATAACCTTTTTTAGAGATTATAATGTCGATTATATTTATTAGAATTTATTTATTTTGAAGAGTTTTTCAAATTTGAAGAATTTTATATTGTATCTCCAAAACATATAAGCACAATATCATCAAAATGAATTCAAGAAATATATTAAACCAAATTGTTAAATATTATGCCCACCATTAAAAGAATTAATGTAAAACATTATTATCATAACTTATGCAATTAAAGAAAAAAAGGTTTAGCGAATGGTTTTCTCAGAAGGGGAGAAGATTATATTACAAAATTGCAGTAGGTAGAAAAGAAAACTTTTTTTTTTCATATTCATGTAATAATGATCCTTAAAATTAAATGTGTATAAAATATTAATAGTATTTGTAAAAATCTACAAAATTAATTTTTCATTTTATAAAAAAAAAATCACCATATTCTATTTTCTCCATTTAAAAATAGGTTTTGTATGATATGTTGAAGCAAAATTTCCAAAAAATCGTTGTTTTAGACAATTTGATGGAATTGAATGGCAAATTCTTTTGATCAAATTCCTTGATGATGCTGATTTAATTAAATGAATTGATTGGATTCTATCAAATTCCATGGTTGATGGATCTGACCATTCCTTACCGCTACCACACCACTATTGTTCACCTTCACAACCGCCACCCCCCCCCATCATGATTATCCTTCTAATGTTGTTGTCACGCTTGCTGCCCTCAACCCCAACCCCCACCTTGACCACTCTACTACTGTATGTTGTCACTATTGCCACCCTCAACCCCTACCCTCCACCACAACCATGTTGCTACTGTCATTGTCATTTTCGCCACCTTCAGCCCCCCCCCCCCCCCCCCCACACACACACACACACACACAAATCCACCACGATGCCACAACAGTCACCATCACAACTGCCACCCACCCGTACCACTCCAACCCACCAACATGCACTATTGTCATAGTCACATTGGCCACCCCCACTATTCCGTCAAACAAAAATAGGGATTTCAATTCTTTCAGAAATTTCATTATATTTTTTACCAACCAAACATGTGGTCAAACTATATTAAATTTCTTTGAAATCAAATTTATTTAATGTTTTCCGGTTCTATTAAATTCCATATTATAAACCAAACACTTCCTCTTAAAAATCTCCATTTCCGGTTTACATATATAAGTGAGTTGAAAACGCCGGTATTTTAAAACTCGGTTCGATCCGGCCGGTCGAACCGAGACCCGGGGAAGAGACCGGGTGAACTACGACCGGGTTTAAGGCTATTTACGGCCTGTTGTGATTGTGACCCGGTCGGGTTTCACAAAAAACCGTTTGAACTGGATTTAAAACCCATCAAAACCCGATTAAAAACCCGTTTTGAATATTTAACTTTAAATTTAAAAGTTGATAACTTTTTAAGCCCTAAATCGTATTCTCATTCAGTTCGGCCGATATCTTCACACACAGCCTGTCAATTTCTTCTATGGACGGAGCTAGGCTTGGGCTAGAGGATTCACTAGCCCACCCTCACATTCAAATTGTTATCATTTTTTGTAAGCCTGATTTTTTTTAAGTTTGTAATCATGTTAGAGGCCCATCCTTTTGAATTTTAAGATGTCTTACATATCTACAATCCAAGTCGAACCCAATAGTAATCAAGTAACCAACATCGCTTCCCCTTCCTGGTTTTCTCGTTCTTGCATGTTGAAGAAGGTTCAATCTATTACGAGCTCACATAGTTGTTGACGTCCCTCGAAGTCGATAAAAAAAAACTTAAAAATTTCTCTAAATAAAGCAAAAAAACTTTAAAAATCTCTTGAAATGCTGGAATTAGGTTCAAAACACATCAAACAATATTGAGCGTTAATAAAAACATGAATACACGTCAATAAAAACGTGTTTTTTGTAATTATTTTTTGTCTATATTATATGGTGGTACCATATAAAAAAATCATTGGGGTCAAACTTTGCCATAATATAATATCATTTATGTACTTTAAGTCCCCTAACAAAATTCCTAGCTTTGTCCCCTAATTTCTTAGGACTGCCAAAACTTTGCCAAAAATTCTTAGGACCGCCCTTGACAAAATTCCTGGCTTTGTCCTCTAATTTCTTCCACAAGTTTTTCGATGTAAAACTTGTTGTTTACGTATTTTTAATATTTTAACTTGTTAACATCAAAATTTTAATATATATATATATATATGTATGCAGAAAAAAAAAATACAAGATAATTATTAAAACCGAGTTGACCGTTCAACCGGTTAAAACCCGAGTTTTAAAACACTAAAAAATGACATTGGGGTTCAAAATTAGTTTTCCCGAAAAACAACACCGTGCACCAACAATTAAAGAAATATAATTGGTCCACGTTTTAGGATCTTGGTATCTTCCCGAAACACTCGGCCCGCATAAACGGGTGGGTCAAACCGACCACATCACCCATGTAAAATCGGGTCCCACCTTCCAAATAGACAATTGGCTACGTACTTCGTGAAGTCAGTAGATCCTGGCCCCACGCACACCGCACCAAGATGGATCATTGTACCTACTCCATTGCCCCATAAAAAAACCCATATCATTTGTCGGTCCAATTGCCACGTGGTGGTCGTTGATTGGATGTATCAAGAATCAAAAAACGCAAAACGTACGAGTTCTCTTTCGGTGTGACGACCGACCACGAATACAAGTGGGTCCCGAAACAGTACAAGGTTCACGTTTCTCATCCTACGTGGCGTCATCATATTGGGTTAAAGCCAATGTTTTTGAAACCGGGTTTTAAGTTGGCCCGGTGTGGTCACCGGATCTCGGGTTAACTGGTTCAACCACCAGGTTAACCGGTTTCAATAATTTCTAATTATTTGTATTTTTTCCATTTTTCTGCGTAAATACATATATATATATAAAAAAAAAAATTTGATGTCTACAAATTCCAACATCAAAAATACACGAACAACAAATTAAATTAATCCAAATAAATTAAAAAACACACATAATAAACATTTTTTAGATTTTTTTTTTCAATTATAATATAAAAACGGGTTAACTGGATTTTTTTTAAAAACCCGAATCAGTTGAAACAGGCCAGTCATATGCATTAACCCGGTTCAACCGACCGGGTTAACCCGAATTTTAAAACATTGGTTAAAGCATGACAACGTGTCTCTCTCTATCTCTCTCTTGCTTTTATGGTCTATCTTCATCATCATACTCGCTTTCTCTTCCCGACGCCAACTTGTACTCCATTACCTTTTTTAAAGAACATAAAAAACAATCATTTTAATTAGTCTATACTACAAATTTGGACCTTATGGTTTGTCATAAATAAAATTTTAGTCCCTACATTTTCAAAGTTATAAGATAACTAATTTAGTTTGTAAAAACATCCTGATTTAGTTTCTTTATTTAACAGTTGTAACAAAATTTCATTAAGAGGGTGTTTGGGATTGCTTATAAAAACAACTTATTGACTTATTACCGGTACCAACACCGGAATAAACATTTTTTAGTGTTTGGAAAAACAATTTATAACGTTGCCAAACTGATGATAAGAAGTTAAACCTTTCTAACTTATGATGAGTTGACAAGGACTTTTGTAGGAAAAACATTAATTGTTTCAAATAAGCAATCCCAAACACCCCTTAAATAAGTGACATTTTCTTTCTTTTTATCGATTTTTTGTCTTTTGCCTAAAAAAATCTCAAAAATCAATTATAAAATCGATTTTGAATAAGTAAAAGACAATTTTTTGATAAAAAGATGAAAATATCCTTTTACTTAGTGGAATATTTCAACGACTGTTAGAGTGAGGACTAAATTTGGATGTTTTTACAAACCACAATAGCAATCTTCTAATTTCAAAACTGTAGGGATGAAAAAGATTGTTAATGAGAAACCACAGGGATCAAATTACAAGTTTACTCTTTTAATTAATATTTTACTGAATAATTTTTTTAGTTTGTTGCAAAATAAGTGTTTTGTTAGTTTCTATTTCTATTATTAAGGGTAAACTTGTCAATTAGTTGATTAAAAAGTGTTATAGTTATGTATTCATAAAATCGTGTGTTTTTCCATCATTAACATTTATATTTGGATGAAGAGAGTATGTGATATTAAGCTGTATAAATGAAAACATTGTTTGTCCGATATCAGTACATTTGCTTTTGGGAAGATAAAATACTACTATATGTTGTAGTATGAGTGATCCAGTTTTATCGGAAGAAATACACTTGTTAGATAAAAATTCTTAGTTGCATAACAATTCTGATATCAAATGAAACAATTTAACAATAAGGGGGCGTTTGGTTCTGTCAAAGGAAAAAAAATGACAGGGAATGAAAAATGGGAATGAATTTTATTCCCCTCGGTTTAATCAGGAATGAAAATTTGGGGCTTATGAAGAAATGAACCAATTATATTAAAGAAAACAAAACAGTTTCTTTTATTAAAATTTCATTAATTACTGCTTATTAACTCCAATCAAACACCCCTAACCAATGCTTTAAAACCCGGGTTTTTAGTTGAACCGGTGTGGTGACCGGGTCACAGGTCAACTCGGTTTCAACAATTCTGCTGTATTTTTTCATTTTTCTGCGTACATATATATATATATATATATATAACCAATAACTTGATGTTTATAAGTTCAAACGTTAAAAATACACAAACAAAAAGATCGACTGGTTAACTGGATTTTTTAACGGGTTTTTTTTTAATTTTAAGTTAAGTTAAGGAGATCGACGGGTTAACCGGATATTTAACTACGGTTTAACCGAGGTCTGGTCACAATGGGGTCACAAGTGGCCAAAAAAGCGATCGTAATTTACTCGGTTTCTTTCTCGAGTTTCGGATCAACCTGGATTTTAAACACTGCCCCTAAGTATATGTTGCATTCGTGGTTTTTGGTTATAATTAATATTTCACATTCAACGAATCGTTGTTTAATATTTAAAAAAGTTTAATTTTATTTTTATGTTTGTTAACCAATAATCATCTCACGCGTGTCGGATTGAGACCGCCCAAAAAGCCGTTATCATTCCCAAAGGATATTTTCAGCCAACTTGTTATGAATGGTCCCTAGACATTAAGTTAACATGCTGTTTTCACACTTACATTTTGTTTATTTTATTTTGATCCGTAATCAAAAATTTATTACAAAATGGTCCTCTTTTCGACCTTTTTAGTCGATTTCAATGGACATGTATTTGATGTAAACTTATAGTACTTAATTCACAAAATAAGATAAAGGAATTCTTTGAATGTTGTAAAATGTTCACCTTTTAGATAACTTTTATTTTGTCTAAAAAAATATATTTATCAATTTAAGATAATTTTTATTTTATGTTATGGTAAATAATATATTGAAATAATATTTGGATCTAGAAAATCAACAACTAATATACAACTCTTCCAATAGAATTTTTTTTTATATAAACTAAGCTACAACCGTGTCTTTGTATTATGGCTTAGAAAAACAGAGAAAATATCTTGCAAACAATTGCGTATTACATTTTCGATTCTATCACCAAGAATTGATTACATAATGCATAATCTAAATTGCACTAAACTAAAATGTTTGTCATTCTCATTTTATCAGAAAATAAAGATGACTTTTTGTTTTCCGTAAATTAATGATTTAACAAGATTGGTATATTCGATCTAAATATAATAAAAATGGATTTGTTTCTTCATTTTACCCAAAAATATAGTTAAGGGGTAAAAACGAAATAGTGAAATAATCAAGGACCATTAGTGTTAAAAACTTCAAAACTTACTTAAAGTTCAACGGCATAATAACATCCCAACTCCTATATAAACCCCCATAACTTCTCCTTCAAACACACAAAATCTCATTCAAACATCTTCAAAAAAACTTCCCATTTCAAACCAAAAAAAAAACCCTTACTTTTTCACATAGTTACTGTGTGTTTTTCTTCAATCCGTTTGCTGTGATCATGGCTGACGAAGTAAATTACCATCATGCCCCCAAAACCGAAGACCATTGCGAAACCCCCACCGTCGTGAAGACAGAGACCGAAGACGTTGAGAAATCGGACCGTGGGTTGTTCGATTATTTCGGAAAGAAAGACGAAAACGAAAAGTGTGAAGAGGCCGAGATCGTATCGGAATACAAAGACGAAAAGAAAGAAGAAAAGACCGAAACCCTCCTTGAGAAACTCCACATATCCGATGGCAGTTCTTCTAGTAGCGTAAGCTTTTCGTTTTTCGTTTTTCGTACAAACCCTTTTACAAAATATTGATTCTTGAAACATCCAAAGTGAGATTATATAAATCCATACGATAAATACTTATGATCAAGATGCTTTTAATGGAAATTATAAGTCACTACAACAAAATTAGGTTTATAAGATATAAAAAATGTTAAAGAATCTTTGAAGCGTCACATAGACTTATTACAAAACTTTTAAACAGAAGACGCTAATATTTGATCTAATAAACTTAATATTAAAATTTTTAAATATATTTGCCGTCCTATAAACTTGATTTTCTTGTAAACGATTATTTTGATCAAGTTTTGGAGTTGATTCTTTATGTTTTTGTACGTTATTTTATATAGTCGAGCGATGACGAATGTGAAGATGGAGAGAAGAAGAAGAAGAAGAAAAAGAAAGACAAAAACTTGAAAGAAAAGGCCGAGGAGAAAGTAGAAGAAATCAAAGAGAAGATCCATGAGAAGATCGAAGAGCACAAGGAGAAGAAAGAAGAGAAGAAGATCGAAGAACACGACACATATGTAGTTCCGGTTGAGAAGTACGATGAAGTGGCGGTGCCACCGTCGTCGCACCACCACGAACCACCACCGCCACCGCCATGTGAAGTTGTTGTCCACCCACCGGAACCAAGCTGTGAACCCGAAGAGAAAAAGGGGTTCATTGAAAAGATCAAGGAGAAACTTCCCGGCGGTCACAAGAAGGCGGAAGACGACTACGCCGCTCCTCCACCACCACCACCGGTGGCGGCAGAACACTACGTAGATGCCGAAAGCGAGCATAAGGAGAAAAAGGGTATTTTTGAAAAGATCAAAGAGAAGCTTCCAGGGTATCATTCAAAGAGTCATGAAGAAGAGAAGAAAGAAAAGGAGTGTGATTAAGCCTAAGAAGAATAAATGGTTTATTTGATTGGTGTTTGTTGTTTTGATTTGCTTTGGCTTTGTGAATGTTTATTGCTTTCTAAGTGTTTTTTTTTTTTCATTTTGAATAAGATTTTTATGTTCTTGGTTAGGGGTATTTCTGTAATTTTTAAAGTGTTTTATGGTAATAATTTGTGTATGGGTCTATGTAGGGTTTTATTTATGATGACTTGTACATAAATTATTATTATGGTTGTATAAACCAACTTTAATATCGTTTTATATTTATTTATTTGATGTTGTGAAACTTATAGAAATATATTGTTTTATTGGTTTTCCACGTTTTAAAGTTCTTATTTGATTCTTTTTGTGAATCGTTGATTGGATGACAAGTACCCTCTATATTTAGCAACTTTGATATAAGTATATGAATTTCAAATTTCATCTTCATTTTATTTCTCTGTCTAAACCAGGTCTTAGAGTCTACCTATTGATTAAAAAGGCCGAAGCAATATAGGAATCTACAAGAGAAGATTAGTAATTAAAAATGTAATCACACAGTCGTAATGACTTGTCTATTGAAATGAAGGGCAAATAGAGATCTCATATACTTTAATTGGTTAAAATGTTTTGAAATGCTTGTTGTTTGCCTTTGATCATTTTACCTTGCTTTTGTGAGACTTTAGGACTTCCGAGTATGTCAAACTAAACAACTTTTAAACGATCCAGAAAATACAAATTTTATGAATCAAATATAATATATGATATCAACAAACAAATAATCCGGAAAATAATGTTGGATAGGAAATAAAACATCAATTACAAAAAGATACTATACAAGAACACAACCAATCCATAACACACGGGATATTAGATCATGGGGTTCCACCACTGGTTTTTGTGATGTTGTTGTCCAAACTCTCAA
This sequence comes from Silybum marianum, assembly GCA_036898165.1. Taxonomy (NCBI): domain Eukaryota; kingdom Viridiplantae; phylum Streptophyta; class Magnoliopsida; order Asterales; family Asteraceae; genus Silybum; species Silybum marianum. The sequence continues at coordinate 52,092,582 of CM072529.1, read as the reverse complement.
ATGTAGTACACACATTTTTAATGCGTCTCATAATAAAATGTGTGTTATTGATAAGAGAACTACTTAATAATTCAATGTAATTTAAATACTAAAAACATGGGTTTTCAAGTTTGTCACACAATTTTCAAGTTTCCAAATTTTTCAGAAAATTGTACGTCGCATTCGTGGAACGGGAGGCACATACGGATGGATTTGTTGCTTGCGGACACTGCAGAAACCTCCTCGTGAACGTCCACAACTTATTTATAAGTTTTAATTGTTTCATTCTTCTATATCACTTTCTTCAATTAAAAAACAACTAATCCCTCTTGATATAACATTTGATAGATTGTTTGTTGCCACTTAACATTTGGTTTCTTCAAGAGCTTCTAAGCGCTTATGCGATGATGATCTTTTACACTCTTCTATGCACCAATCTACAGTTCCACGAAGAGAGTATGGAATAAAAGGCAAGTTGGAAAGCACTCGATACATGGCTTATGGGATTGGTGGAAAGTAATGTACTTAACAGAAAACCAAATATTTCTTTACGTCATTTGTCATGATAGATTTCTATCTGATTCTCTTTTATTGTTATTACTTATAAAAGTCCTTTAAATCAAATCAAACATGTATACTAAGTCTACTCGAAATTAGGGTCTAACTTCTACTTTAAATGATAGATCTACTGTTTCCATGAAAACCTATAACTTCTAACAAAAATATATTTAAGAAAAATGACAAAAGAAGATTTTGAGGGTTTGAGATGGTTTTGGGAGCCCAAAAAGACTTGGGCTGGCCTGTTAATGCCATAGCCTATTAACTTCACCTTCAAGTTTTGGGCTAACTTATGTCATTGGGAACTTGGGATTTGAGAACATAAGTACATAACAAATTAACAATTGGTTAATAGCTTGTGAATAAAATATAACCAATTAAATAAAAAGAATTTATTTTAATATATGTTTTTTGGAATTAGTTCTGACAAAATGTCACAGGCGAATTCTATTGAACTCGCATTTCAACATATAGTTTTTTTTCTTATATTCGATAAAAAAAAAATAGATACATAAATACATACATTATTTGTAATGTTCGATTTTTATCTATCCTGACCAAAACTTCTCTTAAAAAATATAACTTATTTGTTGTCTGTAACAAAAAAAATGTATATGAAATTTATGTTATTGTAAAAGTTACGACATAATTTTGAAATATGTAATTTTTGTCTGGTTTTATGAATTATTATAAAAACATGTCAACAGAAAATAAATGTTTAATTTCTTTTTATTTTCAAGTATGATTTTGAAATCAGTATATAACAATAATAACATAACCTTTTATTCAAAAAAAAAAACAATAATAACATAAACAAAAAGTTGGTGAGATCCATGAGTTTTTTAAATCGTGAAAAAGCTGATAGGTGTCCAAATAATTGAAAATGGGTTTCGAAACCAGTCATGTGCTTTTATTTGTTCCTTTCCTTTTCTTAAAATTTCAAATTATTTATTTAAAAATATCGTATTACATTTTGATAATAAACTTTTAGTACTTCTAAAAATTGCTCCATTATCTCATTCATAGGTTTTAGTTTTAATAACATAATCTGATTCTACATATTTGTAGCGACTTGTTTCATATAAATAAATAAAATTTGATTTATGACTTTCAAATTCATGTTTTAAGCTGTCAATGACTCTTACATAGTTTTAAATGGAATTTTAAGTTAGTGGTTAGCCAGTAAGTTGCTTTGGGTTTTGAGGTGCAATAAATTGTATCAAAGTCCATCATTGTATGATGGGGATGTTGGTACGAACCTCATCAGATATGATGAATCCTCAAATGTGGTGTTTCTAACATCTTAGACAAATCTTATATCGCTGATTAAAAGACTGATGAAAACATCCGGAGTTTAAGTGATGGAGTTTGTAGCAACTCGTCCCACACACACACACACACATATATATATATATAATAAGATTTATAAGTTCTTTATAACCCTCAGCTTGTGGGCTATTAATAGCTTCCAACATATTTTTAAATTGATTTTTTTAAATTATTAGATTATTATGTTTTTTTAAGTATATAATATTTATATACAGCAAATGGAACAAACAAGCTCACACACCATCCTTAACTATGGTGAGATTTGAACCTCCGACCTCCCAGGAGACGAGGGGCTCGCATACCATTAGATTTTGAGGGTATTGCAATATTACTGATTAACTCATAACACACTAACCCATTAAAATAAATCAATTTACTCAATTATTTAATATTTATTAAATTGAAAAATCAATTATTTTGTTATAATTTATTTATTTATACAAACAGATGAAACCAAGTTTGATAAAAAGAAACTAGGTCGAGTACATGAACTAGGTCGGTGGCATGTACATGGGGAAGAACACAATCCAAATCTAGATGAATATTTGTTGCATATGGTACGACACAGGCTTAAAATAATATGTTTTTATTTATTTATTTTAATATAAACAAAATAAATTAAAATAATAATAATTTTATAAACATGAAAAAAAAGTATAAAAAAAGTTGGGAATAATAGTGAGCACATGCCAATGGCCTTAAATTGCAAAGGCAACCAGCAGAATACAACACACAATCAAAGGTCAAATAACACCCACCACCATCACCATGTGGGGTTTCGACCCAAAACAATTAGCCACCACCCACCGACACCTCTCTCAATTATTACCATTTTTATCTTTATTTTATCTATGGTAATTTATAGATTTCATACATATATAAGTATGTATGATTTTTTTAAAATATTCAGTTTGATGATCTAATATTGATAAATAATTTGAGTTATGTTCGTTATTTAAAGGAGTTTAGATATTTGATACCTGTTAAAAACCTAGAAAAAATGTGATATTTAAAACGAGGTCGTAAAATTTGATATATAAAAGATATGTTCCATTTTTACGTATGTTTGAGTCATGCTAGTTGAACATGTTTGCTCCAAAGAGTGAATAATACAATTAGAGGAAATTATTATGACATTTGAAATATTAGCAGAATATATGTCTGATGACTTTGAATGAAATATGTTCAAGAACATGTTTGTTTGTCGTGCTTACAATTGCATTGAATTCAACCTGTGTTGATGGTTTTGATATCATTGACTGCTTCTTGCATTTCTTGGATATTGATGTTTGTTTTACCATTGTGCAATTATCAAGACTAGATCTTATGCTATTCAAACATGTGTGAATGGTAAGGTCATTTGTAGAATAGAAGGTAACAATTTGACTACTGGATCCTCAAAGGCATCTTAAGGGCGTTGGTTAAATCAAACAATGTAGACCCAATATATAACACCAGAAAGTTGTGATTGGAAGCAAAATATATGTAGAGTTTTTATCTACCTCAAGACTCAATAGAGTAAAGAGACTATTTTTAAGAAGACTTAACGTGGGCGCGATGGCCATTCCTTACTGATGAAGTGCCATGAGGGGCTGACACTTGCTAGTTAGTATATGTGGGAGATTGCTAATTATTTAACTTCCATTGCTTCCTTCAGCATTCAACTGTCATTTTTCTTTCTCATATATTGAAAGTTGAAACAAATAGTTGGGTGAATCATCCTATTCAATAGGGGTTAACGAGTGATTCTTACTAATAGTTATCTCTCAATTAAATATGTTATTGAAAAAAAAAATCGATCTATTGTTCGAGGAATTTACTCTAGAAATGATGATGTATGGTATGTATGGCCCGATAAGGATTAATCACATTTGTCCAATCAATCTTTAGTATAAAGATGTACCTTTTGTATAGTTATCTTTTATTTGTAAAACATCCAAATTTGATTCCAAAGTAGTCAGATCTGTTTTCATATATGTCATGATGCTACTGCATATCCGTCTTGTTATGCTCAGAATCAGTCAAATCCTATAGCTTTTGTAGTTTTTACCTCATGTGAAACCAATGAGTCGATGTGTCAAGTGTTTGAATGTAAGTTGTCTATCATATATTTACACACAAAGATTAATCGAACCGACATGCTTATTTCTTACAAAAATATGGCTTTAGCTCATATTGATCATCATAAAAATTGTATATATTCAACTTTCACATTTCAAACTCATATCGCTGATATATTTTACAACTCAACCGTTTTTATTGCCTTCATAATGTCTATTGGATCTTTTATGAGTTATTCCATAGACACATGTTAATAAGTTACCCTAGAGGGTAATGGGTTCATAAATTTTTCTTTTCATTTTCAATAAACAAAACCTATACATATCGATTTTGAAATTAACTCATGAACTTACATACTATAATTCAATTTCTACTATATATAGTTTATTTTTCGCATATTTTTCTTCCTAAAACAATAATAACATATTATCACTTTTTGAACTTTGTACTTTTATATCAATGATAATTATTAACTATTGACTGCTTTTGATATGAACTTTTTTCCGCTCAAAACATATTTGAAATTAATAACAAGTTCAAATTAATTGTTTTGGCCTTCCTCTTTGATCAACGTTACCCCAGGTATAGTCCTACGGGTTGGCATCATAGGGGTACGTTGATCCCACCATAAAGCGATGGTATCAGAATATGGTCTTGTACTGTCATCCCTTACTATGGTCTTAAAATTGTATGATTATGTTTGATTGATTGTAACCCTATGGCCATCATGTTTTCAAAATCAATACATTTATTTTATTTTATTTTTTTGTGTTTCTCAACTGCACTAAAGTTCGACTTATATCTAGACCGAGATCTTCAACAACAAAGATAAATTTGTACTTTTGATATTTTCTCATAAAACTATTCATTTGACTACTTAAAATCTTGATTAAAATTTCTTCCAAAAGCAACGTATAAAATTGACACATTTTGAAAACATATCTTCATAAAAGGCAGTTTTGTGTACAAAATCCCGGTCATAAAAAATAAATATGTTTAGTTTTTTTAGAATATCATTAAAATTAATCAAATACTGTCCAAACAAGGAGTTGCTATAATAAAACTAATTACTAAAATCAATTATAAAATTACCTAAAAATGCTTAACCTTACTTAACTTGTTGAAATTATATTATCATAGTTTTGATTTATAATAAATATTTTCCAAACACCCATAATATCCCCTTTTAAGTCCATTGGTATGCATTTAATTTACTTATCCAGAATGCATTTAATTGGGTTTGGATATATATATATATATATATTTTATAACAAATTTATGGAATTTTCTTCTTCTAACTTTATAGAAAACATAACATATATCTTTTTCTTTTCAAGAAAAGGTATGATAACGTATGACCTCATATGTCATGTACTCATGTTTGGATTAATAAAATAAAAATTTTATACTTCATAAACTTTATTTAAGACAACAAATAGAATAAAAAAACAAAACAAACAAGAGGATTTAAAGATAAAAGTTTCAACAAGAAACATAAACAAGCAACTTCATAAAATCTAGAGAAATATACGACCTAAACAAAAATAAAACCCGAACCAAAATATGGAAAACAAGCACTATAACCCCAATTTAAAGAGCAGACAAGCCAATAATAAAAAAAATATGACTACAGTCTAGTGTCTAAAAAAACAAATGTATTAATTTTGTATAGAACCAGAGCCATTTTAGCAAAGATCAAGACTGCATTCATCCAAGGCCTAAAAGATAAAGCTCGAAATTTTCAAAATTTTAATGTATAATAACAATCTAAAAGATTTATAATATATTTCAATTTTTCAAAATTTTAATGTATTCTACTTTTTATAATCTATAATAAAAGTTTAAAAGGAATATAGTAGTAACATATGCAAAAAAATATTTTTGATTGACTTTATGTCTAAAAATATTAAAACAAATCATTTCATATCAATTGTTTACTAAACATACTTTTGATAATTATTAAAAACCCTATTTTTACATACGAAATCCAAAAAATACCAAAAACAAAAATCCATATATGTATCATTTCATTATCACCTCAACTACCTTTATGTAAGATTTAATAAATTACACGATTGATTTAAAATAACAAGATATAAAGCAATAATAGTAATTATATTAATCAATAATTACGCTTTATATTTTAATTAATTCAGAAAATATTGAAAACAAACAAACAAATCCCACCGAAAAGAGAAGAAAATAAACAACGACCACATGCATTTTGGGAAAAAAATAAATAAAATAAAATAAAAAATCATTATTTTAATTTATATTTTCCCTCTCAAAAACCCTTCACATCAGTCGGTAAGTTCTCATTCTGGACCGCACTTTAAATTTTCTCCCATTACTCTGCACTTTTTCTCCCTCCCTCCATCTCATACTTTACTAAAATTCCTTCTTCTTCTACCTCCGTTCACCGGAATATAATGCCGCGAAATCTCGCGGTTTCCATTGCCGTCGGAGCGTTTCTCATCGCCATTGCCGGCGCCGAAGATCCGTACAGGTTTTTCAACTGGAATGTTACATACGGCGATATCTATCCTCTCGGAGTCCGTCAACAGGTTCATTTTTCATCCTAATTTTTACTTATATTTTCGTGTTTTATAACATTGATTCAATAGGTTTGAAGACGGATCTTGAGTTAGATGTGTTTGATTTGATGAAGTTTGTTGTTAGATCTAAACATGAAATCTGTCTGTGTGTGTGTGCAGGGGATTTTGATTAATGGGCAGTTTCCTGGACCTGATATTCATTCTGTTACAAATGATAATCTCATTATCAACGTCTTCAACAGCTTAGCCGAGCCTTTTCTTATCTCCTGGTAATTTCCTAATTTTAATTGTTTTATTGAACAGTATACAGTTCTTCAGTTCTGAACTTTGAAGTTGCATATAGATATAGTACAGTTTTGAATTTTCGTCTGAATGAAGCAGCAATCAGTAACGATTTAGATTTCAAAATGTGTGAATCAGAAAACTCTCAAAATTTCCGTGAGCTCGATTGTTCATCCTAATACAAATATTTTGTGTTCAATACCTTAAACAATAACCAGAAAGTTTTTTGAATTTGAAAAATGATTTAGTTGACAATAAGAATTGAATCATACATAGCTTTTTGTGGAATATAAGCTGATATATTTAAGAATGTACTTTGATCAAAAGAATCATAGACTAAATGAAGTCCGATTCAGATCTTTTGCCGATTTAGCAAGTTCTGTTTGAGTAATGCTTCAATACCAAGAATCGCAATTTATTCTTATTCTCAGTTTCCAAAGATAGTTGCATCTTAGGTCATTTTTAATCGCAATTGGTTTTTCCTTTTTCCTTTCCTATCTAGTATAGTTAATGTCACACCAGAATGCTACTACATAGTGATAAAAGCATTTCATTCAATAATAATAATAAGTTTTTGCTTGGTTGATAATGAATGCATCTACCACATGTCAATTTACAACTTGGCACAATATTTAAGAGATTCGATATATTATTATCTTTATGGTCGTTATTATTATTATTATTGTTGTTAGTTGTTTAGTTAAATTGATTAACAACATGATTTTTTAAAACTACAAATTCATTTTGTAGCATTGATTCATGAAATGGAAGTTTATCAAGTTTAAGATAAAAATCAATGGCCAATGTTAGATTTATTATAAACCATTTAATAATAATATATTTTATGTTAAAAAGATAGAAGTAGTTGGTGAATTTTAAAGAAGTTACTGAAAAAGTAGTTTCAATTTAGATCAAATATTAAAACTCAAAAAGACCTACCATTTTTAATGGATTTGTTCCAATATGACTTGTTATCGGCTTGTGATCGACAACATTTTATGATTTAATTTTAATCAATCCCTTCTTATCTTAATATATTTTGTAAGGTCACTAAAATTTGATAGTAGTTTGTATTCTAATGAGATGATGTTCTAAAATTATTTCATTTGAATTTATATGCTTTTAGACATAAAAATTATGTGTTCAAATTGTTTAATTTTGTTGTAGAATAACATACAAATTTTCTAACTTTTTAGTCTCCAACTTAAACCCATCTGAATATTTTGGAGGGAAACAGAGTTAAAATTTTAGGTTATGTTTGGTAAAAGTAGCTAATAAGGTACCTTATGACTTATAAGGTAGCTTATTAAAACCTTACTTTTATTAATTTATCAATAAGGTACCTACCTATAAGTTAACTTATGATCATCCAAATATCTACACTGAAAATAAGATACCTTGTAAGGTGACTTATAAGTCATCTTATTTTTATCTAACAATATCCTAGTGTCACGATAACTTATACAAGTTTTCAATTTGGCTTTTTCTTACAAAATTCAGCTAAGGAATTTAAAACATAAATGAGAACTAGTACGTGAAGCAGGTCAGAAACGGTGCTCCTGTGTTTGTCTTTTAACGTCGGTTTGCAAATGCACGTGAATCTTAACAAATACTCGTGTTTCGTGTCCTTTCACCTCCTCCCCTGGGTAAAAAGAGCTATAAATAAAAATTTCCTTAGATATTTTTCTCTTTTTCTTTTTGTTTTTTTCCCTTGTTTAGTAATTAAGTTCACCGCCATTAATTGTTTTGGTTTGTTTTTTTTTTCTCTTATATTTTTATTTCATATTTAATTTTTTTATTAAAAAAAACAAAGGGTGTGAGTTATCCGTGATAAGAATTTAATATTCTATGATCTTTTTTCAAATGTGATTGTTTTCAATTGCAAATATCGTTTTGTTTTCGATCGATTTTAAACACATGATGATTTGTAGGAATGGAATTCAACAAAGAAGGAATTCTTTTGAAGATGGGGTTTATGGCACAACATGTCCAATTCCTCCGGGTAAAAACTTCACGTACATCCTCCAAGTGAAGGATCAGATTGGAAGTTTTTACTACTTTCCTTCTTTAGCGTTCCATAAAGCTGCAGGTGGTTTTGGAGGTATTAGGATCCTAAGCCGTCCTAGAATCCCTGTTCCATTTGATGAACCTGCCGGAGATTATACTGTTCTTATTGGAGATTGGTACAAAGCTAACCACACTGTAAGTAATGTTATGTTATTCTCGCTCGTTTTTATTAATACTCTTTATAACAAAGTTGCTACATTTCAAAAGTCTTTTAATTTACTAAAAGTCAAACGCTAGCCTCATTGGCACCGAACGCTTTGAATTGCTATCGTTTTCAAAGTTATTGCATTAACTGAAGTTTGGTACTTTAGTCAACTTTCGTAGGGCGTAGGGTGTGAAACTCATTATTATTTTGGGCAAAGGGTAACTTTCGCTTCCTTGGCCAATTTAATTTTCTATTTGTATATCTCGTTCAAAGGTAGTGTTTAATAGAGGATAATATATATATATATATATAATACTTCCTATAAATTTTTTGAAGTGTAACTCGACCATTTAAAAAGAGCAAGTCTAAATAAACATGTAACACATAATATATAACATAGAATAACATAGAAAATGTAGTGACATTACACAACTATTTAATATTTGGACATAGGATAAAAATGGTTTGCAAAAAACCTTTAAATTAGTTTAGTTGGATACTAAAAAATATGCTATGTACACTAATATTAAAAAAAACATCTTGATTTTTACCATTTACAATCTCTGTAATCTCTATAAAGTTCAAGAAGAACCTTTGTCCTTGAACGAAAAATTCTTTAGTCTGCTTTCTTAAATTAAAAAAAAATTCTTTAGTGATTATCTTAAAATAAAATATTTGTGATTGATTTGTTACATAAAGTTTTTTTCTTTCTTGAATGACATTTAACTAATAGTTAAAACTCCTTTTTGTAATTATATGTTTTGTTGAACATTACAAATGTTTTTCTGGTAACCCTAAATGTCTTGTATCTATTACACGAGAGACATGAATGTTTATTGTTTAAAACGTTAGTAATAGTAATAAAACAAATGTGTGGATTATAATATGTTGTCTTTCAAATGTTCCCTATTGCTTACTACATCTCGCATTTTATCTCGGGTTAATTTTCACGTATTATTTTGTTTTTTGTTTTGATAATATGTTGATTTTGTTTTCAAAAAATACGTGGACTATGACTAATGTAATAATTATTTTTCAAGCTTTTGTAAAACCAACATTATATTTTGTAAAGTAAAGAAAATTTACATAAACATACTCTTTGACTCTTAATGCTAATGAAAGTTTAATTGTTGGATCCTTATATTGTTATTAACTTTCTTTTGGAACTTGTTAGTTTTTGTAAAAACTTAAGGTTTGTATGAAAATATCAAGCTAACGTTTTACTATTTTTGTTAGACTATTAAATAATTAGGTTAAAAATACATTATACTACGATATTAATTAAAAGCCAGTCGTCGGTAACTAGTGTTCCAATTTTGGGTTTAATGTCACTGGGCCCACTACAGCTGGACGACCTTTACTTTATGGCAATCTTGTCCAAGACTAGAGGACAAATTTAGGGTCCCACTGCCTCAAGTAGATCATCAAAATGAAGAGCCCCAAGAACACTTTGGGACAGTTGGTTCACAGCAATATCTGAAAATTATTGTGCTTTAAGTATACAACCAAATCTTATAGCATGAAATAAACGTGTTTGGTTGGTTTTTTATTAAATTCTGTATGAATAAATTTATCTCTATGAATTAATTTTGTGCATGTAGATCGAAAATGATTTAATTTAGAAGAATTTTTCATAGATGAAATGAATGTGTGTTTTAATCGAGAGGGATATGTGTGGAATTTTTTTGGCTTTCTGTGTAAAGCTCCACCAAGAAGCTTACTGAATAAGTCACTTTCTATATCATTAAGAGCATCTCCAACAACGTCTCTAAAATAGAGAAAATCACATTTTTGTTCTCTAAACTTCTCCAACAGCTTCTCTATCCCATTCTCTAAAATAGAGATTTCTCTAAAATCTCCAAATAGAGGAAATAGAAATGAGTTTTTTATTTATTCCACCAATTAAAATTAAATAAATATCATTTTATTTATATTTTTCTTTAAATTGTGTAGGATTCTAAAATTATAGAATATTTAAATAATATAATCAATGATAAAATCTCTAAAATAAAGAATCTGTTGAAGTTGATTGCAATTCATTTTAGAGATTTTTAGTTTTAGTTTTCTATTATAAAGAAATTATAGAAAAGCCGTTGGAGATGCTCTAAGTTACTATTTAATAGTCATGTATAATTAACTGAATAAGCTGGAGTCTCATTAATCTAAAATGCCAACAAACAAACCCTATCCTTAGTTTCTTTGTAGTGTTATAAAATCTTTAGCAAATAATTAATTTAGTGACTTTTTCAAGCTCAAGACAAAAAGGTTACTATCTTCTATTAAATATCGATTATTATTTCTGAAATAGAAAAGAAAGTATATTTGTAAAAACTGTTATTATCGATTGGTCTACTCACGTTTAAAATAAACAACTAAAGTGTTGGACCATTAGCTTTCCAAATTGTGTTAATTCACATGGGTTGTTTATTGTCGATAATAATAACATAGATTTGGGCCTACGGTAGAATGTTTTAACTAGTGGAAACCCTTTGTAGTTTGTACTATGCAATATGATCCATGTGCAATCTTAGCTGCTTGCTTACTCCACTCACACAATTGACACATTTGTCATTTTGCAACCTTTACATGTGTAGGTTGGTTTATGATTTCACCGACACGATAATTCGATTAATTTAATGTTTTTCATAAATGTCCTGCATATATGTGACATCGTAAGTGTATAAATAACTGTTTCTATGATCGAAGCTAAAACATGTAAAGTGTAAAAAATAAAAAATATATATCTTCAATTATGAGAAACATACTTAAGGAGATGTTTGGAAAAAACTTGATTTTTTACATAAAGCTACTTTTTAGAAACTTACTGAATAAGTCACTCTATATATCATTAAGGCACTGTCAAACAATCATACATAACTAATTGAATAAGTTGTAAGTCTTATTAATTTCATTAAGTTGCTAACAAACAGGCTCTTAGAGGTATATCATAAGCATTAAGCTTTAATCAAATCATTTTTCAGATCCTAAATTCGAAATGATCCCTTTTCGTTATGGATAGAGATTTATTTAAATTATTATTTTTAATTAAAAGGAAGTCGAATTTTGATTTGAGGGGTTTAACCTAGCAAGTTTATTACTTTTATGGATGTAAAATAAGCGTTTATTTATACTTCATTTTTCTATTATTTTTCGAAAATCAATTATTAATGTTTATTTATAAAATATATAATATATAATATTTATATATGATAAATGTAACAAACAAACTTGCACATTCTTAAAAAGTGAGGAGTGAACCTCTAATCTCCTTAGTAAGACAAAGGCTATAATACCGCTAGATGAAAGACAATCAATCAATAATGTTCCTTGACACAATCTGTGTAATAGATGATGTTAAATTGTTTGAATTTATTTACATGTATATATATTATCTGAATTTCAATGACAATAATGCGTCACCTCTATAACTTCATGACATATATTATTTTGCATGATTCATAAACATTTATTTCGATTGTTGCAGACCTTGAGAAGAGTTCTAGATAATGGTCACAGGATACCTTTCCCTGATGGAATTCTTATCAATGGACGTGGTCCAAATGGTGCTTCTTTCAATGTTGAACAAGGTAAAATATTTACACTTGCTTGAACCATAAATAAATAAATAAACTCAAAAGATACAAAGATCATATTTACCAATTCTAGTATCTTGTTTTACTCGAATAAAAATCTAATGTCCCAAAATTCTACTTTTCAATCCTATCCATCAATCACATAGCTAGATCATGGTATCATGTTATTATCAGATTGAGAACCTGAACCTGAACATAAATTTAAATTTAAATAAAGTTATATAAGATAATATTTTATGTTTATTCACATGATTGGATTGGTGGGACATGGAGGGAATAACAATCTTTGAGACAAGATATTTTGAATGATAATAACTTATCACCTTAGCGTATTTATTTTTATGTGGCAAACAGGAAAAACTTACAGGTTAAGAATATCAAATGTGGGATTACAAAACTCCCTCAATTTCCGCATTCAAAACCACAAGATGAAATTGGTAGAGGTGGAAGGAACACACACGGTCCAACAAACGTATTCTTCTTTAGATGTTCATTGTGGGCAATCGTATTCAGTATTGTTCACGGCTGACCAACCAGGTCAAGACTACTATATCGTTGTGTCCTCCCGGTTCACCACACCAATCCTCACTACAACCGGTGTCCTTCACTATGCCAACTCGGCTGGTCAAGTCTCCGGTCCAATCCCAGGTGGACCCACCATTCAAGTCGATTGGTCCCTTAACCAGGCTCGTTCCATCAGGTCCCTTTTTTCATCTCCTCATTTATGTAATCTAATCCGTTTTGGCAAAAATAAGATTTGACTGATATATTATTTTATTTAATACTTATTTTAATTTTAATTAATTATAAGTGACTAATATTTTAAGATGTCTTTTTTGGTCATTTTACATGTTGATCAGCTAGTTTTTACCAAACGTGACTCATTCATCAGCTACATTATCAGTCATCAGCTACCAACATAGCCTTAATACATTGTTCAATTTTCAAAAAGATTAAAATATACATGTTTAAACTGGTCTCACTCCAATTTTTGTGCTCAAATTAAAGTGGCCCATCTGACTTGAAAAGTGGGCCATTTCTACCCTTTTTATTGCAATTTGGGCTGCATGTGGGCCGTCCTGATTTTCTTGAAATTTGGATTTTCTTTGAGGTTGGGCCTTATGTCGCCTGGCCCACAGTTGGTGCGACCCACTCATTTCTGTCTATTCAAGCATGAGGCCTATGTTTTCGAGTTACCCCAGTCTCATTTTAATGGGTATTGGGTAACACTAACAACCATTTACCAAAATTTACCCGGATAAGCGCTTACCGGTAAAATTTAATACTGTAAGTTACTTAACGGGTAAGATTTTAATCTACCAAAATAACATTGTAAGCAACAATTTACCCTGTAAGCACTAACCGTGGTAACTGGTAAGAGCCGTGACTCTCACTTACCGGGTAAGATTTTCGATCATTGCCTTTGCTCTTACCGGATAAGATTCTTGGTCCTTGCCATATTCATCCGGTAAGGTAACATGGCTTGGTAAGCGCTCACCCAGGTAAGTGTTTGGTAAACTGCCCCTAAATCTATATTTGTTGTTTTACCGACTCCGTAAAAATTGGTATAAAATTTGGTGAAAAACAATAAATCTACTCTAATAAACGGGTAACATCAAATCTTACACCAAAATGTAAAATTCTAGGTATATTTCTTTATATCTTTTCCAATAAGTGTAAACGATCAGTGTTACTATTCATTACATCAAATTTGATGTCCCTATTTGAGTGATTTGGTGTTCCTATTAAAAATGATCGTAAAAGAATTAGATCATGGTCATAACACGAACCCATTTTACGGAAATGCAGGACCAATCTTACAGCAAGTGGACCTAGACCAAACCCACAAGGTTCATACCATTATGGTATGATTAACACAAGCAGAACCATCATTATCCAAAGTTCATCTGGCCAAGTTGATGGCAAGCAAAGATATGGACTCAACAGTGTCTCATTCAAACCAGCTGATACTCCCCTCAAACTTGCTGATTATTTCAACATCGGAGGTGTTTTCCGTGTTGGTAGCATATCCGATCGACCCACTGGGGGCGGCCTCTATCAAGATACGTCAGTTATGGGAGCTGATTATAGAGCTTTTGTTGAGATTGTCTTTGAAAACCCGTCTGATATCGTATTGAGTTACCATATTGATGGATACCAATTCTTTGTTGTCGGGTAATCATATAATCAATTGTCTTATTGTGTTTAAAATTTTTTAATCGTTATCTTTGAACATTAAGCTTTTTTATTAGGTCATACGATGCTTTTTCGGCTAATGTGGTTTTTATTTATGATATATAGAATGGATGGAGGACTATGGACTGAAGCTAGCAGGAATGGTTACAACCTTCGAGATGGAGTTGCCCGTAGCACGATCCAGGTACCACGAAACAAAAAGCTTTGCTATGTTTATTCTTTGTTTCGTTTTAAAGCTTTATAGGCAAAACGACAATCTTACTAAAAAAGCATTTGTAAAACCAAACCAAACTGATCCAGTAAATCCCATACAGAGGTAGAGTTAGTGAGGACTCAAATTTGGCTGTGAACGTGAGGACAAATGAGAGCACGACACGTGTCATATTAAGTCTGAATAAGCATTATTCAGACCGAATATTTCTTTGATTATTCAGTCTTAATAATCTACATTCAGACACGTGTCGCGCTCTCATTTGTCCATACGTTCACAACCAAATTTGAGCTCGCATTTGAACTTTCGTCTATATATATATATATATATATATATATATATATATATATATTCTCTCTCTACCCTAAGGGGAAAGATGTAGATGTATCTTTCCACTATCCTAATAATAGCATTTGACATCATAAGTGTTTTAGTCATTAGGCGTAAGAAAATCCAACATAGCATGCATACAAGTGATATTTTGCAACACCCAAGTGGAGTTTTCCTATTTTTTAAACTTCTTTTTTGTAATTATCAAAAAATTTAAAAAAAAAAAGCCAAAAGAATTTAAACTTGCAACCTCTAATACCACATGCTGCAATTATTTTTTGTTAACTTTAAAGAGCAAACATTTAAATTAAATCCGACCTTATGATAACAATAAATGAAGTGATCTAAATCTCGTTTTGTGTGTGTTATAGGTTTACCCAAAATCATGGTCAGCACTATATGTCGGACTTGATAACGTGGGAATGTGGAACGTAAGAACCGAATACTGGGCAAGACAGTACTTAGGAGAACAGTTTTACTTACGTGTTTACACCAACTCAGGGTCTATCAGAGACGAATTCCCTATCCCAAAGAATGCACGGTTGTGTGGGCAGGCGAGCGGCCGCCACACACGACCTCTCTAAAACAACAAGACTTGAAGATCAAGTTTTTAGACCCCCATTTAGCATAATTAAATTTATTTTGGTAAGTTTGTGTAATGTAATTTCTTGTGGTGCTATATAAGCACTACTGAAAATTAAGTTATATGGTAATATTGTATCACTAGAAATGTTTATGACCTTATCTCAAGGTCACATCACAATTCTTTTTCTTACCTTATATTTATATATGAGTGTATTACTTTTTTCTTTTCCTTCTCTATATTTGTAATAAACGAAATGGTAACAAGACTTTTGTGACTCATGTTTTATTACTTCCTTTTTACTTTAATAGAATCAGTGCCGTTTGTTAAAAGCATGATGAGACTCATAACTTATTTAGTTAGTTATACATGACACTTTGGTAGTGACTTAATCATATAAAAAGTGACTTATTCAGTAAGCTTTTTTTGGAAGGGTTATGCTTGGACTAATCCTGGCAAATTGTGACAGTAAAATTTAGCCCTGATAAACTTAATGACCACAATTGTTGTGTATGTTTGGAATTGAACTATGTGCAGATGTTATTTAGTAAGCTTTCTGAGGGTGTTTTATGCAGAAAGCCAAGTTTTTTTCTTCTTCCAAACCTACAACTCCCAATTCAAAAACCAGCTCCTATGTATGAAAAATCCGACCCAAATAAAAACCTTCTCAATGGAGAGCCAAGTTGCCAATATTTAATAACTCCACTTGGCACTTTGGAACACAAGTGGAGAGCCAAGTCAAACTCTACATGTGACTATTTGTAACAAAACAAACTAATCAACACCGGTACTAACCATTCTAATTAAACTGCTAGAGATTCTAATTAAACTGATATAGATTACGGTCAGCTTGGTATTATCGTATCAAATATGCAAACGTGGTACACCCTTCACCCTTGGTAGTACCATACTAGGTACACAAATTACTTTGGTATCAAATTATTTAATTATCTATTAATTATAAAACATAGTTACTGATTTTTAAGATTTGTTTTACCGACTCTTATTTGGGTATTTGAATATTTGCAAGTTTTATTTCTTGCTATTAAAACCTCATAAACATTACATGTATTATCCGCAAACTCAAAATTTAAACAAAATGACAAGTTTTCATATATGTAACTTGAAGTTGGTAAAAAACCAATACCAACATCTACCAATCGAAAAGAGTTGGTACCAAATATAGTTGGTTATTATATGATATACAATTTTACTTACCAATAATTGGTACACAGTATTGAGGAAAACAATTGGTAAGCTGAAGTAGTTACTAAAACCTTATTATATTTCATAACTTTTCTTTTGGCATAGATGTGTTAAAATTTTGAAAGAGGATTGTTATATGCATCTGTTTAATGTCAAAATCAGGTTAATTCATGCATTGAGAATGTAAAAAATGAAGATGCGTGAGAAGGAAATTACTAGGTAGGATGCTGGAGATCTATTGTAACCATTCAATTTCTATTCCAATTCCATATCGATTCAATTGTGTTTTTTTTTAATGTAACTGTTCAATTTCTATTTCTATTTCTATTCCAATTCCATATTGATTCAATTGTGTGTTTATTGTAACCATTCAATTTATATTCCAATTACATATTGATTCAATTTTGTGTTCATGAAACCATCGAGGGTTACATCAAATGATCAACCTTTTCTGCTCGCACCTCTTATTAGAACTTTTGAGGTTCGAAAAATGAAACAACTTCATTTCAACACAAACAGCAAAAGAACTAAATGTAAAGAGTCACGGTCAATCATCCAAGTACAAAAAGCTGATGGTCTTAAATTTGTGGGTTCTTTTGCCAACAAATGTATCCAAGACAAATTAAGTACCGTCTGTATGGATAAAGTTGTTTTGTGCGAATTAATTTGTTTGAAGGTTTTTATTTAGGAAGGTTTTTTTTCATAGATGGAAGGACCGTGCTTTTTTAATAGGGAGGGGCGGGTTTGCAGAAAACTTGGCTTTCTGCATAAAGCCCCCCTCCCCCTAGAAGCTTACTGAATAAGCCACTACTAAACAATCATGTATGGCTACCAAATAAGCCATGAGTCTCATTAAGCAGCTAACAAATAAGCATTAACCAATTTCCAGAAGTTAAAAAAAATGAATAGGTCTAACCAGAAAATTAAAATGAATGTAGTTGATGACCAAAATAAGATCAATTAAGAACTCCATTAAGACAAAGTTTTTAAAGTGTGAAGTCAAAGACAGTGTAGGTTTTGATTGATTGTGGATAAGTGTAGTGTGGCTGGAAATACCTTTCTTCATGGATCAAAGTCTAATTAATCAATCCAGGTTGCACCAACCACCTTAGCCATGAAACTATACGAATCTGCCCATTCGTCAATCTGCAAAATTAATATATATATATATATATATGAAGGTCGTATCTTGGCAGACCATGACTGTTTGACTTTTGAGGTCAGAATAACCATCTTACGGCTTCAAAATTCGTAACAGTTCTTGAGAAAAAAAAAAGAGAAACCTGGGATTGAAATTCTAATCGAACCCAAATCAAGTTTCAATCTAGAAAGTATTGGTTTGACCCTAAAAGTAAAATATGTACGATTCTTTATATATATGGTTGGTTCAGGGAAAACCACATAAACATGAAAAAAATGAGAACATCCTAATAACCATTCATCTGTACGGTATGCAAATGTGCATAGAAGTAATTTTTCCGGCATGCACACGTGCATAGAAACCAAAAAACATTTTCAATTACTTTTATGCATATGTGCAAACCGTAAATGAATGGTCATTACTTATTAGGGTGTTACTCAGTTTTCCCATTTTTTTGTGGTTTTCCCTAAACCAAACCCTATATATACATATATATATAGAGATAGAGAGAGAGGAAAGTTCAAACGAACTCAAATTTGGCTGCGAATGTGAGGACAAATGAGAGTGCGACACGTGTATGACAGTGATTATTCAGACTGAATATAGTATTTATTCAGTTTGAATAATGCTACATTCAGACTGAATAAATACTATATTCAGTCTGAATATGACACATGTCGAGCTCTCATTTGTCCTCACGCATGTTCACAACCAAATTTGAGTTCTCATTTGAACCCACCCCATCAGTACTAATACAGTAATAAAAATTGAAGCCTTAAAATCATACCACTTTCTTCGTGGGGCGTCCAGATCCATGGCCAGCCTTGCAGTCGATTCTGCCAAGAATTGGGTTGGTCTGCGGGCTATTCTCCAAGCTTGTGCACAACACATATTGCATGGTCTAAAAGAATGTATACAGAAACAACTATCAACTATATACTCGCATAGAAAAACATGCAACTCTAGAAATAGCCAGAAATTATCATTATATTCTGTTGCCCAAAACTATTATACATAATAAGAAAATGAACCATGCATTCCCCTTTTGATCCAAATAAATATAATTACTATTGTTTATCCATTGTCTATGTGTGGAAAATTGTTATGTCACAAATTAACACATATGAAGTTAAAAGAATCAAGAAGAGATTAACGAGAAACGAAAAAAGATGGATTGGATGTGAAGCAAGTAATGAAACTATAAGTTGCGTTAATTTCTGAAATACATACCGCCAATAATTTCAAAGTGTGCAAGGGCACAACCCTGTCATCATGATCAGCGGTCAACAACAAAGTGGGAGGATATTGACGAGAATTATCAGTAGAATTCTCCCATGGTCTCCTCACATTATGCAGTGGTGAATACCTGATAAGGTAGAGTGAACTGGTAAGTGCTTACTGGGTAAGTATTTAGTTAACAGATATATGTTATGATCCAATCAGAATTAATATTGCTCACTTGATTAACCAATGGAATTCTTCTTCCTTATCTGAACAGCCATAGTCGGAAGTCCATGCATGACCTAGCAAGAGGAAACAACCCCAAGATAATAAAATCATGACGGAAGTGTAACTATAATTAACTGAAACCATACAGCCAGTCTTACCGATTGTGAACTTGTGAAACCTAAGCATGTCCATAACACCAACATGGGCAAGTGCACAACCGAAGAGATCAGGCCTCTGTGATCATAAAAATTTAAACTTCAATGTGTGTATATATATATATATATATATTAGTAGTAGATGCATCTAGAATTCTAGATATTTGAGCACTCGCATGCAAGCCAATTCGGGTCTGTTTGTTAACAGCTTAATGAGCTTAATGGGACTCACAGCTTATTCGGTCAGCTATACATGGTTATTTGTTAGTGGCTTAATGATATAGAAAGTGATTTATTCAATAAGCTTCTAGGAGGAGCTTTATGCAGAAAGCCAAGTTTTTCCAAACCTGCTCTTCCCAACTAAAAAGCAGGCACCTTCCATCTATGAAAAAACCTTCCCAACAAAGAACTTCCCGATCCATACAGACAGATTAATCCACACAGACAACTTTATCCATAGAGAACTTAGGGCATCTTTGTTAGCAGCTCAATGGGCTTAATGGTACTCGCAACTTATTCGGTTAGCTATAGATCACTGTTTGCTACTGGCTTAACAATATAGATACTGGCTTATTCAGTAAGCTTCTAGGGGGAAGCTTTATGCAGAAGGCCAAGTGTTTTCCAAACCTGCCCATCCCAAACAAAAAACACGCTGCTTCCATCTACGAAAAAACCCTCCAAAACAAAAACCTTCCCAATCCTCATACAGACAGATTAATCCACATTGACAACTTTATACAATAAAGACTTAATGGAAAACCAATCAAACAAACACCTCAGTACCTGATTAATGCAAGCCCCAACTAGGAGACCACCATTGCTTCCACCTTCAATTGCTAACTTTCTTGGCTGGGTGTAACCAGAAGACACAAGATATTCAGCACTAGAAACAAAGTCATCAAAGCAATTCTGCTTTTTTGCAAGAGAACCGTCTTTATGCCATTCTTCTCCATATTCTCCACCACCGCGAATGTTAGCCAGGCAGAAGGCTACACCTAAATGCCTCATGAGTACAATACGACTGACACTAAAATATGGTGTCAGACTAATATTAAATCCACCATATCCATATAATAAGCATGGATGTGATCCATCTAAAACTATATCCTTTCTGGCCACGATGAACATTGGTATCCGAGTACCGTCTTTACTAGGCACAAACACCTGAAAGAAGAAAAGATGTAATCAAGAATAGGCATCAAGATGTTTTATAGTTGGGATTGAGGGACACTGATCTTGCAGAGAAAGACAGAAACCAGCAAAAACCATCCCAAATAAGAAACTTTTTCAATCCATACAGACAGATTAATCCACACAGACAACTTTATTCATACAGAACTTAATGTATTCTTGTTTTGAAGTACTAGAAGGGTACTCATGCAATGCAGCAAGATACATCTTGATTTTAATGTTTTGTTTTATTCTTCGTCTGTGGTTTTGAGAAAACGATAATGTTTTTATTTTTGAATAAAATGTAAATTTCAAGATATCATAAAATTTTGAAAAAATATATATCGATATTAGTATCATATTAACTATTTAAAATTCTCGTTTTTTGTGTAATTTCTTTAATTCAATTTTCTATAATAATTTAATTTAGGTTCCATAACAAAGTAATTTATTTATGGTTTAACAATATTTTTTTATAAATATGATAATTAAGTATTCTGTTAGAACTTAATGATTATCCTAAATATATTCTAGATTTTTTATATTTAAAATGAGATATTTATCCTATATTTGATTATGTTTATCTGCAGTTAGTTACACGAATTAAAAAATGGAGCTTTAATAAGTTGTACTTAAGCACAATTTACCTATAATCTTGAATTTTAAGTAATATGCATCAATAAACAGTACTTAATGCATAAAAAATGGTTTTTAAAAGCTTTTGTCAAATGCTTTATAATACAGTATAGATATAGATATAGCATTTATATTCTTGATGTTAATATACTATATAGGATTTGAAGATGCTCACCTGATTGACATGAAATTCTGTCTGATCAAATCCAGGAACCACAATTTCACGAAATATCTTCAAATCTGGAATCCCACTTTCTAAGTTGCACTGATATATGACACCAGGAGTAAGGAAGCTCGTGAAGGCGATAAAAAATAAGCTATCTTTCCGGCGTGCACTAACGTCATCTACACTGCCGATGCTGATTGGCAAATGATGCAAAAGGGACCCACTTTGTAAATCCCTTAACTGCAAATCGTGTTTGCAATCACTCAAATAACTCACTATAATTTGATTTCCGTTAACAGCAACAGCTGATTCAAGAACATCATTTTCAGCTTGCTGAATGACCTCAGTCCATACGTTTGGTTCCTTCAGATCTACTCGAACCAGCTTGTATTTTGGAGCATCTTTATTGGTCAGAAAGGTGAAAACAGTGTCGTCATTTGCAATAGCTGAATACATTGCTTCAAAATTATCGATAAGCTTAATAAAAGGAAGGCATTTCTTTTCTTTACACCCTTGAATCCCACCAGGCAGAGTAGAGATATCACAGTAATAAAATTTGTTGACAGGATCACAGCCCTCATTAATATAAAGAAGAACAAACTGCACAAAACATGAACATAAATACATAATCAGTTAAAATGGAAAATGAGATGATATATTTTAAATATGGATCTTTTTATCATCAATTATATGTAGCCGAGGGTTGGGTTCCGGTGAGAATGGAAGTTATAGTAAGAAGGGTAAGAACGGCTCTCCATCTTGGATCAACTCTAATTGAAGATCAACACTAATGAAATGCACCGAGATGCACCGGATCAAATCCCCTGAGAAACGCAAGTCATGGGGTGGGGATGAGATTAAAAGTGATCAAGGGTCCAGATCCCTTCTTAAGCTTCTCACCTTAACTCCTACTGTCACACGATCCTTCATCATGTAGCCTATATACACACAAAATAGTAGGACTTCCGGTAAACTTCAACTAGCTTTGAAGTAAAACAACTTAGAAAATCATTTTTAAATTTACACAAAGCAACCCATATTCAAATTTTCAAAAAGTATCATATTTAGAGTGTAGGCAGATATAGCAACTTCATTGAAGCCACTAGCTTCTAGTGGTGGTTGAGAATTTGAACTACAAACTACAACTTCATTGGGATATTCTAATCTTATATTTAGTTCCTTGAAAAACTAAGAGTGAGACTAAAATAAGCAAGCAGTTATTGCTCCATGAGTAGCTTCACAAAAGAATATCAAAATTGTTACCTTCCCATCCTCTGTTACAGAGGCTCCAAGTGTGTACTGAGGATTATCAGGGTTTTCCCAACATAAAATATCCTCGGATTGATCTGTACCCAAGAAATGATAATAAAGCTGATGATCAAGATTCGCGTTTGTCTCTGTTCCAGCATCCAAATTTTCTCCTTCCCTATCAATCACCAATATAAAATGCTATAATGTAACTATATTTAAGAAAATGTAGCAATTAAATTTAAGTATTATATACACTGTAGCTATATAACTTTATAGAATATGCTAGAAAACAACATAAAATTAGCTCTAGAATGTCATTTGCACAGTTGGAAGTTATTTAGACAAATACACATAACAGATAAAACTAATGTAGTTCAAAATTCAAAACATATCATTAGAAGCATTGTTATATGTCATTGGCACTTACTTCGGAGCTGGGTAGCGGCTGTAGAAAAAACCTTTATTATCCTTTGTCCAACTAATACCCGAAAATTTGACCTGTAACAAAGTAGATGAATCATAATTTTTGGTCACAAAAACCACAATTAAATTATACCAATATATGTTGTGTTTTCCATAGATAAAATAGAATAAATGGCAATTATGACTACACATTCTTCCTCATAAGTATCTAACAAATAGATTCACATCCATGCATTGCAAAACTGAACTCCATAAAAGAAGAAGTAACTAAATCATTACTCACCCATGACAAAGTATCAGGCTCAACTTTCTTGTCCTCAATCCGCATTACTTTGACGGTGACCCAATCACTTCCACTTGAACTAAGAGCATATGCCAAATACTTGGCATCCTCACTAACAGCATACGTACTCAATGCCACTGTTCCATCGTCACTTAGTCCATTCGGATCAAGCAAAACCTCTGCCTCTCCATCCAAACTATCCTACAAAACCAACAAACAGTCCCAAAATACTAATATGTCAATTATACTAACTCAAAAACGAAAAGATCACTCCCTCCATACCGAAGAAATAATGGTTTGAGAAGAGAGGAAGAGTGACCTTTGTAATAACGGCCTTCAAGTATATGTATATCATCCTGTTTCACCCATACTAAAATCCAATTACGCCCATTTGTATAGTTAAAGGTAAAATGGGAACCCATGGTAACTTGCAGTTAAAAAATAGAGACGTAAACTGGACCAAAAGGAGAGTATATCTCTTCGATGAAAAGAAGTATTGACCATCACTAAACATGAGAATTTATTATACGACCAGTGCCATTTGGACATTTTTTGACACCAACAAGGTAGAATGTCAAGAGAACTTGCTTCACAAAGAAGTTTCTGGTGAAACTACCCTATCTATACTGTAGTAAACTACTAATCATTAGCATGCCTTACTGCATTAGATCTATTTCACATACCACGAATACTCAAATGAAGGCATAAGCAATCACTTTTTATCGTATTTAAGTTAACTTTAACAAGATATCTAATCTTGGTGCCTTAATTCACAGTATAATTATATCATACCTGCATGTAGAGGACTTTCTGTGGTTGAAGTCCAGTATTATGAAAGTAAAAGTATTTATCAGCTTCTCTAAATGGAGCACCATACTTAGGATAGTCATAGAACTTTGTAAGCTTATCGTGAAGTTTTTCCCTTGTCTCACACTTCTTAAGCACAGATTCAGTCAAATCCACCTGCTTTTTCACAAATTCTTTCACCTCTTCAGAATCTGGATCTTCAAGCCTGAAAAGAAATATTCCATAAGCAAAATATAGATTCCACAATCAGATTTACTACACTCCTCTTCAATCTTTTTAAAAAAAGGAGATGCTTCTTTGACCAACTTTGAAATTAACAATTATTCTAGAGTTTCTAAGAAGACGTTTATCATAATCTTCAAACTTTATAACAAGTAGAACAAAATGAAAATTTCAAATAACTTGAAAACAATTAAGAACTAAAAGAATGATGGTCTTTAACCACGTAACATCCCTATCGATTTAGCATTGAAAGTTTACTTGAAATAACGATAACTTAATCACATGAAGTACTAGAAATAAAAAAAAGGGTTTGTGTTAAGTTCGAAACAAAATC
The DNA here is from genome assembly GCA_036898165.1 of Silybum marianum. Lineage (NCBI taxonomy): Eukaryota > Viridiplantae > Streptophyta > Magnoliopsida > Asterales > Asteraceae > Silybum > Silybum marianum. The sequence goes on along the minus strand of CM072529.1, from coordinate 52,067,450 downwards.
CATATATTCAAGTGTGTTCTTAAAAAGACTATAGGTTTGACATGATCCATATCTGGGCAACGATTACTAGAACTTACAAGTCATAAAAGGTTTAATGTTCAAATTTCAAACAAATAAATTCCACAATTTCACAGTAAAATTATAAATTTGGGCAACGATTACACAAACAGTGTAAAAAAAACCAATTTTGCTTTTAATAGGTAGATAAACAAACAAACAAACAAACTCATACATCCTTTGTTTCCGTTTTCAAACCAGATTTAGAATCAATCATTAGATAAACAAAAAGAAGAAGTAGATGCAATAACATTGTACCATCGATAAGGATCAGGAACAGGGACACCATGGTAGGTATCGAGAACGGATTCATCACGGCGGAATGAAGGATAGTGAAGAGGTTCGTCGAAGAGAGAGAGGGAACCCATTGAAGAGAATAAGCGGAAAGAACGAGGAGAAGGAGGATGAAGTTTGCAGTCCAAGTGTTCGACGTTAATCCTGTTGGGTGGTGATGTTGAGTATTTGAGTCGTCTTAATAAAAGACGCGATGACTTTGCGGTCGTCGTTGGAAGAATGGCGCGCGCGTGGTGAGCACATGATAACATCGCTGGTATGCGGGTGCCTGCCAACATCGATAGTATAAAACGGCAAATTTTGCTTCTTTTGCCCTTATTCTTAATAAATAAATAAATAAATTTATGCTTAAAATATATATCGTTTTTTTTTTTCTTTCAGGATCAGGTTCAAAAGAAAACGTTAAAAAAGGATAAAACTGAAAAAAAATACTGTACGAGCCTTCCATTTGAACGGTATACACTAATGTATACTGGTAATTTGTAACATACATTTATGAATATGCATCGATGCATATGTAATGATAGAAGCATTGGTTCATAGGAACCAAAACTTAACGTTTGTATACATTAGTGCATACCATCCAGATGGAAGGCTCCCAGGATGTTTTTCAGTTTTTTTTTTTTTAGTGTTTTCCCCTAAACCTCTCTCTTATTTTCTATATTCTTATCAAGATTTTGTTCTTGAATTTATTAAAATTAGAGTTTTGGTCAACTCACGTGGGATTGTATGAGAAGAATAGTCAATGTATGATCTTTGACACCTTTAATCTTGAACTAAAAAATAAATTGTGTTTTATACGATAATTGATCTGGTACATTTTATCTTAATGTGCGTTTAAAGATGGAGATTTCCTTTTACACTTTTCATTTTAACTCTCCTTCTCACCGGAACTCAACCTTGGTCGACTATAGTAAGGGTGTTCAAAAAAACGGTCGGTCCAAAAACCCCTAAAAAAAACTCAATCAAAAGCAATCTTACGCATAGTTAATATAAGATTTGGCCAAACCATATATATTGGGTTGGAATGACTTGAATCTAACCCAACATGATTTATTTCTATACTGTAAATTTAATATGATTGTCAAATTCATGATTAATATGTGTAAGTTAGACATTAGATCAACTCATAGTTAACCATATTTAAAGTTATATTACAATCTTAACCGTAATTTTACTTTATTTGTATGAATCTTCAGCTTTTCTTTTTTAAGTTTGTTACCTTGTTTGTATGTTTTAATTGTAAAATAATGTACCTAAGTTTCAATTTGAACAATATAATTTTCTTGCATGTTACTATATCTCTTGCTTATGGATGTGTCCCAAAAGTATCTAACTATCTGATGGTTGTCGGCCTTTTTTGCTTACTCAATGCATTATCGTGGAGCAGAGATGTCTAGACGGATTTGGATTTTTATTTTGTATTGATGACACAAAATAATTGTTATAGTTCAGAATTAAATAAAACTTAGCTAAATAACATTAAATTGATTATAGCTGAGAAATAAATAAAAACTAAGTTATACAAACTATATTTGGTTGACTAATTTATTCATGTATTATGGGTTGGATCTGGGAAAAAAAACGCTTATTCTAATTTAAAAGCATCGTAAGAAATGACATGTCAAGACTTGAACCTAGAACCTTTTCCTTCTGTAAAAATATTTTGCCAATGCTATACATCTTTCTTTTGTTTCATTTGTTCAAAAAAGATTGCACATATCTAATCAATATGGTAGCAATTTCTTTTTACTACGTCGAGACAATGAAGAGGTGACACGTGCTACTGTATGCCCCTTACTAGGTCCGTCCATGTAGAGATGGCCACAAATTAGAAATGGACCATTACAGTCGGGTCGGATCCAAATCAGTCCCTTGAAAATTGGATCACCCAGTCCTATTTAGGTCCAGGCCAAAAATCCTAAGACCAATATATATTTAAAAAATCGGACACATACATAACCAATCCCGCCCGGTCCTAATTTGCCCATATTCAACGGGGTGGCTCGATTTGAGATTAATGCAAATGGCCTCTCTATTCCTGAGGAACAATTACGCTACCATGTTGGGCTGTTATCTCCAAAAGCTTAAAAAAGTTGGAATTAGAGATGGCTAAATTTAGCCCGATAAAACCTGGGATCAAGACCGATTGGGACCGGTAAAGACCAAAAGTGGTATTATTTTGGGTTGTTATCATAACATTTTGACAAGCCGGCATAGACGGTTTATTGTTGTAAGATATGTTGGGCCTTTTATACATTTTGTTTATAATTTTACAAAGTGTAAATTCATATATGATAAACATATGTTTTATACCATTAATGAATAAATAATAATATACAATTTAAATTAAGTTATAAATTAAAATCTAACAAATACAACATTAATTAAAAAGACAAGCAAAATAAAAAAAAATACGGGTTACACCATTGTGTGTCTCATGCTTAATTACGTCCTGGGAAGACACAAGTCTTGAATCATGAAGCACTATCACAACTATTGCGGCAAGCTTTTTCAAACAATCAGTGTAATTTACGTTACAAGAAAAGAATTAAAATAATGTTTTTTATTCTGGTGTCCATGGGTTCCTAAAATTGTAATAAGATGTTATTTTTCTTTAACTACGTCATTGGAAGACATTGTTATTTAAAATGGGTATGCACATTTAGTATCTTGTAATATTTGTTTCTTTTTTCATTTATGAATTTTAAGTTTTTTAAAGGTTCTAAAATAAATATGTTACTTTATTGAATATAAAAAAATTACGATAAATTTCAGGAATTTTTAAAGGGCTTTTCTTGGTTACATGGTTATCTACACATATTGTATTTGTTTGTTGTATACATACAAACATAGTTATGTAGTTTAGGTTACTTATATTTTTCAACTCTTTTAACAACTATTTTAGGACAAATATTTAATTTAAAAAACATATATACTTAAAAAAGTTTTTACAACCTTGAAATGGTGAATTTTCTTGAATTTTTCTAGGCGTCCCTGGACAGATTTTCTGGCCGCCCCTGAACCCACCTCTATGTGTGTGTACATCATTTTGAAATCACCTATGTATATGTGTGTATCATGTGTGTATGTATGTATGTATGTATGTATGTATGTATGTGTGTGTGTGTGACTCATGTTGTAAAATACAATCTTGAACTAGGTTTATGCCCAAGCCTATGATCAAGTTTAGGTTTTGTTTGGATCGAATGATTGATTCTATGAAGTACCAAAAGATTGTGATGAAAAGTAACCAAAAGAGAAATTTAATGGTACTTAGGGAATGGTAGTGTGGGGAGAAGAAGCATTGGGTAGGGAGGGGGGGAGGGGGTGTGGTCCCGTTAAAGGAATTATTTTTAATGGAACGGTTAAAAAGAAAACGTTAAGTGGTCAAAATACCCTCTGACTTAATGGAACCAGTTAGCAGTAGGAGACTTGCTCCATAACAAAATGCAAACTACATGTCCCAAATCCGTACTTTTTAGTTTTAGAGATCCAATCTATAATCTTTTATTAACAACAGTACACCCAAATTGGATTTATAAGGACCACAACAATTTTTCAGCATCCTAATAGACTGATTTAAAAGATTTATGTTATAGAACCAAAAACATTGTCACATCTACTGGCATTGTGACAAGTTTATACAACGCTTTTAAGCGTCTTAACAAGTTCTTTTAGTACACTTTTGATACAAAACTTTACATTATTTATTTTATATGAAAAAAAGTGTCCTGTAAACCTATTTTCTATATAATTCATATCCAGAGTGTGGCACATGAAACAAATCAAACATTTTAACACAGTCTACATCAATAGATCAATCAAATGACGTATGTTAATGTTATGCTAATAATCGTAAATTATGTAGATCGCTCCAAATATCACAAGTTAAAGGGAAGTAGCACGTCAAGTTTAAAATGAAGATTGCATTTCATTTTCGAGTCATTTGCCATGATTTAAATATGTCAATTTTAAGAGTAGAATTTACTTGTTTCGATTAAACTTGTCAACCATGGATGTCAAAGCAACCTAACGACCCTTGATAGATCAACAACTTAATTTGTTTACGTACTCCTATTTAAACCCAACCTCATAGCTCCACACTACTAAAATGGAAGACTTTCACCTACGGACATTTCCATGGTAATCCGTCGTTAAAGGGTGATCCGTCACAAAACCGACACAAAAGTTGGTGACTAAATTGTTGGCGGGTAAATCAAATCAGTGACAGATTACCCAGAAAATTCCTGGGTAATGTGTTGGTATTTTCTTGAAAACATCGGATTTCGTCCGACCCATTAGTATTTCCTGTGTTCACAGAAATTTCACTAGGTGTTATTTTATGGGTGAAAGTCGTTTTTTTTTTTGTAGTGCCACTATGCATGTTCCTTCTTTTATTAATTTGCGTTTGAGCCAAATTAATCCGTATCAATTTTCATTGCAATGCAAGACCCAAAGTGTTATTTCAACATATATATAAAATTTACGGATCCCACAACAATTTTCACACAAAAATTTATTTTTTTGACTCGTAATGAAGACAAACAACCTATTCATTCAATTTAATAATGGCGGTGTTATGGCCAAACCGTAAACCACATCCCATATACAGTTTGCAAATTTTCCTAAACTGCAAACTGCACTAGAAATTTGCATAGTAGTAACTTAAAACCAAAACTAAAAATTAATTAATAATAAATCTTAAATAATCAATAATAGGTTATTATTTTCATATTCACATATGATTATATATATATATATATAGGGTTAGGTTCAAATGAGTTCACAACCAAAAATGAGCCTCTCTATATATATATATATATATATATATATAAATATGGGGTGGTACGATTTGATGACTCAAAAGCGCAAACCATACCACAAAATGCGGTTTGATAAAAATGCAAACCATAAACCATATCGCCAAAGTTCTACTCAACGATTTTTTACAGTGCGTTGTAGACAATTTGTGGGGTTTTAGATGAACACCCCCAAACAAACCAGTAAAGAACAAAAAGAAGGAAAAACAATAGCTCCGTTAGCCAGTTGGCCAGCCTATTGGCTCTAATTAATTTTCAAGTTTCAGTACTTGAACAGTTGAACCAGTAAAGGACCACCAAAATTGGCCCCTTAAACTAGTCTTAGTATTAACCGGTCCCATATATAACAGCCTAACATGTCTATATAAAAATGGATGTTTAATAAGGGACCAACCTGATGGATCGGTTACAACCGGTCCTTACTCGGTTATACATAATTAACGGGTTACCGTCCGGACCTTAACCAGTTGCGGGGCCTACATGCATGGCCACCTCTGGATCGATGAAAACATAAAAACACATCCAACTTTGTGAATATTTGTCCAATATATATGCTTATGTTGTGTGAGATCTTTGTTGAGCCTTGTAATGAACAATAGGATATTGGAAATTACCAAGTTTTGTTTATGTGAAAATTAGGGTTTCAAGCAATTAACGAATAGGGCCAAGGTATCATTACATTTCATATTTATATATAGGCGACGAATATAGCCAATGTACTACAACATTCGACATTTATAGGTAACCGACATTTATATTATATATATACACACACACACACTATATACACCCCTTTCTTTTACAAACACGATAATTAGTATAAACTTACAAACCAATTATCATGTGTTGTTTCACACGTTTGAATATGCAGTTCTTATACGGTCTTGTTTTGTATGCAGTTTTTATACAAAGTTGTTCCATATGTAGAACGTTCAAAACTACTTTTTTCAACCAAACAATCTCGAATGTTTCACATTTAAAACAACGCCGTATAAACATGAGATATGCACAAGCATTGTTTCATACTTATAACTTAACAACACATGAAAACTGACTGATAATTTTGTATGATTTATTTGTTTCATATATATATATATTCGTAAGACTCATGAGATTACATTTGTACGCTACATTGAATTGAAGATTCAAGTGTAAAAAAATGGTATACGAGCGCAGTTTGATCTCACGTGATACCAAGTTTATATAATATATATATATACACACACACTTATAAAGAAAATTTTATCTTAAAAGACTAACTTTCATTATTCATATATCTATATATTATTGGAGTAATTATTTATGATATATATACATACATTGTGACAGAGGGTACAATTAGCTAGCATGATGTTTTTTCATGGAAATCATAAGTGCATATTTGGTTTGGTGGTGTACATTAACTCCATATATATCTTTTGCCCAACATCTTTAATTAACTTGTCCATCTGTAATTTCTTTCTTGTTGGTACAATATATCTTTAAAAGCAGGTGGAGTATCAGCAACTACTATGTATATTTTACCAGCTTTCAAGATTTAATAAAGTCATGGCAGACATGAATCATCATACATTTCCTAATTTTCAACCCCTTTTTTCCTGTATCCCATTAATTCAAATCATATCTTGAATGGTAAAAAAGGACTCTTTTAATCTTCTCTTCTTACTTTTTAACATTCTAGAAACATCATATCACATATATATTCTTTCAAATCTTTAAATTTACACACAAAAAGATCTTAAACAAAACCCACAAGAAAGAAACTCTTGCATCATTCATCAGTGATTATATATATTATTCACAAGTGAATCTAAAAGATACATAGAAAAAGATTGGATTTTTCTACAAATTAAAGTAGGGTTTACTTCTAGCTACTTGCTTGATGAAAGAGTCAAAGGTAGCTTGATGTGTGTTCGTGTATATATATATATATATGTATGTATGTATGTATATTTATGCTTGCTTTTGATGAGCAAATCTTTTTGCAATGAATCATTACATAAAGAAAGAGTACAAAGATGGTATGAATACCCACACAGGTCAAACAAGCATGCATGATTTCTTGAAGATTTCAAGTGCTTTTAACAAGAAGTCAAAGAACAAAAGCATAATATCTCAGAAATTAAAAGACTAGAAGTCATGTTAAGTCAATATCAGAAACACCCATATAGGTCAAACAAGCATGCATGATTTCTTTTAGAGATTTCAAGTGTATCTGATAACTCCAAGAAACACAAGTATTATCACACACAAAAACACACACACACACACACACAAAAAGATAGAAACCATCTTCATGAATCAAGATCAGAAACACCCATAAAGGTCAAACAAACATGCATGATCTTTCAAATATTTGTTCATCTAAGAAAAGAAACACAAAGATCATCTCACACAAAATTAAAGATAAAAAGAAGCCATGCTGAATCAAGATCAGAAACACCCACAAAGATCAAACAAAATAATAATCTCACACAAACATTCACAAACCAGAATGAATCTATATATATATATATAATACAAGATATAGTAATTAATGGTACCTATCTTTTTGGTTTGTATGAGAGCAGATCATCACTGGTGAGAAGTTAACATCATCACGAGGGTTTTACAAAGAGATACCAACAGAGCTCCATTGGCAGTATGCCCACCTCCACCCTTAAACACACACAAAATTCTCCAAACTATATCTTATTCACACACACACACAGGTATCTTCTTCCTTTTCCTTAACACTACACCCTAATTACACCCAACTCAAAGATAGATTCTTTTTCTTTTTCCTATTACAGTTAATTTTGGGCTTTGATAAAAAAGAAAAAGAAAAGTGGAGGTGGACAGAATGCCAAGAAACTCTGTGAGAAACCCTTTATTAAACCACCATGAAAGAGATGGAATTACTTTGAGAGAGATTTAGGAGAGGAAGATGAAGGGGGAAGATGGGATGTATTTATTTAAGATAGATAATGATGATGATGATGAGAGAGAGAGAGAGAGAGAGAGAGAGAGAGAGAGAAGAGACAGCACAGTAAATGTGAGGTAGGGGATGAATAATTGAGAAAGGTGGAAGGTTTTAGTCTTGATAGTAATAGATGTTTCACAGAGCAGCTAGAGAGAGATAAAAGAAAAAAGAGAACAAAATCCTATATGGGTCTTTTTCTTTCTTCTTTGCATCAAATCAATCTCTTATAAAGATTCGTTCAGAGTATAATAAGTGATAGAAACAAGAAACAATATGAAACCCAACTAGCAAAAAGCTCAAAACAAGGGAGAAAATAGAATTTGGGCAACGAAGAAGATATATAATAAAATCTGTTTGATGGGAAAAAAAAACAGCTTTAGGGTACCAAGGAGAAAGAAGGAAAGCTTTTCTCACGCTCCCTTTTTCTATTGTCAATCATGCTTTTCTGCTGGTCTTCTCTTCTATGCTACTATATATATATATATATATATATTTAATTATTTATCTAGTTTTATACATATGAGTCTCAATTTTATCCATACTTTTGTTAACCTAAATTCTAGTATTTTAACATTTAGGACACATCTTCAAAAATGGAAATTAAGCAAATTTTTTGATATTTTAAATTCTTTTTTTTTAATGGAGAAACCGGAAGAAAGAATGTGACTTTTAAATTTGAAGAAACTCCAGAAAAGATTACTATTCGATATAAATAAGGAGTTTGTTTGGTTCGGAACTTCATATTAGGGAATAAAAATGAAAATAAAAATAGGAACGATCAATTTTCATCATCTAATTCAATATGAAATGAAAACTTAGAATGAACTTATTATATTAATATAATACCAAATAATTTTTTTGTTATTTTCAATCCCTATATTTTGCCAAGGAAAGTCGATGTTGTCATTTGGAGAACTATGTTGAACCGGCTCCCAATACTAGAATACTTACAGATCAAAGGAATTGATCTCAACTCAACTCTATATATGTGTAATTTGTAACGATTTTATCGAATCAGTGGAACACTGTTTTCTTGGTAAGGAGTTATGGGAAAACATCTTTAAATGGTGGAACTTAGAGCACTTATCCCATCTTTAAGGAGTTTATTTTCTTAGATGGAGGTATCCGTATTGCGAATCCTTCTAAATGTATTTTGCAAGTTGTTATTTGGATCGTTGCATACTTCTTTGGAGGAGGAGAAGAAATTTTTGTATCTTCAAAGATGTTGTATTGAGCAATAACCTTCTTGGCATAATTCAATCTCGGTCCTTCGGTTGGTTATCTCTAAGGTGCAAGTCTTTCTATAAATCTTGGAATTCTTGGATTGTTTCTCCAAATGTTACCGCGATTTAGCTTTTTCTAGTTCGGTTTTCTTTTCGTTTGGTCCCTTTTGTTTTCCGGGGCCATTGTTGTTTGGTTTTCATGTTGTATTTCACTTTGGTTTTTTGTTTTATAGCACCTTGCTGAGCTTTTTCCTTTAATCTATTGACTTTTCAAAAAAAATATAGTTAATTAATGTTTAATAACTCTAACCGAACACCCCTTAGATATTTAAGATAGAGAAAAAATATATATTATTATATATATTGAACATTTTAATAATATACACTACAAAACAAGTGACTTTTGTTCACAAAAATCATCCAGAGAAGTTTCCGTTGGTAATTAACGACAAATCACCCAGAAAAATGGTTCTGTAGAATTCGATATTTTTTTTGAGAAAATACCAATGGATCATCCTAAGAATCATTGGATAATTTGTCACATATGTGAATTACCCATCAACAATTTACCCACCGACTTTTTGTGAAACTAACACAGGCAAAAGTCTATAGACAAAAAGTTTTCTACTAGTAAACAAAAGACTTTTGTCTACGAACCTTTCCCTGGAAAATCCGTTGCTAAATGATGATTCCTCACAAAACCATGGGTAATTCAAATCAGTGACAGATTACCCAGCGATTCACTTGGTGATTCATTGGTATTTTCTCGAAAAAAACATCGGATTTTACTGAACCACTGTATTTTCTGGGTGATCAGTGGGTAATTACCTATAGAAATTTCTCTGGGTAGTTTTTATGGGTGAAAATAATTTGTTTTGTAGTATTCCTTTTAATAGTGATATATAATATTGATATACGTACAAAATAATTTTGTCTTTGTTCATCTCCATCTCCACTGAAACAACCACCATTCCACATCCCCTTTGCACTGTAACGTAATCATAGGAACCTGTAACCTACAACCCGTTCACATAAATGTGTAACCCGAAAAAACCTTCATCCCCCATCCGTCAAATTAATTCATTGCAATTAGTTCCTCGTTAAATAGTCCCGCCATCATCAATCAATCACCATTCCAGTTCCTCATTAAATCGACAACCCTTTGTAAAAAGTTTTGCTTGGATGATTTGTAGTTGGAAGCTCCTGTAGGCTCTAGCAAGAGTTTTTATTTGGGAAGATGACGAAACCTCTGGCAAAAAAATAAATGTTTCTCAACTAATGACACTCTAACTAACGGTGTTAGGCAAACCACAAAGTGATTTATAGATTTATTAAAAAGTAGATGCCACTTTAAGAGATTTCACTTAACCTCAAGCACCAAATTAAATTGTGGTTTACTCATATTTTTCACGTACAAGCACCACATAATAGAGGAAGTTTCAAATAAAAATTCTTTAATTAGTATAAACCATACAAACTAATCAAATAAGCTATTTATAGAAACTGATGAAATTTTAGTTATTATGATTTTGATATTTATAAAAGATGATTATAGTTCATTTATTATGATTAATATTTTAAATTAGAAAATAATAGACTAGATGGGACAATTAAAAACTTGAAGTTACTTCATATAAAGTTGTACTAATAAGAGGATTAGGATTTATATGTGAACTTTAAGGTCCAAAACGATTATGAAATTAATTCGAGATGGTGCCTTGGTGGCAGGCAAGTGTTGAGATGAGAATTAAGAAAATAATGCATGTGTAATAATTGGTGGAAGTAAATAAATCCCATCATATAATAATATATTTATATAACAAAATCATCAAACTCACCATGCATTACTAATTATAAATCTAAAAGGGAGCACTACTCCATCATCATGTAGTGTAAAGCTTTCTTGAGAATTGCATGGCCATGAATCCTTATCATGTTGTCTAATAATAAAAAAACATAACTTTCTAAAGAATAAATAAAGTCAAATGTTTTACTTTATAATTAAACAAAATAGCTATGATAAAAAAAAATACATTCTTATTTACATATTACGTATGCTTAACGTCATAAAACGCATCAAGTATTATCAAGAAGAAGAAAAATATATATTTTAACAACGTTATAACGTTAATTATGAATTGATGATAACTTTAGTTTTTAGCCTATTCAACGCCAGTTACAGAAATAAAAAAGTTTGTCTAGTAAGATCAAGTTTAAATATATCAAGTAATTAAGTAAAATGATCAGTTATATATATCAGTCATCAACTAGTTTAATTATAAACTAATTTATGAAAGATAGTATGCTTGCTTGATTATAGAAGATGATGTCAAGATGACAGAATACACTTGTGGAGAAGAACATGGGTTGTGTTAATAAATAAAGAGAAAAAGGTCAAAGTGAGTGCATGTTGACTTTAGGGTTCAAAAAAGAATAAGAAGTTAAAAGGTAGGGTTTGTTTGGTTTGGTTTGTTTGTGATAGGGTAATTAATTCACAGTTAAAATCGTAACGAGAGATCGTGTATTTGAATTTCTTAACTTTCGAATTTGGGACCAAGAAAATGATGGTACAACAAACGGAAGGGGTCCATGTAGCTTCTTTAATTGTCTCAAGCCTTGCGGTTCTTTGCTTTATCCAAGTGCATCGTGTTTTAGAGCATCTTTAATATATATTTCATAATTTCTTTAAAATAAAGAATCAGATCTTTAAAACTACTTATATCAAACTCTTAAGAGTTTTTTATTCTAAAAATTACAATATTATTAGACCATTCAATATATTTAATAAAATATTATTTATGTCTTATAAATATTTATTTTATGACTTTTCTTATTGATTGGAACAATAAAAAATCATTATGTTTCTTAAACAATTATTATTAGAGAGTTCTTCAAACTTTAAATAAATAAAAAATCTTTTTTCCTGTTTTTATTTTATTTTAAAGAATTTGTTAAAGAATAAGACAAGCTAAAATGTTTATTTTGAAAACTTGTTAGAAATGTTAAAAGAATTTGTTAAAGAATAAGACAACCTAAAAATGTTTATTTTGAAAACTTGTTAGAAATGTGAAAAGAATTTGTTAAAGAATAAGACAACCTAAAATGCTCATGCTTGAATTTTGTATATGTAACTAGAAACTTTATAAATGTCACGTGAGAATAGTACAAATTCAGATGCATGTTGTTGCATGTACATACATACATACATTTTATATATATAATTATATATGTAGATAAAGGTTCAAATGAGAACTTTGTAAATTTAAAGGAATAAAGAAACACTTGTGGATCACATATGATGTGAGTCCCACATAATATTAAATCATTTCTGATTTAATATTACGTGGGACCCCAATCATATGTGGTCTATAAAGTGTTCCTTTATTCTTTTAAAAATGGATGGTTCTCGTATGATCCCTCTCCTATGTATGTGTATATATATATATATATATAGAGGAGATGTAAATGTAATGTAATGTAATGATGATAGAGGAGGGAGGGAGGAGCATGGAGTGTTTTTGTTTTTTGGGAAAAATAAAAGCAAATAATATGAAGAAGGGAGGGGAGAGTTTCAAGATGGGAATGATGAAGGGGGATGACGATTTTATTACCATCATGGTCATGCCCCCACCCACTACACCTACCTAAGCGTATCAATTCATAACAAATTAAATGTAAATACCAACATCTTCCCCATGTTTTTTTTAAATTAAATAAATAATTAAAACTTGGAATATTTTAACATAAATTATATATTTACTAATATTTTAAAAAGCTCGTCGCACAGCCGTCATGGCGTGTCATGGCACCAAGGTTTGTGTCTTGCGTCACGTTAAACACGTGGTACGTCATGGCCTAATGCGTAATTTTTGTAATTCGATATTTATTTATAATATCTTTTTACGTTTTTAATATCGTATCTACTATTTTTAATATATAATTTAATTTAACTTGGTTATTACTATTAACTCGTCGAGTAATAATACAAAACATATGTTTTTTATACATAATATTGTAAATGAATTTGAAATTTGACGCCGTAAGTCATGCCTTGGCTTCGCCGTGCCTCCCAAGACTTGAGGTTTAGCCTCGCCGCCACGTCACGTCTCACGCCATTTAGAACCTTGATGTTTAAAAATTATTTATTTAAATTTTTTAATATAAATTATATATTTATATTGTTGCAATATTCTTTAATTTATTATTTTAATATTTTAATAATTCTCATATGAAATAATAATAATTTATTCTCATTGTTAAGATTAAATAAAATAATAATTTATTTTTCTTAACATTAAGTTTTTAAAAATTATTTAAATTTAAAAGTTTTTTTTTATATATTTTCTTTATTTTAGATAACATTATACAGAAATTATGGAGCAGTATAAATAACAGAAAAATAGTTTTCGTTATTTTAAATAAGTTATTGAAGATGATAATTTCTCTTTCTTAATATCAAGTTTTTAGAAAATTATTTAAATTTAAAGGTTTAATATATTTTCTATATTTTAGAGAACATTATAGAAAAACTATAGGAGCATTATAAATAACAAAAAGTCAATTTTCGTTATTTTAAAGAAGTTATTGGAGATGCTAAATAAAACAAAATGTGAACTATAAATTTGGTTCATTTGGTTTGTTAAATTTTACAGTTTGAAGTTATACGATGATCATCGTCATTCGAATTTGATCATTTCTAATAACAGCTAAAAAACTCGGTTATAATAAGGAATATTTTCGTCTTTTTAGTAATATTTTTAGTTTTTTATCCAATTAAATCGATATTTTGATTTTTTTACCCAATTAAAAACCACAAGGACTAAAATCAAAATCAAATTTGATTGGATAAAAAACGAAAAGAAATGATAAGAGGACGAAACTTTTTAATAACCATTAAGAAAAGGGACCTAGTCCGAATATTTTAATAAATTATAATGACCATCTTATAATTTTTAAAATAATAAAGATAGAAAATATTATTTTTAATAAACCACAAAGACCAAGTTCGTTGTTTACTCTAAAACAAATGTAGATTTTGAAAATGTTCTAACAAATTTCAAAACAAACCCTCTAAAATTAAAAGAATTTGGAAAAACGCGTGAAATTATTACAATTTAGAAAATTCCACAAAAATAATGACGATAAGAAAGGAATATTTTCTTAATATATTCTTGCTAATTAAAGCTTGAAATTAAATTTTCTAAGATAGGAATAATATGAATTCAAAATGAAAAATTAATTAACATATCCATTTTGATGATACGGTTTCATCTCTTAACCATTTCTTTCAAAGAATCATTGAAATGGTCAGTGATATGTCCAACTTTACAAAATGGTCACAGCGTTAAAAAAGTTTCTAAATCATATCTGTATCATGGGGACCAAATATGTAAATCTGGAAAACACATCCAAACTTGTGGACATATTTTTGCCAATCCAGACCAAATTACATATTTGTTCCTTACAATTACGGACCTGGTTCATAAACTTTTTTTAACATTTTGTCTCTCCGTAAACTACGGACCTGTCACTTTTTGATCTGTGACTATTTTGGTAATTTTAAGAAAGAAATAATTATAAAGTGGAACCACAAGCCAAAAATGTTATAGTTAATTTTCCGTTCAAAATTCAATCATTGATATTATTTTATGATAATTTTTAGAATTGTACCTCAAAGAATCTCAATAAAATCGAAATATTTTACATAAAAATGATGTTAGAGTATTTTAAACAGTTTTTTTTCTTATAAAATTTCAAAATAGACAAGTAGTTTTTCAAATTTGATTATTAAATATATTATACATAACTAAAATATTTAAAATACATTTAATATTTCAATAAACTATAAAACATGTTTTCTAATAAAATAGTAATTTTGAATTAATTTCAAACAAAATTTACTTAAAAATAATAATTTGAAACAATATTTTTATAAAATAATGATTTTCTTTAAAATTGATATAAAATGATACAAAATTCTTTTTACAGAAAATGTTAATAAAGGAAAAAGAAAAGGAATATACGGATTTGATTTAAAGAAGGGAAATTGGCTTAAATGACCAATTTTGATAAATTATTGTATTCAGTGACCATCTCCCTTCTTATTTAACAAAAATAACCAAAACCTCCGTTAAAACAATTGAAACCTCCGTTAAATTAAAGGAGATATCAAAACTACGTCGTTTTGGCCACTTTTAACGGAGATTGGCATGAAAAAATTGAAACCTCCGCTAAATTTAGGAAACCTCCGTTAAAATCTCTCTCTGACACCATTTTGTGGAAAAAAAATTAAATATTTACAATTTTAACCCCTATAATTATGTAATAAATTATTTTAGGTTCCTTACTTTTTAATTTTTTATTTTACACCCTTATTACATTAACATACATTATGGTGTATCAATTAAAACACGTCTAAAAAATACGTTTTTATTTTAACAAGTTACATCATTATAATCGTCTCGTCGATACCTTCGAAATGAGCCCAATATTGAATATTTTTTGATTTAGTTATATTATTATATATTATAATCATATATTAACTTTATATTGTTAACAATTAACAAAATATTAAGAATATGTATTTTAATCGAAAAAGCAAATGATATATCACAAATTAAATAAATAACTATAAGAATATAATGAAAGATTTGGTAATTTTATTAATTTTTTAAATGATTTTAATTTTCTTCGTTAAATGAGCTTCGAGAATACAACGTAAGTATTAACTCAATAATTATTTTAAGTTATTAATATTTAAAATTAGATGTTTATCATGTATTTGATTAAGTTTATCTACGTTAGTTATACGAACTTAAACATGAAACTTTAATAAGTTGTATTTATGCTTAGTTAACTTGTAAACTTGAAAATTAAGTAATTTGACTTTAATTTATTGTACATAATGTTTAAAAAGTTGTCCGTAAGAGTTTATATGAAAATTTTATATTATAGTATAGATAAACGTACAAATTGTAAATATTAAAAACATTTTTTCGTATTATATATTTTAATAAAATATAATATATAATAATATAACTAAATCAAAAAATATTCAATATTGGGCTCATTTCGAAGGTATCGACGAGACGATTATAATGGTGTAACTTGTTAAAATAAAAACGTATTTTTTAGACGTATTTTAATTGATATACCATAATGTATGTTAATGTATTACATAATTATAGGGGTTAAAATTGTAAATATTTGATAAAAATTTCTTCAAAATGGTGTCAGAGGGATTTTTAACGGAGGTTTTAATGGTAATTAACGGAGGTTTAGGGTATTTAACGGAGGTTTAGGATATTTAACGGAGGTTTAGGGTATTTAACGGAGGTTTTGGTTATTTTTGTCAAATGAGGAGAGAGATGGTTATTATGTACAATAATTTTTCTCAAATGGTCATTTCTACCAATTTCCCTTTAAAGAAATGCTTCATGACATGTAGTGGCCTGCGGTGGGTTTTTCTTTAGGGAAATTGGTAGAAATGACCATTTGAGAAAAATTATTGTACATAATAACCATCTCTCTCCTCATTTGACAAAAATAACCAAAACCTCCGTTAAATACCCTAAACCTCCGTTAAATATCCTAAACCTCTGTTAAATACCCTAAACCTCCGTTATGGAGAGAGAGAGAGAGAGAGAGAGATCTAAATTTGAAGAACTCCTAAAATGATTACCATGCAAAAATAATTTTTTTATCATATTCTTACCATTTTTCCGGCAACCACCCTTTTAAAACGCAACTTCCTTTTATCCAACCACCACCATTTTTTCCGGGTTTTAGAAGGGTTGTTGCCGGAAAAAATGGTGGTGGCCGGAAAAAGGAAGGTGGGTTTTAGAAGGGTTTTTGCCGGAAAAAATGGTGGTGGCGGGAAAAAAGAAAGGTGTGTTTTAAAAGGGTGGCGGCCGGAAAAAAGAAAGATGGATTTTAGAAGATGGATGGTGGGGAAGATGGGGTTGAGGTAGCATATGTTAGGTTTTGTTTTTTATTTTAATTTTTTTTCTTAAATAAACTAGGATAGTTTACAAGGGTAGTTAAGTAAATTTGTAATTTTTAAATATTTTAATAATAATTAAAATAGGGATAAGGATATATATGTGAGTTTTTGAGTTTTAGAAGGATATATGCGTAATTTCAAACTTTACAAGGATATATGCGTAATAATGTAAGTTTTTAAGAACCTGTATAAAATTCTCTCTTAATTGTTTATGAGAGAGAAAATAATATTTTATTACATTTATAAATCTAAAAGAAAAATATAATTAATGTTATAGTCTCGATAATAAAGAATGAGTTGTTTATTGAAAGTTTTATATTCTACCATGATCATCGATCACTTCACTGGTTTCGTTATTTGGTTTGAACAATCTAGGTCAGCTCTGATAGCATATAAAAGTTTGAAATAAATTTATTTCCAAACTTTTACAGCTCAAAATCTGAATACAATCTAAAACTTGAAACCCTAAATTTAACAATCGACTATACACATTCTAGAGGATTTCATCTGAAGTAACAAAAATGAAAATTGAAAAAAAAAATGTGATTATATATTTTCATATTTTACACAAATAACCTTTCAAGAATCCACTTCAATACTTCGCTATCCTTTGAGCTTTGACTCGTGAACTCTTATCAGCATAGTCTCTCGGCTTCATCCAAAATGTCAATTAAGCTCCTCATCAAATATAAACCAATGCATTTTACAACATTGCCCTTCAAGTTTATTGAACATTCTTCTGCAAAATACAGATAATGAAATAACCATCCATGACAAGATTGGACATATAATAGATAAACTTCCTACATATACATTAAAAATTACATCAAATTTACTATCTATAAATTACTAAAAATCATGATAGAGTTGTTTATTGAAACCTAGTGAAATCTTGTTATATGGCTGCTGAGATGGTTAAAAGAGTTGTTTATTGAAGGCTAGTTTTATATTCTACTTCATATTTTCTAAAAATATTTATGGGTGGTGAAACACATTCTACATAATCTTGAAGATCTATGGTAGCTTTCTTATATTTTCAAGCTTCAGCTTAAGTTGTTAGTTTAATTATGTTTCAAATTTTAAGTCCCGATAATAGATTATCGTTAAACTTGAATATAAACACAAACACATGTACATTTATTTGTTGAGCATATATAATAATTATATGGAATTACCTCTTATAACAGCCCACATTCCCATAACCCGAATAATTCGTACAACATTTCGCAAACCAATCATCCTTGCTTACCAATTAACTTATGGAACTAAAATGCTTTCTAGTCATAATTTTGATTCATTCAAAAGGACTTAGAAAATAAAATGAACCATCTTTATACATACTTACGTATACATTACTTTTTTTTTTTACAATCATTTCATCATTACCTCTCTCCTCCTTGGTTATTCTCATAATACAAAAAGACATTATCTATCAGTTTATATAGAATGATGCAAACAATTTATCAAGATAGTAAAGAAATTTGTTATTTTTTATATGATTTAAAAGAGATCAAGGTTATATCATATTATGATATTATATCTGTACAGGAATATAAAAGCAAACGTATGGATAAGCCTAGTAAAACTTATAAAAGTGTTGTTATATAAGTTGACATAATCAAGTAAGACTATATATGTTGCAATATTGCTATGGTGCAGCATAAATCTACTGTACTATCTACGGTTAAAGTTAGAGAACAATAAATAAACCTATTATATTATTTTCCTACACCCATGTTATCGGTTTATCTTATGTTTCTAGAGTATTTGTCGATGACGATAAATTATAATCTTATTACGGTTCACACAAAATAATTGTATCATTGGTAAATAGTTACTTCTATGCAAAACTAAATTCGATTCAATGGGGGTATTTGGAGTTCTGGGAGTAAATTTAAAGATATATTGTTATCAATGACCAAGTTATAAATGATTTTTTTTTAAATATTTACCTAATAAATTTCTAGCAATGTTTATAATCTCATGTTGTTTATCGACGATTAATATGGAACATCACTATTCAATTTCAAATCAAATACAGTTGTTAATAAACTGTATTAAACAAAATTTCTACTCAGATTCTCGTATCAACCAAAACAAGCTCTTTGGTGATTTCCCTAATTTGCAAACAACTATAAACAAGCTCTTAAGATTTAGTTTACTCGCATCATTATGGACCAAAGAAATTACCAATTCTAATCAGCAAACACACAAAATTTGTTTATTTTAACCAGATTATGCATTATAACAATATTCGAGAATACGTCTATACTCATTTTTTAAAAACTTGCTACTGATATGGAAACACCTAAACGATAAAGGATCTAGTGATCCAAATAACTATTTGTTATTTTGACAAACGAACAAACAGATTATTTATTGCAATTGATAAAAAATATATCGTGAAAATAACAAAAATAAAGATAAATAGCAAATTAATCAACATGTCTCACAAATACTTAAGAATTAAAACCCAACTACTGAAAAATTAATACTTAGTTAGTTATAAAAATTAAAAGAGAAATTACAAACCGAAACACCAAAAGAGAAATTAAAGGTAGTCGTCTTCTTTCTTCCATTTTGTTTCACAAAGCAAATGGACGGAAAATATAGTTTACTCATAGAAAAATACCCAATATTAGTATTTTGAATTATAGTTTTTGTTCTTATAAATTATATTACGTTGTTGTTTTCATCCTTATGGTTTTAAACTCACTGTTATTTTCATCACTATAATTTATGATTTATTATTGCTTTAGCCCCTCATACTTAATAATACTGAAGTTAATATAAGATAAAAACCAACTATAAATTATATCGATATAAATCAAAATCATAATTTCAAAAAACACGAAGAAGTAGTTTACTCTTTCTTTCTTGTTCAGTTGTTGTTACCCATTTATTTTTTGTTTGGGCCAGCTGTTGTGGGTTATTTTTATTGGATTTGATCACCAAGATATAAGCCTAATAATTCTTTTTATTGGATTTGTCATCCATGACCTATTTTGTATTTAAACAAGTCAGTTCACCCTTTTACCAACTGAGCTACATATCAGAGAAAAATAAATAAATATGACATGTCATTAATTGTACAATACATTTCAAAGCATAAAAATCCTTTCTTGGGATATTTCACATAAGGTTGGATTTGAGAAGGGTCGCTTCCTTTGTTTACAGGCTGAACTACACGTTTGAGGGTCCAAATAAACTTGTTAATTCATCTTTACATTTTTTTGTGAAAAGGGAGATTATAAAACAAAGCGAGACACATACTGTTCGTCTTGGACCAGATCTAGAACCGTTCTCAACAGTTTGTGTAGCCATAATCCTATTGTATTCATTGAAATCTGTTGACTTTGTATACCATCTCATTGTAAATAAACGATCTTATCATAGATCCATTATGGTCTTGAAATTATATAATAATGGAAACAACAACCCTAGTCGCCATCTTTATATCTGGTTTACTTGTAAGTTTTACTGGGTACGCCTTATATACCGCTTTTGGGCAACCTTCTCAACAACTAAGAGATCCATTCGAGGAACATGGGGACTAATTGAAGTAATGAGCCTCCCGATGATGAAAATGCAAATTTTGTTTTTCTTCTAGGCGAATACGATATTGGGATTTTTTCCCGGAACGCTGCTCAATTAATCAAATTAAACCGTCAAAACATAGAAATATATCTATTAAACCACTTACCATTCTAAACTAAATCAAAATGTGAAATTACTGATTTTTTTTACTTACCATTTTACCATTTGTTAAAGATGATTATACAACAAAGTATACATTTACACGACACTATTACTATTTTGTATACATACAAATGTCTTTGAGCAATAAATATTTGGTCAAACAAAGTCCATGATTAAAACACATGCACTTATAACATTCAACTAATTTTTAATTCTAGGACATTATGTTTCCTCTTTCATGCATCACAATTATTGTCATCCACCTAATGTTAATTCTATATTTATTCAAACCAAATCATCAATAAAGAAATTATATATATAATAGTATAATTTATTATTCCGGTTAACAGAAATGGCAAAAAATAATAATTGAAACCGAAATTTAACTTATTCAGTTAATCAAACCGTTTAACCCATTAACTGAATAACCCGAAACCATTTTAGTTCAGGTAAGTTATTCAGTTTTAGATTTTTTATACCCTAAGACCTCAATCACCTAAGTTTCTAAATCTGCAAAACATGAATTCCAATAGCGCAAGTTGGGGTGAGCATCGGAACCTGGCACCCGCCTTTGAATCGGAACAACTCTATAACTATCGGTTCTGGAACTGGAATCTACGTGATTGATTCCGTTTCTTAAAATACGGAACCGATTAGGATTGGTTCCGGTTCTCATTTTTTGGAACCGTTACCCACCGGGAACGATTCCGAGACCGAGTACCCGGTCCTGCTAGGTATCAAAATGGGAACCGACAGTTACCCGCTACTTTTAAATAAAAATCATTTTATATATTTTCCTAATAAAGTTATATTACCTTTTAGTTTAAAGTTAGACGAGTTATGTATGTTTATAATAGACTTAAAATTACATTTTTATCGGATTAACTTTTACCATTTGTTGTATTTATTACTTTAAACTGATACTTTGTAGCTTATAATAAAATTAAAATTACATTTTTTTTTATCATATGTAATGTTAATTTTTTTTTTTTTGAAATCGGGTACCCGGTACCGGAACCAGTTCTAAAATATAAAGAACCAATGTTAACGGTTCCGATTCCGGAATTCCAAGAACCGTATCCAGCTCCATGAAATTGACCGGGTATCCGATTATGCTCACCCCTAAACGCAAGGACCTCACACTTCTTGATTAGCTGGCTGTCAACTAACCTAGAAGTTCGGGCAGTAACGAATGTCTCATTTATGTCTCGAAAAAACCTATCCACTACTTCAAGACTTTAAACTCTTCAAGTATAGAAAATGGTTAGTGAGATTTATTGGGTTTGTTTAATTAAATTAAATTATTTACATAAAGAAAATGAAAAAAAGTTTAAGAATTAAAAAAAAAATGTATTAATGGTAGATAATAATAGAATTCCGAATATATGGGATGAAGGTCTATTTTGGCCTAAAAATGGCGAATCCTTCTTCTTCCTCCATACCCATATATCATAAATAACACCATTTTTGTTCATCCAACAGGGAAGAATACAAAGAGAGAAAAAAACAAGGTTAAATCAGTGGGGCGCCTTTTCTTAGAGGTTCACCCCTCTGATTCTTGTTCAAACTCTGCTCGTTTCTTCCTCATCTTTCACAGAATTCAATTTCATCAGGTACGCATTCAATTCGATTTCATTTTCAATTCGAATAATCAATCAATCGATCAATCATTCATTAACTTCTTCCAATTCGTTTTTTGTATGTTTGAAAATCGCCATTGAAGAGGTGGTATTCGAGATTTGATTTCGATTTCAATTTTGAACCCCCTTTTTTTTCTTCTTCTATGGAGCGATAGAGAAAAAAAAGGGGTTAAAAATGTCGATTCCGGTGGATTGGTCGGATCTACCGCCGGAGTTGCTTGAAACAATCGCGAAGAAACTAAAAATCCATAAGGATTACGTTCGATTCAGAGCTGTTTGTTTAGCATGGCGAATCGCCGCCCCAAAAATTCCTAAACATCTTCCATGTCAACTCCCATGGCTAATGCTTCCTCGAAGAACAAATAATCAGGATCCAAATTCGAACCATCGGAGTTTCATAAGCCTTTCCGATGATAAAATCCATCTCCTTAACCTACCTGAAGATTCCGACAGCCATCGCCGGTGTGGATCTTCACATGGATGGCTAGTGATCCTCGAAGAAACCCCTTCGATTTCCATTTTAAACCCATTAACACAATCTAAACACCAACTTCCACCATTATCATCCTTCCCAAATGTAACCAAATTCGATCCTCGTGAAATTGGGAAAGAATACACCCTCAAAACTTCAGAAGGAGATATTTACACATGTAATTTGAAAGAAATGCGTGATTCTTTCATCAAGAAAGTGATTTTTTCTTCAAGTCCTTCGAATGAAGATATCGATTTCTATGCAGTAGCAATCCTAAATCAAACCGGTGATCTTGCATATTGCAAGAAAGGTGATCGATGTTGGAAATTCATCGAAGATGCCAATTCCTTCTGTGAAGATGTGATCTTTCACAAAGGATATTGTTATGCTGTAAGTAAATATGGAACTATTGCAGTTTGTGATCTTAATGGTTCATCATCGGCTACAGTTTCTTTTATCGAAACCCCACGAGAAATTGGTGGAGATATGCAGTATTTGGTTTCATGGAAGGATGAATTGTTGTTGGTTACTCGATATATGGAAGTGGAGTTCAATATGGATCAAAATAAGCTTGATATCTTGTATAAAACTACTGAATTTCGAGTTTATAAGTTGATATCAAGTGGACCGAAATGGGAAAGTATGAATGGATTGGATATGGATGGATGGGCTTTGTTTTTGGGGGAGAATAGTTCGATTTCGTTTCGTGCTTCTGAGTATCCTGGTTGTAAAGGAAACTGTATATATTTCACGGATGATTACTCGGAATGGAACTACAATGGTGCGAATGGGAGTCATGATTTGGGTATTTATGATTTGGAAAACGGATGTGTTGAACCTTTGCCATGTTATCCCGAAAAGTTCTACCATGGTCGTCGATGGCCTCCTCCCATTTGGATTACTCCAAGTCTACATTAATCATGTAAGTAAGTGTCTACATTCTAACTCTTTCAAGTGAAATATACTAGGCTTGTTTGTTTTATATATATACATATACTATTACTATCAAGTGAAACATACTAGGTTTGTATGATATATATATATATATATATATATGTAGAGGAAAGTTCAAACGATAACTCAAATTTGGTTGTGAATGTGAGGACAAATGAGATTGCGACACGTGTCTGAATGTAGAGAATAATCAAAGAAATATTCAGACTGAATATAGTATATAGTAGTCTGAAGCATTATTGAGACCGAATAAATACTATATTCAGTCTGAATATTTCTTTGATTATTCGGTCTGAATACAGTATTATTCAGTCTGAATATGACACGTGTGGCGCTCTCATTTGTCCTCACGTTCACAACCAAATTTGAGTTCTCATTTGAACCCGCCCCTATATATATATATAGGGTCAAGTATAGGGGAAAACCTCAAAAAAAGTTTTGAAGCCATCCAGGATAATTTGTAACATGCATTTGTGGATATGCATAATATGCACTTGTGCATACCGTCTATACACAAATGCATACCATCCGGATGTAGTAGTGCTTTCTTCAGTATTTTTTTTGAGGTTTTCCTGAGCCTCCCTCTCTCGCTCTCTCTCTCTCTCTATATATATATATATATATTATTACTATCAGTGTGGTTATGCTATACTCTTTTTAGATAGTGGACATGTTTAATTGTATACACCGCTTTTGAGTGAAATGTAGTGGGTTTGTTTGATTTACATATACCTTTACCTTTTTACTATCACGCTGGTCTAAGAAATAACTGCTATACCCTTTTAGACAGAGGACATTTTTGTGTACATTCTAACCCCAGACACTAATTTTGAGTGAAATATATTGGGTTTGATTGATTTATATTTACCTTTGATGTCAGGGTGGTCACAAAAACAACTGTTATACCCTTTTAGGACATGTATGTCTACATTCCAACTCTGGAAACTGTTTTCAAGTGGGATATACTGGGTTTGTTTAATTTATATATATATATACCTTTACTTGCATTAAAACTCGTTATGAAGGGCGGCTTTCTCTTTGGTTGCAGGCGTAGGTGGTTCAGTTCAACGAGGAGTTTGTGAAGTACAAGTGTCGATTATTAGAAGGTTTGATCGCTTTTTCTGGGATAAAGCTCGGGGGTTTTGTAAGTAATGACACAACATAATACAACCATACCTTAAGTTGCATGTTGAAAGTCGACGACATTCATTCCGAGTGAAACGCTCCTCAGCTTTGTTTGTTATTTGTACGATATATAAAATTATGATCGTTTTTTGAAAATGGATTTTTTTTAGTTTTCTTTCTTTCTTCTATTAGTAGTTGCTTGATGTTTTATGCTCAAAAGCATCCATGAAGATATAAAAAGTTCTCAAATACCCCTTCTTATATTCGATATAACGTTATCCCGTGTGAAGTATAATGATATAACGCCTTATATAAAAAAACGTTACCGTGATGTTTTATATATAGCTCGATAATAGGAAGTGAAGTCGAGAGAAATGGAGCATTTCCAACAGATTCTGTAAAAGTTTTCTAAAATGGAGAACACAGATGAAAATCTCTAAAAAAAAGTTGCATTCAACTCCAACAGAATCTTCATTTTGAAGATTACGTCATTAATTATATTATTAAAGTAGTTCATACGTTTAATTGAATATTATTTATCCCTCATAAATATTTCATTTCGTCGACACCCATGGTTACAGAAAAACAATAATAAATGTATTAAATATGATATAAAAGTTGTATTAAAAATAAGAGTAAGTCACCAGTTCCATCCATGTATTTTAGTGATTTTAACAGGTTGAGTCCTCATAGTTTGTTTCGCTAAAACGGTTTGAGCCTTCATGGTTTATTTTTAATCATTGGGAGTATATGATGGGAACCATATTGCCCTAATCTATCTTATAGAACACTCCGTCTTCAAACCCTATTTTCAGATGAAATATGAGTTTATTTGGTTTGGTTTGGTTCGTATTGCGTTAATCTAGAATTAGATTACAAGAAAAACAATGTGACTTCATTACAATATATATGCATGCACCAAGATGCCCTAAATGCATTGTTTGTAAGATATACAACGTTACAGTTTTTGATGATGAAATTTTGTGCTTTCTTTTACAAAAGTTGTTTAATGTTTAATGTTGTATGTACCTTGGGTACATCTTTCCCTCTCCTCAAAGCAATATCCATGAAGATTTAGAGACTCCGGACAGGGTTCTCAAATAGCCTTCTTATATTCAAATGTGTACAAAAATAACGTCATCATTTTGACGATCTTTCAAAAGATATAACTGTATATTAGACGCTTATTCTAAAGCTACATCACCGTCTTCACGATTCTCTATGATGAAATTGATGAAAAAACTACAGAATATTGTTGATAAAAATATTTATTAGCATCTTAAAAAAATAAACACCGAAAGGTTATATCTGTTATGCACATTATTATTTGGCCCAAATGGCGTAACATTATGCCATGTGAAGTATGGTGACATCACACTTGTACAAAAATATTAAAATAACGTTGTTATATGCATTTCTCATTACATTGAGCAAGATATGAAATTAAGAAGTACGACCGCAAGAATATGCAGAAACAAACTTTATTTTTGGTCTATAGAGTTACATTTCATATGATTCTTTTGAAAAGTGGCAAATGAAACTTAATAAAATCAAAGATCTATTAAATTTCATCTTCAAAGAGTATGTCGGATTCAAAATATTTTTTCGAATTTAAAATCAGGCTTCAAAAATTCAGGGAATGGACAACAACAATCATTTTCTCATCAATCTCGAAACCACCACAAGTGATTCGTTTGCATTTTTTATCACTACGAAAACACCTATATTATGACGTCAAAATCTGCAAGTCACTCAGGTAAACATTCATAGATTTTATAAATCTTAGACAAACGTAAAAAGTTAAGAATTTATACAAGTTATCCTTAATGGTATCAGAGCAAATTAAATTTTATTTAACTTACCCTAATACCATGTTGAATAACATAATATTATTCTCAACACATCTAATGCATATACACCATGGTATATTAGGTAGCAACATTTCTTTTCTTCCACCTATGTGGGATCAGGAATTAACATGACTGTGGTGAAAACTGAAAAGTAGTATACATATCATATTCCATCAAAATCTATACGATTTATATTCTCTTTAAAGATCAATCATCTTTCCAAATTACCAGGATAATTGATACCAATTTTGAATACCGTTGTATCGAGCAATTGGATTCAGAGATCCTCTATCGAATATTTTATCATCGCATCTCAATGTTTATCACCTGCATCACAGTGTCATTGTTTCGAACAATATAAATTCGACCGGTTTGAGAAGGGGAAGAAATAGTGGCGACCATAAAACTAATAAATTGATGATCACTCGTAAGAAGTTGAATAAAAATCATTTTGAAAGTTTTATTTATTCATATGCAAAATTATATTTAGAATTTATATTTTTGGTATGGAAGGATTATTTGGATCAAAATCGATAATGTTTAGATGCTATTAGTTTTTGTTATACATATTGTCCTTTTTAATTGCTAATGTCATTCTTTATGTTGTTTTTTTAAATATATATGATAAATGATTTGGTTTCTATATACTTAGTTTTGCAAACAACAATGGCTAGACACCAAATTTATAATTTACTTAAAAAAACAAAAATGTTGGAAAATTAAAAAATATTGCTTTGGTTCTTATCTAACATAATAATGAATTTTTTTTTTAAATCAATATAACAAACCTTCACATCTTCATGTCTACATGCCAACTTATAGGCAAAATCAAATGAAAGCTAGATTTGATCATTTATGTATTTAATCTTAAGTGTAAATTACTTTATTGTACGTATTTTATGTTTTTAGTTTAAACATTCGATCTTGCTGATAGTATGGCATGACACCAAAAGTTTGAGGGATCTAAGTGCAATGTTCAGGTTCTTGGCAACCACCACAAGGTTTTATATGCATTCTTCGTATTATTACGAAAGCACGAAAATCCTTAACTCAAGCAAATACACATATATGTCTTGAACCATTAACAAAAGTTACCTAAACGAGCATAAAACAAAAAAAGAGTTAAGAATATATACTAATTATTCCACATGGTATCAGAGCAGGTTATTTTTTTTACTTAACCAACCTTGACACCATGTTAAATAACATAATATTAATCTCAACACATTTAGTGCATATTCACCATTTGTATATTAGGTAGCATCATTTCTTTTCTTCCACCTATGTGGGATCATGAACTAGCCTACTTTAGTGAAAAATATTAATACACTTTTTTTATCAAAATCTAGCTACATGATTTATCTTCCTTGTAGGTCATTCATTCAAGCTATTAAGATAATTGATATCGAGTTCGAATATGTTTTTTTGGTGATGATGCATCTGGATTCGTTATATTTAGTCTTCGAAGTGAGATTTGTCCCACATAAAAAGAAGGAAACATATATTAGTTGACAAAAGATAGCAGTAACACATTGTGTGTGCAATTTCTTTACCAGGTTTATGTTTTTAGCATGAACGGATTATTTTAGATCAAAATCAATGATGTTTACTACTAATTTTTGTACTAAACTACTTCAATTTTTTTGTCGTCGTTTTTGAGCACATTGTGAGGATTGTTTTTGCTTCTATAAACTTAGTTAACAAAATATTAATTGAAGATGGTAAAATATACGAGTTTAATGGATAAAATAACGTGGGATACTAGGTGGCAACATTTCTTTTTCTTTGACCAACGTGAGATTAGGAACTTACATGTTTTAGTGAAACTATTATATATCTTTTTCTATCAAAATATATACGATTTATCATGTCGTGGTAAGCCATTCATCTGTCCAATGTAACGGTATAAATGATCCCAAGTTTGAACACAATTATTTGATGACAATGTAATTGAATTTGAAGATCCTCCATGAAGTACTTTATCACCCGCAACACATTAAAAACACGGTTTTCTGACACCTAAATCCTTAACTCACTCGGGCTGTCAGGCATAAATTTTCTTAATCATTTTTGTAAAAATGACATTTCTAGATAAACACAAAAAGTTAAGATTTTATATAAATTATCCTTCATGGTATCAGAGCCATTTAATTTTTTTATCTAATTGACCTTGACACCATGCTAGATAACATAATATTAATCTCAACATATAAAATACAAATACACAATGGTATATATGGCACCAACTTTTCTTTTCTTCAACCTATATGGGATTAGAAACTAGCATGATTTAGGTGAAAATAATTATATATCTTCTTCCATTAAAACCTACATGATCAATCTTTTGATAGTAGGTCATTCATCCTTCCATTCTACTTGGATAAATGATACCAAGTTCCAATTACAATTATTTAGCGACAATGTGATTGAATGTTAATTAAAGACGGTAAACCGTACAAATTAGATGTATTAATCATGGCGTGTAGCTCAGTTGACAAATGAACGAGACAAATTTACCCAAATATAAGATATATCACCCGCAACACATTAAAAACACCGGTTTTCTGACACCTAAATCCTTAACTCACTCGGGTTAATTTCCATAAATTTTCTTAATCATTTTTGTAAAAGTGACATTTCTAGATAAACACAAAAAGTTAAGATTTTATATAAATTATCCTACATGGTATCAGAGCCCTTTAAATTTTTATTTAATTGACCTTGACACCATGCTAGATAACATAATATTAATCTCAACATATCAAGTACAAATACACCATGGTATATATGGCACCAACATTTCTTTTCTTCAACCTATGTGGGATTAGAAACTAGCATGATTTAGTGAAAATAATTATATATCTTCTTCCATTAAAACCTACATGATCAATCAATCTTTTGATAGTAGGTCATTCATCCTTTGATTCTACCTGGATAACTGATACCAAGTTCCAATTACGATTATTTAGCGACGTACATTGAATGTTAATTAAAGACGATAAAACGTACGAAATAGATGTATTAATTAATGGCGTGTAGCTCAGTTGACAAATGGACGGGGCGAATTTACCCAAATATAAGATATGTCATGGGTTCGATCCCCCTCCCCCCTCAGACGACTAGCCTCAACCACTTGAGTGAGCCAAAAAAAATACCCCTTCACATTGATGCCTTTAGAAACAAGCTTCGTGTTAGATTGGTTTAGGTTACTGATAATCAACTTTGTGCTTAAATAAATAATTTATAATGTACAATAATTTTAGTTTGGTTCTACCTAGCATTATTTTTTAACTATTTATCTTTTGAATTTCATAAATAATAAATGTGTTAAGTATAATTATTACAAATATATTGTTAAAAATAATTTTAATTTTTGAATAAAAACGATTTCAATTTTGTAAGAGCATCTCCAACAACTTCTCTATAATGAAGAAAATGAGGATTTTAAACAAACATTTTGCTCCAACGGTTTCCCCATAATTATCTCCAAAATATAGAAAATACGAGAGAGAATGGTTTTTTCTCCAAATATAAAGTTCACTCCAAAAATTAATTACCAAATAGAATGATCAATAGGAAACTTTGGAAAATAAATATTTAACGAGATAAACAACATTTAATATATGAATACAATATTTTAATATTATAGTCAATATTGGATTCTCTAAAATGAGGAATTTGTTGTAGATGAATATTACTATTTTTGGAGATTTTGACTTTTGATTCTTCATTTTAAATAAATCATAGGGAATTTGTTGGAGATGCTCTAAGTTTTTAAAATCAACCAAGGGATATTCGACCCATTTTAGATTTTGCTTAAAAAATGTTATTTAAATGTTGTTAGTAAAAAAGGACCAAATTAAAATGTTTTTGCAAATCACGAAAGTCATCATGTACTTTCAAACTATAAGGACTAAGTTGTTATTTTCAACAAACCACATGAGACCGATTTTGTAGTTTACCCTCTTTTTAAGAAAAATATTATAGATTTGGTTACCCGCGTTAATAGGAATTGTCACGATTATTTGAGAAGAGCGTATTTGGTATCCAAACATGATAATAGAGAACATGACACGAGAAAACAAAATAAAACAAGACATAACAATTGTTCTGCTTTTGGTAAGACAAAACTAGAAATGACATAATGGATAAAACGACCAATTACCTTGAATGAGTTGTTTATGTATTTTGATTAATTATATAATTTATTTAGTTATACTCTAAAATAAAGATTTTTTATAACAAAATATATCATTAAAAAAATTTCATCGAAACGATTAAGATGACACAAAAATAAAAAATTTATGTAATTTCCATTTTTATATTATTTTTACTAAATTATTAATATTACCAAATTTCATAAATTGATTAAAATACAGAAATTGTATAAAGACAATATTTTGAGAATAATAAAACGAAAATTGAAATCACATAAAAAACAATAAATAAAATTTATAGAATGAATAAATTGTAAAGATGAAGGCATATTTGATGTTTTAGAAGAAAATTATGTTTTATCATATAAGGTGTTATATATATATATATATATATATATAGGGTTAGGTTCAAATGTGAACTCATTTTTGGTTGTGAACGTGAGGACGAATCTCAGCCACACATCTTCGGTTATGGTGGACGCGATCACGGAGGATTGACGCGATTCATGGGAGGGTGGAGATTATTAAAGGAAGGGAACCAGGTCAAAGCCGCATTTATTGACCGGATAAGTGGCTGAGATTCGTCCTCACGTTCACAACCAAAAATGAGTTCAAATTTGAACTTTTCTCTCTCTCTCTCTCTATATATATATATATATATATTTATATTTATAAAACATAAGTCTGTTCCAACTTGTTTCATTGGGTGCGGAAGGAATACACTTGTTTCACTTTCTTCCACTCTGTTCATGTATGTGCTACCTAAAAATCATACCAAACACGGTCATGTTTTATTATATCTTGTTACGCTATAAACGCACCCTAATGAACAAACTCTACAATTAAAAAATATCTTAAAATTAAAAGTTTAAATCATAAATAGAATCATTAAGAAATTTATAAATAAAAGGATACTTTTTAAAGTTTGTTTTCTAAAATAAATATCGACTTAAAATTGATTTTATATAATGTATGTTTTTTTCCTTTTAAGTTTTAATAATTATAGAAAAAAAAACACTCAAATGTCTTTGAGACACAGACACACGCTTACGTTACGTGGTCTCCCGGGATGCACATATGCATTAAACATATCGTAAAGTTTTATTAAAATTTAACAATATTTATCTTCATTATCCAATTTAATATTTTCCATGTAGTCATGTCTATAGACGATATAGCAGGATATAAAATTTTACTTTAAATAAATAGTAAAAAACAACAAGAACAAGAAAAAGAAACACTTAAAAGTTTATTTGATCATGTTGTTTCGAAATAAAACTTAGTTTACTTCAAAACTTTTCGTATAAATGTGAAAAGAAATTTTTTTTGAAGGAAATTAAAATCATTTAAAAAAATAATAAAACTACAAAATTACCCGATATTTCATTCTAAATAATATTATTTTAAATGACATATTAGTAAAAATGACATTTCTTGTATTTTTTTTAAGAACATGAAAATTATTTTCTTTATTTCCTTCCTTTTACTTAGTTTCGAAAAACATAAATAAAAAATTTATTTTTCTCTCCTTTCTTTTCCACCTCTTTCTTTTCTTTATTTTCTCTCCAAATTCGAAAACACAATGTCATTGTTTATGATTTTTGTTTCTTCACGTTCCTTCTAATTGCTTATCTCTTCGATACTAACAACATCTTCAAACATTTTCTTTTGGTCGCTTTTATTTTCAATACTAGAACATTTAGCTTGTTTTAACCAGTTAATGATGAAAATGGAGGCTTTGAAAGTTTATTACGATAACCAAAAAATAATTCATTGGGACCAGGGACGGACCCAGAATTTTTTTTCATACAATGACACTAAATAATATAGACAAAAAATATTTATCAAACGCACGGTTTTTATCGACGTGTTTTCATGTTTTTACTAAGGTTCAATATCGTTCAATGTGTTTTTTGTCTAATTCCATCAGTTCGAGGAGTTTTTTAAGTTTTTTGCTTGATTCAGAGGAATTTTAAAGTTTTTTTTATCGATTTCGAGAGATTTTTTCGGTTTTTTGGTTGATTTCAATAGTGTTTTCGGTTTTTTTGGTTGATTTCAAGAGTTTGTTTTTTGGTTGATTACGAGGTACGGTTGCACTTTCCTTGAACTTCTTAATATCATATGGTAGCACATTATACAACGATACAGTTGTACCTTTCACAAACCCAAAAATTTTACCCTTCGACAGAGAGATAATATGGTGGCACGTGCCATCGTATGCCACCACACAGGTCCGTCCCTAATTGGGACCCTAAATACGAACTAATAAACTTCTTTATATTCTAATGCTCCTTAGTGAGGCTTAACGCTTGCTCTCTTGAATAGCTTGACTTAGGGCCTGTTTGGTACTGGCTTAATGAGCTTAATAGAGGTTTCAGCTTATTCGCTCAGCCATCCAGGGATGTTTGATAGTGGCTTAATGAAATAAAAGAGGGCTTATTCGCTCAGCTTTTAGGAGGAACACTTATGGAGACAGACATAGTATTTCCATCACTACCCTTCCCAAAAAAAGCTCCAGCAATCACCTCCTACAGTCCTCGTCTCATCTTCTTTTATTTTTTCTTTCCAGGCAAGCACTACTCCTCTTCTCTATGTTTTGTTTCCTTTTATGTTCTATTTTCCTCTCCTTTTCTTTTATCTTCTTCCCTAACATCGAGCTGATTTTGCTAGGATTTTTTTTTTGGGTAATTCCCCATCCTCTCGACCAAGTTCCCTCCTCCCGATATCGATGCGATTTTGATGGGTTTTGTTGTTTTTTGGCATCAGATCTTCATCTTTCCCTTGATTTCTTTGAAGTTGCAGCGTGAACCCACATGTTGGTTTGGGAAGATGAAGATGAAGATGAAGATGATAAGGATGGGATGGACTATGGAGTAGGCTGCCATGTTTCCTTTTCTTTTATATTATTATTTTAATTTTAAAAAACCCTCATTAATAAAATTTTAATGGAATGAAATTAATGATTTCAGATTATCATTCTCATTTTAATTTTTTGAAACTGAACAAACATTTCCTAAGATTAATGGAAGTTTTTTTTTGAAAACAAGATTAATGGAAGTTAATGTAAGTAGATTGACAAAAAGAAATATATAGTTTAAATGAAAAAAAACAAATAGCAAAGGTAAATTAGTCATTTTGATCATTCAGGTTATTCAGGATAACAGACAAACAACAATTTTATTTTATCCATACAGTCAACTTTATATGCACAGACAACTTTATCCATACAAGACTTAATGAAAAATCAACCAAACAGCCCCTTACCCGATAACTAAATTATCACTGGACCAATGACCTTTTTGATTATTTTAATGTATTTTACTTTCCGTATAACTACTATGTTACCTAAAACATAAACATTAGCTTCTAGATCAACATTAATTAACAAATTTTACTACAGTCAAAATTGACACTAAATAAAAATATTTAAAAGTTTCTTACGCTAATTTAAAGGAAAAAAACATATTATTTTACTAAACTAAAATTAAGATAAGTGTGATCGGAAAAAAAACATATTATAACCAAAATTGATAAGTACTAAAAAAATGTATTTTATATATTTAGATCGAAAATTTTGAATTTACACACATATATATAGCCAATATCAATAAAAGATAATGATATAATCTCATTTAAAATTTAAGCCACCCAATGAAGCTCATATTTCAGAGGCTCAATAAATATTCTCAATTTTCCAAACAAAATCAAAAGATAAACTTATACATTTTTCCTGATCACCAATTTCATTTTTTATCTGCTATTTCTCTTCCCATTTAAAATAATCATTATTAATTATTTTTCTTTAATAGAGCATAAAAATTTAAAAACTTTAAAAAAATTTGCATCTAAGTTCAACAATTATTCTGTTTTATCAATACTAACTAAACTATATTAATAAAATATTATTTCTCAATCCTATCTTTGTCACCTCAATAATTTTAATTGATTAGATTTAATTAAATTATTATTTCTCTCTCTTCTATATAGTTTAGAGCTTTCTATAAATTTAAGATTTTTTTTTTCATCTCTTTCTCCATTTCTCTATTTTAGCATATAAAATAGGATAGTTGTTGAAGCAACAAATATGCTAAAATTACTATTTTTTCTGTTATAGTATAGCTATTGGAGATGCTCTACTATTATAAATACCTTTAGGTTTTTACTCTTTTTATCATTTTTTTTGTTTTTTATACATTCAAATTTGATTTTATGATTTTGGCATCTCTGGTTTTTAATTGAGTAAAAGTCAAAAACTTGATAATAGAATGAAAATGTTTTTTATTTAACAAAACTTTTTACCGACTGAAATTGACTCCAGACATTTTTTGCAAATCATGGTAGCCATCTTACAATTTTCAAATTTCCAACAAACTAGGAGCACCAAATTCATAGTTTACTTTTTTTCTTCAATTTATTAATTATTTCTAAGATATAGAAAGAAACAAAATGAGAAAATATCGACAAATCAACTTCATACTATCATATACCTGAGTTTATTCACGTAAAAGCGTTATCCGTATAAACAAAACCTATTTTTGGACCACATTATTTTAAAACAAATATAATATTTGAAATTATAATATTAAATTGAAATGGTTTATTACGTAATCCAAGTCAATGTTATAGCCATTGTAATCTAATATCAACCGTCGTTCATTTAATTTAATGAATATATAATTTTATAAATATTTGAATTGTTTTTTAATATAAAAAAAATTGATTGTAATTAATTAACTATTTATATTATAATAAATGAATTATCATTATTTTAATAAATATTTTAATTGATCGGGTTGTATAGTTTGTACAATTACATGAGATGTATTTTAAACCTTCTCGTATTAAATTCATCTACCTTATAATATTAAAGAAAGAAAATCAAATAAGAGAAAAACGTATTTATAAACCTCCTCGTATTAAATTCATCTACCTTATAATATTAAAGAAAGAAAATCAAATAAGAGAAAAACGTATTTTTAAACCTCCTCGTATTAAATTCATCTACCTTATAATATTAAAGAAAGAAAATCAAATAAGAGAAAAACATATTTATAAACCTCCTCGTATTAAATTCATCTACCTTATAATATTAAAGGAAGAAAATCAATTACATGAGATGTATTTGTGTATACCGTCCGAATGAAGGACTCTTACGGTGTTATTCAGTTTTTCCTTTTTAGTGTTTTACTTTGAACATTTCTCTATTTCTCTCTCTCTCTCTCTCTATATATATATATAGAGAGAGAGAAACTTTGGAAACATGTGATGAAAAAAATTATGATTTTTTTATTATTTTATATTGGTTTTAAATGAAGAAGGCTCAATATATATATATATGTGAGATTTCAAATACAAACTCAAATTTGGTTGTGAACGTGAGAATAAAAAGAGTGTCACACGTGTCTCATTCAGTCTGGATATAACGTTGTGTTATTCATACATGAATGAATTTCTCCTTCGTTATTCATAACGAATACTCTTCATTATTCAGACTGAATGAATGAAACACGTGTCACGCTCTCCCTTGTCCTAATGTTCGTAATCCAATTTGAGAGAAAGTTCAAATGCGAATTTAAATTTGGTTGTGAACGTAAGAACAAATGAGAATGTGACACGTGTCTGAATTTGTATTATTTAGACTGAATAATAATATTATTCGGTCTAAATATTTTATTCATCATTCAGTCTGAATATGACATTTATCGCACTCTTATTTGTATTCATGCTCACAACCAAATTTAAGTTCTCGTTTGAACCCGTTTTTGTTATTAAATGGGGTGAGATAAAGCCAAAAACGTTGGCTGTAAACACTGTTAAAAAACAGCAGTAAAAAATTGTTGGTATTTGACCACCTTCTGCCTTAAAAACCACTACCCTTCTTATCTCTTCTTTCTTCTTTAACTTGTGTTTCACTGTGTGTGTGTGTGTGTACCGGCGGTGGATTTCTTGATTATTCCGGTGACCCTTTGATGTCGCCGGTTGGAAAATGTCACCGGAGATTGGAATCGGGAGTGAAGGTGAGTCTTATCCAGTGGCAATGGCCTCCCATGACGACGTCGTTAAAGACTCTTCTCTCTTCTGGGAAACACTCCGTAGCTTCCATCGCTTCATGGGTACCAAACTTATGTAATCCACTTTCCTTCCTATTTTCTTATTTTATAATTCATCTGCTTTGGAAATGATTATTTAAATATTTTTACGATTTTAAATTACAGTATAATTTGTATTATCTAATTACTACTATTTGTTATTGTGTATAACAATTTTAAAATGAATTTCCAAATATTTCCTCCTTTTAAAAACCGATTTTTATTTTATTTTATAACCTTGTTACAAATTAAATTACTCGTTGTTTTAATAAGATAGGTCACAAATCAAGCAGACTGAAACTACCAGAAAGGTTGTGGTGTAATTTTTTAACCTTGAGGATATAATGGAATATTTTATCTGTTCAGAATTCAATTTCAATAGTATACTATATTTATGGTCATTGAATTTATCAGGACTGATCTTTTTATAGCCATGGTTTGATGGGTTAAAGAAATAAGTTAGATTGTTTACTTCTGAGAATTGTATTTTTATAATACATAATGTTTCTTTTATTGAGTCTTTTGTATCGTTTTATGTTTCAATTTAGCATATGGTTTAATATTTAATTTTAAATGATAGGGTCCCTGTGATTGGAGGAAAGGAGCTAAACTTGCATGTCTTATACACAGAGGTGACCAAGAGGGGTGGTTTTGGCAAGGTACACTTTATTATTATTATTATTATTATTATTATTATTATTATTATTATTATATATATGGGATCATGTAAGACCAGTCTGTTTTCGTGAGACCCATAAAACCATTTTTTTACATTTGAAACTTCACAGCAAACACTGTGAAGGTAAGCTCCACAGTGTTTTTGTTATTGCTGTGAAGGTTCGGAATTTTTTTACCTTCACGGTGTTTTGCTGTGAAGTTTCAAGTGTAAAAACGTGGTCTCACGGGTCTCACGAAAATAGGTTGGTCTCACATGAACCCGCCTCTATATATATATACACACACGTCTAGGGACATTTAAATAATAATGGTAAATTCGAAATAAAAAGAATCTATTTGAAAATTCATAAATTCATATGTGCATCCACGTTTTCTTACCTTCATTTTTACCAATTATTCACATATGAAGATGCATATGTGAACTTATATTTCGTTTTACGTACCAATAATTCATCATTCATATATGAATCATTTACAGTTACGTTCTTATTATATTTGTTTTTCTTATTTACACTTGCTTATGTATATTGTTTTAAGTAGGTTGTGCAAAAAAAAATGAAAGATAAATTTATTGTCCGGTGTATTTATTTCAAATGCATAAGTTACTCCATCATACACATTTCATGTTATTTAACCATTTGATTTTGTTGATAATAGGTTGTG
This sequence comes from Silybum marianum, assembly GCA_036898165.1. NCBI lineage: Eukaryota > Viridiplantae > Streptophyta > Magnoliopsida > Asterales > Asteraceae > Silybum > Silybum marianum. The sequence goes on along the minus strand of CM072529.1, from coordinate 52,028,762 downwards.
ACACTAAAAAAGTGGAGGGAGGTGAGTGCAATTTTCGGGTTCTCGGCAACCACCACAAGTGCTTCATATGCATTGAGAAAACGCTACCTGAAATTCTTGTATCACTATGAAAACACCTATTTTCTAACACCGAAATCGTCAAATCACTCGGGTAAACATAGATTTTATGATTATTTGTAAGAAAAGTTGTTGTCTAGAAAAACAAAAAAGTTAAGAACTTATATAAGTTATCCAACATGGTATCAGAGCCATTTATATTGTTATTTAATTGACCTTGATACCATACTAAACAACATAATATTAATCTCAACCCATAAAATAGATGTACACCATTGTATATAAGGCAACGTCATTTCTTTTCTTCAATCTATGTGGGATAAGAAACTAGCATGGTTTTAGTCAAAAATATTTTACACTCTTATTCTTTTAAAATCTATCCGATTTCTCTTCTCGTTATAGGTCATTCATCTTTCCAAGCTACTGGGATAATTGATACCAAGTTCGAATACGGTTATTTAGTAACAATGCAATTGGATTCAGAGATCCTCCATGGGGTACTTTATCACCCACAATACAATGTTGTTGTTTCGAACAATTTGGACTCGACTGGTTTGACGAGGAGGAGAAGAAAGAGACGAAACGAAGGAGACCCTACCCGCCCAAAAACTAATCGAAGCGGCTACAATTTTTTCTTTGCAGAAAAACATGCCGAGCTCAAATCAAAACATCCTCTAAGAGAAAGGGAGTTCACAAAGATGATTGGCGAGTCATGGAACAACCTTTGCCATGAAGATAAAATGGTATGGAAAGCTCGTTTAAATAGAAATTGTTATGATTTTATTATTTTAGTTTAAATCAAATTACATTTAAAAGCAGGTTTATCAGAATCAAGGATTAAAGGATAAAGAGCGGTATCAAAGGGAACTGGCTGAATATAAAGAACGAGCGAAAGATTGGAAGCCAAAAGCTACGTTGGATTAATCAAGTAGAACATGTGTAAATAATGTTATTTTGTTTTTGTTCAACTAAAATGTAAAGTATTTTTATCAGTAACATTGAAACAAGACCCATAAATTTAAAAAACATGACTTAATTAATTTACATAAATCATAGATATTTTAAAGTATGTGACTACTTTATCTGATCGAATATCATACTTGCATAATCTTTCGTTTTCTATTCAACTAGGAAAATAAGTTTAGAAAATATGTTTTAGGATTTATATGGTAGATGATGTTATTTTTAGGCTTGGTACAATAAATATTATTTGAATTTTAAATTTTAAATTTTGTATTATGGTGTTGTGTTTTTGTTATCTCACATTAACGATGCGATGTATAAGTATATGATAGGAAATGATGTATTTAAAAATTAAAATGAGTTCAAATTGCGATACTAAAATTCCTCGTAACAAACAAAAAATAGAAGTTAAAATAAAAACTCATAAAATAATATCACCAACAACTTATTGATTGCTTTTTGCTTATCATAACATAAATTTGAAATTATTACTATAAATAAAATAAAATAAAATATACTATTGTAAATAAATTTAGGTGTCATTTACTTATTACTCAATATTTACGGAGTAAACACTTGTCAATATCACTTATTTTACCTGATAAGAGCATCTTCAAGCGCTTCTCTAAAATGAAAAAAATATAAAAATAAGGATTTTGAACAGATATTTTGCTTCAACTTCTCCAAAATGGAAAAATAGAAAAGATAATGGGGTTTTCTCCAAATATGAAGATCACTCCAAAAATGATTAACCAATGAAAACACTAATAACAAGGTTTGAAAATAAATATTAAAAAAGAAATAGTATTTTAATAGTTGAATACAATATTTTAATATTATAATCAGGATTCTCCAAAATGAGAAATATGTTGGAGATGAACGTATTTTATTTATTTATAGATTTCAACTCCTGGTTCTCTATTTTGAAAAAAAAATGGGGAATTTGTTGAAGATGCTCTAAGAGCCATAACAAGGAACAAAAATATTACCCTATAAATAAGGAAAAAGACTTTTACCCGACAAATGTTTACTGGGTTGAAGACCCCTACCAACAATCCAATATATGACTCAGAATATTATACAATAAGGTAAGTGAATGTAATGTCTCTTGCATATAATAATTTACCCACACACTTTATGATAAACCAACTCCTTACAATTCATTTTTATTTTAATTCTTTATATTTAAAAGTAATAGTTAGCTTGAAACAGAAAAAAAAGTTGATTTATAAACCATTGAAGACAAAAACTGAATTTTAAAACCACATAAACAAAAGCTACAATTTTTAACAAACTATATGGAAAAAATTGTAATTTACGGATGGATATGTTAAGGGGTGTTTGTTTTAGCTTATCAAAACAACTTATTGACTTATTCCTGTGTGACATCGATAATAAGTTATTTCAAGTGTTTGGCAAAAATAACTTATCTGATATTAAATCGGTAATAAATCATTTTTTAAAAAGTCAAAAATTTTAACTTATCAACTTTTAATAAGCAAAAGAAGTAAACAAGTTATAAGTCAATAAGAGGCAAACACCCCCGTTAAATTAGAAAAAGAAAAAAAGAACCAATGGAGTTAAAAATAGAAAGGAGTTGGATATAATAAAAACCTCTGGTTCAACCTTTGGCTTTTCAAAATCACTTATCCGATATAGTTAGTTCAATGGCTACGCCGGTGACCGTGTATGGACCGCCATTGTCGACCGCTGTCTCAAGAGTCTTGGTCTGTCTTCTCGAGAAAGATGTCCCATTTCAGCTTGTTCCTATCAGCATGGCTAAAGGCGAACACAAGAAACCTGATTACCTTAAAATTCAGGTATATATATATATATATCATCAAATTCTTGCGGAATTACTCTCTTTTTTTCATTGTTCTTTGTTCAATCATCTCTCTATTCTACAAATTGGAGTCTAATTTCGGCTTCTTTGAAGTAATGCAACTCGTTTCCCCCCGTTTTGAATTACCTGCTATGAAGCTTAATGTAGTTTGATTCATGTCTTGTAACTGTTTGTTTTAATGTCTCTAAGAAATTGTATTCTTTTTGATACAGCCCTTTGGTCAAGTTCCAGCATTTCAAGATGATGAAATCACCCTATTTGGTAATATCCACACCTTTGTGTGTGTGTGTGTGAAAAACCCATATGAACAAATGCTAGTCTTTCATGATTCAATTATATCTATGCCTATTGAAAATCCATTTGCACAATATCAGCTTTGAAAGATTAGAGAATCTATGTGCAAGAATACCAAGCCATTGATGATGAAAGCATCTACTTGTTTTTTTAAAACTTTTTTAAAGAAAAAATTGTTTCTTTTACTTTCCCAGATTCCCATTCTGCTTATGTGATAAGCTATACCACATTGGCAATATCCATCTTTTCAATAAGCTAGCTAACAGTTGTTAGCTGATAAATTAGCTGATGACTGAAAAGCTACTTAACTTGAACTACTGAAAAACGGAAAAGATTCTTTGTCTTGATAACAGAATCACGAGCTATATGTCGATATATATCAGACAAGTATTCGAGCAAAGGAACCACGGGACTCTTTGGAACAAACCCGTTAGTAAAAGCTTCAATCGACCAATGGCTAGAAGCTGAATCACAAAGCTTCAATCCACCAAGCTCGATTCTAGCCTTTCAGCTCGTTTTTGCACCGAGAATGAAACTCAAACAAGACGAGGCCTTGATTAAGCAGAACGAAGCTAAGCTCGTAAAAGTGCTGGATGTGTATGAAAATAGGCTTGGAGAGAGCCGATACTTAGCCGGTGATGAGTTCACTTTGGCCGATCTATCTCACTTGCCTAACACTCAGTATTTGGTTGAGAAAACCGACCGAGCCGAGCTGTTTACGTCCAGGAAGAATGTGGGTCGATGGTGGAACGAGATCTCGAGCCGACCATCGTGGAAGAAGGTGGTCGAGATGCAAAATGCACCACCTCAATAATCTTCGTTCAAGAAGGTTTTTTCGCGTCTAGCTATCATGTTCGATCATCTCGAGTTTAATTCCTTGTATTTTATTGTGTTTTATTTCTGCTCGAGTCTCTTGGCGTAGTCGAATATCATGTTTTTATAACTATATATATATATATAGGGGCGGGTTCAAAATTCAAATGAGAACTCAAATTTGGTTGTGAACGTGAGGAGAAATGAGAGTGTGACATATGTCATATTCAGATTGAATAATCAAAGATATATTCAGTCTGAATAATCAAAGAAATATTCAGTCTGAATAATGTTTATTCAATCTGAATAAATACTATATTCAGTCTAAACTCTGAATCAGGGGCGGAGCCAGTATAGAGCCAAAGAAGGCCTGGGCACTCCCTGAACTTTTTAAAAAAAAAGTGTATTGATATATATAATATAATTTAATAAATTATCCTACAATATCATTTTATTTAATTTAATACACAAATAGTCTCTTGGATCAATTGGCTAGCGTGTTTTATATCTAGGGAGGTGGTTTTGGGTTCTAATTCCCTCTAATGCATTTTAATATAAAATATTTTTTAATTTAATTTATAATTGGATCTTCTTACTTTGGACCCATCCAATCTTATTTTTTAATTGGGCCTTCTAAAAGTCTAAAACCCACCAAGGCACTAACCAATTAATTGTAATATTATATTTACCTTTCAAAATTTGATTTTTACCCTAGCCACACATCGTCAAAATCAGAATCCAGTCATATTTACATCCCTAGGTTGATAATGAAAAGGATCTTCTTACCAAGGTTGATGATGAAGATTTCATAGATAGGTTTCAGAAAATGAAAACTCGACGAGGTCATTGTTGATTTTGTAAAGGTCTAAATATTATGAATATAATATCATTAATTGCTATTTATATTTACCTTGTGCTCCCCTTCATGAAAGTTTCTGGCTCCTCCCCTGATCTGAATAATCTACATTCAGATCCTCATTTGTCCTCACGTTCACAACCAAATTTGAGTTCGCATTTAACTTTCCTTCCTCTCTTCTCTCTTCTCTCTCTCTCTCTCTCTCTATATATATATATATATATATATATGTGTGTGTGTGTGTGATAACCATATATATATATTCAGACATGGGTTATTCGTGGTTTTATGCAATAACCATATTACAACTAATCGACCGTCTAAAAATTTATCCAAAACCGTAAGCTAACTTCAAACGATTGGATGTTAGCGCACGTAGCCAAATATCAACTTAACTGACAAATAAACGCTAGGCCTTGAGTCTCCTTCTATAGAGCGGACCTACCCTTAAAAGATGTGGTTGCCCGTCAAACCACTAAAATTGTGGGGCTAATTGTAAAGTATTTTAGATTCTTAAATTTGCTTCCATAAGTTTTTCTAGATGAAACTATACACATTTAAACTTTAGAGGTTAATATAAAAAATTATGAAATAAAATTTTGGGTGCTTATGGCATTTATTTTGTGATACCAATCCGAAAGATCCTGGTTTCGCCTCTGCTTCTTCTTATTGGTAGCTAATTTGATTCTATTCAGCGTCAATGCGGGATTTCCCTGACTGATATTCTTCAGGTCCCTAATGGAATTAGGGCTTGTTTGTTAGCAGCTCGATGAGCTTAATGGGACTCACAGCTTACTCAGTCAGTTATACATGATTGTTTGGTAGTGGCTTAATGATATAGAAAGTGGCTTATTCAGTAAGCTTTCAGGGGTGAGCTTTATGCAGAAAGCCAAGTTTATTCCAAAGCTGCCCCTCCCAATTAAAAAACCGGCTTCTTCTATCCATGAAAAACCCTCCCAAACAATAACCTTCACAATCTATACAGACAGATTAATTCACACAGACAACTTTATCCATACAGGACTTTATGAAAAAACCAACCAAACAACCCCTTAGTCATGTTACGTTCAAGTTACCAAAACGGAAAAGAGAACGTAACCGGATATAGATCTGTTGTCCCAAAATCACACGTCTCATCCATATTCAACCAATGAGACGAAAACAAACCATATTTTTATATATTTTAAATTTATTTTATTCAACTTCACATTATGTGTATTCATCTGATTGATAAACATAAATGAAACATTAAAATTTGGGACAAGTGATTTTTTATCCCATTTCAACCACCAGACCACTCACTTTGACATGTACCTTTCAAATGAAGTTGTACATGATTTCAAACATACGCGTTTAAGGTATTATCTAAAAAACGAATCAAATACCATCAAATTAAATATTTGAGTTTTTAATTTTTATTCAAAAATGAAAAATAATAATAATAAGGCAAATAGGATCACATGAACAAACACGTGAGTTACTTAAGATACTATTATTGGTTATCTGTTTTGGAATCAAAAGGACAGTCTCACATTATGGCAAAAGTTGTGCATTGAGATAAATATCTGGCTAACTCTATAGGACACCCTTCAGCCAGTACCATCTCTTTTGTTTTTTTCTTTATTTTTATTTAATTAATTTACATAGTTGTGTTATATATATATATATATATTTATTATAAATACTATCAAATTTACCATCAAATTATACGGCGAGAGGGTTAATTTCGTCATTTAACTTAGATCGAGTCGTCAACATGACAACACGTACGTTGATTGGAATTTATCCGCATTCCATTGGTTTATGTGAGAATCTGGAACCTCCTTAGAGTATTCCATTAATTTCGTCATTTAACTTATAAGGTTTTTATAAATAAAAAGTGCATTACCTTATAAGAACTGTCATTATAAATAAATTAATTATAAGAACCTAACAAGCCTTAGGTATTTCAACTAAAACCTTAGTTTTTACCATGATTTTTGTGACAAAATGTCATTTTACTTACTTTTATTTATTTTTATTTATTTTTTTGACTTATTTAATTATTCAAATATAACTTATTTAATCAACGGGGCCCATAAAAAGGAGGTTCTTATAAGAACCTCCATTGTAGAATTCTTGGTAAATTCTTAATTTGACGAGGTGTCGAGGTGACATTGAAGTGACAAAAAAATGTACAAAAAGGAGGTTCTTATAAGAACCCTCATTAAAGATGTTCTTATATTATTGTGCAAAAGAGTTTTTAAGAGACAAGAAGGTTCCAATAAATATAGATGAACATTGATCCAAGTCTAAGTAACTTTGAGACTCTAAGAGTCTAAATTAACAAAAAAATGTGGAGTGAGTAACACTTCAATCAAATTCTTGTTGCCTAATTTAAATGGGAACTTAATCCATTTTGACTCTTTTCTTAAGGTTCTACGGTCCGGTTTAGTTTGTTTGATTGCATAGGGTTTGGAATTCAATTTAATTTCTAATCTCATATTTGCTTTGAAGCATTGCTTGAATTTGAAATCTCACGATTTGGTTGAAATCCCATAAACATAGGATTTAGAAAGAGAAATTGCCTTAAATGACCATTTCACACACCTAAATTGGTCTTCTAACCATTTCTCTCCCATCTTGACCCAAATGTTAATATCTCTGCAATATCTAGATCCCCAATATTGCGGACTTGCCTAAACTACAAAAACTTTTTACAAATTCGGCCCATTTCCTCAATGGCAAAACGACAAAATGTTTTCATGAAATCTGCTCACTTCCGCAATATCGCGGACTTGACACGTGTCATTTAGCGAGGGCCGCAATATTGCGGAAATGGGCTGAATTTGTAAAAAGTTTTTGTCGTTTAGCCAAGTCCGTAATATTGCCAATCTGAATATTGCAGAAATATTGATAATTGTGTTAAGACGGAAAGAGAAATGATTAGGAGAACAATTTGGGTGTGTAGAATGGTCATTTGAGGCAATTTCTCATTTAGAAATCTCATGGGGGTGGTTGTTATTTTGTGAAATTTGGTAGGATTTATGCGTAATAATGTTTTAAAATATGTTAAAATATTTGTTTTATAATAACCGATTAATAAAAAAATAATTTTTTATAATTTGTTTTTATAAATTATTTATGAAAAATGGAATTTTATTATATTCCAAGTCCAAATCCCTACATTTCCAAAAAAATTACACTCTATATGTTCCGTTTAATTTGTAGGATTAAATTGAATTTGGAATTGAATTATATTATAATCTCATGTTTGGTTTGAAATATTTTTTGAAATTTGAAATCTCATGATTTAATTTAAATTCCTCAAGCATAGAATTTTGAAATCCCACAGAGGTGGTAGGCATTTCAGAAGGTTTTGTAGGTTTGTATATAATTAGTTTTAAAATATATTTGAAAATATTTGTTTTATACTAATCAATTCATTAAAAAGTAATTTAATTATTTTAAGATTATTTATAATTTGATTTTTATAGATTATTTATAATTTGATTTTTATAAATTATTTATAAAAAATATAATTCAATTTTATTCCAAATCTTTCCGTCTCTAAATGCATTAAAATTAACAATCAAGCATTTGTTCGATAATGGCATTATCCACAACCCATTTGGCTTTCAATTGAGTTCTCAAAGTCTTTAGTTCAATAATGGGTTTCTGAATTTTATATCGGCAAATGGATGATGATATGTCATAACACAAGTTGATAATAAAACATTATACATCATAAATAAATCTTGATAAAATATAACCCTTCTATAAATTAAAGATGTAAAAATAAAAAAATCCTAATTATATATGGGAGCCTCATATATGGTTTTCTAGATCATAATGATTATTAATAACTTATGATTTGTAAAATATAAAATGGGTTTTCTATTCTCCAACATCAAATGTGCAATAGATATTATAACATTTTATTGAACGTGTTTACGATAAATAGTCCTTATCGACAATGAAATAACATGATATTTTAGACCAATCAGATAAACGTGTTTAAAGATGTAAAGATTTAGCATATGATAAAATTCCAAAATAAAAGTAAGGCGAGGAATACATTGAATTGTTAAATTGCATGATAAAAAACATCATTGCATTTATATTGCTTTACATCTTTTATATACCCTCCACTTTACATTTCTAAGTCTTATCTCAAACTAATATTCCTCATTTACCACATTCTCTAACCTAGTGCCATAGGTCAACAAAAACCCTACATATCATAAACAAACAACTCAAGGCACTATATATATTTGTTTGAGAACCATATTTCCACTAAGAGCCGGAAAATTATAAGAATATCATGTGTCCATATCCATCATGAATATTGAAAGTGTTTTTTTTCATAAAATTCATTCTGAATGTCCTAAACATGTACCAATTCATAATGAAAATAAGGTTCACAATTGAACCTTGTGTGTGTGTATATATATATAATTAAGTTACATTTAAAACGACGACTTTATGTAAGATCATTAGATAGATTGTTAACATTTTATATGCACTTGTTGGAATGGTTTGATTTATGTTTCTTTCACTAAAAAATGACTTTCACTCACAAAAAACACCTAAGGAAATTTCCTATAGTAATGGTTCCGACGAAATCCGACGTTTTGATGAAAATACCAACGGATTACCCTAGAATTTCCTGGGTAATCTGTCACTAATTTAATTTGCCCACCAACAATTTATCAACCAATTTTTGTGACAGTATTGTGACGGGATCATCCTTTAGTGATGGATTTTCCAGGGAATTGTTCTTAGGTGAAAACCTTACATTTTAATAGTGTTTTTTTTTTGTGTATATCTCTTATGTTTTTCATATAAAAGTAGAGTATTAAAAGAACTCATCCAAACACTTGGGAGATTTCTTTAAAAAAATTTTTTTTTAAGGATATTTAGCAATTTATATGTGAATATGTATGATTAAAGACCATTATAAATTTCTATTTTGTTTAAATATACACTTCAAATTTAAATTTAGCAATAAATTATATTAAAATTTTAATTCTCGTTTAAGTTTTATAATAAAGAAGGCGCTCAATTTACAAGAAAGATATTAATTTCAATATTATATATGATCGCATGCATGACACATAATGGTTAATCATATATGATTAAACACGTGTTGCATTAACAACACATGATTTCACAAAGTCACATGTGTCTCCTTTGGATGCGTTTAATCATATATGATTAAACGTGTGTATCACGTGTAATCATATATGATCTTGATATTTCTCACATTTTTAGATCTTTTTTCTAGATGTCATATAACGCATATAACTGGTGTTTGTATATATATAGAGAAGAAAATTCAAATGAAAACTTATTTTTCATTACGAACGTGAGGACAAAAGAGAGCGCAACATGTGTCACATTCAGTATGAATAACGAAGATGAAGTTTATACACTATTCATATGAATGATACAACATTCAGTATGAATAGCACATGACTATGTATATATAGGGATAAGTTTAAACGAAAACTCGTTTTTCATTGTGCACTTGAGGATAAAGGAGAGCGCAACACGTGTCCCTTATGTCAAAAGGTTATTCATTTTGAATAGATAATAGTCATGTGTTATTCATATTGAATGTTGTGTACTCCACATTGAATGTTGTATCATTCATTATGAATATAATGTATGAACTTCACTTTCGTTATTCATACTGAATGAGACACGTATTGTGCTCTCCTTTGTTCTCACATTCACAATGAAAAATAAGTTTAAATTTGAACTTTCGTTTATATAATATAGGGGTGGGTTCAAATGAGAACTCAAATTTGATTGTGAACATGAGGACAAATGAAAGTGCGACACGTGCCCCATTCAAAGAAATATTATAATATATATTCAGTCTGAATATATATTAGACTGATATTCCTTTGTATATTCAGACTGAATATATACAAAGGAATATTCAGTCTGAATATTCCTTTGTATATTCAGTCTAAATATTGTTTATTTTGACACGTGTCACACTCTCATTTGTTTTCACGTTCACAACCAAATTTGAGTTCGTATTTGAAATTTGTCATATATATATATATTATTAGAAATTGGAGTTGGGTTTTAAGGATATCTGATTTTTGGTGTCGATAAAGGTGGGAAGATGTCAATATGTGATTGATTTATGGATGTTCACTAAGGCAGGAGAACATATAAGACTGGATCAATTAAATTTCAAAAATCAATCGGTCCCACTCCCAATTTATATGGAGATATGTCATTTTTATTATTAAATTAATTAATTAAACAACTATTATCTTTATTTTCTTATCTAAATTAATCATTAATATTAATATTAATATTAATTTCCACACATAAAAATTCCATACCTAGAAACGGTTTTTGTGGATTTGATGGACTAAAAATATATTGACCAAGGAAAAAATAAAAATAAAAATAAAAAAAATGAAAATATATTGAAGTGTGTTAAAATTACCATTTTAACCCTGGTGTACGTGGCCCAATATAGTTCCAAGAGTCATCTAGTTATCATCACTATAAGATCCTTATATAAACCAACCCACCTTCCATTATTCCTTTGCTATTCAAACCCACGAATATTGGAAACAATTAATTAATTAATTAAAAAAGAAGAAGAAGAAGAAGATGGAAGGAGTAATTACAAGATCAAGATTCAAAAGTGTGTGTGTTTTCTGTGGAAGCAGTGCTGGCAAAAGAGATTGTTACAAAGATGCTGCTCTTGATCTAGGCCAAGAACTGGTAATATATATATATATATATGTAAAATTCCAGTTTTACCCTTAACCTATACATATAGTAAATCTTATATCTATATGTTCTTTTTTTTTGAAGGTGAAAAGAAAGCTAGATCTTGTTTATGGTGGAGGGAGTGTTGGGTTGATGGGATTGGTTTCTCAGGAAGTTCACCGTGGCGGTGGCCATGTTTTAGGGTACTTCCTTCTCTCAATTTACCTTTATATCCTTCAAATCTCTCTAAATCTTTAATTTCCTTTTAAAATAAAATTATTTTTTCTTCTCTATTCTCAGGATTATTCCCAAGACTCTCATGTGCAAAGAGGTATGAATCAACTTATTTATATATATATATATATATATATATATCTCCTTTTATACATACATATATATATATATATATATATATAAGTACAAGAAAATTGAGAAACTATAAAAGAAAACGTGTGTTTACGTACGTGTTTATATGAGAATTGGTGTAAAAAAGAGGTAAAAGACGTGGGTTTACATCAGGTTTATCAATGATTCATATATGGATATATAATTCAACACATTTTCTAACCTTTTTGTCCTGTTTCATTTGAAAATTCGCATATATATATAGACATATGTGTATGTATACATGTATGTATGTGTAATTATAATAATTTTTGAATGGATATTTTGCAGATAACGGGTGAAACAGTTGGAGAAGTAAAAGCGGTATCTAGTATGCATCAAAGAAAAGCTGAAATGGCTCGTCATTCCGATTGCTTTATTGCCTTACCAGGTCCCAATTCCACCAACAATAAATAGATCTTTTAATATATAAAAATATATTTTTATATTAAAATAAGTTTATTTTATTTATTTGGGTTTACAAAGATATTTGATTCTAAATTCAATTTAATTCAAAACATGTCACAATTAAAGTTTCTAATTTTAAAATTAATTTTAAATATTTATCTAATTTTGGTATTAAATATTTGTAGGTGGATATGGAACATTGGAGGAATTATTAGAGGTTATAACCTGGGCCCAGCTTGGAATTCATGACAAACCTGTAAGTAACCAACCCAACCCTTTTACTTCCTTTGTTTCACCAAATTTGGAAAAAATAAAATCTTGCAATTTTTTTGTTGTACGGTACAAATCATTAATGCATACTAAGAATCGGACAATCTGATAGGTGGGATTGTTAAACGTGGATGGTTACTATAACTCGCTGCTTACCTTCATCGACAAGGCAGTGGACGACGGATTCATTATGCCAGCTCAGCGTCACATCATCGTTTCCGCCCCAAACGCTAAAGATCTTGTTCAAAAACTCGAGGTACCATATATAAACTCATATAGCTATATATCTCTTATAACAATTTTTATATTAAACTATATTGTAAATTAAATATTACTGATTCTTTTAAAATATAAATAATTGGTATAAGAATCAGAGCCGGGAAAATGTATGCAGATGTGAATATTGTTGGAAGTAAGAGACTGTAGGGTACATGTGATTAATGCATATATGATTGTAGGATTACGTGCCAATGCACGATGGAGTGGTGGCCAAGGCAAGATGGGAGGCAGAACAAGTGGAGTTGAACGCGTCTTTACAGTCAGAGTTAGCCAGATGATAAAATTATAATTCTGGACATTTTAGTTACTTCTGTTTTTTTCCCTGTTTTAGTTAAAGTTTTCGAGGATATTTTGGGAAGATTATAATTGTAATTAGTGTGCTTCCTATAATTCCTTTTTTATAATTGAACTATCTTAGTTTGCAAGACTTTGAAGTGTAAACTGGTCATTTTATTATGTTTTTCTATCAAGGAAATGGAAAGCGTAAGTAAAAACATCTTACAGCTATGTTAATGTAAATTTTTTGGAAATATAAACGTTTTTTTCCAACAACTATATATGCTAAAGTGTTGTCTAAAATAGAGAAATCAATAAGGAAATGTAGAAATTTACGGAACTTAATATTAATGCTAAAGTGTTTTATAAAATGGAGATCTAATATTTTAATTGTTTCTACCAGTAAGGTTGAATACACTATCATTTTCGATAAAAAATAAAATAAAAATGTTCTAACATGATGAAGCTTGTAGAATATTTTAAAATATAATAATGTTGAAATTTCTAAGTAAAATAGCTACTTAAGTTAAATATAATTTTTTTAAACTTAACTTTTAATACCCAGTTTTTATTTAAATAATTATGAATTTATGACAACTTATCAATATTTGAGTATTTTTATTATAAATTTAAGAACTTCAATATTTTGTATTTACCTATATTATATTATAAAGTATTTGATAAAAAAATTTAAAACAATTTTTATGCATTAAGTAGATGCATATTACTTAAAATTTAATATTACAAGTAAATTGTGTGTAAGTACAATCTCTTAAAGCTCCATTTTTGAATTTGTATAACTAACATCAAATAAACATAATCAAATTTAAGATAAACATTTCATTTTAAATATAAAAATGTAAAATATAATTAGAATAATTATTGAGTTCTAACCGAATACTTAATTATTATATTTTTTTTAAAAATTAATTATTATATTTATAAAAATTTATATTATTAAATAAAAATAAATAAATTCGTTTTTAAATTTAAATTAAATTATAATAAAAAAAATCTAATTAAATAAATTACATAAAAATAGAACTTTTAAATAGTTAATTTGATATTAAAGTCGAAATGATATCTTCAACCTTATATTTTATTCAAAAATAAAAAAATTGTCGTTATTTCAAAACCACATAAAATCGTATCATAATATCGATAGATAAAAAAATAAAATATTAAAATTAAGATATATATTTTGCTGCATTGTATTAGTATCTTCTGATTGTTTCAAATACAATAAATTTATTTAAAATAAATTCAAATATAACACGTCTCTCGTACCTTTTTCCCTTCTCTTTTTTTCGAATCACTTCAAAATCATCCAGTAAATAGTGAAACTTTCTTTTTGAGTTCAGTCACGTTTTTCTCAAGTATATTGGAATAAATAAATAAAAATTTATTTAAAGTTTTAGTTTAGTAATTTTTCAATTTATAATAGTTTCCAAATAACCTATTAAAAGTTTTAGTTTAGTAATTTTTCAATTTATAATAGTTTCCAAATAACCTATTTAGTTTAGTAATTTTTCAACCTATAATAGTTTCAATTTATAATAGTTTTTTATTAGGTCCGAACTGGCTTGGAACCGTAACTGAAAATGAGATATTATTAGGATCGAAAATCGGACCGTATAGACAATACCGGTGTTGGTCCCGGTCCCGGTCCCCGTCCCAGTTTTCCGGTCAAAAACCCGCTTGGAACCGATTATTAATCCATTTGCTTTTCTTGAATTTAATATTTTTGCTTTTTAATCTATGACATCACTGCAATAATCCATGTAATCCCTTTTATTATTTTACAGTTTTTTAAATATATTAATCCATGATCACTGTGCAGTAATCCGTGAATACTTTTAATCAATGACATCACTGTACACTAATACCAAAATATTCATAGTTTAATATCAAATCAACCAACAAAAATCATACTTTAATTTTTTCATAATTTTTTTATAAAAACTAATCAACTCATTTATTAACCATTCTTCAATTTTATATAAAAACTAATCAACCTAATTATCAACCATTTTTTAACCCAAATTTATATCAATTTTATATAAAAACAACACATATTTTCAAGTTTTAAAATTAATAATCAAGAAAGATTCAAGAACTTACTTGAGTTTCATCAAAATCTTCAACCCTAAACCCTAAACCTAATTATTATTAATTCTTCAATTTCTTGAATTTAGTGGAAATAAAATTTTGGGGTGGAAGAAGTAAATTTCGGGTCGGTCCCGGTTAATTACCCAAAAATTTGGCGCCAAACCGGTTTGGAACCGGTACCGAAAATAAAGGATTTGGAGGACCGAAAACCAAACCGGTTGGACTATACCAGTGCCAGTTCCGGTTCGGACCGGTTTTTACGGGTCAATTGCTCACCCCTACTATTAAAAAGAAATAATATACCTTCAGGAGCCTAATCAAACGAAATATTATATATATATATATTACAATAATTATGAGAACTTTTATTTTAAAATATTGTATCACATGATTTTTACCTATCTACAGCTGACATTTAATGTATTGATAAATATGTAAATGTATTTGTTTTATATATATTCAGTTCATAATGTAAAACGTTTTTACATATAACTTTTGTTGTACAAACGGACTAAAAAGATCATATTGTAAAATAAATATATGTTAACCAATATTTTAAATCTTAATCTTGTATAATTTTTTTTTATGAAATAGCGTATATACATTTAATTTTTAAGATTATTTTAATTTCATGTGTTTAAAAAGTAACCCCAAATTATTATAATATCCCATTTCTAAAAGTATCATGGTTTTAGTCATTATTTTTAGCATCCAACTATCAAATTCTAATTCAAGATTTACATACTAAAAATATTAAATAATCAAAATAGATGTGACACAATTCTAGATGCTTTTAATGCATCTTCTAAAGGTAAAAATGTTGAAAATATCTTTGATGTTTAAAAGAATTATGCCTTTTGAAGGTATCCAAGAGATGATAATAATTGAGAAACGATACCATTTTAAACTTAAACGTAACAAATAACTTGACATCAAAATCGATGCTGGTTTTACCTCTTGGGTCTTTGTATCATAAAATATATGATGTCTTTAAATATAAAATTTTAAATAACATGTACAATGTCGTACAACATATTAGCTGTTTTATTAAAGAGTCTCCCACCAACTGAATTTGCAATGACATGTTGCCATTCTCAACTTTGGTCCACCTTATCTTCATTGAAGATAAGAGACGTGAGGGGGATGGCGTTTACTTTTTTTGGTAATCGTAATGTCTAGTTTTTATCTGGTCTAAATTAATCGTCATATACTGTCAACGAGATTTGAATATGAAATTCATTAACGTGTTAAAATGCTAGAATATTCTTGTCAAGATGACCGTTCATTTTCAAATATCACAATGCAATAAAATTGCATAAAATATCTCAACGTCTTATTTTACAGTTTTATAATTTTTTGTTTATATGACCAAACAATTATGTGTCTTGTATAAATGTTTTACCATAAAAAGTTATGACGTAATTAATAATTAGCATCCAAATAAGTTTTCTATGACATTTATGAAATAAAGTGTTCTATTAGTTTTTTATGTGACAATTTATAAAAGTGTCATATGAACATATAAAAAATATACAACGCTTATTTTTATGGTAAAGTCATATAACAATATTTTAATAGGACATTTAATTTCATGGGTGTCGTAAAAAAACTTGTTTTTTATGTGTATTCTATTAACTCATTTGGGAAAAAGTCTCCATATGGAATCCGTCTCCAATGACACCAATGTGAGGAGGCATTTTTGGCTCACTCAAGGGCTGAAGCTAGCAGGGGGGATTTGGATCGAACCGGGTTGGGTAAAGTCACCTCACTCATTTGCTAACTGACATACACGCAGAGGCTGTATTCTATTAACTTATTAAACATATTAATCACATATAATGCAAAATTGTTTGATTCCACAAACTCAATATTCCTATAAAGGAGTCTATTATAACACTAAAACATATAATTTACGTCCTATAAATCCGATTTTATTGTAGTGTCGTTTGTCTCACAAATGTTTTCGTAACTAGACCCCTTCCAGTTCATACAATACACCAAAATCTTATGCATCAAAAAACCGGTTGGTTATCAAATCACTTGAAATTGAAGCTATATATAGTTCATTTAATTAGGTTGATGATGATCCTGTTATTGATTGCCATTTCTGATCAATGGAAGATTAAATTTGATCTAAAAGTTTAACAATAAACTGACCGATGTTGTTGTAAAAGTTGGTCTTATACGGATTGTAGTTTATGAAGTTTGTAATACGAACACCAAAGATATTTGTACTATGAATACCACTTATATATTATTATCATTATAGTATTGTTATTCTTTTAGAATATACGAACATGAATAGTTAAAATCAATTAATATTGTTGGCAAATAAAAAGCTAAAGATACAAAAACGTTTCACCATCAATCCACCGACTAAGAGAATTGTTGGAAGCATTGATGATGACCAAATGATCACCACCACATAATTGGTGGGAAGCCATGCATTTAAACAACTACTTATATATCTGTATATATGCTGTACGATGTGGAGACCTGAAAAAAAATATAATTTATCGTAAAAGGAGAACGAAAATCTAACATAATTATTTATAAAAAAAATTATTATAATATTTATTGTAAAAATTTAATTTATCTTTTCTATATTTAGAGTCGTCGGTAATCAACTTTTTGTCCAAATATTTATGGGTTATGTTCAAAATGAACTTACATTATTAAATATGGTTTTAATAGATATTTTTGAGTTTCATAATAGAATTGGCTTTAACAAACATAATTTTAATTGATATTTATAGCTATTCAAGCTCTCAAATCAAATTCAAAGCTTTCTCAAGCTTTGATCAAGAATATTCATCAAGTTATTGGTTCCATACGTAATGTAATTTTTTCATCTGATATTTATTATAACCTATTATTAATATATTTATTTAAAATATAATAATAAACAGATTTAATACAACGTTATTGAAAATATGTATGATGAGCTTGTCAAATCCAACAAATCTTTTTCTTCTCGTTATCCCATAACCACAACATTCAATCTCTCTTTAACGATATATGCAGAGTCTAAACTAATTGTCACACTTAATACAGAAAACCATTTCTTTATCGAAGATGAACACGACCAATAACTCGGACAATGCCAATGTATAAAGTCGAACCAGAAAGACCCTTTAAAAAACAATAGTAATAACCAATAACCAGTTGGGTTTTGACACACTGGTTAAGCCTTAAGAAATATAGTGGAAAATCTCATCTACCCCGGGTTCGAATGGAGACGTTGCCAAAGACCTTGTGGCCATGGATGTTCATCTATGATGACTCCATAGCATTTGAAGAAAAAAAATCATGAAAAAAATTATTTTTAAATTGATTTGAACAAGTTTGTATAGTTTGTACCCTTCAACTTGTTTGTATTTGAACTTCCTTATATATATATATATATACATACATGGAAGATATCCATTATTTGTACAAACCGTACAAACATTATTCAACCAATCATTTTTTTTATTTTTTTCACTTTTTCTTAATTATGAAGGTTGAATAGTCAACAATATATGAAAAAATTTCATCAATAACATTTGAGGGTTAATTAATCAAAATTATATGATACAAGATTTATCAAAATGAGAAAACGATGAAACAATTTCATTTTCATATAAAAACAAAAATATATGAAATAATTTCATGAAGAAAATAATTATATGAAACAGTTTTATCATATTAAACACTTTTATAAAATAATTTTATACAATTTATTAAAATTATTTGATTTATAATTGAAATTCCTATATATATATATATAGAGAGAGAGAGAGAGAGAGGGGGGGGAAGTTCAAATGTGAACTCAAATTTGGTTGTGAACGTGAGGATAAATGAGAGCACAACACGTGTCTGAATGTATATTATTCAGACTGAATAATCAAAGAAATATTCAGACTGAATATAATGTTTATTCAGTCTCAATAGACATTATTCAAACTGAATAAACATTATGTTCAGTTTTATTTGGTCTGAATATTTATTTTATTATTCGATACGTGTCGCGTTTTCATTTGTTTTCACGTTGATAACCAAATTTGAGTTCTAATTTGAACTCACCCCCCTCTCTCTCTCTCTCTCTCTCTATATATATATATATATATATAAATATATATATAAAATTAAGAAGTTAGAATTATTGTTGATTGAAACATGGGCATGTGTACGGACCCTTTAAACACATTTGCTGTTAGGTAAAGAGTTAGCGTTGTGAACCTTTTGTGTTGGGCCATTGAACCAGCCCATGGCCATGGTTGCGTCACTATAATTGAACTGCCAGTAGGCCCTGCTACCATCTTCAGTTCACTGGTCAAACTACCAACCTAGCCCTTTTCTTTTTTAATATACATAAATAATTCATTTCCATATTTTCCCCCCCATAAATCATACTTTATTTATGTCTCCCATTGCTTTTTATTATCATTTTTATAATATAATATTGTTCCCCCCCCCCCCCTTTTTTTAATAAACTGTAATATTCGTTTTTCGAATTTATTGTTATATACATTTGAATTTTTTTTGAACTTTTATGATAAAAAAATGGGGATTGTTATTCATACCCCATTTCACACACAATTCATTTATTTCTATCTCTTACCTTACTCACATAGCTTATACTTTATACCCTCTCTACTCATTCACATACATCCTATAGGAGGGGATGTGAATATAATTCTCCTAAAAAATATCATTAAAAATACAACAGGATACCAAAAAAAGAGAGAGAAAAGTATGGCTCATAGGACTATCTCCGACTTAATAATATTAAAAACACAAGATGAAAGTGTTTTTATTTTTAATCCGACATTAAAATAATTAAAAAACGTTGATATTTATAATTGATGGTCAATAAAGTAGGCTTTTATAAATATATATTAATATAATATTAAGTTTTTACAATTATTCATATATATAGAACGATAATTAGATGAAAACTATAAAAAAAATTAGAAAATTGTGAGAACCGATATAAAAATATTTGTTTAAATGTATTTTTCATCAAAAATTATAATTTAAAGTATTGTTTCAAATATGTTTGTGTTCACCTTATAAACAATTTACATTTTAGGTTTTTTTGATTCAATTACTGGAACGAAAAATAAACGTAAAAAATAATCATATGGTGAAACAAACACATGAAAAAACTATTATATTATGAAACAAATATATATGAATTAATATCTTAAAAACTATGACGTTTGATGAAAATAAATCATTAAAACTATTACTTTAAAATCGATTCTCACAAGTTTGTAACATTTTTATAGTTGTTATTTGATTTATCCTTATACATATATACATATATAGAGAGATGTTCAAACGAGAATGAAATATATTTCCGAGAATAGGAGAATGGTCGTTCATGTACAAAATCATATGATTTTGTACTAAATCACCCATGATTTCGGACGATTTTCCATTCCCCTTAAGTGGCACAAAAGTCGTCTGCTACCAGTTAGTGCAAAATCACATATGATTTTGTAATGTTATCTTATTTCTTTAAATAGGTATCATTCTTGTGTGAACTCACCTCTAATATATATATATATATAGGTGGAGGTTCAAACCTCCATTTTACGAGAACGCGAGAACACTCTTATCACATGTGATAATACACGAGAGGGGACTTGATGGTGTGCGGATGACTTGCCTTGCTATTTAGGTCGCACCAAAGATCGTTTGCGTCTATGATTTAATATCACATATGATGATTTTGATTGATTATAGTATCACATCAAAAACACCCTTATAGGGTAATGATATTGACACCCTTATATACGCATTGAAAATATAGAAACTTGGTTTTGATGTTGATGTATGTGGAGAAAAATTCATAGGTAGGGGTATCATTAGCAATACATAGAGGTGTTATTATCCTTTTTTTAATATACACTAAACCCATCAATTTTAAAGTATTTAGTTGGTGTTTGTTTTTTAAGAAAGTCTGAAGTCTAATTTCAGTTCTAAAATAATTATAAAATATCTAAACGAATCATACATTAAGGATGATTAAGTGTTTAAAATGAAAAAACAAGTGATGTCATTGGTCAAAGAATGAAGAGTTACACGTGGGGTTGATTTTTAGCTGGCAATGAAAATGGACAATAAGCATTTATTGTGCCACTATAGTCATCGACTAATTTCCTCCTTCCACCTTTTTTTAATTTTCTTTCGTATGGTTTATTTATGACAAGTGTACGTCCCTCATATAGTCATATAAATGCTTTTTGGTAACTTTCAATAAATTTAATGTTACAAGATATTATAAGAAAATAAAAGAAAAGAAAAATGAACCTCATCTTCTTCAATCCTTAAATTAGTGATTTTAGGGGTTGTGATATTTGATGTTCATTTTATTTTGATTGAGAATGCTTTTAATGTTTTTTATTGTTGCTAATGTTTTTTTTAATGTTAGTGAAGATGCATGTCATGTTATCTATAGGCAGAACGACAAAACTACTCTTTTCTAACAACATTTAATAAGTTGAAACATTACGGTAATTAATGGAAAAAAAAAAAACATTACCTCAATTTTTTTTGTTATAAATGAATACTAGATATGCAAACAAGAAAATCCAAAATCCAGATAGACATAAAATTGCAATTTAGTCGTACATATATAAACATGTAATTAGAGGTGCACAGAAAACCCACCAACCCTGCTAATAGAGCTTGAAAAAACCCAAAAAAATCTCAACTCGAAGTAACATGACATATAATCAATACAAAATTATGTCAAATGGTATATATATTGGATTGGAATTGGGTTAGCGTCCTATGAACACAACACAACCCAACCCAACCCAACCCAACCTGATGTCTTTCTATGTAATGGATTTAATATGATCGTTAAATTCTTGATTGATATATATACATCATACATTAAACGCAATTATCTCTATTCAAAATTATCTTACAATTTCAACTATAATTTTACTTTATTATTTGCATAAACCTTCAACATTTTTTTTAAAGTTTTCTACCTTTTTTTCTATGTTCTCATTTTGATTTTATTTGGTTTGAACAAAAAAGCTTAGCTAAGATTGTAAAGTAATGTACCAAAGTTTCAACTCAACCAACGCAACTTACACAGTTTGGATTGGATTTGGTTGAAAATTTTCAAACTGTAAACATTGGGTTAGATTATTCAAATGCTTTCAACCTGACTAACTTTATCCATATACAACCCTACATGTAATGATGAATTATAGGCATATATAAAAATATTATCGAATCTTTTATCAAAACTGGTTTATTACAGATTTTTTTTTGTAACAAATGGTGCTCGTATAAATAAAATTGACCATGATATACGATTTTGTATACCATAACAAATTAAAAGTTAGATTCAAGCTAACTCTTTATGGTGGGTGCGAATGTAAGCATGCAATGAAATATATATAGGCGTTGATGTGATGAGAATAAATGGCCAAGTGGGATGTGGGTCGTGATCAGTATTCAATGTACATAATAAAATTAGTTCGTTTGTTATTCTTAATAAATAGTTAACATACACAAAGTTCTGTAAATAATCGTGCGGCTTACTTTGACACTGATTAAAAAGTCAAATAATTTCTAAAACCGCGTAAAATAAAATGTCTGAGACTAGAATTGTAAACAAAATTAGTTGTATTTCAGCTTGACTCGACATATGTTAAATTATGCTCATACTTAATTTAGTACCCTCCTGAGTCTTCTTGATATAGACTCGAATTTGATTCGAAAAAGGCCGAAACTCAAATCATATGACAAAACCTTGGCTAGCTTACGATTATTGGGACTAAGAATAATAAAGTAATAGGAACCGATAAATTTACTTGATTTGTTAAACATAAATTGAATACTTAAATAGTTATTGCGCCTTCTAATATATAGTAAAAAATGAAAAAAAAATGTTATCTTAATTCATCATTTAAAAATAATTTATATGAAAGTATATAATTTGATGAACACAATTTAAATCCGCCAGTCACTTCATCAAAATACATAGAAAATACTTTACCTGATTAGTTTAATTGACAAATTAATAACGCTTGGATCTTTAATGATTTCTTTAAATGTCATCGGTTCGAGTCCTGCAAAATTAATGAGATTTTTTTAACTGTTCTTTAATACCTGAAAAATTAATCAAGATGTACACAAACAGACAAGCTGACCTGAACACTACGATTTAAAAAAAAAATAGTCATGGATGGGCTATTGAATCACGGACCCCCTCCATTTTCTATTGACTTTATGATGGGCTGTCAGCCATGGCCCGTGGCTATATTCACATATGAATTCAATGAGGATTGGCCGAGTCACCTTCATAATTTTTTAGATTAAATTACATTATTGGCACTTTTAGTTTACATAAATAACTAAAATAAAATAATTATATTTGAGTCGTTTAATATGTATTTTATAACGTATTGGAGTGGTCGTGGGGTGGGGGGCTTCACGGGGAGGAAAAGACAGGAGACATGTCTTTAACGTGTATATAATAAAATATTATATCTGACATGTAATATAGTTGACAAATAGACAGAAAGATTATTTTCAAATACTGTTTTGAGTTCGATCTCTCTTTTTGTGCTAACTTCAACCATTATGTGGGTCAAGAAATGCCTCATTACATTGGTGACATTGGGTTCTGTGTAGGACTGGTTGGGGTTACCGGTAATTAGTTTTTTTTATCCAAATATAATAAAATATTATTTATATTCTTAATTTAAAAAAAAAAGGAAACCGGGTAAGTTGACTAAAATGCCTCATGGTTATTAGTTAACCTACTTAACAATATTGTTTTAGCGGACAATGAACCAAAAACGTTACAAAATTCATACCTCATAGATATAATATGTAATATTTAAAAAAATATGTTATTTTGTGTAAATCATATGGACCAAAAATGTAATTGGTCAGTTAAGTCGATTAGGAAGTTAACTCAATAATATTGTAATATAAATAAAAGGAATGCAACAATCGTTGTAATTCATTCAATAATAACAAAAATTTCTCTCTTTCCCTCTTCAAGATTCCCTATACTATATATTTCTCGTTCTAGTTTGTAGGTAGATATTATTGGTATATATATAGGCATACACCTGGAAAAAAAAATATTCGATAGAATGATAGGGACTGAAACATATATTGATAACATCCAACATTGTTGAATAAGAAACACATCAATATAAGTCTTAAAATGGAAAGGTCGAGTACGTTTAATAACAACTGATAAGTTAGATCAGATTGTTACATGAACATTTTCCATCCTTTTTAAAACTTCAAAAACATTTAGTATATATTATCTATAATCATAATGATATATACCGATTCAAACTTTTTTTTTTAAAATATAATAAGGTTTTAGACTTTAAACCGTTCGATTTATTTACTTTTACTGATTTTGTTGTTTATAAAGAATATAAAAGGTTCACATATGATGACTTTATGTCAATGTAACTAACCATATGGTATACCCAGAGTTACTCAAAAAGAAGAAGAAGGAAATTGCCATTCTTTATGTAAAAGGCCTTTAGAAATTTACCAATTGGTCTAATAAATGCATTTCTTTATTAATTTATGGAGTTCAACCAACGACAAAATAACTTGCTACATAACTTGCTTAAATGTCAGTATTTACAAAGAATCCAATTTGAAACCGACTATAAAAAACACACTTTGAGTATATCTATACGATGGTGTGGTTCTTTGGCCTTTTCATTTATTAAACAAATTGTGAATTTGATTTATATTTAATTTATGAAAACTAAATGTTAAAATAGGAGTAAAAAAATAGTATTTTACGACAATTACCAATGAACGACTACATATAGTCATAGATCAAAAATTGCCAATGGTGTTTAATTTTATAAAATGACCCATTGGGTCGGATTTTGACTTTTTTGGGCTTTGGTTTTACGTAACGGGCTTGCATATAAAACTGTTTGCTATTTGAAATTTTAATTTAGTTACTCGTCAGTAGGGGTGAGCTTGGGACCGAACTGGTATCGAAACCGGAGTTGTCAAAATTTAATACCGAATACCGAACCGATTAGTGAGATTTGGTACCGGTTCGGTACCGGGATTTTCGGGACTAGAACCGTTTGGTACCATTATTTTGAACGACTAAGGCTTTTCATCGTTGACCATCGAACGCAATAACAAAAACCAAAATCACTTAACCAAACCGGTACCAAAATCCTGAACCGAACCTGTACCAAAACCGAAAGTACCGAAAATCGAAATTCATAAATCCCAATACCGAATTCTGAACCGATAGTGAGATTCGGTACCGGTACTGGTACCGGTTCGGTACGGGACCCGTTCGGTTCAGGATTTCGGTTCGTTCCACTCATTCCTACTCGTCAGTCGTCACCACACATTTTGTCGAAAGTATGTTATTTAACTTAAAAGACTTCAATTTTCTAAAATCGTAAATAAATGTGTGATATATTTTAATAATTTAATACATAATTCCGGTTACTATAGGATGACAATTTCGAATTGTTTTATTTAAAATGGGTCGACTTGAATTACGTTTAACTAAACTTAGAGTATACTTGAAGCAAGACCAAAGTGTATTAAACTCTTAAATTGTTTTATTTAAAAAAGACACTCTTATTATAACAATACAATTTTTACAATCACATTTAAGATATTAATCAATTAATTACGATAATTAAAGAAATGGATAACAAAGATTTAGAGGGTTAAAACGCCTAACTCCTTTTAATATGTTACCCAACTTGTGTTACATGTCCACTCGATTGCTTCTTTCTTGTAGATGTATAAGAGCATCTCCAACAACATTGCTATAATAGGAAAAAAAATAACTTTTCCTTCTCTAAAATGCTCTTACAGCATTGCTATAATGTTTTCTATTTTAAAGAATTAGGGAGAAATCTCTAAAATCTCTAAAATAGGAGAGAAAAGTATATACAACCAATCAAATTTTTTGAAGTTAAATGTGTAGCAGAGAGAAACAACATTCAACCGATCAAAATTATTGAAATTAAATGTGTAGGAAAGAGAAATAATATTTTCAAAATATAATTAATGATTGATTCTCTCAAATAGAAAAGCTGTTGGAGTTGGAAGAAATTATTTTTAGAGATTTCGCGTTTTTATTCTCTATGTTTGAAAAAAAATTTAGAAAATCTATTGGAGATGCTCTAATACCTGTTAATGATGGAACAACGTGTACCATTATATTATTGTTTGTCAGTCAGACCATTGTTACTAGATAAAGTTCACAATTGCCTTGGGATGAAGTGTTCTTCATTTTAATAGTTCTACTGTGGAACAACGAAGATTGAGATTTAAGTATGAAGAAAGTTAAAACAAAGAATCCTCATAAATGAATTGATATATAGTTTCGTTCGTTTTCAAATCTTGGAATTTTTTTTAGTGGATTTATTTTAAAAACAGATCAAAGTGTTTTTGATCATTCAATGCAATTTTGATCAAAAGTGATAGGTTTTGTAAAAATTAGGTTACATTTGGGCGTTTACCTTTCTTTTTAGAGGTTATCAGTTTGAGTCTTACAAGATTATTGAGATTTTTCTGACTGTTATCAATTTTCTAGGACCCTAAGATTAGTTAAGATACACAAAAATTGACTTAGACATTAAAAAAAAAGATTAAATGATCCATAAATAAGAATAAATGAATGATGGAGGTATAGTAGTTAGTTCTTAATCTCGATGAGGTAATGGCAATGTAGAATTTGTATCAAGTGGGTACCTTATTCCTTGTATATTGGTTTGTGTAATATTATTATAATAAAAACAATATATTTATAAATTTTATTGTGCATGATATGCATGAAAGCATTTTTTTTTATGACATTTTAGTTTTTCAACTTGCAAAATAATTGTTTTGTAAAGTATTGAATGATAATATATATATATATATATATTTCATTTTCCAAGTGTACTTGTCGGTATCATTTACTAAAACGCATAAAATGTGTTTCTGTCTGATCTATTACATTATTTCTAAAATATATTTATAAATATCTGATAATAATTAACAAGCAAAAATTTTATTATTATTATTATTATTTGGAAAAAACAAGCAACTGATTATGAATCTATTCACAGGTGAAGAAACCAACTCAGCTGCCGCTGCCACGTGTGAACCAGCTCTAACAACGCGCTTTTATTTTAGAGTAAATTGCGATTTTAGTCCATGTAATTTAAAAAATTACAATTTTCGTCCCTAAATGAATTCCCATTTTAAAATATACGGACCAAATTAGTAATAAAATTTAAATCATATTATCATAAGATCTTTAACAAACCACAAGGGCTAAAAACGTAATTTATTCTTTACTTTAACACACTCTATATATACTATCAGCTCCATTCCAGATTATATCCATTCATTCATTTCCTTTCAAAAACCCTACCAATTAATTCATCCTCCATTAATTTCCAAAATGATGACACCAAAAATGGTAGCAAATTTCCGGCGATCACTCTCCTTCTCCAACACACCATCGCCGCCACCACCACCGCCACCACCGTCGTCTTCCACCACCAAAACCGCCGTAAAAAGGATCCATTTTAGATCCACCAGTCTGCCCACCAGATCCCATCCCATTCTCTTTCAACTCAAATACCACCTCAACCAACTCAAATCCCAATGGGGATCCGATCCGTTACCCGAATCACTCCAATCGGATCGGATCTTGGATGCTTTGATCCGTCTACGGACCATTCTAGAATGTCTTGACGACCTTCTAGATCTTGCGCCGTCAAGAGACTCCCTCCGCCGCCACCCTGAGTGGGTGGAGAAGGTTCTAGAAGACTTCCTTGTGATGGTCGACGTCTACGGAACCTTCCAGATGCAAATTTCGACGTTGAAACAATGTAATGTTGCTGCCCAACTTGCTACAAGAAGAAAAGATGGGTTGAAAACTTCGGTTTGCATAAAGGGTTTGAAGAAAACGGGTCGAGAAATCTTCAAGCTCATGCCTTTTCTCCATGGGATCCGGGAACATAATTACCCGAGTGGTTATAATGTAACCGGGTCGGATCCAAAGAATTTGAATCCGGATCTTGATCTTGGTGGGGTGATAAGAGGTGTGGTTGAAGTGATTGTGATGATTTCGGAAGCGGTTTTTGGTGGGATATCCGGGTCGTTTGAGACCCGGAAAACTTCATGGATGATGGGTTTGAAGAAATCAAAGAGGGAGAAGGGAATTGCAGAGCTTGAAAATGGGATATGGAGTTTGAGAAATTATAATGAAGATGAGGTGATGAAGAAGAAGATGATGAAGGAGATGGAAGAATGCATAGATGGGATTGAAAGTGGAAGTGAAAGGGTGTTTAGGGGTTTGATAAACACTAGGGTTTCATTGCTCAATGTACTTACACAATAGCATACAGTACAAGTACAACAAAAAGAATTTAAAGACGATATCTCAAGATTTTCTTGGGATAACAGTAGATATCTGGATCGACTTTTATGCACAGACTGATCTACGGACGAACATGACTGACCTGAAGTTATTGCAGGAGAATCTCCGTGGTGACACGAGCTTATTTGAAGACTTTGATGATATATTTTTTGAAATTTTAGTTTCCAAAATGGTTTGAAAGATTCTTTTATTTTTATTAATTTGAACATAATTCCCAAAGAAATTAAAGTTAAATATACAAATATTGAGTGGTTTGATTTATGCATGAATGGTTTGTTTGTGTATATTCACTTGATGTACTTGGAAAAGTTGTACTCCTTTTTGTTTAACGAAAGTCCTATTCTTTTCATTTCCAAATTAATGTACATTTAATAGAAGTTAATAGTTAAAATTCTAAATATCTTTTAATAAAACAAAATCAAGAAATAAACAAAAATCAATGTTAATTATGAACATTTTGTAATAATTTCTAATGAATAAATATATAATTTTAAATTTAATCCTGCAAAAACACATATATACACGTGAACATAAAAGAATGATCTTTTATTTATTACATATCAAGAGTTATTGATTCTTCTATACAACTCAAATTGGTAAAAGAATGAAGTGACTTTGTTTAAATATAAGACATGTTATATGTTCGATCTTAAGCCCTTCTGTTAGCCTCAGTTGTTGAGTGTGTAAAAAAATGTCCCCTTATATTAATGTCCTTAAAAACGAATTCTGTATAAGATCGATTAGAGTTATCGGTAATAATCTTTTTACCTAAATTGATGCAATTGATGATACTAAAAAACAGGTAACTAATAATTGATAAATTCATAGGTAAACCCCGTTTTGTGTAGATTTCAAATGAAAAAGAATTCTTCTGTAAGAATCCAAAAGTCTATCCAAATATCATCTAACAATAATCCCAAATATCCCCAATACCAATGACAATCCTCTGATAAACAATCCACAGTATAATTTACTTGGGTGTTACCTTTTACACCCTAGTCTATATCATATTTATCAATGAGATTAAAGTGTTCATGCCTACTTGACTTTTTTTAAGTGTTACTATACATATTTTGGACTATGGTGTACTACAGACTAAGGTGTAAAAGGAAACACCCAATTTACTTTCCATACATATTAAAGAAGGATTGCCAACAACCATGTTTGTCAGTACCACAATCCTTGAAAAATACAACCTGACGGTTATTCCAATACCGCGGTTTTGAAATAAACTGTTAATATTTTTTATTTACAAAAAATTATTTATAGATTTTCTATTTTAATTAATTGATAAGACGTATTATAAAATCTATTTTCAAACTCGATCTTTTAAATTACATAAATTATCATCAAAATATGTAATAACACAAATTATCTAGTTAGGAAGAACGAGAGCTAGATAGTGTTGAAGCAGCAATCGCTCAAAACCCTTAACCTTTAATGACAAATAAACGATATACTTTCTCTTATCTTGGATCCCTTGTTAACTAAAACGTTCCTATTTTTTATATATAAATATGTCGGTGTTTTCTTATTTATCTGTTAGTAATTATCGACTGATATAATCCTTTTGTAATATCTAGGAATGATGTTATGTTTTCTAACAAGGAGACATTTGCATGTGAGACTCAAAATCACGAACTTTACCTTAATTTTTGTAGCAATAATTAAGATTGTTCTCATAAATGCAGGATACGAAGAAGTATGATACTTTTAAATAATGATTTTTAATATTTAATGATTAAATTAGAAACTTATGAAAAAGTATTATTATTTTATACAAGTAGTCCATGTTCATCAGATAAAAATTACATCAAGTTTTATTTTGAGCAACACAAAATCTTTTTTCTTTTTTGTCAAATTCACGAGCTAAATCTACATATATTGTCCATATTAAAAGCATTGCAAAATTTTCCAACATTCTTTACTTCGGAAATATTTTAGGGAAAAGTTAAAAGAAAAACCAACGAATTTTTTATTTTAAATTATTAAGTTTTTATACCTTAATTTTTTAATTAATAAACTATTAAACCTTCTTAATTATTTTATTTTAAATGATTAAGTTTGATTTTTTTAGCAAATAAATCATCAAAAAAGATTTAACTCAAAAAACTACATGTAATAGGTTAGAAATATTTTAAAGTAGTGAAAAAAACTAAAATCAGATTTATCATTCTCAAATCCTACGTCATTTATACCATTCCTAAAGACGAGTCAAGATCTGTTTTATATTATCTTCAAAGTTATTAACTGGTTTCAAATCTTCAGTTCTTCTTGGAAGTGATAGTCCGCAATAGGCTGAGGTGGTTGCCACATAATTTCGTTTATTGTATATGGAAATGATGAAGAAAAAAAATCATGAAAAGATTTGTATGTGAAAATAGATTATCATGTAATTAATAATTCAGATTCAAAATATTTAAAATGTATTCCAAATAGTAAATTTCGTTTCATGATTTAAATTTGATAATTTCCACAAATTCACACCAATCGTTGATTAAAAACCCCGATGCAAATAGATTTATACAGTTTACAATATTTGGACAGTTTGCAAATGATTTGTAGACCTTTATATAACTATATGAGTAAACTACAATTTTGGTCCTTAAGGTATAGTGTTTTATTTGAAAGTGGTACCTAAACTTCAATATCTCAAACAGTGGTCCTCCAGGTTTGGATTTGACTTTGAAAATGGGACCTGGTCACTAACTTCGTTAAAAAGCTCCATTAGAGCCAGGGGTATTTTCGTCCAACCATATTTTGCCACCTTCTTTACACTTTTTCTATTTTTTTTGTTTTTTGTAAAACCCATCGAACTATAAGGACCAACTCTATAAATTTTACATCCCTTTCTCATTATCTTCTCCGGCCAAATTGCTGGTCATCTTCTCCGGCTAAAAACCGTCTGGCAAGACCCTAGTCCAAACACCAACATCAATTAAACCCAAAATCAAATCCAAACCTAAACACCAAGATCAAAATTAAAATCAAACCCAAACCCAAATTCAAACTTAAAATCAAAATCAAACACATTAAATCCATAATCCAAATTTATTAATTGATGAATCCACATCCAAACCAAAAAAAAAAAACAAAAAAAAAAAATTCTAAACAACAATCATCTGTTTCAGAAAAAATGGAAGGTCCCATTTGTTTGATAAAGCCTAAATGGCCACCAATGGATTTATGTGGCATTCTAAACCAACTAGAGCAAGAAGAAAGCATATCCATTTGTTTGATAAAGCCTAAATGGCCACCATCTTTGATCATTGGGTCATTCCTTCACACCCAAATTATAACTTTTGAAAAGTTCCAAAATCCATGAACATTATCTAACAGTTGCTTAAAAATTCCATTCTCCATCGCCGACCAAAGCTTTTATTAACAATAGAACCAGAACCCATGAAGATTAATTGGGGAGGGGAGGGGGGGGGGGAATCAAACCGGATTTTGGCTAATGTCTCAGTAGAAGACGGCGTCGGAAAAGGACGAAACCCAAACCTGCAATTCTAATCCAACCCAATCACTCCGACCACCAAACCCGAACCTTCAACTCCACCTCTGCCACAAAACCAAAACCTGCAAAAAAAACACTGTCGTCTGGATGGCCAATCAAGACTCAACGGTGAAAGGAAAACACTTTAGTAGATCTTTTTAGGAAGCCTCAATGACCATAGATCAAACCTATCCAGTATGATGGTTGGCTGTTCACGGCCTAATTGTACCTACCGTTTCTTTTTTGGGGTCAATATCAGCAATGCAGTTCATACAACAATAAACCTAATCTCACTCGGTCACCGGAGGGGAAGGGGGAGTTTGGCCGGCGTTGGGAAATGTTACGTAGTTAGTCCCTATAGTTAGCTTGGTTTTATAAATGTAAGAAAAAATAAAAATAAAAGTGCAAAAATGGGACAAAACATGGTTTGACAAAAATACCCTTGCCTCTATTGGATATAATAGACGGAGTTAGTGATAATGTCCCATTTTCAAAGCAAAATCCAAACCTAAGGGACCACTTCTTGAGATATTGAAGTTTAGTAGGTACCACTTTCAGAGAAATCATTATACCTTAAGGACCAAAACTGTAGTGTACTCTAACTATATATATATATATATATATGATTATATAAAGGGTTTTCTTATTGGCACCCCATTTTTTCTTAAATACACCCATCCCACTCCCACCCCACCCCACCCCACCCCAACTCTAATCATTACCTAATCATGTTTTAATTTAATTTTATTTTGTTAATATTTTAATTTTAACAATAATTATTTTACCTTATAAAAAATAATTTTATTATAATGCTTATTTAGTTATTTAATAGTTACAAAATATATTTATGTTTACATTAACATTTCAATTAATTAATATTTTATATATGTTTTGTTTTAAATAAATATTTCAAACTACAAAAGATAAACTTGATTTAATACAAAAGATTATTAAAATAGTTAATTAACAAATCAACAAATAAAATACGAAACGTTTAATAAATAACACTATATTATAAAAATTTATAGATGATAAAATGTACCCAAACTTCAAAATAAAGTAATTGCAATGTTGATTAAAAATGTATTGTAATATTAAAGGTAAACTACGATTTTTGTTCTATATGGTTTGATGTTTATAACGTAATTGCAATGTTGATTAAAAATAAAGTAATTGTAATTGCAATGTTGATTAAAAATAAAGTAATTGCAATGTTTGATGTTTATAACGATTGTTGGCTTATGGTTTGCCTTATCTTGAAAGATTATTATGTTTAAGCATATAAAATATCTCTTTAAAATTATTATTATTATTATAATCTATAATAATAATTATTATTATAATAAAAAATAATATTATAATTTTAATTATTATCCTTAATATTACTAGTATTCAGATACTCATGATAAAATTTAAAAGAAATATAATATGTTAATTTAACTGATTTATAAATATGAATAACTTTTTTTTAATATTTTAATAATTTTTTAAATACAAAAATGTTATTTTTTGTTGATTTAAATACTATAATAAAATAGGTTTTATTGAATAAAATAATAATAATAATAATACATATAATCATTACAATTCAAAATGGTAAATAAAATTTAAATCTTACGTATTCCCATGACCTTTATAGTTTCTAGGTAATTTACACCCATAATTGAGATGTAAATAACAGGACCTTTATATAAAATAGGTAAATACATAATTTAATACCTCTAAATCATAAAACCATATGCATTAATTTCAACAACCGCATGCCTGTTTGTGAAAACATCCTTCAAACACTGCCTAAAATAATCCCAGCAGGCCACCTAAGGATATATAAAATTAATATTAATATTATACATAAAATAAAACAAGAAAATATAGATGCAATTATGAGACATATTCTGACTTGTGAACTGGAAAACATATAAGCAATTCAGATATCTGAAAGAACAATTAATTAAGATTCAGCAAGTTGCATGTTGTTTATAGCTGGATGATCAAATGGAACCACTTAAATAAAGCCATATTCTCTCTCACCACCAATCCATTGCACATGCTTTTTCCTGCTCCATCGCCATTAATTTCAATTAATTGCTTCTTCAAAAAGTTGTTAATATATAATTAATGCATATTGTTAGCGTATATAACAGATCCGAAGAATCCATGGGTCTTCGCTCCTGTTATACACACTAACACACACACATATATATATAATTACAATTAAGATTATATATATATATATATATATAAGGACGATAATCAAATAAAAGCCACAAAAAGGTTACAAATTCGTAAAAACCGATATAAAAAAATTGATGATTTTTTTTTATCAAAACCTATAATTTAAGATATTGTTTCACATATATGTTTGTGTTCATCTTATGAATATAATTACATGTGGGAAAAAAAAATTGATTCACCTAGTGAAACAAAAAATATGCATAAAAAAGATTCATATGGTGAAACAAATACATGTGAAAATTTCACTTTATGAAACAAATATATGTGAAATAATATCTTAAATTATAGAATTTGATAAAAAAATAATGAAAAAAATTATTTTTATATCGATTTTTACGAGTTTGTAGCATTTTTATGGTTTTTAATTGATTAAGTCATATATATATATATATATAATTAATTGGTGCATGGTTAATTAATTAAAGCACTAGTGTTAATTAGCCTTTTGTATCATGATGAAGAATAGTTAGTTATTAATGCAGGTTTCCAAAAGAATAGGAATCCAAATAATTATTGATGATTAATTAGTTTAATTAGCTTTAGATCATTAATTTCAAGACTTATCTACAACTTGATCATTTGAACTTTGAAGTTTTATTTAGTAATATTGGATTCCATTAACAGATGACAACCTCATTAACCTTATCTCATCTTCTCCTTAACTTTTTTTAATTGCTTTCCTAGCTAATTGCCTAAAAGACGACACCTTTTAGCTATAATTATAAGTATATATGGGGACTTCTTTCCAAAAAAATAAAAATAAATCGTAAGATCTATGAGAAATAGTACATCATGTGTTTTTTTATTTGATTTTTTTCATATATGGTTAAATTTAATGTAGTGATTAACATATATTTGTTCATATGAATTCAATTCATAATATGAACAGAGCTAGACCCGACTTCCTTATCTGGCTTCCAGTCTACTAAGGACAGTTGCCTCAGACACTGGCTTTGAGTTCGGACTTCCTACTTTTTGCCGCGTTTGTGGAAAAAAAACACGTAAGAGAGTTTTACATCGTCAACCAAATACATATGAAACAAACACGTTATAAAATATACATACGTTAATCAATATATTAAATAGTATACTCAGATGGTAAAAATCATGTGAAACAAAAATTTAAGGTAAACATTATCATGGATCTTACAAAAATTGGAGTTCTCAAACAATTAAACTCATATATATATATATATATATATATATATAGAGAGAGAGAGAGAGAGAGAGAGAGGAAGGATCATGCAAGAAAACATGTATAAACATATGCAATATAAACATTTGAGAAGTAAAGAAGTGATCATAACCCTTTATATGGTCAACATTTGCAGCTTTGACCGTGGAACACTCGTATAGGTATGCGAAATAATGGTAAATAAGTGAAAAGTAAAGAAGTGATCCTAGCTCGAATGTATAAAGATATGCAATGTAAACACAAATGTATGCCATATAACATAAACGTAGAGTTCTGTTTTCCGATTCTAACATCCAATCGTATTCTTGAACTCGAACTTACTTTATTGAATGTTTGTGACCATAAATCCATGATGAAGACCATCTATTCTAACGTTTATCAATGATGGTATATATGATCTGTTAGTTTGATACAATCTATTGACTTTAATACGTAGACGATGACTTATATCATCGTTTATTCTATATGTCTTATAACCAACCTTTTCTTCCTTCACATTTTCATAAAATTTGCTTTATTTTCAACTTCCAAAACTAAACAAACCATTATACCCTTTTCGAAAAATTAACATGATCTACAGATAAGATGTACGTAAATTTTAACTCTACGTAAATTTTAACTCTGTACTAAATGACACAATAACTTTCAAATTTCAACTTCCTCTCTTTAGAATTTGTTTTCTTCTTCTTTCTATCTCTAAATCTAATTAGATACGAAAAGAGAGTGCAAGATTATCTTCAAGACTTCAACCTTTATATGTTTCTTGACCATGGACCTAGCCCCATTTTATTTCTGTATCAACTTGGGCTCAAAATAAAAGACAATCCCAATCCATTACATTAACTTCAAAATACTTGGCCACAAAATTATAAGTATGATAATTAAATTATACTTAGAAAAGATAAAATATAGATGTTACAACAATCTCCAAAAGGTGTGGTTTTGGTCCATAAATCATGTCGAAGGTGATTAAATAGGAACGATTTTTTACTTTTAGAATGTAGCAGAGTTGATTTCAGATGATATAATTACATAGTTTGTTAGGAGTTTCAGTGTAACATGACTGATCTTTCCATCACAAGCCATATGGAAACATCTTCAATGGTATAGTAGGTTCTTGTAAGCAAAAAGTGTAGCTTTTATAAGCAAGGTTTTGTATGGTGTGACGTGTGTTGGGGTTGTGAGGCTAAACTTCAAGCCACGGCAAGGTCACATGCGTGATTTATGATGAAAAATCTCTATATCATATATAATATTATACATAAACATGTGTTTTCTATCATTACTATATTCAATGAATTAATGATATTAAATATTTTAAATTAAATTATATATTAAAAACTAATAAGGCATTAAAAAAAATTAAGAATATCATGTTATATAAATCATCACTACAAAACAAAGGGGCTTTACTGATGGATAAAACAATCACCATTGGATACAGCGGGAGAAAACGTGGCAGGTGTTCATGATTACCGGCAGATTCACAAGCGGATTGACCATCACCGATGACCGTATTGTTAATCAATGCTCTGTTGTTGATTCATCTGAAAAATCTATCGGTGATGCTTCTTTATTTTGTTGTGACTATGTCATGACGTATCACAAACTTAACATGACATCAAACATAATTCACCAATGAGCCTTTTAGAATACTGCTTATCATTCACTACTATTGTAAATAGTTTCTATACATCATCCATATTTTTAAGAGTTCTTACAAGTAGAAATTCGTGTAAAATTTTAGCTTATTTAAAAATATATAATAAAAGTTGACGGTAAAAAAAAGCGTATGAAACTCACAAAAATATGGTTCTTGTAGGTTTCCCACCATAAAACTTTACAATTTTTCTTAATTTGATTAATTAAAAGTAGTTTAGAGAAAAAAATAAATAAAAATAGGATTATCTACAAGCCACTCCATTTGGACATATATCCTTTCAGTGTTGTTTAACAAAGGAATTGACTAAGGCTATGTTTGGCAAACTAGTTCATAAGTTAGCTTATGATTGATAAATTAGCGTATAACTTATAAGGTAGCTGATGACTTATAAGCTAGCTGGTAGCTGATAAGTTAGCTGATGAATAAGTTATGTTTGACAAAAAATTAGCTTATGAATATGTGAAATAACCAAAAAGAACATCTTGAAAATAAATAAATAATATTAGTTAGGAATATAATTGAAAAAAGTGTCAAAAAACTTCTCATAAGCTACTCCAAGTAATTTATCGATAACCTAACTTATAAGCTGACTTATAAGCTAACTTATGTGCATCCAAACGATTACTTAGAAAATAAGCTAGCTTATAAGTTAGCTTATAAACTAGCTTATTTTTGCCAAACAATACCTAAAATAACTGGATTTTACAATTTACATACACGGATTTATATAACTCACGTAATTCACTTTTCTTATTAAAAAGAATGGCTGGTAAGAAAAAATAGATTACTGAAAGTTACCTAAAATTAATTCGACTAGATAAAATGTACCTTTATTATAATTTATAAAGTGGAGTGAAATCGGTATAAATAAAAAAAAAATATATATATATATATATATAGAGAGGAAGGTTTAAATGAGAACTTCATAAATTTAAAGGAATAAATGAACATTTTATGGACCATATATGATGTGGGTTCTACACATTAAAAAATCATATATGATTCTATGATGGGATCCATTGAATCAGATATGATTTTTTAATGTGTAAAATCTACATCATATATGATCCACAAAATGTTCTTTTATTCCTTTAAAGACGGGGTGTTCTTGTATAATCACTTTCTTATATATATAAATATATATATGTTGGTTAATTTAAAAATTAGACGAAAGATAGAAACTATAGAAACTTTAACAAATCAATATAGAAATTAAATTTTTTTTTGGGTCACG
Organism: Silybum marianum; assembly: GCA_036898165.1. Classification (NCBI taxonomy): domain Eukaryota; kingdom Viridiplantae; phylum Streptophyta; class Magnoliopsida; order Asterales; family Asteraceae; genus Silybum; species Silybum marianum. The sequence goes on along the minus strand of CM072529.1, from coordinate 51,990,250 downwards.
ATTGACGTCGGATAAGAATGTCCATGCATGGATATGGTTAAACACGTGCCTCCTTTAACCTAATAACACGTGCCAGTGAAGACACGTGGCACTGTATCTCCATGCCACGAATAATTTTTATTATTATATATGACAAAATTTTACACACATCCACCGGAGCTGTCGAAAATGGAGAAAAAAACAAAAGATAGTAAGGAAAAGAAGGGAGTGTACGAGGAGGAAGGAAAAAACAGGCTGAGCCACCCGATTATTTCAACTATGGAGCCGCTAACCCACGAAGCTTACGGCGGTGGAATGTATGGAAAAGACGACAACAATCAGCCGCCGCCCAAGAATCCAAGAGAGCCGCCGGCTAGTGAAAGCCAAAGTGCTGATGGACCGTCTGAAAAAACGGCTCTGGTGGAACTTAAACATAAACCACCACCGTCTTCCGGTGATCGGGATATTGATATCACCGGCCAATCTTACATCCAGTAGTAGTCTTAGACGACATTTGTTTCTTTTTTTAAGAGGTGCTAAAGTCTGAAGTCTGATTTCAGTTCTGGTTATGAAACGGTTAAATGAATCAGACATAAGTAGTGAATAAGAGCTTAAAATGAAAAAGCAAACAAGGCCTTAGTCTACCTAGCTATGATTTAACAAATTTATATTTGGTTTTTATATATTGTTTTAAATTCCCTGCTTTTTTTGTATGTAAAATCATATGATGGTGTTTTTTAATTAATTGTTTCTGTGGATTAATTATGTATGATTGGAACCCAAACTAATGGTTACAACTACAAGCAATAGTGAATTAAATTTGAAATTGGTTTATGGGGATTAATTAATTAATTAATGTGGTAGATATGATCGATGAAGAAGAGAATGGAACTTTGTTTAAGGAGAGCAAGTTCACCAATATCTAAAGGATACATACAATGGTTAGATAAAAATATCAAGGGAAAAATATATATTATCTTACATGTTTTCACAAATGTGTTACAATTTTTATAATCGTCTTTGGAAGTGTATAAGGGATGACGATGAGTAATAAACGTTAGTTGTTTAAATATATGTTAATTGTTTAAATAGAATAGTTATATATTAAAAGATGAGTGTAACGCTTTTAAAGATTTTAATTTTTAATATCTTATTTTAGAAAAATAAATATAGCATGGTTATTAGAATCGCTAAAAAAAACTTGTCACTTATATCAAACAACTCAAATCCTTTATAACCAATTCTTTTGTAAAAAAGTTAATATAAATGACCAAAGTTAATATAAATGACCATTTTACCTTCTAGACCTTGATTCATTTAAAGATTCAGTTAAATTCGACATTTTTCATTTGAAAATTTAGACCTTGGTTCATTTAAAGAATCAGTTAAATGATTTTTTATCTTTTGACATTTGTTCATTTGAAAATTCAGTAAATGATTATTTTACCTTTGGTTCATTTAAAAATTCTACATATTTTTCTAATTTGAATCAATCGTTGAATATTTTAAACCCGTAGCATAAATTCGTGGTGATAGTCTTTGAGACATACGAATATCAAATGGAGTGTATTGATTCAAGTGTTTGATAATCAATTTCAGAGTGGTGGGTTGTCGAAAGTCTTTGAGGACAAATTACCAAGGCCCCCATCAATTTTTAAGTAAGAGACTTGAAGGCAACAATCAGAATGAAATATTATTTAATCTTAGAAATGACATGTCAGATGCGCCAATCAAGATCGGAACTTAATAAGAGACGTTGGACTAAATTGGATGGATGATAGGATTAGTTCCATATTCTAAATAAATAAAAAAGGATAGGTCAGGATTAAACTGGTTAAGGCACCATTCCATGAGTTACAATCAATCCTTCTGTGTTCATGGGGAGGTCAGTCTAGATCAAAACCGGTTACAAAAGGACCGGTTCAAGATTGTCAGAAGTTGGGACCGGTCCAAGCATAAAAACAATTCCAAATTAAAATGAGGAATAAATATCAGTTTCCATTTTTATTTCAATCTCTTTCGTAAACCAAACGACCCTTAATTTTGGAGATTTCTTCAATTTGGAGATTTTTATACTCTTCTACTTTATTCATTTAAAAAAAGAAAAACTAAAGACTCCAAGGTAGCGTTTGGTACGCAGACATGATTGGACTAGACAGGACGAGACATAACTGGGCATGACAGAACAAGAGGGTGGGACAGGACAGAACAAGTGTATGTTTGATACACCTAGGACTGGACAAGACATAACTAGACAAGTTGTCATATAAGTTATTTGACGATTTTATATATTAGAACAAAAGAATGTGTAACCTAACATCCTTATTTTTTTTCGTTATAAAAGATCTGATAAAGGTGCTCCAAACTTTATTAAAAACCCATGAAGTTAAAGTGAAAAACTAAAAAAAAAACGCAAGAAAGTTGATACCAAATTAGAAATTAAATTTGAAGGCTAATGGATGAACAAGAATCAAATCATGGAACTTGTGAACATTAATTTAAAAAACCCTACACTACTACCACCTACAAACATCAAAAAAGATCAAATGAATCAACAATGTCTATCAAAACAATACAATAATTAATTGGCCATGAACAATAAAACAAAAAAAAAAAAAAAACTAATAATACCAAATACCCTAAAATAACCAAAGATTGGATGGAAATAATCAAATATGATTTCTTGAAATCATGGGGGCGAAATCTTGTCGTCTTTAGGTGTCGGTGCTGAACCAAAATCAGGATACGGGTATACGCCCGGAGGTTTCTCTTGTGGCTGAATCGATAAGAGTTGGCTTGAATCACCAACGACATCAGCCCATCCGTAATGTGGTTCAGCCCTTCAATAAGAACACTCGAATTCAGTGAATGCAGATTGGGTTTTAACTGAAAAAACGAAAGGAAAAAAGAAAAAAAAAAACTTACTCGTAATAAGTTTCCTCTTGTACCACAATATCCCAACTTTCACCTGTTGTGCTTTTTCCGTATTTGTGCACCTTGCTGCTACAACCAGAAACGTATCTATGAGATTTTGATTCTAAGAATCTGGCAAACTAGCTGATAACTGATAAGTTAGCTGTTAAATGGTAAAAAAAACTAATGGATAAGTTTGGATGACAATGTAAAATGAGCTAAAAGTCTAGGGGTTTTGATCATTTATGTAAAATATAAGGGCATAATTGAAAAAAAAGCTTATTGAAACGCTACTTGAAGCAGCTTTTCAAAAAGCTAAGTTATAAGCTAGTCTATGGGTCTAGCTGTTAGCAGGTTAATGAGTTTAATGGGATTTCATAGCCTATTCGGTCAACTATATACATGATTGTTTGGTAGTGGCTTAATAATATAGAAAGTGACTTATTCAGTAAGCTTCTAGGGAAGGGCTTTATACAAAAAGCCAAGTTTTTTCAAAACCTGTTCCTCCCAATTAGAAAAACGCTCCTTCCCATTTATGAAAAAATCATCCCAAACAAAAACATTCCTAATTTATACAGACAGATTAATCCACACAGTCACAGACAGCTTTATCCATACAGGACTTGATGGAAAAGCAAACCAAACCAAACAGCCCCTATATCTTACCAAACAAAGATTTATCAATAAGCTAGATAACGAACCAGACTTGATATAATCAACCGTAGGAAAGAAGCTTATTCGTTGGTTTTAACAAACTACCTGTTTCCAAAGTGTTCTTCCCCCCATGTCCTTGACCAACCTGATACATGAATGAAAACATTTACTAGATTATTTGCATGTAAAAAAACAGAGTTTTGAAACGTGCAACTATTACACTTTTTAACCAACTAAATGACGGTTTTACCCTTAACATAGGGAGAATGAAGTTCTCCATCTCATAATTAAGGGAAGAATTGTAAAGCAGACACTTATTTTGGGACAAACGAATAAAATAGAAATGTGGAAATGTATTTTGGGATAAAGGGAGTATGGTTTTAAGCAAATTATGAAGCTCGTAATAAGTGGTTAAAAAAAGAAGACATACGTTCACCGGCAGGGGATACATGCCATGTTTCTCCTTGACGAGAACCAATACCCGCAAAAAACTTCTCTTCCCATTTGTCACCCCATTTGGTTCCAAGTTCAGTCTCCGCCCATTTGTCGGTCCTGAGAGCAAGAAAACAAAAGACATTAAGAGGCAACCTCTGAATCACTAAGAGGTGAATCTTGTTTGGCAAAATATAAGTCTGGTTCAAAAACCCTCTGAATCATTTTGTATCTTGGACCTCCCTTAACCATTTAGATCCCTGATTTCATTTTGAACAATTACCAAACAATTATATTTCATTTTGCACTATATCATAAATGCCTCTTAAATCATTCTAACCACCTAATCATTCTGCACCAAACCATACAGCAGCTGCCAAACAGCCCCTAAGAGCATCTCCAACAGCATCTCCAAAATGGAGAAAATAAGGATTTTAGAGATTTTTTGAGCATTGTTTTTGCTCCAACAGCATCTTCAAAACTTTCTCCAAAATGGAGAAAGTATGAAAGAGATTACAAAAATCTCCAAATTTGGAGAATTTAGAGCATCTCCAAGAGCATCTCTATAATTTTCTCCAAAATAGAGAAACAAACTTTAAAATCTCTAAGTTTTTTACATTCAACTCCAATAGCATCTTCATTTTGGAGATTAAACCTGATGTGAACTGACGTTCAAATCAGTAGTATTGATTGAATTAACCAAAAGATTACAGATCCAACAGGCATTCGAGAGGCCTGGACTCTCCCAAAACGGTTTCCCGCTCTAAATTGACACCAAAACAGAATGCCTATCTCTCTACTCCCCTCCCCTATTTATACTACTGACTTACCGACTTATTGACCTGTTGACTTCTAACTCAGGGTATAACAAAACCATTCATTATATTAATAAAATATTCTATATTATAATAAAATATTATTTATCTCACCTAGATAATTAATTTCAAAAAAATTTTATTGGTGGAACATAATAAACAAATGTTTTTATATCATGGTAATCATTTTTGGAGATTTCTCCAAACTTAGAGATTTTTGTAATCTCTCTCATGCTTTCTCCATTTTGGAGAAAGTTTTAGAGATGCTGTTGGAGGAAAAAATGGCTCAAACTCCCTATTTTCTCCATTTTGGAGATGTTGTTGGAGATGCTCTTAGAGACATCTCCAAAAATGATTACAATAAGAGATAAATTATTTTTTATTATGTTCCATCAATAAGAAAAATGAAATTAAATATTTAGATAAGATAAATAATATTTTATTAGAAATATAGAATATTTTAATAATATAATGAATTGTAATCTTTAAAATGGAGATGCTGTTGGAGTTGAATGTAATATTTTTTAGAGATTTTTTATTTTAAATCTTTATTTTAGAGAAAGTTATAAAGATGCTGTTGGAGATGCTCTAAGAGACCTCAGATGCCACTTCAGAAAAGATGACTTGTTGAACGATCTACTTGCCTTTTTTCAATGCAAATAAACCAACTTTCTTGAAAACCCATTAAAGAAAAAAAGCTAAACTTGGCAAGAATACACGATTTTGGACAGAAAGTAACCAAACCAAACGAACCCAGTATGTCCCATCAAAGAAAGGGGCTAAAAATACGCGATTTTGGACCTCATGGTATTCCTTGGGCAATTAAAGCAGAAATGATGGATGGTTTGCAATGGAAAAAAACAAGTCCGTTTCTTTTTGGGCAATGCGGAATTATGTGGTAAAAAGGAATACCATTTTAGAACGGATCCTCTTCCATCATAATGCTCTCCCCATTTCTCCCACCACGATTGATCATTTAGTCTACCGTATTTATGTGCTCCTTTTTCGGTCCAACCCTTGGCATCATATTTCTCCCACCTAAATCAAGACAATTGTGTCAAGTACTAAAAATACTACCTTTTTTCTTTCACATAAAGTACAACCATATGAAAGAAGGTCCATACCAATTCTCATACCAACCGGCATTTTCTGTGCCTGATTTTGCTTGCTTTTGTGCACTTCTTTCGATCCTTGCTAGATTACTGCAGAGTTCAGAGAACCGATTGTTTTGTTAAGATGAAAAATAAGTGTACCCTTTTGAAGCAAGATGCATAACTTCTTGAAAATTACTATATTAACCTCCATTCATCTTGGTAAAGAACTTCTCGCCATGTTTCCCACCATGAATCCCCTTCAGAATTTCTTCCAGATTTCTCGACACCTGCATGATCACACCATGATATTATCTTGTTTGTTAACTTTTTTGGCTATGTTTGGCAAACTAGCTGGAAAGCTAGCTGGTGGCTGATAATCTAGCTGGTAGCTGAAAGTAGTTGAAAAGCTAGCTAATGGCTCAAAAGCTAGTTGACAATGTAAAATGACCTACAAGGACATGATGAAAAATTAATTGGAGAAAATAGAAGATGCATTGATAAGTAGTATACCTAGCTCTTTGTATCCGCTCCAATCACTTTTCTCCCACCACTGTCAATGACATGAACAAATCCAATTAATGCATCCACCTGGGGTGATACTTGATAACGTTATGGAAACAATATCGGCGATAACTTCTAATAAATGAATGATACCATTATTATTTACTTCTTTTTGTGTCGCTTTAACTAAAACTTCGCTAAGGCCACTCCATCTAATACGGGATTCTTTGGAAATGAAAAATCATTTCATTCTTATTTGTGAAATATCTAAAATACCCTTTACAAAAGAAGGAATCTTTGCAAACCAATAACATCAATTTCTTTGTAATAATGATAATGAGCAAATAAAAAAAGGTAATTAACTTTGAATCTTTTCATAAAAGCAATTGTGTTCCAACAGGGAAAGTGTTGAAATTTTCATACTTAGAATCAGATGGATGTTAAAGTTTACAAACTTACAAATGGATTAGTTATTTTCCACATTACAATCAACCGAATTCATACATTAAAGTCACATTTATAAGTAATTATATAATACCGTTTCTTTCCATTCTGAAGAGCCATCATCACTTTGACCACCCATCTTTGTCCATCTACATCTTAATCCATTTTCGCCAAAATCTTCACCACTTTCTCTATACCAGCTACTACCATCCACATTGACTCCAGATTCATTAACATGTTCACTTAGACTAATGCCCCAATCCTTTTCGTTTGCAATACCCGTGTCTACAATTATAAAAAAAAAACCCAGCAAATTATAGATACATTAGCAAATTATAGATACAAGTTCAAGAAAGTCTTGAAAGTTACCTCTTTTAGGTGGAGTGTCACGAGATTGTGGCCCAGAATATCTAGGGGTACAACGTGGAAAGAACTTTTCTTGTCTAGAAGGCATCAGAGATCTACAACAATTTGAATACAAGTTAAATTTTAAACTTCAAATGGATGAACCACAAGATAATTAGTTCCATTCTAAAACAAGTATTCTTGAATTTTCTTACTATTTTTAGTATTTTTATTTACCAAAAAAAGAGTATCCGAAAAAGGGAAAAGAAAAAGAACAAACTTTACTACCAATGATGGCAAAAGGATCTACAAAATTGAGCCTACATGGGATATGTATTGCATTGTAAATAGTTGAAATCCCAATTGAGGAATTTGGGGTTCATTCATACCCAAATTTAATGTTTTTATGCTCATAAACATCTGAAAAGGATCACTTTCTAAAAACAAACCAATCATTGCAAACCATTTCATTGAATCCATCCTACACATTCTTTTTTAATCTTTTTTTCCTAAAACCATATTGTAAGGGTGCGTTAGGTACACTGGACAGGACAAGACAAGACAGAACAGGGATAACTGTTCCAATGTGGAACAGACCGGAATAAAGTGGAATTGGCGGGTTCCACCCCCACCCTATGGAACAAGGTGGAACAGATCTATGTTTTACCAATATAACCTCAAAATAAAACCTAATTCTCTTCTAAAACATCAAATACGCCTCCCTCCTTACATTTTATTCATTATTTAAACTACATAAATTACCAAAGGCACCCTAAGAAAACCTAGAAACCAAATGTCATTTATATCAGACTTTTGAGGAAAAAAGAAAATTCAAAAAAATCCATATACAAAAACAAGAATTTTATCCAAACGGATTGCGATAGGCAAGAAAACCGAAGCAATTACAGAATTGCAAAAATAAGTATTTTCTAAATTCCAATATAATAAGATCACATTTAGACTTGCAAATGAAGGGTAAATTTATTAAGCCCTGCCCCCCAGTTGAAACCCCCTACAGTTTCATTACATCCTAATGGCCAAAGCAAGAAACCGCACCCAAAAAGCCCATCAACAATGCGTACAAGCCGAAAGCATAAAGAAACATACCATCAACATTCAACCCCATTCCTACCAAGATAACATCTTTTCGGGTTTTCCCATTAAAAAAAAAATTCACCTTTCATAATCAAGATGATTCCATTAGAAATCATCAAACACACACATTCTGGTTTCTTGAATCCACAGTACCTTTTTGCATAGTTTACTGTATCTATATGTTCTAATTACTGTATGATCTCTAAAATTTATACCAAAAGTTAAAACTCTTCTATTAAATGCTTTTCTGGTATCATCATCATATCATAAAAGACAATTATAAAGACTTATTAAGCATCAAAATTAAGCCACTATGATCCTGAAAAAAACACAATGTATCATGTAAAAAAAAATACTTACTGAGATGATGCAAAGGGCAATGCAGGGGGAGCTTGAACTCGAACTTTATGGGTCTTCTTCTTCAACTCAATCGGCCATTCTTCACCTTTATTCCCACATTTCCGACCCGACCCGACAGCAATTCTCCGGATCGGCACTACCTTGCCGGAACAGCAACAAGAAATCATAACCCTCCGCCGGAGAAGCAACGGTGGACAGAAATCCGATTCCGACCGCCGCAGCCGCAAACCAAATGTCGGCGGCACCGCCGGATTGGATGCCATTATCGGATTTTTTTTTTTTTGATTTATGTTTATTTTCCTAATCAAGAAAATGCCATCATGAACCTAATGGGATTTTGCTCAGAAACACATAAAATTAAAAAACCCTAGTTTGCATTTATTTTATCTAGAAACCTCATAACCATTATTAACCCTCCTCCTCCCCAAAAAAAAAAGGAAATCGTAAAATTCGCGTAGCCCGTTTGATTTTAAACTAAAAATTTCAAGACTTTAATATGCGATTGAAGATATACAGATTGAAATCCAAAGTTTGAGAAGATGAAATCAGAGCAATAAGTAAATCTTTAAGAGTGTGTGTGTGTGTGTGTTTTGGTTGAAAGATAGATAGTGTTGAAAGCTGGATTTTGAGGTTTTGTGTTTGTATTAGAATGAGAATGAGAATGAGATGATCGGAATGGGCGTGTTTTAAAGAAGTTTTTTGAGAATCCCGGAGCTCACGGTGGGCTCCACTATTGATGTCATACTATATCTCATTACGCCATTGATTTGTTGACACGTGGCAAGGGCTATAACGGTCTTTCTTTCACTCACTCTCTCATATATTTGACACATGTACATATATATGTTATTTATATTGTACGTGTATAATCGTTTTAAGAAGCTAAGATAAGAAGTATAAGAAGGCATCAGGATCGTTAATGACCTTCAATCTCAAATTTCATTCATTAATTGTGTTTAATACGGGAATTGATCTAGTGTATCGCTGTGCATCTTATCCTAATATGTATTCAAGGGTGAAGATCTTTTATTACGCTTCTCACATTAACTTTATTTCTCACCAGAACGCCAACCCTTAAAGTGTGTATATGTATATATATATATATATATTTTTCTTGGGTGACGGTGTATCTATCCATTTTATATCATAATCAAGTTAAATTATACAATTACAATGTAAAATTTTGGTATCAATGTTGGTGTGTGTAAAAAGAAAAGTAGTAGATAGGAATGTATTAGTAAGATAGAGGAATGCATGTAGTCCACCCATGTTTTCTTTATAAACCGAATATTCATAAAAATAATTCTACCCGTTTAAGTCAAAGATATGTTGTACATCATACTTTTGAAAATCTATACTATACAATTTAATGGGTTTGTTTGATTTTATGTGTGTGTGTGTATATAACTCATTATGAGATCAAAACTTTCAATTTTGAAAAACTATGATTCAAAACTTTTTTGTTTATCGTATATTGATACATGTTTCAAATAAACTCTTAATTTGGTTAACAAACACTTGATGTGCAACTGAAACTAGACCTGTCACTTTTAGATATTTTGGAAGGCTTAATCTTACATTTTTTATTAACCTGGATATCCAACCTGCTATGCAAGCCGACTAATCTCATGGCGACCACCCACTTTGCGAGTAACCTGAATTCATTGTCCGTGGCCACAAGGAGATTTTTATTTTCCTTGGATTTGAACCTGAGACCTTCATGCACTTTTGACCTTTGGAGGCCAAGCTCAAACCAATCGGACACCATCCTTGTAGTTGTTTAACCCCGTATTGGAGCTAACATATAGACACATGACCACCACTGTAGCATATAGTCTGTAAGGAGTCATAGTTAATAGGGGCAAGGGAAGACGATGGAGAGGTAGTTGGGGTTGGGGTTAAGGATGTACTAGATGTTAGAAAGGCAGGTATCGGGTCATAGGTTGTTGGAGGGTTAGAAAGTCAACATATACTTTATTTTTAGTTGGTTTAATGCTTTAGTATATTCTCATTTGTCTTCCTGTTCATGATTGTTTAATTTGTTGCATGCCACCTTCTCCCCGATTATCCTTACTTGTTTTTCTTTCATTTATGTTTTATCGCTTTCCTATATTTCAAGCTTATGTCTAACCTTCAGAGAAAAATGTTGCTTGCAAAATTTTGTTTTCAACAACAATTTTTAAGTAAGTGGCATTTACGAAAACAACATATCTACCCTTCGGGATAGAGATTATCATGACTATCTTCTCCCCCCTACTCTTTGTGATGGTGCGAGAGTCTGTTTGTTTGGTTAGATTTTGTCTGCACTTGACGTCTCTGAAATCTCTACAAATTACTTGACAAGTTAATGATACCATTTTAGTTCCTTACCCGAAACACGAGTTGCAACTCCATAAAAAAAACCTTCATTTGTGCCATCCCAACATGCTCTCTTTTAGAGTACTAGTTTTGAAATATGTACGCAAAAATAAGTCTTGAAGAAATTGACCCGTACTTTGAATCACTCATCACATGTTGCTTTTTATAGAAAGAAAGAAAAAAGAGAGGGTCTTCTATTAAAGATCTCACCACCATGTCTATTTAAAGGAAAACCGTGTTGACATAATCACTTATGTTGGATCGACCTTTAAAGAAATTGTACCATGCACAAGGCTTACAACTTGTTTACATCATCTCTTTATTGCACTTCGTTATGCCATTTATGTTGTTTACTTTCTCTAAGCAAAACAAACAATATGTTAATGAAATGCCTATCGAAAGTCTAAAGTACTCATGAACACATTTAGGACATTAAATAATCTTTTCAAGTCCTCCAAAACCACCACATAAAGGCTTAATCCATAAAGTTATTAGGACTCATAATGTCTAAAAAGGAAATATGAGCCAACCCAACCAAAATGAAGGGAATATATGCCTAACCAAAAGAATAATAATCTTTAGAAGATTTACGTCTAACCCTTTGAAATGGAACACGGTATTATGTTACTGAAGGATCAACCTCACAAAGAAAAAAAAAGTATATTAAGCCATTGGTGTAGATTAACTGTTAAGTACATGGGCTTGCTTCATAGTGGTCATTGTGGGTGTGTTTGGTCTGCAGACATAATTGAATGGGACAAGAGCAGGCTAACAAGAGTAAGGTATGTGAGTGAATGAATCGTGAAAAATTTCAAGATTTTAACTTAACATTTGTAGTTTAGTAATTTATCAATCTTGTCTATATATTTCTGATTTTTGTTCCACCAACTACAGTCCGGCAAAAAAGTCCATTTTTGTTGTGTTTAGTTCTATTATGTTCGCTTCAGTCTAATTGTTATATGAAACACGAGGCAACAATTTTTTTATGTTTTATCAAATATACTAAACGTAAGCCATATTTTTATTGGAGATTTGTCTAAATGTTAACTTCAATACCTATATAATTACTTAAGATACATACAAGTTTGTTCACCATAATATATTTTATATGCGAAAGTAAATTAGTCTAATAATCGAATCGTTCATTTCATTTTGAGATACATTATTTGTGCATATATAAATTTTTTACCTCATTAATATTTATTAGCATTAATGGTTAAAAATAGATGTGGCTTGTAAAGTTTTATGAAAAGAATCCAAATGCTAATTTAAGACATTTAAAAAAAAACACTCAAAAAAGTGGATAAGGTGCCAACGTGGGATCTTACTTGTGACTCAGCAAGTGACATGGCCCTAATGGTTGAAAGTAATGCCACGTGTCAACCTGAAAAGAAAACAACATATGTGGGTTGGACTAAAACTAGGAAACCAAACCGTGCAAAATCCTTTATTTCATTTTCTTTTTGTGTTTTAATGGAAATATATAAAATAATTGAAAAATTAAATAAAAAAACTTGTTTGGTAACTGTGGGTTTTGGAATCAGTTTATGTAAACCGACTAATTCTTAAGCAACCATAAACGATCTAGAGTTATTGTATGTGAACTTTCACGGTATACTGGTTAAGTCTCAGGGAATGTACTGTAAAATGTCATCTACTCCGAGTATTCAGATATTGTAAAAACCCCTGTGATGATGGAAGTTCACTTACAATGACTTAAGGTCATTTATTGTTGTACAAAAGTTTATTTATTGTGCATAAGTTGGTCTGAAAATTCACAGTTACCTAATTTTTTTTAAGAAAACTTGTGAACTAATAATAGGTATACAAATATATACAAAAATTTCAATTAAAAAGATGCAAATTTTTTGGATAAAGTAATAGTTAATATGTAAATAGTTGCTAAAATGACACATAAGTTCACATTTACATCTTTATAAATGAATTTATATATCTTCAAACAAATTTTCTAAATTTATCTATGATTCATTTTAATATATTTATCTTTTCTATTTAAACATTTCTATAAAAATATAGTATCTAATATAGGGTGTCCGTATGAATTCTGGATACCCTTTAAAAAAAAATATATATATTATGATTTTAAGAAATAAAGAAAATGTTTGAAAAGTTTTAAATAGTTGGATGGAATTGCGTTATGGATAAGTTTGATGTCAATTTCCCTTCTTTTTGGAGTCAAGATCCCCCAGGATTTGTAAGCTTCATTTTCATGGTCAAAATTTGAGGATTCAAAACATTCGAACCCCACCCACACCCCCTAACCAACCAAAATCCACGAAAGATTATGAGGTTTAAGAAACCTCATAAACATATCCAATCTGTTCAGGATTTAAATCCAGACGTACATAATAATTGTAGCTACTGAGTTTATTAAGGCTGATGTATTGCAGTCATAATTTGTCAAAATTAGTCCAAACATAACCCGAAATACGCTTAAAAAGAACCCTCAAAAACATATGGTCTTAGATTTGAAATTATGTGATTCATCAATGACTCGATTATAAATATTATTAAAAATTTATTCTCATATGATTATCTTGGTTGTTTGAATTAGAATTAGGGTGTTCATTATGATATATCCACTTAAAATTTTATCTATTCATATCAATGTTTTTTTAACCACAAGGCTTGTGGCACACTGATTAAGGCTTATAGGGGATAAGGCTAGATAACCCATCTACCCCAGGTTCGAATCCAGGCGTAAACAATTTGTAGCCACTGAGGAATTATCTCAGGGCTGCATGCTTTAGCAGTCTTAAAATTGTCAGGGATTAGTCTAGGCAAATGCCTATGATACCCTTTTTAAAAAAAAATCTTATTTCTTTATTTTATAAATGCAAGTTTTCTAAAGGTTCTAAAATAAACACGTTCATGATTCATCGAATACACAAGTTTTTACAACAAATTTCATGTATTTTCACAAAGGGCTTTTCTTATATATACACATCTTGTATTTGTTTGTATGACTGGAGACATAGTTATGTTGTTTAGGTCACTCATGTTTAATTGTCACTCTTTTTTAAAATTATTTTTAGGACAAATATTTATTAAAAAAACATATATACTTAAAAGGGTTTCTTACCTTAAAATTGTGAGAGAATAGAAGTTAAAGTGAGAGGTGTAAGAAGGGATTTGGACCCTTGATCACTTTTAATTCCAAAACAACCCATAGATTACACTTCAGAAGAGAATCGTTCTAGTGTATCTCATCAGTGTTAATCCAATGGTTCTCTTTCAATTAGGATTGATCCAATTGATGAGATTCTTTCTCACCTTTTTCTCACCATAATTTTCATTTTCACCAAAACCCCAACCCTATATATTTACATAAAATTTGTGATCAAATATTCAAAATACAACTTGGAAGAGTTTTATAACTTCGTTTTAAACATGGGTCCATAACTTGTGTGTAAATCCATGAAAATTGCTTTATCAATTGGGTGATTTTCTTATATCTCATTCAATCTTTCTACATCTTCTTCTGTACAATTGTTACAAATTTAAACAACAAATGACTTTTACCCCCCAAATTAACCCAAAATCAAGATTTCTTGAATTCAATCTGAAAGCAACTCTTCCAATTCATTTTCCTCATGAACACCATCCACATTTGTGCCATTAAAAAGATACTCAAAATTAGAAACAACCATACCATCTCCATCTCCATCTTCATCTTCATCTTCTTCATACATTTCTGGATCAACAACTTTTTCTACCTCAAAAATACTCGTGTTCATCTTTCCATTGGTTGTGGGTTTCTTTTTATCTATTTGTTCACATATACAAGAAGTCGGGTTCTCATGAAACTCACCTCGACCCGGCCTTACCTCATTTGGTTCACCCATGAAACCAATTTGATGCGCTTCAACTCTTGACGAGAATTCTTCCCATGTTATGTTTTCTCGTTCCAAAAACACACGATAAAGTTTCTTTGTGTTTGGACGTATTGTTGGTTTGTGTCCAAAGTATCTCCTGTAACGCAACAACAAAACCATCAACTTTATGATCTTTATTTTGTTTAAATGTCATAATAGACTGTTTTATAGAACTTAGTTACAGAACCAAACAATTGTGTGTCATATATAAAGTTCTTATAATAAGTTGATAGAATATTTTAGAAATAAAATATCCCTATTAATCTTTTTTATGACATTTAGTTGTAGTATAAAAAGACGTGTTCATGGGACTTTTCTCAGAAGTGTCCTATAAAAAAGCTAATGGCACTACTATAAAACTAGCTTTATAGGACGCCTAAATTGTCTATGTTTCCTAATAGAATACTTTATAGAACTTAGGTTTATAGGATCAAACTATAAAACGTCTTATCTAAAAGCGTTACAAAAGGTTTACGGGACACTTTTAAAATAAAGTGTCTATTAGTTATTTTATAGGACATCTGTTTTATATGACATTTGTGTTTATAGAACACTTTTTCAAATAGTGTCTTACAAAATAATTAATACGACACTTTATTTTAGAAATGTCCTAAAAGAACTTGTTAAAACACCTAAAAGAGGCCTATAAATAAACCTATTGTAACACTTTCATTTTAGATATGACGCCTTTTGGTTTGGTCCTATAAACTTAAGTTTTATTTAGCGCTTCTGCATTTTAGGCGTCCTGTAAAATCAATTTTGCTGTACTGTAGGACACCTTTTTGCAAAAGTGGTTTAAAAGAGTTGAATAGATGCCCAAAAGCGTCCTACCAACTTATTTCAACACTTTTACACAGAACACAGAGTTGTTTTGGTTCTATAAACTTAAGTCCTATAAAGCAGTATATTTGGACATCTATAAGCATACAATATATCCTTATATATGGAAAGAGAGAAGAACATATACCTTCGTCCAGCCAATATTTTGGCCATGTTACCATTATTATTGGTAACGAAAACATCACTTTGATCGCACACCATAAAGTCTAGTGCCGCCATACGAGAAGAGAATGGTGAGAATGGTTCGAGTTCTTGTTTGGTAGCTATGGTGTCTTTCGAATGAATATTTGGGAAAAGTGCCCTTAATGGAGCCAATGTCTTATTCCCACCGTATACTTCACCAGAAGCCACGTAAATATGAACATCTTTATCGTACCCAAGTGCTCTTAGCATCAAACCTACTTCTTCAGGTGTAAGCGGGCATCTCCCTTGTCTCCTTTCTTTCTCTGGATCGCTAATCTGAAAATTATATATATATATATATATATAATATTAAGCCAGGTATATTTAGCTGAAAAGTTAGCTGTTAACTGATAAACTAGTCATGTTTGGTAAAACTAACTAAAGAAGATGTTGAAATATCGATTATAAATAGAAGGGGAAGAATTGGAAAAACAACGGAGCTTATTGAAAACACTACTTGAAGTAGTTTTTCAAAAAAGCTAGCTTATGGCTAACAAAACTAGGCTTTTTCAATAAGCTCAAAATGGCGTAAGTTTTTAATAAGAATTGGATTCTTACATGTAATGTTTTCCACCTCTTGCGTATCTTAGCGAGTTCTTTTATTTCCTTCTCTCCTCCACCATAATAGCATCCCGAGAATGCAAGCATATCGGGTTCAAACCTAAAGAAATCACAAAACTTGAAAATAAAATAAAGAAGTGTGCTGAATAGTTGGTTTGAATATTCATCATGAATATTCAAATATTTTGATATTTTGAGAACAGTGAGAACCAACTATTCATAATGAATATCATGCATTTTCATTCGTAAATATTCATCATGAATAGTTGGTTCTCACTGTTACTCAACAAAGATTCACGAACCAACTATTCATGATTAGTAACAACACATATTTTGCTATTTTGAGAACAATGAGAAGCAACTATTCATAATGAATATCATGCAAAGGCATACCTCAAATGCAGAGCAACAAAGTGTTTGCCCATATTCCTCATCCGGTTGACCAACGTTTGACCCATTTCAATAATAGGAGCAGTAAATTTTAAAGCATGGTAGTTTACCCTACATCTAAGCTTCTGAAAATCAGTTTCCAACTTATTAGCAAGTCTGTAATCAAACTTGCTCAGCTGAACAGCCTGCCAAAAATCAATAGATCTATAATAAGTCACCCTGTTAGATAGCAGCTTAATAGGCTTAATGAGACTCACAACTTATTCATTCAGCTATACATGACTGTTTGGTAGTGGCTTAATAATATAGAAAG
Source organism: Silybum marianum (assembly GCA_036898165.1). Classification (NCBI taxonomy): domain Eukaryota; kingdom Viridiplantae; phylum Streptophyta; class Magnoliopsida; order Asterales; family Asteraceae; genus Silybum; species Silybum marianum. Next base: position 51,973,077 of record CM072529.1, on the reverse strand, counting down.
TGGCTTACACGTTTCTTTGAAAATAGAGGCAGTACACGAATATGATAGCATCTTTCGTTACACTTTCTAGGCACACGAGTGCTATATGGAGACCATTTCTTGCCACCCTTATGAGGAAGTTCTCTTATAATTTTAACGTCTTTCGATAGATGTGATATAAACCAATCAACATCAAATATCTCCGAAAAAGTACTGTTACAAAAAAAGGCATTATACAAGTTACATCCAACTAATAAATCTGTGAGAAATTATCCAAATTAGCCATTTTATAGCTGCTTTTCTACTCAACTGCGCAAATAGCCAAGATTTCGCAAGTAGCAGTTTACCAACTTGTGAAATCTACTTTTTTTTATGTATTTAATATTCATAAAGTACAAATTTAGAAAGTGGGTAAGTGGCACTTCCACATCAGCAGTTCACAAGTAGCACTTTAGCAACTTCCTAAAATTGGTAATATATGAATATTAAATTCATAAAAGAGTAAATTTCGCAAGTTGCTAAAATGCTATTGCAAAATCTTGGCTATTTCGGTCAATTGGTTGAAAAGGTGGCTATAAAGTGAAGAAGGGAGGCCAAAAAACGGCTATTTTGGACAATTTCCCTCAATCTTAAAACAGAAGTTAATGTCCATATCCACATATGCACATTCGTTTATCAACAGATTTATCGACTGCTAACCTAGCATCCTTCCAGAAAGATTTTTTATCAAGCTTAGGGACAACAAGAGTCGCATTTAGAATGCGTGCAGCAACAACAGCATCTGTAATCTGAAAAAAAGGAAAAACAGATGCATAAAACCAAACCAAACAAACCCAGTTTATCCCACCTGAACGTGGGGTCTACTGGGATATAGGCAGATCTGTCATCTATCCCAAAAAGTAGAACAGTTGTTTCCATAAAAATCCCCAACAGATGCATTCCTTAAGATTTCCAGTTAGCATATTAAAAATATATGGGCAGGTTCAAATGAGAACTCAAATTTGGTTGTGAACGTGAGAACAATTCAGAGCACGACACGTGTCCTATTCAGACCGAATAATAAAGAAATATTCAAACCAAATAAAACTGAATAAAGTGTTTATTCATTCTGAATAATGCTTATTGAGACTGAATAAGCATTATTCAGACCGGATAAACACTATATTCAGTCTGAATATTTATTTGAATAATTTACATTCAGATATGTGTCGCGCTCTCATTTGTCCTTCACAACCAAATTTGAGTTTGCATTTGAACTTTCCTCTAAATATATAAATATATATAAAGGACTTACCCCAGTTCTTTGTTGGTTTAAACCTCCACTGGTAGCAATCAACAAGTATCGATTAGGCCGTGTAACTGCTTGAGCTTCTGTGGTTAAAGAAAACACCCAAATTGAATCCATTTAGCCAAAAGAACACATTTTTACTGAAATTATTTCGATAAAGACTTACTTGGAAACTGACTGCTGGCATTACTACATCCGAAATAGAATTTTGACATATTCGTGCTCCAAAGATTTCGGTCACTAATCATCTTGCTACTGGTCTAGATCTCAAAACAAATACAGTAAATGAATCATAATTGAATGAGATTATATAACAATTTTTGGATCCAATCGAGATTTTGATAACTAGATTACAAGCATTGGTATGATATCTCCATTATTAGCAATGGAAATTAATGGCAAAAAAGCTCACCGGAACTTTGAAGACTGAAGGAACTGTAGGTGTATCTTCATCAATGGCGATATGATCGAACTGAAAAATCAAGAATAAATTGAACAACAAAGAGAATTTAATCTATTAAGCAAGTACCCATATGAAAATGGTTATGATGGTTTCTAATAATTTGAAAAGAGAAGGAACTTACAGAGCTATGGCGTCGTCCAAAGTGGTGAAGATGATGATCAGGAGAAGGGGCGAGAAAAGAGAGGAAACAGTAGAGGAGAAGAATGGCACCAGAGATGGAAGAAATGGCCGGAATTTGGTAACGGAACCGGTGATGCTTGTGGGTATGACGCCGCCGGTGACCATCCATGGATAACGGCGGCGGCGGCGGTGGAGCACGATTCTTTTCACCCTTTCTTTTCTCTAGAACTTTTAAAGTATAGAAAAGTGAAGGGAAGAAGATCTATGAAGGGTATTAATCTTCAGTAGCCATGGAGTTTGTTTAATAAAAAAGATCGATCTTTTCTGCAACAAATTCATATGGAAACCTTTGGCAGCTTTTGGAATTGGGTCCAGCGAGATAGAGAACCGGAGAAGACAATTTTATAAGATAAAATATGGATGAGTAAATTGCGTTTTTTTATCCCTATAGTTTGTTAAAATTGTCACTTTCTTCTTTGTAGTTTCGATATTATGACTTCCATCTATATCGTTTATTATTTATTGTTATTTACTTATTTTCGTCTATGAGTCTAACTCCTATTTTTAAGCATGAGGATGAGAACAATAAATAATTGTAAACCATGGGAACAAAAACAGCGATAAATTATAAATTATAAAGAAAAAACAACAATGAATTGTATATGGGTGTGTAGAAAATCATTTGATCCAATTCAAGTTGACTGGTTTAATTAAAACCGACCGACCATAATCGGATCCAATTATAATCCAATATAACGTAACCGATGCAATCAAAATATTGTCCAATTACTGATACAATAACTATATATAATTATTAACATTTTAAGATATTGTTTTTCGTTTGGTATGTATGTATATTGGTTTTTAATAATTAAGAAAATATATGAATAATTGGTTTAAAATTGTATCAAAATATTAGATGGATCCAATCTAATCAAATGCAAGTACCCATTGGATTGAATTGAATCAGATACCTAATGTTATTTGGATTTGCTACGACCACTCTTAAGATTTTAAACCATAGAAATAAAAATAAAAATTTTAAAAACATAGGGACGAATATAATAATTTTTTACAAACTATAGGGACGAAAAACGTAAGTTTTATCTTGGGCAAAAATATCATATCTCCTAAAAGGTAAATATTGTTAATACCTTATAGTTTAGGGACTGAATATGCAACTTCTCCGATATATGAATGCCCATCCTGTTTTCCGACCACCCAACAGTTTTGAAAAAAAACTGTAGAAAATGAACGCTCTCCTCCTCCCTCCGCCCTTATCCACCACCAACCGCTTCCTCCGCCACCGCAACCGCTACCAACCACCGCCACAACCACTCTCTTCCACCGCCTTTCACATCAACAATTCATCTCTCCGTTCATCTTCTTCCTTTTCCTCTTCCTCCTTATCTGAAGATGACACAATTACACAAGCCGACGTCGTTTCATTTTACCCTCACCGCCGGTACGATTTCTCACCTCTCCTTCAGTTTCTCTCCACCTACAACTCGGACTCCGACTCTGCCTCATCCAACTCACCCACCTCACTCGACCAGGCCGAGTTACGGCTTGCCGAGTCATACCGAGTAGTCCCAGCTCCCCTATGGCACGCCCTTCTCAAATCCCTAACTTCTTCACCTTCTTCGAAATCCTCATTCTCGATTGGATATGCACTCGTTACATGGCTCCAGAAGCATAATCTCTGTTTCTCATATGACTTGCTCTACTCAATTTTAATCCACGCGCTTGGACGCTCCGAGAAGCTATATGAAGCTTTTTTGTTATCTCAGAAACAAACCCTAACTCCATTAACTTATAATGCCCTAATTGGTGCTTGTGCGCGTAACGATGAATTGGAGAAGGCTATAAATTTGATGAACAAGATGCGACGGGAGGGTTACCAGTCAGATTTTGTGAATTATAGTTTAATTATTCAGTCGTTAGTTCGTAGTAATAAGATCGATTCGGCGATTTTGGAGAAATTGTATGATGAAATGGTATCGGATGCAATCGAGCTAGATTGGCAATTGTTGAATGATATAGTTTTAGGGTTTGCTAAATCAGGTGATGTTGATAGAGCTATGTACTTTTTAGGTGTGATTCAAGGGAAAGGGATGAATCCCAGGGCTTCAACTATGGTTTCGCTGATTTCCGAATTGGGGAATTTGGGGAGAGCAGAAGAGGCTGAGGCGGTTTTTGAAGAAATCAGAGAAGGTGAATTGAAACCAAGAACCAGAGCTTATAATGCTGTATTAAAAGGGTATGTGAAAAATGGTAGCTTGAAAGATGCAGAGTGGATAGTGAGTGAAATGGAGAAGAATGGTGTTTTGCCAGATGAACATACTTACAGTCTTTTGATCGATGCTTATGGGAACGCAGGTAGATGGGAGAGTGCACGAATCGTGTTGAAAGAGATGGAATCCAACGATGTGAAACCAAATTCATTTGTTTTCAGTAGGATTTTAGCTAGTTATCGTGACCGTGGAGAATGGCAGAAATCATTTAAAGTATTAAAAGAGATGCAGAATTGTGGAGTTAAACCAGATAGGCAGTTCTATAACGTTATGATCGATACTTTTGGAAAGAAAAACATTCTTGATCACGTAATGGCGACAGTGGAAAGGATGAAAGTTGAAGGGATTGAACCTGATACTGTTACTTGGAATACACTTATAGATTGCCATTGTAAATCTGGGCAGCATGAGAAAGCAGAGAAGCTGTTCGATGAAATGCAGCAAAGTGGATGTTTGCCTTGTGAGACTACTTATAATATAATGATCAACTTATTTGGGCAGCAAGAGAAATGGGAGAAAGTTAAGAGCTTATTGGGAAAGATGCAAAGTGACGGTTTGCTGCCTAATGTTATCACTTATACTACACTTGTAGATGTATATGGAAAGTCGGGTAGGTACAATGATGCTATTGAGTGCTTGGAGGTGATGAAGTCTGCTGGTTTGAAGCCATCTTTAACCATGTATAATGCATTGATTAATGCCTACGCACAAAGGGTATGCTTTCTGCCTCCTTTCTTTCTTCATTTTCCACACATATATATATATATATATATATACACACACACATATATATATATATATATATAAGGGCGGGTTCAAATGAGAACTCAAATTTGTTTGTGAACGTGAGGACAAATGAGAGCTCGACACGTGTCATATTCAGACCGAATATTCAGTCTGAATAATGAATAATGCTTATTCAGTTTGAATAATCAAAGAAATATTCGGTTTGAATATAGTATTTATTCGGTCTGAATACTTTTTTGATTATTTAGTCTGAATAATCTACATTCAGACATGTGTTGCACTCTTATTTGTCCTCACATTCCCAAACCAAATTTTTGAACTTTCCCCTCTCTCTCTCTCTTTCTATATATATATATATATATATACAGCAAGTGGATTCCATACAGTAATTACTTGAAGATGTTGGTTCTGTATTTATAACAGAAATTATTAAGTTTGAACTTAAAAGACATGTCTCAATGAAGTCAAAATACCTTCTTTTTGGGTTATTGCAAATGGGATTTTTTAGTTGAAATTATAGAAGAAAGCTTAGATCTTGGTACTGTTGAGCATAACAAGATCAGTGTAAGAACATCAAGATTTTATCTTTTTAATTGAAGATACCACTTTCTGCTCTAATGTATCTTTTATCTTTTTCAGGGTCTATCAAATCAAGCAGCTAATACATTTAAGATCATGACGGGTGATGGTTTGAAGCCAAGTAATTTAGCTCTGAATGCGTTAATCAATGCTTTTAGCGAAGATAAAAGAGACGTTGAAGCCTTTGCAGTTTTACAATACATGAAAGAAAATGCAAGTATCTTTATACTTTTCTACATCTTTTACAGTTTCACCTCTCTATCATGCCGTCTCAAATTTCAATGTTATTTATTTCCGATTTCAGGGCCTGAAAGCTGATGTCGTCACATACACTACTCTTATGAAAGCCTTAATTCGGGTAGAAAAATTTAGTGAGGTATCAAATCTACTTTTCTACTTCCATTTCGATCCATAAGTGATCCTTAGCAAGCCAAATAGCAAACCCCAAAGCTTTCTTTTTCGCACACTTTCTGCAAAACAGTTAGAAGTTAGAGAAATTTTAGAGAATCTGTTGGAGAAGCGCTCTTAGTTTCTTTTTTGGTTTGCCGTCTTTATGGTTTCAGGTTCCACGTGTTTATGAGGAAATGGTATTATCGGGGTGCACTCCAGATGGGAAAGCCAGGGCTACGTTAAGGTCTGCCCTGAGGTATATGAGACGGACGTTGGATTAATAGTGCAAACCACATAACTAGTCAAAACTAGTCTGTTAACCGCCACAAACCGCCCGGCTTAACCACCAGTGTCAACCATAACACCAAAGAGGTGAGTCTCTTCTTAACCAGTTACACAGAACCATGATCTTTAAATTTAAAACACTATCGTTTAGAGGTTTAATATGCTTCATTTTCATTTTGTAGGCATTCTATAAATGCCAACTCCAAGTTGATGCTAATTAAGCCACGGGTTGATAAACTGACTTAATGGATCGAGATATATTGAAGACGCTCACTCCCTGTTGATTATACGGACCATAATGCATACAGGGTTTGCGTACTTTCGTGTTACATTTGCACATATCTTTTGTTTTTCTTCTTCCTGTACTTGTCATGCAAATCCACATTGTAATGAACTCTACAAAATACCGTCTGTATGAGTCAGATGATTGTACGAAAAGTTTTGTAGGCTTGGACATACGGCCAATTAGTTTCAACAGCGGTGGACTCAGTATTTTTGCTATATCGAGTGGTTGCACCTTTAAGGAGGTTCAAAGGCCCACAAAAGTCTACTAATGTGTTTTTAGCTGTATTCCACCGTTTTGAAGGATTTTTAAGTTTTTTTAGTTGATTTAGAACTTTTTCGGTTTTTTGGTTGATGTTGGTTGTATTTTCTGATATCCGAGAGCATCTTTCAAAATTTAGCGGAAGCACCCTTCATATCTAAAAAAGATATATAACCACGTTTAGCGCGACATGGGAGGTTTTGAGACATGGGACAGGAACTGGGATACAGTGGGACAAAAAAAATTCTTGTTCCACCAAGATGGGACAAGAATGAAACAGAAGACTAAAATATCATCAATCGACACTCATTTGATATATAACCTTAATATGATATTTGTTTTAATGGTCACAACCATTGGTCATGGATGTTGCTACTGTCAGTGGCCATCGATAGCCACCGTCGACCACCAATCACCATCGTCCATCGCGACCGCTACCTCCACTTTCTCCTCTACATCAACAACCACCTCCACAACCACCACTGGTCACCAACGACCACCGTTCATCATCACCACCACCATCGTGCGCCATCTCACCTCCACCATAACCACCACCACCATTGACTACCATTGTCGACAACCACCACCATTGCTATCTACCATATTCATCTCCTTCACGACCACCGTCCATTGCCACCACCGTTAGCCACCTCCACAACCATCGTTGGCCACCGACCATCACTATCCATCTCCATCACCACAACCATGGGCCACCATACCTCACCATAACCACAAACACCACCATCGACTACCACCAACACTACTACCATCTTAATGTCCTCTATCACCACCGTTAGCCACTGGCCACACCGCGCATCGCCACGACCACTAGTACCATTAGCCACTACCACCTCCTCCACCATTGTTGACCACCACTAGTACCATCAGCCGCTGCTACCTCCTCCACCATTGTTGACCACCACCACCACCACCACCACCACCACCACCACCACCACCACCACCACCACCACCAGGCTTGTAATTTTGGTGAATATTAATAAGAATCTTATGGTTTTTATTAATTTTGGCAATAGAATAAATTAAATTTGGAAGTAATTTAAATTATGGACTTAGTTCGTAAGGAAATCGGTGGAGATGGTGTGTTTTGCCAATAAACAAAAGTTGGTTTTGAAGGGATTAATGACATTAATGGAGTTTTCATATTACAATTGTTTCCATAAAACCCAAATTTTAGACCTATATAAGAAGGGGTCGGTTGACCATTTTGGGGTTTTAGAATTGTCGGCATTTTGGAAGAACTAGGCTTTGGAATCTCGGAGAAAGGTGCAACGAGGAAGAGTATCGAGGCGCTCGGAGTTCGTCTCGTTTTCGATAGTGATTCACCGGGTTAAGGTATGTCTTTCTTATTAAACTCAAAATTAAGTATATTGGGACGTTAGGAATGGGGTGAGGAGTGCCCAGATCAGTTTTGAAGTCGAATGGACAACCGAAACGCCGTCAATTCGACCGAAAAGCTCGAATAATCGTTTTCAGTAAAAAAAACCGAAACTTTAAACATGAATATCTCACTCAAATCTCAACTATTTTGAGTGATTCTTGTTTCTATTAGTTAGAAAATTTAATAACTTAAATTTAGGGGGGGGGGGAATGTGCAAAAATGAAACAAAAAACGAGGCCAAACGGCTCAAAACAAGTTTCTCGTCGGGAAAACGCCGATTGTCGGCGCCGACGACTTCCTCCGGAGGGATTTGCGGCCAAATGGAGATGCACTGTTGGAGGGGTGGGCCTGGCTTGGAATGGGAATGGGCCTGAGTCGAGCCCATTAGATTTAAAATTTGGGTCATTGTAATTATGATGCATTTTCTTAAAACCCATTTATTTTTTTGATTTATTAATTGGTAATAAATAAATTACTGGCTATTTAATTTAATAAATAATTTTGGTATAATTAATATATTAATTTATTTTATTTTATTGGATTAAGGAGATAACATATAATTATTTGGGAGTTCTAAATAATTTATTTAGGATTTCGAGGTGTCAAAATTTTAGTGACTGGATGTTAATTAATCGGATTATTTAAAGGTTAATTAGATGTTGAAGATAAATAATGGGAGTATTATAAAGATTGACCGAGGTTGATCGTTAGTTGACCTTAGGTTGACTTTTGGAGAAAATTAGACGCGGTGATTTATTATGCCTATGATTATAGATTACCAATTGGAGCGAAGTTATAGAAAACCGACATTATCAGGTGAGTCTTCCACGAGATTCTACTGAGATGTATACATAATTGTCATTTATCGCGCACTAACCTTTTGCATGATAAATTGGAACTCCCAAAATAATGTTAATACTTTTGACGGTTTATGTATGAGGCGTCAACTAACATGTATACATCTAATCTTTATTGGACCAAATAAAAGTTTAACTAAAATATTACTATATATTCTATAAAACCTATCATGCAAAGCATATATAAAAACACAGGGGCCATGGCCCCTATGGACCTCTTAATAATAAGTGGGGCTGTTTACAATACATGAACATTTAATTAAATGGTGTCCAAAAAACAAGTTTTAACATGATGAGATGTTTTTATCGTACTAAAAATTATATATGGTAAAAAATATCAAAAACACGTCGGGTGACTTTATGTGCCTTTAGTCTACCTTAATAGGACCCCAGTGGACAAATTTTTTGGATCCGTCACTGCTTGTGAACCATAATAATTTACTTTTATCAATCGAATCTACAAAAGGAAAGGGTGATGTTGAATTGATCCAAATTGTGCATCTTGTTTGAGTGGAGTTTATCAAAAAAAGTGTTATGATGGATAATAAAGTTTTAAATAATAACCCCACACGTCTTGTTCATGACAAAAATATAAGAATCCTAACTTAGTGCTATGATGGATAATAAGGTACGTCTCTCTTTTTATCTGCCAATGGTTTTGCCTATTTAAGAACCTGATTAACACAACATAAACTACATCAATTAATTAATGAAAGATGGCAGTGAGACTTTCAATCGTTTCTAAAGAAAACATATGAAACCATCATCTTCAACACCAGAAACCCTAAAATCTTTCAAGCTTAATTTCCTTCTTAGATCAGTTCATTCATGCACCTTATGCACCCATCATCCTCTACTATCCTATCAAGATAATGTTCTTGATCATGATCAGCTCCATAAACGACTGGAAACCCTAAAGGATTTGTTATCGAAAACGTTAACCCATTTATGCATTTCGATAACGAATCCTTTAGGGTTTCTAATCGTTTATATATGGAGTTGATCATGATCAAGAACATTATCTTGATTAAGATAGTAGAGGATGATGGGTGCATAAGGTGCATGAATGAACTGATCTAAGAAGGAAAGCTCGAAAGATTTTAGGGTTTCTGGTGTTGGAGACGATGGTTTCATGTTTTCTTTAGAAACGATCTCAACTCTCACCATCATCTTTAATGTGGTTTTAAGTTAAGTTGAGTTAATGCTAACAAGTGGCAGAGAAGAATCTGACGTGGTGGGTTTTTCTCCCTAGAAGGTGACACAGTTATTCGTTATCGGATTCGATAATAAGATCAAACAATAATTGTTTTAATCATATTCCCATTTATTTATTTTTGAAAGGTATAGCGGCATCGAACCCACGAACGACTATCATGTACGAACGCCTCCCCGGCGGTATCGGGCATCCAAGGGCAGCCTACTAATCCGTCGCTGTCCCGGCTCAGCTTACGCTGGACCTAGGAAACCACGATCTATGACCCAGTGCAGGGCATCCCGATCAAGGGGCCTTGTCCAAGAAGCCGGGATGCTTCTCATGTCCTCAAATTGACTCCCCTTGGATTCGAACCCGGATAGATTGGGATACCATCCACAATCCCCCCAGGATGTTACCGTCCTTGGGGAAACCAACTGAGCTAGACATGATTTGTAATCGTATTCCTATTTATGCATTTGTAATTTTGCGTAACTCAATATTTAGATTGAAAAAAGAAAAGGAAAAATCGTTATACAAATTTGCGTACGAGGATTTCCATTTAGGTAAAGCATATTTTTTCTTTTTAATTTGAAATAGGTTTTACGTAAAGTTTAGGGTGCGTTTAGTTAGCGAAAACTCTTTTCATTTTCCAAGAAAACGTTTTCAGAAAATGGAGTTGAGTTTTCATTCTCAGTTTTCTATGAAAAATTTTCAAAACGCGTTTAGTTGAAATGGTGAAGTTTTCATTTTTCATTTTCAGATTTTTAGAAAACGCGTTTAGTTGTGCATTTTTTAACAGTTTTCATTTTCCATTTTCCATTTTTTTTCAAATTAGAAAGTATGTGTACACACACACTTTCGCGCACACACAAGCACACTCACTTTCACACACACACATTTTCACAGACACACATACACACACACACTTTCACACACACACACACACACTTTCACACACACTTTCATATACACGCACACACACAGACACACAGACACACACTCTCACACACACTTTCACATACACGCAGACACACACACGCACACACAAACTTTCACATACACGCACACACATACTTTCACATACACGCACACACAAACGCACACTTTTACACACATACACACACACACTTTCAAATACATAAACACAGATTCACACACACACATATTCATACACATACACACACATTTTCACTTTCACACAGACATACACACACACACTTGCACATTCACGCAAACATACACACGTACACACACACATACATTTTCAATTTCACACAGACATACACACACACACACTTTGGTTTTCACACAGACATACACACACGCACTTTCGCTTTCACACACACACATTTATACACACACTTTCACAGACACACACACATACACTTTCACTTTCAGTTTCACACACACACATACACACACACTTCCACTTCCACACAGACACACACACACACTTTCACTTTCACACATACACACACACGCTTTCACTTTCACATAGACATACGTACGTACACTTTCGCGCGTGCACACACACACGCTTTCGCGCGTGCACACACACACACTTTCACTTTCACATAGACACACACACAAAATTTCACTTTCACACAGACATACACACACACACTTTCACTCAAACATACACACACACACACACACACAGACATACACACACACACACACTTTCACATACACACACATTCTAATTTGAAAAAAATGGAAAAATAGAAAATGAAAAGTGGTAGAAAATGCACAATCAAACGCACACACACTTCCACTTCCACTTCCACACACACACACACTTTCACTTTCACACATACACACACACGCTTTCACTTTCACATAGACATACAGACAGACACTTTCGCGCGTGCACACACACACACTTTCACTTTCACATAGACACACACACAAAATTTCACTTTCACACAGACATACACACACACTTTCACTTTCACACACACACACACTTTCACACAGACATACACACACACACACTTTCACATACACACACATTCTAATTTGAAAAAAATGGAAAAATAGAAAATGAAAAGTGGTAGAAAATGCACAATCAAACGCGTTTTTTAATTTTTCTAAAAATGAAAACTCCATCATTTCAGCTAAATGCGTTTTCTAAAATTTTCATAGAAAACTGAGAATAAAAACTCAACTCTATTTTTTAAAAATGTTTTATAGTTAACTAAACGCACTCCGGAGTTTTCATTTTCCATTTTTAGAAAATTAGAAAACACGTTTGGTTGTTGTAATGTCTCACATTAATTGGGGAGGATAACAAACGTTGCCTTATAAGGGACTTGGATACCACCTCTATCAGACGCGTTTTAAAACCGTGAGTTCAGGTGTGTGAACAAACCGGACAATATCTGGTACGGTTGGCATGTGTGTGTGTAAATGTGTGTGTGTGTGAAAGTGTATGTGTGTGTGAAAGTGTGTGTGTGTGTGTGTGTGAAAGTGTGAAAGTGTATGTGTGTGAAAGTGTGTGTGTGTGTGTGTGTGTGAAAGTGTATGCGTGTGAAAGTGAAAGTGTGTGTGCGTGTGTGTGTGTGAAAGTGTGTGAAAAAGTGTGCGTGTGTGTGTGAGAAAGTGAGTGTGTGTGTGTGTGTGAAAGTGTGAAAGTGAAAGTGTGAGTGAAAATAAAAGTGTGTGTATGTGTGAAAATGAGTGTGTATGAAAATGTGTGAAATTGTGTATGAGTGTGAAAGTGTATGTGTGAAAGTAAGTGTGTGTGTGTGTGTGTGTGAAAGTGTATGTGTGTGAAAGTGTGTGTGTGTGTGTGTGTGAAAGTGTATGTGTGTGTGTGTGAAAAAGTGTGAAAGTGTGTGTGTGAAAGTGAGTGTGTGTGTGTATGTGAAAAAGTGTGAAAGTGTGTGTGTGTGTGTGAGAGTGAAAGTGAGTGTGTGTGTGAAAAAGTGTGTGTGAAAGTGAGTATGTGTGTGAAAAAGTGTGTATGTGTGTGTGTGTGAAAGTGAGTGTATGTATGTGTGTGTGAAATTGTGTATGAGTGTGAAAGTGTATGTGTGTGTGAAAGTGTGTGTATGTGTGTGTGTGAAAGTGAAATTGTGTATGTGTATGTGTGTGAAAGTGAAAGTGTGTGTGTGAAACTGTGTGTGTGTGTGTGTGCGTGAAAGTGTATGAAATTGTGTATGAGTGTGAAAGTGAAAGTGTGTTTGTGTGTGAAAGTGAAAATGTGTGTGTGTGTGTGTGAAAGTGTGTGTGAAATTGTGTATGTGTGTGAAAGTGAAAGTGTGTGTGTGTTTGAAAGTGTGTGTGTGTGTGTTTGAAAGTGTGTATGTGCACGCGTGTAAAAGTGTAAGTGTGTACATGTAGAAAATTATTTTGAAAATGAAAATTCTGAAAACTCAAAAAAGTTGTTTTCTAAATCTAATATAAATTTAGAAAATGAAAATGAAAATTTTTTTGGAAATTTTTTGAAAACTAAACGAACTAAACGCGTTTTCTAAATTTTCATTTTCACTAGAAAATTTTTCTAGAAAACAGAAAATTTTTCTACAACTAAACGCAACCTTAAAATCTCGCTAAAATGATAATTCGGTTAAAATTTTTGCTAGAAAATAAATCTGATTGATATTTTAAGGAGTTCTTTAAAACACTTCAAATTAAAGGTTTTAGTAATCTGATTTTATTGTAGTGTTTATATCATATTCTGAAACGATCGTAAACTTTTTTTTATTGTGGTTAAAGAGGGCGTCGAAAGATAGATGGAGATAAGAGCATCTCCAACAACATCTTTTTTTTATTTAAAATAGAGATACAAAAAATCTCTATAAAAATTTGTATTCATCTCCAACATCTTTATTTTGGAGAATCCAACATTAATTATATTATTAAAATATTCATTATATTTAAAAACTTTTAATTAACTTTTATATTATTGGTGGAGTATGAATAAAATATTAATTTCTTTCCCTTGGTAATTATTTTGGAATAATCTCCAAATATGGAGAAAAAACATTCGCTCTCATATTTTCTCCATTTTGGAGAAAATTTTAGAGATGCGTTGGAGCATAATTTTGGTCCAAAATCTTCATCTTCCTCATTTTCTCTACTTTAGAGATGCTGTGAGAGATGCTCTAAGTATCCATCTGGGGCCGGCTGCAACGTTTGTTTTGTTTCAATTTTTGAGTTTAAAAAATTTAAGTATTTGACCACAATAACTTATAATTAGTAACTAATCATAAATATAGTTATTACTAGTTGGGTACCCGCTACAAACGCACCGGTATAAAAACTTTCTTATAAATCAATGATTAAAATTTAAAACAACTACTCTTTAATAAAAATTATAAACTGATAGTACTTTAGATATAAATAGAGAAACACTAAACTAGTCGCACCTTTGGTCTTTACACTACGGAAAGAACTATCTTCTATAATGATTTTTTATATGAAAAATCTAGAAATAAAGCTCTATGATGTTTTGCTTTATCATGGTTCTTTTTTTTTTTTACATTTACAATGCTCAAGTGAGTTGTATGATATGTGATACCAAGATTTTCATATTTTATATGTTAGGATTCAAACTTTGATCTCATAAAACATATCTATTTTAAATTGGAAAGCACATTTGTTTCGGAAGAGTTCATATTATTATATTGGTTACCAAAGATTAATAGGCAAGTTGTATACCGATATAATTATGTATTAATAGTCAACTGGATACCATTTGATTTATATTTTTAACGCCATTTTGAAAAAAATATCAACTTGCTAACCATATTCAAATAAAATTGTTCAAAACATACGAATTAAATTGTTTAATTTGGCTCCACCCAAATTAAATTGTTTAATTGCTAACCGTATTCAAATAAATTAATTTTTTTTAACGTAAATGGGGATTCCCTTACACAAATTTGTATAAAGATTTTTGTTTTTCATTTTATGATTGAGTTCACACAAATGCGTAAATGGGAATTCAATTTAAAAATAACTAAATTTTTTTGATAATGGAACTTTTGCTATTTTGACCAATTTCTTAAAAACATTTTATCAACACTTGTATATAAAACAAATAATTGTTTGGTTTTATTAGAAACACGTAATCATCTGTTCTTGTAATCGAATCCGATAACCAATACATAACGTGTCACCTTGTATGGAGAAAAATCGTATTGTTTTAGAAAATATTATTGTATGATATTCAATAATTCAAGAAGATACAAAACCGTACCTCGTAATTAACCAAAAAACTTAAAAAACCCTTTTGGAATCAACAACAAAACCCGAAAAGTCCCTCAAAATCGATAAAAAAAACTTAAAGTTCCCTTGAAATCAAACAAAAAAAACTTTAAAAATCTCTCGAAACGGTGTAATTAGGCTAAAATCACATCGAACAAATATTGAACGTTAGTAAAAATATAAATACACATCAATAAAAACTATGTTTTTTGTAATTATATTTTGTCTATAATTATATTAATTATATCGGCCACCATATAAAAAAATTATTGGATGCTTCCATGCTATTTAAGAACCCTAATTAACTCAACTTGGAAAAACATAAAACTACCTACATTAATTAAAGATGATGGTGAAGAAAGTTGAGATCGTTTCTAAAGAAAACATCAAACCATAATCTCTAACACCACAAACCCTAAAATCTTTCAAGCTTTCCTTCTTAGATCAGCTCATTCCTGCACCTTATGCACCCATCATCCTCTACTATCCTAATCAAGATCATCATGTTCTTGATCATGATCAGCTCCATAAACGATTGGAAACCCTAAAGGATTCGTTATCGAAAACGTTAACCCATTTCTACCCATTAGCTGGAACAATCAAAGACGATCTTTCTATCGATTGTGACGACATTGGTGCTTACTTTGCAGTGGCTCGTGTAGTCGATACTCGTCTCGATGATTTCCTCAAGAATCCTGATTTGGAGCTCATAAATCACTTCTTCCCATGTGAGCCTACTTTCCAAGGAAGTATTGCACGAACCTGTGTGATGAATGTTCAAGTTAACGTGTGGAGGTGGTGTCGGCTTTGTTATGGAAATGCACCATGGCTGCAGCCAAGGAAAAGTTCGGTTTTCGTAAGCCGTCGCTATTGAGCCATTCGGTGAACCTTCGAAGACGGTCAGCATCAACATTATTATCAGAAGATTCAATCGGGAACTTGATTTGGATCACGAGTTCAGAATGCGGGCCGGAGTACTCTGAAACCGGAATCAACGATCTGGTGGAACGAGTACGTGGTGGTGTATCGAAGATCAACGGCGAGTTTGTGAAGAGTTTACGAGGTGATAAAAGGAGACAAGTGATGGAAGAGTCGCTCGAAAGGTTGAAAGATTGTGGGACTAACAAAAAAGATTACATTGCATTTACGAGCTGGTGTAATATGGGGTTTTATGATGTCGATTTCGGTTGGGGAAAGCCGATATGGGTTTGTAGTTGCGTGGGTGATGCTATCCCCATGAATTTTGTCGTTCTTATGGACACGAGATTTGGTAACGGAATAGAAGCATGGGTGAATATGGATGAAGAAGGAATGGAGATCCTACAACACAACCAAGCACTCATGGCATTTGCATCGCTTGATCCAAGTCCTCCACAAACATATCATTGAACCACTTTAACAACTTGTATATATCTGATCTGGTTTTTAACAGAAAACTCGTTTAAGATCATTTATCTGAATAAAGTTGTACGAATCTACGTATATGTAATAACTTGGGTTAATCATCGAGTACTCTAGTCTTTTATCACACATAAATTATGTTCTCATGGGTTCGATGGGATGGAGTCGTTTAGGCTCGTCAATTTATCGAAATTGGACTACTTGTTTCAAGCTGAACTCGAAGATATTTAGCTTTAGCTTAACAGATAAAAAATAAGAATGGAAAATAAGAATGAGGAGCCATGGGCATGCAATTTACATAACTTGTCATGATAGGAGTTATATATATATATATAGAGTTTTATAGGAACCCTTCTAAATTGAGCCTTTTTTATTGAAAGAACCATAAAGTACTCCAAGACAGGAAGTATTAAACATCTTATATAACATTTGTAAGCTTATATATAGGGTTGGTTTCCGGTAAGAAGGAGAGAATGTGAGAAGCGTAAGGAAAGATCTCCACCATTTGATGCACATTAGAATAAGATGTACCGGATCAATCCTCGTATGAATCACGCTTCATGGTTGAGTTTGAGAATAAAGGTGATTAAGAGTTTAGATCTCTTTTTACATTTCTTACCATAACTCAACTTTTTACATGATCCTATGCCTATATATATATATATATATATATAGAGGCATCTTAAAATACAAACAAATCAAAGGTTACAAACTCGTACAAACCAATATAAAAATGATTTTTTTTCATCAAACACTATGATTTAAGATGTTATTTCACATATGTTTGTTTCATAATGTAAAAGTTTCACATGCATTTGTTTTCATAAGTTGAAAGTTTCACATATATATATTTGTTTCATAACATAAGAGTTTCACATGTATATCTTTCACGTGTGATTTTTTCACAAGGTGAAACAAACATACGTGTGATAATATCTTAAATCATAGTGTTTGATGAAAAAATATCATTTTTATATTGATTTGTACGAGTTTGTAACTTTTGGTTGGTTTGTATTTTAAGATGTGTATATATATATATATATTGAGTATGGGTTGGGTTCCGGTGAGAAGTGAACTAGTGAAGTATGGTGAAAAGGGTGAGAAGAAATCTCCACCCTTTGATGCATATTAGGATGAGATGCACCGAGATGCACCAGATCAATCCATGCATCAAGCGCGATTCATGGGTATATTTGAGATTAAAAATGATCAAGGGTCAAAATCTCTTCTTACGCTTCTCATCTTAACTTCACTTCTTACATAATCTCATGCCTTAAAGAGTATGTAGTCATAAAGAATATAACAAAATATATGGACATGTTAGTCTAAGGCCTTGTTTGTTTTTTCATTTTAAGCTCTTAATCACCACTTATGTCTGATTCGTTTAGATGTTTCATAACCATTTCAGAATTGAAATCAGACTTCAGACTTAGTACCTCTTAAAAAACAAACGCCACCTAAGATATTAAATATAGTCGTTGAATGACAAAAATATAACAAAACATATGGACATGTTAGTCTAAGATATTTAATATAGTCGTTGAATGACAAAAATATGCTACATTCATTTTTATCATTGATTATATATCCGAGACCAATATCATTAAATTCGTACTTTTTACATTTTTTAATAAAGGGAGAACTTAATTTTTAATAACAAGAAATGAGCTTTTACCTTGCATATTAAATATTTTTGTGAAAACACAAAGACAAAAGAAGCCTCAAGTTATATTTTGCCATTGATTATTAAACCAAAAATAAAAAATCACAAATGATAAGCTCTTAAGTTCTCTTCTAGGACATAATCGTTCATGTTTATTCAGAACCGTAACTTTAGGGTCTTAGAGCATCTCCAACAGTTATGCTAAATTTTTTCTAAAATAGCATATGAAAAGTCAAAATCTTTAAAAAATATTACGTCCATCTCCAACAGCTATTCTAATTTAGCAATTCTACCATAAAAAATATTAATAAAATATTCAACATATTTAATATCCCAAGAAAGAGAAGGGTATGATTGGTGGGAAACTATTAAATAATTATTTCTCTTCATTTAGAGATTCTCTAAATTTAGAGATTTTTTCTCTCTTCCTACCCATTTCTCTATTATAGCATAAGGTATAGCATAGCTGTTGGAGAGTAAAATTGCTAAAATCCTTATTTTTTCTAGTTTAGCATAAGTGTTAGAGATGCTCTTATAAGATCAATCCAAACCAGCCTCCAGCGGTGGACCCTTGATTTTACTACGTAGCCAAGCAAATAAAAAATATATAATTATTTATTAAATAAAAAATCAATTAAGTAAATTATATTTAATTATTTATGCATCTGATTCTTTTTCTTTTAGACAATTTATCAATTCAACATTTTATTATTTACTGTTTAGTATATTACTTACTCCTTCACACCTTGTCATAGAAACTCTATCTCATTGGGTCACTCGAATACAATTTAAAAATACGTTTTATTATAATTGATATTTAGTAACAAACTAACATCTTCACAATATTACATTTAAATTATTCAAAAAAATCGGGTTTCCTACCATGGTCGGTCAGTAATAACTTTTACGATTGTTTCGTTGGATGCATCATGTAAGGAAGCGGCCATCATGATTCTTGAAAATAATAAGTAAGTGATAACAAAAATAAATAGAGAAATAGATGAAAACTAGGAGGAGACGTTATAAACCAAAATCGAAAACGAGTCGAAAACACGAATTATAGAGAGATTTATGATCGTTTTTTACTTTGTGAGTTTGGTGTCTAAACCCATTAAACATATATGGTATTTATAGTGTTTTGGGGTGGAAAAATGCCAAAAACTCGGTGAAAATTGAATCTAACGGATATAAACGGCTATAAAAAACGTTCAAATTTTTTAATTTTCCGGTCAGGTCGGGGCCTGAAAAACAGTAATATCCAAACCGGGTCGGGACCACGGGTCTAAAACCGGATTTTGACCGAATCGGATCGGATCGGGATTTACATCTCTTTCCCTGTTTGATGACCATACGGTCTACACCTCTACTCTAAATGCTTCTGTTGTATTACTTTATGTTGAACAACGTGCTATTATTTACATATTTGGACAATAGTAGCTTGTTATTTACTTATTTGGACAACACATTATTATTCATTTGTGTAGACAACATGTTTCATTCACTTATTTAGACAAAAGGTTATATTAATGAATTTATAACTTTAATTTTTGAGATTGTATCAATCAAAAAAATTGATACCAAATAAAATTAATTAATATATTATATAAAATACTTTATATATCAATTATAATTGATTGATCCATAACATTTTTCGTCCACGTAATAAGTGAAAATGATATCCACCCATCCACCCCAATCCACCAACTTTGACTTATTGACTTTTCTTTCCAAAGTGTATTTGGATTTTGGACATATTTAGACATACAACTTTTAAATAGTCAAAAGAATTTGGAGTAAATTATATTTTTGGTTGTTTTGATTTTGTTAACTCTTCTTTTATTATAGTTTTGATTATTATGGTTGTTATTTTATTCACTTTCAGTTATCGTGTTTGTCATTTAGTTTAGTTTTTTGGTCCAGTTCACTAACTCTCGTTAAAAAATATGTTAACTCAAAAGGTATTTTGGATTTTTACTTTATTTTGTTTTCTTTTAGAGTTAATTACGGATTTGGTTAATATGATTTTCTAGTTTTTACGAAATTGGTCCTCAAACTTCATTTATTAAAGAATAGAACTCGACGTATATAACGATTTGGGGGCCAACGCTAAGAGTCATCCATAATCTCTATTAACTTTGAAAGCATTTCCGTCATCTTGCCTTTTTATTTATTGTTACATTAATTTTTTCACATTTTTACTTTTTGCCTTTGTCTTTTTTTTATTTTTGTAAAAACCTTCAAACTATAGGAAATCGTAGGAACATAATGCAATGATAGAAAGAGCTAGATAGCAGATTTCGTTTTCTTTTTGGTGTATTTTTCTATAAAGTTAGCACCCCTATTCATATCTGAGTTGTGATCAATAATTACTATATGATCGCTTCCCTAAATTTTGGAGACTTAATCCCCAATAGGAATCACAAATAAGGTTGGAGACTAAGTCTTCAACAAATTAGTTTTATTTTAAAAAAATGTTTTTTATAGTTTTAAATTTTGAAATTTAATCTTCTAAAAAACCAAATCTAAGGCCCACTTAAACGAAAGAGATTATAAAGCTCTTTATTGTTTTTATTCTTACTGATGTGGAAAGGAAGAAATTTCAACCTCACTCAATTTCCAACATGATACACACACGTACACGCGTGCAACTCCATGTTTGGATTCTCTCCCTCCCTGTCTCTAATGTTTTTTTTACTGGAATAGGTTGTTGGAGACATCTTCTTGAATCATACCCTCTGAACCAGACCCATCTTCTCTAATCTTTTGATGCATGTGTGTGTTTGAGAGACTAGTAAAAATAGGTTGTGGGATATGGGTAGTCATGATGGTATCTTGGGTGGATGGCGGAGGAGGTGCCGGTGAACGGACCTCATGGTCGTCCTCTTGTGGGCATGTACACACACACACATATATATATATATATATATATATATATATATATAGAATGAAAATATAATAATATTGGTTATTACTAATTTACTATTATTATATAGTATAGTATCAAACTATAAAAAGAAGAAAGATAAAAAGATTAAAAAAAAACCCGAAAAAACAACATTAAAAAAACATATTTTGATATTAAAATAGGATGTACGTTTTAATAAGGATAGTCCCTTGTAGCTAACACAAATTATGAATAATCGTTAGGATGAGGGATCAAATTATTATTGTAAGCAAGGAGTCCTATTATGTAACAAATAAAATTTAGGGATTAATTTTATAAAATCCACCAAACCACAGGGACCAAACCTGTAGTTACTCTAAATTTTATTTAAAAATATACACTTAAATAAATGAGCTCATTTAATATCTTAGACTAACATATCTAGATATTTTGTTCTATTTTCTTTGACATTATACTTTGAATATATAAGCTTAAAAATATTATACAAGTTGTTCCATATATAGTTTTTTATTTATTTAAAAGCTCATTTTATAAGAGTTCTTATTATATATAAAACTATACAAACATCCTCCCTCTCTTGGACCACTTTCATCACAAGTTATGTAAGTTGCATGCTCCATTGGCACATGGATGCGGGGGCGGACGCACTATAGAAAAGGGGGTTCAAGGACTCCACTGAATTGAAAAAAAAATTATCCAGGCTAAAATATTATCAAAAATACTAAATTTAGTCTTAGGTCCTTCCAGTAAAAATTTTCAAGGGATCTCGTCTTGTCGGCGATTGACAAAAACACTAACAAAGCCTCTTGAAATCAATAAAAAAACCGAAAAAATCCTTCGAAATCGACAAAAACACTAAGCGTCTGTTTGGTTGGAGGGATTTGAAGGGATTTGGAGGGATTGGGATTTCAATCCAATTCATTGTATTGGAGATAGTTCTCAGATTAGTGACATGACGACTTATTTGAGTGTTTGGCATAAATATTAAGATGTAGTACATTATAATTTCAAGAAAATCACTAGAGTTTGCACTGGGAATGACTTATTTGAAATCTCAATCCCTCCAAATCCCTTCAAATCCCTCCAACCAAACGGACCCTAGAAAATTCTTCAAAATCGACAAAAACACTAAGAAAACCCCTTGAAATCAACTAAAAAACTTAAAAAAATTCCCGAAACACGTCGGATGACTTTACGCGCCTTTAGTCTACCTTAATGAGACCCAAATGAACAAAAATCCTGGATCCGCAACTACATGGATGTGCTCACAAACTCTACCACTCATTACGTAATTAATAATATCCACCTCCATATCTGTTAAGCCTTCAAGCTGAACACAAAACAAGTACAACCAAGTTTCGACAAATTAGTGAGCCTAGACGACATCATCCCATCGAACCCATGAGAACATAATTTACATGCAAAATAAACTAGACCAAATGGTCAACCCTAGCTAATATATATATATATATATATATGGATTCGTAAAACTGTATTTAGTTAAATGATCTTAAATGAGTTTTCTGTTAAAAAACCACATAAAGTTAATTTGTATATAAAGGACTTTGATCAAGTGATGCAAATGCCATGAGTTGTTGGTTATGTTGTAGGATCTCCATTTCTTCTTCATCCATATTCACCCATGCTTCTATTCCGTTACCAAATCTCGTGTCCATAAGAACGACAAAATTCATGGGGCTAGCATCACCCACGCAACTACAAACCCATATCGGCTTTCCCCAACCGAAATCGACATCATAAAACCCCATATTACACCAGCTCGTAAATGCAATGTAATGTTTTTTGTTAGTCCCACAATCTTTCAACCTTTCGAGCGACTCTTCCATCACTTGTCTCCTTTTATCACCTCGTAAACTCTTCACAAACTCGCCGTTGATCTTCGATACACCACCACGTACTCGTTCCACCAGATCGTTGATTCCGCTTTCAGAGTACTCCGGCCCGCATTCTGAACTCGTGATCCAAATCAAGTTCCCGATTGAATCTTCTGATAATAATGTTGATGCTGACCGTCTTCGAAGGTTCACCGAATGGCTCAATAGCGAAGGCTTACGAAAACCGACCTTTTCCTCGGCTGCAGCCATGGCGCATTTCCATAACAAAGCCGACACCACCTCCACACGGGTCGGGTGTTTTACGCCATTATTAATCCCGCCGGCTGCCTCCGCCTTCAGAAGAGCTAGTTTCGATGAATCGAACACGAATCTCCTCGTACTACACTTCCCGATCTTTAATAACGACCCCCACATCATCATTGTCGAATCATTGAGCCACAAATCGTTAGCCGGAAACAAAGACGGTGCACTCAGGTCCGGGATCACAACGTCTTTCGACCCACGGCTCGAACCGCTCCACCCTTTTAGGAAAGTACTGAGTGCACCACCATCAAGAATCTTGTGCGAGATGCACAAACCGATGGCTATCCCATGGCATTCGAACACGTTAACTTGAACATTCGTCACACAACTTCCTACAATACTCCCATGGAAAGCAGGCTCACATGGGAGGAAGTGATTTACGAGCTCCAAATCAGGATTCTTGAGGAAATCATCGAGACGAGTATCTACGACACGAGCGACAGCAAAGTAAGCACCAACATCGTCACAATCAATAGAAAGATCGTCTTTGATGGTTCCAGCTAATGGGTAGAAATGGGTTAACGTTTTCGATAACGAATCCTTTAGGGTTTCCAATCGTTTATGGAGTTGATCATGATCAAGATCATGATGATCTTGATTAGGATAGTAGAGGATAATGGGTGCATAAGGTGCAGGAATAAGCTGATCTAAGATGGAAAACTTGTAAGATTTTAGGGTTTCTGGTGTTGGAGATGATGGTTTGATGTTTTCTTTAGAAAGGATCTCAACTTTCTTCACCATCATCTTTAATTAATGTGGTTTTAAGGTTTTTCCAAGTTGAATTAATTAGCTAGGGTTCTTAAATAGGTTAAACTAGTGGCAGAGAAGAACATAACGTGTTGGGTTTTTCTCCATACAAGGTGACACATGACATTATTGGTTATCGGATTCGATTATAATAAGAACAAACAATTACGTACTTAATATGAGTTATAAGCTTATAAAATAAAACTATTGTTTTTTTATACATAAGTGTTGTAAACTTGTAATAGTTGATATAAATTTTTGAAAAATTGATTAAAATAAAAAAAATTCTTAATTAAATTCACGTTTTATATAGTTATTATTTTAATCGAATTCTCATTTACGCATTTGAATTGCATAACTTAATAATTAGATTAAAAATAGGAAAAACAAAAATCTTTATACAAATTTACATAAGGTGGTCCTCATTTATGTAAAGAATTTTTTTTCTTTTAATTTGTAAATAGGTATTACATAAATACGTAAAAACTAACTGAAATGGTAATTCGGTTTTAAAAATAGCTAAAAAATGAATTTGGTTAATATATTAATTAATTGACATGGTATTTAAAAAGAGTAATTAAAACTAAACGTTTTAGTAATCTGATTTTTTCGTAGTGTCTATATGATATTTTAAAACGATTGTAAACTTTTTTTTTCTTGTGGTTATGGAGGGAGTTTGAAAGATATGGAGAGAAGTATGAAGTATTCATATGGGGCCGGCTGAAATGTCTATTTGTTTAAGTTTTCTGGACTTGAAAAATCTAAGTATTTGACCAACAATAGTTTATAAGTAATGAATTATAAATATAGTTATTATAAATGTGATGTTGATGTTGCCATGTACCAAAAGCATGCTCGTGGAGACACCGTGACATAAGTGCCGATGCACCATGATATATATAGCATGCCTATGAGCTCGAGTTTATTATATTTTGAATAGTCGTTCTCATCTTAATTAAATATTATATATATATATATACACTAGAGAGGAAAGTTCAAATGTAAACTCATTTTTGGTTGTGAACGTGAGGACGAATCTCAGCCACTTATCCGGTCAATAAAGGCGAGCTTTCGACGCCAGTTCCTCCTTTAATAATCTCCACCCTCCCATGAATCGCGTCAATCCTCCGTGATCGCTTCCAGCATAACCGAAGATGTGTGGCTGAGATTCGTCCTCACGTTCACAGCCAAAATTGAGTTCACATTTGAACCTAACCCATATACACTATATATATATATATAGGGGTGGTATCCGTTGCAAACTATTCGATTTTTGCAAACTGTGCAAACTCGTCGTGAACACAATGATAAAACACCAATTGGATATTCATGAATGTTGAAAGTGTTCACGAATGGTGAAAGTGTATTCACGAATGGCAAAAGTATATTCATGAATGAGAAAACTTGCCGGAAAACTCGTCAGAGAAGACGAAGTCGTCGGAAAGTGTGTTCATGATAGGAAATTAGTAATATTAATTTAAAAATGGTTAAATTATAAAATGATGATGATATTCTCAATGAATTAATAAACTATTAATAAAATATTAAAATAATATTATCCACATGGCTTATTTATATTGGATAATAGTGAGTTTGCAAGTTTACAAATATTAAATAGTTTGTAACGGATACCACCTATATATATATATATATAAAATAGCCACTTGAATCTTGGTGCCAAAGAGTGGAACAAGAGACACTTTGGAGTGTCCGCTAAAAAGGTTGCCATTCACAGTCAGGGCCTCTTCTCTTGGCTCATTCAATGGTTGGTATTTAGGGGTGAATATCGAAATCTGATATGGCTTTTAGAATCGGAATTGCTTCGAAAGTGTCGGTTTCAGTATCGGAATTGATGTGATTGGTTCCGGTTCATAAAATACGAAACCGATCAAAACCAGTTCTGATTCTGGTTTTCATTTTTTAAAACCGTCAACCATCAAGTATCCGCTATTTTTCTAATAAAAATTATTTTATATATTTACTATATATAAATATGTTGATATTAATTAAAAATTTTGGAAGTTGTTTTGTTGTCGTCTAAAACTCACGAGTTTCTAATTATTTAATATATTAGTTTTTAGTTTTTATTTTTTTGTATTTATTTCTTTAAGTTTTTATTAAAATAATTTTTTTTTTTAAGTTGGTACTTTGTATTTTATAACAGAATTAAAATTATTTTTTTATAATATGAAATGATAATATTTAGAAAGAAAAAAACTTAGACACCGGGTATGTACCCGGTACTGAAACCGATTACAAAAAATAAAGAAACGATGTAAGCGGTTCTGGTACGGTTCCTTCATTTCGGGCTGATTCCGGTTTCATGAATTTTTTCCGGGTGCCCGCCTTTGATATCTGCCATTAAAAGTGGAAGGTTGTTTATATTTGGTAACCGTATGTATCTCTGGCCTAGTCAGGGCGAACTTATGAAGGTTCCAACGGGTCCCATGTATCTGCTCAATTGATTTGTGCAAGTAAGATTTTCTTTTTTGCATATGAAATGTGCATATGGTAAACTTTGAGGGATATTTGGGGATAAAGAAAATACAAGGGCACGCATCAACAAGAAAAAAACTTTAAAAAATCTCTCATAACGAGTGGAATTCAGTTAAAAGCACATCGGATGACTTTACGAATCGTTGTTTCACCTTAATGGTGCACCTACTCAATAAAATCAAGAGTCCAACGTTGGAGGCTAGTTTGGACTAATCTCATAAGTCCCTGAAGTTACGGTCCTTAATTAATTGTAAATGCTCTTATATTTACGAGGAGAGTAATGACACCCCTACAAGTGAATTTCTTTTCACACACTTTAACATCAAAATACCATTTTTACATTCCCAAGGTAATTAAAACACAAAAAAAAAAATTGTACGTAGGGGGTGTCAATAGCATTGCCAATATTTACGTATGGGCAATGTTATTGGCACTTCTACGCACGATATTTTTTGTACTTTTGTAACCTTGAAAATGTAAAAATCGGTTTTAATTTAAATATATGTAAGAATAAATTCACTTGGTAAGGTTGTCATTAGCAACATATAAAGATGTCATTAATCTTTCCTTACCTATTTACCAGGGGTGAACATGGTACGGTATCGTGATTTTTTCCCCAATACCGTGTACCAACCAATTATAATTGGTATTCAAAAATCTATACCGTGTACCAACCAACTGTAATTGGTACCAACTTATTTCGGTTGGTACGCGTTGGTACGGTATTCATACCAACATTTCAAAGTTCACAAAGTTTAATGTTTAATATAAACTAATAAGCATGATCTGCTGTCCAAAACATGTCTAAAACTCCAAATTACAAACATGTCTAAAAGACTAAAATCTGTTGTCTAAAACCTGCTTGTTGTCCAAACTAATAAACATGTTGCAACCTTTTGTTATCTGTTATATTGAAATGAGACTAGAGAGTCTTCTAAACTCTAAAGTAAACTAAAGATAATAAGTCCCTAAGTAAGACCCAAACCCAAAGTGAATGTAAAAACCATAAAAAAATATAAAACTGTAAAAACTAAACTGTGAATAGTTATTATATAATACATTTAATTGATTTATTACATAAAAAATAATCAAAATAATAATAATATATATATATATAAGTCGGTACGGTACGGTAGTACCGCGGTATTGAATTTTCGATACCACGTACCAACCATGTTTGTGAAATTGGTACGGTAGCACCAACTAATATAATCGGGTACCAATTTAGTTGGTACCAATTAAATTGATACGATTAGTATCTTAATTGGTTGATTTGTCTTGATACTTTTTTGACACCCCTGCTATTTACCTATGTATGATTTTAACGATCAATCAATCATTATAAAGTAACACCTATCACATGGTCTTTGTCATGGCTTAACAATCTTGGGGCCTTTGAAAGTACTAAAATGGCCTTAATAAATGGGAACAAACATCTTTGAAAATGTCTTTACTTAGAATTAACAAACATGTTTCACACTAAAAATAAGCCAAAATCCAAATCAAAGTACAATTAAAAAGGACGTTTCTCTTGTAAAAAAATGGCTATGAGTCGTGGAATCAAATAGAATTAAGAAGCAAAGCAACGCCTGTGCGATTGAATGTTTGGTACCTTCGTTTTTTTTTGGAAGAATGTCCCAAGTTATGCCTAGACTAATCCCGATAAATTATGTCTGTAAGATATCAACTCCTGATATACTCAGTGGCCACAATTGTTGTGGATGTCTGGATTCGAACTCTGGACAACTGGGATATTCCACCACATTCTCCAGGACCCTCAGGCAGTACGCCACAACCCTTGGTTTTGGTACTTTTGTTCTTTACGTAGTAACGAGAAGACACACGAGACCCTTCAGAAACTCCACTATTTCCAATCCACCAAGCTTTGAACTTCCGTAAACTATGGGTGAGCATTTGGACCGAACCGGCACCGAACCGGTTTGGAACCGGGACCGGAAATGCGATATTATTAGAACCGATAACCGGACCGTATAGGCAATACCGGTGCCGGTGCCAGTACCGGTTCCGGTTCCGGTTTTCCGGTCAAAAACCCCGTTGGAACCGCTTTATATTAGAACATATTATTTCAATTATGAATTAACAATATACAAATGGACAACCCTAAAATTTAGTTCTTAAAAACATAAAACACTTTAAATCTTTCAATTTATACCATAAACATTATATGTCTAATGTTTTTTATGATTTTTTTGCTCTAGATCAACACATTTAAAATCTATATATATATATATATATATAGGGTTAGGTTCAAATGTGAACTCATTTTTGGTTGTGAACGTGAGGACGAATCTCAGCCACACATCTTCGGTTATGGTGGACGCGATCACGGAGGATTGACGCGATTCATGGGAGGGTGGAGATTATTAAAGGAGGGGAACCGGGTCAAAGCCGCCTTTATTGACCGGATAAGTGGCTGAGATTCGTCCTCACGTTCACAACCAAAAATGAGTTCACATTTGAACTTTCCTCTATATAAATATATATATATATATATATATTTATATTGAAATAACTCCGATGAGAAGAAAAAAGAAGGCGTTAAGAGACCCTCCTGGCCCTGGGGTGACGGAGGGATCATACCATTCGAGCCTTTTTTTTTCATGCTTTCCCCGACCCCCCGATCAGTGCAATGGGATGTGTCTATTTATCTATCTCTTGACTCCTTTTTTTCATTCTAGTTATTGACCTGGGAAGGATATATATATATAAATATGAGTTGTTTGATCAACAAACTTCAAAATTCATACTTTTATTACCACCACCAACAAAATATCATCACATAATAAATTAATTAAATTAGGATTAGATACTCATTTAAAATTCCGGACCGGTTCCGGTTAACTACCCGAAAAATTGGCACCGAACCGGCCGGTTTGGAACCGGAACCGAATATGGAGGATTTGAAGAACTGAAAACCGGACCGGTTGGACTATACCGGTGCCGGTCCCGGTTCAGACCGGTTCTTGTGGGTCAAATGCTCACCCCTACCGTAAACTATGCCTAGAATGTGATCAGAACCTAAAATGATCATACAAACCCCACCATCGGTAACTTCACCTCAACAATCCACCAGAAAACAAACACCTCTTATATACTCCCAAAGTTCCAAAATTATTACACTATTTAATCAACTAAATTGACTATTTTATCCTTATTAATAGGAGTAATGAATTTCTGGATCTCATAATCAAAAGTAAAATTGGAAATGGACAGATATGGTATCCTTATAGTACCTTGTCGATATGGTTTCCTTTTCTTGACGCTCGGACAATCATCTCCATCTGGAAAACGGATCCCTTTCTCACACAATAGCTTATGATGTCTCCAAGCACATATTTCTTGTAAACACTATTACTATAAGAGAAAATAAATAATATTAACTTTTAAGAATTTAAGGTGAAAAGAGAGACTTTTTTTAATATTCTTAAGATTATGTCTCCATCTGTTTCCTGAATTTTGTTAACTTCTATTATTAGGCAGTGGGAACAATTCAAACAAATATCATATAAGTTGTTTAATACTCCCTATCTTGGAGTATATATATATATATATACATATATATAGGAAGGTTCAAATGAGAACTTTGTAAATTTAAAGAAACAAAGGAATACCTTATGGACCACATATGATATGAGTCCCACACATTAAAAAATCATATATGATTCAATGATGGGCTCCATTGAATCAGATATGTTTTTTTAATGTACGGGATCCACATCATATATGGTCCACAAAGTGTTCATTTATTCCTTTAAAAAAGGAATGTTCTTGTATGTTCCCTCCCTGTATATTTCGTTTATTAAAAAAGCTCATTTTAAAAGAGTTCCTATAAAACTATATAAAACAATATCCTCCCTGTCTTGGACCACTATCATCACAAGTTAATGAGTTATGTAACTTGCATGCCCATATATACCATGGGCACATGACTATTTATTCACCTTCTTATTTGTTAGGTTAAAATTAATAAATTTATTCGAATTAAGCTTAAAACAAGTATAGTCCAGTTTTAATAAATTGGTGAGCCTAAACCACTCCATCCCATCGAACCCATGACAACCCTAGTTACATTACATATACATAGATTCTTACAACTTTATTCAGATAAATGATCTTAAATGAGTTTTCAGTTAAAAACCAGATCAGATACAAGTCGGTAAGTGGTTCAATTCAATGGTGTGTTTGTAGAGGACTCGGATCAAGTGTTGCAAATGCCAAGAGTTGTTGGTTGTGTTGTAGGATCTCCATTTCTTCTTCATCCATGTTCACCCATGCTTCTATTCCGTTACCAAATCTCGTGTCCATGAGAACCACAAAATTCATGAATATCGTGGGGCTACCGTCACACACGGCCCCACAAACCCATATCGGCTTTCCCCAACCAAAATCGGCATCATAAAACCCCATATTACACCAGCTCGTAAATCCAAGGTAATCTTTTTTTGTCGTCCCACAACTTTTCAACCTTTCGAGCGACTCTTCCATCACTTCTCTCCTTTTATCACCTCGTAAATTCTTCACAAACTCGCCATTGATCTTTGATACACTACCACGTACTCGTTCCACTAGATCATTGATTCCGGTTTCAGACTCCGGCCCGCATTCTGCACTTGTGATCCAAATCAAGTTCCCAATTGAATCTTCCGATAATGTCGACGGTGACCGTCTCCGAAGGTTAACCGCATGGCTCAACATCGACGGCTTACGAAAACCAACTTTTTTCTGGGCTGCAGCCATGACACTTTTCCATAACAAAGCCGAGATCACCTCCACACGTGTCGGGTTTTTTACGCCATTTCCGGATGCTTCCGCCTTAAGAAGAGCTAGTTTTGATGAATTAAAGACGAATCTTCTCGAACTACACTTTCCGGTCTTTAACAACGACCCCCACATCGCCATTGCCGAATCTTTGAGCCACAAATCGTTAGCCGGAAACAAAGACGGTGCACTCAGGTTAGGGATCACAACGTCTTTCGACCCACGGCTCGAACCGCTCCACCCTTTTAGGAAAGTACTGAGTGCACCACCATCAAGAATCTTGTGTGAAATGCACAAACCGATGGCGATCCCGTGGCATTCGAACACGTTAACTTGAACATTCGTCACGCAAGTTCCCGCATTGAAACCAGGATCACATGGGAAGAAGTGATTTATGAGCTTGAAATCAGGATTCTTGAGGAAATCATCGAGACGAGTATCGACAACACGAGCAACTGCAAAGTAAGCACCAACGTCGTCACAATCTATGGAAAGATCGTCTTTGATCGTTCCAGCTAATGGGTAGAAATGGGTTAACGTTTTTGATAACGAATCCTTTAGGGTTTCCAATCGTTTCTGGAGTTGAACATGATCAAGAACATGATCTTGGTCATTAGGATAGTAGAAGATGATGGGTCCATAAGGTGCAGGAATGAGTTGATCTAAGAAGGAAAGCTTGAAAGATTTTAGGGTTTGTGGTGTTGGAGACGATGGTTTGATGTTTTCTTTAGAAACGATCTCAACTCTCACCACCATCTTTAATTAATTAATTAATTAATATAGTTTAAGTTGAGTTAATTAGGGTTCTTAAATAGGCAAAACCAGCGGCAGATAAGAACGAGACTTATGTTATTAGTTATTATAATCTAAACACTTGTTAAAAAACGAACTTTTGATAAGTTGATTAACATTTAAAAAAAATATAGGTTGTTTTAAATTAGCAAATCCCAAACACCCCCTTAATTAAAGTTTATAAAATCAAAAAATTAGGTGTTTTACATAAAAATGGTGGAATGAATTGATATAAAACAGGGAAAATTAGCCGCTTTTTCAATCAAATTCCTATTTTAATCGGAATTTATGAAAATGACTTTTACGTAAACTTCATTTTCGTATTAAAAAAGTTCTTCATATAAATTTACGCAAGGATTCTCGTTTGTTACTCATTTGCATAAACAACGATAAAGAACTTTTTTTTCTTTTAATGCAAAAACTCTACCTATAAATTCAGTTATAAGATTGACTAAATAGTAAATTTATTGAGAAAATTAACTATTTGATCAATTTTCCTACTTTCGGACTTAGTTTTTCTAACACTTTTAAAATTAAACGTATTAATAATTTGATTTTGTTATAATGTAGTAAGATCTTTCATGATATTTTATTTAAAAGTATTGTTAACTCTTTCTTGTAGTTATGGATGGTGTTGAAAGATCGACGGAGAAAAATATACATCTGGGGCCGGCTGAAATGTCCGTTTGTTTCAATTTTCTGCATTTAAAAAAAATAAGTATTTGACTGATAATAGTTTATAAGTCATGAATGTATAATATATTAATTATGGATGTGGTATTGACGTTGCCGTATGCCAGAAGCATGCTCGTTGAGACATTGTGACATAAGTGCCGATACACCATGATATAATGGCTATGAGTTTATTATAATTTGATTTTTATTTAATTAATTGTATAATATATATATATATAGGTTCATTTAGAAACTAGACGATTGCTAGAAACTATAGAAATTTTGACAAATCAGTATAAAAAATAATTTTTTTTATGATTTTTTTTCATCAAATACTATGATTTAAGATATTATTGCACATATGTTTGTTTAATAATGTAAAAGTTTCACGTGTATTTGTTTTTCATAAGTTGAAAGTTTCTCATATATTTTTTATGAAAAGTTTCATATGTTTTTGTTTCAAAGTGTAAAAGTTTCACATGTGATTTTTTTTACAAGGTGAAACAAACATATGTGCAATAATATCTTAAATCATAGCATTTGATGAAAAAAAATCATGAAAAAAATTATTTTTTATATTGATTTGTCGAAGCTTCTATAGTTTCTATTATTCGTCTAGTTTCCAAAAGAACCAGCCTTATATATATATATATATATATATATATATATATATATAGGGCGGGTTCAAATGAGAACTCAAATTTGGTTGTGAACGTGAAGACAAATAAGAGTGCGACACGTGTCTCATTCAAAGAAATATTATAGTATATATTCAGTCTGAATATACAAAGGAATATTCAGTCTGAATATTACTTTGTATATTCAGACTGAATATATACTAGAATGAATATTCCTTTGTATATTCGGTTTGAATATTGCTTATTTTGACACGTGTCACGCTCTCATTTGTTCTCATGTTCACAACCAAATTTGAGTTCGTATTTAAACTTTCCTATATATATATATATAGAGGAAGGTTCAAATGAACTTTATATTTTTAAAGGAACAAAGGGACACTTGTGGATCACATATGATGTGGGTCCCACATAATATTAAATCATTTATGATTTAATATGATTTAATATTATGTGGGACCCACATCATATGTGGTCCACAATTTGTTCATTTGTTCCTTTAAGAAGGAGTGATTCTCATTTGATCCTTCCCCTATATATATATATATATATATATATATATTTTTTTTTTTTTGTTGATGCCTTCATGGTAAGTTGGTAACTGATAGACACCTACCGTTCTTGTCATCACTACTAAGTAATGTTGGTATGAACAAGGAACACTTTGTAGTGTCCGTTGCCATTCACCTCTTCCCTTGGCTCATTCACCTTTTGTAAGTGGAACTTTTTAGTGTATCAAAGGTGTACATACATTAAACTTTAAGGGATGCTTCAGGATATTAGAAAATATAATAGATATCAACAAAAAGACTGAGAATGTCTCTTAAAATCAACAAAGAAAAATTAAAAAATATCTCGTAATTAGTGGAATTCAACTAAAAACAAATCGGAAAACTTTAGTTTGATCTACCTTAAGGATCGGTGGTGGACTCATGAATTTTCTTGAGTGGGTGTACCTTTAAGGTGGATCAAAAGTCTACAAAGTTATGGGTTTGTTCTAATGGAAAAGTCAACTCGCTTAGATCCGAGGGAAAACCAATGATGTCGATTTTGGGAAAATGATACATTTTTTTTTTCAAATTGCATAGACTTTGACCTTTTGAATAACACAACACTGCATCTTACACCCAACGTGTTTTTAGCATAATTCCACCGCAATAAAAAACTTATTCAGTTATTTGGTTTTTTTGCTGATTTTATATAATTTTCCAATTTTTTGTATTTGATCATAACGATTGCCCTATGTTCTTTTTTCTAAGTTTTTCAATTACGTTTTGTTAGAGCATCTCCAACAGCTATTGTAAAATTTTCTAAAATAGCATATATCAAAAGTCAAAATCTCTAAAATAATTTACATCCAACTCCAACAGTTACTCTATTTTAGCAACTTTATCATTAACAATATTAATAAAATATTATTTATCTTTCCTACACACTTAACTTCAATTACTTTCATTGGTTGAATATAATTAAAATAATGTTTCTCTCTCTTCTATATATTTTTAGAGCATCTCCAACAGCTATGCTAAAATGAAAAAAAAAATGTATTTTTAGCATTTTAGTTGCTCCAACAGCTATTCTATCCTATATGCTAACATAGAAAAAAGATGAAAGAAGTTGTAAAATTCTCTAAATTTAGAGAAATCTCTAAAAATTACTAGAAGAGAGAGAAAATAATATTTTAATTATATCAACCAATTAGAGTATTGTGATAAAAATGTGTAGGAGAGAGAAATATTATTTTATTAGATGTATTGAATATCTTATTAATATAATTAATGATAGAGTTGCTAAAATAGAGTAGCTGTTGGAGATGGATGTAAATTTTTATAGAGATTTTGACTTTTTTTACTCTATTATAGAAAAAATTTAGCATATCTGTTGGAGATGCTCTTAGAGATTCTCTAAATTTAGAGATTTTTCTTCTCTTTCTTCCCATTTTTCTATTTTAGCAATTGATATACCATAGCTGTTGGAGCACTTGAATTGCTAAAATCCTTTATTTTTCTATTTTACAATAGTTGTAGCTGTTGGAGATGCTCTTATGCATCTAAAACTCCTAGTATTAAATAGGTTGTTTTGCAAATCAAAATTAATTATGCATCTTTTTCGTTTCATTATGAATCTAAGATTTAACAATAATCAAGTTAATAACTAAAAGAAAATTACAAAATACAAACAAATCAAGATAATAAAAAAAACTCATATTTTTTAGGAAAGTTAGTTATTAAGAAAATGATAACTTACAAGAGGACACAAATTTAAGAACCGAGATGAAATTAATAGAGTATTAAAAAATAATGATTGAAAAAATGAGCGAAATAAAAATTATTGGCTCGCTAAACCAAAAATATATGTATTTGCTACAAGTGGGATTTGTTAAAAAAAGAAATGACCATCCTGTCCAGCTTAGATATTTGTTACTAAATCAGTTTAAAATATTTCAGGGCACTCTCTAAATCAAGCGAGGGCACCTTTATAACGATGATTGTCCCCTTTGTGGTAATCAAGTAAGTGGGTGCACCATGCACGGGATCCCGCTCACTACTAAGTAGGTCCTTCCATGTTAAGGGTGCACCCGCTTGCAAAAAACATGGATCCGTGGCACGCTAAGGCTAGTTTGGACTAATCTCACAAGATCTTGAAATTAAAGCTGTGAAGAAATTTGAACCGATATCTCTAAGGAGCAAACTCAAAACTTGTAGGGTTACGCAAAAGGTCATCCGATCTAATTTAAAACCAACCGACCATAATCAAATATTCAGTTACAATTTGATCAGATCCAAAATTTCAGCATCTAAATTGGATCAATTGGTTCTAGGATGACAATCCAAAATCCAATAAAACGAAACCGATCAAGTCCAATAACCATTCAATTATCATCCAGTTAATAAATGTATGATTATTAATATCTTACGATTTTGTTTTTATTCTTATATATGATGTTTCTTTTTAATAAATTAATAAAAATATATGATGATTGGTTAAATAATGGATTAATTGGTTAAAAAGAGGTTAAAATATTAGATAAAAGATCCAATAAATAACCAATATAATATTTTTCTTTGTCCCGAATAATGAAATAATCTTCATTCTTTTATCTTAAAAAAGAAACTTCTTTTTTATAGTACAATTGCAATATATAGCATTCATATCTTTTACTTCGTTTCATATCAACAAATTAAAAACGTTGATAAAAGCCCACCGGCTCAATTATGTTAAATTTATTACTAGTAATTAATTTTTAAAAATTACATTATTATCGAATATAAATATAAAACACTTTTTATATTTTTACAAATAATTATATAAATTTATTTACCAATTTAAATTTTTTATTCAATAAAACACTATAAAAACAATGAATGCATCAAAATTAATAATACATTTTAAAATTATAAATTTAAAATAACATAGCTGTTAAAGATGCTCAATATTGATTCATATATTTAAAAAATACGTTTTATAAATTTATTAAAACCAAATATAATAGAATGCTTAAAAAATAATAATAGATCCCAAAATAACAGATAAGAATTGGAGTTCTTGTCCAAAGAGTTGGGTTCTTGACTTCTTGTTAAGACAATGAGATTTGACAATAACTTAGAGCATCCCAAGTTCCCAACACATTCTCAAAATCTCCAAAGGAAATTATATATTCCATTTCCAATAGTTTTTTTTTTTTTTTATTTTGGCGATTACAATGAAAATTATAATTATTAAAATATTAAATACATTTCATAATGTATTATTTTTCTCTTTTATACATTTAATTTCAAGAATTTTCTCTTTTATACATTTAATTTCAAGAATTTTCATTGACAGAAAGAATATGAAGTAGGTTTTCATAAAATTAATATTTTTGGAGAGTTCTTCAAATTTAGATAATTTCACCCTCGTTTTCTCCTGCTTTCTCCATTTCTTCAAGATTCTGGAGAACATATTGGAGCAAAAATCTTTAAAATCTCTATTTTAAAGAATCTGTTGGAGATACTTTTATGCCTAAAATAGAGGTTCTTGTCCTCGAGAACTGTCAAAAATACTTCTATTATAAATGTTGAATGCTCTAATATATTTACGATTTTAAAAATCATTATAAGATACCATGGTTTAACAAGTGAGAATAGGAGTTAAGATGAGAAATGTAATAAAAAATTTGGACTTTTAATCCCAAAACAACCTCCAAATTGCGATTTAGAAAGGAATTTAATCTGGTGTATCTCATTTGTGTTGATATAGTGATTCTCTTCAATTAGGATTGATCCAAAGGTAGAGATCCCTATTACCATTCTCACTATAACTTCCATCCTCACCGGAACCAAACCTCACGTAGTTATTGTCATGGCTTAACAATCTTGGGACTTTGCGGTTTGGAAGTACCAAATGGTCTTAAAAGTTCCCGACAATGGAACAAACAACTTTTAATATATCTTTACATAAAACAAACATAAAATAAGCCAAAATCCAAATCAAAGTACAATAAAAAACCGTTTCTCATGTAAAAAAATGGCTATTTGGTCAAGGGATATCGGTCGTCGAATCAAATAGCAATAACAAGCGTCTGTATGGTTGGTACCTTCGTTCTTTTATGTAGTAACGAGAAGATACAATAGACCCTTCAAATACTCCACTATTTCCGATCCCCCAAGCTTCGAACTTCCATAAACTCTGTCTACAAATGTGATCGGAACCTAAAAAAACGACCATAATACAAACCCCACATCAGTAACTAAAAATGACTATTTTACCCTTACTAATAAAGGGTAAAATCGGATATCCTTATAGTACCTCTTCGATATGGTATCCTTTTCTAGATGCTCGGACAATCATCTCCATCTGAAAAACATATCCCTTGCTCACACAAGAGCTTATGATGTCCTCAAGCACAGATTTCTTGTAAAGACTATTTATTATCATACGAGAAAATAAATAAAATTCAGTTTAAAGAATTTAAGGTGAAATAAGATATATCTTTATATATATATATATATATATATATATATATATATTTAAGATTATGTACCGAAATGAGCCTGTTAAGTCTGATACACCAGGCCAAAGAAGTGTATGTGCAAGGACATTCGCCCCTCTACTTGTCAATTTGCGCATCAAAGTCCAACCATGAACGCCCCCACCTCTTACATACCGAGTTCCGGTAACAATACTCGCACCTGTCTCCATTTGTTTCCTGAATTTAGGGAACTTCTATTATTAATATTAGGCAAGGGAAATTTTTTAAATTACACCCTCTGTCCCAAAATAAGTGTCAACATTTCTATTTTTCTATTTTAAGACTTGTTGGTTAGCAACTTAATGAGTTTATCGGGACTCACAGCTTATTGGGTCAGCTGTACATGACTGTTTGGTAGTGGCTTAATGATATAGAAAGTGGTTTATTCAGTAAGTTTCTTGGGGGGAGCTGGAAGAAACTTGCCCCCCCCAAAATTAAAAAGCACGCACCTTCCATCTATAAAAGAACCCTTCAAAACAAAAACCTTCCCAATTTTTACAGACAGATTAATCCATAAAGACAGCTTTATTCATACAAGACTTAATGGAAAACCAACCAAACAGCCCCCTCTTAGTGTGTCCCGAAAGAAGTGTTCATTTTCGAAAGTAAGAGGATACTTTCCAATTCTAACCTTAGTTGCTCTCTCTATTATCAAAGGTAAAAATCTCATTTAGTTAATTAAAAAGTGTAATAATTAAACATTTACAAAAATGTGTGCCTTTTTCATTATGGGCATTTATTTTGGGACGAAGGAATTACAAGAGTGGGTGGAAACATTCTTACTTAATGAAGTGTGGAAGGTACTTTGGCTGTGTACACATACATGCACAAAAAAGAAACAAAGAAACAGCAAAATTAGATGGCTGAAAGCAGAATTTACTGATGCTGTGAT
Source organism: Silybum marianum (assembly GCA_036898165.1). Lineage (NCBI taxonomy): Eukaryota > Viridiplantae > Streptophyta > Magnoliopsida > Asterales > Asteraceae > Silybum > Silybum marianum. The sequence continues at coordinate 51,933,568 of CM072529.1, read as the reverse complement.
GCATAGAATTAAAGAAACACTGGATTGGGTGCGTTTGGTACATTGGACTGGACAGAACACAGATCATCACTGTTCCATGTTTGGCAGGACTTTTATGTGGAAGGAACAGAGTGGCACAGGCCTGTTCCACCCCCATCCCATGGAACAAGCTGGAAGCGTGGAACAGACTTATATTTTACCGATATAACCCCAAAATAAAGACTACTCTCCTAAAACATCAATTTCGCTTTCCTCTTTACATTTTATTCATTTTTTAAATTTTATTTATTGTTTTGCTTTACTGTCCTCAAAATATTATTTTTATCCGGTTTCTATATTTTGATTAATTTATTAAATAATAATAAAACAGGATAGGGATCACTGTTCCATGTTTGGCATGACTTTTATATGGGACAAACAGAGACAAAGTGGTGAAACAAGGTGGAATAGACATACATTTTACCATTATCACCTCGAAATAAAACTTATTTCTCTTCTAAAACATCGAATACGCCATCTTTACATTTTATTCATTCTTTAAATTTTATTTATTGTATTTTATGTTATTTAAACTTTCACGTTATTGTCCTCAAAATATTATTTTTATATTGTTTCTATATTTTGGTTAAGTTATGTACTTTATTAAGTATTAATAATAATAAAATAATAGAGAAAATGTATAAAATAAGAATTGAAAAACTTTTTATTTTGGTGTCATTTTTAATCGTCTTCAAGAAAATTTTCTAATCAAATATTTTGTTATAAAAAGATTTATTTTATAATAATTTACTAAACTACATAAACTAATCAAAATATATAAAAGATATAAACAATTCATTAAGCGTAAATTGGTCATTTTATCTATTTTGTTTTACCAAACGTTGAATAGTTGTTTAGTTCTGTCCTGCCCAGTTTACCAAACGCACCCTAAAAGAAATTCTTTGAAAAATATGATTTGATTAAAAGCTCCACTACAGAGTTATCTGGTCTATAAAGAAAATCTTGAAAAAAACATACTTACATGGTGTGATAGATCGGCATCCATTATAACGACAAAATTTCCTGAAGCATGCTTCAGACCATGAATATAAGCAGTCCCTGTTTAACAAGAACATCAGCTTAATTCATGATTAAGATCTATTTAATTTACGTAGACAGAGAAGGAGATACCTAATCCAAGCTTCCTAGGCCTAGCTCTTAATAGCTGCATTACAAAAGATAACAAATATGAACGAATTATAAACACATCTTAAACAAAAGTGATGCATTATGAGAGAAATTATTGAACATACAATGCGATCGTCGCCATAAACTTGCTGCAATTGTTTGACGATATCTTGAGTTCCATCGGGACTACCATCATCCACGATTATTATTTCAAAGTCAACATCTCTGAAAAGACAACAAAACGTCATCTCCAATAGCTATGCTGTAACTTTTCTAAAATAGAGTATCAAAAGTTAAAATCTTTTAAAAAAATTACATCCAAATCCAACAGCTACTCTATTTTAGCAATTGTACCGTTAACTATATTATTAACATGTTCAATTCATTTAATAGAATATTATTTCTTTCTCCTAAACACTTAATCACAATGTCTCATGTTAGTGAGAAAGAATTAAATATTATTTCTCTCTTAAATATGGAGTTTTAGAGATTTCTAAAAATTTGGAGAATTTCTACCCCTTTCTCTTTTTTTTAATCAAACTAACTAACATCATTGGTCAATTTGGGATAATAAAACAAAGGGAAATGAAGAACAAGTTGACAAAGTGAACGCGAACATCCTAACTGTTATTGATGATCTAAGTTAGACAATTTGATTAATATCAGATGGAATGACGTGCTTGACATGATTATTAAGGCGGAAAGCGTTTTCAAGGGATGGTAAGAATGATCAAATTCAAGAAATATGATGGAAATGAGCACAACATATTTTCATAGCTAGCATGATCTTTAATTAGTCATTTATCCATTTCTGGACCGCACTATTATGGATTTAAAGTTATTTATTTCCTTACTTACTAGAGTCCCAACCAATTTAGTCCTATAATTTATTGTTCTAGCTTTCCCTCTATGGTTGGCAAACGTAATGCTATATAATAGGTGTTTATGTTCAGATGAAATACAGCATTGTGTAAGACCTGTGCCTAAAGTTAACAAGATAACCCAACTTTGAGCATTAGATAGCGGTCATATAGCATCTACCCTAAAAACCACCACTCGGCTGATAGCAGGGTTCACAAAATTGTGAAATTACTTGAAGTTACTTGAAGTTGAATAGCTACAGTGTGTCACTGAAAAGAATCTCTCCAAACAATGAGCTACTAAGGGCCTGTTTGTTAGCAGCTTAATGAGCTTAACGAGACTCACAGCTTATTCGGTTAGCTATATAAGACTGTTTGGTAGTGGCTTAATGATATAGAAAGTGGCTTATTCCGTAAGCTTCTAGAGGGGAGCTTTATGCAGAAAACCAAGTTTTTTTTCCAAGCATGCCCCTCTCAATTAAAAAACACGCTCATTCCATCTATGAAAAAAACCCTCCAGACGAAAACCTTCCCAATCTATATAGACAGATTAATCCACACAGATTTATCCATACAGAACTTAAAGGAAAACCAACCAAACAGCACCTAAAACAGATACAGAACGAGCAGCATAATTAGATTCAATCATGGACAGAGCTACATGAGACTTTTTCTTACTACACCAGGAGAACATTTCCCCAACCACAAATCCATTTATAGAAGTCGATCAACATTATCTTACTCTCCTGCCTAAATTTGCATTGATGTACTATCTGCGAAAAGCTACCAAAGCTGATCATCAACACCTTGGGCATATTTCCTACTAACTCCCCTTCACGTGTGTGAGTTGCCCATATCAACCTACAATATTTCCCCCAATGAGCTATGCAGGCATCCACACCCAAACCACCAAGAACATCCTAGTGATGGTACAAACTCAAGGCCCACACCTACCAAATCTAAACGGATTTCCGAATGTGTCATCATGATCTTCAAGATAATGCGTTCATTAAAATGTATTAAGGCTTCCCATTCTCAAAAAAAATGTGATTACCGACTTGTTTAAGACCTATCACAGAGCAAAAATCATCATGTGACTAATGATCTAAAAAAAAAGCAAAGCAACGACCATAAGCTACCAGATTCCTGTTCCTACTAGAAGTACAAAATCATGCATTCATTTCAATTGCAAAGAGACCTAAGTATGTCTTAAAAAATGCAATCACATGACCAATTCATCTTGCATATAGAAACTACATGAATAGATCCAACAGAAAATTTAAACAATCACCCAAATTTGAAGTTCTATAGACAACAAAATAATGATTCGAGGTTGATGATTGGAATTTAAACTAATTTAGTTCGAATCCTGAATAGATTTTACTCCAATTTCAAGCCACAGGATTTCGAATTCACATATACAAACTCAAATTAATTCAACATAGAGATCAGTAGTACTCAATTCAACAAAATAGAAAAAGAAAAACAATTTATATGTATATATATATATAGAGAGAGAGAGAGAGAGCGATGAGAAGTGTAACATACGGTATATGCTTGAAGACGAGGAAGACGATGAGGGCGATGTTGAGTCTTTCGTTGTAAGTTGGGATGATTATACTATACTTGTTCTTATTCTGGTGTTCCGCCATTTGCAGATCAAAAACCCTAAAAAAACTCCCAATTTTGATTTCAACTTCAGACAGAGGTTTATTAACGATGATGATCAAGAAGTATTTTCTTGTTACTTTGTCATTAAAATAATCAAAAGATTATTACTATTAAAATTAATAAATGTTCAAACTATTAATTTATTTTAAACTATATCAATTAATTATTTCATTCTTATTTTACTTTTAATTAGGATTCATCCCAAGAGGTTAGGTTCCGGTGAAAAGTGAAGTTATCGTCAGAAGGGTAAGAAAATATCTCCACTCTTGGATGTATATTAGGATGATACATAACGAGATATACCATATCAATCTCCGTATCAAGCACTATTCATGGATGTGTTTGAGATTAAAACATATTTTATAAGTTATATTATATATTTATATGTACCATATATAGCTATTTAAAATTATTTTTATTTTATATATAAATGATTTTATAAAATGTATGGAAGGTTTAATTTATGCTAAAAACACTAAATCAGACCACTATACAAAATTGTATAGATGGAAGATTCAAATACATAAAATATTTATATTTGAATCTTCCATATATTTTATAAAATTATTTTTTAACCTTCCATATATTTATATTTGAACCTTTCATATATTTATAAAATATAAATACAAAATACATTTTAAAATATAAATGATTTTATAAAATATATGAAAGGTTCAAATCAATGTTCTAAAAAGTTCACCACACAGCGTACATGGCACACCATGACACCAAGACTTGTGTCTTACGCCACGTTAAGCCCGTGGCACGCCATGGCCTAATGTGCAAATTTTTGTAATTCGATATTTTGATTTTTCTTTACGTTTATAATGTCCTATTTGCTAGTTTTTAATATATAACTTAATTTAACTTGCTTATTACTATTAACTCATTGATTAACAATACAAAACATATGTTTTTTATATATAATATTGCATATGAATTTGAAATTTGACGTCGTAAGTCACGCATTGAAAACGTCATGACTTCGTCATGGCTCCTAAGGCTTTAGGCTTGGCATCGCCGTCACGTCATGCCTCGCGTCATTTAGAACCTTGGTTCAAATACATAAAATACATCACTATTTATATTTATTAATTTTATGTATTTGAATCCTCCATCTATGTAATTTGTATTTGAATCTTTCATCTATGTAATTTATATTTAAAAAAATATAAAATTGTATGTAAATATAATAAATTGAACATTCCATACATTTTATAAATTTATTTATATTTTATATATAAATATAAAATACATTTTATAAAAGATAAATATAATATATCATATAAACATATAAAATACAAATAATTTTTAAATAAAAGTATCAGGTGTATATAATATGTAATATAATTTATAAAATATGTAATTTAATTATATAATTTATATAATTAATAAAGTGGTGTATTCAGTAAGTTTCTTGGAGGAACTTTACGCAAAAAATCAAGTTTCTTCCAAACCTTCAATTAAAAAACACGCACCTTTAAAATAATCTTTAAAATACTTGAATTATCTTTAAAATAATCTTTAAAATACTTGAATTATCCTTTCCTTAGCCCACTATAATCATATCCGCATCGAAAGGTATGAAACAAAAATATGGAAACTATATAACCTTTTTATTTTGTATCATTTTAATTGTCTTGCCTAAAACTTTTTATTAATGTTATATTTTGTTATATAATATATTTATTTTTAATAAATATAATAATTAATTAAAATATATAAACAACTCATTAGAGATAAATTAATCATTTTATCTGTTTTGTCTTGTCCTGCGCGCCCAATTTACCAAACACCCTAAAAGAAAATCTTGGAAAAATATGATTTGATTAAAAGCTCCACTAAAGAAAACCTTGAAAATATATAATAATTATTGTAAATAATAATAGCTTCCCTAAAATGGAAAAAATAGAGAAAATGAGGATTTTGAGCAAGTATTTTGTTTCAATAACTTCGCGATAATCATCTCCAAAATGAAGAAAGTAGAAGAGATGGTGGGTTTTCTTCAAATATAGAGTTCACTTCAAAAATGATTATCAAATGAAATTATCAATAGAAAACTTTGAAAAATAAATATTTAGAAAGAGAAATAATATTTTAATAGATGATGTAATATTTTAATATTATTTTGGAGAAATTATAGATAATTTGTTGAAGATAAAATGTAATTTTTTTTGAGATTTTGTTTTTTGCTTTTCCATTTTGGAAAAATTATAGGGAATTTGTTGTAGTGACACCCACTAGCTAATAGGCGTTAAATGCTTAGGGATTTGAAAAAGAACCTTAAACTCATTAAATGTCAATCATATCCATCAAATCTCAAAAATCAATTATATTTTTTTATTATTACTAGTAGCGTACTCGTGCAATGCAGCGAGATCCATCTTAATTTTAATATTTTATTTTATTTTTTTGTCTCTACCGATGTTATAATAAGATTTTATTTTTGTGTAGTTTTTTTAATTCCGTTTTTTTAATCATAATCTAGGTTTAATAATTAAATAATATATTTTGGTTTAATAATATAATTTTTTTATAAATATAATAAATTAAGCATTTTGTTAGAGTTGAATGATTATTCTTATTATATGTTAGATTTTTTATATTCAAAGTTAGATGTTTATCTATATAGTTAGTTGTATAGTTAGTTACACGAATTCAAACATGAAGCTTTAATAAGTTGTATCAATGTCTGTATAACTTGTATTCTTGAATTTTAAGTAATTATGCTTTAATCAATTATACCTATTGCATAATAATATGTTTTTAAGAGTTTTTTGACCAAATGCTTTATAATATAGTATAAATTATTATATAAAATTCATATTAAACAAATATACCCTATCGATATTACAAACTTTTAATAAATATACAAACAATATTATATACCATCTATATAATATTTTATTATTATTGTTATATATATATACACGGACCAAATCGAATGAGAACTGTGTATTTTATGATAACCGTGAGATGCAACATGAACCACTAATTAGAAATATTTAAGGATATTACATAAATAAGGTAAAAAGATAATTTAGTCATTTTATTTATAACAACTCATTAAAAAAATTAATTACTTTTTAAAAAGAAAGATTTAATTAATTTTAATTACCTAATATATATTTTCTTTTAAAGGAAATATTTATTTATTTAATAATAGCTAATAGGGCGTTAAATGCTTAGGTATTTGAAAAAGAACTTTAAACTCATTAAATGTCAATCGTATCCATTAAATCTCAAAAATCAATTATATTTTTTTATTATTACTAGTAGGGTACTCGCGCAATGCAGCAAGATCCATATTATATTTAATATTTTTTTTTTGTCTCTACCAATATTATAATAAGATTTTATTTTTGTGTAGTTTTTTTAATTCCGTTTCTTTTAATTATAATCTAGGTTTAATAATGAAATAATATATTTTGGTTTAATATTTATAAATATAATAAATTAAGCATTTTGTTAGATTTGAATGATTATCCTTATTATATGTTAGACTTTTTATATTCAAAATTAAATGTTTATCTATATAGTTAGTTACACGAATTCAAACATGAAGCTTTAATAAGTTGTACCAATGCATGTATAACCTGTATTATTGAATTTTAAGTAATTATGCTTTAATCAATTATACCTATTGCATAATAATATGTTTTTAAGAGTTTTTGGTAAAATACTTTATAATATAGTATAAATTATTATATATAATTCATATTAAACAAATATACCCTATCTATATTATGAACTTTTAATAAATATACAAACAATATTACATACCATCTATATAATATTTTATTTTATTGTTATATATATATATACAGGGGCCAAATCGAATGAAAACTGTGTATTTTGTGATAACCGTGAGATCCAACATGAACCACTCATTAGAAATATTTAAGGATATTACATAAATAAGATAAAAAGGTAATTTAGTCATTTTATTTATAACAACTCATTAAAAAATTAATTACTTTTTAAAAAGAAAGATTTAATTAATTTTAATTACCTAATATATATTTTCTTTTAAAGGAAATATTTTTTTATGTAATAATAATTAATATAATTCTAAAAATAATAGTAATAATAACATATAATATATATATATATATATATAATGGCTATTGGCAACATATATGTAATACCTTTTATATGCTTGTCCATTTGTTATTTATGGATATTTGAATTATATTAGGTATCTTTCCAACATTGCCTATAAATATATGAAGTTTACCCATCTTTTTCTGAAAAGACAATTAAACCCTAGAGTTTACACAATGAGTGCAGATATGATATGGTTGACGGTAGTGTTAGGAGTGGTGGCACCACTAGTAGGGTGGTTACTATGGTGGTGGAACGATATATGGTACGGACTGGTTATGACAACTCTTCGGTCATCGAAAGATGGAACCAAGATCAAGTTGCCTCCCGGCCATATGGGTCTTCCTATCATCGGTGAAATGCTCACATTTCTATGGTACTTCAAATTCCTTGGATCCCCAGACGATTACATCAATTCCAAACGTCGCAAGTAATCACACCTTACCCATATACATATATTGTATATAATTTCTTTTTTATTAACCTGGATATTCAATCTGTTATATATGTGAGTCGATTAAGTGAAAAACATTTCAAATCAATTAAATACCATAAATATGTTACAAACTTGTGGGGTTATTTCAAATCATATAAATGGTTTTGATTTTAATCTATGATTTATATTGTTTTGCATTTTTTGTTGTTATGTGTGTGTGTGTATATATATATATGAGTATGTATTTCTATTTAAAACATATATATTCTTGTTTTGTTACACAAAACACAATCGTATGAATTTTATATATAAAACAAAATTGTATTTTTACATGACATGTAAACTGATTTGTAGGCTCTTTAACATATTTGTTGTTTTTATTTGACCTCTCTCCCCCAATATATATGTATAGAGAGAGAGAGATATAGAGGAAAGTTCAAATGAGAACTCAATTTTTGTTGTGATCGTGAGGACAAATGAGAGCGCGACACGTGTCTGAATATAAATTATTCAGTCTGAATATTTATTTGGTTACTTAGTCTGAATATGACATGTGTCACGCTATTATTTATCCTCACGTTCACAACCAAATTTGAGTTATCATTTGAACCCGCATATTTATATATATATATATAGAGAGAGAGAGAGAGAGAGAGAGAGATAGGAAAGTTTAAATGAGAACTTTCCACTTTTAAAGGAACAAAGTGACACTTGGGATCACATATGATGTGGGTCCAACATAATATTAAATCATTTATGATTTAATATTATGTGGGACCCACATCATATATGGTTCACAATTTGTTCCTTTGTTCCTTTAAGGAGGGGTGGTTCTCATTTGATCCTTACATATATATATATATATATATATATATATATAGGGGAAAGATCATGCGAGAACATGATATCTTTAAAGAAACAAAGGAATGGTTTCTAGCCTTATATTTTGGTAAATCAATTAATATTATATTGAATGACATTGAATGTAATTAATGGTGACTGAAATCTACTTTCAATCAAGGTAAATTATCTTAGGGGTAAAATTAGTAGAAACAAAAATTATAATATATCAAAAAATATATTATACTATATTATATCACACAATTATATCAAAAAAATGTATTATATCTTATTATATTATATGATAATAAAATTTATCAAAATATATAATATATTAATATGATATATATCAAAAATAACATAATTGGCATTGTAATCATGTATGAATAACATTTGTACAAAATCATATATGATTTTACATTTATCTTTGTATAAAATCACATATGTTTTTACATTAACATTTGTACAGAATCATATATATATATATAAGGCGATAATCAAATAAAAATCACAAAAATGTTACAAACTCGTGAAAACCGATATCAAAATAGTTTTTTCATGATTTTTTTTCATCAAAGTCTAGGATTTAAGATATTATTTACATATATTTGTTTCATAACATGAAATCTTCACATGTATTTGTTTCACCATATAAATATTTTTTATGCATAATTTTGGTTTCAGTAGGTGAATCCAAAAAAAAAGGTTCACATGTAATTATTTCATAAGGTGAACCTAAAGATATGTGAAACACTATCTTAAATTATAGGTTTTGATGAAAAAAATCATGTAAAAAATTATTTTTTATAGTGGCTTTCACGAGTTTATATTTGTGATTTTTATTTGATTATTGCCCTATGTATATGTATATGTATATATATATATATGTGTGTGTGTGTGTGTATAGTGGTCCCTTCAAGTGTTAACTCAATTATTTGTGTTAACCGTGTTAATCCATCGTTCACTGGTGAACAACATGCTCGTTCACTGGCTAACACGATGCTCGTATACTGACGAACACGATGCTCGTTCAGTGATGAATGGTGGATGAATGGTGTTCACCAGTAAACGAGCATGATGTTCACCAGTGAACGATGAGTTAACACGGTTAACACAAATTATTGGGTTAACACAAGAAGCCACCTCATATATATATATATATATATATATATATATATATATGAAAGATAGATAGAGGGAGAGAGAGAGGGATCAATAAAAACTGCAAAGCCTACACGTAAAGGTTTAATCATTTGAGAATTCCAAAATTTATAAGAACCATGAGAAATTCTACCTTAAGGTTTGTTTCACATGATTTTTTATGCCTAAATATAGTATCTAATATATTAATTAGCATATATTTGTTTTACAATGTGTTTGTTTCATATGTATTTGTTTCACCATGTGCTAGAGAGAGAGAAAGAGAGGAAGGGGAATGTTCAAATGAGAACTTTGCATATTTAAAGGAACAAAGGAACACCTTTAGAACCACATATGATGTGGGTCCTACAAAATAAAAAATTATATCTGATTCAATGGTGGGTCCCATTGAATAAGATATGATTTTTTTATTGTGTGGGACCCACATCATATGTGTTCTAAAGGGAGTTCATTTGTTCCTTTAAAGAGGGGTGGTTCTCGTATGATCCCTCCCCTATATATATATATATATATATATATATCAAATGGTTTTTGGCATCTAATCATTGATTATGAAAATAAATAGGTATGGCGACAGGGTAGGGATGTATCGGACACACCTATTTGGTAGACCGTCGGTGATCATGTATTTACCCGAGACGAATAAATTGGTTTTCCGATCGGATGGAAGTTTCGAACCGGGATGGCCGAACTTAGATCTTGTAGGTAAGACCTCAATAACTGCGGTTAAAGGTAAAGCACATTTGAGGATACGAAGCTTCATTCTGAGGAGTGCTAACCAACCGGATGCTCTTCACCGGATTGCTATTGCGGTCCAACCACGCATGATCTCCGCGCTTCAATCTTGGGCCGAGCGTGGTTTAATTACTTGCTACAAGGAAATGAAGAAGGTCACGTTTGAGAACATTGGCATGTATTTTGCAAGTTTCGAGCCAGGCCCTACCCTCGATAGGCTCGATGGATACTTCGATGCATTGTTGAATGGGTTAAGATGTTATCCATGGAATATACCAGGAACAGGATTTTATCATGCCTTACAGGTATTTATTCTCATTACTTTTAATGTGTAACACAGTTGGTTATGAGATGATATATTTATATATATATATATATATATATGCATGTGTCATAATAGAGTGTTTTGTATGACTTAATTAAGTTAATATGACCAATTAAAATCATGTGTTCTTTTTAACAACGTTGAAATAAGTTTATATAATGATTTTGAAATAGAGTTAGCCTATTAATTTTATGTGACATTATTTGAAATGTGTTATTAAAATATGTATTTATGGGATATTTATTTAAAATATATAGTACTGTAAAAAACTTATTATTACAATTATTACGACATTTTATTTTAAAATGTTCTAAAAACATATTATTAATTAGAACACCCAAAAACGTTTGTAAATTTGTTGCTAACAATTTTCTTATGCCGAGGATTTGAGTACTATAGGCACCGTTCAAGTTTTTAAGTCAACCATCTTACGAACTACTATATATACATACCGAGGATTTATTTGGTGAGAGATTATGTTGTTTACTGCCTTTTTTCTCTTTTTGTCTTTTTAACTTCAATAGGTGATATTTTAATTTAAATGCTCTTTGTTTGTCTCTTGGGACTCTCTTAGAGGTTAAGAAGGTGTTTGTTTAATGAAAAATCACCTTGGCCCATTCATTTGCTTACCCAGTAACCCCTTATGTATATATATATATATATAGATATATATAGAGAGAGAGATAGGGGTTCATGCGAGTACGATAACAATTTACAAGAATGCAAAGACAATCCTCAGCCAATCATTTTGGACATGAAACTTTTAATGTACAAAATCATATATGATTAGCCGCAACTTGCCCACGAAAAAAGTCGTGCGTGTCCTTTTTGATGCTTACAAAATCACATATGATCTTGTACATGAAATCATATATGATTTTGTATATGAAAAATTTCATGTACAAAATGATTGGCTGAGGATTGTCCTCGTATTCTCGTAAATTGGTACCGTCCTCGTATAAACCCACCTATATATATATATATAGAGGAAGATTCAAATGAGAACTTTGTAAATTTAAAGGAATAAAGGGACACTTGTGGACCACATATGATGTGGGTCCCACATAATATTAAATCATTTCTGATTTAATATTAAATCATTAATGATTTAATATTATGTGGAACCCACATCATATGTGGTCCACCAATCGTTCCTTTGTTTCTTTAAAGAGGGGTGGTTCTCGTATGATCCCTCCCCTACATATATATATATATATATGTGTGTGTGTATAGAGAGAGAGAGAGAGAGGAAGTTCAAATGTGAACTCAAATTTAGTTGTGAACGTAAGGACAAATGAGACTGCGATACGTGTCTGAATGTAGTACTATTCGGTCTGAATATTTCCTTCATTAATTATTAGTTCCTAAATTAATTATTCAATCTAAATATGACACGTATCGCGCTCTCATTTGACCGGAAATGACGATTAGCGGCGTAATTCAAGCGGATTCTATCGTCGCAATAACCTCGCCGCAACATGGCATTACTGACAGATTTTGCGACAGATTCAATATTTCCGCTAGAAAGACTTTTCCGTCGGAATCCTTCACTGATTTTTGTCCCTATTTTTTATAACAAATTCTGTTAATCAAGGTTTTGTTAATTAGGTTAGTTAAGTTTCTGACAGATTTCCAGCGGAAATTACCGGTAGATTTATGGGGGTCGGGCTATTTTTATTAATCTTTTAATGATTAAATAAAAACCTAATTTTATCCGTCGGAAATTTAATTATTTTTTTTATATTAGATTTTTATATAATCATTAAAATCTTAATAAAAATAGTCCGATCCGCCATAAATCCGTCGGTAATTTCCACTGGAAATCCGTTGGAAAACATGTTCCCGTGCTCTCGTATTTTAACAATGTTCTCCTTTGAACCTCTTTCTCTTTCTCTTATATATGTATATGCATGCATGTTGTTTAAATCCTTAATTGGTGGCCGTTTCTTTTACAGTGTCGTAAGAAAGCCATCGCTATCTGCAAGGACGAGTTGGAGAAAAGGAAGTTGAAGAAGGACAGAACGATAAATGATCTATTGGACGGGTTGATGAATTTGAAGGATGATGAAGGGAAACAATTAAGCGAGATCGAGATTCTTGATAATATTATTGGCGTTCTTATTGCTGGCTTTGAAACAACTGCTCTTTCCACAACGTGGGCTATTTATTTTCTTGCTAAATATCCAAACGTTCTACAAAAGCTTCGGGTACTATTATACATGACATATATTGTCTATGTCTCTATACCTTCTTTAATTACTTTTGTAGCTTCATTTTTTATTACACGAAATCCACGCTAATATTAATTAATTAATATATAGGATGAGAATATGTCTCTGGACAAGAGCAAAAGTGGATCACTTGTTACAAGTGATGAGATTTTTAAGTTGAAATACACCATGAAGGTATATATACATATATTATATTAGAGTTAGGTTAAAAGGGAAAAATCATAAAGTAGAATAAAAAACTGAAGAATACTCTGGTAATCTTTCATCTAGACTGTATGTACGTGTAATTTTTAACATGCATGTGTATAAAATACACATGTTCATAGAAACAAAAGGCATATTAATTCCATCATTTAGTATGCACATGTACATACCGTCTAGATGAACTGGTATCACGAAGTTCCTCAATTTTTTACTTTTTGGTGGTTTTCACCTAAGCCTCCCTATATTATATTATATATCGTAATTAGGACTTGATCCCAGTTGTTGAATTTTCGGCTAAGAAATTCATATATATTATATATAGGTTGTGGATGAAACAATTAGAATGGCGAACCCTATTTCGCTTGTATTTCGAACAACAACTGAAGACATTAAGTATGAAGGTACTATATATATAGTACATGAAGAAGTTCTAATTAAAATTACTTGTTTTTATATGTTTTACTTATTAAGAAGTTGAATTTGTGTAGGATATACTATACCAAAAGGATGGAGGACAATTCTACTGTTGAGGTATCTCCACACGGATCCAGAAAATTTCCAAGATCCAATGTGTTTCAACCCTGATAGATGGGATGTAAGTATTTGATATATAATTATCTTAATCAATTTTTATAATCATCTTTTCTAAACTAATTAAATATGTTTATGTTTTAAGACATCAATGGCACGGGGAACCAACCACGTCTTCGGTGGTGGATCAAGAACATGTCCAGGAAATATGCTTGCTCGTTTACAAATCGCCATGTTTCTCCATTATTTGTCCACCAAATACAAGTATTTAATTAGTTTTATTTTTTTCAATATATATATATATATATATAACATATATAGTTTTTTGTTTAAGAAAATGAAATTAACTAATTATTAACGATACTTATTGTTGAAATTTGAAATGGATTTCAGATGGAAATTGAAGAATCCAGACGCAAAAGTGAAGTATCTGCCATATCCTAAGCCAGAAGATGGTGTCGAAATTACCATTGAGAAACTATGAGTTGTATTGCATATTTGTGTCTTAATATCCCTGTTGGTTAAAAATAAATTAGAAAGGGAAAGTCTATTAGTTGGAAGAATTGACGTTGTTTGATGTATTTCTTGTACTCCTAGCTTTTCGCTAGCTCGTTTTGGTGGAATGCATTCTTGTTGTTCTAAAAAAAACATCCCTGTTGGTGTATGTTTACACATGATAATCTCTTGTATTTTTATAACTGACTAATACCCAAACATTTTATTTAGTAATGTTTTAAATTCGTGTTGGTGTAAGGAGCCGTTTATCATATCTTATCTGGTTAAGTGTTTACCGGCAAAATTCAACATTATACACTTACTTACCGAGTAAGATTTTAGTCCACCAAAACGCCATCGTATGCAACAATTTACCCGGTAAGCGTTTATCATGGTAAAAGTCGTCGCCATCACTTATTGGGTAAGACTCTTGGTCCTTGCCCTGCTCTTACCAGGTAAGATTATTGGTCCTTAATCCTTACCCTATTCACCCGGTAAAGTAACGTCACTTGATAAATAGTTGTCCGGATAAGCGTTTGATAAACGACCCCTAAATATTTAACTTTTGGTTTTATTGATGGTTTGTACGGGTAGTTTTACGTGTGTATTTTGTGTTACATTATTTCACATTTTTGGTTAATAAAATCTAGTTTATAAAAACTGGTTTAAATGTCTTAATCAATTTATAGGACTTAAATATATTGAACCTTCACAGTGTTTTTGTGAAGGTTCGTAATTTTTTTCCCTTCACAGTATTTTACTGTAAAGTTTTAAGTGTTAAAATATAGTTTCATGAAAACATGTTGGTCTTATGTGAATCCAACCCTATGTAAGGGTACAAAATAAATAAACCTAATATATAATATTATTAATATACGCGTGTGTATATATATATATATGTACGTGTGTATATATATATATACATATGTATGTATATTTATGTGTGTGAGTGTGTAACAACCACATCTCTAAAATAAAAATTGTATATTTATATGTATATTCATTGCTCTAAAAATAGCATTTACAAAGGCAAATAGGACCAAACTCTCAATATTTAACTTAATCTCAAGAGTTTGCAGAGAAATAAATAGCTACTGAGATTATTACAAAAATTAAAGAGTGAATTATACCGATGGTCCCTGTGGTTCACTCAAGTTTTGGATTTGGTCCCTAAAACAAACTATCTACACCGGTGATCCTTAACTTTTCATTTTCATTGCACCCATGGTCCCTCCACTTAACAATGTTAGTTAACAACCGTTAAGAAAGACTAACCTATCTTTGACCATACTATAGGGACCAAATCTACTTTAAAATTTAATTTTATTCACCATTTTTTTAATATTAAAAATTATTTTATATATTCAATTATAAATCAATTTTCTTAATTGTTTTAAATCTACTTGAGATTTAAAAAATTTAACGATATTTTTTTTAATTTATCTTAAATTTCTTTGTGATTTTTTTTAATTGTTTCATAGATATTTTTTACATCAAATTTCTTGATTGTCAGTTTTTTTTTAAATTTTTTTTATCAAAAAATATTTTATATATTCAATTACAAATCAAATTTTATAAAATAAAATACATATTAAATAAAAATCTTTATATGTATTTAAAAACTATTTTATTCACATGAAAATTAGCGTAAAAAATCTCAAGTTTTCAAAAAAAAAAATCAAGATAAATTCACATAAGTTTTTTTTATTAATCTGGATATCAACCCGATATACAAACCGACTAAGCCCAGGGCGACCACCCCCTTCGCAGGTAGGTAGCTTGGAGTCACCGCATTTAAACCTACGTGGCTACACAAGTATTTTTGCTCCTCTCTGGATTCAAACTTGGAACCTCCAGGTATTTTCGATCTTTAGAGCCTAAGCTCAAACCATTGACGCACCACCCTTATGGTTATAAATTCACATATTTGAAATATGTGAGGAAAATATTAAAAATAAAATTCGGTTAGAATGAGATTATTAAATGTATTTAAAGATTTTTATTTAATATATATTTTATTTTTAAAAAAATGATTTGTGATTTGATATATAAAGTATTTTTTTTAAGAAGGACAATTCATAAGAAAATGAAAATCAAGAAATTTGATATAAAAAATATATGAAACAATTAAAAAAAACTAACCCAAAAAAATCAAGATAAATTCACAAAAAAACAAGCGTTAAAAAATTATAAATCTCAAGTTTGTAACTGTATATATAAAAAATATATAAAACAATTAAGAAATTTAATTTATAATTAAATATATAAAATATTTTTTTCATAACAAAATTAAAAATGGTGAATAAAATTAAAATTTAGAGTAGATTATACTTTTGATTCCTATATATAGTATGTTCAATGACCGGTTAGTCCTTCCCAACGGTTGCTAACTAACTTTGTTAAATGGAGGGACCATGGGTGCAATGAAAATGAATAGTTAGGGACCACCAGTGTAGATATATAGTTTGTTTTAGGGACCAAATCCATAATTTCAACAAACCATAAGGACCACCGGTGTAATTCACTCAAACTTAAATTAAACTAGGCAACTATCTATTCACGAGTAGTGCCCTCACTTCTAGCCTCCACGCTCACATCTTCCCCTTCCCTTTATTAGAGCTCTGAACCATATGTTTTTCCTGAAAAGGTTTTCAGTTTTATAAAAAAGAGGGTTAGACGATAAGGCCTAGTGAATTCCCTTAAACCACAGTTAAATATGCATGACATGTATAAGATAGAAAAGGTTAGTCATGAATATTAACTTACACGTAATCACACTTTGGATTAAAGATACATGTTGCAACGATAAGCACACTTATAATCACTCACACTTGTGACTATTTGATTCGGGCTCACACTTACCCATTAAATAAGGGAATATAAAATGATTTTGTATCCCATAGTCGGTTACACACTTTCCGTAATTAAAATGATAAAGTTATACGTAAAATATAACATTCATTTGTTAGGCATTTTCTCTACCCCTTCTTACCCTGAAAAAGCAGGGTCCCGTTCTCAACCCATAACCAATATGAGCTCGAAGCTTCCTTCGTAACTAAATTAAACACTCGAAGGGAACTCACCTAACTGTCAAACCTAAAATGCTCGCCTCAACTATGATCACCAACCAAACGCCTGAATTGGATCAATTAAACTACGAGTTAATGACCCAATTATACTCTTACATATCCACTATTAAACCCCTAAGGCTAGAACACCACTTAACACCCTCAATTGTCCTTTAGACGAAAACTCAAAAACAATACAACAGTAAGTTTTGCGACCTCTCGCGCGAACTGAGAACGCGGGACTCACTATTGTCTCTGCACATTCCTGCTCGAACCCAAAACCCCCCAAAATCTACATTTTCACTCCACAAATGACATGAAGCTTGACCCAAATTCATATAAATCAATCCTTATGGGTATGAAACTTATTTGAACCATTGATTCCATAGATTTACCACAACATTGAAGAGTATGAGGTCATCCATGGAGATTTGGATTGATTTCATTCGCAAAATGAGAAGAGATATCATCAAATATGAAGGAATTTTCACCACAATACTCACACATTGCATACTAGCTCATTTGAGAGCTTTAACCCAGCATTCACCAACAATCTAGGCCACAAAACGAACCCTAATCACCCAAAAAGGGTTCTAGTAGAAAAGAAGAGCATTAAGAGAGATGATTATACCTCAAATGATGATTGCTTGTCTGCCCACTTCAGATTTTCTCCTTTTCTCTTCCCCTCTTCTTCACCATACACATACACTAAAATCTGCCGACTTCTACCAACATGAGAAAGGTTTTCTAACCCTTAATGACCAAAGCTACATATCCATCCCTTGCACTTTAGAAGTTAAGTCCCACCAATAAACCCTTGTAAATTTCATTACATCTAACAAGATTTCGGGTTATTACATAGTGTAATAAGACAAATAAAAAGAATCGTAAATATATATGTAATATAATGTAAATAACATTAATATAATTTATAAAAAATAATGCATCAAATATTTTATGGATAGATATTTTTTTGTTTTTTTAATTTTATTTATGTATAAATAAATCCTTATTAATATAAATATCGTTTTTTTAAATAATGTGATTAAAAAAATAAAATTAAATAGTAAGATTTGATATATTGTAACAACCACGATTCTAAAATTTAAAGGTAACATGCCCTATGCTCTAAAATAGCATTTACATAATCCAAATGGTCCCAATTATAAACATAATCTCATGGTTTGCAGCGGAAACAAAAACTATGCTACTGAGATTTATTACAAACAACTATAACCTAGGCAACTAACTACACAAGTAGTGCCTCACTAACTACACAACTAGCTTCTCACGGGCTCACAACCTTCCCTTGCCCTTCCCCAAGCTCCCAACTACATGCTTCCCTGAAAAGATTTTAGTTTATAAAAAGAGAGGGTTAGACCATAAAGCCTAGTGAATTCCCCCAAAATGCAATAGTTAATAAGCATCACAGATATAAGAGAAAACGGTTAGTCATGTATATTAACTCACACCTTTCCAAAAACACATCCCACGTACCTATTGCAATAATACAACACACCTTCGCCACACACACCGTGACTAGTGCCAGGCTATTTCACCCAAAAGTTTTGTCACACACACCGTGACTATAAAGCAGGCGCACACCGCCTAATTTGAATGATTTAAAACATAATCAATTTAAAACATTCATTTAAAAACTTTAGCATGCGAAGGGAACTCACCTGAATTGTTAATCCGCTAATCACACGTGTGTCCTACGGATCCCCAACCGAACACCTGAATTGAGGTTACCAAACCATTAGTTTACAAGCCCAAAGTAACCCCATAAGACTCATCTACCATCCCCTCAAACAAGGACCCAAGCTAGAACTCCAAACCAACATCGAACGAAGAACTGAAAAACGGAATTCAGTGACATGGGCGAGTTTGTGGCGAGTCATGACTCGCTTGAAACTCGCTTTGGTGACTAGTTTCCTGCACAAAATCCATTCCGAGAACCAAACCCAAAATCCAATTCCTAATTTGATTTCCATTGATTTTTATACATAAAACTCACTCTCAACACCTTATAAACATCCCTAAACATCCACCACTCCAATTTCATTGATCTAAATCCATGGATTCAAACCTTATTGGAGAACCAAGGTTCATCCATGGTGGGTTTTATCAAATGCATATTCAATACCATTGAAATAACAACAATCAATGAAGATAACAACTCTAAATCATCTACTCCTCTCATATCCAATGATTTGAGAGCTTCCAATAACATTACCACCAATCAAGACATAAACCCCATGGTTTCTAATCATTCATATGACTCCATTAATCAAGAAGATGAGAACTAATACCTGATTGATGATGATGGATTCTTGTTTTCCCAAGCTTTCTATTCTCCTTGCTTCTCCACACTCAAAATCGCACCTCCAAGAACACACACACTTATCACACTGATTTGAGAGTAATATGAGAGAAATTAGGAGTTTTCTTCCCTTTGATTTGTTTATAAACCTTGGGCCTTGATTCCAATAACCTAGCCCAACTTATCTACTAATCTAGCCCAACTGAGTTTATTTACAAAATAATTCCGGTTTATTACATATATATATATATAATATAAAAATATGAACATATAAATAAAATATAAATAAATAAAATTATATTATATATGCATGTGAGTGTAATGAAGTAAATAAAAAGAATTGTAAATATATATGTAAAGGAGTTGTGGATTTGATAGTCTTTTTTACTAAGGTTTCTATGCTATATTTATTGTGGATTTCGTCATTGTGGTATTTAATTTGTTTTGGTCATGGTCTTCTGACTAACGTTTTCGTTAACTCCGTTAAATCATGGGCCATTTTAGCCTTTTGCCTATTATTTTATATTTTTTCTATAAAAAAGATAAAAACAAATTGAAAATAAAAAGCTAAAATGGCCCCTGATTTAACGAAGTTAACGGAAGCGTTAGTCAGAGGGACCATGACCAAAATAAATTTAATACCAAAATGACCAAATCCACAATAAATATATTATAAGGACCTTAGTAAAAAACTATTAAACCACATGGACCAAATTCACAATTCACTCTATAATTTATAACAAATAATAATATATAATGGATGTATTTAGGGAATTTAATTAAAATGACCATTTTTTAGAAAATTGTTACCCAAATATGCATTTTGTCGTTGGGTTTATCAAAATAGCCAAAAAAAACAACGAAATACTCATCGAAATCGCTGACTATGTACAAAAATTCCAAATAAATTCACAACCCATCGATTTCGCTTCGATGAGGGACCAAAACTGGAAAATAAATTTACATTTTCACCCCCTAAGTAAGCGATTTCGATGATTGTGTTAGCGAATTCAATGGGTTGTGAATTTATTTTGCATGTAGTTATCAAAAATAAATTTTTATGCATGTAGTCATCGAAATCGATGGGTTCTGCTGATTAAAAAATATAATTTATTCGAGAGTAAACTACGATTTTCGTCCTTATGGGTTTGGTATTTATAACAATTTTCGACCCCGTGGTTTAAAACTGCTTTTTTCGTCCCTATGGTTTCTATTTCTTTCATTTTTTCCCTTCTGTTAAATTTTAATTATTAAATTAAGGGCGTTTATGTCTTTTATTTTATTTTATTTTTATCAAAAATTATTTAATAATTGATTCAAAAATAATATAATATAATATATTATATTATCCTATTATTTAATATTACATATATATATACATATATATATACATATATATATATAGAGAGAGAGAGAGAGAGTTAAATTCAAATTTGGTCCCTGTGGTTTACAAAAAATAACGGATAAGTTCCCTTAAAGACTTTTTTAATGATTAACATGCCTGTGGTCTTCATATTATAACAGATAACGTCCCCCATCCAACTTTTCCATTAAATATGACATTTTTAGCATATTTTCTTTATTTTTCAAATCACATGGAGCAAACCTGTAATTTAATTTCAACTATATATATTATGTATTATACAATTATATTTGTATTTTATTAATTATATAAATTTCATATTTTAAAAATTATATAATTTACATATTTTATAAATTATATTATATATTTATATGTACCATATATAGTTATTTAAAATTATTTTTATTTTATATATAAATAATTTTATAAAATGTATATAAGGTTCAAGTTATGCTAAAAAACACTAAATCAGATCAATATACAAAATTGCATAGATGGAAGATTCAAATACATAAAGTATTTATATTTGAATCTTCCATATATTTTGTAAATTTATTTTTTAACCTTCCACGTATTTATATGTGAACCTTTCATATATTTATAAAATATAAATACAAAATACATTTTAAAATATATATGATTTTATAAAATACATGAAAGGTTCAAATACATAAAATACATCACTATTTATATTTGTTAATTTTATGTATTTGAACCTTCCATCTATGTAATTGGTATTTGAATTTTTCATCTATGCAATTTATATAATTAATATATATATATATATAATTGTATGCAAATATAATAAATTGAACATTACGTACATTTTATAAATTTATTTATATTTTATATATAAATATAAAATACATTTTATAAAAGATAAATATAATATATCAAATAAATATATAAAATATAAATAATTTTTAAATAAAAGTATCAGGTGTATATAGTATATAATATAATTTATAAAATATCTATTTTAATTATATAATTTATAAAATATGTAATTTATATAATTAATAAAGTGGTTTATTCAGTAAGTTTCTTGGGGAAACTTTATGCAGAAAGCCAAGTTTCTTCCTAGCATTCAATTAAAAAACATGCACCTTTCATCTAATGAAAGAACCCTCCGAAACAAAAATCTTCCCAATCTTTACAGACAGATTAACCCACACATAAAACTTTATTCAGAGGACTTAATGGAAAACCAACCAAACAGCTCCCCCACCCCCACCCCCCCTCTCCAGTTTGTCCGAAAATAAGTGTTCCTTTTCGAAAGTAAGGGGATACTTTCCAATTCTAACCTTAATTGCTCTCTCTATGATCAAAAGTAAAATTCTTATTTAGTTAATTATAAAATATAATACTTAAACATTTATAAGAATGTGTGCCTTTTTCGATATGGGCATTTATTTTTGGACGAAGGAATTACAAGATTGGATGGAAATGTTCTTAATTAATAAAGTGTGGAAGGTACGTTGGATGTGTACACATACATGCATAAAAAAGAAACAGCATAATTAGTTTGGCTGAAAGCAGAATTTCCTGATGCATAGAATTAAAAAAAAAACAAGATTGGGTGTCTTTGGTACACTGGACTGGTCAGAACAGGGATCACTGTTCCACGTTTGGCAGAAATTTTATGTGGAACAGGCCTGTCCACCCCATGGAACAAACCGGAACAAGCCAATATAACCTCAAAATAAAGATTAATCTCTTCTAAAACATCAAATACGCTTTCCTCTTTACATTTTATTCAATTTTTTAATTTTCTTTATTGTTTCACTTTCCTCTCCTTAAAATATTGTTTTTATCTGATTTCTATAGTAATTTATTAAATAATAATAATATACATAGAAAAGGTGATGAGAACCAGAAATAGGGTTTAAACTATTTAAGAAAATGAAGAATGGAAAGGAACCGAACCATTTTGATTGAACTGGAAATCAATTACGAAAACAGAAAAGAATAATCCAGGGAAACCTCCCTCTCTCCAAGCACTAAGCTAAGAGTCAAGCACTATCTTTCTAAATCTTTTCATATCCCATACGTAATGTGCCTCCCTTCTTATTTAAAGGTAAAATCTACTTTCCTCTAACTAATTTATGCCATTTTTCCTTTTTTTTTTAACCCTTTTTTGAGCCTTCGAGAATAATCTTTAAAATACTTGAATTATCCTTCCCTTAGCCCGCTATAACCATATCCGCATCGAAAGGTATGAAACAAAAAATTGGAAACTATATAACCTTTTTATTTTGTATCATTTTAATTGTCTTGCCTAAAACTTTCTAATGTTATATTTTGTTATATAATATATTTATTTTTAATAAATATAATAATTAATCAAAATATATAAACAACTCATTAGGGATAAATTAATCATTTTATATATTCTGTCTTGTCCTGTCCAATTTACCAAACGCACCCTAAAAGAAAATCTTGGAAAAATCTTGAGTTCCATCGGGACTACCATCATCCACGATTATTATTTCAAAGTCAACATCCCTGACAAAGACAACAAAACGTCATGTTGTAATTTTTCTAAAATAGAGTATCAAAAGTTAAAATTTTTAAAAAAAAATTACATCCAACTCAAACAACTACTCTAGTTTAGCAACTATAACGTTAACTATATTATTAAAATATTCAATCCATTTAATAGAATATAACTTCTTTCTCCTAAACACTTAATCACGATGTCTCCGGTTAGTGAGAAAGAATAAACACTAAATATATTTCTCTGTCTTAAAAAATATGAAGTTTTAGAGATTTCTCAAAATTTGGAGATTTCTACCCCTTTCTCTCTTTTTTAGCATATGGTATTGCATAGCTGTTGCAGAAAAATATACCCTAAATCTCCAAAATCTCTACAATACACTTAAGGAAGAAGACTCCTTAAAGGATTCCCCACCTTATTATCCATCAGGTTCTTAAATAGGCAAAACCATTACCAGATAAAAAGAGAGACGTACCTTATTATCCATCATAGCACTAAGTTAGGATTCTTATATAGGTTTGTCAAGAACAAGATGTGTGGGGTTGGTTAAAAGTTTATTCAGCACAAGAAACTAACAACAATTTTATTAATACACACAGACAACTTTATGAATAAAGCCAACTTTATCTATACAGAACTTAATGAAAATCCAACCAAACAGGCCCTTAGTCATATATACGACGAAGTGATGTTGTGCTTCAATGTACCTTATCTTCCCATGAAATCCTTTGCAAATGCAATAGCTACAGTGTGTCACTGAAAAGAACCTCTCCAAACAAAGAGCTACTAAGGGCTTGCTTGTTAGCAGTTTAATGAGACTCACAGCTTATTCAGTTAGCTATATATGACTGTTTGGTAGTGGCTTAATGATATAGAAAGTGGCTTATTCAGGAAGCTACTAGAGGGGAGCTTTATGCAGAAAACCAAGTTTTTTCCA
Organism: Silybum marianum; assembly: GCA_036898165.1. Lineage (NCBI taxonomy): Eukaryota > Viridiplantae > Streptophyta > Magnoliopsida > Asterales > Asteraceae > Silybum > Silybum marianum. The sequence goes on along the minus strand of CM072529.1, from coordinate 51,908,641 downwards.
AACATGCCCCTATCAATTAAAAAGCACACTCATTCCATCTAAGAAAAAACCCTCCAAGACAAAAACCTTCCCAATCTATATAGACAGATTAATCCCCACAGATTTATCCATAAAGAACTTAATGGAAAACCAACATAGACAGAGCTACATGAGACTGTTTCTTACTACACTAAGAGAACATTTCCCCCAACCACAAATCCATTTATAAACCACAAGGGTGGTGCTTGGGCTCCAAAGGTCAAAAAGTACCTGGAGGTCCCAGGTTCGAATCCAAGGAGGAATAAAAATCCCCTTGTGGCCACAGAGGTTCAAATGCGGTGACTTGGGGTTACCGGTGGTCGCCCTGGGAGTAGTCGGTTTGCATAGCGGGTTGGATATCCAGGTTAATAAAAAAAAATCCATTTATAGAAGTCGATCAACATGATCTTACTCTCCTGCCTAAATTTGCATCGATGTATAGTCTGAAACTCAAGCCTCCACTCTGGTAACCATGGGCCAGGATAGCAGTTCTGTGCAAATATTAAAGCATCCTCTCGACTCGACCACTGTCTGTGAAAAGCTACCAAAGCTGATCATCAACACCTTGGGACTTATTTCCTACAATATTCCCCCCAATGAGCTATGCAGGCAGGCATTCACACCCAAACCACCAAGAACATCCTAGTGATTGTACAAACTCAAGGCCCACACCTACCAAATCTAAATGGATTTCCGAATGTGTCATCATGATCTTCAAGATAATGCGTTCATTAAAATGTATTAAGGCTTCCCATTCTCAAAAATAATGTGATTACCCACTTGTATTATTTCTAACACCTATCAGAGAGCAAAAATCATCATCATGTGACTATAAGCTACCAGATTCCTGTTCCTACTAGAAGTACAAAATCATGCATTCATTTCAATTGCAAAGAGGCTTAAGTGTGTATGCAATCACATGACCAATTCATCTTGCATATAAAAACTACATGAATAGATCCAACAGAAAATTCAAACAATCACCCAAATTTAAGGTTCTATAGACAACAAAAGAATGATTCGAGGTTGATGATTGGAATCTAAACTAATTTAGTTCGAATCCTGAATAGATTTTACTCCCAATTTCAAGCCACAGGATTTCGAATTCCCATACACAAACTCAAATTAATTCGACATAGAGACCAGTAGTACTCAATTCAACAAAATAGAATGAACCAAACAATTTATATGCATATATGTATATGTATATGTATATATATATAGAGAGAGAAAGAGATATGAAAAGTGTAACATACGGTATATACGAGGAAGACGATGAGGGCGATGTTGAGTCGTTCGTTGGGATGATTATACTATACTTGTTCTTATTCTGGTGTTCCGCCATTTGCAGATCAAAAACCCTAAAAAAACTCCCAATTTCGATTTCAACTTGAAAATTCAGAATCAGGTAGAGGTTATTCAACAAGTATTTTTCTTATTACTTTTTTGTCATTAAAAATAATCAAAAGATTATTACTATTATACTAATAAATGTTCAAATTATTTAATTTATTTTAAACTATATCAATTAATTATTTAATTCTTATTCTAATTAGGATTCATCCCAACACCTTCTTTATTTCTTTTAACAAAAGAAGTAATTGGGTTTTTCTCGTAATTTGATGATGATTTTGATCTTTTTGGATCATATTTTAAAGCATAGGATACTGCGAGAAAATAAGTAAGATGAGAAACGTAAGAAGAGATCTGAACCATGATCACTTTTAACGTCTTACCCATCCAAGAACTGTGTTCTAGAATAGAAGATCAGGTGCATCTCAGTATACCTCGTCTCGGTGCATCTTATTCTAATGTGCATCCAAGAGTGGAGATCTATTTTTACATTTCTCAGCTTAACTTTTTTTCTCACCGGAACCTAACCATATCATCCGAATCATTGATCATTTGTAGTTTTATATCCACCCATAAATTGCACTTTAGAAGGGAGTTGATCCAATGCATCTCACCGAAACCCAACCCCATGGGTATATTCGTCTAATATAACACAATACATTTGTATATGCCTTTTATGGATGTTTGTAGCCTTGAGAGTGTCCTTGCAAGAGTCCACAATTATTTTGTACTTGAACTTATGGTTATTTGTTAGTTATTAGTTTGTTTTAAAGTTTAAACGTAATAATGTGTATGTATCTAATATGGATAAAAAGTTGATTATCGATAACTTCAACCGGCTCCACACGAAAACATCTCCAATAACACCAATGTAAGGAGACATTTTTTGCCTCACTAAGTGGGCTGAGGCTATAGGGCTCAGATCGAACCAAGGGTCTGTCTTGTATTTGGTCCAAGTGAAATCCCCTAGGAATTGAACCGTACCAGTCTCTACTGGGGGTTATTACTCATTTTTGTACTTGCTGTTTTATGTTCTAATTATTTCTTCAATTAAGAAAACGAGAGAGAATTGAACTGGAGTTGCATCTCTTTTCCATTTCCATTCAAGAGTTCTTACGACCAATCATTCACTTGCGCTCTGTGTGTGTGTGTGTGTTTGTGTGTGTGTGTGTTGGGTGGGGGGGGGGGGGAGGGATCAGTCATAATTATTGTTGAAAGAACCATATGATTATGGAAACCTGAATGTAATTAATTGTATTATTATTCAAATAACAGGAATTAACTGAATACAAACACAACCTCAGAAAAAAAAACGTAACACCGAGGCCTAACCTCGACTCGTAACCAAATGCTTCTCGTTAACTTGATTGTGTCGAGACCTCCCACACGCTCTATTCTAAAAAATTACACATTTTTTTTAACTGCAAAAAAAGTTACAAACTTACAACACTTAATCGGATTCAGTGAAAATAACCGTAGAGTTCCAAGAAGCAAATGCTAAGTGCCCACGGGTTTATATCGTCTGCCGTGGGACCCATTAGCATGACCCTAAAGTATCTAAAAGGAAGTAAAGCATTTGGACCCGTAACCGCCCACGAAGCAAATTGTCCCGGTTTACTTATCGTTTGATCCTCCTCGTGTACCCTCAAATTTGTCCAAATTTTACCATCAGATGAACCCTGACACATAGTTGTTATAAAAGTACCATTAGAATCGGACACTCACAGTTAAGCCGGCTTATTTTTTGAGCTTATTGAAAAAGCTACGTTAGGTTTGGTTCATCATAAAACTAGCTTTTTCAAATTCAAGTAGCATTTCAATAAGCTCTAAAGGTTCTTTTTCCTGGTTTTTTGTTCCAATTATGCCCTTTATATTGCATTTCAATAACTTTTAACATGTCCTTTTAGGTCATTTTATACCTATTCAAGAAAACGATACCTGAAAATTCCAGTATCTCATGAAAGCCTTCGATCCATCTTGTCTCAATGTATAATAGTTGCACATGAGCTGTTTCAAATAAGATATAAATATTAGGTTGGTCGATATAAATTTTACGTATATTTGTTAAGAATTATAAGGATATTTTAGGAAGTATGGATTAAGATTAAACCTGGTGATCGATGCCAAGATCAATCATCCACCACGAACAGTTCTTCCCATCCTCAATCCGGGGCCCAGCAAAAGACGTCCCCTGTTTCAAGATTAGTGGTGGTTAATAAAACGGTGGGTAAAATGACCAATTTACCCCTAATGAGTTGTGTAAATATTTAGATTAATTTATCTACTTTATTAGAAAGGAAATGATTTCACGAATTATAATGATGACGTACCTGATAAGTCCTCGAGGCCAAGACCTTAGGATCTGTGTATCTTGAAATAGGACTGCTAGCGGTGATGCTGATTTTCTGAAAAAAAATTAATGTTTCATAGATGACGTCATCTTGAAATTTAAAAGTTTTACCTAAATGTTTTATAAGACATATAGATATGTATATATATATACACGGAAATTATACCTTAGCTAGAACGGGATTAACCCATAGGTGTTTCCCGTATGACGTGCCCACATAGTACAAAACTCCATTGCTATCCCCACCACGTATGTATTGAAGCTCCTTAAAACTTGATTGCCGATGTTGGAACCTTATCAATTAAGACGCAAGTGTCTTAACACAAGAACTTAAAAAATATTCAACGGTACAAAAATACACACGGGTTTATATTACTATCGAAATTTTACGCACACTTGTCTGTGTGGATTAATCTGTTTATATAGATTGAGAATGTTTTTGTTTGGGAGGGGCAGGTTAAGAAAAAACTTGGCTTTCTGCATAAAGCTCACCCCTATAAGCTTACTGAATATGCCACTTTCTATATCATTAAGCCACTACCAAACAGTCGTGTATACCCATTAAGCTCATTAAGCTGCTAACAAACAGACCCTTAGCGTTCTATTCATGTGTGCATTATGTTAAAAAGAAACAAATCGTGGGTTATTTTCAAACATACTTTGGATGATTCCCTGAAGTCGGCAAACCAACTTCCAAGAACCCGATGGCTTCTTTCACCTGACAAATGATCATATAAAAAAGTTAAAAGAAAGACCCATAAATATATAATTTAATTATAAGTTTTAAACTGTTAAACACAAACTCACCAGATGATGAAAAGTAGGGATTCGCATGCTTAAATTACTAGTTTCCATCTGAAAAATAACAAGATAAAGTGTCATTGCCAATATTAAGATAATCGGAAAAAAAAATTGGAAAACCATCGGGATTCAGATCATTCATACCTTCTTAAGCAAGAATAACGGAAACAATGAAAAGCGGACAAGAGGTAGCAAGACATTTAGTGACGGAAATCTTTCCCCAAAAAGCTCTTCTGGTGTCGTATTAGAAAGCATGTTATCTACTACCTCCCAACCAGATAATTCCCTCGGTTGCAAACCCCACATTAAGATGCCATTAAGCACTCGCTCTTCAGACGTTACCGTCAAGTCTGGATGCTGCAAAACCCACGCTTTTCACTATAAAGACATGTTCGTTTCTCAAGAGCTAGAGAATCAGCCCACAGTCTTATAAAGTATAGCTTATTGAAAAAGCCAAGTTTGGCAACAACCATAATAAGCTAGCTCATTGCAACAACAAAAAAAACGAAAAGAAAGGTGCACAAAGAAAGTAAAGAGGTTATTGACCGCCATAAAATGAACGCCTTAAATTACCAACATATATATATATATATAAAATGTAGAAAATAATAGTAGAAACTTAGAACCCACCTGTAAAATGTTAAAGAAAGTTGAGTGATCTAGCAAGAGGAACTCGATACTTGCAGTTGTACAGTAATCAAAGTGCATTGTAAATATCCTTTCACAAGTTTCTTCTATAAGTTTACATGAAGGTATTGAGGGAATAACTTGAAGAATTAAGCATACCGATCCCTGCAATAAATTATAACGGTTAGATATATAAATAAATAACTAAAATTACTTGGCCAAAAGTGTCTTCTTTTCCTTTGTGCATAATACAAAAACTGTTGTTGTAACACCTTCATCCAATAGTTGAATTCCATCCCTGCATATAAATATATAAGACAAAGAGTAATTAATATATTTTATAAATTTTTCATCATCATAAAATTTTCCATCTCTTTGTTCTCACAAGTCCGAATCCGCACTTCCCCGTATTCTTTTAGAGTAACACTTCAAAAACAAACGATATTAAGAGAAAACAAATATGATAAAATTTCCGTTAAAAAAAGAACATTTATAGAAATTTAAAATGAAACAAAAGGGTTATTAGAACTACCTCTGAAAGTCGTTCCAAAAGCGTTTTGCAGCAATCTTGATGAAGGAGAGATACCCCAAATTGATCCGCTAATAAAACAAGCTCAAGTAACAAGATATTGATATCAACAACCGTATCTTCTAACTTGAATCCCCCGCTATAAAAGTAGTCAATCATGATCTTGAACGCCTTTGGTGAGACATCTTTTAAACAAACCTCCGATGAAACACTCTCACTCATTCCGTTTGTGAACATCTACACATATAAAATAAAAATCATTAGTCTAAAAATATCCTCTTGATCCTACTGGTAGAGGCCAGGTCTGCGTACATCCTACCCTACCCTGCCAGACTGTACTTTTGCATTTTGTTAGGATTAGTTTAGGCATAGCCTGGGACACCCTGCCAGACTGTACTTTCGCAGTTTGTCAGGATTAGTCTAGGCATAGCCTGGGACACCCTGATAAACTGTACAGGTCTAGGCATAGCCTGGGACACCTTGCCAGATTGTACTTTCGTAGTTTGTCAGGATTAGTCTAGGCATAGCCTGGGACACCCTGACAAACTGTACAGGTCTAAGCATAGCCTGGGACACCCTGCCAGACTGTACTTTTGCAGTTTGTCAGGATTAGTCTAGGCATAGCCTGGGACACTGTTCCAAGAAAAACTTATAAACTAAATGAACATAAATAAGAGTAATTTTCACCTTCATAAATGGGAGACTCCATAAACCAAGAATAACTTTATGAGATCGAGCAATATGACCATGACCTTCAATGCTAACGTCCACATCACTAAAAGTGCCCGTTATGTGAAATTGTTCAAGCCTTTGCACGTTCACCGGAAGTCCCAAGGGAAAGGCTGCACCACCGCAGTGTGGCTGGGAGCTCGGGTATGATATCTCTACGTTCTTTCCTGAATCAAACAACTTTTTGTTGAGCTTAAATCGTTCAATGACTTCTTCACATTGTTTCACCAATGAACTCACTCCAAATCGTAAGCTTAGATCCCTCAAGGAGCTCAATAGTGACTCTGGAATCTACATATAAACAGGAGAATCATTAAAATTTATGTAAAATTATGTGTAAAAGTCTTCTAACAACCTTTCTGTAACACAAGAATCATTAAAATTTACGTAAAAGCCTCATTTGCTTAGCCATAAACTAGTTATTAGAAAAAGCCACTTCAAGTAGCATTTCAGTAAGCTCCAAAGGGTTTTTTCCACTTTTTTTCCAATTATACCCCTTATATTTTTTTCAATTAATTTTTCAACATGTTCCTTTTAAGTCATTTTACATTGTCATCTAGCTAATCAGCTAACTTTTACCAAACACGACTAGTTAATCAGCTAAAAAGAAACTGAAATAAAGACGAAGAAAAATTGAAAGAGAAATTACCTGTGTAAACCCAGTATAGATAAACCGAAGAAATGCACGTAGAACTGAATAAGATACATCTTTAATCAAGATAACATCTTTATCCAATAAGCTCAAATCGAAATTATCTGCTACTGCCAAGATCACCCTATGAGCAGGGACAGCTCTTTCCTCCATACCCACAACGAAATAAACATCCGATAACTCCCAACTTTCAAGAAAACTTCCAAGACCCTTATGATTATCAAAATTACCAAATTCATCCCTCAAATCTTCTTCCATATCATCATCCCCTTTATTATACTCTCCACAATCCACATGCTTCCAAAGGGATATATGATTATGTGTTAATGGAAGTACATTAACATTTCTATATCCAACATGTTTATCCCAACTACTTAGCCCGACATATTGAACGCTACAATTTGGCTTAGCGTCAAGCCACTGAAAAACAAGATTTTGAAAAGGGTACCTCCCTTTTCCGATGCTAATTAAGCCGTCACAGATACTTATCCAATAACTTTGGAACGCCGATGAACAACATAAACCTAGACCTGCTTCATCGACGGCTGTTATACCATCTACCTCGATTTTTAGCCGCCGGTTCCTATGACTACCAATGATTACTGTATAATGTGGACTGTTATCCCTTTTGTAATGATAGTGTTGACTACCTAATTGCTCACGAAAAACTACAGTCACATCGTTGTGAGCAAATGCCTCAAATGCAACACACCCTCTTCCCGCTTCTTTAAATCTTAAATCGTCACGCCAAGCACATTCGAAAGGCGCGACGGTTAGAAACTTCTTTTGCTTCTTCTCCATTTCTTCCTTGTTTCACTTCAAGATTCTGCTATGATACAATGAATATACATACATACATATATATATATGTATATATGTATATGTAAATGAGTGGTTGATGAATCAAGAACACAAATGCTATAGAACAAAACTTATATAATTCAGATTTTTATGGGTCATCTATCCACTCAAATAAACAATGTGTTTCTAATGACTATTGATAAAAGAATCAAAGAAAAGCCAAGTTATCATACACTGAATATACATACATATATATGTGTATATATAAATGAGTGGTTGATGAATCAAGAACAACACAAATGGTATAAAACAAAAGTTATATAATTCAGATTTATGGGTCACCTATCCACTCAAATAAACAATGTGTTTCTAATGAATCTTGATAAAAAGAATCAAAGAAAAGACAAGTTATCATACGTTGGCAATAGATGCTTACTTATCCATACGAACAATAATGGGGTTTTTAAATATCTTTGATTCTTTTATTCAAGATAGGATCAAAGAAATCCCTAGAACCCCATTTCATAATACCATAAAGCAAAAAAAGAAAAAAAAAAGGAATTTTAAGCAACTTGCTTCCTTTTAAATCCTACACCACAATTTTCGAAAATCTTTCACCATCAATCGCGATAAATATCTAACATCATAGCCTCATGTTGAGTTCAAAAGATCTCGAAAAAAACGACAATCAGTAATGAAGGGGGTACCCAAAATGAATCGAATAGGGAAAAAACCAACATCAAAAAATTAGTTAAAAAACAGATTAAATTAGCGAAATAGAAATCAAATTGTTACCTGATTTGGTATAATTTCGTCAGAATCTGATGAACCCAGATGGATAAATAATAATACCTAACGAATCTTCCCCAATTGAGAGTGTGTGTGTTTGGAGATCGAAGGAAGAAAAAAAGATATATTGAAATCGGAAAATCTTTTTCTGATTTAGATGAGGGTGAAAACGTGGCAAACACGGCGGAGATATGGTGGGAGGTGGCAATAATTGATTGACGTGTGACTTATATAATAAGATCTGTCTCTTCTTAACTCAGTCACTCTCTTCTCCCCACCAATAAAGGTCTCTCCATCAAAGAAAATTGTTGGAAGAATGTACACAAAATCATATTTTTTGCTCTATCAGGAAAATTTGATCTTTTTGGTCCTTTAACTTTTGTTTTTTATGGTTTCCACACTCTAAGAAAGTTAATTTAAGATGTGTTGTTTGGTTGGAGGTATTAAGCAGGAATTAATAGGAATGATATTAAAAGAAACTGTTTGATTATATATAATATAATGGGCTCATTCCCTTAGAAGTCCAAATTTTTATTCTTGATTAAACTGTGGGGAATGAAAATTAATTCTCAAATTTTCATTCCTGATTAAACTGAAGTTTTTATGACATTTGTTAGAATATATAAAATTTGTCTAGTTTATGTGAAGAGGGTATGTATAGACATATAGTATGGTTGAATGAGGTGATGATGTACCTTTGAAAGAGAAACGGGATCTGTCCTTGGATTATTATTTGTTAAAGCTAGAGTGTTTTCGATGGAATGTGTATTGTGTTTTAGATGAATTCAGTTTGAGAAGTGGATTTGATTGAAAAGGGTATTGGAGGCTGATGTATAGAGAAAACCCCCTTGTCCCGTGATTACATTTTCCTAAAAATTGTTATCTGGTTGTTGTCAAGATGGAAGGTTTCTCTAAACTTCAATAACTACATTTTTGGTCCCTGTGGTTTACACTAACTATGAAAATTGTCTCTAAACTTCAATAACTACATCTTTGGTCCTTGTGGTTTACACTAACTATGGAAATTGTCTCTAAACTTCAATAAGTACGGTTATCGTCATTGTGGTTATATTTTGCTTTGAATTGGTCCCTCACACCACTATGGTTCATTAAGTCGGGGTTACTTTCATCGTTTCGCCTTTTTTGTATTTTCTATTTTTGTATTTTACCCTTTTTCATCTCTAAGGTACCCCAACCCATCCCCACGCCATGTACCTATACCTCACTTCTTCTCCCTCATAACGAACACACACAAACATAAATCAAACTTTTCCTCATCGTCTCTTACCACTCCCTCATTGATGACCTATTTTCTAGTCATCTTATCCAACAGATTCCCCCATACAAACACACACATTGGGGGGGGGGGGTGGAAGGTGAGATGGGAGATGGGGGCTGACAGAGGTGTAGGTCGACGACTAGTCGGTGGGGGAGGATCGACTGTATAGTTATATATATATTATATATATACACACACACAGAAGGGTTTATTTGAGAAAGTAAAGAAGTGATCATAGGCTCATAACCCTTTGACCGTGAAGTACCAGATAATTCCTCACATAGTATGCAAAAGATAAAGGGGTAGTTTTGTAACTTTTACAAATAGGGGTTAAACCGGTTTATATGTGAACCCATGTGATTCACATATGAATTATATGTTCATATGCAAACCATCTGATTCACATATGAATTATATGTTCATATGTGAACCTGTTAATTAGTTCACATGTGAACTATTTAATTGGTTCATATGTGAACCCGTTAATTAGTTCATATGTGAACTATCTAATTTATTTATATGTGAACTCATAGGTTCATATGTAAATCATATAAGTTTATATGTACATCAGTTATATAATTCATATGTAAATCACACAAGTTCATATGTGAATCGGTTAAAATAATTCATAAATTCATTACACAAGTTTACATATGAACATATAGTTCATATTTAAAATAGGTTCATATACGAACTCGTTTGCCACATATTTGTACAACCCGTAATTTTTGATCAGTCAAAACTATAATTATTAATTAGTCAAATCCAATATTAACATGTAAAAGGTTAGAATACATATCACAAATATTTATCACTTCTTAAAATAATCTTTTGCTATATATATATATATAATAAATATTTATTAAATTCTGAAAATTAAATAAAAGAGAGACAAAATGCCCTTACTTTAAAAGAGTTATTAAGAGGGCCCAATTTCAAATGAAAATGTAACCAAAGTCACGATAATTGTACTTATTATTAAAGTATATGAACAACTTTTATTGGGGAGGCTAATAGCACCCCTAAGGTATGTTTATGGTACTCCTAAGAGTGAATATTATCCTTATACAAATGCATTAAATCTTATGTACATATCTATAAAATGTATTGTATTTCGTGTTCATTCTTATATTAAGGATGCCACTCGGACTCCCATTTTTATTGTTAGGGTGTAAATGACATGGACCAAAATTGTACTTTATTTATTTTTTTATTTTTTTTCAAAATAACCATGAACAGATAGATGACAATGAAGTCAGGAATCCTGTGGTTCCCGTACCATGTGACGCATCATGACGTGGATGCCGACTTTCATTTTAATGTTACACAAACAATCCCTTTATTTCTACATTTTGACAATCCAAACCCCTTATTAATGGGTAAATTAAAGTTTATGGCCCAAAGTCTCCTAATCTCCTATTACATATGTTTTAAAAACGATAATATTTTTACTTGAACCTAAAATCTTTTGTTATAGAAAAACTATGCTAAAAGAATTACGTAACATTTGTTATATGGTTATTCGAATTCAATATTTTAGTGAATGATTCAATTAATAGTGAAGTTTATAAATTTGTGAATGGGATAAAATTTATAAATTCATTGTATAACTTTATTTCTAAATAATTGTCAGTATAGAAAATATGATAAATAAATATCGATAACTTGTAAGGTATGCACATTATTTCATGCAATATTCTTTATTTTTCTCTTTTTTTACATTTAGATGTTTCTTTGTTCTTTCTCTTTTTTTTCTTCCTTTTTTAGAAGGTATTTTGGTATATTTGTTGAAGTAAATTTTTCTTAAACCTTCAGAATTCTTAAAATATCATTCTTATTAGAGTTGATCTCTATTTTACAACTTTCTAAAACTTGTATTGTATTTTTTTTTTTAGTGAGTTACCTTCGTTGTCCATGTGGCTAACCAAAATTTAAATTTTTTCAAACATCAAGTACATCAAATGATATTTAACACTCTTAACTTGAGTTTGTATTGTACTTTTCTTAATATTCCAAGTACATAGATTTAACACACTTAACTTGAGTTTCATTATAGCCTCATGTGACCCATACAAGCCTTTTATATATATATGTATATATGCACACACTATGACCTCTTTGAAATCGCCCTCCCCTTCTCTGGCCAGTTGTTGTTCTCCCCCGCCCCACGCCCCCCAAAGAGAAACTCTTCTTACCAAAATTAGTTCGATTCCTCTTAGTCAACGCTTCCATAATAAAGGTTTAAACACTTTCTTGAGTGTGAGCTTACCACCATCGAAGAGATTGACGTTGTTGATTATCGAAAATCATTAATATGCCAAAACTCCATTATAGCCAAAAGTATCAACGACCCTCTAGCACCCAAGTTAATAGTAGATCCCAACTTCATTGAAGGTCGATAATTTAAGTCTCATAAAATATGAAAAATGTATGTCACTTTTAATCTATATAAATTATATATTTTCATTAAAAAAAATATTTTAATTGCAAAGCCATTTTAAAAAAAATTCAAATAAATAATAAAAGAAAAATAAAGCTCACCTTTTCTAAAGGAAAAAAAGGGAATTTAATTATTTTGACCATTCCTCAAAATACGTTTATCAAAATGACCAAATACTTTCTGATTTGACCAAAATGACCAAAATCTCTACGAAATATATATCGATACACACATCAGATCGAGTGGAAGTCAAAAAGACCCAAAACGACGTCGTTTTGACCAAAAGGGCTCCGCCAAATACTGAATACCTCCGCCACATGGCGAAGGGGCCCAAAACGACGTCGTTTTGGGCCGTTTTTCGCGTATCCCTGGACCGTACACGAATACCTCCGCCACACCGTATGAATACCTCCGCCACATGGCAGAGGGGACCCAAAACGACGTCGTTTTGGGCCCTTTTTTTGCCTGGAAGCTTTTTTGAAAAAATAGTCCATTTAATTTATTTAACTTAAACCTGGAAGGTTTTTTGTGATTTTTGTGTTTTTAGTGGTGGATTGGAGATGGTCTAAGGGACGAAAGGCTATTTGCTCAAAAAGTTAAATAATATTTTAATTTTTTCTTTCAATAAAAAGCTTCCAGGCATAAAAAGGGCCCAAAACGACGTCGTTTTGGGTCCCCTCCGCCATGTGGCGGAGGTATTCGTATACGGTCCAGGGATACGCGAAAAACGACCCAAAACGACGTCGTTTTGGACCCCTCTGCCATGTGGTGGAGGTATTCAGTATTTGGCGGAGGCCTTTTGGCCAAAACGACGTCGTTTTGGCTGTTTTTCACTTCCACTCGATCTGATGTGTATATCGATATGTATTTCGAAGGGATTCTGGTCATTTTGGTAAACTGAAAAAGATTTTGGTTATTTTGGTAAACCCATTTTATAAATGGGTCAAAATAATTAAATTCAGGAAAATTAAGAAAAAACGGATTTAGCAAGTAATAAAAGCCTATTTTAAATCGTGAAAAGGATAAAATATAAAGTAATCATACGAGACAAAAAAAAACCCATTAAAATCGTGACTGTGACAAAAATTATAGAAGATTAGAAAATAAAACCTAAATGGAAAGGTCGAAATGTTAGATTTCTATTCTACAACACAATATTTGTCAAAAGAAATCAGAGTTTGATTCGAGTTCAAACTCAACCAATGCGAGTAGTTCAAGTTTGAGCTTGATACAAGTTCGAGTTTGATTTGAGTTCGAGTTTGAAATCAGTTTGAGCTTCAAACGAGTTAAAGTTTGAAATCGGTTTGAGCTTCAAACATGTTCAAGCTTGAGTTCAAGTTTGAAATCAGTTTGAGCTTCAAACGAGTTCGAGTTTGAAATCAGTTTAAGCTTCAAACGAGTTCAATTTTGAGATTTGTTTGAGCTTCAAACAAGTTCAAACTTGAGTTCGAGTTTAAAAGTTGCAATCGAGTTTGAGTTGAATTTAGTTTTAACTAGTCGAGTTCGAGTCGAATATATATATCAATACTCAAGTTCGACTCGTATCATTTATACCCTAACCGATAATCAACTTTTGCCCAGATTCTAATTTTTTTCTCGTAAAAGTCTAATGTACCTCTCTATTGAGGAGACATTTTAATTTTAGTTTTTATATTTATCATCTATTTTCCATTTAGAAAATTAAAAACAATTAATACCAAAACTAACAATAAGGTATATTTGTTAATTAAAGTAAGGATTGCCATATCGTACTTATTACACTTGAGAGACGTAATCCCAAATTTGGACAAACCACATATAACAAGAATTTCTTTTTTAATTATCGTTATCTTCATCCACATTTAAACTTAATTATACTTGCGTGCAAGATAACATTTGAAGTATTTCTATCATCACACGTATTTTTCGTTTGAACAAAATAAATGTTGGAGGCATTGATACCAATGATAAAGTCATTTGTTATTTTCAGAGCCCAATAAGATCAAATCTATTAAAATAATTAACTTAAAATCACCATTTAACTACTAAACATAGAAAATTTAGCAAAAAAGCTTAAATTTTACCTTCGATTTGAGGATGAGAACGAAAATTTTTGTTTGAGTTCCGACCATGATCAAAAAGGATCTAGTTTCAAACAATAAAGGCAAGGAACTTGTAAACTAAAACGAATATTTTATAGTATGTATGTACGTCTTAAAATGGGTTGTCCTCACTGAGTTGGGATCTTCACCATACGACATGCCATTGGCTTAACTTAATACCTGGTTATGCAGTCTTTTATGTTTTGTGTCAAGTTGTATGGTTCTCATAATTGCATAAGTCAATGTAAATTGTAAAACAAAGATATTGCTTTGAAGCCTCCTTCAATCTGACTTAGAGGTCATTTACTAAACACTTACACTGGTAAGCGCTCATCGGTTCAATTACTTTACTAGGTGAAGATAATAAGGACTGAGAATCTTACCCAGTAAGAGGGAAGACAAAGATCGAGAGTCTTACATGGTAAGTGGGAGTGGTGACTCTACTCTGTAAGTGCAAACTGATTTAAGACATTTACCAACAATTTACTTCGATGACCGAGAATGTTGCATGATAAGGTAAATGATGGTGATCTCTCTTGTCGGTAAGAGTTTGGTAAACGACTCCTTAGAGACCGTTTACTAACACAATAAATGGGTAAGCGTTCACCAAATAAGAGTCACCACCTCAGTTACCTTACTGGCTAAAATCCCCAGTCATCGAAAATGATATATTAAGATTGTTGGTAAAAAACCATAATCTCTAACCAAGTAAGCATAAGATCTCTTACCGGGTAAGAGACCATAACAATAGTGTTTAGTTATCAGAAAAGAGGCTACACATGTTTAATAAACAAGGTAAGAGACCATAACAATAGTGTTTAGTTATCAGAAAAGAGGCTACACATGTTTAATAAACAACTCGTTAGCTACATGCAAAATGTACTCATAAAAAAATAAAAAATAATATCGTTGGTTCAATTACTAGAACTTGTTTGATTCCAAACTAGACCGTGAACTTAATATTAATTTTTATTTTAAGAAATATAATCCTGAAATGGTCTCGTTTTCAAGTTTGAGAAAAAAAAAACCAATTAAGCAAACAGTTTTTCTGTTGATTCAGGTACAATTTAGAAGTTAGAACTAGACTGTATTGAACGGAAAACCAATTTTTTAAAAAGCCTAAAACCAAAAACCAAACCGAGAACCAATATTTCAAAAGTATAGATTATAGTAAATAATCAAATATAACCGGTCTAATTTGGTTTTTCGATTTTGTGGATCTAGTGGTGTAAAACTAAGTAGTTCCTTTTGAATTTTATGTTAAACAACGGTTTCATGGTAAAAAGTCTAATGTTACCCCTTTCTTATTTCCTTCATGTCCTTCAAACAAGTCGTTGACATACATCTTTTTCTCTCATTCACTATCATTTAATTTATATATGCACACTATAATTACATATTAGACTTAGGATCGTGTGAGAATGAGAGTTAAGATGAGAAGCGTAAGAAGGGATCTGAACCCTTGGTCACTTTTAATCTCATACCCATTCATTAATTGTGCTTTAGAAAATAGTTGATCTGGTGCATCTTGATACACCTCATCTCGGTGCATCTCATTCTAATGTGCATTTAAGGGTGGAGATCCATTGTTATCCTTATCAGCATAACTTTTATTCTCACCGGAACCTAACCCTTACATATTAACCTCATACATATTGCATATGTCGAAATTTAATCGAATAAAGAAAAGAATGTATAACACATGATTTTTATTAGTCTATCCATGTTACGAGTTTTTTTGGCATGCCTATTTACAGTGGCGGACACAACATGAAAAAGGGGGGGTCCCATCCCACCAGTCAAATGTTAAAAAAAAATTATAGGCTAAAAAATCTGAAAAATATTGTATTTAGTCTTGATTCCCCACAGTAAAAAATTTCAAGGGACCTCATCTTGCCGATGATTGACAAAAACACTAAAAAGTCTCTTGTAATCAATAAAAAACTTAAAAAAATCTTTCGAAATTGACAAAAACACTAGGAAAATTTTTCAAAATCGACAAAAACAATAAGAAAGTCTCTTGAAATCAACTAAAAAGCTTTAAAAAATTTCCAAAACACGTCGGGTGACTTTACGCGCTTTTAGTCTATCTTAATGGGATCCCAATGGACAAAAATCCTGGATCAGTCACTGCCTATTTATGTATATTATTTATAACTAGAAACTGAAAAAGCCACAATTTACCAAGAAGAAGTAATATATTTATGGCAATATGTTATATTAAATTTGTAAAGAATTTTTGTTGCTGAAAATGGTACAGAAGGGAAGCATGTGAAATAACTTTTGCAGCAATTAAAGGATATAATTCCACCTTTTTTGGGAATTAAATCCTATTATTATATATTTAATAATAATAAATAAATCCCTAGAAAATAATTTTCAAAATTAAAAATAAAAGATTATGGGGATTGTGAAAAGCAAATATCACTTTATGTGCAATACAAGATGAGATTTAATGTTCTCTTAAAAATTCTCTTTATAATGTTCAAATATATTCTTTTCTTGTGAAATAAATAATGTTTAATGGATAAAAACAAATTATATTCTTTAAAAGTTAAATTTATTTTTTATAATAATAAACTGAATGAAATTAGTTAAAAATATATAATGTTTAATTGAAATGAAAATTAATATTTCCGTCATCAAGCATTTATTTCGACAATACTTTACATTTCTTTTAAGGTAATAATGTTTAAAACGTAATTAGTTAATATTAAAAATTCTTTTTTACCTATTGGGATAAAATGTAAGTAAAAAATTATTGTAATGTTCGATATAATCACAATCAAGATCATACAATTAGTTGTAATAAATTAAACTTACTTATAGTTATATAATTTAACATTTAACTCTAAAAATAAGTTTTATTACAGTAACCATTTATTAATTGCTTTCGATCATAAAAACATATAAAAAATAAAAAAATTATTAAAAAATCCAAAATTGATTACATCATATCCAATAATCCAAATAGTAGTCAATTGTCTATTTTCATCTAATGAACGGTTGAAACTTTTTGTCATCTTTTGATCGATTAATACTGTCATACTGACCAAGTTTTTGAATCAGTACTTAAAAATTGGAGACATGCTAAATTACTAACGGAGTTTTTGAATCATTAGATCTGTTCAACCCATTAAAATCAAAGCATTTCACATAATATATAAGTCAATAAAATAATATTAAAAAAAGCATTTTCACGTAATAAGTAAATGTTTGTAAAGAAGGATTTTGACTGTATATGTATTTGTTTATAAAAATAAAAAATAAAAAGTAGATCTGTAGATGTTGTTTTGCAAGAGAAGGCAACTTCTCCATTTTCCAAAAAGAAAAGGAAGTCCAAGCAGTGGCAAGTCCGCAAACCATTTTCCCATTTTTGTAAAGTTAATTCTTTTATATTTTTGCAATTAATTCATGATATTTATTTTTATTTTAATTTACATTGTTAGTATGTGTTATTAGTTAATTTCTATTTTTTTTTAAAAGGCAGTAAATATCATCAAGAAGAGAAAAGTTATAGTACAATCCCGAAAAAACTGCAAGGTGTAGCAATTAAGAACTGAAAAAGGACCAAACAATCAACGCTATGTTTGCCAAAAGTAGCTTATAATGTACCTTATGACTTATAAAGTAGCTTATCAAAATCTTACTTTTATTAACTTCTCAATAAGATACCTTATAAGTTAACTTATGGTCATCCCAACAACTACATTAAAAATAAGGTACCTTATAAGGTGATTTATAAGTCACCTTATTTTTGCCAAACAATGCCTAAAAGCCCGAGAAATTAGTTACTTTCTATTGGATAGAAAAATAATTATCAAACAACTTATCATCTGATAATTATATTTTTTAGCTAATAATTTTTTAAATGAAACTAACAATTAGTTTATCAACTAATTTATCAAACATAGTATAATACTAGACAAGCGTCTCTAAGATTTCTCTAAAGTAAAAGATCAAAAGTCAAAATCTTTATAAAAAAATATATTTAGCTCTAACCGTTTTCTTCATTTTAAAAATTATACCATTAGTTATATTATTAATAAAATATTACTTATTATTTTTTAAATTTAATTTCAATAAATTATCACTGGTAAAAAGGCTTTAAAAAATCAATTATTTTCTAAAGTAATCTTTTTTCGGAGAGTTTTTTAAATTTGAAAGATTTCATCGTTTATCTTCTATTTTTGTAATTCTGGAAAAAGTTTAAGATAATCCCTTATGGCAAAAACTAGTCAAAATCCACAAAATCTCTATTTTTTAAAAATACGTAGGAATTGTTTCAAGAACGCTTTGTTATCCATTTACTTACCTGTTATCATGTTCTTAAATTCAGACTGTCAAACGCTTTGTTTGATCACGTTTACGTTTGGCTAACTCCTCGACCCAACTAATATTTGTTGAAATTCGAGACTTTCAAGTTTCAACACAAAATCATTTTATATATCTTACATCTATCGTATCTTCTTATTTTTATACAGTTATACCCTTAATTTAATCATGTTTTATTATATCTTCAAAAAACCCATCTTAATTTCGATAAATATTTTCAAACTGTATAACTTCTCAAAATAAAACTAACTCCACATCCATAATCATCTTCATCGAGTTCGACTCGGGGGTGTTTGGATTAGCTTATAAAAACAACTTATTGACTTATTCCAGTATGATACCGGTAATAAGTCATTTTTAGTGTTTAAGGAAAAATAACTTATCCGGTGTCAAATCGGTGATAAGTTATTTTTAAGAAGTTAAAAATTTTAACTTATCAATTTTTGATAAACAGTTTTCCAAGAAATCAATAAGTTATAAGTCAATAAGCTAATCCAAACACCCCCTTAGAACTCAAACTCAAATATAACTTACAACTCGGGGGTTTTTCAACTCATTTAAAAATAGCCGCTTCTTCTCTACAGCTCACCTTTTTTTCATATATATAAACCTCTGTATCATATTCTTGCACCGGCCCTCTGAAAATGGCGTTAAATATACGTACAGTTTTTCTGTACGTATCGTCCTCCATCTTCTTCCTTGCTTCTCTATATCACCTTCTCTTACCCACCGCCTCCATCTCCCCCAGTCTTCTACACCTTTCTTCCCCTTCCAACCCCCAATTTTACATTCCTGAAACTCGCCACAATAACCTAATCACCAATGAACAAGAGCAAGATGCGACTATCACCGTCGATAGTCAACCTCCTTTTGATCAAGATAATGGGATGATTCAGGAAGAAAGTACGAATTCGGTTGGATTCAATGCTGATGGTATGATTCAATTTGAACCACAAATCCCTAACGATCGGAGCATTTCGATTGAAATTGAAGGTACTGTTCTATCTAATACTACCAATTCCATCACCAGTAAAGATGATAGTGATAATGATGATGATAATTTTGTTTCGGAAGCAATCGATAGCAAGAATTATTCGATGTGTGTGAATCCGAAGGCTGATTCATTGAATACGAATGTTTCGATTTTGTTTCCATCTTGGGAGGCGCTTGTGGTTGTATCGTTTGAGAATGGAGATGATAAAAATTATACATCCTACTTCTGTTTATTTGATACGAATGAGATTTCTCCGGCTAGGTTTTCCGGCACGCTGCCGTTTCCCGATCGGAAAACGTTCACGTGCGAGCTTCCAAAGCGTGTTCGCCGGAGACATCCGTTCCGTCAACCAGTTCTCACTAAAACGCCGGATGACGATAAAGTGAAGTACAATCGGTTGGTTTCACTTTCACAGTCGCCGGAGCTCCTCCGATGGAACTTCATCGTCTACGACATCATCGAAATAGAGAACGACGTCGTTCTGCTGTCGAAAGGGATCAACAAACGCCAAGGAATCAACCGTAGCCCAACGGAATTCAAATGCCTTTTCGGTGACGATACAGTTAACGGCGTTACAACTTCCGTTACAAGTTCGCTTCAAGAAGTCTTCCGATGTCAACGCCCAGACTTAACGGCGTTTAGTCAGAATCCAGTCAAAACATCCCTCTTAATCCTTCAAACCAACCAGTTGCTTCCTTCCATAGCATACTACACACCCCAGCGCAAGATAGCACCCGTAGACACAAAGTCACTATTATGCGCATGTACCATGGTCTACAATGTAGCCAAGTTCTTAAAAGAATGGGTAATTTACCATTCCAAAATCGGTGTCGATAAATTCATCTTATACGACAACGGTAGTGACGACGATTTGGGCAAAACCGTAAATTCACTAAAATCAAGAGGGTTCGATATCGAAACCCGATTCTGGCTATGGCCCAAGACCCAAGAAGCCGGTTTTTCACACGCGGCATTACTCGCTAAAAACTCGTGCCATTGGATGATGTACATCGATATCGACGAATTCATTTACTCACCGTTATGGGCCTCATCACAACCGTCAAAACTTCTTTTACCATCACTTTTACCCACATACCCACACGGCCAACTAATCATCAAATGTTACGAGTTTGGTCCCTCTAATCAAGAAAAACACCCGTTAATGGGCGTAACCCAAGGTTACAATTGTCGAAAAGAAATAGAAAACCGACACAAATCGATCGTGTTGCTTGATGCTATTCATGAATCTTTGTTGAACGTTATCCATCATTTTAAGCTAAAAGACGGGTATAAAAGTAAAAAGATTGGGGTGGAAACGATGGTTGTGAATCATTATAAGTTTCAAGCGTGGCCGGAGTTTAAGGCGAAGTTTAGAAGACGGGTTTCGGCTTATGTTGTGGATTGGACTCTATCGGTGAATTTGCAATCGAATGATCGGACACCGGGGCTTGGGTATCGAGCGGTGGAACCGGAAGGATGGGTGGAGATGTTTTGTGAAGTGTATGATAATAGGTTAAAAGATTTAACGAGTAGATGGTTTACGATGGTTGATGAACGATCGGAGTTTCGTATGGTTTGGCAAATATGAGAAATGAAAAAATTGTTGGAAATTATACAACAAGTATTAGTAGAAAAGTAAACGGTGAAGTTCGTTTGACCTTTTAACAATTTTGTTCGACTTTTTTAGGACTATTGTATTGTACATAAACATCGACTGATAAATATATTTGGTGTTTTTACCGTAAGATTTTCAAAGGGGTGTATGGTAATAATTTGTTTTAAAAAAATATTACTACCCTTGTTTACCTTTTTTCCATTAAGCCATGTAATTTTTGTATTTTTGTATAGCTTAATGTATGTCTCAAGATTTGATGGGTGAGAAAGAGACATAGAGAGAAAGGGTTAAGGGCTGTTTGGTTGGTTTTCCGTAAGTTATGCACGGATAAGGATGTCTGTATGAATTATTTTGTATATATAGATTGGGAATGTTTTTGTTTACAAGGGTTTTTCTATATATGGATTGGGCATGTTTTTTAATTGGGAGGACATGTTTGGAGAAAAAAGTTAGCTTTCTGCATAAAACTCCCCCATAGAAGCTTACTGAATAAGGCATTTTCTATATCATTAAGCTATTAGCAATCAGTCATCTATAGCTGTTAGTCTCGTTAAGTTGCTAAAAAAATAGGCCTTTAGATTAGTTTTGGGACATTTAGGAGCATTTTTGGTATTGAATGGTTTGAGGTGGATTAACAGGGACAAGTGAGGAGTTTTAGCTTATTTCATACAACCATCAACGAGAATAATAATTAGTAAGATGGTCATCTCCGCACTAAATTGTTTTATTATAAATGTAAAAAACCAAACAAACCCGGTATATATATATATATATATATTCCAGGGTAAGATGTATGCAGACGTGACCTCTAGCCTCTAGCCTCAAAAGTATCGCAAGTATTTACCATTATTAATAATATATTTCAGAGAACAGAAGGGAAGAAAATGTAACCTGGAAACTCTTCATTCCAATCTGATATATAACAATTCAGACTAGTGTTCTACATTGCGATTGCTGTCAACCTGATGCCTATACAAACATGGGTCCTCTTCTTAAATCGCAATATTATCCACATGACTTATTTCTATCGGATAATGGTGAGTTTGCAAGTTTGCAAATATTGAATAGTTTGCAACGGATACCACCCCTATATATATATATATATATTATATCAGAATCATAATTGAGAATGAAGAAATGTAAAGAATAGCAGTTCAGAAGCAACTATTTGATGATGCCTACCTGCCGGAAGTAAATGGTATCTGATGAGTTATACTGCATTGCATTAGAACAGATCAAAAACACATCTGCCTGCACACAGTTAAAGATATTGGAGGTTTAAACTAAACTTAGTTTAAAGTATTAAATATGTAAATTATAATGGATTAGGGATTAGATTGTAATTAGTAGAAAATTGAAGGGATGTTGTCGTTTGGGAACAGTCGTAACCGCCACCACCGAACACAAAAGATATAAAATTTATAAATACTAGATACCACAATCGTCAAAACAAATATCTGAAGATTTACCGGTAAAACTAAGGGTCGGTTTGGTTTGCAGGATTGTTTTTTAGGGATTTGGATTTCATGAAAGGATTTGGATTTAGAGGGATTTGGATTGGAATGGATTTGAAAATCATAGGTGTGTTTGGTTTGTAGGATTTGGAATGGAATTGGATTTCCATTATTTATAAATAATTTATATAAAAATATAAAAATAATATAAAAATAATTAAATTACATTTTTATTAATCAATTATTACAAAACACATGTTTTTAACATTTTTAAAACATTATTTCATAAAAATCCTACGAAATCCCGCGAAATCCCGAGCATCCGCCAAGGATTTCAAAATCCAATGTTAATGGGATTTTAAATGAATTCATGAATTTTAAATCCTTACCATTAGGCAAACCAAACACCGGAATGGATTGCGTTCTAAATCCAAAACCCTTGAAATCCCTCCAAATTCCGCGAACCAAACGCGCCCTAAGATATTTATCCGTAGGAAATGGGGCTGCAATTTAACTGATCCTATAACTCGTTAATTTTTATTTATCCCTTCTGTAGTATATATATGGAAAGGAACAGATATATTTACAGAACAATCACATTATATAAATTGAAATAGCAAAAGGGTTTTGGACTTGATATACCATTTATATTATCCGTCCCTTTTGAACAAGTCTTTTCATCCTACAAACATTAATCAATCCATTATCAATGGTTATAATATAACATTTAATAAACATCCAATAAAAGAAAAAGCAACCGCAGATGGCAAGTACAAGTAAACACTTACCGGGTAAATTATTGCATATAATGGCGTTTTGGTGGACTAAAATGATCCTACCATGTAAGTAAATGATATAATGTTGAATTTTGCCGGTAAACATTTAACTGGATAAGATTTGGTAAACAGTTCCTTACACCAACACGAATTTAAAACATTACTACATAAAACGTTTGGGCCTTAGTCAGTTATAAAGAGATTATCATGTGTAAACATACACCAACAAGGATGTTTTTTTTTAGAACAACAAGAATGCATTTCACCAAAACGACCATGCGAAAAGCTAGAAGTACAAGAAATACATCAAACAACAACTAAAGGAGTACACCATCAATTCTTCCAACTAATAGCCTCTTCCCTTCTAATTTTATTTTTAACCAACAGAGATATTATGACACTTTATGGGCAAATATGCAATACATCTCATAGTTTCTCAATGGTAATTTCGACACCATCTTCTGGCTTAGGATATGGGAGATACTTCACTTTTGCGTCTGGATTCGTCAGTTTCCATCTGAAATCCATTTCAAATTTCAACAATAAGTATCGTTAATAATTAGTAAATTTCACTTTCTTAAACAAAAAACTATATATGTTGTATATATATGTATTGAAAAAATAAAACTAATTACATACTTGTATTTGGTGGACAAATAATGGAGAAACATGGCGATTTGTAAACGAGCAAGCATATTTCCTGCACATGTTCTTGATCCACCACCGAAGACGTGGTTGGTTCCCCGTGCCATTGATGTCTTAAAACATAAACATATTTAATTAGTTTAGAAAAGATGATTAAGATAATTATATATCAAATACTTACATCCCATCTATCAGGGTTGAAACACATTGGATCTTGGAAATTTTCTGGATCCGTGTGGAGATACCTCAACAATAGAATTGTGCTCCATCCTTTTGGTATAGTATATCCTACACAAATTCAACTTCTTAATAAGTAAAACATATAAAAAAACAAGTAATATTAATTAGAACTTCATCATGTACTATATATATAGTACCTTCATACTTAATGTCTTCGGTTGTTGTTCGAAATACAAACGGAATAAGGTTCGCCGTTCTAATTGTTTCATCCACAACCTATATATAATATATATGAATTTCATAGCCGAAAATTCAACAATTAGGATCAAGTCCTAATTAAGATATATATAACATAATATAATATAGGGAGGCTTAGGTGAAAACCACCAAAAAATAAAAAATTGAGGAACAGCATGATACCAGTTCATCTAGACGGTATGTACATATGCATACAAAGTAATGAAATTAATCTGCCTTTTGTTTCTATGAACATGTGTATTTTATACACACACATGTTAAAAAATTATGCATGCATACCGTCTATATGAAAGATTACCAGAGTATTCATCCGTTTTTTATTTTACTTCATGATTTTCGACTTAACCTAACTCTAATATAACATATGTATATATACATACCTTCATAGTGTACTTCAACTTAAAAATCTCCTCACTTGTAACAAGTGATCCACTTTTGCTCTTGTCCAGAGACATATTCTCATCCTATATATATTAATTAATTAATTAATTAATATTAGAGTGGATTTTGAAAATAGACGTGTAATATAAAAGATGAAGCTAGAAAAGTAATTAAAGAAGGTATAGAGACATAGACAATATATACATATATCATGTACCCGAAGCTTTTGTAGAACGTTTGGATATTTAGCAAGAAAATAGATAGCCCACATTGTGGAAAGAGCAGTTGTTTCAAAGCCAGCAATAAGAAGGCCAATAATGTTATCAAGAACCTCCATCTCGCTTAAGTGTTGCCCTTCATCATCCTTCAAATTCATCAACCCGTCCAATAGATCATTTATCGTTCCGTCCTTCTTCTTCAACTTTCTTTTTTCCAACTCGTCCTTGAAGATAGCGATGGCTTTCTTACGACACTGAAAAAGAAACAGTCACCAGTTAAGGATTTAAACAACATCATACATATAAATATATAAGAGAAAGAGGTTCAAACAAAAACATTGTTAAAATAAGATAACACGAGAAAATTGGCAAAACCTTGATTAACAGAATTTGTTATAAAAATAGGGGGAAAATTAGTGAAGGATTTTCGACGAAAAAGTCTTTCTAGCGGAAATAGTAAATCTGCCGCAAAATTCGTTAGTAAAGCCATTTTGCGGCAAGGTTATTGCGACAATCGAATCCGCTTGAATTAAAAGCCACTAATCGTTATTTCCGGACGAATGAGAGTGCGTCACGTATCATATGTAGACTGAATAATTAATGAAGAAAATATTTCATACTGATAAATACTATATTCAGACACGTGTCATGCTCTCATCTGTCTTTACATTCACAATTAAAATTAATAGGCTAACTTTATTTCAAAATCATTATATAAACTTTTTTTTAAAAGGAATCATTATATAAACTTATTTCAACGTTTTTACAAAGAACACATGATTTTAATTGGTCATATAAGCTTAATTAAGTCATACAAAACGCTCTCTTATGACACATGCATAGATACTTTTAACATTCTATAAACCCGATTTTGTTATAATTGCAGCCTTCATACTATACTCAAACTCTCATTTGTTAGATTTTTTTTATTAATCTGGATATTCAATCCACTATATATATATATATTATCTCATAACAGTTATATATATATATTATCTCATAACAGTTATAACCAACTGTGTTACACCTTAAAAGTAATGAGAATAAATACCTGTAAGGCATGATAAAACCGTGTTCCTGGTATATTCCATGGATAACATCTGAACCCATTCAGCAATGCATCGAAGTATCCATCGAGCTTATCGAGGGTAGGGCCTGGCTCGAAACTTGCAAAATACATGCCAATGTTCTCAAATGTGACCTTCTTCATTTCCTTGTAGCAAGTAATTAGACCACGCTCGGCCCAAGATTGAAGTGCGGAGATCATGCGTGGTTGGACCGCAATAGCAATCCGGTGAAGAGCATCCGGTTGGTTAGCACTCCTCAGAATGAAGCTTCGTATCCTCAAATGTGCTTTACCTTGAACCGCAGTTATTGCGGTCTTGCCTACAAGATCCAATTTCGGCCATCCCGTTTCGAAACTTCCATCCGATCGGAAAACTAATTTATTCGTCTCCGGTAAATACATGATCACCGACGGTCTACCAAATAGGTGTGTCCGATACATCCCTACCCTGTCGCCATACCTATTTATTTTTATAATCAATGATTAGATGCCAAAAACCATTTGATATATATGTGTGTGTGTGTGTGGACCTTTTTTTTGGATAACTCGATCATGATATTGTGATAACTTTTAAGTACTTGTGTATACTGTGTTATTTCATACGAATTTTTCTGTCTAAGACTATGACTTAAAATATTGATTGACACATATTTGTTTCACAATATGGTTATTTCACATGTACTCGGTTCACAATGTGAATATTTTTTACGTGTTTGTGAAACAAAAAATACACGTAAAAAAGTTTCACATGGTGAAACAAATACATAGTGAAACACATAGATGTTAATTAATATATTAGATACTATATTTACACAGAAAAAATCATGTGAAACAAACCTTAAGGTAGAATTGCTTATGGTTCTTATAATTGATGGAGTTCTCAAATGATTAAGCTTTTAATGTGTGGGGCCCACATCAAAAGTTCTCATTTGAACCTCTCCTTATATATATGTATATATATACATATATAGGCCAGTAATCAAATAAAAATATTATAAACTTGTGAAAACCACTATAAAAATAATTTTTACATGATTTTTTTTCCATCAAAACCTATAATTTAAGATAATGTTTTACATATTTTTAGGTTCACCTTATGAAGTAATTACATGTGAACCTTTTTTTTGGATTCACCTACTTAAATCAACCACCATTAATTACCTTCAATGTCATTCAATATAAAATTAATTGATTTACCAAAATATGAGGCTAAAACCATTCATTTGTTTCTTTAAAGATATTATGTTCTCGCATGATCCTTCCCCTATGTATATATATATATACATATATAGGTGTGGGTTCAAATGAGAACTCAAATTAGTTGTGAACGTGATGATAAATTATAGCGTGACACATGTCATATTTAGACTTAATAATCAAAGAAATATTCACACTGAATAAAACTAAATATAATATTTATTCAGTCTGAGTAAGCATTATTCAGACCGAATTAATACTGTATTTAGTCTGAATATTTCTTTAATTATTCGGTCCGAATAATTTATATTCAAACACGTGTCGCACTCTAATTTGTTCTCGCGATCACAACCAAAATTGAATTCTCATTTGAACTTTCTCTTTCTCTCTCTCTATGGAGAACAACCTGGGTGACTTCCATGTGGACGGTATGCATTAATGCATATCGGTAACTTGTAACATGAATTAATGAATATTCATCAATGCCTCTGTAATGATAGATGCATTGATGCACAAGAACAAAAATTACCGGTATGCATTAGTGCATACCGTCCACATGTAAGCCTCCCAGGGTGTTCTTCAGTTTTCTCTTTTTTTAGCGTTTTTCCTTAAACCTCCCTCTATATATACACACACACACACATAACAACAAAAAATGCAAAACAATATAAATCATAGATTAAAATCAAAACCATTTATATGATTTGAAATAACCCCCACAAGTTTGTAACATATTTATGGTATTTAATTGATTTGAAATGTTTTTCACTTAATGGACTCACATATATAACAGATTGAATATCCAGGTTAATAAAAAAGAAATTATATACAATATATGTGTATGGGTAAAGTGTAATTACTTGCGACGTTTGGAATTGATGTAATCGTCTGGGGATCCAAGGAATTTGAAGTACCATAGAAATGTGAGCATTTCACCGATGATAGGAAGACCCATATGGCCGGGAGGCAACTTGATCTTGGTTCCATCTTTCGATGACCGAAGAGTTGTCATAACCAGTCCGTACCATATATCGTTCCACCACCATAGTAACCACCCTACTAGTGGTGCCACCACTCCTAACACTACCGTCAACCATATCATATCTGCACTCATTGTGTAAACTCTAGGGTTTAATTGTCTTTTCAGAAAAAGATGGGTAAACTTCATATATTTATAGGCAATGTTGGAAAGAAACCTAACATAATTCAAATATCCATAAATAACAAATGGACAAGCATATAAAAGGTATTACATATATGTTGCCAATAGCCATTATATATATATATATATTATATGTTATTATTACTATTATTTTTAGAATTATATTAATTATTATTACATAAAAAAATATTTCCTTTAAAAGAAAATATATATTAGGCAATTAAAATTAATTAAATCTTTCTTTTTAAAAAATAATTAAATCTTTTAATGAGTTGTTATAAATAAAATGACTAAATTACTCTTTTACCTTATTTATATAATAACTTTAAATATTTCTAATGAGTGGTTCATATTGTGTCTCACGTTTATCATAAAATACACAGTTTTCATTCGATTAGGCACACACACGCACACACACATATATATAGACTCTGGCTCATTTATAAACCGAGTAAAAGGTACAAACTATACAAATCGGTTCAAATCGATATTAAAATAAATTTTTTCATGATTTTTTTTCATCAAATGCTATTATTAAGATATTATTACACATATGTTTGTTTCATAATGTAAAAGTTTCACATGTATTTGTTTTCATAAGTTGAAAGTTTCTCATATATTTTTATGAAAAAAATTCACATGTATTTGTTTCATAATGTAAAAGTTTCACATGCAATTGTTTCACAAGATGAAACAAACATATGTGCAATAGTATTTTAAATCATTGCATTTGATGAAAAAAATCATAAGAAAAATTATTTTTATATTGATTTGAACTAGTTTTTATAATTTGTACCTTCATCTAGTTTTTAAATAAATCAACCTCTATATATAATATATATAGGGGACTAATCAAATGCAAATTGTGTATTTTGTGATAAACGTTAGATCCAATATAAATCACTCAATTGAAATATTTAAGGATATTACATAAATAAGGTAAAAAGTTAATTTAGTCAGTTTATTTATAACAACTCATTAAAAGTTTTAATTAGTTTTTTTAGAAAAATATTTAATTAATTTTAATTACCTAATATATATTTTCTTTTAAATATATTTGTGAATCAAAGTGTATTACAATGAAAATGTTCACATTGTACCACGTGTATCACAATGTACTTTCGTTGTTTTATTAAGTGTATCACATTGTGCATTTTTGTTATTTTCGTTGCTTATCACAATGTGTTTTTTACCAGGATGTTTTTTAGTTTTTAGTGTTTTCCTTTCAACCTTATATTTATGTACAAACTATACAAACTACCAGAAAAAAGAGAATGATATCGATATAAAAAGGATACCAAAGAATAACTTTGGGCCAATCATTTCATTAAATAATACCTTAATAAAACTTACTTAAAAATCGTTCAAAAGCACATATTTGTCATTTGTTGTATGCAATTTATACATGGAAATTCATTTATTTATATAAATGG
This sequence comes from Silybum marianum, assembly GCA_036898165.1. Taxonomy (NCBI): domain Eukaryota; kingdom Viridiplantae; phylum Streptophyta; class Magnoliopsida; order Asterales; family Asteraceae; genus Silybum; species Silybum marianum. Next base: position 51,878,478 of record CM072529.1, on the reverse strand, counting down.
TATTTAATAAATTAATTAAAGTATTTATTTAATATTTATTTATAGTTTTTGTAATTTAAGTATGGTTATTTTATTTATTTATTATTTTATACAATATTTAAATTAATTTTCGTCAAAAATCATATGCGATATCTATAATTAATTGACCTTTTTTTCTAAAAAAGAATTGTTATTTTTCGTCAATATATTTTATATGATATTACACGTGATATGTATAAAATATGAATTACGTTTGGATTACATGTGATCTTATAGCCTCCACAATTTTCTGGTTTTTCACCAAACTTTTTTACAGTTTTTTTCTGACGCATTATTGTCAACTCAACAACTTAAAAATCTCAACATACACCAACTATGTGAAAAATCTCACCTAAGTTTTTCACAACTTTTTCAAACTTTTCAGGATTCCACTATTAAAACTTCATATCATTTATATTCTTATTTATAAAAATAAATATATTAAAATTAATACTAAAATGTATAAAAATTGGGTTATTAAGAAATACGTAAACACTATATAAAAGTACGAAAAAAATGATAAGTTTAAAAGTATTTACAATTAAAAATAGAAATTTGGTTATTGAGAAATCTATAAAAATACATGTAATAAAAGTTAAAAAAAATACTATAAATTAAAAAGTGAGTTGTTAAAAGATATATAAAGTTTGTACAAAAAAACACAAATTTGAGACATTTAATTTAAATATATAAAATATATAATTAATTTAATATTTTATTAATATATAATAAAATTTAAATATGAAAACTTTATATATATTAAGAAATAAAGCTGATTAATACGATACTCTTATAAAATTTAATAAAATTAAAACTGATTAAATACGAAAACATCTAAAAAAGCAGGTCGTGCAGTTATGATCTACGACGAAAAACCTCACCAAAGATCTCATGTGAAAAAACCTTCCCACTATGTAAAAAACCTAGAAGAGAGGTTTTTACTTTTTGAAAAACCTCCTAAAATCTTTAAAAAAACCTTGGAAAAACCACATTGTGGATGCTCTTATCTATATCTATACTATATTATAAAAGCTAATAAAACGGTTAGTTTACAAAATTTAAGAGATACCAACAATCAAGTCTAATGTACAACACTCTAATACACATTATCCTTCATTTATTTAAAATAAAATAAATTTAAATTTTAAAATTACATTTTGAACCCTTAGATTTTGTTAGTTAATTGACTTTATATCTTTTACTTTTGTAACTTTCATTTCGCACCTTTTTCATTTTAACATACCAACTAAGTTGTATTTAAAAACATGTTATATTTTGTAGTAAATTATACCATTATAATCGTCTTCCGAATACGTTTGAAATGAGCATAATATCAACTATTTTACGATTTATAAATCTTATAAAAATTGATGAATATGCATTAACTTATTTTAATTAATATCTTAACTTTTAATTATTTGTTTTACTTTTAGACCCCGTATAATACATCATCTACCCTCTATAACCCCTCCTTTCCCCTCAGCGTCCATTTCTTCTTTTCCTCAGCCACGATCCCACTACCCCTGTATCACTTGCTTTCTCTATCTATACTATTAAATAAAACATGTTAAACAGTTAAGTTCACATTTTTAAGAGATACAACATTCCTTATATGAGGTACAACATTTAAAGCTATAGAATTTTACTCTAACCTCCACGTTCCAATATAAATTTATAAATTAAATTATTATAAATTTTAAGTTACATTTGACACCCATATAGTTAGTTATTTAATTTATTTTATGTCCTTTACTTTTTTATTTTTCATTTTGTACATTTATCATATTAACCTAAATAAATGTATATGAATCATAAGACAATTATAAAATAAGTTTCTATTTTTATAAATTATACCATTATGATCGTGTCGTTAATACCTTCAAAATAAGCCCAATATTGAATATTTTTCGATTTAATCATATTATTATATACATGAATACGAAACGAGTTATTTTTAAAAAAATTACAATTTTGGTCCTATAGTTATTTATTTAATTTCTTTACCTTTTCATTTTACATTTTTATCTATATACTTGAGTTTTGTACAAATAATGGATGCCGATTTATAAGTTTATAATAATAGATAATTTGATATTTTTAAAGAGTTCGAGATTTTCTAACGCTAATGTTGATAAAACATTTAAGTTCCACTGGATTGCAGCGGGTACGTCTTCTAGTATATTTTAAATATGTTTTGCTAGAAATCATATGTGATTAGTGTTTTTTTTCTCTTTTTCAATGTTTAATCTGAATCATTGTTTTTCAAGTTTTAGATCATATATGTGTAGAAAATCACATGCGATTAGAAAAATCACATCTGATTAGGAAACATTTTGTTATTCAAAAAAAATTAATTAATTGTGAACCACGTGTGATTTTGATGAAAATTGTAATTTATAAAAAGTTGATTTAAATAAAAAATGAATTATTTAAATGAAAAATAAATACACTTATTTTAAATACATTAAATTTAAAATATTTATTGAATAAAAAGTTAAATCATATTAAAATAACAAATATGATAAAAAATAGAATCTTAAATAAATACCTTAAATTATTAACTTTTATATAACTAAATTACTTTTATACCCTGATTTCTTTATTTTTAGAACTAATTATTTAAGGTATTATTAATTAAATGATTGGTCCAGAATTATTCTCGTTTTTTTTGAATCGATATTATTCTTGTTTGATCCTTCTTATATCTATACTATATCATAAATTATTTACCAAAAAAACTTTTAAAAACAAGTTTTTATGCCTTAAATACAACCTTCTAAAGCATAAAACTTTAAAAAAAAAACTCTTAATCACAAGTTTTTACCCACAATGTGACAATTTACAAAGTCATGAAAAGCAAAAAAATTCAACAAAAATGTTGCTTTATCCCGCTCACATGATTATTGCCATGGCTTAATTAGTTGGATACAATTTTATTATTTTTCTCTCTTCCGTAGAGTTGTAGAAATTTCTTAAAATTTAAGATTTTTACAATATCTGACATGATAAATTTTATAGCTGTTGAAACAATAAAAATTCTAAAATCCATATTTTCTTTATTTTAGTATAGTTATTGAAGATCATTCACGTAAATTTATAATTTTAAAACATATTATTAATTTTGATGCATTCATCGTTTTTATAGTGTTTTATTAGATTTTTTAATTTAGCAAATAAATTTATATAATTATTTGTAAAAACATAAAAATTTGTTTTTATTTATATTCAATAAATAATGTAATTTAAAAAAAAGTTACTAGAGTAATAAATTTACTAGTCTTATCAAAGTTTTAAAAGTTCAATACAAATTTAGTCACTATGGTTTATAAATAGTAACAGGTAAGGTCCTTTACAGAATTTTAACGATCAACGTTCTTATGGTTTTCATTTTATAACAAACAGGGTCCTTTCATCCAACTTTTCCGTTAAATATAATCTTTTAAACAAATTTTCTTTATTTTTCATAATTTTTTAAACCTTATACACCAAATCTACAATTTACTCTAAATTATGTATATTATGTGAGGGAGGTTCAGGAAAAAAAGCTAAAAAAAAGATGAAACTGAATAACACTCTGAGAGACCATCATTTGGTAATTTATGGCTTTATGCATTGATGCTAAAACTAAAAAAATTATGTATTATGTATTATGTATTATGTATTATATAATTATATTTTTATTTTATTAATTATATAATTTTTATATTTTATAAATCACACTCCATATTTATATGCACCTTGTATTTTTATTTAAAAAATATTTATATTTTATATAGTTATATGATATGTTATATTTATCTTTTACTAAAATGTATTTTGTATTTGTATTTGTATTTATATTTATATTTATATATAAAATATAAATAATTTTATAAAATATATGGAAGGTTCAATTTATACTATAAACAGTAAATCAGATCACTATGCAAATTGCATAGATGGAAACTTCAAAGTTCAAATACATAAAATATATAAAAATATAAAATATAAATACAAATATAAAATAAATGTTATAAAATTTAGGATAGGAGAAGAATTTGGATACCAATGGAGGTTAGGCCTTGGTGTAACGTTTTTTTTAGGTTGCGTTTGTATCAGTTAATTTCTGTTATTTGAATACTAATACAATTAATTGCATTTAGTTAATTTCTGTTATTTAAATACTAATACAATTTTTTAGGACATGTGAGTATTTAAATATAGAGAAATAATAAGAAATTGGTCGAAATAGTGAATCTTCTCGACCAAATTTGATATTTAGACAATTTTGGAACTAAATTCTTATTTTTAGACAGGGTTTCTGTAAATTTCTTAAGTATTTGCATAAAACCTATTTTCATAATAAATTTGTTTTTACTCAAATGGGATTTGGTACGCAAATGTAGATTCTTATGCAAATCTACATAGATGATTTTTCTTCTTAAATTTTGAAAATCGAGTTTACGTAAATGCCTCTAGTTAATTGTTAAAATGAGAATGCGATGGAAAAAATGGTTAAAAATAAATTTAGTTGGGAGATTGACTATTTTGGTCAATTTTCTTAAAATAACGGTCGTTAGGGCCGTGGCCAAGAGGCTTGGGATTGTGTGAGAAAAAAAATCAAGATGAGAAACATAAGAAGAGATCTAAACTAGTGGAGGAGGTTGTTGTTCTAAAAAAGAAGGTGGAGGTGGCCAACGGTGGTGGTGGTAGTTGCAATGGATGATGGTGGTTGGTGGCCGACTGTGGCTAACAGTGGTCGCCGACGGTCGTGGCTAATGGTGTTGACCATTAAAACAAGTATCATGTTAAGTTTATACATCAAATGAGGGTAGATTAGTGATATTTGATTTTATGTCTCATTCTTGTCCCATCTGTCCCACATTGTCCCAGTCCTGTCCCATGTCGCACCAAACGTGGGACAGTGAATTCCTGTTCTGTCCCATGTTGCACCAAACGTGGGGCAGGCAGTTTTGTCCCGTCCTGTCCTATCATGTCCCATGTACCAAACGCACCCTAAATGATCTTTGTTCAAACGGTATCGTAACCCTTGACCTTCTAGATTCTTCTCTAAAACTAAAGGTGATGAAGTTGTATGAATTTATTTATTGCATTTGTCTTATATAAATATAATATATACTAAAAAATGATTATAATATTCAAATATTCAATTTATCTATTAAAATATTATTTCTCTATAAATATTTGTTTTCAAATTTTCCTATTAGTTGTTTCATTTTGTATTAATTTTTTTTATGTTCTCCATATTTGGAGAAAAAAAGTATTTTGTTTCCTACTTTCTCAATTTTTGAGATAGTTTTGGGAAAACTATTAGAAGAAAATTTTGGCTTAAAATCTTTAATTCGGAGAAGTTGTTGGAGATGTTCAAAGAATGAACCAAACTTAACTGCCTTTCACGGAATAGTGTCATTAATTCTAACAATCTTTGGGAGTTGTTGAAGATAGTTCGTGTGGCCTCTCGATGCGTTTTATTTTGGAGAAACGTGTTTCAAAGTTGCACGTTAACAATCATACGAAACACATGTTCGGGATGTGATGTGGTGAAAGTGGAACCCTGTACTAGTGGTGCCTAAAACTGTAACGACCCAAATTCTAAAATTAAAGATAAATGTGTCATTGCTCTAAAAGTAGCAATTACATAATCCAAATGGTCCCAAATATAAATTTGATCTCATAGTTTGCAGCGGAAATAAAACTAAGCTACTGAGATTTATTACATGTAAATCTAGACTAGGCGACTAACTATACAAGTTACGCCTCTCTCTCCCAGCTCCGCGAGCTCACAGCTTACCCTTGCCTTACCCGAACATTCGATCATGTGCTTTCCTGAAAGGGTTTTTCAGTTTTATAAAAGAGAGGGTTAGACCATAAGGCCTAGTGAATTCCCATAAACAACAGTTAATATGCATGACAGTTATAAGAGAAAGCGGTTAGTCATGAATATCAACTCATACTTCAACACACATTTATGTACCTGTTGCAACGGTAAATATTAATGTCACACACACCGTGACTAACGTGATCACACACACCGTGATCATTAAGAGGGACACACACCGTCCAATATGAATGAATTAAACAATTTAATTTAAAGCATTCAATTTAAAGGTTTAGCACACGAGGGAACTCACCTGAATTGCCAACCACTAGTCACACTTGAGTCCTACGAATTCTCCAACCGAACACCTGAATTGAGGTTACCAATCCATGAGTTAACAAGCCTAAAGTAACCCCAAAAGACTCAATTACTAACCCCTAAACCGAGGACCCAAGCTAGAACCCCAAACCGATACCGAATGACGATGTGAAAATCACCCAACAGTAGGCTGGGCGAGTTTCAGGCGAGTCTGGACTCGCCAGAGCCTCGCTTAAGCTATTGTTTCTCCTGCACAATTTCATTCCGAAAACCAAACTCCAAAACCAAAACCCAAATCGATTTCCTCTCCTTTTAAAGCATGAGACTCACTCCCAACACCATATAAACATCCCCAAACATCCATCATTCCAATTTCCATCCATTTAATCCATGGATTCAAGCCTCAATGGAGAATCAAAGTTCATCCATGGTGGGTTTTTATTGAATACAACTCAAACTATTGAAACAACAACTAATCAACGAAGATACAACTCTAATATATTCATTCATCTCATGTCCTTTGATTTGAGAGCTACTAATAAATGTTTACCAAACAAAACACAAGACCCCAATGTTTCTAATCATCCATATTACCCAATAAGCTTGAAAATGAAGAAGACAAGGTTTAGTACCTGATTGATGATGATGTATTCTTGTTTCTCCAAGCTTTCTCCTCTCCTTGCTTCTCCACACTCAAAATCGCACCTTGATTTACACACACATGTATCTGCCATCTTTTGCAAGAAATAAGGGTTTCTCCCTTTTTATTTGGTCATCTTTCATCACTTGGCAACCTTAGTCCCTGAACTTTTGAGAGTTAGACTCCATCCACCCAAATTGAGTTATTTACACAAAAAATGGTTTCGGGTTATTACAAAAACCCTAATCAAGCGGATCAAGTTAACGTGAAATAATTTAACTTGAAATAATTTGATGTTTAATCGAGTTGTAAAATTCTTAAATCGTATGTATTGGGTTCGAATTGGGTTACAGTAATTTGAACTCAACCTAATATCTTTTTATTCATTGGATTTAATATGATTCTTAAGTCTATATTAATACGTACATTAGACAATTACACCATCATGTATCTTCTTCACAAACGTATATTTTAAATTTCTTTTATATCTCTATATAACTCATTTGTATGCATATTAAGTAAATGTAAACATATATATGGAAATTAAGAAAAATAATTACAATGTTATATATTTAAGATTTAATGAGAATTGATAAGTTGTATCAAGTGATGATAAAAAATTAATTATAAGTAATTAAGTATAGAAAACTACATATTCAAGGTTAGGAAAATGTATTGATGTATCAATGCAGTCAACCCGTATTATCTAGGTTGGGTTGCATTTTGGTTTGGTATAGGTTGAGATTTTTCAACTCGCAAACATTGAGTTAAGTTATTCAAGTGTCTTCAACCCCCATCAATCTAACCCATGAGCATCCCTTGTAAGGAGAAGATTATAAAATGTTAGGCAAATGAGTATTTACTTCTTATTGGATGAGCACGCTAATAACTAATAATTTTATCTGGTAAATAAAGCTGATGACTACTATCTTGTTAGCGTTTGCCAAATAAGATTATCGTCTAATATGTCATTTTGACGGCTGAAAATATAAACCGATAAAGTAAGCGAGATTATGACTATTTTTTTTGGAAGGGTGTCTCGACATGTGCATTGACTAAACATGACAAATTATGACTGCAAAAAACCAGCTCTGATAAACTGAGTGGCCACGATTATTGTATAAGGGGAACATTCCACCACATCCCCTAGGACCTCACTATTACACCACAACCCTTGTGGTTAAGATTATGACTCTTACCTATAAGCATTTGATAAATGTTCCATAAGTTAAGTTTTTTGTCTCGTGGTCATCAAAGCGACATGCTACGGTCTCTCGCTCAAGCGCCGAGGCAGGATACGACGAGGTAGCTAATGCGGTGGCAGAAACAAGTTGGCTCTGTAACTTACTTCTAGTTCTTAATGAACCCGTCACTCGAGCCACCATGGGTTTATTGTGACAATGTCTTTGCCTGTAATCCAATACAACATCAACGAATGAAGCACGTAGATCTCAACATCCACTTTGTAAGAGAAAAGGTTCGCATAAGTTCCATTCGCATATTGGGTGCACCATATGAGCACCAATATGCTTACATATTTATCAATGGTCTACCTCGCCATCTATTCACTCGCTTTCGATCAAGTTTGAACATCCTCCCTACTGTTGATCCAAGTGCGGGGGTGTAATTGGAAATGATTTGATGGTTAAGTTATCCTTTCCTTGTAATTATATTGTACGTATCTTCTTTATTGATTATAGCTTAAAGTTTCCTTTATCAAAAGGACTATTAATTATACATGTTTATATTGGTCGACTCGAGATGATCTCCTCAATGAATTATTTAACAATTTATATTTTATAAGATCTACCATCGATATTAAAATTTAATGATCTTCAGCTATAAGTAAAAAACTGCGACGTGAATAACAAGGTGAAGGTGTGTGTTTATCAAATATATAAATAAGCTGATAAATAATTAAAAGATTTAAAGGTTGATTTAAAAAAATAAACAAAGAGTGTTATCATTTACACCCTAGTCTACATATTAAACCTTATTTTACATATATATCTCCCAATTAAAATAGATAAATAAATATGAGTGTTAGTGTGTCCCCCAATCAAAATAGATAAAACAATAGATTAGGGTGCAATTGAAAATTAGACTAGGTTATAAAAGAAAAAACTCATAAATAAAATGTCAAGCACCTGGAAAGTGAAAACTAAATATTTTATCAAGAAAGGGTTGTATATATGTTGGGTATTTGCCTCAATCTTTGTTCTACATTAGGAAAGCTTTGGAAACTTGGATAAGTTTATAAAGCTAAATCTATACTAGTCAACCACACTCAAAACCTTAAATCATGCTCTCTTTTTTTCATTCACTATGATCAACCTCAATGAAAAATCGATCAACTACTATTGGAATCAAACCTTAACTCTATTTCTCTATTGGTTTTACTTCCAAACCACAAAAGAAAATTGATCGATGCCAAAGTTTCACAATGAATTTGAACTTACGATGAGCTACAATTTCTATTAACTAACCAATCATCGTAAAAGTTATATTCTACTAGATTGATTTAAGACGAGTTTCAAGATGGCTTTTCTTGATTTTTTTTCTCCCCATCTCTCTAGTTTCGTTTGATACTGAGATTCTAAAACTGGGGGTTTGCAAAGTGTACTAAAAACATATCCCTTATTTTGGTTGGTTTCGGTTTTGTTCAAAATAATGTTTGTTAATCTTTGAATTAGAAGGGTTTGCGGTAACAATTTCAAAAAAATTGAACTTATATGCTCAGGTATATATAGATAGGGGTGGTTTCAAATGAGAACTCAAATTTGGTTGTGAACGTGAGAACAAATGAGAGTGAGACACGTGTCATATTCAGAGTGAATAATCAAAGAAATATTTAGACTAACTAAGCGTTATTCAGAGTTCAGACTGAATATATAGTATATTCAATCTAAATTTTTTTTATTATTCAGTCTGAATATTTATTTGATTATTAACTCTGAATATGACACGTGTCACGCACTCATTTGTCCTCACATTCACAATCAAATTTAAGTTATCATTTGAATTTTCCTCTATATAGATATGTATAAGGGGAGGTTCAGGAGAAAACGTTAAAAAAAACCCGAAGAACACCCTGAGAGTCCGCCATCTGGATGGTATTTTATCAATGCATATAAGCGATTGGAGCTCCTTTTTTTCGATGCATTAATGCATAAATATTCATTAGTGATTATGCATAAATGCATGTTAGGGCATACCGTCCATATGGCGGCCTTCCAAGATGTTCTTCATTTTTCTATTTTTTTAGCGTTTTCTTCTGAACCTCCCTATATATATACACACACATACAGTAAAGCTAGATCCATTAACAATATTAAAAATATAAAGTGTGGGAATCCTTATTTGGATTGCATTAGTAATAGATGAATCGATTGATGGGCTTGGAAGCGGAAATCGATCGATGAATTAACTGATTGAGCTTATGTGTTAATAACGTGTTAAAGAAAAGACGAATCAGAACAAAAGTACAATACATAATAGGAATTTTTAATTCTCATTAATTATAAACTCTTTAAATATGAACGATTATATAAAGATAACGATAAGCATTGAAGGAGATGTAGTATATAAATAACTCTAAACATTTATATCTTTATCGTCACGTTTTTTTTACAAGACACACTTGATACATTTGGTTACTTTTTAGTGTATCGACTTGACATCTAATCGAGATATGTGCATCTCTTCCTATAAACAAACAAATTACCAAACAATAGATTACTTTTTAGTTTGTGTTAGTTTTGAAGAACCAACTCTATCGACATAACGTGTACCCAGTGGGTAACGGTTCCAGAAAAACGAGAACCGGAACCGGAACCAACCACATCGGTTCCAGTTTCAAAAGTGGGTATCCGGTTCTGATACTCACCCCCTGGTTTTCAAAAGGAGAGGCTAGACATACACGTTGTTCCATATTGTTGAGTGAAATACATGTGAGAAGGCCAGGCAAACACATATCTTGACCAAGGGCGTCAAGTCTTTTAAGTGGTAAAACGTACCTATAATACTATGTGATAGTATGTATAACTCCAATATTTATTTTATTAATTTAAAAGAGCGTTTCAAAAGAGAAAATAAAGGTTTTACCATATATTAAAAAAAAGGTATAGGTCTAGTCGATATGAACCTACGACAATTGATAATATAACTTTTGTGACTGTTACTATAAATTTTTGTTAAATTTTATGTTTAAATATTTGTTAAAAAAATAGTTGAAATTAATTAATAGGAGGAAATGTGGGTGGGGATTAATAACTGGGAGCTACAAAGTACAATAATAACTTGATTTTATCCTTACTTCACATGGCTGCTTTGTACTAATGTAAATCTATGCCACCAAGTAGCTTTCACAACATAATGTCTAACTCATGTAGTTGGCCTCTATTAACTCATTCACTTTTTCTAGCTTTCTATAGGGGTATGCTTGTAATTTCAAATGGAAAGTGCTAATGGCACCCCTAATACAAGGACGTGTACGGAATTTCTCGTACTTTCATAGATTGGAACTGTACAAATGGTTTTCTGACATTGAGATGTGTGAGGAAGATTCACTTTTGTAGGGATGTCATTAGCATACGTTAGGGGTGTCATTAGCCTCCCCTTTTCAAATATGTATAGGGGTGAGCATAACCGGGTACCCGGCCATTTTCCATGGAACCGGAACCGGAACCAGAACCGGCGGTTCCTGGAAATTCGGAACAGGAACCAATGGGACCGGTTCCAGTACCGGGTACCCGGTTTCAACCTTTTTTTAAAAAAAATTACATTGCATACGATAAAAATATAATTATAAACTACAAAATATCGAATTAAAGTAATAAATACAACAAATGGTCAAAACTAATTCGATAAAAACTAATTATTTCATAAACAAACTATAAAGTTTGAGTTTTTATTTATTATTTATAAATATATAAAATATTTTTTATTTAAAAAAGTGGCGAGTAGCGGGTACCCAGCGGGTAACGGTTCCAAAAAAATGAGAACCGGAACCAATCACATCGGTTCCGGTTCCGGATCCGGCAGTTCCGAAGCGGTTCCGGTTCCAAAAACGGGTACCCAGTTCCGATGCTCACCCCTAAATATGTATAAGTTAAATAAACAGTTATTCATTACGTGAAATTCATTTACCGACGTTTGAAGTATGTGCATTATCTCTTGATAATTAGATTTTCATTAATAGCTGAATAGACAGAAAGTTTTTAGTTTTTTTTTAATTGAAAGTTGGTCATGGATTTATGATAGAAAACGAACTACTAAACCTCAAATAGAGATATGACATGTACCATTACGTTTTTTTTATCTAGAGAAGGGTAATGCATGATACATAAGAGCTATTAACTATAATTTGTCCAATTTTTTATGTAATTTATCAGCACATAAACAACGATCGCATTCATCAACATCAATTATGAATAAATACATCGAACTAAGGAATTGAGCTTTTGTTTCTTGCGAGGTGTGCATAAACGGAACAAGTTTTTAAGTGATGATTTAATAAGCTTTGAAGTATTTCAATAAGATCAATATACATATATAGAGGAAAGTTCAAATGCAAACATAGGACAAAAGAAGAGCGCGTCATGTGTCTCATTCAGTCTGAATAACGAAGGGGATTCGATATGAGTAATGAATGTGTAATTCATATATTATTCGGTATGAATAACACAACTTTCAATTTAAATAATGTTCTTCGTTATTCAGACCGAATATAACACATTAACATGTGTCGCCCTCTTCTTTATCCTCATATTTACAACCAAATTTAAGTTCGCATTTGAACATTTTCCTATACAACCAAATAAAGTTTATATAGAAACTCATTCTTAATTAGTTAATATATTAACAAACTTTATTATTTTTAGATATAAATGAAACAAAAAATCTCATCAACTTTATTCTATGCATATACACATGTGTTGTGAGATACAACTAATATGTTATTTAATATAAACTATATAACTTTTAAATTGAAATGAAAAAAATATATAAATTTTACAAATATTTTTATAATTTAATAGATTAACCGTTTATAGTTCTGGCCACAGATTCAGTCCATGGCAGAAGCGAAATAACGATGACTTATATGGCATTTGGTTCACTGGAATCCGGCGGAATCTGAAAGAATTGGAATGGTCAATTCCATTGACCGAATTCCATTCATGCGTTTGGTTCATTCTTTAAGTTTTGATAAGGAATTTAAATTTCACATATGGTGGAATGTAAATTTCTTCAATTTTAGCAAGGAATTTCAATTCATTCGTATCATCTTTGAAGGAAAAAACCATTATTTGTTTATATTTACTCAATTTCATTTTGTCCCACCATGATGATGGATGTCACACACCATTGCTGCCACCGTCACCACCACCGCCACTGCCTGTCACCGCCACCTGGCCACCAACTATTGTTGTCATTGTCACCTCCAATACTGCCATTACCATCGTTACCACTGCACCAACACAACACAGTCATCACCACCGCTACCGCCAACACCATCACTACCACTACCATCGTCACTACTACCTCCAACCCCGCCATCACCATCGTTGCCGTTATCTCCTTCACCCCCACCAGCACTGTCATCACCACCCCGCCGTAGCAACCGCCACTACCGCCACCATCGCAATTATCGCCACCACCACCATTGCCACGAACCAAACATGCATATTAAAATTTCTTGGATAGATCCGTTCAAATTCCTGCCAACCAAACGCATGGTCAAACATGATTAAATTCAATTCCAATTTCTTCAGATTCCAATTCCTATGACAAATTCCAATTCCAACATATTCCAATCTGTGAACCAAACGTCACCTTAAATGTAACTTTTTTTAAGTGACCCAATCTTATATGACCGTACTGACACAATCAATAATTATTCTTGATTATATTATTAAAATATTTTAAAAAATCATTAACCAATACACCTTTTAAAAATACCTTTATAAAATCCCATAACATATTTAATCACATTCATAAAACAATTAAAATAATATATATCTCTTTCAAATAATAAATTTTCTCTCTTTATTTTAGCAAACACCTACCTTAACACAAGTGTTAGAAAACGGGCTACAAGGTATAATAATTATAAACAACGATCCTAATATAACCAAGAGTGGGCAATCTAACTATACTTAGAGACCATTTATCAAATGTTTACCCAAATAAACGTGTATCAAGTCACATTATCTTACTGAATTCATATGACAAGAACTAAGAATCTTACTCGGTCAGAACAAATGCTCTTATCCGATAAGTGAAAGTGACAACTCTTACCACGGTTATCAGCTTATCGCTTACTAGGTAAATTGTTGCATACAATACCGTTTCCATGGACTAAAATCTTACCATGTAAGTAATTGATAGTATTGAATTTTACTGGTAAACACTTACCCAGGTAAACATTTGATAAACGGACACTTTTATTTTTTAAATTGTTTTTACTTTACAGTTTGTATAATTTTTTATTTCACAATTCATATACTTTTCATTTTAGAAAGTGGATATACTAAATAACATATAACAATTTTTCCATTTGCATTTATATTTTATAGTAGCAAACGAAAAAATCTCCTTCAAAATCATAGGAAGGACCTAATGAATTGATAGACTTAAATCTTAAACCCTTGGTTCTTGATTTTGGGAGAGGGAGAGATTGACGCCAAGAGAGAGAGGGTAAAAATCAACCTACGGTTTAACTTCTAGCAGTTTATTTATAACCCCTCTTATGCTTCTCGACTAAGTTATCTATTTTACAATTATCCCTCTTGAACTGATAAGCTTGATTAAATTACTTTAATCAATTATCATTTTAATCCTTCAACTTTATATAATTAATCTAATTAATTATATTTTAACTTCTAATTAATTTATCATCAAAAGACAAATTAACAAACTACTCCTTTTATCTTCTAATTGTTTATTTGGGTCTTAAGAACAACCCAAAAGGACCATGTTATTACAAAAAATATTACCAACAGTTAATGACTCTGAACACTATATCCAACATAAAAATCGTACTAAAAACTCTTAAGTAGTTACATAGTTTTGTTTGTCTAAAATTCTATATGATTACGATATTTGCAAGAAGTACCTAATTACGTTTTAGAATAATATTACCCATTTAAGGAATCAATGTATCATCTATCATTAATTCTTCACTAACATATTTAGGTGGAACGAAAGAACTCAATTTTTGTCTCATAAAAAGATGGAGCGTTGATCCATTCACCATCTTCATTTGCAACTTCAATGCATCTCTATGTTATATATCCATTTAACAAAAACATATACATCAAAATATATAATGCATCTCCCCAATTTTAACAATTTATAAACAGACTTGGAATTATAAGAGATCAGATTGTTTGTTTAGTTAAATCGTAAGACCATCTTTTTATATTTGAACTTCACGTTTAACACTGTAAAGGTAATCTTCACACTCAGTGGCGGACACAACATGAAAAGGGGGGGTCCCATCCCCCCAGTCAAATGTTAAAAAAAATAAAATTGTAAGCTAAAAAATCTGAAAAATACTGTATTTAGCTTTGATTCCCCCCAGTAAAAAATTTCAAGGGACCCCATCTTGCCGATGATTGACAAAAACACTAAAAAAGTCTCTTGAAATCAATAAAAAACTCAAAAAAATCTTTCAAAATCGACAAAAACACTAGGAAAATCTTTCAAAATCGACAAAAACAATAAGAAAATCTCTTGAAATCAACTAAAAAGCTTTAAAAAAATTCCAAAACACGTCGGGTCACTTTACGCGCCTTTAGTCTGTCTTAATGGGACCCCGGTGAACAAAAATCCTGGATCCGCCACTGTTCACACTTTTACAGTGTTTTTCCTATGAAGGTTCGAATTCTTTTTACTTTCACCGTAAAAACACTTTGAAGATTAGTTTTATAGTGTTTTGTTGTAAAGTTTCAAGTGTAAAAATATGGTCTCAATAAAACATATTGGTCAGACGTAGACCCAACATTTTAAAACCCAACAAGATAAATGATTTTTCATCATTCTCTAATAAACAATAGTTATCAGATGTAATGTCATAACATTTTGGTGTCACGTAGACCCAACATTTACACAACAACAGATATAAAATCAGTAGTAATAAAGAGGTCGCAGGGAAAAAACAAAAATAAACAAATAACCCTAAAATTATATAGTTAAAAGGGAGGTTGAAAAAATGCAAAAGACGAACGACCTTAGTACTTTTCGGTTGAAAAACTTTTATAAGAAATCGATAAAAATAACCGTTTGATGAATGAACAAATAACCCTAAAAATCTTCCTTGAATCCTACCTTGACTTCATTATTGAGAAATTGACAAAAATAAAATAAAAAATACGAGTCTATTATACTTGAATGTCATAGGAAAAAGCTAGGTTTTGGTCTTAGAAAAACTATTAAGGGTGCCTTTATTAATTTATTATATTATGTTTGTCATAACATTAGAATGCAAATTAACAAAACTGTATGAGACAAAAATGCATATTTTTTTCCTACTCAACCAGGTGGAACAAAAATCAAGAAAATTTGATAATATTGGTAAATTATTACACAAACACATCAAAATCATAACTCTAAAACTTTCTACAATTCTTTCACTTGTTCACCTCGTTCTTAGCTAAGGTGTTGTTTATGAAACGATTATCAGATAAACGCTTACCAGATCAATTACTTTACCGGGTGAGTCAAAAATTCTACCTGGTAAGAGGAAAGACAAGGATCAAAAGTCTTACTGGGTAAGTAAGAGTGACGACCTTTACCCAGTAAATGAGGGTGGTGACTCTTAAACAATAATTGTTTACCAGTTGATAAAGCTCGAAGACAAAGAGAAGCGGGCTTTTCCAAAGAATTATTGCAGCTTAATGCTTACAATAATTCGATTTTGATGGCAAAAAATGTTATGCAATAAGGTAAATATTTAATAATGATGACTTTTACCCGTAATAATAAACAATCTTCAAGTTTAATTCTACAACTTTGTTTTTTTTTTCATTTGTATACAACTAACTAAAAGATACCTAATCTAGAATGTATATGAATATTAATTTAGATAACTTATAAATATGAAAGTTTAACAAGGTAAAATCATAACCACCTAAAAACTCAACCCATTCATTGTTGATATAAATATGGGATGGAATAATTCATGCACATGATTCTTTTAAATATATCCATCAAAGTAACATTCAATGGACTTGCCACCCCTACCCTACCACTACCACCCCTCAAAAACGATTTTTTTTGTACAAATGGTCCCTTGACATTCGTTTAGGTAACATGTTTAGTTTATTATCATTTGTTGGTAACAATTTTTGCGGTTTTACTCCAATTTTTTAGATATGACGATGAATGCTAATAAATGCAATTGAACAGTTACAAAAACATTGGTATGTAATCTTCTGTAAAGGAAAATATTAAAATTTCACTAGACAAACAAATTATTATAAAACAACGATTTTGAACCATGTTTGATAAAGGTTAAGGTCAAATTAGACAAATCCATGTGAATAGTCACCAAGAAGATGATTAAATGTGTTACATAGATACAGTTATTGCAATTTAACGTCATAATTATCAATTTGAACTGCTTAACGAACTTTATTTTAATTCCAAAATTTTATCTGTATAGTAGAAATGAACAAATTTTTAAGAAGCTTTTACAAGAAAATTGGAATTTCACATTAGATTGAAACTACATAACTATCTATATCCTTGTTACAACTTATCACTTGATTATGATGATTCTTGAATATTATAATAATTATTTTGAAAATGAATATCCAAACAAGCACCGTTTATTTTGTACCAAGATTATCAATTAAAAAGTCGATGTGCAAATTTGTTTACTTAAAGTTATAGTCAAGGGACCATTTATGTAACTCAACACACCATGGTGTGCATATAAACACACAAACAACCTTGGTGAAAGCCAAAGTTTGCATATCAAAGTTTCACTTGGATTTTGAAATATTTGAAATGTGTATTGCAGTGTTTGCTTGGCAAGTTCACCCTTTATATCCTTTCCTTCTCTTGCTTAATAGAGATGAGTACCACCACAGGTAATTAAAACCTTGTTAAGTTGTTCGATAATGACTTATAGTGTCTTTTAAATTCAGTTATAGTTTTATGGTTTTTAACTAAGTCGATATCTACAGAGTTTTTAAACCTAACAATCTTGAGAGTTAATGTTAACATGAACATATATGCTTCTTGTTGCTTTGAAACTGTAGTTAGAACAATGAAGTCCGGTTGCAATAGCGGTATCAATGCTCAAATTCGAATATATTAATATGAAGATTGTTATGTGGTCATTTATTTATATGTGTTGCCATTTAATTCTTCATATTAAGTTGTAACATATAATGTTTGCATGGCCACACATGTATTTACTACGAAACAGTATACAAGTGGTTATTATACTTTATTACGTAGCAAAACATTGAACCATAAATCTTAACGTATATTTTGTTGTATGATGCAATAATAACGCACATGATTTATGGTGTTGTTTACAAACAAATATATAATGATTATTAATAATTTACACTCTTTGTATAACGAGATTGTAAATGCCAAGATCTTAAATCATAATTAACTTTTGGTGAATCACATGATGATTTTCATAGGTTTTCAAGATCTTTGAAATTATGATTTAATTTGTCCGATTATCTCAATCTTTTATTATATTCAATCAACACAACATATCAATTGAAGGCATACATTTAAAAAATGCCTCGTTTATTATATCTTTTGAGGTATTGATAGAGATTACACATGCAATTAATGTTGCAAAGAGGTACAATTTTGAGTTTTTAAACACAACCCATATGTAGTAAATGCTTATATGATTTATTTTTCATTTATTATATGTTTTTTCTCCCATCTACAGAGGCGGAACACAATAGGGGCCTAGAAGGGCCATGACCCCTGCGTTTTAACCCTTAAATACTAGATATTAAAAATATTATCAATGAATTGTGTTTAGCTCAGGTGGTTATGTGTACATGACCCCTGTGGTCATAGGTTATATTCTCTTGTCACACAGCTTTTTTTATAATGAATTGAGCTTATCAATGAACATGTTTTGTTGGGTCCGGCCCTCTTAATTAGAAGGCTTGTGTTCCGCTTCTGCCCATCTAACACCTTTTCTTTGTGGTTAGCTTGTTATTACTCGTATAAATTTGTCTGTTTATTTATATTAGTGTATTTTTTGACATTATATATTGTTATCTATGATGTGTGATTGGGATGAAAGGCCGACAAAGGAGGTTGGGTGGTGGGAGGGAGGGGATATATTGGGTGGGAGAGATGAGGTGGCCGGAGGTACATGGTTGGCTTGTACAAGAGAGGGTAAGATCTCATTTCTTACAAATGTCTTGGAACTTCACACTCTTCCTGAAGCCAAAAGTAGAGGAGACCTTCCCTTACGTTTCTTGGAGGTTTGCCTTTCTTAATTACCCATCTTTCGATTTTCTATTTATGTTAATTATCTTGTCTAGATCACTGGCAAGATAATATCCTTCACTACCCGGGTTCGAACCATGCAGTGCGCATGTGGAGATATCCAGATCATGGGTATTGCCAGTTAGTGGCACCCTTAATTGGGCTGGACCGTGATCGACGGGTATTAGTCGGGTGACATCCTTAAGAGGGAGTCCGGATACCCCGAGAAAGTGTGTGTGTGTGTGTGTGTTAACTTGCCTTTAAAAAAAATGACATAAGGCATGTATAAAACATGAGTGACATCTAATTTTGAATATCAAAACAAAAATATAGACATCATATGATCAACGTATAAAAATATAAACATCATTGTCACTGGATTAAAACTATGCATTTTGATTGAGATTACATGTGATAAGTTATATCATATATATCTGCTTTCGACTATTTTGAATGGGTCTTCTTTAAATATAAAAAGAAATTAGTTTTACATTTCTAACGTATGTTACCAAAAGAAATGTCCGATATTAAAAGAAAGATGGATAAAAGTACAAAAGTACCCATTGATCGACACACATGTGTCATTCAACAGTGGTTTATGCAAGGCGTTGATCTAACGGACTTGAATGATTTGAAGTTGAACTTTCAAACTCAATAAAACATAAGACATTAGAAAATAGTGTCTACAAAACCGATCTAATTTTGTTATAAAACCGACATCACAAATTACAATTATGTTTAAATTATATCTGAATGTTTAACATAGAACATTTTAGTTGTAATATATGCATTAACATGAACTTCATATGTAGAGCAACAAGAGCTCGGAGGAATTTGCAAAGGAGTTGGTGAAGGAGGTTCATGAGTACAATGGATTCAATCTTATAACTGTTGACCTTTCTTCCAATAAGATGTTTTACATATCAAATAGGCCAAAAGGTCAACCCCCAACGATTCAACAAGTTCAACCTGGCATCCATGTCCTCTCTAATGCCAAGCTTGATTCCCCTTGGCCTAAGGTTATTTACACGTTATCTTTATTCCAACGTTGTTACAAAATGTGGTATTTTACACGTTTTTTGATGAAATTGTGTAAAAAGTGATAACAATTTTTTTCAAGGGCCTTTTTACACGTTTAGTACTTAAAAACAATCTAAAGACGCGTGTAAAAAGGGTTATCAACCATTTAACACGCTTCCTTAAAAAAACAATGTAAGACTATATGTGGAAACATATTTGTTCACTTTACAACCCTCAAAATACTAGTCGTGTGTTATTTCTCGAGTCAATAATCAAAACCATATTTTCAAGTTGGATATATTGAATTTGTTTACTTTAATCTGTTTGAATCAATAATTAAGACATTAAAATATAAGGTAAATATTGCATACGATATGAACATATTTATGTGAAACCCTTTTAGGTTACTCTTTAAAAGAATAACTATAGAAAAAAAGATTCCAACATGTATAGAGATTATAGGGACCGTATATCACATAATATTGGAACCCGGCAGCTTAAATGATTTTGTCGGTTATAATCAAAATGCAAGCCATAAAAGACTTACAAACACAATAGTTTACATTTTCTTGAAGGATTATGACTTTATTTTCAGGTTCAACGATTGAAATTGAATTTCAAAAGGCTACTTAGCACATATGACGATGATGAGGATATACACATGAAGGACATGGTTGACAAACTAATGAGGGACACCACGAAAGCCGACAAAAGCCAACTTCCTAATATTTGTCCGTTTGATTGGGAATATGGTCTAAGTTCCATATTTGTAGAAGTAGATACACCATTGGTATGTTTTTTCATTGTTTACCAAATAAAAACTCGAAATCGCCGAATTCATAACTCGTATTTGTTCTCTGTGATCAATAGGGACGTTATGGGACCAGAAGCATGATTGCACTAAGCATAAGAGATAATGGAGAAGCAAGTTTATACGAAACCTACATTGAAAGAGAATTATGGTGGGATAAAACCGTAAATTATTATATTACTCCAAAAATTAAAATAAATGATATCACTTTCTGATTATAGAAAAACAGGTTTTAATATATAAAAGAACAATTACAAGCCCAAATAATTTCCGTTGTAGATACATGTTCATCCATATGTGATCATGGATTTATATATATTGAGATAAATGCTTGTATAAATATTATTGTTGTTGTTAAATGAAAATACAAACACTTACGATATTAATGGTTGGTGTCTAATGTTGGGGTTGGTATGTTGAGGGCACATTTTCTTCTTCAAAAGTGAAATTTCAAATATTATTTTATTTTTATTTTTGTTTTCCTTTTATTTTTGGTTGCAAATAACTTTTCAACAATGTATTTAGTTTTTTATTAGGTAGCGTTGATCATTATATATCTCGTTAAAAAAATACTGAAAATGGAAATTTTGAATTTTCAAACCAAAGATGATGGTTGTATATGATGTGATGATGTAAAACTAGTTGTTTATCTCTTCATTTAGCTTAATGTACGTTTCAAAAGCCATTTAAAAAGACAATAAAAATACACTCAATGATTGTGTTCGACAACAAATGGAAAAGGATCAATTCGTTGATGCACAAAGAGAATGAAACATGTTGGCCAAATCATCACTTAAACAGAGGCCAAATGTACAACCATGGACGTTTTATATATATAAAAAACAAATTATACGCCCATGACTGTGTTAGAGGTTCTCAGCGACGATGATCATTAAAAACTTTTCAATTAACGAAAATGAGCCATTAAACTATGGCATGTCTTTTTTTTGAACAGCGGGGTCTTTATTAAAACTAACAAGGTGTTATAAGGGAATTACAACACATAAATAGCTAGGGTGAGGTCTTGAACCCATCCAACCCAATTAATTTTGCATATGCTGCTCCTATACTGCACCAAAGTAAACGAGCACCCTTGGGGGTTACTTCAATTGATATGATATTAAACTATGGCCTATTAATCTCTGAGGGTTACTTCAATTGATTTGCCATTAAACTATGACATGTTAACCCTTGGGGGTTATTTCAATTGATATGACATTAAACTAGGGCTTGTTAACCTTTGGGGGTTACTTCAATTGATATGACATTAAACTATGGTATGTTAACCTTTTGGCGGTTACTCTAATTGATATACATTATTTTTGCTTCCAAATGGTGAACGGTTCGAGCACCCTCAGAGCCATTTGAGTTAATTACATGCATTGTAGGACTAATTGAGCCGTGTACAAAATGGTTCGGACAACCATGGTTAAAAAAAACTATGATGTGCTTCAGACAACCATGTACAATGTGTCGCAATACCATTTGTTAAGGACAATTTGTTGTTCATACCTTTGCAAGCGATTCTCATGGAAAATTTACAACACTACTCTTGTTTGAGAATGATTTCTTACCTGAGGGAATTAATTGTTACTGCAAAGGATGTAGATTAAACATATAATTCGTTTTCAGATGTATTATAATGGAAATATATTTATTATTTCCGTAAAAGACAATTTCCATTATTACGATGACAATTTTTTAACCTTGCACATCGACAATCATACCTATAAATGAAATCATATTGGCCTACAGAACATGAAAGATAACACACAACTAAGGGTCCGTTTGGTTTCCGGGATTGTTTTTGAGGGATTTGGATTTCATGGAAGGATTTGGATTTGGAGAGATTTGTATTGGAATGAATTTGAAAATCATAGGTGTGTTTGGTTTGTAGGATTTAGAATGGAATTGGATTTCTATTATTTATAAATAATTTATATAAAAATATAAAAATAATTAAATTACATTTTTGTTAATCAATTATTACAAAGCAAATGTTTTTAACATTTTTAAAACATTATTTCATAGATATCCTACGAAATCCCGTAAGGATTTCAAAATCCAGAGCATCCGCCAAGGATTTCAAAATCCAATGTTCATGGGATTTTAAATGAATCCATGGATTTTTAAATCCTTACCATCGGGCAAACCAAACACCGGAATGGATTGGATTTGAAATCCAAATCTCTTCAAATTCCGCGAACCAAACACGCTCTAAATACCGTATCTACATAATACACACAAATACGTATCGAAACAAAAATACAATATTCATTAATTTTTTTTTCTATCTCAAATATCAGGACAAACATATCATCTTCATAGTTGAAGAATCAACAATTCGAGATCGAGACAAAATCTAACCTTCCAAAAACTTGGTACGTTTTACTTACCCAATAAACCTTATGTCACACTTTCAACTATAATAATAATAATTACTGAATAACGACAACAAATCAAATCAAAGATTAGTGTTTAATTCAAGTGATTGCAGTATAAAACAACGTACACTTATTTGTATACGTACGTATAACCCTTAAACAAAAAAAAAAGTCTTAATAATTCATAACCTTCTTGAAATCACAAATAATCTCATTAGCTTTTTATTATCACTTCACTAACTCGTCAATAAAGATATCATAAATCTAAATGTTTTCACTTATTTGCTGGAAATACATTTTTATTTAAAATAATTTTTCTATTAAATTATATTTAAAGTTCAATAACATTTATTACCATATATGGAAAATAAATAAAACTAAACCCTAAAGATTTAAAAAATAAAATTTGAGGGGGAAAAAATCAAATGATTTCCAAATGGGCCCAAAAGCGCGGGAACCCAAAATTCTTTGTAAACAATGAAAACACAAAAAAAGGCCCCTTTTCTGATCCCGCCCAAACCCCCCTACCTTATATAAATTCACCCTTTTCATGCCCTATTTCCTCTTCATCTCATACGAACAAACCCTAACCCTAAATCTCTCAAATTCATTCCGTAAGTTTAATTTCCGTTGTTTTTCGCAATCTCTCGTTCTAATTCCGATGTATATACGCTATTTGCTTAACGATTTTGATCTGCTTGTTTGATTTTGTTTTTTCAGGATTCAATCATGAAAGGGGGTAAATCGAAGGGAGATACGAAAAAAGCTGATAGCAAGTATGGTTTTGATTGTGTTTTGTGATTTTTTTTTCATGCTATAGGTTTAGTATTGTTAGATCGATTAGGTTTTCCTCTAAATTATCGATGCGATGATGGTTTCGCTTCTTATTTGTGTTGATTTTAGGCTCACTGTGAAGAAAGCTGCACCTAAGGGTAAGGCTGCTAAGGATCCGAACAAGCCTAAGAGACCTGCTAGTGCCTTCTTCGTTTTCATGTAAGAACTCGCTTTGTTTTTTTTTTCGTTCTAATTTGTTACACAAATCCGTAACTTGTGTGTTAATTTGTTGCGTTTTTGTTGAATTTTAGGGAGGACTTCAGGAAGCAGTTTAAGGAAGAGAACCCTGGCAACAAGTCGGTTGCTGCAGTGAGTGATTCTCCCAAATTCTCACTCTAAACGTTGTATTTTCGTGTTGAAAACGGTTGAATTGTTTGTTAGATTCGTCTGTGGTGTTTTGATCGTAAATAAACAATCAACAGGTTGGTAAAGCTGGTGGAGCAAAATGGAAATCGATGTCTGATTCCGTAAGTAATCTCATCATTAGCATCCATGCTTATAATAAGCTTAACGATTAGTCGGTAGTAGTAATTTTATGGTATACAATCACAGGAAAAGGCACCGTTCGTTGCCAAAGCTGATAAAAGAAAGAAGGAATACGAGAAAACCCTAGCTGCCTACAACAAAAAGCTGGTAATTACTATTGTAAACTATGTTTAATTGGTGCCATTTTTGGATATCATGTTATTAATTATTGGTTTGTTACAATAAATCCAGGCTGCTGGTGGTGATGATGATGAAGATGATGATTCTGACAAGTCTAAATCTGAGGTTAATGATGAGGATGATGAGGAAGGCAGTGAGGAGGTATGTTTTTGAAGATCCAAATTCTTCATTTTTTTTATGTTTCAACTACTGTATAGTGTATTGTTTGATTGATTATGATCAAATGGTGTTTTGTTATGTGTTTATAGGATGAAGATGATGATTGAAAGGCTGCCATAGTTATGTTTAAAAAAAAACCCTAAATCTGCCTTTGTAGTTTCTTAATACCATTAGCAGAATTGTTGGTAATTGTTGGTCATGGGATAGTAATTGAATAGACTTTTTTAGCTATTATGATGCACAGAGAGAACAAATTAGTTTTGTTGCTTTAGTGTTTTTTGACTTTTATGTTTCCCAGTTTAGTTGTTGGCCAGTTTCTTCTTATGAAATGGATTATGCTTTTATGTTTCCCAGTTTTGTGTTGTTTTTTATGCTCTTTTTATGGTGAATGAAATTCTTGAAAATGCTTTGGTTTTGTTTTCCAACCAACCTGCAATTTTGTGCATTTTTTTAAGCAATTGGTTAATTTAAATAATAATGAATCTTTAGGGATTTCTTTAGAGATCACCCTATTGGGTTATGCAATGCTATTATTATGGATTTTATTGGTTGTTATTGAGGGCTTTTAAGATTAGTTTAGGTGTGCATAAAAATGGCTGAATGTCCATGGTTAACAAAAAAAAATTGTGCACTTTTTAATAATATAATTATTATTTAAAATTTTAATATGATTGATTGTTGTAGCTCAATGTTCCTTTTTAATATTTTTGCTTATAAAGAAAATATAGCGAATTTATTGTTTTAAATTTATCACCCTTTTACCTAGATTTATAAAATTTTGTATTATTTTTAGGAAAAAGATGGATTTAAATGAAAAAATAGTGTTTCTATAATTATGAAATTTAACGTTTTATATATTATTTATGATAAATAGGTCTAAATAATAAATAGAGTGAATTATATTGTTGTACTATTTGATTGTTTTTTGGTATCTAAATACGTCTTTGGTTATTATTAAACAAGTTTTTTACAAGAGTTAGAAGTGTTTTTTTTTTAACTTTTCACTTAGTTTCCTTAGTAAAACTTTGCAATGGACTCTACATTCTTAGCCAACCATTGCCGGCTTCAAAAGGATCTTTTGAAATAAGTCAAAAAAGCTAAAAACATCCCTTAAAATTGACAAAAAATATTAAAAAAATTCTCGAGATCAAACAATAAAACTTTAAAAATTCATTAAGATAATGTAATTAGGCTAAAAACACGTCGGATGACTTTGTGGGTCTTTAATTTAGCTTATCAGCTATCATTTAGCTTATAAGTTACTCTCTCTGTTCCAAATTAAGGGGGTGTTTGGATGGGCTTATAAAAACAACTTATTGACTTATTCCGGTGTGGCACCGGTAATAAGTCGTTTTGAGTGTTTGAGTAAAACAATTTATGCGGTGCCAAACCGGTAATAAGTCATTTTTTAAGAAGTAAAAAGTTTTAACTTATCAACTTTTCATAAGTGCTTTTCCACACCGGTAATAAGTTATAAGTCAATAAGCTCATCCAAACACCCCTTAAGTGTCTACATTACTATTTTTGTTTGTCCCAAATTAAGTGTCCACTTTCAAAAGTAAAATTTCAATTTCCCATTCTACCCTTAAATATGAGATGGAGAAAGTTTCTCTTTCTACTATTAACGGTATAAGTGTCAGTTGGTTATTTAAAAAGTATAATAATTGTACATTCCTAAATCTGTGTGCCATTTTCATTATGGACACTTATTTTAGGACGGAGGAAGTACTAACTAGTTTACCAGTTATCTGTTAGCTTATTAACTAGTTTGTCAAACATAATTCAAATGAAAGTCAAGCAAGTCATGCCCTTTCACCATTGACCACAACCCTGAAGCTATATCCACCTGTCACCATCTAGAGTAAAGGAATCCAAAATTAAACTTCTAACATCAAACATAATTCCAAAATCACAACCTGAAATTCAAATTCAAAATCAAATCTCTAATTCAAGCAAACATTCAAAGTTAAAGAACATCAAATAGTATCAAAAAATTTAACAAACAAATTTGTGGATAGAAACTGATTCAAAATCAAAACCCCAAAAAAAATAGATTTTTTAATATATAGTCAATTTCAAACAATTTTGTTCTATTTGACATTTTAGCATCAATTTTTCAAGTAAGAAGTTGCGTTGTTTTCATCCTTAATATTAGGGACCCCATTAAACAAGGTTTTTACAAGGGTTAAAAGTGTTTTTTTTTTTAAAATCACTTAGTTCCAAAGGGTCTTTTGAAATAAGTCAAAAAAGCTAAAAAAATCCTTGAAATCGACAAAAAGAACTCTCGAAATCAAATCATAAAAAATTCCTTGAAATCCACCGAGACAGTGTAATTAGGCTAAAAACACGTCGGATGATTTTGTGGTTCTTTAATTTACCTTAAAAGTGATCCCACTATGCAAAAGTTTTGAATCGGTCACTGACTAGATCAATTTCTTTCTAAATATAATTCATGAGTTGTTAGAGGATTAAAAACGATCAAGAGTTCTAATCTCTTATTACATTTTCATCTTTAACTCCTATATATGTTCTTAATGTAAAATAATAGTGTTAAACAAAATTTAAAAGTGATTTTTGATATTAGAAAAATGATCCATGAGGACCATGCTACAATTTGATTCGTCATTCATGTAGAATCTTTATGAGATGTGCTCATTATCATACACATCTCCCCTTTTATCATGCTTAAATATAGTCTTTGATTATTTTATGGTTTAGTAAAAGTTTTGATTTTTTGAAACAACAATTAAATATATATATATATATATATATATATATATAGGGAAAAGTCTAAAAAAACCCAACAAACTATCTGATTTTGAATGATTAAGTCCTTAAACTATTTTTTTGAATGAAAAAACCCTTAAACTTTCTGAAACCGGTTAAATACATCCTTGTAACCTGTAATAACAGGTTAATGTGATAACAATTTGGAAAAAGTCTAAAAAAACCCAACGAACTATCTGATTTTGAATTATTAAGTCCTTGATTTTTTTTAATGAATAAATTCCAAAAATAAAATCTAAATCTTTTTACCAAATTAATTTTTTAACTTTCTTTAAACAAATAAATTTCAAACTTTTTTTTGAAGAAATAAAATCATGAACTTAATTTTGAACAAATTAATCCGAAACATTTTTTGATCAAAATCATAAACAAAAAATATATAATTTCTCTTACCGACAACAAAGTACAATGGACCAATTAAATGAAGAAAAATTATACCATTTCCATTACTAATTATGAAACATATAAAAGTCATACTTAAACATAAATATATATATATAAAATATTTATACATAATTTTTTTTGAACGACAATAACACACACACGTTCCCGAGTACCCGGGATCCATTCGGGCACCCGAGTAATCCCCGACGACCAGGATCCACCACAGAGTGGTAGGCCAAAGTCTGGATCGCCACATGTAGCCGCGAGAATTCGATATAATTCATTTATATTTTATTGATTTATTGTAATTTGTTTGTCGGTGAGAAATTATATATATATATATATATATATTTGTGATTTTGTTCAAACAAAAATCCGCATTTATTTGTTCAAAATTAAGTTCATGATTTTAGTTTTCAAAAAAAGTTTGGGATTATTTGTTAAAAGAAAGTTCAAAAATTAATTTGGTAAAAAGATTTAGGAAAAAAATTCGGGATTTATTCGATAAAAAAATCAAGGACTTAATCATTCAAAATCAGATAGTTTGTTGGGTTTTTTTAGACTTTTTCCAAATTTTTATAATATTAACCTGTTTTTACAGGTTACAAGGATGTTTTTAACCGGTTTCAGAAAGTTTAAGGGTTTTTTCATTCAAAAAAATAGTTTAAGGACTTAATCATTCAAAATCACATAGTTCGTTGGGTTTTTTTAGACTTTTCCCATATATATATATATATATATATTTAAATATATTTGAATTCATGATCTGAATGCCACATGCTCTTGTTGAGTCGGTGGAGTTGCAAATCCTGTGCATACACTCCCTCCCCAAAATAATGGTCATTAAAGATGTCAAATAAGGTTTAAACATACAATGGATCTAGAAATTTTAGTAGTAACATAATTAATATAAATTATAATAAAGATAAAATAAAAATATTTTTAATAAAATATTTTGACATTATTCGATCTATTTAAGAAGGATAATACTTTCTTAATCCTTTTCGGTTTGAATAAAACATCATTGTAAAACTATTATGATTCTTAAGTGAAAAAGTATCTAGATTTGGTTGGATTATTAATTGGGAATGGGAAAATGGGAATGGAAATTTGGAATTGGGAGTGAGCTAGTTTTATCCCAAAACATAAAATAGTTGATGAAAAATAAATTTTGTTTAACAAATCTTTCGGGGTCAAGTGTACCCCATCTCCATTTATAAAAATCATTCCGAAATAAAAATCTTTCTAATTTATACAGATAAATTAATGCATTAAATAATATCGAGCATAAGCCCAATCATTGACATGTCACAAGCTACAGTAACCAAACCACTTCTCTTAACACGTAATTTACAAAAACATTAGCATAAAACAATGTCATTATGATGGTAAACTAGTGAAATGAATATATAAATTGATATTCACAATAAACAATGACACAAATGTATATACATACACATTTTAGGGATGTCTCAAATTTTGATCATGTATTATCTTAATATGATAAGAGTGTAAATGAAAGACGATAAATTAAAGTAAATAAAAAAAATTAAATGAATAACTATAAGATTTTAAAGTGTATGTATTAAAAATAACTTTCGTAGTATTTATCATATATAATAATATGATTAAATAAAAAAAAATTCAATATTTGACTATTTTGAAGATATCAATGAGATTATAACGCATTATTTTGTGAGAAGAGAAACATATTTTTTTAAATATATTTTAGCTAATATATGATTATGTATGTTAATAAGATAGGGTTCTGAAATGAATAATAAAAGAAGTAAGATATATAGAATAAACTAAATAAATAACTTTAAGAATATAAAAAGTAAGTATTAAAAACAATTTCGTAGTATACAACTATATATGATGTATAATAATATGATTAAATCCAAACATATTCAATATTGAGCTTATTTTGAAGGTATTGATAAAACAATTATAATTATGTAATTTGTCAAGAAAATATAATTTAGTTCATATACAATTATGTATGTTAATAAGATAAGGGTGTAAAATAAAAATAAAAATTATTGGTACATAATATGTAATTATAATTGACCAAGTTGAATTGTTTATGAGGAGAGTAATGTTGCATTCTCGAAACCTTTTTTTCCGAGTGAGAGGTGAGGGAAAGAAAAAGAGGCAAACTAAAAAAAAAAGCTTGTGTTCTTTGATACTTTTTTAGGAATGAAAGAAAATGAAAAAGAAGGAAACTTATGATGAGTTTCTTTCCAAACGTGGGAGTAAAGAGAAGAAAAAAAAAGGAAAAGGAAAAGAAAAACATTAATAGTGCGTTTAGTTAGCGAAAACTGTTTTCATTTTCCAAGAAAACGTTTTCAAAAAATGGAGTTAAGTTTTCATTCTCAGTTTTCTATGAAAATTTTAGAAAACGCGTTTAGTTGAAATGGTGGAGTTTTCATTTTTCATTTTTAGAAAATCAGAAAACATTTTTGATTGTGCACTTTCTACCACTTTTCATTTTCCATTTTTTCAAATTAGAAAGTGTGTGTGTGCGTGTCTATCTAAATGTGTGTGTGTGAAAACGGAAGTGTGTATATGTGTGTGTCTCTGTGAAAGTGTGTGCGTGTGTGAAAATGAAAGTGTATGTGAATGTGTCTGTGAAAATGTGTGTGTGTGTGTGCTAGTATGTGAAAGTGTGTGTGTATGTGAAGGTGAGTGTGTGTGAAAGTGTGTATGTGGAAAAGTTTTTAGAAAATAAAAAATTGGAAAAGTGGTAAAATTAGTTTTCTAAATTCAATGTAATTTTAGAAAATGAGAATTTTCGTTTACTTGGAATTTTTTTTGAGAATTAAACGAACTAAACGTGTTTTCCAAATTTTAATTCTCTTGAAAATTTTCTTAGAAAACAAGAAATTTTTCTGTAACTAAACGCACCGTAAATGTTTAAAAAATTATTAAAATTACACCATCTTTCATTCTAAAGAATATACTTTTAAAAGGTATATTGTTAAAAATAACATCTTTACTTTCCTTCTATCTCTATCGTATTCAAAAATATAAAAAATTATTATTTTTTCTTTCTTTACTTTCAATTTCCTTCTCTTTTAAGAATATAAATAGAAAAAAAATTATTTTTCCCTTCCTTTTTTTTCTTTTGCTTTTATTTTCTCTCCAATTTTGAAAATACGTAGAAAGGGGTAGGAATGTATAGAGCAAACCCTTGACGACAAATATAACTAAGATAAAATGTAAGAAAATTATTTTGAAAAATAATATTTAAGATATCGTCAAGTAATTGCTTAAACTTTTCAAAGAAATCTCTTTTTGAGCTTTCTTTTGACAAATATAGAGGATAAAAAGTAAGATATGAAGCATAACAAAGTGAACAATTCAGATAAATATGCATTTATGAAATTTAAAAAGTAAAATATACAAAAAACATTAAAATGTTCTAAAGTTTTTAGATTTTTTAATATAATTAATTGACTACAAATAATATATCAAAGAGAGGTTCAATTAAAAAATCACAAATATTTGATATTTCTTATATTATTCAGTCTGAATATAACACATGTCACGCTCTTATTTGTCCTAACGTTCATAACTAAATTTGAATTCTCATTTGAACCCATCCCTATGCAAGTGTATATATATATATATATATAGAGAGAGAGAGAGAGAGGAAAGTTCAAATGCAAACTCAAATTTGGTTGTGAATGTGAGAACAAATGAGAGCGCGACAGATGTCCCATTCAAAGCAATATTCAGACTGAATATAAGAAAGGAATATTCAGACTGAATATAGTATATATTCAGTCTGAATATACAAATGAATATTCAGTCTGAATATATAAAGGAATATTCAGACTGAATATATACTATAATATTTCTTTAAATGAGACACGTGTCGCACTCTCATTTGTCCTCACGTTCACAACCAAATTTGAGTTCTCATTTGAACCCGTCTCTCTCTCTCTCTCTCTCTATATATATATATATATATATCTATACTATTATATAAAGAGCCTTAAACGGTTAGTTAGTTATTGTTTAGAAAATTTAAGACTTACAACAACCATCTCATGCATGCCTCCTCACGATTAATTTTAATTTTTAAGTTACATTTTAGACCCTTAGATTTTGTTATTTAATTGACTTTATATCCCTTCCTTTTATAATTTTTATTTCACGCCCTTTTCATTTTAACATATAAAATTTTATATCAACTAAAACCTATATAAAAACATATTATATTTTGTGGTGAATTATACATTATAATCGTCTCCTCAATACGTTCAAAATGAGCCTAATATCAAGTATTTTACGATTTATAAATCTTATAAAAAATGATGAATATGTATTAACTTTTTGTTTAATCTTTTCTATTAATACCTTAACTTTTGAATTTTTATTTTACTTTTACACCCCATCTACGTATATCTATCTATATATACTATTTCAAGGGTCGTGAATGTGTTTTCTTTACGTTATTACAATACAAATGGTGGAATTATTGTTCTTTATTTCCTTTTTGGAACTTTTGAAGCAATGTCCATACCGTCCATCATTTTTTCGGACTTTTCCGTCTAATACTTTATATGTTATTTATATAGCTTTATATTCATATCTTACCAATTACTTATATAGTAAGTCATTATATATGTGTTATTATCGATGAATCTAATTTTTTGTTGAAACATGTTTTTTGGATTTTCTTTGTTGGATTAATGGTTTGTTCTTAGTATACAATAAAAAAAATCAGCGATTTTTAGTGAATTACTTGTTAAAATTCCCCCCATTTCCATACTAAATACACACAACACACAAATGATCTCAGTCTGAACTAAAAACAATTCATTTAGCTGCATTGCAGCGGGTACACTTCTAGTATATATAGATGCTGGTTCATTTACAAGTTGGATGAATCCTACAAACTTGAACAAACCGTATATAAATAAAAAAAAATTCATGATTTTTTTTCATCAAATGATATGATTTAAGATGTTATTACATATATTTTTGTTTCACCTTGTGAAAAAAATACATGTTAAACTTTTTTTCATCAAATGATATGAAAACTTTACGTTATGAAACAAACATATATGTAATAGCATCTTAAATCATAGCATTTGATGAAAAAAAAGAGCATGAAAATATTATTTTTATATATGGTTTATACGAGTTTGGATGATTCATCCAGTTTGTAAATAACCAACATCTATATATATATATATAGGAAGATGTTCGAATGAGAACTTTGTAAATTTAAAGGAACAAATGAACATCTTGTGAACCACATATGATGTGGGTCCCACACATTATAAAATCATATCTGATTTAATGTGGGTCCATTTGAACCTTCCTCTCTCTCTCTCTCTCTCTATATATATATATATATATGCATATATGCTTCATTGAAATTTATTTACATCAATACTCACAAGTTTTTACAATTCTCAAAATATTTATGATTCTATTTTGAATCTTTCATTAGATAATTGTCTAAACATCTCCAAGAGATTCTCTAAAATGAAGAATCGAAGGAATCTCTGAGGTAGATGACGGTTGATAAAGGAATCCTTGATCACAATTTCCAGTATGAATACTATGCTCAACCTGAAACTTGTGATTGGTAGTAAAACACCGATTCTCTCACTGAGACATAATTCTATCTGGATAGATTTCTCAAGATATTTTCTTACGAAGTAAATTCACTCATTGAAATTGAATAAATAAACAACTAAATTGGATTCGGTTGGATGGTACTAACAAAATCGTGTGCTATAACAGGTCAGGTTTTACTATAATTACTTGAAATGTGTCTGGATAACATTCCTTTTCGGTTGGGTATGGCTCCCGACCCATTTACTATCTATTATTTGATTGACTAATCCTTTATATTGAAAAGGTTGAAGAGTCAAATGGTTTGGCATTATTTAATTTGAAAAAGGGTCAGAAGAATGGTTCGATTAAAAATTAAAACATTAATTATATTTATTAAAGTATTTCATACACCAACTATTGACAAGAGTATAATAAAAATGTATTACGTAATCATTTCTGAGTTCTCCAAATTTGAAGAAATTCATAATCTCTATTACTTTCTCTATTCTAGAAAAAGTTTTAGAGAATTCATTATGGCAAATTTTTTACCCAAAAAGACCAAAATACGAAGAATCGTGTTAGAATATGAATTAAGATGAGAGGTGAAGAAGAGATCTGGACCATTGATCACTTTTAAATCCCAAAACAATTCATGATTAGTATTGATCTAGTTATTATCTTCAATTAAGATTGATTCAAAAGCCAAGATTCCTTCTTACCCTTCTCAGTGTAACTTCCCTTTTATCACCTGGAACCCAACCCAAGACCAAAACCCCCCAAAATCTTTCATTTTTGAAAATTACCCACACACCAGCCACATCCACTCCACACCCCATGCACACACATCAAGGTTCCTTGCAACCAAAGAGAAAATGTAAGGAAAAAAGGATCAAAATTAGCCAATAACTCTATTATAAATATACCAAATCAATCTTCAATCTCATATATAACAGAAACCCACCTAAGAAATCACCTTCAAAACATATACTTTAATTCTTTCTTTCTTTCATTCATTCATTCATTCATTCATTCATTGTTTCATTCTTTCATTCTTTCATTCTCATGGAAATGGAAATGGAAATGGAGGTGAAGGCAGTGGAAGCCATGGTGATACAGAAGCTCACACAACTCATGAATCAAGAATCACTAGTAGC
Source organism: Silybum marianum (assembly GCA_036898165.1). Lineage (NCBI taxonomy): Eukaryota > Viridiplantae > Streptophyta > Magnoliopsida > Asterales > Asteraceae > Silybum > Silybum marianum. The sequence continues at coordinate 51,843,428 of CM072529.1, read as the reverse complement.
CAATAACAAACTAATAATGCATCAACTACAAAACTCTCTCAAGAACCTACAAATCTTCTCACAACAAAACCATATTTCAGACGCGTACCATCTTCAAGTCGTTTATGAGTTTGAAAACGAGATTGACAAATTCGCCTTCCGAGTTTCTAGACAGAAGAAGAAGAAGATGGCGTTTGGGTTCTTAACGAAACAGACATTATTCTTCAACAATCTCAACTCTTTTCGTAGCCTAACAAAGACAATAAAGAATGGTACTACCATCAATTCATCCATTTCTGGTTCATCTTCGGCTGTTTGGCCAATTCCGAAAAACCCAACTCCTAAATGGGATTTTTCGACTCAATCATTCGACTCAAAGCTTTGCTTGCTATACCTAACTCTTTTCCCAAAAGATTTCAACATCCCGGTAAGAAGGTTGATCCGGCTATGGCTTGCAGAAGGAATTGTGGAAACAAGTTCTGAATACAAGGTCCCAGAGGATTTGGCACAGAAACATTTTCAAGACTTTGTGGATCGTGGTATGATTGAAATAACCAAGTTCAGATCCGACAACAACCCTAAACAATGTCGTTTAGTTTCTGTTCTTCATGACAATCTGTCGCCAAAAGCCAAGGATATCGGCTTGTTCTTCATCCAACGCAATTTGGAATTTGAGGGTGTTACAGGTCACTTTGGCGTACGTCGGATGGTTCAGCACGTGGTTGCTGAAATGGGTACTTCACGTTCCAAGAGTTTCAACTTTGATCCCTCTCTTTTGAGGTCTTATGTGTCCTTTAACCGCCCACGAAAGGACATGCCAGCAAAAGAAGTTGGTATTCTTTTGGGTAGAATCATTAAAAGTGATTTTCGGTTATTGAGGGTGCTTGATCTAGAGGGTGTGAACAAACCTACTCTCTCCAATAAGCTTGGCCATTTGAGTCTTTTGAGGTACTTGGGACTGAGACGAACATACTTAGAGAGTCTCCCGGAATCAGTAGGTGACTTATCTTATCTAGAAACGCTAGATGTGAAGCACACTAATATAGACAGCCTACCCAACTCCATTTGGAAGCTCAAACAGCTTCGTCATCTTAATCTGAATAACATTCGTCTTGCCATGCCACCTAGCAGTTCTTTAACTCTCCTCACTCTATGGGGATTGGTTTTAGACGAAAAGATATCGGTAAATGAAGGTTTAGGAAAGTTGGTTGATCTTAGAGAGTTGGGTATTAAGTTCAACTTAAGCGAAAAAAGCCAAGGTGTTTTGCTTGACTGGGTTGCAAAGCTGGTCAATCTTCAGTCTTTGAGGTTGATATCCAGAAATGACAAGGGTCTTCCTCCAAAGCTAGTTTTGAAGCCACTAGTGAGCTTGGGTAAACTCTCTAATCTTAATCTGTATGGTAACTTACAAAGATTACCCCCTCCAAATGAATTCCCATCAACGCTTAAGGTTCTCACCTTATCAATATCTCAGCTAAGCATGGATCCAATGGAGACCCTGGAACAACTACCTTGCTTGATTGTGTTGAGGTTCTTGGCTAACTCATTCAGAGGAGAAAGGATGACTTGCCATCGAGGAGGATTTAAAAAACTTCGGGTTTTGAAGCTGTGGATGCTGATGGAATTAGAGGAGTGGGATGTAGAGGAAGAAGCAATGGAGAGCCTTAAAGAATTAGATATCAGATGCTGCCATAAGTTAAACAATATCCCTTGTAGACTACTTCAGAAACAGAAATGCCTAGAGGAATTAATATTGACAGGTATGCCCGATGAATTTGTGGCCCAGACCAAGAGAAGAAAATCTAAGGACATATCTCTCACGATCAATCCTTGGAAATTTGCTCCCTAGGCTGTAAGTTTCTTCCTTTTGATTTGCCATCTTACTTCATTGATCTAGCTTCAAAAGTTTCGCTATTAAAGTTTAAAGTGTCTAATCTTTGTTTTCTATGACAGATAACAAAATAATGCTTCTTGAGACAGAGGTACCTCAAGTGTTCTGATGGCCTTTCCACTTTTATGCAGCCCATGTAAGCCGGGTCCAGTCTTGTATCAGTTAGAAAGCTCAAACTTGCAATCATGAGGTGCTCAGCGCTCGTTAGTTATGCAACATAAGTATTTGCATCGTGCATACATCTTCTCAAAGCTCTTGTATTCAGTTACTGTTTCTCGTAATTCACATTCCGGATGTATGATAGCTTATATCTGTGGTTTTATAGTTCAGCATAACTATTCTTTCTAATGAATCCATGGCTACTCCGAAGGAATGTTAAACAAGAAGCAAATTGTCTTTTATTCATAAAATATTTCATCTTTTTAGCATGTTTATTCAAATTCTATGGTTGAAAAGCATCTCTAAATTTGGAAGACAAGGAGTAATTCAATTCCCTAATGAAATTAACTACCGATCTAAGTGCACTAGCTGACAAGAGCCTTATCATTATCCTCTTTTAATTTGTTTGATGTAAATTGATTATGGGTTAGATTTGAGTCAACTCTCATAATTTTTCAAATTCATTTGGTTATTTACTTTGGATGTTTGATTTTGTTAAATTTATATCTATTAAAGAAGATGAAGAAAGAGAATCAAACAAGTCATGCATTTTTACAAACACTTGGCATACATAACTAATGAACCTTAAAAAGATGCAATGATATGCTTATATCTTGATCAAGTATAACAATGTAGGCAAAACATAAATAGAAAGAGTAGGCAAAACAAGAAAATAAAAACCCTAGTTAATATGGTAAGCAAAAAGTGAAGAGAACAGTGAAAAATCCATAACCGAAACACATAACTTCTATTCACAACCATCAAACATATTTCAAACAATATAGAGAATGATTAGTTATCAAAAGAAACAAACCTAATTCATGGAAGACTCAAACAGATATCGCAAAAGTTCATACCTGAAAATGAAATCACAGACGGGAAGCGAGGATGATGAAAGCACAGTGACGACTGACGAGGGAGGGAGGGAGGGAGGGAGAGAGACTGATGCGTTGACGTTGACGCCATCAACTTTGACCAACAATAATTTGTTAAAAACCAATAATTTACTAAAAACTAATCAATTTTTGACCGACAATAATTCTTCCATGCCAAAAATATCAAATTTCCAAAAATATAAAAATTACTTTAAACAATTTTGCGCATGGATACATAAAACTCCGTTCACATTTATCAATAAGATTCAAGATTCTAACTTATTTTATCAGATAAAATTATAGTCCATTAAAACAATATCTAGACTATAACTTAATGGATAATCGTTTACATGGTAAGAATTGTCATTCTTACTTATTAGATAAGATTCTTAATCCTTGTTATCACTCATCACGGATAAGATTTTCGGCATGTTCATTCAGTAAGCGTTTAGTAAACAACCCTTGACAATAGATTTTATTTATTTCTTACAAGGGATCAATTTATTAGTTTTTGGACCGGTTAAGTCACCCGTATTCATAAGTTACCTAAATCCAATTATATCATCACCAAGCAACCCTGTTCAAACTTGATATCAATTATTCATGTAGCTTGAAAAAAATGAATGATCTATAACTAGAAGATAAATTATATAGATTTTGATGGAAGAAAATCTATAATATTTTCTAAAACCATGATGGAAGAAAATATGTATATGAAATATTTACTGGTTTCCAATTAGTTTTTTTAACATGTTTTTTTTATTTATCATTTTACATTGTTATCTAAGTTATTAGCTAGTTTGTACCATACTACTTTATCATTTACTTTGTCAAACATAACCAAAGTTTAGAGTATTTTTCTTCTTGTTGCAAAACTTAATTGAAATTTCAGTTTGAAATGCAAAGAGGTTGCAATGTTAAACCTCCTGCAACTGTGATTGTAACTACGTTAGATTTTCTTTGAAATTACAAAACCAATTTCGATTTAACATTTAAATAAAAAAGATAGACAATTAAATATGATAGAAGTTACAGATCAAGTACCCATCTCACATACTTCACAAATAAAAAAATCACAAATAAAAAAAAAACTATACAGTAAGAACATCATCAACAATGCAACGTCGGTCGTTAGAAATGACAATAAGCTCCTGTAATTATTCTTTACATCAATGTAACATCATTCTTTTTTTACTTTTTAATTTTACATGTGTAATTTAGGGGCCGTTTACCAACTCTAACCGGGTAAATTCTGTCTCAGGTAAGTGTGCTGACCAGGGTAAGTTCTGTCTCGGACAAGTGTTGTCCGGGTAAGAATGTTAACCAAATGTTTTTGGTAAGTACTTACCAACAACAAAATGACCATTATAACCCTATTTATAATTATATGTAAAATATAATATAATTGATTTATTTTCTCAAAAAAAATTGTAATTGTTTTCTTTTAATAGCCTCGATCTCCTAAAAAGTATTGGAATGTGTTTTTTTTCTCCTTCCTAAGCACCAAAAAACCTTGAAGGGTTTAATATCAAGTTTTCCTCTTAGCCAAAATGGATGGGCAAGTATGGAAAGAAAGGATCTGACCCGGGTAAGCATGATTTTGACACTTGTTGGGTCAAATTTCGGTCAGATTTGTGGTTTGGTAAACGCTCTGACTGCTGACCGGGTCAGATTTGCTGACCGGGTCAGATTTGCTGACCAAGTCAGACCGGTCAGCAGCTAGTAATTTATCAAGTTTGTTTCATATTCCTGTCTTTTTGTTCCACCCATCTATTTTAATGGAAAGAGAAAAAATACATTTTTAACTCATTCAGTCATGTCTAATTGAGACCCAAGCCATTACTTGACTATAAAACCCAAACAAGAAATTTCCTTGCAACCAAAGGGAAAAGACATGGAACTCTTTTTGAAACATCATAATTGACCAAGACTTGCCATTTACCAAAAGATGAATGATCTATATAAACATACAACAAAACAATCTTAAAATGGAATATAAACAAAACTTGACTTCAAAAATACTAAAAACTTTTGATCTAGTTGTGAAAATGGAGGTGAAGCCAGTAGTGGCAGCAGTGACACAGAAGCTGACAGATACGCTGAATGAATCAGTAGCTGATAACAAAGTTATGATGCATCAACTGAAAGGGGTTCAGAGGTCTCTTTTGAAGCTGCAAAGCTTCTCAAAAGAAACAGAAAGAGACCATCTTCATGTGGTCTATCAAGTTGAAGATGAAGTTGAAAAATTCACCTTCAAAGTTGCTAGACAGAGAAAGAGATTTGATTTCTTAATGAAACAGACATTCTTCTTCAATAACATCGATTCTTGTCGTAGGCTAAAACAGAAAATGAAGAAAATTCACGGAAATATTTCCGGTTCAGCTGAAGACGCCATTAGTCCGTCCTCAGTTTCCAAGAGCAATCTATGGGAGCAACGTAACTCTCCCAAAAGCAGCTCTGATGAAACCACGGAAGAAGAAGATCTTAACGATGATGATGAAGGTTTCAACGATGAAACACATGTGCTGACCCAAAAAAGTCCGTCGTCTGTATGGCCCATTTCGGAAATCCCAAGCACCCCGAGTCCTAGGACTCGAGGGGTTTTGACTCGATCGTTTACCATGATCCCATATCTTCAAGAGAATGTGAAACAACGGAAAAAGTTAACGTTCAGCTATTCTTATAATGAAGAAGAGATGGATATTGTAGGTTTCAAAGAAGAGCGTATTCAGCACCCAAAACAGATGTCAAATTTCTCTTACCAAGAAGAAGAACTGGGAATTTTCGGGCTGAATGATGATATCAAGAGCCTAGTGAAACGGCTTACGGAAAAGTCTGTTTCTAAACTTGATTATGATTTCAAAAGTCCGGTGAAGCAACAGAAGGGAATGTTTGTCCCGATTGTTGGTAAAGTGGGTTCTGGAAAGACCACCCTTGCTCGTGCAGTCTATAGAAACAGAAAGATCAAGGATCACTTTGAATTCCATGATTGGATTTCCGTGATGGAAGATTATACTGCTGAACGGATCTTGGTCAGCATGTCGAAGAAGGTCTTAACGGTTAAGGATAATGGACCAATGAGCCCAAAGGATCAAGAACTAAGAAGCAGAGTCTTTAACCACCTAAAGGGTAAGAGGTACCTGATTGTGCTGGATGGTGTTGGGAATTCCGATGTGGTGGAACGTCTGAAAGACATCTTCCCAGATGAAAATAACGGAAGTAAGGTACTTTTCACATCTCGTGAAGTTTGTCCAGGTCAGCATATTATGGATCCGATAAACGAAAAGGAAAGCTGGAATATGTTTCTGAAAAAGTCTGGAAAGGAAAAAAAGGCTGATAAAATCGAACCGAAATATAGGATCTTGGAAATATGCAGAGGTCTGCCTCTGAATATCGTCTTAATTGCTGGACTCTTGACTAAGAGAAAAATAACCAATTGGTCTTCGGCAATTTCTCGTGAAAATTCTTCTGATGAAGTTTTGTTTTTGTGTTATAACGACCTGACCGACAACTTAAAGCTTTGCCTGTTATACCTGACTCTTTTCCCAAAAGATTACGACATTCCAGTACGGAGGTTGCTCAGGCTATGGCTTGCCGAGGGTTTTGTGACGAGAAGATCCCAAAAGCAATTTCCTGAGGATTTGGTTCAGGAATATTTTGAAGAATTGGTTCAAAGAAGTATGATTCAGATAACCAAACTGAGGTCCGATAACAGCCCTAGACACTGTCGTTTAGTTTCTGTTCTTCATGACTATCTGTTGCCAAAAGCCAAAGATATCAGCCTTTTCTACATCCGCCACAATTTGGAGTGCACCGAAGATGCTGAGGGTCCGTTTGGTGTACGTCGGATGGTTCAGCACATGACCACCAATGGAGCTCTGACCACTTTGGATCTCCAGCAATCACAGGTTCAGAATTCTAGTTTTGACCCTTCTCTTGTGAGGTCTTATGTGTCCTTTAACTTCCAACGAAAGGACATGCCAGCGAGAGAAGTAGGTATGTTTTTGGGTAGAATCATCAATAGAGATTATCGGTTATTGAGGGTGCTTGATCTAGAGGGTGTGAACAAACCTACTCTCCCCGATAACCTTGGACATTTGTGTCTTTTAAGGTATCTGGGACTGAGACGAACATATTTGGAAAGTCTACCTGAATCAGTGGGCGAACTATCTTATCTAGAAACACTAGATGTAAAGCACACTCGTGTTGATACTCTACCGGACTCCATTTGGAAGCTCAAACAGCTTCGTCATCTCAATCTGAATAACATTCGTCTTGCCATGCCACCTAGCAGTTCTTCAACTCTCCTCACTCTATGGGGATTGGTTTTAGACGAGAAGATAAAAGCAAATGAAGGATTGGGAAAGTTGGTTGATCTTAGAGAGTTGGGTATTAAGTTCAACTTAAGCGAAAAAAGCCAAGGTGTTTTGCTTGACTGGGTTGCTAAGTTGTTCAATCTTCAGTCTTTACGGTTGACATCCGTAAATGACATGGGTCACCCTTCGAAGCTAGTTTTGAAGCCACTAACAAAGTTGGATAAACTTTCTCATCTTCATCTGTATGGTAACTTACAAAGATTACCCGATCCAATAGGATTCCCGCCAACACTTAAGGTTCTCACCTTATCAATTTCTCAGCTAAGCATGGATCCAATGGAGACCCTGGAAAAACTACCTTGCCTGATTGTGTTGAGGCTCTTGGCTAACTCATTCAGAGGAGAAAGAATGACTTGCCATCGAGGAGGATTTAAAAAACTTCGGGTTTTGAAGCTGTGGATGCTGATGGAATTAGAGGAGTGGGATGTAGAGGAAGAAGCAATGGAGAGCCTTAAAGAATTAGATATCAGATGCTGCCATAAGTTGAACAATATCCCTTGTAGACTACTCCAGAAACAGAAATGCCTAGAGGAATTAATATTGACAGGTATGCCCGATGAATTTGTGGCCCAGACCAAGAAAAGAAAATCTAAGGACACATCTCTCACGATCAATCCTTGGAAATTTTCTCCCTAGGCTGTAAGTTTCTTCCTTTTGATTTTGTCATTTTACTTCATTGATCTAGCTCCAAAAGTTTTCTTATTTAAGTTTAAAGTCTAATCTTTGTTTTCTATAACAGATAACAAAATAATGCTTCTTGAGGCAGAGGTACCTGAAGTGGTTTGATGGCATTTCCTCTTTTATGCAGCTCATATAAGCCGAGTCCAGTCTTGTATTAGTTAGAAAGCTCAAACCTGCCATCATGAAGTGCTCAACAGTTGTTAGTTATTCAACAAAAGAAATTTCATTATTGCATACATCTTATCGAAGCTCTTGTATTCTGTTACTGTTTTTCGTCCTTTTACATTCCCGATGTATGATAGTTCCAATCTATGGTTTTAGGTCAATCAAAGTATTGTACTACTGAATCCATAAGTTAAACAAGAAGTAAATTGTCTTTATTTATAAATCTTTTCTTCTTTTTCAAAAATATTAATATAACTGCGCCCTGTTTTTAACAAAAAATTGTCTGATATGCTACTATTTATGAATTAACTAAAATAATTACAATTACTATGAATCTAATTAATTGTCTTTGAGTTCACTCTGATTGTAATTTCAAATACAACCGTTATTGCACCTATCTTTTCAGATTTTCCATCTCATAAAAGAATAACCATATTGGATGTCACTAGCAGCCTAGCACTAAACAATTGGAATTTAAACTTTTATGAATAGAAAGAATGCTTTTCATTATGAAGCTAGGTCGTTTTCTTGCAGGAGTGCTAACGTCTTGATGTCTTAACAAATTTATTGATATATTGTATTAACAATCGTTAAACATATTTCTAACACCAAAATATTCATACCCTGCCCAATTTAGCATTCAAGATTGACCAAATTGAATTTACATCAAACTGAAATTGTAATTAATTAGTTGAAGGTGATACACAGTTTCTCATCTTCTTTATGTAATTAATTTACCTGAAGATGGAACTACAATTAACTAATGTGAAAAAGAAATAAAGATGGGACAGACATAATAAAAAAAGAACACAGAAAAATATCATAGTTGAAAGGTTACCTCATACCATTTGAGCAGGAAGATTCACATGTTGAGTAGGGCCAACTATGAAATGCGAAATTTCTTCCATGGAGGCTCATCTTCAATGGCTGCTAATCTAACATCAAGATTTGAATGGCTGGCAGCATCATTCTCAGCTGGAGATGTAGGGAACCATAGCATCGCTTTTGAACCACTTACTGCTTCTTGTTCATCTTCCTCCCATACCAGTATCACACCGCACTGTTTCACCTTACAGTTGATGCCAACACATTTAAATGAAACGATAATGTGATTCTTTGTTTTCTTCCATTTGGGGTCAGATTTCCTGTAACAAAACCATATCTGATCTGACTCAATATTTGGATCATCGGTTGCCAAAAGGGAAACGTCACTGATGACTGTACCATAGGAGTCTTTGATGGTACAAAAGATCTCAAAATATGTACTTCGGCTACCAGTGTTTTCAGGAACAATAACAGCACAAGTAACCAATCCCTTTAACTTTTTGTAGCACCAATGAGGCGGTAAGTTCACCATTATACAATCTCCCATACTTTGATTGCTAAACCACCGTGGAATTCTACTTCCTGGAAGAAATATATGAACCTCTTTGAATATATCAATCCATCCCTGTCCAACGAAAGTTAAGTTTCTGTTAGTAGTCACTTTTTGTCACGCGAGAGAGAGAGAGAGAGAGAGAGAGAGAACCTGTGGTAACAACACCATAACAAGGCTCTCGATGGTCTGTTTCTCGACCACTTTTGGACAATTCTTAAAATCGAAGACAGAACTGCTCGCATTGTACATGGTTGATAGCTTTGGTAGTTCCTGGAGTGAAGTGCAATGTTGTGCATCAAGGTTACGGATGGAAGAAGGAAGTTTCGGTAGAACCTGAAGCTTCTTACAACCAATCAGTCGTAAACATGAAAGTCGAGAGAGAAAACTGAAGTTTGCATCTATGCTTGTAAAATCATTTCCATTCAGATATAACTCTTCAAGTGAACATAAACTTTCAAGGTTATCTAGGCTAGCACCTGATAGATTGCAATGGCTAACATTCAAAACTCTTAGTGAACCTAAAGTTGACAAAGAAGGCAACACCATAGCCAGGGGATGATGAAATTTTCTTAAAAATGATGAAAGAGAAAAGAATGAACACCATGATTTAGTTCGGATAGCTTCACATCGTCCTAATGAAAGCACTTCAAGGTTGCTAAAAGAAAATAGCAATGAAGGGGCTACCTTTATAGCAGTTCCATCAAGACGAAGTTCCACTAGAGCTTTAATCTTAATCAGGTCCTCTGGCAATTTTTGCATTTTTGAGCAGTCAGAGAGGATGAGATGTTTAAGTGATTCCATTTCAGTTATACTGGGGAAAACCTTAAGGTTTTTGCAGTTTTTCAAATTTAAGAGAATGAGCAGCTTCAGAGTTCCGACAGATGGGTGGATTTTAACCAAATTTTCACAACCATCAAGTATTAGCTCTTTGAGATTTGGAGTTCCTGTGAAGTCTGGTGTCTTTCTTAAGTTGAGACAATGACTGAGGTTCAATAGTGTCAGCTTTTTGAAACCCTGTTTATAAAGATGAAAGGGAAATGACTAGGATCAATTATTGTTATGGATCAAAAAAAACCAATGTATACATTCATACATACATACATATATATATATAGATATACACAGAGAGAGAGATGAAGAATAACGTGATTACCTTCGATCCGCTCCAGATTTCTTTGATGCAACTATATGACATATCAAGGACAAGGAGGCTCTCAGGGAAGAACGTTGATGGTAAATACTGAAAAGGGTACCTATGCCAACAAAGCATCTGTAGTTCATTGGACAAAAATTCAAGCTTTCCAGTAATGCTCACTTTAGTCTCTTTCCCCAATTCACTCTTGAATTTTATGCCATTAGTGTCTCTAAAGTTACTCAAGGCCCCAATATATATGTATAGTAGCCGAAGATTTTTCAACTTTGTGAAGCTTTGACAACAAATATCGACTTCTGAACATGAAAGGTCAAGTGCCAGCCCTTTAACCAACTCAGTTCCCTGGAAAGAAGAGAAGGCATCACATATAACATTGAAAAAAGAAATTATATTTACATGAAGCAAGTTGTTTGTGTGAAAGAAATATGAAAAAAAAATATATAGGGACTTTGTACAACTCAGATCACCCTTGATCTTGCTAACTTACGTCTCTAGCTACATGCACACTTAAATGACTTCTATGTTTATGGTTGCAGAGAAAGGGCATGGAGAGTAACGTATACCATGTACCTTATCGTTTTTCAATACATCACACACATCTGTTGGATGCCACAATCTACTCCGATTCCCGAGTTCTTGAGATTCTTCACGTACTATTTGCCAACCCATTTCTTGGACCAGATTATGCATCTGTATCCTATCTTCACATATAGTTATTAGAGACTTATCAGCTAAAACTCTGAGATTAGTTGCATAAAATAATTCACAGCCATCCAGTATTTGCTGCACATAATCTTTCTTTTCTCCTTTGAAGAAACATGCAATATCAAGAAAAATGTTCTTTTGATCAGCATCTAGCCCATCATAACTTACTCGGAGCGCTTTCTGGATAAGAACATGAGGACTACTTTGAAGTTTATCTATCTCACTCCCCCATTCATGTAGAGTCTTGTTGAACATAATACGACCAAAAACTTTTAGAGCGAGGGGGAGTCCATTAACATAGTCAAGTATCCTGCTAACATGTTCAATAAATTCGTCCTGTGGATGTTTATCTCTAAAGGCATACATACTAAACAACTCAAGAGCTTCATCATCATTCAAAAGGTCGATCGTATAAATCTGTTCTACTTTATAAGCACTAAGCAACTGTCTATCTCTGCTGGTTACCACAATCATACTTCCAGGACTAAACCAATCAGGATTACCTGCTAGAGCTTCAAATTGGTTGTAATGATCCACGTCATCGAGTACAACGAGGATCTTTTTAGCCCGCATCCTTCTCTTCATTATGCATATCCCTTCTCCAACACTCTGTATTTTTAGACCCTCATCTTTCATAATATCATCAAGAAGTTTTGTCTGGAGATGAACAAGCCCATACCGATTCACAACATCTTTAACGTCTTCACAGAAGCTATGTTCTTCAAAATGTTCATACATAAGGTTATAAATAGCTTTGGCAACTGTTGTCTTTCCTATTCCTCCGATGCCACATATCCCTATCATGTGAACTTTATTTGATCCCACAAATCGCAACAAGTCCATTTGCTCTGCACGTGCATATAATCCAACTAGGTTGTCACCAGCATGTAAGGGCCCATCACTTAGTTTATAAAATATCTCCTTTGAGATTATATCGATAAACCTTGGCTCATGCCTACAAAACCATCAAGAAGATAATACGGCATGAGGTTGAAGATTAAAAGGAAGCTCATAGAACAAAAACAAGTGTAATACAAACCAAGCAATTTGTACAAACCGTACAAACTCCATTCAACCAATCATTTTTTAATTATTTTTTTCACCCTTTCTTAATTGTGAGGGTTGATTAGTCAATAATATGTGAAAAAAATTCATCAAGAACACATGAGGGTTGATTAATCAAGAATATATGAAACAAGATTCATCAAAATGAGAAATACATGAAACAATTTCATTTTCATATAGAAACAAAAATATATGAAATAATTTCATGAAGAAAAGCATTATATGAAACAATTTCATCATATTAAACACTTTCATGAAAAAAAAATTATTCAAAAAAACAATGAAACCATGGAGTTTGTACGGTTTGTACAAATTGCTTGATTTGTATTTGAAATCTCCCCTGCCTAGGGGAGATTTGAATGATTATACTCATTTTGGACTGTACAGTAGCTATCCCACTAAACTCAGATTTTAAATCCCACTCATGCAACACAAAAGAAAAAATAGAACAACTATCTTATCATGAGTTACAAGGCATATGCAATGGCTGATACCTCTAACTATCTTATCATGCAACATATGGGGAAATGTAGAATTGTAGATGACTAGATGTCAAATTATTGTAGTGCTTAAACAATTAACACAAAAAATAAACAACTATAATCATGCAAAGTGGGTAAATTTTATCTAATTGGAAGGAGGGAAACCATAGCATTGGGTATTTACCCGTTGGTCATATTTTGGAGATCCCATCCTGATAAGTTCGCAGCCAAGGTTAGAGCTTGCTTCCATTTGAAAACCTCCGTCCTGTTTAAAGCTTCATGCTTCATGATTGCTTCTTTGTAGCTTCCAGTTTGATTGCGCACCACTGCTGGCTTCACATCGTAAAAGATAGGCCGGACTTCATATTTGTCCTTCTCCCTTGCCTTGCACTCGAGGATTTTCACAAGTTCTTTTATACACAATGTTGAAGAAGCATAGTTGTGTGAGAAGATGACTATCAAAAACCTCGATTGTTCAATGGCTTTGTGGATTTCAAAAGATTTCTCTTCTCCTCTAATTACCTGATCATTGTCCCCATGGCCATAAGCATGAATTCCTTTTCTTTTTAAATCACTAAAGAGATGGTCGATGAAGATTTTGCCTATGTCTTCACCTCTAAAACTCACAAATACATCATAAGCCCATTGATGAGAAGATGATGAAGCCATCATAAAAAGGCTGACAGGCAACAATATGATCAAGGGAAGTGAGGAATGCTGACTGTATCTGGTGCGACTGATTGAATCAAGTGAAACTGCATGCAAGTTAACATATGCCCATGAATATAGAGATCAAGAAACTGAATGTCATATAGGATTATCACTAATCAGTCAGAGTTTGAGATTGAGATCTTGCACAAGACAAGAACCCAGACGAACTACGCTCCAACAACATGATAACATTTGCTTGCACTCTGTTCCCAAAATGATCTAAATGAAACGAAAGGGTAACACAACTTGGTATTTGAATAACACACACACATTGCATATGCAATATAAAGTAGTAGTAATAATAATAATTTAAAAGAAAATATAGAAGGGTCATTACTCATGCTTTAAGAGTCATATCTTTCCCCAACATAGAGTTCATCGATTTTTTCCTATTTTAACAGAAGAGGAAAGCATAGTGAAGTGTGCATGGAGGGAAAAAGCGTCAAGCAATAAGTACTTATGGTGCATAATAAATATTGGAGTTGGTCACTTGATTGAATAAGTCAGTTAATAGCAGTTAGGTTCATGTTATAGGTGGGTGCTCATGGGTTGGGTTGATCGGGTTGAAGGCATTTGAACAACCCAACCCAGTGTTTGCGGTTTGAAAACTCTCGACCCATCCCAACCCAAACCAAAGTGCAACCCAACCCATACCGTACGTGTTGGTCGGGTTGATACTTTGGTACATCAATATATTCTCCTAACCTTGAATATGTTGTTTTCTCTACTCATAATTCCTTTTTTCATAATCATTTGGTACAACTTATCTGTTCTCATTAAATTCTTAAGCATATCACGTTCAACTACTTTTCTCAATTTGCATATATATGTTCACATATTTGAAGGAGTTATAGAGATGGAGAAAAGATTGAAAATATATGTATATGAGATACGTGATTGTGTAATTGTCTAATGTACATATTAATAGGGACTTAACAATCATATTAAATCCAAGAAATGAAATAAAAAGTTCATAGCACCTAATTGGATTGATTATTCCTCATTGACATTATAATATTTTCTTTTCATTAATCTCGTCAACGGTCAAGTAGAACTCCCCATTCATATGCTCAAGCTCTAAAAGATCCCAAATGAATATAAGCAATGGAAAAATAGTTGTTTGCTCTCGAGCGCAATCATGCTTGCAAACTAACCAATCTTTCTTAAGTATGTAATGGAATAGGTTGTTGATGGGTTTTCAAAATCAAACATCATGCCCATGGTGAGATTGAAAGGTATAAGGTCAAGATTCTAGCAAATGGTTTACAAAAACTTATGAAGAATTAGTTACAAGCTTCAAGACAATGGTTCATACAACTCAGTCAAGCCTTAACACTTGACAGGAATTGGTTATAAAAGGAGTTATCTTGACAATCATTATTCACAATGAAGAATGGAGTTGATTTCACTCTAATTTTCAATTTTTCATCCATCTTTTATGATGCTCCCATTAAATCCAGTCACAAATTTATAACTGAGATTAAGGATGCTTTGGGTTCCTAGTCAACCGGAGGAAGTACATCCTTCGCAAGTTAGCATGATCAAAGAAGCCAATCTCCATGATACAAATCCTCTATCACTACTAGTTACTTGTGCAAACATAACCCATAAATATCAAAAGCTTGTAGGAAAATAGTAGTACCTGATTATTTACTAGATCATACATTCCCTTTGTTGCTCAAATAATAAATTATAAGTCTCAAAAAGGAACTTAATTCCTACTACAAAGCCATGATAGTACTGCTCCTGATCAAAGGCTACACCTACCAGCATCTTCTCCTATTTGATCGAAAGGCTATTGTGATAGTGACGACAATATCTGACTACATTTTCCTTGGAGATCCCTTGATAT
This sequence comes from Silybum marianum, assembly GCA_036898165.1. Lineage (NCBI taxonomy): Eukaryota > Viridiplantae > Streptophyta > Magnoliopsida > Asterales > Asteraceae > Silybum > Silybum marianum. The sequence goes on along the minus strand of CM072529.1, from coordinate 51,827,956 downwards.
CTTGGAAATCAAAGAAACAATTAGTGTCTCTAGATCATCAGCTTAAGCTGAATATAGATTTTGAAATCCATATCAGTTTGAAGTTGAAAAGTAAAACATTAGACATTCAAAGTCAAAAGCATCTTTTTTCTCTTCATAATTAGGAATGGAACCAACAAATGCATTGCAGGCGCTGTAAATTCAACAGTTGAAATCGAAGTTAATCCATGGCATGTTCGTTTATTCACATGAGATCATAAGTCCTCATAACTGGATTGATTAGATTTAGAAGCAAAGGATAAGTTCAATTTACAAATAATCAATGATGAGAGCATTTGTTATGCTTGAAACATTACGAGTAAATGCATAATCGATATGATATGATACCGGAAAACGGCAACAAAAGTCGTTGAATTCCATACCTCGCCTTCGCCATCGTATCCGCCGGCTGTCCGGCCGGAGGGAGAAAAGTCAGCCCGGAGTGATAGGGATGACGATCAACAGCTGTTATGCAAACGGGTGTTTTTGGGTGCGACAAAAGCCGACCGATTAGCGTAAATTACATTTATGGGCCAACTAGTCCTAAAAATTATAATATGATTTCAATGTAATATAATAGTTATAATTAATATAATATCATTTAGGCACGAGATCGTGTGAGAAATCAAGTTAAGGTGAGAAGCGTAAAAAGATATCTGAACCCTTGATCATTTTTAATCTTCGCTCACTGTTCATGTGAATTGTCTTAACTACGAATTGATACAGATCTTGGTGTATCTCATCATAATCGCCAATGCATCGATGATGAAGATCTCTTTTACGTTTACCATTTAGCTTAACTTTTTCTCACCGAACCCAACCCATATCATTTATGTGTGTGTATATATATATAAACATGATGAAGGTGAATGTAAATTTGCAATTTAGAAAGTGTTGAAGCATAAATTTAAAAAAGAATTAATATTTTAATTTTCAATTTGTAATAAAAAAAATTCATGTCTTGTGTCTTATTGGTGGGGAAGTAAATATTTCAAAATTTATTTTGCACATAGTATTACATGTTTTATAATCGGGTTATTCTTGAGGATCCAGCTATCCAATCCTGAACTTAATCCATCCCTAATTACATTTTAGTACGCATTGTTACTTATTGCACAAAAGGTTGGCTACTCCAAGCAGTTCGCCGATATTTAGCTATATAAATACTAGTTCACATCTTTTGCCGTTGGTGACCTTAGGATGTTTGATTATCGGAGGCATCCTTGTCACCGTCGTTACATTCTCTTCTCATGTTTGATGTGGTTAATGCTTAAATTTTCCAATAAATATTTGTATTGTGTTGTGTTTGAACTTATGTTTCTTGTGTTTGTTTCAATTTACATCCATTGTTAATATCGAAAAATCATGTAAGAACTAAATTCTTTCTTGCAATCCATGTGTTATTTGATTCGAATTTGGAAACATGGGATATTTTGATTCTTCACTTTGTTTGGATCCGTTACATTCTCTTTGTATCATGATAGTGCATTCATAATCTTATCTTATCATATTTGATTATTGTTTTTTGTTTTGAAAGTATTAGATATGAAATTCAATCCCCTGATTAGAATCATGAATTAATGAAATTGTTGATTAATTTATTGGCTTAAACATTCAATAGATTGTTATGTTGATCACATTTTAGTTATTCGGGATGTTATACGAATGTTTTTCTTGATAATAGTGCATCATGATCTCCATCCCTTTTAATGCAAATTATGGTTTTGGAATCTTCTTTGATGTTATAACACCTCAATGATTAAATTTATGAAAATCAAAACGTTAAAAATAGTAGACTAATTCATTGATGAATAGTTTGCTGTAAGGGGTTGATACTACAGGCATACTACAGTTTGATGGATTCTCTTGAATTCTGTTCCATTAAATTGTTATCAGTGATTCATGTTGGAATTTGAGGGTAGTGTTCTAGTTTCCAGTGATGAATTTATGCAAATTAGAATGTTAGAAGTAGTGAATTGATCACGATTCATTGATGAATAATTTGTCCTGAGGCGAGGAGATTGATGACACTGTAGTCTTGTTCTAAATTTTGGAAATGGTATTTTAGCCTTTTCTATTACAAAATCTTGAAATTTTATTACCCTTTCATTTTAAAGTTTTTTTTGTATGGTGCTTGTAAATAAAAATTATATTATGCTATTGAACACCTGACTATTGTAGATGAGATCTTTGTCACTATGATATATGATGAATAGTAGTTTTTCATAAAATGTTTATTTCAGATAGAGAAGCTTATGGGTTTCAAATAGTGATCATATTTTAAAAGCTCATTTAAGTATAATTCAACAAGCTTTATAGTAATATGTCTTCTCTGCAATTCGTAACACTACTAAAATGGTTGTCAATAACAACGAATAAAATGCATTGTGAAACATTTAACAATAAAATGTTCGTCAATAAACATAATATATGCCATTCAAGGATAGAATTTGGGAAATGTATAGAGACCTTTTGTTTGTTTTAAGAGATAAAAACACTATCTACGAGAAGACAGTCGATTTGTGAAAAAGATTAATACAAATGTTTAGAAAACATAGATATAACCCATGCTTTGCAATAATTTGTTTTATTCTTATAAAGATAAAAACCGGTTCTTGAATGACATGAATAGAGAAAATAAAAAAGAGCCTACCTAACTAAATAACAAACATTACCGCTCCAAAAAAAGTCATTATACGATCTATTGTACGAACTACGATATTGTAAACCTATCTAAGAACTTTCAAGTATCAACGCTCCTAGTAACCCATCATTTACTCGTCTACGCCCTCCTCCCCCAGTATATAAATACATGCATATTATGATTGAATGATAGTAAGTCGATGGCTTATATGGTTTGGTCTTATGATCTTGCCAAAACACACATACACACCATATATCATATACATAAATGCATATGCAACACGAGTATGTTGATTATTTCATCATTTTTTTGCAAAAGGTGCAGGATTATCATTCCCTTGTTCATGGCTCTATGTCTCAACCAAAATTTCTATACATGAGGCTAATTATTCAAAGCGTTGTTATTTTGGTATTTGTTGAATGTTGTACAGCATACTAAAATTAATATTCGGTAACAAGAAAACATAATCAATAAATAACATATGAGATTATAAATAATATGATATTGTATCTTAATATTTTTAATGATACTTAGACTTCATCAAAATGAATACCTTCAACAACCAAGGTAATTAAAGTACATCGATGTTGGTCAATCCGCAAGGGAGGGCATCGATCCAAACCGTGAAGTCATCAACTTCTCTTCCATACCTAGCTACAGATGTAGCCAATTGGTTGTTATCACGACTAACATAATAAACATAAACATCATAATCACTTGAACATAGTGTTTTGCGTCCTACAGGGATGTTGGCAATAGGTGATGTCTCCCACTCCACAGACTGCAGTTTGTCAACAATATCTGAGTTATCAGACTCCAATATGATTAATCGGAAGCCCATGTTAAAAGCAAATAGCAAACTTTCATACGCTGCTAGTTCGTGAGCTTTCATAGTAGATAAACCATCATCCACGTCTAATCTATCAGCAAAAGATCCGAGCACATCCCCCGCGTCATCCCTAATAACACCACCGACGAATGTCCCTGTAGAATGGAAACGAGATAGGTGAAAGTTTATTTTCACCCATCCTCTTGGAGGAGCAACCCAACCCTCCTCTTGAACATCTTGCAGATCGATCATTCGGGCATCCAATTGTTGATTCCGAAACTCGTTCAACTCATGCAACACTTTGTTAACAAGCTTTAATGGATCATAACCTTCTTTTCTTTGGCAACATGTATCTTCATCTTGGTTTCTTTGGCAATGCTTATTCCTTTTGAACCATAGACGCCATGCCACCATGGCCCACAATGCCAACGTATCATCATCCCACATGTTGCATAGAACCGACACCGACTCGCTCAAAGAGCCAAAGATGATATCCTCCACCCGAAGGCTTAATGGGCAAGCAAACCAAACTCTTCTTGCATATTCACACTCTAAAAGAGTGTGAGTAACATCAGTATCCTTACCATCAAAACCAAAACAAGATTCATCTTCAGGCATCACTGTTCCTCGAATATATCTGTATTCAGGAAGCAAATCATCACAAATTCTCCAAAGTAAATGTTTCGCTTTGGAAGGGACATCAAGAGACCATACCCTGTTCCATAACGACATTCTTCCCCTCTCACAAATCTGATCAATCTCCTTTGATATGAAATCACATACTACCATATAAGCTGACAATTCAAAAATATGACCGTTGCTACTAATAAATTTTTAAAACGGATCCATATTTGTTTATTTACTTATATAATCATTAATTGCTTCAACTTCTATGTTACGAAATAAATTTAAAAAATTTCCTATTACTCTGTAATTGAAATATATTTCATTTAAAAATTATGTAATACATATAAGAAATAAAAAAATAAAATATGAATTTTCTTTTAAATCTAATTTGGCACCTTCTACTTAAATTGTCTTCAACCATTGAATTCTAATTAAATTTATTAATTAGTTTTTAATTTATGTTTTATTTCATATATTTTAGAAAAAAAATGATATAAAAAACTATTCAACTTTGTCAGAAATTTCAAATCTCAAAGGAAACATCAAGTCCGGCTAAACTATTGTTGAATACAATAATTTTTTTTTGAAAGGCACAACAAATTTAATTATATTTCAAACTTTGTGAGCAATTAATGGGAAAAAAAGTCTAAAGTTCAAGGGTATTTTTGTAAACATATAAACTTAAGAGTAAATTACGATTTTCTTTCATGTGGTTTATTAATCATTTCCATTTTCGTCCTTGTGGTTTAGAAATTGAAATTTCTGTTCTTATGCTTTACAATTTATTGCTATTTTCGTCCATTGACTAAATTCCTACCTTTAATTACAAAGTATCAAAACATTAATAATTGTAAATCATAAGAACCTAAACAACAATAAATCCTAAATCATAAGAATAAGAATAAAAACAAGTGTAAATTTCACTTTTGGTCCTTAAGGTTTAGCAATTTCTTTAAAAATGAGACTTGAACTTTAATAAGTCAAGTTTTTGTCCTCAAGGTTTGAATTTTGCTTTGGAAATGGGACCTGGTTACCAATGTCGTTAACAGTGTTCGTTAGAGGCAGGGGTAAAATCGTCCAACCATGTTTTCCATCTCTTTTTGCAATTCATTTTTGTTTTTTTTGTAAAAACCATCAAACGGTAGGACCTACCACGTAAATAAATCTAACATATATATACACATACACATATAGGGGGTCTTCTTTGGGGAACCCTAATTTTTGTGGAAACCGTGATGTCTATTTTGAGCCATTAATTTATATTAAATTAGGAAGTTATTAATTTTGGTAGTTTTAAATTACAAAATCAAATAAAGGTATTATGGGAATTATAAATGTCCTCTCGCCTCCCCCTTCTCTCTCCTTCATCTCTAACTCGGTCAAACTTTTCCACCCCAATTTTGTGAACATGTGTGGACAAAACATACTCATCCTTAGCACGTTCAATTACCTCACTAATTTTTGTGAACACGTTGTGCAGAAAACACATTCCTCCAACACGTTTGACTACCGCCCAAATTTTTATGAACACATAATGCACACCACATATTGTACACAATGTATACAGTTTGCAAATATGGTTATATGGTGAGATGACAATGTGCACAATATGCACACCATTTGGATTCACGAGAAGACTAGTCGTTCACGAGATCTGGACATTGTGGTAACGAGAAGCCCAACCATTCACAAAATCTAGACTTTTTGGTGGTGTGGTCTCCTTGCGACAACCAATTGCCACCAGTAACAAATCGATAGTTGGGCAATGAAAACCATAACAACAGCCGCAAGGGGGTGACAGCCTGGAGAATCGACTTCGTCTCGCTAAAGACCGTAATACATCGAATCTTTGGTCGACTTATATGATTTGTTCACACCTGTCATGAACATAAAAAGAGAAGGGGGACAACAACAAAAGAGAAGAGGGACGACAGCCCCGCCGTGATAGCAATTGAAGGCCACGAAATAAAAAATACATCGGCTACGAGTCATGAGGTCTAAGGTTTTGAACCTTTTAAGATATGATTTATGACATTGACAGAAGTAGGTGCCTGTCGACGTTCGTACTGGATGAAGATGCCGACAATTTTTTGTGATGGTCGGTTGCTGCAGACGACCCCTGTAAGAGAAAGGGACCAAAGATTTTGGTACTGACAGAAGTCGATTGCTGTCGGAGATCGCTATGGATGAAGACACCAACGATTTTTGGTGGTGTCCAGTTGCTTTCGGTGATCGTTGCAGGAGAAAGGGACCGGAGATTTTTGGTATTGCTACTGGCAACCACTATTTTTGGTGATGGATGGTTGCTGCAGAAATAGGGTTTGGAGAAAAATGTATATGGTTTGAATTAATGGAAGAATATTCATTCTTGAAATAACGGCACTATAATTAAATTACAAAATCACCCTTCAAAAAATAATTAAATATTAAAAGAAAATAATTAAATATGTGGCTTAGAATGGATCTCACAAATCTCACAAAAAAAGAGTTCTCAAAAGATTAAACCCCTATATATACATACATATATAGACATAAGGACAATATACAAAGACGCATGGATGAAACGAAACAAGCTTTGAAGATCTGGGTGTCGTTGGTGATTTAATGTTGATGATGTATTGTAGTTTCACAAGGGAAGGTAAGGTTGTGGGTCTCCCCCTCCACGGGTGTTGGAACAAGTACGAAGATGAGGAACTGGAGAAGGAATAACGCTATTGCTACTGAATAACAATTTACAGGCATCATCACTTGCATTTGGTACATAATAATGTTATTTGTTTTCTAGTGTTGTTGCGTTCTTGAAGGTTTGGTGTTTCTTTTTTCCAATTTACTGTTTTCTTTTGTTTAATGTCTTATATGGACCTCCATTTGGAATATCAATTAAATATGTGGGAATATTATAAATTGATTTGCAGTATCACACGAAACACATTGCAGGACCAAATCACAGGGAATTACAGGTTCTTAATCGTCGATGGTGGTAATCCTCCATGGTAACAAATATTTGCCATGGCCAACAAACTAGCCCATTTCCCTCCTCTTCTCAAAATCGAACTGAAACAAATCGATCGAACCATCATTGTCCCCAAAACATGTGACCCTTCAAATCTGTAAATCGATCAAAACCGTTCGATTAAAATCAAAGGTGTTCCATCTCCATGAAAAAATATGCAAATAGTTGCCTCAATTCGATCGAAACCTACACCTTTGAGATCAGAGGTAGTCATGTGGTTTCAAATCAATCGAAATATTGTGTAATCAGTAAAGCACGAACGACTAAGGGTGGCTTATGTGCTTTAAATCGAAAATTGATCTTTTTACAGGTTTGAAGTGTGTTTGGTCGGTGATGGGGACTTTATCCGGTGGATATCACATCCCTGAAATCACCGGAGGTGTACAGATTGGTCCCCGAGTGTAAACATACCAATTTTGAATATGTAGGTTCAGTTGGGTGGTGCCGAAAAAAGAGTGGGGGAGGGACCGAGGGGGTGATCCATGTGTAAGAAAAAACGATAGCGATGGTATAGTCCATGTGTATAATACGGTATATATGAGTAATTACATAGTAGTATGTCCTTATAATTTGGTGGTTTTTATGAAAATAAAAAAAAATAAAAAAAGTGTAAAAAGGGGGACAAGATATGGTTAGACAAATTTACCCTTGCCTCAAAGAAATCATTAAACCGTGGGGACCAAAAGTGAAGTTTACTCTAAAAATAACAATGAATTATAAATCATGGAATGAAAACCACAATTTCTCAACATAAGAACGAAAATCATAATTTTTAACAAACTACAGGAACAAAAACGTAATCTACTCTAAACTAAATTTAAAATTCAATTTAGAAATTTAAAATTAAAGTAGTACATAAATAAATTGTATAGTGCAAGTCATCAACTAGCAACCAATCATCTCCTTTACACCACTCATTGCACTGTCATCCCTCCTCATTAGGGAAACTACTTAAAATAACCGTTTTATACCGTGCTTTTAACGAAATAACCAAGTTGCAAGCAAGTTTATATAAATAACTAGCCCCCCCCCCTCCCCCAGCGCGACTTGCCCCCGGATTATTGATAAATTAAAGGAGTGTTTTGATGTAACAAGAGGGTTGGTCGCCCTCCGGGGGCGACCGGGCTGGTTATTTCCATAAATTTGCTTGCAACTTGGTTATTTCGTTAAAATGCACGGTATAAGACGATTATTTTGGGTAATTTCCCCTATTGTTATCCCCTATTCCCTTATTCATGAAATTTATTGTTACAGTAAAATACATTTTTCATCTTTGTGATTTATTGAAAATTGCTATCTACGTTTCTATATTTCTGAAATTCAGATTTCTATCTATATAGTTTATAATTCATATTTTTTTCACTATTATGATTTACAATTTATTATTGTTTTATTTCTTGTAGTTTATGATTTTTTGTTATTTTCATCTCTTACACTTATATTAGGAGTTAGTATCAAGGATGAAAATAAAAACTAATTGCATACCACAAGAATGAAAATTACAATTTCAAAAGTATGGGGATGAAAGTCACATTTTTTTAACAAAATGTAATTTACTTTTATTGTCATGAGTAATTTACATTTTTTTGTCCTTGTGGTTTGTTAAACATTGCTATTTTCATCCCTATACTTTTGAAATTACAACTTTCATTGTTATAGTTTATAATTTATTGTTGTTTTCATTCTTATGGTTTAAAATTATTTATGTTTTCATCCCTATCGTTTATAATGCTTTGTTGTTTTAGTCTTTCATATTTAAAAAGGATAGGTGTTAGGCTTAAAGACAACAATAGTGATGAATTACAAGCTAAAAAACAAAAACCGTATATTTTAAAATCATAAAGAAAAAAAAATCATATTTTTTAACAACTATAAAGATGAAAAATATGATTTAATATATCGTTATTTGATAAACAGACAAGTGTAGTTATATATGGAAAAAATGAAATAATAATAATAATAATAATAATAATAATTCTCTCTTGAACTTAATATTCATTTTTTTATCACAACTATTTTTTTTTATTAAATAACATGTCTACAAATTAACTAATATATTTTCATGCGATATTAACAAGCATCTCCAAATAACACATTAAATTTAATACCAATTATGCTTTTTTCCTTTTATTTCATGTAATAAAAGAATATATTATTATCACAAACACTAAAATAGTATAATGAATATTAATAGTAAAACATTAAATTTTGTGTAAATTTATTTTCACATTATTTTTGGTGTTGATTAAGGTTTCAAGGTTATCAATTGCTCTTTCAAGTTTGAGATTTACATATATTTATTTTATATAGAAATGTATTCGTTTAATCCAGTAAGATACATCTCGATTTAATATTTTTTTTTCCTTTTTAGTATTATAATACGGTTTATGGAGTTTTGAGTCTTTTTGACAAAATGATAATGTTTTTATTTTTGAATTAAATCTAAATATGAAGATATCATAAATTTAAAAAAAAAATTATATCTATTATTAAATTAGTTATGTAAAAGTTCTTGTTTTTTTATTATATAATTCCTTTAAACTTTTTTTACTATAATTTAATTTCCACTTAATAATGTAGTGATTTGATTTTGATGTAAAAATATAATTTTTGATAAAGATAATAATTAAATATTTTATTAAAATTCAATAATTATTCTAATTATATTTTAAACCTTTATATTTAAAATGAAATATTTATCTCGTATTATGTGTTTATCTACAGCTAGTTACATGAGTTCAAACATGGAGTTTTATTAAGTTGTACTTATTCATAATTACTTGTAATTTTGAATTTTAAGTTATATTCATCGTTAAACGATACTTTATGCATAAAAAAATAGTTTTTAAATCTTAAGAGTTTTTGTCAAAATATTTATAATAATATAGATAACAAAGTAGAAAGATTCTCGAAGAATGAGGGGCAAGGGGGTCCCGACAAACCCCAATTTATTGCTTCCTCTCCACCAATAATGCCTACTCCTTCAACTCGTTCTAAAAAAATGGGATTCCGTGTAATAAGCTTTTGATATTCAGCAATTCATGTTAAAAAATAATCGTAAAAATCCAAACATTTATCTATCCAGCCATGAGGTAAATCAGCAGTGACTCCTATTTATTTTTGACTTATTTGGCGTCTTAAAAAGAGGCAACTTCGTTTCGAGCATATTTATGTTTTTAAGTTTAATAACAAAAATTTGTTTGGTTTATCATAACTTATGATAAACCAAACAAATATTAGAACATCTCTAACAAAATTTCTTCAAAATTGAGAAATGAAAATTTTGGACAATTTTTTGCTCTAACAGATTATTTGTAAATTTCTTCAAAATGGGGATGTAGGGGATGTGGTGTAAAAATTCTTCAAATTTGGAAAACTCTTCAAAAATGATTCTCACGAGAGGGAAACATTTTTTAAATTATATTCTCACCAATAAATTTTTTGAAATTAAATACTTAGAAAAAAGAAATAATATTTTACTAAATGTATGAAATATTTTAATAATATAATTAATGTTGTAATCTTCAAAATGAAGAATTTTTTGGAGTTGAAGGGTGTTTTTTTGTTGAGACTTTGAGTTTTTTATTTCATTTTCCAAAATGGAGATTTTGGAGGGTTTTACGCCAACAAAATTTTCAATTTTTTCTTCAAAATGGAGTAAAGTATAAAAAAGAATGTATAATTATCTAAATTTGAAGAACTCTTTAAAAATGATTGCTTAGGAAAAATAGATGTTTATATTTTATTTTTATTTTCTACCGATGAGAATCTTTGAAATTAAATTTTAAAAGAGATAAATAATATTTAATGAATTGTATTTAATATTTTGATAATATCATTGATATTATAATATTAAAAATAGAAAAGTTGTTGGAGATAAATTTAAACTTTTTTCCCGGAAGATTTTGATTTTTAATTATTTATTTTAAAAAATCGGTTAATTTACCAAATATAATATAAAAACATTAAAATAACGTTTCAATAACTTTTATAATCTTTTTTCCAATTATGACCTTAATACTTTAGGTAAATCATAAAAATTATCAACTGCATTTTATTCATTTTTTTTTGCACAAGGTAAAACAAAAATATGTGTAATAATATCTTAAATCATAGCATTTGATGAAAAAAAAAAATTATGAAAAAATATTTTTTATATTTTGTACGAGTTTGTATAATTTGTAACTTTTGACTAGTTTGTATTTGAAGATGTGTCTATATATATAGGGGGATTTCAAATACAAACCAATAAATGCGTACAAACCGTACAAACTCTATAATTTCATTGTTTTATTGAATAAAATTATTTCATGAAAGTGTTTAATATGATGATTTTTTTTGACACAACAAAGATAACCTTTATTACCATATAATTCTTTTTTTATGAAATTATTTCATATATTTTTGTTTCTATATGAAAATGAAATTGTTTCATTTATTTATCATTTTGATGATTCTTGTTTCATATATTCTTGATTAATCAACACTCGTATATTCTTGATAATTTTTTTTTCATATAGTATTGACTAACCAACCCACATAATTAAGAAAAAGTGAAAACAAAATGATTGGTTGAATATAGTTTGTACAGTTTGTACCAATTAATTGATTTGTAATTGATATTTCTCTTATATGTGTGTGTGTGCACGTGCACGTGCCTCAGTGCGTGTGTGTGTGCGCACGCTTATATATGAGGTCCAAATGAGAAACAACCAATATAGATGATTAGTTATTAGTTTATTAAAATTTGATTTTTATTAGTAAAAAGTATTACCTTGTTTCTTTTTTAATAAAAAATATCTATATTTTGAACCAAAAAAATAGAACTAAACAAAGTATACCAAATAAACAAGGATTTTATTCTATTTAATTTAACACGTATATTGTCATACTTTTTTTAAATCGATATTTAAATACGTTCATTGTTGTATTCACACATAACAAACAAACATATTTTGTATTATTCACGTATGATTTAAACATTATTACATGTGCAAACAAATATATCCACACGTGAATACAACAAAAATGTCCATTTTTTATGTTCGCATGAAAAAGCACACTGACCTTCACATGTGAGTGTAGTGATATCGTTAGTATGTCGGTCACGTATTTACAAGTGAATACAACGATGAATAGTTCTATAAACAAGCTTATTCATATTATTCCTGTTTGATTTTGATTTATATCGTTTATGTATGCAAAAAATTAAACATATGCACATGAGAATACATAAGTCAAAAACAAGCATATATAAATTAATCACGTGTAAATTATATTCACATAATGAATGCATTAGTGAACATTTGATATTTTCATAAAAAATGAATTAATGAATAACAATAACAATAATGAAATAATGCATTCTCTACAATTAGTGTGTACCCAAGTAATGCATTAGGAGACATCTTAAACCAATAGTTTGAACCCTTTTAACTCTTTAAACTGAAACAACAAACTGATACAATAACTTCGAATTCAACTTAAAATTATGGTGGAAGTTATTGGTAACCATAACTTTAAGGTTAAATGGTGCTGCCAAATTTAATTTTTTCTATCCATGTGGTTACATTCATGGATTCACAAATTGTAAAAACCCTTTCAAGTTCTATTTTGAATATTTGATCATTACTCTTTATATAGTACTAATATACATTGATTCTTCTTCTTCTTTTACTATGAATACAACCTTTTTAATACCATTATTTTATTAAATAATAAATAGAAAACAATCATGTATAGATATATAGGGGGGAGAGAGAGAGATAAATAGATAAGTGGTTTCAATTACAAAAACAAGCATTAGTACAAACCATACAAATCAATCTCAACCGTAGGGGTGTCCAGAAAACCGTTAGACTGCTCAAACCAAGTTAAACCGGATCTTTTTTGGCGGTTTGAGCGGTCTGGCGATGTTGTCCGGTCCGATTTGAAAATAGCCAAACTGCTTGGTCTGATCTGGTATGTGGTTTGAACATTTTTTTGAATGACCTGAACATAACCGACTGCCAAAAATACACATGTATTAATTATATTTTGTTCTCATGTTGTTTGCTAATAATTTATGGACCAATTAAAAAAAGTCGTCCAAGAGATTATATTTTTAGTTTTCGTTTATCAATTGACCACATATCAATATTGACAAAATTCTAAATTCCACAAATGTCAAATGCAAAATTGCAAATCATTCTTCGACTTACTCAATGTTTGTCAAAAATTCTAATCATTGTTGGTGGACTTGTTTCTTTTCCTCCAATGTGATTAATGCTTTTTTTAGAGATATACGGCTCTTTTATATATTATTTTTAATAATGCTATATTGGTAGAAATTTCATTTTACATGTAGATATTATGTTTTTTAGTTTAAAGTCCATAAGAGGTCCATACCACCTAAATCGGTCAGACCAGACCGCTTTTTGTGGTCCGGTTTAACCGGTTTGGTCACTTGTTATCAAACCGATTGGCTTGGAAATTTTTCTAACCCGTCATTGCGATTTGGTTCCGGACCGTGAACACCCCTATTCAACCGTTCATCCATTATAATGAATATCTGATTGAATGAATATATCTCAATTGTTTCTTGATATAAAACATTGATCATAATAAACGAACTCTAATAATTTCTATAGTTATTTCAATTAATTGATTTGTATGGTTTGTATTAATGGTTGAGCCTATAAAAGATCTCTCCTCTTTCTCTCTCTCTCTCTCTCTCTATATATATATATATATATATATATATATATATATTTGCTGTGATATGTCACGTCTTAAAAACATTACGTCTAAGACATGAGACTTGATACCGCCGTTGTGTCACGCCTTTCATAACCTTGATTTAATTTAAAAGAAAACAAGGTAAGTTTATGGAGTTTGTTGATCAAGTATTAGTCACTTGTATGAAAAGTTTAAGCATTTGTACGTAAACAATTGTTACCAAATTTAAGATATTTATATTAATAAATAATAATTGATTCTTAATAATTTGTTTTAACTTTTCTCTGCTAAATGATTTATAAGATGGTTAAGACCATTCTATTAATTAACACTCATAATGCTATATTTTCATCCATCTATGTAAAGTAGTAATAATTGTTGTGTATTTACTATGATGATTTGTATGATCACATGTATATAATCAAATAAAATATTGTTATCATGTACACAACAAAGGTTGGACCTACATAAGCGGCCGCTTCTTTGTCCATGGTTTGAAAAAAAATATATTTTTAAAGGGTTTCATCATACTGTTTTGTTGGGTGCTATCATATATAGTTTTTGAAGTTGAAGGTGAAACTGAAACTGTATCGTAAGTCTTTAACGACATAGTTGGTAAATGTTGCTCGTTTTGTACGAAAACCCTGGGTTCGAGTCCCACATTTTGTCAAATTTTCTAGTTTTCAGCTTAAAGTTTGGTGTCTTTTATATGTTTTAGAAAACAAATAATAGTCTGGACTTGAATACGAATCCTTGCTTCAAGGACAAAGAATCAACTAACCAATCTATACTAATATTGTAACCTATTTCAACAAGTTTGTTTTTAAAGTCAAATTGTGTTACCATCCAGAAAAATTTATGGGTCTAACTCTGTACACAATCACATGTAACAATATACACAAACACACAATAATTGGTTTGTGAACTTGATATCAATCTAGTGATCATAAATGGTTCTATATATAATCACATATGATAACGTATATGATAAAACACAATGATGTGTCATCATGTAATTGTGCATATGATTAAAGGGTTGGGGTCCGGTGAGAATGAAAATTATGGTGACAAGGATAAGAACACATCTCGGATCAATCTTAAGTGAATACCAACACGTGTGAGCTAAACCTAACCAATTTCCGTATCAAAAGCAATTCACGGGGTGAGGGTGGGGTTAAAAATGATCAAGAGTCCATATCATTTCCTATGTTTCTCATCTTAACTCTTCTTATCATACGATCCTTTACCATCTATGATAATGTATACAATTGTAGGCGTAGGATCGTGTGAGAAGTAGAATTAAGATGAAAAGCGTAAGAAGTAATCTCAACCCTTGATCACTTTTAATCTCATGACCATCTATGAATTGCGTTTTATGAGAGAATTGATCTGGTGCATCTCATTTAGAGATGGCCAAAAATCGGGCTCGGATCGGGCCTCAATTGGTCTCAGGCCTCAACAATAATTTTTTGGACCGGGCTTTTTGTAACCGGTCCCGGTCCCAACGATTTCAAGCCGGCCCGTTTAGTGTGTTATCGTAATCGGTCCCGGACCCAAACCTAAACCGGGCCTTCAATAAAAAATATTATTTTTAAATATTTTATAAAAACATTAATTTTAGAGTAAATTACATTTGTGGTCCCTGTGGTTTCCATTCACTTTCAAGGTTGGTCCCTATTTCAAACTAATTACAGTATTAGTCATTGTGGTTTCTATTCTATTTCAATTTTGGTCCCTCTGACAACTTTAGTTAAAAAAGGTGAAGGGTATTATGGTCATTTTGCATTTTTCTTATCTTTTTTCATTTTTTTGTTTTACAAGAATATATAGTAAGTTACAATTTCAGCCCCTGTGGTTTGTCTTTTTCATCTTTTTATACCTTTATTCATTTTTCATTTATACTTTTACTATATTTATTAATTAAATAATAATTTTAACTAACAATTCATTAAAAATATGTATTTCGTTTATTAAATTACTCAATTAAAAAGTTTTGTCGATACCTATAAAATATGTTAAATAATGAATATTTTTAAATTTTTACATAATTTATTCGATATATATATCTGCAAACCCGTCCACAGTAATACAAAACATTTTCTATTCTAAGTTGGATAATTGGATTTAAAGAAAATAATCGTTTTTTCTTATTTATGTAAGAATTTTTTTGAAATTTGTCTGTTTATTAATTCAAAAAAATATGTTGTTTTTAGATATTTTATTTAATTAAAATCTATAGCTATTATTATTATTTTCAAAATATAAACTTAAATTTATTGTAATGAAAAATAAATTACCAACAAACAACAACACAATTAATTGTTACACAAAAATTTAAAGTGTATACAATATTATATTATTTTTAAAGGTTGCTTTTCAAATAAAGGTATCGACAAAACTTTTCTAATGGTGTAGTTTAAAAATGAAATACATAGTTTTAATGTATTATGAGTTAAAATTATCATTAATTAGTTAGTATAATAAAATTATAAATGAAAACTAAATAAAGGTATGAAAAAGAAAGAAGAAAATGAAAAAAAAACAAACCACAGGGGCTAAAATTGTAACTTACTATATATTATTTTAAAACAAAAAATGAAAAAAGATAAAGAAAATGTAAAATGACCCTAATACCCTTAACCTTTTTAACTAAAGTTGTCAAAGGGACCAAAATTGAACCAGAATATAAACCCCAATGACTAATATTGTAATTAGTTTGAAATAGGGACCAAACTTGAAAATGAAAGGAAACTACAGGGACCAAAAATGTAATTTACTCTTAATTTTATTTATTAATTTAATATATCATATATGTAATTGTAATGTAATTATGTATAATCTAATTGAGATTTGAGAGTTTGAGACACTAGATACGTTTTAATATAAATATTAAAATTACAATTATTAACGTAATTGAGAGTTTGAAACACTAAAATATACTTTAAAATACGTTTTTATCATAAATATTAAAAAATACGTTTTATTATAAATTTATAATTGGTTTATAATCAAATACACCTAGAAAGTTAGAAATACATTTCAAAATACATATAAAACTGTACATAAAAATACATTTTTTTGTAAAAATCGGGCTAGGCCATAACCGGTCCCGGGCCCAGCCGCCGAATCCCTCCAAATATGTAACCGGTCCCAGATTTCGGGCCTATAACCGGTTCCTACCGGCCATGGGCTAGGCCTCAATCGGATTCGGTCCCGGGCCGAGCCAGCCCC
This sequence comes from Silybum marianum, assembly GCA_036898165.1. Classification (NCBI taxonomy): domain Eukaryota; kingdom Viridiplantae; phylum Streptophyta; class Magnoliopsida; order Asterales; family Asteraceae; genus Silybum; species Silybum marianum. The sequence continues at coordinate 51,810,877 of CM072529.1, read as the reverse complement.
AAATGACCATATCTAATTTCATTAATATTGATATTCAATCAAAATTGATCTACGAATGGAGATAATTTCTTACCCTTCTCAACATAACTTTCATTTTCACTGGAACCCAACCCTACAATCATATAAATATATACATATATCTATATATATATTTGGTATAATTTGTTTAGTTTCAATATTTTAATTATACTCCTATTAATTTAAAAATTAACTAATTTGATTTAATCACAAATAATCAAATTCCATGGTAAGGAAAAATCTGGACTGGAGAGAGACTGTGTAGTCTAGAGAGAGAGAGAGAGAGAGAGTCACTATTCTCTCTCTACAGTCTAACTTGACAACTATTGTATTGTGATCGACTGCAAAAACCATCTTTCTCTCTCTCTCTAAAACATTTGCTCTTTGTTTCTTTCTATCACTCCAATCCAACTTTGGTGAAAATCATTGGTTAACTTTTATGGTTTTTGTCAACTTCTTTCTCTTCGTTGTCTTTCACCTTTTGGTTTTTCAATCCAAAAAAACGAACCCTAGTTTCGTTTCTTTATTGGTCTAGATGACTGCCGTCCCTGCCAAACCTAAAACGGATCAAGCTTCAAGGAATTTTAACTCTGTTTGCCAGAATTGAAGGTTATTTGCTTTGATTTATATGTGTTATACATACATATTGTGTAATTATAATTTGCAACTTGTATTGAGATTTTTTCTTCTTTTCTATGAGTTTCTGATCTGATGTATTGATATTAATTTCCGTTGATTACGGTTACTGCGTCAGTATTGCTAAATGGATTCGTAATTCTCCATATTTTTGTTGAATTCTCGATTGAAGTTATGAAAGTCGTATATGAATTGATATGATCAATCTGGTTAAGATAGATGGCTGTATCGATGGAACTTGGTTGAATCTTCTGTTATTATTGGTGCAGTGTTATATCCCTGCATCCATGAGTAGATTTCAAGGCTTAAGGTGACAATTTTTGTGAAATTTTCACTGAGCTAGCAAAAATTGAAGGTAAATATACTTGATTTCTTTCTGAAATTACACTTCTGATGTACGCATATATATATATATATATATATATATATATATATATATATGTTTGTAACTGTAGTAGAATTTAAGTGTTGATTTCAGATCTTATTTTAGATTCTATTGAAGTAATGCTTTCCTTTTTCATTAGGTTTCTTATATCGCATTCTTTTAGGGTTTAATTTTAGATTTCTGAAGACCAGCTCTTTCTCTGAGAAAGCCAGCTCTAACCATAAAAAGCTTTTTCTTTATGCAACTGGGCCAGGAGTTCCTTTACCAATTTGTACCACTCAAATCTGTTTTTGATTTGTTTTTCAAATATTATTCAATAAGTTCTTCTTTCATGCCATTAAGTCCAAAAATAATAATTAGTGTACAAGTATTAGGTATCCTCAGATTAAGTAATTGTCACCAACTTTCATTTTGGTCACTTTTATGGTATATTTGATGTTTATGTTTTTCTTTACTCTAAGCTTCCCTTTTGCAATAAGTGTTGCAAGTTATAAGGTGATTAAAATCGAGTCTTGAGACAATGAAATTGGGTTCAGTGGCTATAAAGGTTAATATACCTTCTTTTGAAGTTATAAAGGTTAATATACCTTCTTTTGAAATTATAACATATAGTTTTACAACCACAAGGCTTGTGGCGTACTGGTTAAGGCTTGTGGGGGATGAGGCTAGATAACCCATCTACCCCAGGTTCGAATCCAGGCGCAAACAACTTGTGGCCACTGGGGAATTATCTCAGGGCTGAATGCTTTAGCAGTATTAAAATTATCAGAGATTAGTCTAGGCAAATGCCTAGGATACCCTTTCCAAAAAACACATATAGTTTTACACTTTTACTATTATTATAAGCACCCTGATGTTGTAAGCTTTTTGTGGGTATTGATAATTGCAGATACCAGTGAATCTAATGGCTGAAAACGGAGATGGAAGTCGTGACTTTGGCAGCCAATCAGATGATAGCTTTCAATATGAAAGACAACACATAGAACAGATTTATGATGCATTCATATGCCCTCTTTCAAAACAAATTATGAGAGACCCTGTTACCCTGGAAAATGGTCAAACTTTTGAGCGAGAAGCTATTGAAAAATGGTTCAACGATTGCAAGGATAATGGAAGAAAGCTGGTTTGCCCTTTGACATTAAGAGAATTAAAAACAATGGACATGAATCCAAGTATTGCTTTAAGGAACACAATTGAAGAATGGAATGCTAGGAATGAAGCCGTTCAGCTTGACATGGCTTGCAAGTCTTTAACTCCCGGTAGTGTTGAAAGTGATATTTTGCAGGCTTTGAAGATAATTCAGCAACTTTGCACAAAAAACATTTCGAATAAGCACATCATACGTAATGCTGAGCTCATACCTATGATTGTTGACATGTTGAAGAACACAAGTCGTAAAGTCAGGTGTAGAGCTCTGGAGACTCTTCGATTTGTGGTAGAGGATGACAATGATAATAAGGTTGTTGAACGATTGATATATATATATATATATATATATGTAGAGAGAGAGAGAGAGGAAAGTTCAAATGAGAACTCAAATTTGGTTGTGAACGTGAGGACAAATGAGAACGCGACACGTGTCTGAATGACTGAATAATCAAAGAAATATTCAGAATATAGTATATATTCAGTCTGAATATTTCCCTGATTATTCGGTCTGAATATGACACGTGCCGCACTCTCATTTGGCCTCACCTTCACAACCAAATTTGAGTTCTCATTTGAACCCTCCCCTATACACACACACACACACACACACATATATATATATATCACCATTCTTGACTGTCCAGGTTCTAATCAAACATTTTACTTATGTATAATTGCTGTTTTTTTACTGCCTTGCAGGAAATAATGGCTGAAGGGGATAAAGTGCGCACAATTGTCAAGTTCTTATCTCATGAACAGTCCGTAGAAAGGGAAGAAGCTGTCTCATTGCTCTTTGAGCTATCCAAATCTGAGGCTTTGTGTGAAAAAATTGGCTCTGTTAATGGGGCAATTCTTATTTTAGTTGGAATGACAAGCAGCAAATCAGAAAATCTTTTGATCGTTGAGAAGGCCGACAAAACTCTGGAGAATTTGGAAAAGAACGAGAATAACGTGAGACAAATGGCTGAAAATGGCAGATTGCAGCCTCTTTTGACACTTCTCCTAGAAGGTAACTACCATAAAAGTTTTATACTTTCAGTAGTTGTTATTATACTGGTCCATATCATATTGTCTGTATGAATTAAGTTGTCTTTTTGGATGTTCATAAATGGATAACTTTTAGGTTCACCCGAAATCAAACTATCTATGGCATCATACCTTGGCGATCTGGCACTTAGCAATGACTTAAAAGTCTTTGTAGCAAGAACGGTCGGTTCATCGTTAATCAACCTCATGAAAAATACCGACATTCAGCCACGTGAAGCTGCCTTAAAAGCCCTAAATCAAGTTTCATCTTGTGAAGCAAGTGCAAAGGTCTTAGTTGAAGAAGGTATACTTTCTCCACTAGTCAAAGATCTCTTTGCGGGCCCTAACCAGCTTCCTATGCGACTAAAAGAAGTATCGGCTACAATCCTAGCCAACATAGTTAGTTGCGACTGTGACTTCGATTCAATCCCAGTGGGACCCAACCATCAAACCCTCGTGTCCGAAGACATAATTCACAATCTACTCCATTTAATCAGCAACACCGGACCTTCCATCGAATGCAAGCTTTTACAAGTTCTTGTTGGGCTTACTAATTCAGCCACAACCGTAATCGGAGTCGCGTCTGCTATCAAAAGCTCCGGTGCCACCATCAGTTTGGTTCAGTTCATCGAAGCTCCACAGAAAGATTTACGTATGGCTTCGATAAAACTTCTTCAGAATCTTTCTCTACATATGGGTCAAGAATTAGCTGGTTCGTTATGTGGTTCAGCTGGTCAGCTTAGCAGCTTATTCAAAGTAATAGCGGAAAATATTGCGAGCACCGAAGAACAAGCAGCCGCTATCGGGATTCTAGCGGATCTTCCCGAAAGAGATGCAGGACTCACTCGACAGATGCTAGAAGAAGGTGATTTCGAAATCGTGTATTCGAGAATCAAAATGATTCGGCAAGGAGAGACTAGAAGAAGCCGTTTCGTCACACCGTATTTAGAAGGACTCGTGCACGTCCTTTCCAGGATCACATTCGTCTTAACCGATGAACCCAAAGCCGTTTCGTTTTGCCGTGATCACGACCTTGCTGACTTATTCACTCAGCTCCTTCAGACAAACGGGCTTGACAACGTCCAAATGGCTTCAGCTCTCGCTTTAGAGAATCTCTCACAAGAATCAAAAAACTTAACGAGATTACCCGAGCTTCCAACGCCCGGATTTTGTGCGTCTATCTTTCCTTGTTTAAGCAAGAAACCCGTAATAACGGGTTTGTGTCGGATTCACCGCGGAGCTTGTACACAAAGAGATACTTTCTGTTTACTAGAAGGACAAGCCGTGGCTAGATTAATAGCGCTTTTAGACCATACAAACGAGAAGGTGGTAGAAGCTTCTTTAGCGGCATTATCGAGTTTGTTGGATGATGGAGTGAATATAGAAGAAGGGATTAGTATTTTATGTGAAGCAGAAGGAATCAAACCTATTCTTGAAGTTTTACTTGAAAAACAAACGGAGAATTTAAGAAGACGAGCGGTTTGGATGGTGGAACGACTGTTACGAACCGATGACATAGCCTATGAAGTCTCGGGGGATCCTAATGTTAGTACGGCACTCGTTGACGCCTTCCAACACGGTGATTATCGAACACGACAAATAGCAGAACGTGCACTGAAACATATAGACAGGTTACCCAACTTCTCCGGTGTCTTTCCTAACATGGGATAAGGCCCAACAGTTTTCCGTCTTTTCATCATTTGGGTTTTGTGGCTATCATTCACATGTGAAGATCTCATTCTGATTCTGGTATTTGTTTCATGGTTATCATTCACATGTGAAGATCTCAGTCTGATTCTGGTATTGGTTTCATGGTTATCATTCACATGTGAAGATCTCATTCTGATTCTGGTATTGGTTTCATGGTTATCATCATTCACATGTGAAGATCTCATTCTGATTCTGGTATTGGTTTCATGGTTATCATCATTCACATATGAAGATCTTCCTGGATGCATCTAAGGAGCAATAGGTACATAGAGGTATTGGTGTTTTTTTGTTGTAGTATAAAAGGTACTATTATACTTGTATGTGGTGTTGATTTCTTCTTATTGTTATTTGTTTTATCTTGATTCCTGACATCACAAGTACAAATTCTTGAAATTGATACTTTTTTAGTGTAATATTTATAGGGTCTAAGTTCAAAGGAACCATAAAAAATGAAAATTTGAAAAACATTCTAATAACCAACCATTCATCTGAATAATCTGTATGGTATGTATATACAAGTAATTTGTCGGAGCTCACATGCATAGAAACAATTTTAAATTATTTATATGCACATGTGTATATCATCCATATGAATGGATATCAAGGTGTTCCTTAAATTTTCATATTCTTTTTGGAGGTTTTCCCGAGCACCTCCCTCAATATTTATATACGACAAATACTCATATATATATATATATAGATGTTAGTTCATTTACAAACTGGATGAATCCTATAAACTCGTACAAACCATATAGAAAAATAATTTTTTCATTCAAGATGTTATTACATATATGTTTGTTTCACCTTGTGAAAAAAATTACATGTGAAAAAAATACATGTGAAACTTTTACATTATGAAACAAACATATATCTAATAACATCTTAAATCATAGCATTTGATGAAAAAAATCATAAAAAAATTATTTTTATACATGATTTTGACATTTTGTACGAGTTTGTAGGATTCGTACAGTTTGTAAATGAACCAACCCCTATATATATATATATATATACACACACACACACCTATATATATATATACACACACACACGGAGGATGAGCTTTACCAGTTATCTGGTACCGTTAGGCCAAATGAACTTTTGGCGGAAAAACAAATCAAATCAACAACAAACAAATGATTAGTAACGTAAATCCAAAACTCATAATCAAGAAAGAAAAAAAAAACAGAACGATTTATCTGTATGAATTACAACCTGAACCACCCGTTCATTTCGTCACTCAGATCGGATGGTGGTCACAAGTGCACAACGGCCACCGATTTGGTTAAACACGAAGAAGCATCCAATTGATGGGCTAGTTGGTTTCTAGATACATGAATCCAATTCTTGGTTGAACCATCAGACACATCTAACATGGTCAAGAAATCCAAAACCTGCCCGAAAATCTTAAACATTTCCACCCCCAAAATCAAGTTTTTCTGACCAACAAACGTCGCATTCCAGTCCATAGGTGCATCCGGATGTCTCGATATTTCTTCCCATTTCAAACACCTCAAATCAAGCTCCCATACCTTTCTAACCGCCTTATTCCTCCTTCCGATCTCCCCATCTCCTTCACACCATGAAACCGACACCATAAACAACCGTTTATCACACGATATAAGCTTCGGATAATACTCGTGAACCCGACCCGGTAACATGCCCGTATGAATCCCGACCCAATACCCTCTTTCTATATCGTATGCCGCAAGGTTATCCGTTTCTGAATACACGTAAAACATCCCGCCACAAACAACACCCGAACAAACCACCCCGAAATCACCCGGGACCCGCTGGAATTCCATCCATTTGTTCGATAAAGAATCGTAAATCTCACACGAGTCCAACGGTTCGTCCCAGGACCCGACCCCACCGACCGCAATGATCAAAAACCGTCTAACGTCTTTCGTGCTCGAAAGTCTGAACGGTTTAGCCGAAACCTCGGTTTCGTGTACTTGACGTCTAACCGAAAGTCTATGGGGATCCTCGTAAACATCCGATACACCACCGATTCGTGTCCTTAGCAACCGTCGATCTTGTCGGCTTTTCACGATTACGAAATCGGAGGTCACTTCGTATACACCGAGTATTGGTTTAGATCTCGCGTGTTTCATGGATGCAACTTTACGCCAGGTCTTCGTTAACGGGCTGAACACTAAAACTCCTTTGTGGGTTTTGACCGAACTTCGGTCCATTTTACCCAAGTTGGTCAAGCTAGAACAACCTCCGATGATGTAAACATCATCGTGGATGCTGATAACGGAGAACAAAAACCGACCTTTAAGAACTTCAGACTCGACTTTATGCCATTTGTTTCTAGAAACATCCAACGCGTGAATCTCCTTCGAGCAGTAACCATCTTTAACAGCACCGAAAAGAAACAGCCACGGGTTCTGATACAAACCTTCGCGTCTTATTTGCATAAACCGAGTTGTAGTCGTTAAGATCCTCCATTTCTTGCACACGAGACGGGCTTTCATAAGACTCGTGAACGGAAGCCTCACTAAACACATCTCGACTATATCATCCGGAAGAAACACAGGTCGTTCTTCGATTTCCGGAACCTTCCGGTTACTTCTCTTCCAAAATCTCTCTTTCACTCCATACGAGAAGCAATCAACGTTAGTATCGTCGGTCCCACAAGCGGGTTTATACCCTTTTACGTCTTCACTCGAACTCGAAGAACGTCTTCGGCAACCAGTATCTCCAAACTCTTCGCCTGTAGTGGCTCCGACCTTACAACCTCCGGCCCGACTGTATAGAGTCGGACACCTTAATGAAATCCCGTCATCATCATTGTTTTTCCGCTTTAATTTTTGGCTTAGGCTTCTAACTAGACGCTTCGATACACTCAGAACCTCGAGTTCTTGATGAAGGGATGTCTCACCCGTTAAGCTTTCGGATATCATCTTGCTTTCTAAAGTTTAAAACACATCAGATATTACAATTACATACAATTATACCAACATATATAATCAAATAATAAATGTGGGTGCTTTCGGTACAAGGGAAAGGATCGGTAAATTACTAAACTACCCATGTGGCATGATATATACAGATTCGATGACTTATGATATGTTTTTATCTTTATACATATCTACAACTGTACATATTCTACAAAGTAAAGTAGATATAAATGTTATAACAAAGAATTTATCAAAAAGTATGTGATCTATTATGTTAGTAATTTGATTAAAATTGGGAGAAAATGAAATAATTGATACGGTTGTGAAGAGTATAAGACTAGAGTTAAGAGTCTCATTCTTTTATAAACCCAATAATTTGTACAAACTTAAGAACCAACTTTCATGTGTTGTTTACATGTTTATGAAAGAATTCATGGGGTGTTTGGGATAAAAGCTTCTTGCTGTATCATTCTAATGGGCATTTTGAGGTTTAAAAACATGATAGTTTCTGGTTTTAAGATCTGAATTCTAATTCTTATTACCTTTCTAGGTTTTGTTGTTCTATGATTTGCTTTGCAAAACGCACATTTCCAGTTTTTAAGTTTGAAATTCAAATCACTTTCCTAAATCTTGATATATTGGGATTTCCTATAGCCAAAGAAATTCATAATGGATTCTAACTCTGATAATCGAATCTTACATCCCTGAACATGATCCAGATTTCTAGTCTTCAAATCCCAATTGCTTCTTCAAGTTTATGTTTAATCACTTGGATTCAGATATTTCCATATTCGATCATCAAATGTTTGAACCCTAGTTCAATGCAGTAAGAACACACACAAACAAATTTGAAGACGAAACCCTAAACAGCACGGTGTAGAATGAATTCAACCAAAAGTAAAGAAGAATCGCATAAAATTCACAAATCAATGCGCTAAAAAGCCACATAATGCGTGAAAAAATCGAAATGAATTCATTCACGTGAAACACACAATACTATGAGAACTGATGAAAGCCATCGAAAAATTAACAAAACTGACCTCATCAAAGTATTTTCCGGCCACCGTTTTACCAACAGAAAGAATCTGTTCTTTTTGTTTTCCGATTCAAAGGTGTTGATCTGCGCATAAAGATGGATCGAACAAGAAGTAGTAGAAATTTTAGTTGGAAACTGAAACTTGAATGAATGATAATTGTTTGTTAGGGTTTGAAGATTTTATTTGGTAAAGCTTAAAAGGCAAAAAGCAAAAAAGAAAGAAAATGAAAATTCTGTTGTGGGTATGAGAGAGAGAGAGAGAGAGAGAGAGTGATGCATCTGGTTTTGGTCTCTTTTTTAAAACTCAATCATCATACCAAGGGGTGGATCATTTATTTCTTCACCTTTGCTTTTTCATTTTTATTCAATTTTTTTCAAAATTATAATATATATATATAGAGAGAGAGAGGGTTCAGGAGAAAACGTTAAAATAAAAAACTGAAGAACACCTTGAGAGTCCGCCATCTGGACGATATGCACTAACATGCATTTGTGTATATGCACAAATGCATATATATGCATTGATGCATAAAAAAAGAGTTTCAATCGTTTGTGTGCATTTGTACATATGCACTAATGTATATATATGCATTGATGCATAGAAAAAAAATATTGTCCAAATGGCGGGCTCTCAGAGTGTTCTTCAGTTTCCTCTTTTTTAGTGTTTTCTCTTGAACTTCCCTCTCTCTCTCTATATATATATATATGTATGTATATATATAGACAAATGATCGTTTGAGAATAGGAGTTAAGAAGAAAATTGTAAGAAATCATTTGATCATTTTTAATCTCACATTCATCCATGAATTGTGCTTCTTACATAAATTGATCTGGTGCATCTCATAAGTGTTAATTTTCAATTATGATTGATGAAAGAATGAAGATTTCTTCTTACACTTGTATCGTAATTTTCATTCTCACTGGAAACTATCTGATGTTTATGTAGGATAAATACATCAAATAAACTCATATATTCTTCTCATCTTTGATGAGATTTGAATACATAACCCTTCTAAGAGGCCAAAAGTTTACTTTGTGTTCTCAAATATGGGAAGAAAAAAAAATAGATGGAAAATAAAAAGGTGAAGAAAAAGGAAAATAATTTTTTCATTTTTGTTCTCGAAATGACAAGGCAAATGAAGGTATGATATAGAAAGAAAATAAATTTTCATTTGTTTTTGTTAAGGTTATTCCAGGTTATGTCTGGACTAATCCCGATAAATTATGACTGCAATACATCAGTCCTGATAAACTCAGTGCCACAATTGTTGTGTACGCCTGGATTCAAACCCTGGACAGATATGATATTATACCACATTCCTCAAGGGCTCAACCAGTACGCCACAACTCTTTTGGTTAATTTTTCATTTGTTGAACATGGGAGAAAAGAAAAGGGAATATGTCAATTTTTACAAATCTACCCTTCAAAATATATCTTTTACAATAAAAGGTTTGGTGGTATCTATAATTTTTAGAATCTTTTTAAAGGATTTTATTTCCTTTTCTTTCATTCCATTCCATTTTCTCCCACATTTGGAAGAAAAGTTATGAGACGAACTTATCATTATAATTCTTCCGTTTACTTTTCTTTCTCTCCAAAAAAGATTTCGAGAACATGAATTTTTCTTTTCTTTCCTTTCCTTAGTAAAAAAGTTTCGAGAACTCAGTGTGAGGTACACTTTGGACAAATTCTCTTTGGTTTTATTCAATTAAATTATGATTGCAAGAAAATATACTAATAGTTATAGTTGAGATTGTATGATTGTTCCAACTATACAAAATAGGTAATTTGAAACATGCAAATCAAGCAAAAAAACAAGAGGCAATGCCAACAATGTCAGCCATTAATGCATGATAATTGTGAGTTTGATTGATGCTATATTATCATTTCTTTTTTCATGTATTTTTTTTCTTTCTGAGTGTATGAGTTTGTTTTATATATATATATATATATATATATATATATATATATATATATATAGGGGCGGGTTCAAATGAGAACTCAAATTTGGTTGTGAACGTAAGGACAAAATAGAGTGTGACACGTGTCACATTCAAAGAAATATTATAGTATATATTTAGTCTGAATATACAAAGAAATATTCAGTCTGAATATTCCTTTGTATATTCAGACTGAATATATACTAGACTGAATATTTCTTTGTATATTCAGTCTGAATATTGTTTATTTTGACACGTGTCACGTTCTCATTTGTTCTCACGTTCACAACCAAATTTGAGTTCGTATTTGAACTTTCCCCTCTCTCTCTCTCTCTCTATATATATATATATATATATAGAGAGAGAGAGAGAGAGAGGAAAGTTCAAATGTGAACTCATTTTTGGTTGTGAACGTGAGGACGAATCTCAGCCACTTATCCGGTCAATAAAGGCGGCTTTGACCTGGTTCCCCTCCTTTAATAATCTCCACCCTCCCATGAATCGCGTCAATCCTCCGTGATTGCGTCCACCATAACCGAAGATGTGTGGCTGAGATTCGTCCTCACATTCACAGCCAAAATTGAGTTCACATTTGAACCTAACCCTATATATATATATATATATATATATATATTTGAAACTATAAGTTTTAAAGTGGATTTTAGATGTTTATACTTAAAGAAAAGATAAATTGTTAAATAGACTTGAGACTACATCGTTATCATGGTTTCATTATGCATCAATTGTAGCATAAGTCAAATGAAAAGCCAATTTTTGAAGAAAACCATAATGGTTGATATAGAATATGTGAATACGATAGAGAAGTACTATAACTTAGAGATAATGACAAATCACAAATGCTTGGAGTTCCCTAAGTCAAAAACTTTGAGTACTAAATAGCAATTAAAATATATGTAATATGGTTCGGTAGACAAAGACAAAATCTGATAAACACGTGTTTTGACAACTTGTTTGGTTGGTGTAAAAAGCTCCTGAGCTATAGGTAGTCAAGATAATTTTTAGGAGAGCTTTTAGTTTTAGTAGTATCTTTTTATCTTTTAATTTACGATCAAGTATTTGTATTTCATTATTCTACCTTACATTTGTAGTTATTACATAGTATTCATTACTTCGGTCTTTATGCATTTTTGTTGTTGTGTTTTAAATGCCTATAATGTTTTACATTTATGTCTTACATTTTCTTAACTTTCTGTAATCGTGAAGATAAATTATGTATATTGTGATTGTCAGAAAGAATCATGGGTTTTCATTACCACACTTATTTTGCTGATTTGAATTTCATGTTGATAAAAATAACATCGTGTTGACGAGTTGATCAATAGTCTATGTTTATATGTTGTAAAACTCAGGACTGAGTCAACTAAATAAAACCAACTTGAAAAAGGTTCATTGTAGTATCAAAGGAATTTACAGTCGTTTGTATATCTTAAAGAGATAAAAGTTGTGTAATGCCCGATGGCATATCTATATAATAATATGTGAACAAACATCTCAATAAGAGTCTCCTAAATTCTTGCAAAATGTTTTTATATAAAATATAATAATCGAGTGATGCTACCTAATGATGCAACTTATGTTGCAACGTAAGATACCTATTGTATTGTTTTTAGTTAAACTTGAAAGAATTTTATAACCATGTTTTTTGTGTCTTTTCTGCTTTAAACTAAATAAAAAATCTAAAGATTAATATTCGACTCCATCATCTGATTACAATAAGGAAAAACCAAAACAAAAAATGTTTAAGTTTCTTTGAAATAAAGTTATTTATTGTGTGATCGACTTTTAATAATCATATATGAATTATTTGAGCAAAAAGTTGATTAACGATAACGTTTACCAGTCCCACTGAGAACCACATATAAGGAGGCATTTCGGAGCCGATTGACAGTTGAGGCTAGCAGAGAGATTCTAGCATGTCTCCTATATGATTCGAACTTAAACATGTTTTATAGTTAAGAAAAGTCATCTCGTTTCTTTATCAAATGAGCCCGACAATCTGAAGACAATCATATATGAATTATATTATATGCAACTCAAAACATGATAAACAAATAATTTCATAGAAGATGGACCCCTTCACTATTAAATATAGTCACAATTATCCTGATTTATCATAAATTTTAACAAATGGACCACAAGATAGGTTAGACACCTCAAGATATGTGCATTGGGCATTAAATGTTGGAAGGTTTTATCTTTTAGACCATTAAATTTTTATATAATATAAAGAAATTTTCATTAAAGTCTTTATCAAAGTTGAACCTTAAATATTTCAAACAAAGTAAGCTAATCTTAAATCAAATGACAAACCTATTTGATATCAAACATCCAAATATTTGGTGCTTTAAATTTAAAATGAGGTGATGGCCTCTATTTGGTTATGACTATCATATTCATGATTTATTAGTGTAGTCTTAAACGTTCATTTTGTTGATAACTTTTTTAAGGAGTTGTTTATTAAATTATGTATAGATAAAATTGTTTGTCTGGATAAATTGGTGGTATTGGTTTTTTTTTATCTAAATCAGTAGTCTACATGCCATAAATAACCAATTTACCCCTCAGTATGAATTATACGTTGTTTGATAAATTGATGTTTATTTTTTGAGTCAAATGATTTTTCTAAAACACAAAATTGTCTCCAGGATGTTGATAACATTCTATAATAAAGAAATAATGAATCGATATACAATCATCAATATAGAAGCAAACATCAAATTAGAAACAAAAATATAGAAGCTCGATATCATCAATATGCAAACATCAATGTAACAAAAATAAAAAACAGAAACTGCAATAAAAGAAAAAATTCGAAAAAATCAGTCTACAAAAAATGTAGTCGGAGCTTGTTGAAATAATCAGTTGTTTGATTGTTTGATCATCATATTGTGTAGTTTAAGCGAAATTTTTACATCTAAAATTCCGATTTCTAAACGGATATGTTACATGCGGATTGGAACAACGATGATGCATTTAGAGTGGAGACGAGATCGTGCCGAATAAACCACTTTTTGTATAAAGCTCCAGCTATCAAAAGATCAGTTGGCGATGCTCGAAGAAAGCTTCAAAAATCAATGTGTAGGAAGAGAAGGTCGAGTATAAGGAGTTGCAGGAGATGAAATTGCAAAATCGAAATCGGCTAGGGTCGAAATCGATGGTGATGATGGAGATGAAGTTTGGAGATGGAGACAAAGACGGCGTGTTTGTAATCTGGAAGGAGGTGTGCCTCAAGTATAACTGTGTAAGGGATAAGGGTGTCTTCTTTTTTTTTGCTGAATGGGGACAACACAACATATCCATATGTGAGATTAAGTCACCTTTTGTGAAAATAACCCGCAAGTAAACAACCAAAAAAGTCGTGTGAATAAGCCAATTACACCATTAAACTCATTAAGGCACAAATAAACACCCGTAAAATATATAATACTTATATACAATAAATGATACTTATATAGATTTTTTCAAGATAACCTTTGACCTGATACGTTTAAATAAAAACCTTTTGATTTGTTGATATCTTGTGACCATTGAAAATAGACCATTGAATAGATCGTTTAATTTAATTAATTATGTAACAAATTTTATCTCCATTTAAATAGATCGTTTTTTCATTTTAAAAGAATTATGTAACAACGTAATTTAATTTAATTGATTAATTTTTAAGATTAGAAAACAAAATTAACAAGGATCACTTTAACCCATCACTAAAAGTTTAAAGATAAAAATATTTTGTCCTTAGTCCATTTTCATAACATTAAAAAATAAGATGTTTAAACTAGGTCTTTGTGTTTGAAGGTCAAAATCTTTATTCATGTAACTTATTACTTATATTCATTTTTTTTAATTATTTTACATATAGATTAATATTTAATACATTTTCATTAATATATTTATTTATTTTATGTTTTTAACTTATTTTATGCTCGATGCGTGTTATTATCTAGAACCCAATTAATGAAATATTTAGTATAATATTTATTAATTAAAATAATGTCATTTATTTATTGGTTATAAAAATTAATTACATACTACACTTCTTATATGTTAATAAAATAGTATAATAATTAATAAATATGTTATTTTTATTGTTATTATAACATTAAAGTTTTTTTAATTTTTTTTAATATGCGAGTGAAGTTGATTTTCTTAAAATATTATATATCATTTTTTAGTGCTTTAACTTTAAGTGCTTTTTTCAATAATTGAATTGAAGATGCTAATAATCATATATCTTTTTTGAAACACATTAAACTAAATCATGTAATATATATATATATATATATATAATTTATATATTACTTGAAAAACATATTATAAACATTTTATTTATTTTTATGAAAATCAACGTGGGTTAGGTTGAGACACTCATATGACATGATTTGATGAGTGCGTAGTGATGGTGCCCAATTGGTAATCGATTAAACAATAAATGAAAATACATTGAACTAATTATTTTACAATTAAAATATTTTCTAATAAACTAATATCAAAATAGCTATTAAATCATAATCAATATCAGAGCATCTCTAACAGCTTTTTTAAAATAGAGAAAAACAACTATTTATATTCTATAAAAGCATCTCCAACAGTTATTGTAAAATAAAAAAATGGAGAATTTTAGCAATTTAAGTGCTCCAACAGCTATGGTATATCAATTGCTAAAATAGAAAAATGGGGAAAAAGAGAAGAAAAATCTCTAAATTTAGAGAATCTCTAAAAATATATAGAAGAGAGAGAAACAATATTTTAATTATATTCAACCAATCAAAATAATTGAAGTTAAATGTGTAGGAGAGAGAAATAATATTTTATCAAATGATGGAATATTTTATTAATATTGTTAATGATAAAGTTGCTAAAATATAGTAGCTGTTGAAGTTGGATGCAAATTATTATAGAGATTTTGACTTTTAATATGTTATTTTAGAACAAATTTACAATAGCTGTTGGAGATGCTCTAATGCTCCAACAGCTTTCCTTCCCGATCTCTAAAATAGAGATTTTTGGATAAATCTACAAATATAGAGAATTCTCTAAAACTTCAAATAGAGGAGAGAGAAATGCATTTTTTATTCAATCCACCAATGAAAGTTAAATTAATGTCATTTTATATATGTAATATTTTTTAAAATGTATTAGGATCATAAAATTATAGAATATTTAAATAATATAATCGATGATGAAATCTCTAAAATAGAGAATCTATTGGAGTTGATTGTAATGTATTTTAGAGATTTTTACTTTTAGTTCTTTATTATAAAGAAATTATAGAGAAGCTGTTGGAGATGCTCTCATTAATATCTTGTAATCTATGTTAGTTTAGTAGACTGAAAACTAAAATGAGCTTTCAGAAGTTAAATATGTATCCATGAAATGCTAAGGACTCCTAAACTTTATGTCATTAAAAAATAGAGAAAATAAATACTTTAAAGTTTTTATCTATTTTTTTTCAACAGATCTATCAAAAGTTTCTCCAAAATTAGAAAGTACGACCAAGGTAGCGTTTAAAAATCTATAGATTTGAAGAACCCTTCAAATTTAATATCGGCAGATATCCTAACAAATAATCATCACAAAACTCAACAATTCTAATAAATTTACAAATTAGTTTTCATCTATTGTTTCACATATAAACCAATATGTACGAAAAATACAATATTTATACATAGTTACTTCATATGTTAAAACGTTCACAACCATTTTGTGTTTAAAAAAACAATCATCAACGTTTTACATGTAAAACAATATTATATAAACACTGCATTTTTCCCACGTTCTATTTTGTATATACATAGAAACTAATTTGTAAGTTGTAAGAACAATATATAGGCATAGGATCGTGTGAGAAGTAGAGTTAATGTGAGAAGCGTAAGAAGAGATCTGAGTCATTGATCACTTTTAATCTCATACCCGTCCATGAATTGCGCCTTAGAAAGGAGTTGATCCGATGCACCTCATCTCAGTGCATCTCATCCTAATGGCATCCAATGGTGAAGATCCTTTCTTACGCTTACTCTCACAACAATTCAACCGACAATATATATATATATATATATATATATATATATATATATATATATAGGGGTGGTATTCGTTGCAAACTAATCGATTTTTGCAAACTGTGCAAACTCGTAGTGAACACAATGATAAAGCACTAATTGGATATTCATGAATGTTGAAAGTGTTCACGAATGGTGAAAGTGTATTCACGAATGGCGAAATTATATTCATAAAATGGAGAAACTTGCCGGAAAACTCGCAAGAGAAGACGAAGTTGTCGGAAAGTGTGTTCATGGCAGGAAATTAGTAAATATTAATCAAAAATGGTTAAATTATAAAATGATGATGATATCCTCAATGAATTAATAAACTATTAAAAAAATTAATAAAATATTAAAACAATATTATCCAAATGACTTATTTCTATTGAATAATGGTGATTTTGCAAGTTTGCAAATATTGAATAGTTTGCAACGGATACCACCCTCTATATATATATATATATATAGAGAGAGAGAGAGGGGGGGGGGGGGAAGTTCAAATGAGAACTCAAATTTGGTTGTGAACACAAATGAGAGCGCGACACGTGTCTAAATGTAGAGTATTACTGAATAATCAAAGAAATATTCAGACTGAATAAAATTGAATATAGTGTTTATTCGGCCTGAATAATGAATAAACACTATATTCAATTTTATTTAGTCTGAATATGATACGTGTCGTGATCTCATTTGTTCTCGCGTTCAAAACCAAATTTGAGTTCTCATTTGAACCCTCCCCTATATATATATATAGAGGGATGATCAAATACAAACTCATATTTATGTACAAACTATACAAACCGGTTCAAATCAATATAAAAATGATTTTTTTCATAATTTTTTTTTATCAAATACTATTGTTTAAGATATTATTGCACATATGTTTGTTTCACCTTATGAAAAAATTACATGTGAAAGTTTTACATTTAGAAACAAAAACATGTGAAACTTTTTCATAAAAAAATATATGAAAAACTTTCAACTTATAAAAACAAATACATATGAAACTTTTAGATTATGAAACAAACATATGTGTAATAATATATTAAATCATAACATTTGATGGAAAAAAAATCATGAAAAAAACTTAGTTTTATATATTGATTTGAATCAGTTTGTATAGTTTATACGTAAATATGAGTTTGTATTTGAACTTCCCTCTCTATATATATATATATATATGTATATATATATAGAGAGAGAGAGAGAGAGAGAGAAATGAATGTAAATTTAGATCAAACCATGGAATATTTACAATGAGGTTAACATTTAACAGTCACACTCCTCTCCTTCCTACAACAAGAATCTACAACAAATTTAACACCAGAAATCAACCATTTTCTTACTTTCCCAAATTTCCAATTCATACTTCTCGATCCCGATCAGCAATCGAGTTGCTATCCAATACCCCTTTCAGAAAATTCAGTCCTTCAGCCGAAATACTCCTCCTCACTCGGCTCTGCGGTATCTCGATCCGTGGCGGTGGATCAGCCGAAAAACATATAACAATAACCGTTAAATTATCACACGTGTTCCTTTTCAGCGCTTCACGAACCAGCTCCCTCGAGCATCTTTCTGGATCGTTATGAACCATCAGTTCTTTTCTCGTTATTGTCACTGCACACTGGCTGCTCATTACGTCCCATAAACCATCACATCCGATGATCACAAACTCATCATCTTCGGTTAAGACCGTTTCTTGCAACTCTGGCTCTGCGCTTAACGGGCAAGCGGATCCTTTGGGACCTTTCATGTGCCAATCTCCAAGGGCTCGAGCCACTGATAATTGACCATTTAGGTACCCATCGTAAATGGCTCCACCTAGTTGTTCTATTCGTAGTCTCTCGGATGCACAATTCGGTTTGTGGTCTTTTGATAGTTCGATTGCTCTACCTCTTTTTCCTAAAACGGCTCGACAATCACCAGCATTTGCAACCACCATCGTTCTGTGGGAAAGAATATAAACTAATCATCAATTCAACACAAAATCTCTCTCTCTCTCTCTCTCTCTATATATATATATATATATACACACGGGTGGGTGCAAACGAGAACTCAAATTTGGTTGTGAACGTGAGGTCAAATGAGAGTGTGCCACGTGTCATATTCAGACTGAATAATCAAAGAAATATTCAGACTTAATATAGTATATATTCTGTCTGAATCAGTCAAAGAAATATTCAGACTGAATATGGTATTTATTCAGTCTGAATCTACATTCAGACACACGTGTCGCACTCTCATTTGTCCTCAAGTTCACAACCAAATTTCATTTGGACCCACCCCTATATATATATATATATTCTTACACATAGGGTCAACAAGTTAGAAAAAGTTTGACTCCTCAACCCCAAAAGTCAAAAACTTCCATTCGTAACCTGTATGGATTAAGTTGTCCGTGTGGATTAATCTATCTCTATAGACTGGAAAGGTTTTTATTTGGGAGGGGTTTTTCACAAATGGAAGCAATGTTTTTTTAATTGGCAGGGACAAGTTTGGAAAAAACTTGGCTTTCTGCATAAAGCTCCTCCCTAGAAGCTTACTGAATAAGCCACTTTCTGTATCATTTAGCCACTACCAAACAATCATGTATAGATGACTTAGTAAGTTTTTTTTTTGGAAGGGATCACAGGCTATGCCCGGACTAATCCTAACTTACACCTGAAATCGAACCCTGGGCAGATGGGATATTCCACCACATCCCCTGAGGCTTCAACCACTACGCCACAACCCTTGTGGTTTTGACCGGATAAGTCGTGGGTCTCATTAAGCTGCTAACAAACAGACCCTAAGGGGCTGTTTGGCAGTTGCTGAATGGTTTGGTACAGAATGATCAAGACACTTTTACGATATAGTGCAAAATGAAATATAATTTTTTGGTAAGTATTCAAAATGAAATCAAGGCTCTGAATGGTTAAGAGAGGTCCATGATACAAAATGATTCAGAGGGTTTTGGAACCATTAAGAGGCAGACTTATTTTTGCCAAACAGGTTTTACCTCTTAGTGATTCAGAGGCTGCCTCTTAATGGACTGTTAAGAGGTAAACAAACAGACCTTAAGTGGCGTTTGTTTTTTAAGAGGTGCTGAAGTTTGAAGTCTGGTTTCAGTTCTGAAATGGTTATGGAACGTCTAAACGAATCAGACATAAGTGGTGATTAAGAACTTAAAATGAAAAAACAAACAAGGTTCTGAGTCTAATGTCGCACCAAACGTAACACAACGAGTTTTTATTTTGTCATGACCCGCATATTAAACGCACCCTTAAGGAGAAAAGTCTTTGTACATTACAGCAACGGGACTGTCTCCATAGCTCGAAACTGTGACGAAAAGATCACAAAGGTGTAATCTTTACAGGTTGCTCAAAATCACGATTCCTAAATCTTGATTTGGGGATGATTCTAAAGCCTACAAACACAAGCGGGTTTTCACATACCTTCCAAATATTAGAGCAGTTAACGCAGTGGTTCCTGATGAGATGTCAAGAGAACTGTTATCGGCAAATGCGTGATCGGCTCTCACAAATGCATTATGAATTGCCTTCTCCAAGCAAACAGGGAACTGTGAGTCTTCAACAATGAACTTTAATATGTTCTTTCTAACATAAGATGCAGCATCTGTGCCACCGTGTCCATCAAAAACCTGTTGGCATAAATTATAAATCTTTAGTTCGAAAAAAAACCAACAGAAGGAATGTTCCTATTTGTGTAAACATGTATGTGAAACTAACCAAAGGGTCATTGGCCCGAAGGTATCCAAAAGTGGAGTGTGCGTGTATCTGTGTGTGTGTGTGTGTGCGTATATATTATAGAGGTTTTAAAACATATAAACCATTACCAATGCTTATATTAGGAAAAAATCGAGATACTTAAAGATATTTATTATGATCGAGATATTTATGGAAGATGATAAGGTTCATTCATTACGATCATGGCTTTAGATTTGGAAACAACTGAGATATTTATGGAACCAAAATTCATTACACTAGATAGACGGTTAAGATTTGTTTGCAAGAATTACATGATTTGTATTTGGATTTGTTAGGAACCTCATTTTCAGCGCGACATGTGGCATATTCAACAAGAATATGTACTTGTCATTATTCATCATGAATGTTGTATGAATGTGTGATTCATGATATTCATGATGAATATGAAGAGGTACACGTGGTGGGTTGTGGACGGTTCCTAGGTTCTCAACCAAACTCTCCTATATATATATATATATATATATTTATATATACCAAAAACATGTGTCTGAAACTACACTATGGAAATTTCAGATCAGCAACTAAATCAGCATGATGATGAAAAGGGAAGCAGTGAAAGAATTTGACATACCCCATAAAAAGCTCCGGGGGAAGGGAAACCTTCTGTTCCATCTAAATGTTCAAGAAGGTTGTCTATACATATATGTTCGTCTTCCATATATTGCTTTGGTCCTTTCTCTGCACAGCTTCCCGATCGGATTATAGGCAAAAACTCAGATTTCCCATCTGAACCCGACTTGGCAGCAACAAACCCGACCCCAAAGTCCTATCAAATTCAGCCATAAAAGTTGATCATTTCTAATGTGTATTATGCAAGCGAAACCAAAAAAACATAAGCAAAAGTTGATCCTATCTAACAGTAATTCCCATATGGGATGTTAGTAAACAATAAGGAAATCACTTTAAATCATCAAATTAGCTCTAAAACAAGAAATTTGGACAAGATTTTCTAAAATGAGTCCTATACAACAAATACCATAAATGGATAATTAATGAACTTCAAAAAATATAACATGATATTCATTATGAATATGTTCTATTATACCGTATTCACAGGTTGTAGCAGCGTTGCTGTGCTCATACTATGCCGAACAACCGATAGATGCCTTGGAGGTTTTCGAATAGCCATCTGTTTCAAGTGATCTGAATTCTGTGATATCTCATCTTCTCCAACAGACACATTAAAACCACCTTCTAACATTGAAAAAGCTGGCGAAAATTCAGTACCCGCAGCCATGTTCTTTCTTGGTGCATAAAACCCCCTAATTTGAACCAATTATCTTCCAACCAAAACAGGAAAAACCCTAGAAAAAAAAACTTCAATATTTTGATATTGGAATCCCAACAAAAACTGTGATGATCCCCAAATAGTCTCAAAATTAGATTCGCTAATAAGCTAATTCAAAGCAGAATCTCCTTCGAACCCTGATCGTATGAATTCTAAGATCCTAACTCCTCAATCGAACACGAATACTTCCGATATAAACCTCAATCGCTACAACTACGGTCAAAATATTCCACCAAATTTGGACAATTGACCTCTAAAAGTTGAAAATAGAATATAAAGTTGCGTAGATTGATTAATAATCGACAACAAAATCTTCTAAAAACTCAAGTATTGTAATCTAACAACGGATCATACTCATATGATGAATTTCAGAGATCCAGATCCTCTTTTCTGATAAATATAACAATAAATTAACAGGCTATAAAATATGGTAAAGAAAGAAGAAAGCAAATTGCTCACGGTTGAAGGCGAAGATTGTAATGCTTTTGTATGACCTTTTATCACACAGTTGTCAGCGATATTTAACCCTAAGAAAACTTCTTGAAATAGAAATGACAGAGAACGATATATACATACATAATATATATATATATAGATAGAGAGAGAGATAGAGATGATATTTTAGAGAGAGAAAGTGTAAATTAAAGGAGTACTTGTTTGTATGTTAAAGATATTGTATTCAGGCCCCTATATTTTTATATAAAATAAACTAAGACCCCCTTGGAAAAGATTATCACATTTTAAACATATTAGATATCTCACATCCACCTGAATTCCAGTTTAATATCAAATTTTATATAATTTACGATATTCTTTTCTTTTTTTGAAGTATATAGTTTACGATACTCTTTTTAACTTGTAGCGTCTGTTCAAGATTCCAAATACACATTAAAAAATGACCTTAGTGAGTCCGAATTTGCATCGGTTAGATAACGATTATGAACTATAAGTTTGATTTTGATCCTGATTAACTATCATAGGTCAAGCAATTTATATAGAATTTTCAGACAAGATAAAATTACAGTTTCATCAACGTTATATATTGGATTAATTTTTAGGATATATCTATATAACGGGATATAGTCATGTTCTTAAATATATAGTATTTAAGAATTATCTACAATATTTTATTCATAGAAAAGTTAACAAAAGAGAAACAAGGGTACTTGACAAAACTATTAAGTATTGTTTTGACCGTAATTAAATAGATTCACTAAATGAGTTTTTTTCTGATTAAACAACTATTTTTTTCGACATAACCTTAATAATGAATTTAGATAGGAGCTTACGAGTATTCTAACAAATAAAGAATACAGCAAACATATTCACATTGCATACATATATCACACACGAGGCTCCAAATAAAAATGACGTAGATAAGTATGTGTAATCTTATAATTAAATGAAGAAATGGATGATTCGATATATTGAAGTTACGTAATAAATAATCTCATAGATTATTTTTTGCTTTTTGTAGTGATGCACTTAGGAATTTTAAGATGATGAATATTTTGAAAATAATGGTGATCAATTAAATATCAAAACAAAACATATTGAACAAATATTTAATCAAGCAAAAGAAGATTAAAATATATGTCTTTCGATTAAAATTAATTGTTTATATCAATAAGATTTTTTAACCTTAACTTTATATGGTCCATATTTTCTTATTTCAGTTTTAAAAAACAGATACCATTTTTTATGTAATATTAATAATTTATTATCATGATTATCATTTTATTTTAACGTTAAAAATGAATTAATTAAAAAGGTAAATATTGAAAAGTTTTAAGTAAAAAAGTGTAATTAGAAATATAACAATTATAGTACTTTGGTTTTCAAATATTATTTTTAAATTTGTATATAGTTGACGATAGGAGTGTAAATGAGATTGAAACAAAGTAAATGACAAACTATTGGGTCTAACTGAACAATAAGCCATACTATGGGGGTTTATTTTGTAAATAGTATAAAGAAATGGGTCTAGATGCAATTAAACTAACAGTGTGGTTGGCAACCGGCAACTCCAGGTCATCGGATTGGTCGATGTCAGGAGGGAACACGTGTCAAATAATAATTGGTAGTTGACCTGATCCATGATTGCCTTTTTGTGTATCCAACTGCAAAAGCATCCCAACCGTCGGATTTTGGGAAGGAAATGATCAGATAACGGCGGGTGGATGTCCGTCTCTTTTAGGGGTAGGTTCATTAACGATCGCCGTTAAAATGACGGTAAGGGCGGTGCGTTTCCTTGTATTTCTCAAATGACACGCGGCGGATGATAACTGGCCGCTTGAGAGTTATTGCGGCTAAGATTTCCTTTTTTGAATAAAGTATGATATTTCTATTTTGGTTGTTTTAAGGGGATAAGAAGAAAATATAAGAATATTAGTATATAATTTTGTAAAAAGTTTTAATAATCATCAAAGCATATAAATGTTAAACGAGATGGCCCAACTTTTAAATCCATGTTATTTATATTAAATATGATTAAGAAAATTTTAAAATTATTAAAATGTTGATGATTATTAAGGAACTGTTTATCAAATACTTATCAAAGTAATAAGTGTCTTACCAAGTCATATTATCTAATAATTATGACAAGGATAAAAAATCTTATCTGATAAAAGTGAGTTAAGGACCGAGAGTTGTACCTGGTAAGTGAGGAGATGACTCTTACCATGGTTAGTGTTTACCGAGTAAATTATTAAATAAAATATATTTTTTGTTACTCTGTAAGTAAGTGATAGTGTTAAAATTTACCAATAACCACTTACCAAGTAAATGTTTGGTAAACGGTCCCTAAATGTTGTGATGATCGAAACAGTAAAAGGTAAAGCTTCTGATAAAAAAAACTTTATTGATAAAGTAGAATAAACAGGGTTCTTTGGTCGACGGGAGGGTGTCACGTGTTGAGTTGGTCGAGTTGAAGACATCTGAACAATCCAACCCGATCCGCATCAAACCATGTGAGTTTAGGTTGGTCAGATTGAAACTTTGTACATCATTTTACAATTTAGCTAAGTGTTTCTTTTTGAACAAGTAAAAATAAAAAATGAGAACATACTAAAGAGGTTAACGGACTCAAAAAAAAGAAATTGAAGGTTCGTGTAAATAACAAAGTAAAATTATTGTTAAAATTGTAATATAGTTTTTAATATAATTAATTATAGGTTGGTTTAATTTCCAATATACATATATTAAATTATTAATTAAGAACTTAACAATCATATTAGATTCACGGTATAAAAAGACATTAGGTTGGATTCAAATAATCTTAACCCAATTCCAACTAATAGATGTGATTTGCACTAATTTTGTATCAATTATGTGTCTGGTTATCTTGGGTTAAATTTTTTTAGTTTTTTTTTATGTTAGGTTGGTCGGTTTTTTGAAGCACCCCTAGTTGACGTTTAAAAAAGGGCTAGGAATGTTATGTTGGCAGAGTGACACAGGTGAAGGACGATTGGAGGGAAGAGGGGAAGAGATGCCATTGGTGGGAAGGTCATCATCGCTAGGGTCGGGACCTGCTAACATGGGCGGATTTAGGTCCCGTAAGTGAATGTGTGTTATCATTGTGTACTCTTTTTACGACTCTTAACAATGTAACTTTTTTATTCATTAATAACACTTACTTGAAGTTTATAACTTTTTTTGGAAAGGGTATCCTAGGCATTTGCCTAAACTAATCCCTAACAATTTTAAAACTGCTAAAGCATGCAATCCTGAGATAATTCCCCAGTGACTACAAGTTATTTGCTTCTGGATTCGAACATGGGATAAATGGGTTATCTAACCTCATCCCCTATAACACAAGCCTTAACCAGTACGTCACAAATCTTGTGATTTGAAGTTTATAACTTTGATCTAATGAAAAATGTCTTGTTTTCATTAGAGATTATTTGATTAATAATTTAACTTTTTTACATCAAACTAGTTGCGTTGTAGCAAGATACAATATATTATTATAAATCAATAACAGAAAATTGTTGTAATTTCTTACAAAAATAGAACTGAAAATTTATTTTTAAATAAAATAAAAATTATAAATGAAGGTTGAATAATATTTTTGCTAACTTAAAAACTCGGTAAAACCCCTTAAAAAAATACATCGATTGTTGTTATCAGTTAAAGACTAAAAACTTCGTGTTCTTGCTATAATTTGTTCCATTCAAAATTTTACTATAATTTATTTTTCTAGATCTA
Organism: Silybum marianum; assembly: GCA_036898165.1. Lineage (NCBI taxonomy): Eukaryota > Viridiplantae > Streptophyta > Magnoliopsida > Asterales > Asteraceae > Silybum > Silybum marianum. Next base: position 51,784,747 of record CM072529.1, on the reverse strand, counting down.
AAAATAGTGTGTAATTTATTTTTAATTTTAATGATAAAATATTTTTTATGTAGATAATGATGAAATATCCTATACGGTTCAATGAACATCATGTCTTTTTAAACGTGTTTATCAATTGATTATTAATTTATTTTATATAGTTCAATTTTTTCTAGCAAATCATACGTGTGTAAACTTAAAGAAAATAATACATAATAAGTTGTTTCTAATCATTTTATTTAAATATTTAGTATAGACCAACCATTTTCTCTTTTAAATGGATAGACTTATGGATTTTTCACCAGACGTTTGTGTGGGATGTCACTTTACCTAACCGAATGAGCACGACAATGATCGTAATCTTACCTGATAAAAGACATAATAATGATTGAAATTCTTACCCGTTAAATGAAAAAAAAAGACTCATACCCAATAAGCACTTACGAAGTAAAAGATATTTACCATCAATTTATTTTGAAAACCGAGAATATTACCAAATAAAATAAATAAAAATAACGACTATTACTGATAAACGTTTACCCTGTTTAATAAATGGTTATTTTGACAAAAAAAAAAGACAAAAATAAACAAAATAAACAATATTTGTAATAAATAAATATTTGTAATAAATAAATATTAACGACAATGGAAAAGTTAAATGGAAACTTATATCCTTCATAGTTTAATAAAAGCAATGAGTTCTTCCACGCAAGTATTTGACAATCGAAAGCCAAAACAACTAACTTCTTATACGCAAAGTATTAAATTTTATTAGTTTGTGCGGTGATGACCATTACATGATCTAGGGGTGTCTAAAATCTGAATAGTCTGTAATTCGAATCTGATTCAAAAATAAGGTGTTCGTGTAAAACCAGAATATCCCGAAATTCAAAAATCTGAAAGTCTAAAACCCGACTTTTGGAGGAATATTTGGGTTCGGGTTGGGTTTGATCTTTGGCCACCCGATCCGTCCGGAAACCCAAAACATATATATACAATATACTTTAAGAGAAAAGTTCAAATGCGAACTCAATTTTGGTTGTGAACATGAGGACAAATAAGATTGCGACGCGTGTCTGAATATAGATTATTCAGACTGAATATACAAAGAAATATTCAGATTGCATAAGCATCATTCAAACTGAATAAATACTATATTCAGTCTGAATATTTCTTTGAATATGACACGTGTCGCACTATTTTTGGTCCTCACGTTGACAACCAAATTTGAGTTCTCATTTGAACCCGCCCCTATACTTTAAATATTATATAAATATATTTATATATTTAATTATCTTTTGAAAATCCTAAATTCTAGTCGGTCAAAATATTTTCTAACTTTTAAACTTAGTATCGATTTCTTCGATTTCTTCAATCGATTGAATTAACCCTCAACATCGATTGAATTTATACATATTTTTTGCATTATTTTTATACCCAAACCAGACAACCTCAACCCGAAACCCGACCAACCTAAAATCCAGATATTGGTTTTCATATCCGACCCCTGATTGGGTTTTTGTTTTGTCCATCTGAACCCGACTGACCCACTCGATACACACCCCTAATCATATTATCTTGAGCATCTGCAGCAGTGAGGTTTTTTGTTACCTTAGCCAGTGTTTTAAAACCCGGTTTAACCCGACCGGTTGAACTGGACCCGGGTGAGTGACCGGGTGAACTACAACCGGGTTTATGGCTATAACTGGCCCGTTGCAACCCGGCCGGGTTTCACAAAAAAACGGTTGAACCGGTGTTGAAACCTGTTAAAAACCCAGTTAACCAGGCCGAAATAAAAAGATTCAAAAAAATTAAAACAAAACTACTTAATCGATCGCTCCTCTCTTAGCCCTGACTTCAGCCGACTCCCATATGCTCCTCTCATCTGTTCGACTGTTCCTTCTGTATCTTCATTCTCCCATCGATCGCTCAAATCTCAACAGCTCACACTCTGCATTCTCTCATCCATGATTTGGTTTGATCGTAATTTGGTTTGATGGTTATGTGTTCTTTTTGATGTATTTGGATTGATAAAAAACTTATGGTATGTGTGTTTTTTAATGTATTTGAATTGATGTAAAACTTGTTGTTTGTGTATTTTTAATGTTACTTGCGAACACCAAATTATTGGTTTTATATATATATATGTATGTACAGAGAAAAATGAAAAAAAATAGAAGGGAATTATTGAAACCAGTTAACCCGATGGTTGAACCGGTTGAACCAATTAATCCGAGACCCGGTCACCATATCGGATCAACTAGAAACCCAGGTTTTAAAACATTAATACCAGCACCATGAGATTCGGCCAATATTTTTTTAAACTATTGAAGAAGAAAGGTTTTTGTCCACTTGGAAGGAAAAGGTCCATACTATAGTGATCATCTATGAGCACCATTTCATCCTCCTTTCTCTCTCTTTTGCTTCTAAATTTGATTTTACAACCAGAAGGGTCGTGTTTAATTGGTTTGAATTTGGACTGCAAAGGTTAAAAATATCTGGAGATCTCTTTTAAACATTTATTTCAATGTCTTTTATTGATAGAAAGAAAGATTAAAATAGTATTTATCTTTCTCAAAAAATGAGTTTTAAAGAATTTCCAAATTTAGAGATTTCTATCTTCTCTCTTCTATTTTTTTTCTATTCTAAAAGCACATATATTTTTTAAAGAAAGTTTAACATAATTGTTAAAACAATTGTTTTACTAAATCTCTAAAACTTCTAAAATAACATTTAACATAATTGTCGAAAATGTGCTAAAGATAATTATTCAGAATCCAAAAACAACTCCCACAATTTCGAACAAAAGTGAGATGACTACCATGATTTCCAAATTCGATATCCTTCAACTCATCACGAAATTAAAATTTTAATATAAACTTTTTATGGTCGTTTGAATGTTTAATTTTACAAAACAAATCATCAACAATGGACGATATTTTTGGCAAAGCTCGAAAAGAGAAAGAAAATATTATGATTTGTGAAACAAAAAACAAAAAGAAAAAAAAATCAAGCTTCGTAAACTTTGCACTCCTCTTCGGCCGGGTTTGTCTTGCAAAAATCCTCCAACGGATCTCCACTTCCCGCGGTTGCAGCCCCGGGCCATTTGGCCGCCACTAGATGTGCCAAATCAACAACACGTTGACTACAATAAATAAATAAACACATTAGTTTCTTTAAAGACAGAAAAAAAAACCCGATAAGTAAATATATGACAAATGAGCTTTAGGGTTATTTTAAACATATTTCAACGACTTATAATGCTCTATTAAGAGCCTCTTTACCTACGGCTGACTGAGAGCCTATTTGTTAACAATTTAATGAGCTTAATAAGACTACCAACAATATTTATTTAGTATTCGGTCAACTATACATGATTGTTTGGTTGTAACTTAATGACATAAAAAGTGGCTTATTTAGGGGTTGTTTGGTGGTTGCTGAATGGTTTGGTGCATAATGATTAAGAGACTCTTATGATATAATACAAAATGAAATATAATTGTTTGGTAATTGTACAAAATGAAATTAGGGCTCTAAATGGTTAAAGGAGATCCAAAATACAAAATGATTTAGAGGGTTTTGGAACCATTAAGAGACAGACTTATTTTTTTGCCAAACAAGATTCACCCCTTAGCGATTCAGAGGTTGCCTCTTAACGAAACAGTTAAGAGGTAAACAAACAACCCCTTAGTAAGATTCTAGAGGGTGCTTTATGCAGAAAGTCTTGGTTTGCAGTGTGTTTTTGAATGAAATGAAATCTATCAAAAGAATTTGACTTTGAATAAATGTTGTCAGGTCTGACCCCCTGTTTGGTTGGCAATTTACTGGTAAACAACTATTTTTTTAGTTAATGTTTACCTAGACCTAACCTTTTACCCAGTTACCGCTTACCCAATTATGCCGATAAATAATCCATAACTTTTAATTTGTGAGACTCGAGAATCAATATAGAACCCGAAAAAGTGCATTATATTTATACCTGTATCCCCATTCGTTATCGTACCAAGCGACAACCTTAACCATGTCATCACCCATGACCATGGTCAACGACGAGTCAATAGTGGTCGAAACATCAGAGCACCTAAAGTCAACCGACACTAGCGGCTCATCGCAAACGGCCAAGATTCCGTTCATCGGGCCGTCGGCTGCTTTCCGGAAAGCGGCATTTACGTCCTCAGCCGTCAAACCCTTTTTAGCAACGTTGACCACAAGGTCAACAACCGAGACGTTAGGGGTTGGGACACGAAGCGCTATGCCGTTGAGCTTGCCCTTTAGCTGGGGCAAGACCAACGACACAGCTTTGGCTGCACCCGTGCTCGTTGGGACTATGTTCAATGCGGCGGCTCTAGCCCTCCTCAAGTCCCTGTGTGAAGCATCCAATAACCTCTGTATTGACACTGAATCAAGTTAGCCAATGTACAAGTCTCAAAGCAATCAATACAATACAACGAATTTTTTCAGGGGTAAAATAGACAATTTACACATATTCAGACATTTATCAGTTTAAAAAAACAAATTTTCAGATTTCAAGGCCATCTTTTATCAATAAAAAGTGACATAAGACTTCAGGGTGCATTTGGTACACTCGACAAGACAGAAGAAGGATCACTGTTCTATATTTAGCACGGCTTTTATACGGAACAAGCAGGAACAAAGTGGAACAAACTTATATTTTACCAATATAACCTAACATCAAATACGCCTCCCTTTTTTATTATATTCATTTTTGAATTTTATTTATTGTAGTTTTTGCTATCTAAAGTTTCACTTTACTGTCCCCAAAATATTATTTTTATACGGTTTCTATATTTTAATTAATTTATGTAACTTATTAAATATTAATAAAATATATATATATATATATATAGATAAGGTATAAAATAAAATTTGAAAACTACATAAACTTTTTATTTGGGTGTCATTTCAATCGTCTTGATGAAAACTTTCTAATGATATATTTTGTTATACAAATTATTTATTTTATTACAATTTAATAAAGTACATAAATTAATCAAAATATATAAAATATATAAACAACACATTAGGGGTAAATTGGTCATTTTATATGTTCTGTCTCGGACATTGAACAACTGTATACTAAATGCACCCTCAAGAGTTCACCACCTCTTAAAAAAACAAAGATCTATGTGTGTGTGTATATATATATATACCTGGTCACCGGTGTAGGAGTGAGTTGTAGTCATTGTCCCCTTCACGATGGCTGTAGACAAAATTAGAGGACCATCGACGAGTTTTAGATAGACGCATAATAGGTTGTACGGTACAAGTCTTTAAGCATCGGCAAGTCATAATCGAGCATCGAAAAAACGGGTGTTTTTTTTTCTTATTCAAAGTACGAAAAACATATGCTTACTGAATTCTTCATCCATAACCTTCGCAAACGGAGCCAAGCAGTTGGTGGTGCAAGATGCATTGCTGTAAAAACGATCATATTTCGCAAATTTAGATCGTGATATATATATATATACACTACGAATATATATATATATATATATATATGTATAAAAATTACGATAAAAGCGAAAAATGGACCTCATGATGTTGGCAACATCGTGCTCGTACTCCTTCTCGTTAACACCAATGACATATGTCGGAATATCGGCACCTTTTGCGGGTGCGGTGATGATGACTTTCTTAGCACCGGCTTGGATGTGCTTTCCCGCACCAGGCCCGTCCACGAACACCCCGGTTCCCTAATCGTCACACAGAATTGAATTCATCCGTCAAGAAAAGAAAAGTTCTCGAGAATACATTAGAAACGGGAATATTTAGATATATTCATTAGGAGGGAGCATCAGAACCGGGTACCCGCCTTTGGAACCGGAACGCGATGTAATTGGTTCTGGTTCCTAAAATACGGAACCGATTAGGACCGGTTCCTCATTTTTTTTTGAACCGTTACCATGCTGGGTACCCAGAACCGGAACCAACGGGTACCCACTACTTTTGAATAAAAATTATTTTTTATATTTATTAATAAAATTATATTACCTTTTGGGTTAGAGTTAGACTAGTTATAATAGACTTAAAATTACATTTTTATCGGATTAGTTTTGACCATTTTTTGTATTTATTACTTTAAGTTGATACTTTGTAGTTTATAATAGACTTAAAATTACATTTTTATCGTATGCAATGTAAAAAAAATAAAAATTGAAACCGGGTATCCGGTACCGGAACCGGTTCCCGGCGGTTCCGGTTCCAAAATATAAAGAACCAATGTTAACAGTTCCGATTCCGCTTCAAAAAATTCCAGAAACCGCCGATTCCGATTCCGGTTCCACGAAATTTGGCCGGGTACCCGGTTATGCTCACCCCTATGACATTATATGAATAGTTGTATTAGATATATATACCTCGATAACAATGTCGATGCCAAGTTCAGCCCATGGGAGCTTAAGTGGGTCCCGGCTGGAAACAACCTTAATCAGCTTTCCGTCGACACTAATCGTTTCGTTATTGACAATCTTAACATCGGCTTTGAAGGTACCCAACATCGAGTCATATTTGAGCAAGTGAGAAGCCTGTAAATATCGCGATAAAATTTAAATTTCATAATCAAACTTTTTGCGAACTTGTACCCTTTTGGCATTAATTGTGGTAACGTTCACTTACGTTTTTGACACCACCACTGTCGTTAACGACCACGACTTCGAGTGGGGAGTCTTTGCGGCCGTGCCAGCATCGGAGAAAGTTTCGGCCAATACGACCGAATCCGTTGATTGCTACTTTCAATTTGGCAACCGTTTCTACCTTAATAGGGCCTGTTCTTGCACCTGCAGCCTGATTCACAATGTTTTTTCGATTCAAATCTAGATAACTTTTTTTTAAAACATAAATGGAACCCTCTAAAAGATGTTATATATAGGTTCAAATGAGAACCGGAAATATTTTGAGAACCTAAGAACCAACTATTGATACTTTGTTCATGATGAATGTTGTGATAGATAATCAAAATGAGAACTATTCATAATGAATATACATTATATTCACTGTGAAAATGCATGATTTCATGATCATTTCTAGGTTATTCATCATGAATACGATCAATAATACATGAATGTCTTGTGATGGGTAATCATGATGAGAATTATTCATAATGAAGATACATCATATTCACAATGAATATGCATGATATCATTGTCATTCAAGGTTTATTCATTATGAATAATACATGATCATTCAAGGTTATTCATCATGAATATGATTAATAAATAATAATACATGAATGTCATGATAGATAATCATGATGGAAATTTTCATAATGAATGTACATCATATTCACAATGAATATGCATGATATCATGATCATTCAAGGTTTATTCATTATGAATAATACATGAAAATAGTTGGTTCTAGGTTCTCAAAATATCTACGGTTTTCATTTGAACCTTCCTCTACAATCTACATAGATACATACATAGATACATATATATATATATGTGTGTGTGTGTGTGGAAGAAAAAGAAAACCTTGGGAGTAAATTGGGCAGACACAGCATCAAAGAAGGATGAGTCCTTAACATACTTGGCATAGGTCACACTCCCGCTGGATCGAAGCCCAGAGAACTCTGCTACTTCCAATCTCTGCAAACCACCAACAATCAAAGTCAAAGTTATATATATATATATATATACATGTACATATATATGTATAGATATAGAAAGAGAGAGAGAGAAACCTTGGTGGAGCATTGGGAAGGGAAAGAAACAGAGGGAGAAGTCTTGGAAGGAAGCCTGTTGATGGTGGGGATTCTTGTGGAAGCTAGAGCTGCATTGGAAGCCATGGCTAACTGCAACTAAAAACTCAGAGGTCTATCTTCTCATCACTTTATATAAACTTTTAAATTTTCTTCTTCATAAAGATTATGGTGAAGAAATGAGTGGTAGGAGAAACAGATAAGATCATGCTTTCAATCCAAAAATCACAACCACAAAAAGATTAAAATTTTGTAAATGTAAGTATGGTACTACTATACTATGAATTTGATTACAGAAAAAAAATAATAACATGAAAAATTCCAAAATAAAGGGGACTTCAGGTTTGGAAAGATAAGATAAAATGCCTTTTTTGCAGGTTCTAAAGGCAGTTTACCACAAAATATTTGGCAAGATTGGAGAGGGTATGAAGTAAGGTAGATATCATGTCCACGTGGCATCCATGTGTATCAAAGTGGGTCCCCTTTAATTTCTCATAGCTTAAGGCACCACAAAATCCAAATGAAGATAGGAACATGTATAAAAGACTTGTACAGTACAAATTCTATTCAAGGTCTCTCATTGTACATAGTCAAGTCCCAACTCATGCAAGTAATGACTATACATATACATATACATATACATATACATATATATAGAGAGAGAGAGAGATTTAGGGGAAAACCCCCCAAAAAATTGAAAATTTGAGAAACACCCTGGTAAGTGGTAACCATTAATCCGTACGATATGCACATGTGCATACAAGTAAGTAAAGTTGTTTCTTGGTGTTATGCACGTGTGCATGCCTGACAAATTACTTACAAATCACTTATATGCACACGGATCAAGTTGTAGGGAAAATTGCACAAAAATAAATGAAAAAATGAGGAACACTCTGGTAACCATTCATAGTGTGCATGCACTACTATGAATGGTTACAAGAGTGTTCCTCATTTTTTTATTTTTATTTTGTTGCAATTTTCCCTAGAACCTGACCCTACATATACATATACACACAAATACACTATCATTGTCTGGGATTGGACCATTCTAGCTCTAGAAAGTAATTTTTCCATAAAAATAACAAAGATCCAAAACATAAAAAGAAATATTACATGTATTATAAAGCTAAAAAAGGACCATTTGCATCGAAAATTTGAATTTGAAGTCAAGAACACAAGACGATGAACTATTATTTCTTAGAACGAATCTTGCATACTGGTATTGAAGATCTGTGATGACAATGATGATGATGATCAACCACAAAAGTGTAATATCTTCAGGCAACGGATTGACTCTTTTCAAGAACAACTGCACCATTCTTGTTTGACTCCTGATCATCTTCTGATTTCAATTGAGAAGATACATCATCTATTGCATCATTCAGCTGTGCTATTTTCTCCGTCAATTTTTTGCGTGTTTTCTAAAGAAAAAAACAAAATCAAAATAAGTTTATTACTTCAAATAGTTCTCACAGAAAACGGGAGTTTTGAAACATAAGCATTTTGTTCACTTTGAAGTGAAATATATGCAACTGAGTATGGTTCAAATGACTTATTCATTAAGCTGTTAACCTGAAATTTCTTGAATCAAACAACCATCGAAAGAAACTGAAGATTCGCTTAAATGCTTAATACGAAAATCCAAAAAAGATTGTCTACCTCCAAAGCTTTTTCTTCATCATAAATGAAAGTGGGCAGCTTTCTCAGCAACTCCTTTTTGTCAGCTTCAGCTAGTGCTTTGCTTATCTGATTAAGATCGAAATAAAGCTTTGCTTAATTAGAAAAGTTCATGCCGATATCTACATGTAGGAAGTCATAGATCTATTAAGCTAACCTTAGGTGCATACACACAGCCAAGTGTGCCAACGATTAAGCCTCCAAGAACAAAGCCAAAACCAAAGGCACTCCCATTGGTTGATCTTCCATCATCACTGGAAATAAAATAAGACAATAACTTACTTTCATAAAGTATATTACCAACATGCTTATAAGAAAGAAACCGATGATATATAGTGATAAACAAAAATAATATATATATATTGGAAGAACCTTCTTGTTGGATAAGATGAAAATTATTTATGTGTGTATATACCTGTATCTTGCTTGAATAGAGAGCTTCCTTTTGGATGTGCTTAATTGTATATTACCCACATGACCTTGTCCAAATAACAATTTGGTGGAGGAACCTACGATAAGATCACACCAAGATTGAAACTTTAACTATTTTCCAACCACAGATGAAGCATGGTTACAGAAATGGGTGTTTTAGGTAATTACATTCATAAATATTGCGTAATTCTAAAAGACATCAATCCGTGTAGATTTTCACAAGGATGGTAACATGTCAATTTGCTAACATAGTACAACAAACTTATCAAACAGGCTAAAGACGAGTCGCATGATTGCATGACATTCTCTCTCATCGTTCTATATATATAGGGTCAAGTTCAGGAAAACTGTGAAAAAATGAAAAACTAAGAAAAACCCTGGTAACCGTTCATCCGGTATACACATGTGCATACAAGTAATTTTTAAGCAATTTGTCATGTATGCACATGTGCATAGCATGCACACATGCACAACCAAGGAACAACTTCAATTACTTGTATGCACTTGTGCATACAGTGCAGATGAATGGTTAACAGGGTGTTCCTCAATTTTTCATTTTTTTTGGGGGGGGGGGGGTTCCCTTGAACCTCCCTCTCTCTTTCTCTCTCTCTCTATATATATATATAGAAGACGCCAAAAAAAGAAAAAACTGAAGAACACCCTAGGAGCCTTCCATCTGGACGGTATGCACTAATGCATATACCGGTAATTTGTAACATCCATTTGTGAATATTCATCAATGCATATGTAATGATAGAAGCATTGGTGCATAGGAACAAAAAACGCTTGTATGCATTAGTGCATACCGTCCGGATGGAGGGCTCCCAGGGTGTTCTTCAGTTATCTCCTTTTTTAGTGTTTTCCCTTGAACCTCCCTCTCTCTCTCTATATATATATATAATATGTATGCATGGGAGGGAGAAAGCCATGTAACCATTTTCATCAATCTCATAGTTTTTGAGAACTTCAGCAATAGGAATAGAGATAATATACTTCTAATGAAAATATACAAAGTAGCATTAGGTGTTTTATGCTATTAGACACATATGGAATTAAAACAATGTCCATTCTCGTGTCCATGTTATGCCATCACTTTCCTACTCAGACCATCTCCCTATTCAACAATTTAAGCAAATTTAGAGATAATTTTATGCTTTTAATTTATTCATGTTGTGATGCATTATGAAGTCGGTCCATCGTTAAAGATTAAAAAAAAAGTTAAGAAAGATTTTGTAGACAACGTTATAACCAAGTCATAGCTAACAAATTTTCACCAAATTAAATGTTTTTGACTTCATAATATATTTCTTCATCAAATATAGCATATGCATATCCAACACAGATTGTATCCAATGACCACAAATCATAACTAATAAGTCCATCAAATTTTATCATTTCGCGATTCAATTTTCACATTGTGACTACCATAAATCCTATGATGGTCAAAACTAGTACTAATATTTTATCCTAAGTATTTAAATATGTGTAATGAATAAGCAGAAGTGTGAAAACGGTATTCATAATGTAACACCCGGCCTTACCACGACACAATATTGTCCGCTTTGGCCTAAGCTGTACGGATTTGTTTTCTGGCGACCTGGCGAGGACTTCCCAGGGGGTCACCCATCCTGGTACTACTCCCACCCAAACACGCTTAACCACAGAGTTCCAAGAACCTGTCTTGCGTGTGGCCCAAAACGCGTTGTGTTTAGGAAGACCAAGGTTTACTCCACGGCCGATATGGGATCTGCCTAAGGTGTTACACATAAAACCCCAAATGCTGGTTTATCAATAGAACAAAATATGCAAAACTGGAAAGGAGGTTTAATCTTATATGTTTGTTCAATTCATGACATCAAATCTAATTAAATAATGCAAATGTTAGGGTTTACAAACTCTAATAAGATCAATGCATAAAATCAAAAAAACAATACCCTAAATTATGAATCTATAAATCATATACTTGATACTAAATGAAACAATAATTGAATTAATGACAACAATGGTGATGAATGAATGAAGAAGAGTTAAGAGTACCAGATGATGATTGATTTGGGGGGTTGGTGGGTAAAACCACTGAATTTGAAAGTGCAATCATGGCTTCAGATCTGTAACAGCGATCAGAGGTTGAGTGGAATGAGAAGGTGGTGGCGATTATTGGTATTCTTTATTTTCCTGTTCGATAATATCAATGTTTTAGCAGCGTTGTTAACGATGATGAAATCAAAGATCACCCAACGTCAAAAACTTAAAACCAACCAAAACTTCACTTTGAGTACTTTTTTTATCACAAATTAATTATTGTATTTATTAAATATTTAAGATGGGCAAGGGTATTATAATTTTCGGTCAATTGTATCAGATATTGTTTGTTTTGCTTACACACTTAAAATTACATATTTGTTTCTCACCTCCCAACCAATATATGATTTTACACATAGTGATTTTACTATTTCATCGATACTAATAATTAATACATAGTAACATTATTTTGATTAGGGATACTCATGGGCTGGGTTGGGTTGGTCGGGTTAAGGCATTTGAGCAATTCAGCCCAATGTTTACGGCTTGAAAAATCTCAACCCAACCCAACCTAAATGATGCGGGTTGGTCGGGTTGAAACTTTGGTACATCATTTCACGATCTTACTAAATGTTTTGTTTAAATGAATTTTTTTTAATAATAATATATAAAAAGTCTAACAGATTCTAATTTGTTTTTTTTAATTCATGCAAATAAAAAATCAAATTACGGTTGAAATTGTAATATAATTTTGTATATATCTAACAACGGGTTGGTTTAACGTACATATATTAATAAAAAACTTGATAATCATAATAAATACCCAATATATAAAGGCGTCGGGTTCATCGGGTTGGGTTGGGTTCTAATTACTCCAACCCGATTCCAACCTAATAGATGCGATTTGACTTATTTTTGTATCAACCATATGTCGGGTTACTCTCGGATTGAGTTTTTTCGTGTTGGGTTGGCCAGATTGGTCGGTATTTTTGACACCCCTAATTTTGATTGAATACTAATTTAGTACTCCTATATATGTAGCACACATGATTTATTTCTTAAGATTATCATCCTTTATTATATTCATTCTTATTTCCTTTTCGTTCAAAGAACCAAATGCTCCCATATGGCGAAATCGTATAAATTTTAGAACTTTAAGGTTTTTTTTTTTATAAACGTGAGTATCTGGACCAGCATATGTGCACTTACCAATCTTTCAAACGACCACAAATGATCTAAAATTATTACAAGTATTTGTATCAACTTTAAGGTTATTGATATATGATGTCTATGATTCATTGATTTTTGATTGACTTGACTTTAAGACCCAAGTAGATGCATATTTTGGTGGGATTTCATGATCTACAAAATCCCTTTGTTCCCACCTTTTATTCAGACCATGCCAAAAAAAACCTTGACAAAACCACTATTTGTATAGCATATTTGTCAAAGCATTAATAAAAGTTGCAACTGTAATAATTCATCTGGTTCTATACCTAAATATGAGTACAACACGCTTATTCTAATGAAACAAAACATATGTTATTATATTTAAAGTAATGAAATAAAATGCACCTAGATGTGTTAATTTTTCACACTCCCTCCCCCTCCCCTTCCCCTGACCATGAACTTGTTGAAATCGAGCCTTAATTTTCATGGATTTCTAGTGAACTTTTATGTACAAAAGTTTCATGGTGCCAAAAACTATCTACAGAAAATGTTAGAGGACCCTTTAAAGGTTAATCATCTCAAGCACCATTGTCCACCACCCATCAGATAATGGTTTCCCCTTGCCACCGTTTACAATAGTAGGTTACTAAATCAACTTGTTTTTATTGAAAGTACATACTTTTTTCACTTAGGCATTATTTTTCTGAAATTTTCTTGCAGTTCATTATGATATTTTGATTGTTTCCCCCTTTTTTATTGACTAACCAAGTTGTACAACATCATTCTATAGATATATTTTAAGTGACCTTATTGACATATTATATTGTCATACAATCGGTATGAATCGTGTCCTTTTTACATGAAATTCATGTTTTTTTGTTTTGTTCCCATATATTATGCAAAGTTGTTTGTAGTATTAAACCATTTGTATTAAGTTCAAAATTTTCCCTATCATATTTTTAATTTTATTTTATGCATATTTCTTAAGTAGCTTTATGGTCTTCTACCTATATTCCCCTAGTTAGTCCAATATAATTTTTATATTAAAATTTTAAGGATGTCAATGTCAACAAGATATATATTCGTTAAATTTAATTTGTATTCACTTATATCTAATGTATAGATACAGATTTGGGATCACTTGAGACCAACCTCTTTTTGCGAGACCCGTGAGACCATGTTTTTATGCTTGAAACTTCACAGCAAATTACTGTAAAGGTAATTTTTTTTTGATGTTTTCATGACACCAGTTTTTTACATTTAAAACTTTACAGCAAAACATGCAGCTCTCACGTGAACTCGACTCTATAGATACATATCTAACCTATTGAGATATATATCTTATTTATTGTTATCGTATCTTACTTCACTCCAATTATTATTATTGTATGAGATCTTGATTTAATTATGATAGGATGCTATTAATTATGTTTTGAAAGACATTTAAAATAAAATATTTTTATAATAGATAAATTATTTTCAATAAAAGATAAAATCTTGAAAGAAAATTGAAAGAAAAGAAAAGAAAAGAAAAGCAGGCATACTCTAAAAAAACACACACTTGCTGTGTGTAGTAGAGACTTGGTCCACGATTCCCACTAAAAAAAAATTGTGCTTTAAGCCAATGGAAGGAGAAGGAGTAGCAGCATGAATTCACGAGTAACCAACGAGAGATTTTGGAATCAAATTCGCATTTAGGCAGTTGTTGTTTTGTGGATCATACAGTTTTTAGTTTACTTTATAGAATAACCCCCAATATCTCTTCAATTCTTCCACTTTTCATTGATCGATAACACATTCCCCCAACTCACAAACCCTAGAATTTGAGAAATCCAAGTGGGATTGGGTTATTTTGGAGGTTTAACATCTAATCATGAACATTTTTCTTATCCTATACTCGAATTGTTCCCGTTTTTTGTTAGATTGAACTGGATGGAGAGCACACAGTAGTGGATTCTGAGTGTTAATTTTTTTTTTCTGGGTTTAGTTAGGATTTCGAATTCCAATGGCGATCTTGACCGTAAATACTCTTTGATTTGAGGATTTTTGACTCGAGATTTTGGTTATTGATCATGGCCAGACGACACGGATGGGAACTTCCTGCTCACACTTTTCAGGTGTGCTTAATTTGTTACTTCGATCTGGTATATGTGTGTTTCCCTTAATTTTTGTAATGTGGGTTGGATTACAAGTATTTTGCTTATAAATTATGCATAATTATGGTTATTAGTTAGAGATTGTGGTTGGGTATCCATAGAACAGCTCGTATGTAGACAATTTATGAGATTTGACCAACTAAATGACAATTTAGAGCACATTTAAACACCCTCACAAATCCTCTAAAAGCTGATGAGCTAAATTGCACGTTTTTCTCACCAAACAGAGTGATTAACTTGATGAACCATTGCATTTGCCATTCTTATGTAAATTAGCTATCTTTCTTGCATAGATGCCAGAAAGAACACATAACTGATTGTTAAATGTGAATGCAAACCCATCTTACTTGCCATTTGTCGTCCAAAATCGCCCATTCTTGCAAGCTATACTATGTTTTCTTGGCTTCTTTTTTCACTTATTTTTGTGTATTTTTGCAAGAATGATGGGTTGTTTACTACAAAAACAAGTATGAATGTATGATGGTCCAAATAGTTGTAAATAACCTTTTTTTGCCTAAAAACTGTGTACAAAAACATCCTTCCCACCCTTTCAAAGACAATGAATTGTCTCTATATTTGCTTTTGAGGCTGACGATTATTTCATTAATTTGCAGGTTGTTGCTATTACAGTATTCTTCTTGTTGTCAGTTGCCTTCTATGCATTTTTCTCACCTTTTCTTGGAAAGGATATCTACGAGCATGTGGCAATTGGTGTCTATTCCTTCTTGGTAAAGGACCTTTTTGACCTTCAATTAGTTATTTATACGCTAAAAATATCGTTACCAAGAGTTGTTCTATGTTTTCAGGCTCTCTGTGTATTTGTCCTTTATGTAAGATGCACGGCTATTGATCCTGCTGATCCCGGAATTCTAATTGAACCGGATAGAGGATCACCTTATAGATCGCATAATGGTACAGAAGTTCCTGGTTAGTGACTGGATTTCAGTGGGATTCTCTTGTTATTTATTGTATACGATATATAATTTTCCCATTTTATTCTACCGTTCTTAGTGGTAAGATAAGAAAATTTAAAAAAATGAACAAAACCCCACATTAAAACATAAAAGCTCGGCAAATAAAAATGATCATATTAACAAGACTAAGGGCTTGTTTGTTAGCAGCTTAATGAGCTTAATGAGACTCGCAGCTTATTCAGTCAGCTATACATGACTGTTTGGTAGTGGCTTAATGATATAGAAAGTGACTTATTCAGTAAGCTTTAGGTAGTGGCTTAATGATACAGAAAGTGGCTTATTCAGTAAGCTTTTAGGGAAAGAGTGTGTTTTTATTGGGATGAACAGGTTTAGAAAAACCTTAGCTTTCTGTATAAAGCTTCCCCCTAGCATCTTACTGAATAAACCGCTTTCTATATCATTAAGCCACTACCAAACAGTCATGTATAGCTGACCGAATAAGCTGCGAGTCCCATTATGCTCATTAAGCTGCTAACGAATAGGCCTTAATATGCAAATAACCCGATTAATTAGCAAACTGTGAACAGCTCATGGACATTTACTTAAAATTGGTAAAAATGTTTATTTGGATATCAGGAAATGCATCTTCTGTTGGAGAACCTAGCAAGATGGGGTTTCGAAATGGTGGAATATATGATAATGGTAGTCCCGGTTTCTGTTCAAAGATCGGTGGATTCTTTTGTGGTTGTATTGTTAAAGAAGACTGTCGAAAAGAAGAAGATATGCAACAAGGAGGAGAGGAAGAAGCTTTATTCTGCACATTGTGCAATGCAGAGGTATCAACCCGTTATCTATATTAATTTATTAATACAACATTTCATGATATCATTTCCGTTGTAATTAACATTTCATTCACAAGTGAATATGAACTTATGATATAATTTCCTGACGTTTTACGTGTCTTAAACCATCTTTTTTTGTTGAAATCATGAGCGTTGTGTTAATTTTATTGATAATCATATCAAGATATTGTCGGATAATAAATAATCCTAAATCTTGCTTTTTTGTTTCTGATAGGTGCGCAAGTATAGCAAACACTGCAGAAGTTGTGATAAATGTGTTGACGGGTTTGATCATCATTGTCGGGTAAGGACCAAACTTGAAACGGGTAGCAATCAACATTTGTGGGTAGCAGCTTAATGAGCTTAATGAGACTCACAGCTTATTCAGTCAGCTATACATGACTGTTTGGTAGTGGCTTAATGATATAGAAAGTGGCTTATTCAGTAAGCTTCTAAGGGGGAGCTTTATGCAGAAAGCCAAGTCTTTCTCCAAACCTGCCCCTCCCAATTAAACAACATTTTCATCTATGAAAAAACACTCACAGACAAAAACCTTCATAATCTATACAGACAGATTAAATCCACACATATAGCTTTATCCATACAGGAGTTGATGGAAAACGAACCAAACAATCCATGAGTGTGTGTTTTTAAGTTTTATCTATAAAATTCACACGATTTACTTTTTATTCTAATTTATTTCTTACCGATACCTTTCTTGTGTAGTGGTTGAACAATTGTGTCGGGAGGAAAAATTACTTTACATTCGTGTGCTTAATGGCTGTAAGCCTTGTTTGGGTAAGTTGTTATTTAAGAAACTTACCGTTTGATACTTTCACGTGGCTAATTGTAGCTTATCTTTTTGTTTTTGACCCTTTTCAATTACAATTATTGTATATATATATATATATATAATCTCTGTGTTTTCATCTCAGCTTACTTTTGAATGCGGGGTTGGGATTGCTGTTCTCGTTCGATGTTTTGTTGATAGAAGGGCTACAGAAAATCAGATTGCTGATAGACTTGGAGATGGATTCAGTAGACCTCCATTTGCAACCGTGGTGGTAAATAAGTTCACTCTTTTCGTACTACTACAACATTACTCCCTCCGTATCAAAATAAATGTGCATAATAAAAAATGCACACAGTTTTAGAAATGTGTAATTATTACACTTTATAGTTAAATAAATGATAAATTTTACCGTTAATAATAGAGGGAGTAATGAATTTCTAATATCTGATAATTAAGGGTAGACTTGGAAATTAGGCACATGCTTTTGAAAGCGGACACTTATTTACTAAAACTAGACTAACAACTTTTATGGGATGTCCCAAAATAGAAATTATTGCTATTTGCATGAGACGGAGGGAGATGGCATATATATATATATATGTACTGGGCTCGTTTGGTTTTGTTTTATTATCGGCTACATCTATATGTCAAGTGGTTTCCACATTTATTTGCAATCTTATTTTCTTCGCTTTTGTATTTGGTGAAGGCATTTCTTTTCTCAGCAAATAATTTTGTTTTTCCCATTATACCCTTTTTTCAGGCAATATGTACGCTTGTTTCTTTTCTGGCCACCATTCCACTAGGAGAACTCTTGTTTTTCCACATAATTCTCATACGAAAGGTCTTTCTCTCTCTCTCTCTCTAGCTATCTATCTATCTATATATATATAGAACACCCTAGTAACCGTTCATCTGGAGCTATGCACATGTGCA
Organism: Silybum marianum; assembly: GCA_036898165.1. Classification (NCBI taxonomy): domain Eukaryota; kingdom Viridiplantae; phylum Streptophyta; class Magnoliopsida; order Asterales; family Asteraceae; genus Silybum; species Silybum marianum. Next base: position 51,766,109 of record CM072529.1, on the reverse strand, counting down.
TACAAGTATTGTAAGCAATTTGTCCGGCATGCACATGTGCATAACATGCACACCTGCATAAAAACCAAGAAATATCTTCAGTTACTTGTATTCAGTATTCACATGTGCATTTCGTTCAGATAAATGGTTACCAGGGTGTTCCTCGGCTCTTTTTTTTTTTTGGGGGGGGGGGGGGGGTCCTCTGAGCCTCCCTCTATACCTCTCTCTCTCTCTCTATATATATATATATACACACACACATATACATGTGTGTATTGCATATCTATTAAGCAAGAGTTGATATCCTTGATGCACAGGGGATTACAACATACGAGTATGTAGTCGCGATGAGGACCCAGAGTGAACCACCAGGACCGTCAATAGATGGAATGGATCAACAAAGCCTACAGTCTTCTCCAACCAGCTCGGCTGTAACCGCCATCAGTGGTCGAAGCTCCCATGGCTTGGGCTTACAACATAAAGGTGCTTGGTGCACCCCTCCCAGAATTTTCATGGATCAACAGGTACACCACCCCCTCCTCCGTTATCTTAACAAAATTACACATTTACCCTTGCAAACGACATCTCCCATTTTACACCATTTCCCTCAACCATTACATAATAGTATCATCTTCAAGAAAAATCCAAGTATCTACTAGTCGATAATTTTGAGTATTTACTTACCTAAAATAGAAAGATGTTATATATATATATTTATAAATATTATATATATATATAGGGGCGGGTTCACATGAGAACTCAAATCTGGTTGTGAACGTGAGGACAAATGAGAGCGCGACACGTGTCATATTCAGACCGAATAATCAAAGAAATATTCAGACTGAATAAAGTATTTATTCAGTCTGAATATTTCCTTGATTATTCAGTCTGAATAATCTACGTTCAGACAAGTGTCACGCTCTCATTTGTCCTGTTCACAACCAAATTTGAGTTCGCATTTGAACTTTCCTCTATATATTTACACTATCTTGAAGTTATTAACATGTTATATATATACATTATTGTGACATCAGGATGAAGTAATCCCGCATCTAGAGCCAGGGCGGCTTCCATCAACAGTCGATCCAGATGCAGTCAACCAACCCGACAAAGGCAAAAAATTACCACAACGCCCTGTAAGAATAAGCGCATGGAAGCTCGCAAAACTGGATTCAACCGAAGCAATAAAAGCAGGGGCGAAAGCCCGAGCTTCATCCTCTGTTTTACGTCCATTAGGCGCCAAATACAATCAATACGATCCTGACCATCTATCCAGTAGCAACGTTAGCGGAAAAAGCAGCCCGAACAGCACCCATCACAGATTCCACGAAAGGAGCCACTCCAAAAGCTCGTATCCACCTAGCCGAGCCAGTAGGGAGGATCTTGAAACTTGCGGTCATAGTGTTAGCAATTTGAGTAGTCCGGCACCCGGTGGTAGAGACCATTTTAACCCCATGTACCAGTCTTCAGCGAATCAGTCCCCTTGGTCGGGAAACAACGAGCCAATGGGGGTCCCACTCCCACCTCCTGCTCGGAGAAACAATATTTTAGGTGTGGGTGAAAGTACAAGATCGTCCTCGGTGTACTGGGATCAAGAAGCCGGTCGGTTTGTTTCTGGTTCGACAACAAGAAGCGTAGGCGGTGGTTCTTCGTCTCAGGCTTCGGGGACAGAGCTAACGTACACCGGTCAGTCGATATTCTTTGGCGGGCCGCTTGTTGGTGGCGGCCGGAATGGGGGCGGCGGCGGCGGTGGGGGCGGTGGCGGTGATCCTCAGAGGGGGGCGACGACATTGAGTTATTATCAGCAGGGTAGATCACAGAGAGGAGGGCAGCTGCCTGTTTTTGTTCCAAGTGAACAAAACCAGACTCCTAGATTACAATGAGAATTTGGGTTTTTTTATGAAATTTGTTATCTTTGTAGATTTGTTTTTGAATCTTTTTCTTTTTCAGCAAATTTTGTTCTTGTTTTCTTGATCTTGTGCAGCCCCAAAATTTGAGATTTGTGTTATGAAACCAACTTTGGAAGTGGTTTAGTGTTGATTCTTGAATTTAGGAATATCTTTCTATTAATTTATACCCATGGGTCTCAACTCTCAAGATCTGAAAATTATTCATTGGGCTCTCCAATTTTTTATCCAAAAAATGAGTAAGGTTTGTTTATTAGCAGTTTAATGAATTTAACGAGATTCGTAACTTGTTTTGTCAGCTATAGATGATTGTTTGGTAGTGGCTTAGGGGCTGTTTGGCAGTTGTTGAATGGTTGTATGATTAGGTGGTCAGAATGATTAAGAGGCTTATATGATATAGTGCAAAATGAAATATAAGTGTTTGGTAATTGTTCAAAATGAAATTAGGACTCTAAATGATCAAGGGAGGTCCATGATACAAAATGATTCAGAGGGTTTTGGAACCGTTAAGATGCAGACTTATTTTTGGTCAAACACGATTTACTTCTTAGCGATTCAGAAACTCTCTTAATGGAACTGTTAAGAGGTAAACAAACAACCCCTTATTCAATAAACTTCAATGGGGGCTTTAAGCATCCAAACATGTTCCCCCAGTTAAAAAGCACGCTCTTTTCATCCATGAAAAAAACCTTTCGCTAAGTTCTTCTTAGTGGAAAACCAACAAAACAACCCCTAAAATAGCAAATTCATAACTATTTATTCATACCATTTTTATAATAATATTTTGTTCGATAGAGAAAATGATGTTGTGGAGAAGAGTTATTGTTTCTATGAAATTTTGCAGCTTTTTTTAATTACTAAAACGATGAAAAGTTGATGTTATCCATTGGAGATGCCTTTGTCGGAGTCATAGACTTTATGGGGCGTTAAGGATTCTTCGACGTGCATAAATAGTACAAGTTTTTGCAGACGTATTTCATTGTATGATAAAAATACATTTTTTGGGATAAATCAAACAAAGACATGCACATATGTTTTTTCCCTTCTGCGGGGGTTGCTATTAATCCCTCTCACTCGCATACATCTAATTGTTACCTCCTATCTCACTCATACACTGTCTAATATAGAAGGAGGTACGAATAGAATTCACCTTTTTCTACCAAAGAGATTAAAAAGATTGTTTTCATGAAACCCTCGTAATACAAAAACCCAAAATCTTGAAGCGTTATATTTTTTATGGGCAATGCTAATGACACCCCTTTATGTTAAAACTTTTGTATTTTTGTTGCTTTAGAAATGTAAAAAAAGAGTTTTGATTTTTTTTTTGGAAAGGGTATCTTAGGCTTTGCCTAGACTAATCCCTGACAATTTTATGACTGCTAAAGCATGCAGTCCTGAGATAATTCCCCAGTTGCCATAAGTTGTTTGCGTCTGGATTCGAACTTGGGATAGATGGGTTACCTAGCCTCATCCCCCACAAGCCTTAGTCAGTACGCCACAAGCCTTGTGGTTAAGAGTTTTGATATTGATGTGTGTGAGAAGGAATTCATTTTATAAAGATGTCATTAACAACATATAGGGGTGACATTACATTAGTCTTTCCTTTTTAGACAATGGTATTGACATCCTTATGCACTCAAATTTATGTACTTTTATTACATTAAAAATATAAAAAAATGTTTTGATATTAATATGTGTGAAAAAGAATTTACTTTATAAAAATACCATTAGCAATATATAAAAAGGTGCCATTAACCTCATTTTATCATTCCAAACTTCTATGAAAGAAAAGATTTCCAAAATGTGTGGAAGTCAAACTTGGATTCATTAAATTGTTCATAAATCCCCAAAAGTCAGACTCATTTATTATTCATAAAATTATTCTAGAAAGCAAAAATGTCGTTGTAGTATAGTGGTAAGTATTCCCGCCTGTCACGCGGGTGACCCGGGTTCGATCCCCGGCAGCGGCGATTATAACTTTTATTTTCGTCTTGAATTTGTTGATTTTGAAATAAAACTTCCGAATTCGTTTGAACGTTTGTATTTTTATTTTTTTCGTTTCTTATGGAAAGATGGAATAATTTTGGTTTTCAATATTTTATGTTTCAGATGGAATTCGACATTGTCCTCACTTCAATTCATGCCGGATTTTGTGATAATTTGGATTTTTGTATTCACAGTTCTAAGTCACCCACAAACTGTTTGCTCAAATGCCACAACCACGATCCTCCAGGTGTGCTTTTGGTCATTTAAGTATTCTAGAAGAAGATACTTACAGTTTCTTTAGTTATTATACTTTATTTACTATGAGTCTATGATCATAGGATAACTTATTTTGGATGCTGATCTTTTCTTAGATTAGGGGTGGGTTTCATACCCATAAACTGTTCGATGAAATGCCGAACCAACTTGTTTGATGAAAATTATATTGATTCCATTTAATAGTGGTGTGTTTTAACTTTTAAGGGGGGGTGCCATTGTGATTTGCAAAAATACAAGGGGGTGTGATTGTGATTTGAACACTTGTGGACAAGATTTGTGATCATGTAACTGAATCCCCTATTAACACTCTGGTTAATTGGTTTTTCAGGGTGTGGGCATCTTTGAAATAAATTTTTTAATCAATATGGGTAAATATGTTTTCCTTTTTTATTTGACTCCAAAAATATACACATTTGGTCCATTTCTGTTAGGACCAGCAAAAAGAAGAAACCTTTTTCTCAATCTGTTTTTTTTTCTCATCAAGATTCAGGAAAAAGAACTTGTTGGAAGATTTGTTTTCATCATCATCTTGTAGCCATTGGAATATATCATAATCTTGATGGGTGACTGTGTTTTTACAAAGGTGTAAAAGGGAAAGGAACAAAATCAAAAGAAAAGGAAGGAGAGGGTATGATGGTTAAGAAAAAACTAACATTTTGAGAAGGTGGTTTGTGTTAAATTCAGGTTTAAATGGCAGGAGGAGGTAGGGGGCTAGACGAAACCGCAACATGGTCCGTGGCTATGGTTTGTGCGATCATTGTTGTACTCTCAATAATCTTGGAAAAGATTCTTCATCATGTTGGACATGTAATTTATCCTCCACCTTTATCTTGTTTCCATTCATTTCAGAACCAATTATTCATTATGAATACCATGATAGAGATTCATGAATAATAGAAATGCATGAATAAAAACTTAATCTTTGTATTCAATTCATTGTTAAATGTAATTGATTTTGTGCTGACATACATCTTTTGTTCCAGTATTTAAAACACAGACATAAAATAGGGCTACTTGAAGCATTGGAGAAGATTAAAACAGGTAAGGATATATATATGTGTGTGTATATATATATATATATTAGGAACGCAACAACCACCTTTTTTTTGTGAGTATTCATAATGAATATGAATATCTGTCTTGACATTCATCATGAATATTTTATCACGCCATTCATCATGAATACTCACAAAAACGGTTAAGGTTCCTAAATGAACCTCCTCTTATATATATATATGTATATATAAGCATGAGGTTGATACAATTAGATACATGAAAGATTTTGTAATGATCTGTTTGATGATATATCTTGCAGAGCTTATGGTGCTTGGATTTATTTCTCTCCTTCTGACATTTTGTCAGAGCTACATTGCTGCCATTTGTGTTTCTAAGATGCTTACCAAAGATTTCTTGCCCTGCAAGAAAAAATACCCACCCGTTAAACCGCCAGATGAGGATGAGGGAGATGGTGGTCAGGCAGAAAACCGCCGCCGGCTCTTATGGTATAGTCATGGTAGAATTTTAGCCGGTGGCGGAGGTCCGGCAAAAGAATGCAAGCCTGTAAGATTTTATTTAGTTTCATTAATTCTTGCTAGTTTTCGTCATGCTTATATTCGTCTTAAAAAAACCGTTTGAATGTGGTTAATTAGGGATATGAACCGATGATTACCGTTGAAGGATTGCATCAACTCCACATATTCATTTTCTTCTTGGCAGTGTTTCATGTAATTTATAGTGCCCTTACAATGATTGCTGGGAGAGCAAAGGTGAGATTTATGTAGTCACTTAATTCTCTTCAAATAAGAAGTAAAAGTTATCCGAAAAGATAAAAAGTTCTTGAAAATATTGTTGGAATTTCTTCATCTTAAAGCCTAGGTCTTTCTTCATTGCAGATCCGCGAGTGGAAAGCCTGGGAAAAGGAGATTTTGGAGCAACAAGCAGCCGGACATGGTATTACATTAACTTCATGTATTACTATGACTGCGAGAATATGCGGAATCCCATTAGATTACACTCCAAAAGAGGAGCCCTTAAGGAGAGAAGTGAGGTTCCGATGTGTGTGTGTGTTTGTATATATATATATATATGTACGGATGAGATCCTCAAATAAAAACAGAACTGGACGAAAGAACGGATGAAAAGATATATCAAAATAAAAGATAATAAAGTGTTCTTTTTTTGGTGTATTTTGTTTCGCTCCAGTTTTCGTTATATTTCGCCAATTTTCGATTTAAAAAGTAGGGAGATATATTTTTATTTTTTTGAGTCGCCTTCTTGCAAAATGTTTAACTTCTCGTTTGAACCTGACCATACATCTATATATGTATATAGAAGAGAAATGATCCAAATCTAGCCGTCGTGGGGCCCTCTCCAACGGAGGCTAGACGGGCACAACTTGTGAAAGAGTGTGGAAAGGGGGTTAGAAGATCTTGACTCTAATACCAGGTGGGGGTCCAAATATTTTGTACTTATCATTTGACTATCCTTAAATGTTTATCTGCAGATCCTACTAAGTTTCGGCTTACAAAGGAAACGTCTTTCGTTAGAGGCCACGCCACCAATTCCGGATTATCAATAGTCTTCTATATTGTAAGGAGATTTATATTACTTATCGAATGATATATATATATATATGTGTATATATCTAAGCTCTTTCTTCTTTTATGTTTCCATTTCTCTGTCATAGAAACAATTACAGTATGTTCATCATCAGATTGATTGTTGATAATAAACAAATCTTGATTTCAGACCTGCTTCTTTCGGCAATTCTTTAGTTCTGTTAAGAAAGCAGATTATATGACTATGCGCCATGGATTCATCTCCGTGAGTTCTACAACCCCAATTCTTTCGGCATTCATGTATCATATTTGGCCAACTCTTTCAAGTATATTGTATAATAATGTTATATAAAGTAAAACTCACAAATACTCCTCACATTTTTGGTTCCTTGACCTCCAAGTAACCTGGGTACTGCTGGCCAATGACCCTTTTTGGTATATTTGGCTAAGGGACTGTTTGGTTGGTTTTCCATTAAGTCCTGTATGGATAAAGATATCTGTATGGATTAATCCGTTGTATAGATCGGGAAGGTTTTTGTTTTAGGCGGGTTCAATAAATAGAACATGTTTTTTAATTGGGAGGGGTAATGTTTGGAATTTTTTTTGCTTTCTGCATAAAATTCCTCCCTAGAAGCTTACTGAATAAGCCACTACCAAACAATCATTTATAGCTGACTGAATAAGCTTAGAGTCTCATTAAGCTGCTAAAAAACAGGCACTAACTCTTTCTCCAACAATTTTCTTCAATTTTGATATACAGGTTCATTTAGCTCCTGGCAGTCAATTTAACTTTCAAAAATATATCAAGAGGTCACTCGAAGATGATTTTAAAGTAATTGTGGGAATCAGGTAATAAATTTCATATATATATTGATCTTTCTAGTTGTTTTTACCCCTATGAAATTTAATCCATTTGGTTATGGTTGATGATCCTTTCAGTCCGTTGTTATGGTCTACCGCGGTCCTCTATCTGTTTGCCAATGTTGAAGGTGAAGTTTAGTATTTTTACTTATATATATATATATAGAGTGGGAGAGAGAGAGAGAGGGGAGGTTCATGGGAAAACCTTAAAAAAAAAGCTGAAGAACACCCTGAGAGCCTTCCATCTGGACGGTATGCACAAATGCATACAAGTGACTGCAGCTTTTTTTTCTATGCATTAGTGCATGTTACAAATTACCGGTATGCATTTGTGCATACCATCCAGATGGCAGACTCAGACTCCCAGGGTGTTTTTCAGTTTTTTTTTTTTTTTTTTTTTAAGTTTTCCCCTGAACATGACCCTATATATATATATTACAGAAGAAGCCTCACCAATTAGTACTCATTCATGATATATGCAGGAGCTTACGCTATGATTTGGCTATCTCTATTTCCTGTTGTTGTAAGGATTTCTTCGTTAACCATCTTGAGTAATGGTGTATCCAGCATACACCCTAAACTCTAAACCCTAAATGCCATTTTCTTAGTTTATGAAAAGAGGAATAACTATAACTAACTAACCAACTAACTAACTAACTGTTAATTTTGGTATAAAGATACTGTTAACAGTTGGAACAAAACTTCAAGCAATTATTGCACGGATGGCTATCGATATTCAAGAAAGACACGCTGTAATACAAGGCATACCTCTCGTGCAAGTGACCGATAAACATTTTTGGTTTAAGGACCCTACGATAATTCTTTATTTTATTCAGCTCACGCTCTTCATGGTATCTGCCTCCTTACATTTTCCTTCTTATTAAAAAAAATTCAAACTCGATCATTTTTCTTAATAAATTTGATTGATTTGTTGTATCATGTCAGCAAGATGATATCGTAAAAACCCTTATGACAAGATATAAAGTTCTAAAGTTGTCTAACTTTTCAGTAATTTCGCTAAATTTTTTTATAATTATGATTCTTGTTTTTCCAGAACGCGTTTGAGATAACACACTTCTTCTGGATATGGGTAAACGAACGACTTTTTATTTTTCATTTTTTTTAAATATTTTGTTACACGAATAAATTAATCAACTTTAACAACGTTTGTATGTCTACTACAGTATGAGTTTGGACTTGACTCGTGCTTTCACGTAAAACCTGTACTTCAATTTTTTCGAGTTTTTATTGGGTAAGAGAATTAGACTTTCTCGTTTTCTTGTTTTAAATCTCTTGGACTAAATGTAGGGTCGGGATGCCCTTCTAATGGCGTTGGATCTACCATAAAAACCGAGATATTATTGGGAAAGTTTGAAGATTTTGATGTGTTTGCTTTATTAATTTTTTCAGAGTTATGGTTCAAGTTATGTGCAGTTACGCCATCCTTCCGCTTTACGCTCTTGTGACTCAGGTACTCGGAAATGCTACCTCATATATGAACAATTTTTCAGTAATTCCACCACATAACTCTTTGAATTCACTCATTTTTGGCTATTTATCATTTTCGTTTTTATAAACAACCGAGGTTGGATATGGTGAACTTGGATATTTCCGAGAACATGACCTCTGATATGAGTACTTTGAGATGGAGGACTAGGATAACATACTGGTATAAGGACCAATAGTTAGCCTAGTTGGCACACCAGTCTATTAGCATGTTAAATCTTGGTTTTTGAGGGCCCACAAAATATTGGGTCCCAATTTTACTTCCCAGATTTATATAGCCCAACTTGTGAAACCCACCTCAATGAAGAACAGTCTAATATCTAATTTAACCACAAGGGTTGTGGCGTAGTGGTTGAGGCTCTGGGGGATCTGGTGGAATATCCCATTTGCCCAGGCTTCGAATCCAGACGTATACAACAGTTATGGCCACTGAGTTTATCATGGGCTGATGTCTTGCAGTCATAATTTGCCGGGATTAGTCTAGGCATAGCCTGGGACACCCTTAAAAAAGAACTATCTAATTTCTTTCAAATTCAAAGCGGATATTTAATTTCAGAATTTGCAAATCAAAAACAAAAACGGCTCTTTGATATTCCTTTCACCTTGTCATTTTAAACACTTTTGTTGTTTTAATTTATAAGATTTTTAATATGATACCTCAAAATTAGGTTGGGGATGTGTTTTTGCCTTGCTTTTTATGGGTATATGTGTTCAATGTCCCTATTGGTTACTTTTTCTTACTTATTTTTCTCGTGCTTTCGTTCATTATATGCTAATTTTTATTCCTGCTATTTGTTTGCTCACACTCTTGCACAAGTCAGTGGTCTTCATGGAAACATTTCTATTCTTTGAGATAGAGGTCAGGTTTGGGTACATTTTACCCCTCCTAGACCCTATTTTCGAGTGGGATTTACTGAGTTTGTTTGGTTTATTTTATTTTATTTTTATGGGTGTCGTGATTAAAGTTGATTGTGTGTTTTTTCGTATGGTAGATGGGGTCGAAGATGAAGAGGTCTATTTTCGACGATCAAACTTCAAAAGCTCTGAAGCATTGGAAAAAACACGCGGTGAAGAAAAAAGAAACTAAGGGGCTTCCTACCAAGGGGTTAAACTCCCCATCGGGAAATGCTCAATCGCACGTTGCTCCTCCAGACGTCGACAATCCAGATTCCACAAGCCAATCGGCTCACATTGTCGCTAGCGTAGACATTCCCCAAGACAAACAAAACTCCTCATCGTCCAACTCGCATTTGCTTTGATCTAGCATACTTTATATATATATATATATATATATATATATTTGTTGTTAATTCTTAAACATAATACTAGAAAGGATATACATACAACATCATACAACACACACACAATATGGTGTTAATTTGTATTTGTGATTCTATTTAGAAAGTATATATATATATTGCCAATGTCAACTTTTGGTTTTCTTTCATTCAAATCTATTTCTTTGTAATAAGGGGTTGTTTGGTTGTTTTTTCATTAACTTCTGTATGGATAAAGTTGTTTGATTAATTTATTTGTAGAGATTGACAAGGTTTTTGTTTGGAAGAGTTTATTCATAGATGGAATGAGCATGTTTTTTTTTACAGGAAATGGTAGGTTTAGAAAAACTTGGCTTTTTGCATATGGATTCCCCTCTAAAAGTTTACTAATAAACTACTTTCTTTATCATTTAGTCGAACCAAATAGTTATGTATAGCTGACCAAATAAGTCGTGAGTCCCACTAAACTCGTTAATTTGCTAACAAACATGTCCTAAGTCTTCTTAATGATCATGATAAAGGTAATGTGATACTATCGTCTCGTATGGATGGAAAATAATATTTGTAACCTCCTTATAAATTGCATGTTATGGACTATCAATAACTTCTATTATGGTTTTAAGTCTTGATTTGGGATAAACATTTAGGAGGTGTTTGGTCAGAGGTATTAAATGGTAATAATGAGAAGAAAAATAAGAGAAACTCTTTGGTTTTATGTAATATAATGAGCTAATTCTCTCACAACCCCAAGTTTTCATTTCAGGTTAAACAGTGGAAGGGAAATAAAAGAAACTGTTTGGTTTTATATAATATAATGAATTAATTCTCTCACAAGCCTAAGGCTATGTTTGGCAAACTAGCGTATGACTTATAAGGTAGCTGATGACTTATAAGCTAGCTGGTAGTTGATAAGCTAGCTGATGAATAAGTTATGTTTGGCAAAAACTAGCTTATGAGCATGTGAAATGACCAAAAAGGGCATGTTGAAAATAAATAAATAATATTAGTTAGGGGTATAATTGGAAAAAGTGTCAAAAAGCTCCTCATAAGCTACTCCAAGTAGCTTATCGATAAGCTACTCCAAGTAGCTTATCGATAAGCTAGCTTATAAGCTGACTTATAAGCTAGCTTATGTGCATCCAAACGATTACTCAGAAAATAAGCTAGCTTATTTTTGCCAAACAATGCCTAAGTTTTCATTCCAAGTTAAACAGGGGAATGAAAATTCATTCCCATTTTCATTACCAGATATGAACCAAACAACCCCTCTCATTTGGGCTCGGGGAGTTAATCGTTATAAGTGGTATTAGAGTCGATACTTATTACGCCGAGATGGTGGAGGGCAAACCACATTGGATACCATAAATCCTTGAGGGTGTGTTTGGCACGAGGAAAAAGGACATAACATAACAAAAACGTCTCATGTTTATTGAGACAATTAGATTGTAACATGATCGAGTGGGTCAAAATTACATTTTTTTCTCACACCAAAATAGGTGCAACTAGGGGTGAACATGGTACGATACCATGTTTTTTTTCCATATACCGTGTACCAACCAATTATAATTGGTACACAAAATTTTCTACCATGTACCAACCAACTATATTTGATACCAACTTAATTGGTACCAACTTTTTTCGGTTGGTACATGTTGGTACGGTTTTGTACAAACTAAAACTTGAAGTTACAAATTTATTTATATTTACATCTTTACTAACTAGATTTAGATGCACTAAAGCCACTGAGTATCTAAATCACATGCTGATATGTATTGTACAACTTATCACTACATATACAAGCATTCAAATAATTTTCATATTAATGCAATCATTCTTTAATAATCTAATACGAACGGTTATCGGGAAGCAACAACGGATCGTAGAGGTATGAACGAGCTACTAAGGTTGTTAGAATTCGGTGAATGAATTCAATGAAGTTCTATCTATCCATATATATCATAATTTAGCAAAACTAAAAATAAGAACATTTTAAATGATCAAAATATGTTGTATTATATATACTAAACTTTAATTAATAAATAATTTAAAAAATAAGTCGGTACGGTACGGTACGGTATTACCGTGGTACACGGCTTCTAATACCACGTACCAACCAACTTTAGATAGTTGGTACTGTACTACCAACCAATTAAGTCGGTACCAACTATATTGGTACCAATTAAATTGGTACGGTTGGTATTTGAATTGGTTGGTTTGTCATGGTATAAAATTGACACCCCTAAGTGCAACAACAATAAAAATGATAACAATAGATAAATTACTAAGTCAAATTTAAATTTCTTTTGTAATATCTTGATTACACATTATTGATTACAAAGAGAATTTTTGTGACATATAATAAAAGAAAAGAAAATAGAAATATTTAAATGTCTTATAACCATTGTTCGAAAAGGCTCACCGTAACAGTCGATATGGCGAGTTGTGGTTCAAGGCTTTTGTGCCACATGCAACGTTAAGCTTCAGACATGTCATGGCGTAATGCACGGTTTTTGTAACATGATATTTGATTTTACATATATTTTTAACGTATTATTTGTTAGTTTTTAATATATAAATTAATTTAAATTCTATGTTATCGTTAATTGATTGAGTAATAATATAAAAAAAACATATTTTTATGCATATAATATTATATAGAGATCTGTCGCCTTAAGTTTACGTGTTGAAAGACGCTTTGACCTCACCACGACTTCCAAGGCTCGAGGCCTTGTTTCCACGCTACACCTCACGCTATTTGGAACCTTTGTCTACGGCCAACATTAATACTAAGGGGATGTTTGTTTACCTCTTAACAGTTTTGTTAAGAGGCGGCCTCTGAATCGCTAACAGGTGAATGTTGTTTGGTAAAAAAATAAGTCTGCCTCTTGAATCGCTAACAGGTGAATGTTGTTTGGTAAAAAAATAAGTCTGTCTCTTGATGTTTCTAAAACCATTTTGTATCTTGCACATCCCTGAACCATTAAGAACCCTAATTACATCCTAAACAATTATCAAACAATTATATTTTATTTTACATCATATTATAAAAGCATCTTAATCATTCAGCCAAACAACCCCGTTAAATGAAATGGAAAGTAGAAATGTTTTGTAGCGCAATATAACAATTACGAGCTAAATTACGCAGCTATCGCGCATTTTAAAATATCCATGGCTATATGGTCCTGCATAAAATTCAGTTTGTCCTAAATCGACGAGAAACCCTCTCTTTTTCTCTCCTACTGATATCATAAACCCTAATTCAATTACATTAAGATATTCGAGAAAGAAGGAAAAATCATGGGTAGATTTCGATTTGATCTACTCTTCTTACTACTCGCCATACATTGGGCACCTTCGCTTTCCGATCTGATCATCTCCAAACTTGATCGACGGGTAATTTGTCCTCTGTTTGTGTCAATTTATTCCATTTCTGATCTTTTTAGCTAATTATTATATGACGAGATCCGAAATTTAATTATTATTGTTGGTAGATTTTCGTAGTATGTAGTGTTATGATACAGTTTGATTATGGGTTCCAAACACTGCAGCTTTCAAATGTAGATTTGATGACACGAATACTTTTGGTTTTGTACTAACTGTTATGAAGTCTAATGTAGTTTAGCAATGTTTTCTTGTGAAGCTTAAGATCAATATCAAGTTTGAACTTTCGATTTGACTTTTAACACCTAAGTCAAAATGCAGCGATGGAGGGGGCATTCTTGATTGAACCTATAATTTCCCATTCGTGAATCAAACCAAGATGTTGTTATGCTAATGTGGCTTCATATTTTTCCAAAATAACTTGTATAAAAGGTAGGGATATAGAACACAAAATCTAAATATTCTAGGATGTTATCAACCACTTAGGGTGTTTTTGGTTGGTTTTCCATTAAGTCCTGTATGGATAAAGCTGTCTGTGTGGATTAATCTGCCTGTATGGATTCATAAGGTTTTTGTTTGGTTTTTTTTTTCATAGATGGAAGGAGCCCGTTTTCAATAAAGCTCCCCTGTAGAAGCTTACTGAATAAGCCTTTTTCTATATCATTAAGCCACTACCAAACAATCATGTATAACTGAACGAATAAGCTGTGAGTCCATTCCAAACGGATTCGATTCCAATGTCTGTCAACCAAACAGGTGGTCAAAACTGATAACATTCCATTCCAATTCCTTCAAAGTCAAATTCGGTTGATAGATTCCATTCAATCCAAAAACATTATGCGAACCAAACTCCCCCTTTTAGGGTTTGTTTGGTTGGTTTTCCATTAAGTCCTGTACGGATAAAGCTGTCTGTGTGGATTAATCTGCCTGTATAGATTGTGAAGGTTTTTGTTTGGGAGGGTTTTTTCATAGATGGAAGGAGCTTGTTTTACAACTGGGAAGGGCAGGTCTGGAAAAAAACTTGGGTTTCTGCATAAAGCTCCCCTCTAGAAGCTTACTGAATAAGCCATTTTCTATATCATTAAGCCACTACCAAACAATCATGTATAGCTGACCAAATAAGCTGGGAGTCCCATTAAGCTCATTAAACTGCTAACAAATAGGCCCTTATAGTAATTAAGAGAATATGTGTTTCCCATTAATCATTCTTCAGGAGGAGGCCTCCAAGATTTGTTATCTTCAACAATCAACACTCCTCATATGATCTTAAGAAGTCCCCTAGAGTTTGGTTTGATCATTTCTTACACATTCTTTTTACAATTTGAATTATCCAAAAGTTAATGATTATTCAGTTTTCTATTGATATCAATATAAGGGATATATTAATCTAGTTATATGTCAATGGCCACAATTTTATCATGTTTTTTTATAGTAGCTACCACCTGATACTATGCCATCTTCTATTGCAGGTTGATCTTACTTCACAGATTGTGCGTATGAGTTTGAGCTTAAAGGTTCGTATTAATTTATAAAATCTTTATCAATACGTTTATTAATCTCGTCACCTAAGAATTCTCTATGCGTTACAGGTGGAAAATACCGGCCCTAATCCAGTTTCAGAGGTATCTTTGACCTTCCCAGAACAACAAGCAAAAAACTTGGCGTTATTAATGGCCGTTAGTACTGAAGGGAAAGGGAAAACGAAAGGTTTTTCTAGCAATCTTCCTATAAAAATTAACCAACCTGATGATTCACCACCGTCACTAATTTGGTATGATGTATCTCTACTTAAGGAACTTAGTAAAGGAGAAAGTTTGACTTTGGAGGTTTTTGCGGTATTTACCCATTCATTGCGACCATTTCCCGAGAAAATTACTCAGGCTGAAGCTCAACTCTTTGTGTTTCAAGATAGTGCACATTTTCCGTCACCATATAATGTTAAAATTCAGTCACTGACTGTTAAATTACCGAGTGAAAATGTAGAATCTTATACAAAGCTTGAAAATACCAAGTTATCTGGCTCGGAAATCAAGTATGGTCCTTATGAGAATCTTCCGGCTCTTTCTTACTCTCCGGTAGTTATTCACTTTCCAAGTAATAAGCCGTTTGCGGTCGCGAAAGAATTGGTGCGCGAAATAGAGATTTCGCATTGGGGAAATGTACAGGTGACCGAGCATTATGATCTTGTCCATGGTGGTGCTCAAAGCACGGGTGAATTTTCGAGGTATTTTATTTACATTTTGTAGTTTGTGTTGCTAACCTTGGTTATGTTTTCTTGCATCTACTTTTGTTTGTTGTTTGTTTGTGTTTAGAAAATGGGATTTGTGAGCTTCTTGTAAGCCTGAAGTTGTGGGCTACCAATAACTTCCACCATGGTTTTAAGTAGGGGTGAGCATCGGAACCGGGTACCCGCCTTTGGAACCGGAACCGCTCTGGAACTGCCTTTTTTTATGGGATTAGTTTTGACTATTTGTTGTGTTTACTGCTTTAAGCTGATACTTTGTAGTTTATAATAGACTTGAAATTACATTTTTACCGTATGCAATGTAAGAATTTAATTTTTTTTTGAAACCAGGTACTTGGTACCGGAACCGGTTCCTAGTGGTTCCGGTTCCATGAAATTTGGCCGGGTACCCCGGTTATGCTCACCCCTAGTTTTAAGTTGGATTTGAAGTTACTAGGCCAACCTGTTGCTTTGGGCTTTGGGGGTGTTAGAATTGCGTACTCTTAACCCGTTTCAACATTTTAGCACCGCCTTTTTTTTCCTTCAAATTATTCCCATCTTTCTCGTCAATTCTTTGAGAAAGTTTTATCCTTTCCCGCACAAAGCCAGGGGTCTTCACGGAAACAACCACTCTACTCTTGAGGTAGAGATCAGGTCTGCATACATCTCACGCTCTCCGGACCCCACCTCCGACTGGGATATACCCACTGTTAGAATGCTGCAACATACAACATCCTGCACAAAACTAACATTAATCTACACCCTTTGTGAAATAAAACAGGTAAATCACTTACTTAGCTCCCACAAAACAATAAAGGGGAAAATAATAACAAAAAGGACTCAAGGGTTGGGATGAAATGTAAATTAAACTACCTAAAAGTGTAAAAACGAGTGCTTTATGAAATGAATTCTCAATGCATATCAGATAATACTGGGTTCGTTTGGTTTAGTTTTTATTGCTATTTTGGTGACTTGAAATCTTGACCATTGCTAATTCGACTATACCCAGGTTGGACTACCAGGCTAGACCGAATGTACGAGGTGCATCAGCTTTTAGGAATCTTATTGCCATGTTACCACCAAGAGCCCATTCGATATACTACAGGGATGCAATTGGAAATATTTCAACATCTAATATATATGGTGATTCAAGCAAGGTGGGATTATGTCGCTATGAAACAAATTTTTGAGTTTTATCCTGTTCTTTTTCTTACAAATATTCCTATGAATTTGCAGACATTACTGGAAATTGAACCTCGTTATCCTATGTTTGGTGGTTGGAAAACTTCGTTCACCATTGGATACGGTTTGCCACTTCGAGACTACTTGTTTCAATCGGGTGGATCCCGCTTTCTTAATATTTCTTTTGGTTCACCCATGAATGATGTGCTCGTTGAAAACCTTACTTTGAAGGTAGCTTTCTAAAAGATTGAATTTTTAAGTTTAATTTAATCCTTTTATATTTATTTCTTGATTTCTTTTGAGGGCAGGTTGTTTTACCGGAGGGATCGAGAGATATATCTGTTTCAGTTCCATTCTCTACAAAACAGTCGAGAGAGGTAACTATAAAACCAGATATTTTTGATTAGTCTGCCTTCCATTGAAATCCTGTTGACTGTTTTATGGTTTTTTTTTGCAGACAAAATTTTCCCATTTGGATATTGCTGGTAGACCGACGGTTGTACTAGAAAAGTTTAATGTTGTCCCAGAGCATAACCAGTATTTCCAGGTAATTTTACTGATATCGGAAAAGTTGACTTCTTTGGATCAGATTATAAACTTCTTAAGGAAGGTTAGTAAAATTAAAAAATGAAAGTAACAAGAAAGAAAACTAAAACACGTATGGTCAGTAAAGGCATACGAGAAGGTACTAAACTGTTTGGTTGCTTTTTCCATTAAGTCCTGTGTGGATAAAGCTGTCTGTGTGATTTAATTTGTCTGTATAGATTGGGAAGGTTTTTGGTTGGGACTTGGGAGGGTTTTTTCATAGATGGAAGGAGTGTGTTTTTTAATTGGGAGGAGCAGGTTTGGAAAAAAAAACGTGGCTTTCTGAATAAAGCTCCCCCTTAGAAGCTTACTGAATAAGTCACTTCTTTATCGTTGACCGAACAAGCTGTGAGTCTCATTAAGCTACTAACAAACAGGCCCTAATAACTAAACCCCTATCATCTAGGTAAACTTCATGACTTTTTTCCTATTTTGCCCATTTATTTCATCTAATTGGAGATCAAAATTTCAATTTTATAAGCACATGATCATGTGAAAGACTACTCTGCTTAGATTTGTTCTTCCAGTCTCAACAAATTTTGCAGTTAACCTTGTATATATATAATTATATGTGTGTAGGGTTAGGTTCAAATGTGAACTCATTTTTGGTTGTGAACGTGAGGACGAATCTCAGCCACACGTCTTCGGTTATGGTGGACACGATCACGGAGGATTGACGCGATTCATGGGAGGGTGGAGATTATTAAAGGAGGGGAACCAGGTCAAAGCCGCCTTTATTGACCGGATAAGTGGCTGAGATTCGTCCTCACGTTCACAACCAAAAATGAGTTCACATTTGAACTTTCCTCTATGTGGTGTATATATATATATATATATTTATATTGACCTTTGTCTTTTCAGGTCCACTACAAGTTCAGCAACCTTTCATTGCTTAATGAACCTTTGATGTTGATATTTGGCTTTTTCTCCCTATTCGTTGCTTGCATCATCTATATGCATGCCGACTTTACCATCTCAAAGACTTCTGCTTCTTATCTTGCAAAACTTCAATGGGATGAGGTACGGCTAGATTACATCCAATTAGATTATTGTTTTTATTATACGAAATCTCTGAAAATTGTGAATATTTTTCGTTTTTTTTTTCTTTTTCAGGTTCAGGCAACTATTCAGCAGCTCCAAGATATCATTAATCATTGTTTAGCAATCCATGATAAGCTAGAAGCTTCATTAAGAGAACTTTCTAGAACAGGTGATGTCCAAGCTTGTAAAGCAGTCCGCAAATCAGCCGACAGTTTGTTAAAGGACCTTTCCAAAGACTTGAAGCCCCTTTTGGCTTTCTTACAATCTTCTCCACAAGCTGCACATATATTACCCAAGGTATGTGTGAATTAATATGTCTGTATAGATTTGGAAGGTTTTCCATAGATGGAAGGAGGGTGGTTTATAATCGAAAGGAGCAGGTTTAAAAAAAAACTTGGCTTTCTGCATAAAGCTCCCCCTAGAAACTTAATGAATAAGCCACTTTCTATGTCATTAAGCCACTACCAAACAGTCATATATATCATTAAGCCACTACCAAACAGTCATGTATATCATTATGCCACTACCAAATAGTCATATATATCATTAAGCCACTACCAAACAGTCATATATATCATTAAGCCACTACCAAAAAGTCATATATATCATTAAGCCACTACCAAGCAGTCATGTATAGCCACTTTCTATATCATTAAGCCACTACCAAACAATTATTTTAAAAAAAGAAGTCATTATTTTTCATTTGTGGTCCACAGGTGGAGGAGTTGGTTGTGAAAGAGAGAGATCTGCAAGAAAAGATTATGCTAAAACACACAACAGTGGTCGATTCTTATGAGAAAAAATCAGGGGGACGGGATATCGAGAACCGTGTGGCTTCAGTCCAGCAGAAGATCACAGCCTTGAAACAGGAAGTTGATGATCTTCTTGAGTTTGTCGAAGATATTTAATCAGTAGGACTTATCGTTCCTCAATGGAGTTTGGTTATACTGCATTCTGTAAGGATGTCCACCTTCTTTTCTGTTAGATTAAAGTTGCGGGATTGGTTATCTTTTGTTCAACGTAACGACTATATATGAGTAGTTTATGAACCTAGATTTTGAATTGAGATTTTGTTTTGTTTTTTATTTAATGACATTATGTAGAAAACTTAATTTTTATATGATATAGACCTAAGTTTTTAGTGATGTTTGGTGTTGTCATCCTTGATGATGCAACAATATTGAAGCTAAAATCTCAGGGGATGTTGTTTACCTCTTAACAGTTACATTAAAAGACAACCTCTGAAATCGCTAAGAAGTGAATCATGTTTGACAAACAATAAGCATGCCTCTTAATGGTTCCAAAACCCTCTGAATCGTTCTGTATCATGGACCTCCCTTAACCATTAAGAGCCCTAATTACATCTTGAACAATTACCAAACAATTATATTTCATTTTGCACTATATTGTAAAAGCATTTTAATCATTCTGACCACTTAATCATTTTGCACTACCATTTAGCAACCGTCAAACAATCCCTCGTTAATGTCCCCAATCTAAAGAATGATGGGTTTGTTTTGAAGTTATCAAAGAATGCTTTATAAATGCATGGATATTGTTTTGGGGGGTCCGAGTTGAATCGGGTAGCAGGTTGTTTGAGTTCAGCTTGAAAAAAAGTAGAAATCTAGTTTGAGCTTGATTTGAGGTCGAATAATTTTGTTTTGAATATTGCTCGGTCTCAAATAGTTTTTTTCGATGTTTGGGTTTGATACTCGTTTAACAATTTTGAGCGGTATATTTTGTCATAAAAATCCTAGTTTTATAAGCTTGTTGATTGTATACGTTTTGAAACTTGAGATCGATTAACTTATTTACAGGTTCAAGCTCGATAATTTTGGTTTTTGTTTTTGATCGTATGATTTAAGAACATTTGAACATGTTCATCTTGACTTGAAGATCTTAATTGAGTTTTAAATGAGCCAAGTTAAACATTAGCGTTATGAAATTGGATTTTGCTAAAACTGTGTTTGATAAACTAGTTGTTGGTGGAAAGTTAGATGATAAACTAGTTAATAGATGTAAAATGATAAAAAAAAAGCCGTTAAAAATTATGTTTTTCTAATATTACATAATATAATTAAAATAAATCATTTGTCATATTAAAATAAGTAGTAAAAAAGATAAAGTGTTTTCTAATTATTTAATTTTAATAGACATTCCTTGCAATTCATTATCACATGAACATGTTGTCATCTCCCCATTTCATTCTTTGCCATGTCCGTTGTCTCCATCATCCCTTTATGCCATCGTGATCACTGTTATGAGGAATAATATTGTTATTTTGGTTACTTTATAATAAAACAATTCAGTTTATGGCCAAAATAAAGATTATCAGTTATCACTTTGTCTTTGATATTTGTTAGAGTTTTGGGTTTGTGTGAATAATTAAGTCGAATATTTGATTTGTGGGCAAAAATTATACTAATAAACTGGTACGGGCTTGCTCAAATTGTTTGGTCAATTCTCATTTTCTCAGTTGATTCACGAACCTATCAACTTACTAAGTAATCTCTAACATCTAGTCAACTTAATTGAACCTAAACTCAAGTAAAAAAAATGGTGTTGAATATGTTGACAAGATCACATCATTTTGCTTTTAAATCGATTTCAAGATGATTTTTATATTGTTCCACCAACCACCAGTATCTACGTACCTAATACTACTGATATTAGGATTCACTCAACCTAATGTTGTTGCAATACCCTATATGGTGATTGTCTATCCAAGATAGCTGTCGGCACTCTCAAAAACCTGTCAACCGACTATATTGCATTAAAATAACGCTTGAGATTTATACATAACAGATTCACCTATAATCGTTGCTTAAACGTAGTAGATCTGAAAACTTCAAAACCCTTGTGAAAGTGTACTGGTTAGTCGATGGAGAGGCGGGACGATGGGAATCGAACAGATGCAAAAAGTTATTGGGAGAGGAATCGCCCGTCCATTACAAGATAAATATTGGTCTATTTTTTAATACACAAAAAAGGTGTGAGGGTGTGCCAATGCACCTTTCTAGTTCTGATCATGTATATTATGACTTCATAAACTACCATCTGATTAATATCACCGTACGACCAGATAAATCCTTAAAAATACCATAAAATTGTAACCTACACAATAATAAAACTTCAATTTCATCATCAAAGATGTGGATTTCTATTTTCAAGAATACTATATAGTAATTGTAGTCAAAAAGTAACACCAATGTTTAAAAGAAAGTTAGATAATATAAATATCATTATTATATAATTGAATAATTACTGTGTAAAATTTTGAAGTGAGTGTCGAGAATAATGGAAACTTGAAAGGGATAAAAGTCTTGGCCGTATCTCTTTTAGGGTTTTACCACCAACTCTTCTCAATCTGCACGCAGAAAAAAATGGAGACTTCTCTCAGATACGGCGGAGATTCCACCGCCCTCAGGGTCAATACAAACAAGAAGCCGCCGCCTACAGTCAGGTACGCCGGCGATACCAGCGCCCTCAAAATCCATGCTAAGCAGAAGTTCCGAATCGATTCCAACACTCGAGTTCAGGTACTCCCATCAAATTCCAGTTTCATTGTTTATTTTGCTTTTATGTATCTAGGAATCGTGTGTGTGTGTTTCGTAATGATTACATATTTTTCTCTTCGCCATTTTCTGTAAAATAGTACAATATTATCTAATTAAGATCTGTGAATATTTCTGTAATGTCTATGTGAATCGAATTATACCTCTATTTGTGCTGCATTTTTTGTTAATTTTAGACGAACGGATGTTAGATTAGTTGCTTCATGATGTGAGCTTCATGACGTTGTTCAGTACCAAAAATGATACTTATACCATACCACCATGTGGTTTATATGGTTTATTAGTCATTATAAACTAATTAATGGAGGGACTAGGGTAGCAGACTATATGTAGGGACCTGTAGCTAAGTGGCTGTTTGATTGGCTTTCTATTAAGTCTCATATGGATAAAGTTGTGTGTATGGATTAATATGTTGTTTGGGAGCGTTTTTTCGTAGATAAAAGAAGCATGTTTTTTGATTGGGAGGAGAGGAGCAGGTTTGAAAAAACTTGACTTTCTGCATAAAGCTCCTGGCTTGAAACTTACTGAATCAGCCACTTTCTATATCATTAAGTTACTACCAAACAGTCATGTGTATAGCTCCTCCGATTAAGCTGCAAGTCCCATTAAGCAGCTAACAAACAAGCCCTTGTGGTTGGGAGGACAGGAGATTGGAGAGGTAGAATGCGTGACAGATGAGGGTTGGGTAGCAGTTAGATAGGCTATCAAAGTTGAGGTAGATTAAGGTAAGTTTAGCTTGTCGTTCTGTTCCTACGTTTTCTGTATGTACTTGTGAAACACTTTTTTACAAGGCTCGCGTCTTCATGAAAACTTTGAAGTTCATTGCGATTTGATAACTTTCTTTATTTTGGTATACTTCTTGATATTGGCAGCTTAATGGAGAACTTGATACAAGGATTGGGGCTCCGACTTTTTTCAGTGCACTCCTTAGATACTTCCCGCCTGAAGTACGACATCTTTCTTTTTTTTGCTGAAATTTACCAACTTTAACAACTAATTGTGATATCTTTACCCATTAAAATCTTTTTTTCCTGGAAAAAAATTCAACTTTTCTTTGCGCTATATATAGCTTTCAGCAACACTTGGACTCGGATTACAGTATGATAGACGTGAAAAACTCCATTATACCGTGCGTGGGAAAAAGTCATTTCCTTTGACACCTGATCGATTTGTCAGCTTCGTTGTTAAGGGACGTTGTGATCTTGATAAAGAATTTAAACAGGTTGGTTTTTAGTTATGCTGTTTAAGATTTTGTTCACTAAGGGTGCATTTGGTACGTGGGATATGATAGTACAAAAACCCGTTGTCCTACGTTTGGCAGACAAGGTAGATTCGGAGGGGGACAAAGATGCAGTTTTTCTGTCCAACAAAATAGGCGGAACAAAAATGAGGGAGATAAGAGAAGGGAAAATTACTAAACTACCCATGTCAAATTAAGACTCTAAAATCTTCCACAATTCTTTTATCCGCCTACCTCACTCTTGTCCATCCAGACTTTTTTCCTGCCCGTGTACCAAACACAACTTCAAATTTGAAGGGGGCATCCACCATTGTTTGATTTAGGGAAGATTGTTGACATTTTAAATAGAGTATCATGGTGTAATGCCCAACAAGTAACCTATACGATGTGTTCTCGAACCTTTTTTTCAAAGGAAAGAAGGAAAAGGGAGGAAAATAAAAATAATCCGTGTTCTTGAAAAAAATTTAGGAAGGAAAGGAAATGGAAGGAAAATAATCGTAAGTTTCCTCCCAAAACTTTCCTTCCAGATATGGGAGGAAAGATGAGGAAAAATGAAAAGAAATAAATTAAAACCTTATAAAAATTTATTAAAATTACACGATCTTTCGTTATAAAGGACATATATTTAAAAGGTATATTTGTAAAAATTACATCTTTCCTTTTCTTTCTCTCCTGTTTAAGAACACGAAGAATTATTTTTTACATATTGTTATGGTTCTCATATGGTATGCATGTATTTCTAACAGCCAAGACCAAGTGGAGCTGCTGAATTGGTTTGGAACATTCTTGATTTTCAGAAAGAGCAAGACGTTAGGCTTAAACTTGGCTATGAAATGATCGACAAGGTATTTTCATCGAAACTAAGTTGTTTCATACCACTAGAACTTTGCTTTACTTTGTCTAATGAAGTTCCTATAATCCCTCCCCCAGTTTCTCACCATATAATTGGGTTCAGTGAGAATGAAAGTTATGGTGAGAAGGGTAAGAAGGGATCTCTACCCTTGGATTAATCGTAATTGAAGAGAACCATTAGATCAACACTGATGAGATACACTAGATCAATTCCTTTCTAAAGCGCAATTTATGGGTTGTTTTTGGATTAAAAGTGATCAAGGGTCCAAATCCCTTCTTACACTTCTCACCTTAACTCCTATTCTCACACGATCCTTCGTCTATAATATGTATATGTAAGTGTATATGTATATATATATATACATATCTCTTCATGAAGACCCTTAATTGGATCGACAATTAGATCCTGCAATATGGTCGAGTTCCTTTAACTGCTGTTTTGGAAACTAATTTTGCTGCTTACTTTTGTTGCAGATTCCATATGTACAGATGAGGGAAAATAATTGGACATTTACTGCTGATGCTAATGGCAGATGGAATGTGAGATATAACCTATGAAAAAAGCTTTGCTAGTATATCCTTTTTACCTGCTTCAATTGCAAAATTGAAGAGAAAAATCCGATAGTTTCGTGTAGGTTGTAGAAGCCGCTACTGAAAGGACTGAATTCAGGTTTCTAATGCATTCCCATTCTTATTTAATCACTACCAAAGCTTTTTTATCATATGATGTTTACTATATCTTCTCATTCATCATCGCGTTTATTTCTTTTATTGAAATCTAGTGTGGTAACCATGGTCTAATCACTAATTGATTAGATGGTAGAAAAATGGTGGAAGGTTTTAGGGTTTTAATTTAACAAGGATGGTTTAGTAATTTACCAATCTTGTTTATCATCCTAATTTTTGGTTCCACCTATTTTAGTGGGGGTAAAAAGAGTGCATTTTTTGCCCCGCTCGCTACTATCCTATATTAGGGGCCATTTACCCAAACACTTATCCGTTAAGCGCTTACTGGTAAGCTTCAATACTATCGATTTTTGTACCAGGTAAGATTTTAATCTGTTAAAACGACATCATATGCAATAATTTAACCGGTAAATGCTAATTGACCGACGACCATGTATTTGGTGGTGACATGTCAACGATCTGTATACTTTTTAGCATAGATGACATATCTGGATTATCCACATTTGATCTGGGTGGGATATAGTAGGTTCGTTTGGTTTGTTTTATTATATGAAAATTGAAACCAGGTTGTCAAAAGGTGCTAAGAATGCATATTTTGCAAAGTTGAAAGACATTATTTGCAAAAAAATTATAGTTCATGCCTTCATGGTATCAAGTGCAAATTTTTTGGTATTCCATAGTTTGTTCCAAATGCCCAATAAAAGTGTGGATGATGGAGTAGGGATGGTGATTTGGCCCGTCTCGTTGGAAAGCCTAGTTCACTTTTCCCATTTGGGCCAGGGTCCATGTAAAAAATGGGGCGGGTACCAAGTCCAGGATCCCTGACATGTTAAAAATCGAGGTTGGGGTTGGGGCCGGTTAATGTATCCCAGTCTCCCCCTCCCTGTCCCCATATATATATATATATGTGTGTGTGTGTATGTATATATATATATTGAATTATTATTTTTCCAGCCAATGATTATTTTTTGAACCATTTATTGTTGAATCGGGAATGGATCAGGGATGGACCAACAAAAAATGATGAGGGATACGATTTTGGGTATCTGTTGGGGACCGTGCTTGGGGATTGAATTCCTCGCCCCATTGCGAGAACATTGGAACCCACCATTTTCTTTGTCATGAACGCTGTATTTTTGAAGTTTTTTTTCCTGGAAGTTTCAACCTTGTTGACTATGACAACAGTCGTGACTATAAATAGACTCGTGACTATGGTAGGGCGGTACGCTCTGCTTTGCGACCCCTACTCTAATAAATAAGACTAAAGGCCCCTACCGAAGATCATTTACAAAAATGTTTTTAAAAATAAATATAAGAATCGTATAATCAAAATATAAGTATTATCAATCTATGGTTACTTAAAAACTAAAAAAACTAAATTTGGGAAAAATACAAAGTTATACATATTTTTGACATTTTGGAAACCCCTAAAAGATGTGATTATTTTGAGATGTAAAAAAATATTCACTTTAAAAAACCACCTTAAAATATTGGTGGCATTTATTTTTTATGGTTCTTTATATTTTTGTCATGAAAATGACATATGATCTATATATAGTAGCAAACACAAATTTTTTTATGATCATAAAATGTTGGGTAGGTTATATAGACATTTATTAGCTTCTAATTTTCTAATTGTAATATAATAACATCAAAACTTACTTTTTTACAATTTAATGTTTCATTCGACATGATTTTGATGTAGCAGATAGATGTGCATATGGCATCGGATGAAAACGCTATATATGTAGGGTCTATGTGTATATGTGTGATTTGGTATTTGCATAGTGCTATCATAAGTATCGTGTTACTGCACTCAAGATGTTCCAAATAAGTTATTGTTTGTTAGGTTTATAGCACTATCTCTTTTATATCATGAAGAATAATATTATAATATACAAGAGAATATCTATATATTTTGTGTGTGAATGCACATATAGCGTTCAAACTGAAGACTTAAGCAGAAAAAATTAAAGAAATGGATCATAGACTTGTTGCTCTTCTTTGTTTTATTGTGTTGATTTCAAACTTTTTAGCAATTGCGACAGAAAAACCCACCACCATAACTTCTCAAGGTATGTTCTCTTGCACTGTTCTTTCATAAAACACTTTATCATAATCGTTGAGTTATAATCTTTCTTGAAATGCATGTAGCTTTACGGTCCCGAAAGATCCTCAATTATCCAAAGCATGGTGGTGGAAGAGACTATGGCTTGGATTTTGTTCCTCCTCTTGGTGGAATAGACCATGGCTTGGATTTTGTTCCTCCTCGTGATGGTGATTCTCATGGTCATTAACTTTAAATGTTAGATCAGATTTTGTAATGTAATTTCTGATGTTTATTATGTGATTTTACTATAGATTATCGTTCAACATGTATTTAGATGTACTGTTTGTGGAAACTATCGTACTTTTAACGTTTTTGCCTTTTATTGAATACTGGATGTAAATCAAATGAAAAACCACTCAAATGTTATAATTTATAAATGTGTGAAAACCAGTCACAACACCATTCAATGAGTTTATTTTAAGCTAAGATTCAAGGTATTACATATGTTTTATTCTTGTGCGTGTGTGTATCTTTCATGTATGAAATATATTTACGTTTTTTTATTAACCTGGATATGCAACCCGCTATGCGAACCGACTAATCTCAGGACGACCACCCGCTTTGCGGGTAGTCTGGAGCCACCGCATTTGAACCTCTGTAGTGGCATTTACTTTTGATAATTCTTAAATATATTTGTCATGAACAAATGATCTATATATAGTAGCAAACACAATTTTTTTTTCAAGAAAAGAAAGGCACTAGCGGGCTTTGGCAAGGCCATCGCCTGTCAAGGACCCAATCGTTTCATTACAATCATGAACATGATAAACATCATTAATACAAGGATAAAGAAAGAACGAAATAACATGAAAAATGTTAGGACAACATAAAAAAACAAGAGTGCCATGTCAAAACGTGAGCTGCCTCGTTAGCTTGTCTACCAATGGCATGGACCAAATAATTGCCGTTATTGAGGAGTAGAGAATGAATATCCCCATTGATATTACCGAACTCAGAGTTGTCCTGATTCGTATCGTAAATCGTGTCCGTGACAATCTTAACGTCAATTTTCGAAACAACGTGAGTGAGGCTCAAACTATAGACCTATAAAATTACGTCATGGAGGGGTCTCGCCTTGCACTCCTTGACAGGAGGGAGGAAATGAAGCGATGAAGCTTTAGCTATTATGAACTCGCCTCTGAAGTTCCTAATGATGGCCCTAAATCCCGCAGAATTGGCATTTGTGAATGTGGCAACATTGATATTACATTTACTATAACCTTGACTCGGCTGATGCCATTTATTGGTGTATGGGGGGTTGGTAAGATGCAAATCAGGGTGCCGTAAACTATGGGAAACAGACCAGTGGGAGAGAACCGTCAAGGCGCGACGGATAATCGAAAAAGGTCTCATGAGCCATTTAATACTTTCTAATTTTTTTGTTCATAATACATCAACATCAAAACTTACCATTTACATTTTTTTAATGCTTGATTTGACCTGATTTTGATATAGCAGATAAATGTTGGGTAGGTTACATAGACATTTATTACTTTCTAATTTTCTCCTCATAATACATCAACATCAAAACTTATTTAATTTGACATGATTTTGATATAGTAGATAGATGTGCATATGGTATCACATGAAAACGCTACAGGTGTTACCGTATACATCATAATATTATGTCCCCCAATTGGATTAGGGTATATATGCTTACTTTGACTTTTTTTTAATGTTATCATAGACTAGGGTGTATTTGGAAAAATCCAAACCCTATATATGTAGGGCCTATGTGTATATGTGTGACTTGGCACTCGCATAGTGCTACCTTAACTATCGTGTTATATTAGGTCGACTGCACTCAAGATATTCTAGATAAGTTATTGTCTGTTGGGTTTTCAGCACCATCTCTTTTATGCTTATGGCACTATCTTCAAGAATAATATTATGATATACAAGAGATATCTATATATTTGGTGTGTGAATGCACATACAGCGTTCAAACCGAAGAATTAAGCATAAAAAGTTAAAGAAATGAATCATAGACTTGTTGGTCTTCTTTGTTTTATCGTGTTGATTTCGAACTTTTTAGCAATTGCGGCAGACAAACCCACCACCATAACTTCTCAAGGTATGTTCTCTCGCACTCTTGTTCTTTCATATTACACTTGGTCATAATCATTGAATTGTAATCTTTCATAAAATACATGTAGCTTTACAGTCTCGAAAGATTCTCAGTCATCCAAGGTTTGGTGGTGGAAGAGACTATGGCTTTGCAGGCGTTCCTCCTCGTGATGATGATGCTTATCGTCATTGACTTTAAATATTAGATCAGATCTTGTAATGTAATTTCTAATGTTTATTATGTGATTTTACTATATATTACTGTTTGACATGTATTAAAATGAACAGTTTGGGGTTGGGGTTGGGGCCGGATAACGTATTCCAATCTCCACCCTGACCGTCCTCGTATGTATATATACCAATTGAATTTTTTTTCAACTAATAATCATTTTTTGAACCATTTTTTGTTGAATCGGGAATAAATCAGGGGTGGACCACAAAAAAGCAGTATGAGTGATTCGATTTCATGTACTTGCTGGGGACCGTGCTTGGGGATTGCATTCCCGCCCCGTTACGAGGAGAACATTGGAACACACCATTCTTTGTCATAATCCAACACTATTTTCATTTACAAAAATGTTTTTTAAAAAATAAATAAAAAGAATCTTATAAACGAAATGTAAATATTATCAATCTTTACTATGGTGTTACTGAAAAAACAAAAAAAAAAACAAACTAAATTTGGGTAATATACACAGAGATGCATATGTTTGACATTTTAAGAACCCCTAAAAAATGTTGCGTTTATTTTGAGATGTAAAAATATATTTTGTATGATGAAGTTGTACACACTTTAGAAAACCGCCTTAAAATATGGGTGGCATTTATTTTTTATAATTCTTTATGTATTTGTCAAGAAAATGACAGATGATCTATATATAGTAGCAAACACAAATTTCTTTATGACCATAAAATATATCCAACGGGTTCTCTATAAGTTTTTAAAAATAAAGAATTGAAGGTTAAAATCTTTAATAAATTTTACATCTAACTTTAGTAAATTTTTTATTTTATAGATTTTAACATAAATTATATATTAAAATTCTCTTAAATTTTTCATTCCAAATACTTTTAAAAAGAAAGTTTATATAAAAAATAATAATTAAATCTTATTAGTGAAATTAAATTAAATAATCAATCTCTCTCTCTCTCTCTCTCTCTCTCTCTCTCTCTCTCTCTCTCTCTCTCTCTCTCTCTCTCTCTCTCTCTCTCTCTCTCTCTCTCTCTCTCTCTCTCTCTCTCTCTCTCTCTCTCTCTCTCTCTCTCTGAACGTCAAGGTTTAGAGAACTCTCTAAACTTAAAGTTTTTTTTTAATGTTTTTTCTATTTTAAAAAACATTATAGAGAACAAAAAATAAATTTTCTCTATTTTAGAGAAATTGTTGGAAATATGTTACATAGATATTTTATTACTTTCTAATTTCCTACTCATAATACATCAACAGAAAACTTACTTTTTCCATTTTTAATATTTGATTTTACTTGATTTAAATATAGCATATAGATGTGCATACGGCATCACATGAAAACGGTATATATGTAGGGTCTATGTGTATACTTATGATTTGGCACTTGCATAGTGTTACCGTAAGTATCGTGTTATATTAGGTCGACTGCACTCAAGATGTTCTAGATAAGTTATTGTTTGTTGGGTTTTCAGCACTATCTCTGTTATGCTTATAGCAATATCTTGAAGAATAATATTTGATATACAAGAGAATATCTATATATTTTGTGTGTGAATGCACATATAACGTTCAAACCGAAGAATTAAGCAGAAAAGTTAAAGAAATGAATCATAGACTTATTGGTCTTCTTTGTTTTATTGTGTTGATTTCGAACTTTTTAGCAATTGCGGCAGACAAACCCACCACCATAACTTCTCAAGGTATGTTCTCTCACACTCTTGTTCTTTCATATTACACTTGATCTTAATCGTTGAGTTATAATCTTTCTTGAAATGCACGTAGCTTTACGGTCCCGAAAGATCCTCAATTATCCCAGGTATGGTGGTGGGACAGATCATGGCTTGGATTTTTCTCCTCCTCGTGGTGGTGATTCTCATGGTCATTGACTTTAAATATTAGATCAGATCTTTTAATGTAATTTCTGATGTTTATTATGTGATTTTATTATAGATTAGCGTTCAACATGTATTAAAATGTACGGTTTGTGGAAACTATCGTACTTTTAACGTTTTTGCCTTTTATTGAATACTAGAGGAAAGGGTAAATCAAATGAAAAACCACTCAAATGTTATAATTTATAAAGGCGTGAAAACCGGCCATAACCATTAAATGATTTATTTTAAGCTAGGATTCAAGGTGTTCCATGTGTTTTATTTTTGTGTGTGTATGTACCTTTCATATATGAAATGTATTTACATTTTTGTTCACATGTGAACCAATCATGTATGTTTTATATATGAAAAAATATTGTACCTTTCACATGTGTTATTTCATATGTAAAACAATACATGTAAAACTTGTATCTATAGCTTTAACATTAACATTTTTATGAATTTCATTTATTTTTTCTGTGCCAGAAGAGAAGAAGGCGAATGCATTTATATTCTCTTAACACTTGCACTTTTATAACAAAGCATGTGAAATGGGGTCTATAATCGCATACCCCTATCATCTTATAGTTCTATTCGTTGCAATGAAAAGCCTTATCAGATATACAAATTCACTCTGTTGAACACAAACATCTGGATGCTATGTACAAATATTTTTCTGTATGAATTTCTCCATTACACAAAAGTGAGAAGCCATGATTCGATATTTTGTTAAACTACTAAATCAAATGTTATATTTACAAAAAGACACTAAATTATCTTTCAGTAACAGTGATATCTGAAATGTGTCCAACTAATTCTCCGGAACTTGATGGGTCTACAATCACAAACATACAAAGCGAACATACTTTTCATTTATGAGAGATTGGTGGGAGCCGATATTAACAACGACTAATAACTCTTTAGAAAATAAAAATTTAAATCGTTTATAAGTTAATATATAATCTGATGGTTATCATAATATATCAGAGTCGATAACGGATAAAAAATTACATTAAAAATAATAAATTTGTGAGGTTCTTTTTTATTGTAATCATTGGGTGAACACCAAATAAATAGTATGAAACCGCGTAGACAACTTTGTCAATGAGTCAAATGTTGGCTTCTAAAGATTCAAAGTCCACGGAAAGATCTAATAATAATTTTATAATATTCTTTATTTTTATTTTTTTTGTAATTTTGGAAAGAAAAAAAACAATATATTAGTGTTATCCTAGGTGGAGCTTAATTAATTTTGCAATAAAAAGTTGTTATAAATATAAGTTTGATAATAGGGTAAATAAAATGTTGGGTATAGTTATTTTAAAACTCTTGTTCAATATATAAATTGAGTTAATATTAGTATATTATTATCAATATTGAGTATGATTTGTTAATAATTTATATAAAATTAATAACTGTAGAGATATACAGACTTAATATATAAATAAAAATAATTTTAATTAGTTATATTTTATTTTTATTTCATTTTAATATCAAACTTATATTTAATAATTTCTGAGTGTTGACCAAACCTTCATCTTAGATGTTTGAATCTAAGTTTCCATGTAGAAGCTTAATATCAATATCGTTTGTTACACTAAAAGCTTAATATAATACAAACCAGAAGCTTAATATTAGCAGTTTTATTATTATACTTTTTAATTTGTTTTTTATATAGAGTTTTTTTGCATCCATGCTTCACGGAGCTTTCAATTGTATCTACGGAGCTTTTTTGTTGTATGTTGAAAATCACTCATGAGTTGTCAAATGTCTTTGAACCTTATACGTGAAAGTCTACTGAAAGTATTAATATTATAAATATTAATTAATATGATAAAGAAAATAACATAAATATCACATTATAACAAACTAATATACAAACTTAATTTATAGATCAAACAGTTTTAAAAATAATTACATTTTTATTTCACTTTACTATTAATTTGATACTTAAATGATTTTTTATTACAAATTAAGCTCCACCTAACCCCCCAAAAAAAATCCGTCATAAGAATAACTACTAATTCAAAACTTTTCCAAAATTAAAAATAAAAAAATAAAATAAGTATTATGTATGGGATCATGGATTATGTTGACTTTTGATCATTAGACACCTTGGCCATCTTCCAACTTTCTAATTTTTTTTTGCTTTTTAATTTTTTTTCTTTTTTCAATAAAATATTTTACTGTTTTTTTATAACTCTTCAGTGATATATTTCTATAATAAAATGAACAAAATAGTCAAAACATGACAAATTGAAGATACTTGTCTAATTATAGAGTTAGACTTGAGATGATCTAGTATTATTTTATTTGATAAATTCGAAGAAATTTAAAATACCGTTTATATTACAGAAGGATATTATTTGCCAAGTTTTAATAATATATGTTGATGAAGTGTAATATTTGTATTTTGTATACCCATAATTTGTTTTAGATGACCACTAAGAGTTAATAATGGAGAACATCAATCATTAATTCTTACTAATTTCTAAACAAAATTATTATAACCATTAATTTAATAAGATATTTAATTAACAAATAATGAAACTATCTTTTGCACATTATGCCAATTACAAAATCAAAAGTTGAATGATAATCATCTTGAATAATACATATATTCAACATAATAATGCATACACACATACAATATACATATATATATATACACACACATACACACATAAAACATCATAACATATAGTTAGCATTCAATGATCAGAAGTTTATTATAAAAGCCTTCGAAACTGTTACATTAAAGGCAAATGCATCAAATCCTTCTTCGATCATGTTGATGAAGCCTTCTTTGCTCTTTGGCATCCTATAACGTTTGTCCCTGAGATATATGCATTTCCAGACACATGTAGACTTGTGGCTTAGTGAATATCAAATTTAAATAAATGCTCGTAAAATCAGATCCTTTATAAGTCTGCATCACGTAAGCATGTTCTCAAAGTCATAATGAGTAAACAACAAGTTTGTAGCACACTGAGATCCACATATTTGTGACTTCGGTGTAACGACGAAGCCTTCATATCTCAAACGACTAAATTGGACTTCCTCGTGGCTCATGGTTGGTATGATAAGGCTCCATCTTTACAATAAAGCCACAAATTAAGCATGCATCTTTTACAAACCCCATCCATATGTCTTTTGCTTGAATTAATACAAAGACACAACCAATTTAGAAGAATACGTCTTGATAAGATATCATTTATGAATGTAAAGTAAAATACGCTTTTCGTCCCTATGGTTTTGAAAACTCGATTTTCGTCCTTATGGTATGCAATTTATTTCTATTTTCATCCTTGAGACCAAAACACTATTTTTATATATGAAGGACCAAAACAGAAATGAATTATAAACTATAGAGACAAAAAATAAACTTTAAAGTATAAGGACGAAAAAGGTAATAAATTATAAACCATAAAAAT
This sequence comes from Silybum marianum, assembly GCA_036898165.1. NCBI lineage: Eukaryota > Viridiplantae > Streptophyta > Magnoliopsida > Asterales > Asteraceae > Silybum > Silybum marianum. The sequence continues at coordinate 51,731,323 of CM072529.1, read as the reverse complement.
TAAAATCGTAATTTCAAAACCATAAAAATGAAAGTAATTTTTTTAACAAACCACATGAATTAAAAACGTAATTTACTCATGAATATATGTATTAAAATGTGTGGTATATATGTATATATGTGATTTGACGAATGGATAGTGTCATGTTACGTAGGTCTTACCACAATGTTAAGTTGATTACAACCAATATGGTCATGGGTGGGTTTTATTGTTTTTGGTGCTTTCAACACTAGCTATCCCTTTTGTGCTTATTGTACTATCTTAAAGAATACACATACACAAAGGAAAAAACTAAGAAAAATTAATTAAAATAGTTATTTCAGTCGAGTGATTTTACTTTTTAATTATTTATCTTCGAGTTTTATCAAAATAGCCACAAATTTACAATATCCTAGGTTTGTAATTGTTGACTTACGAAAAAGACCAAAACAAGTTAACAATTTCTAGATCTCTATGCAAATAGAGTGTTAAATTTGAAACTCAAGGGGCAGATTCGCAATTTCGAAGGTAGGATATTGCATAGAGGGGTGGAAAATGTAAATTGTTTTTGTCATTAGCTAGATCCGTAATTACGAACCTAGCTTATTGCAGAGACCTATGGCTATTTTAGTAAAGTTGAAGAGAAATGACTAAGAGATCAATCCACTTGGCTGAAATGGCTATTTTAATTAATTTCCCAAAAATATATATATATATATATATATGTGGGGTGTGAATGCATATATAGATGGCACTAAAGAAATAAGCAGACTAATTAGAACACAAAAGTTAAAGAACTGGATTATAGATTTGTCGACCTTATTTGTTATATCATGTTGATTTCAAGCCTTTTTAACGTTTGCATAAAAAAATTCTGAACTACGACATCCTTTGATACACACATACACCATACAAGGACAAACACGTATGTCCATATATCAAATACATACACAAACAAACATATAGTTCTCTCCATTTTTTCATCATGCATATTAATTCATTGAACAAAATTACCATGTCAGCCGTAGTATTAAATTTAATCATAGATATGAGATATAAGATAATACAATTTATTAAGTTATTGTAAAAAATATTGATATAATTTGTAAATTTCACAAATACAAGAGTAGTTGAAGGATCGTTTGAGAATAAAAGTTAAGCTGAGAAATGTAAGAAGAGATTTGGTCCTTGATCACTTTTAAGCTCAAACCAATCCGTGAATTGCATTTTAAAAGAGAATCGTGAGCAAGTGTTTCTCTTTAATTGTAATTGATTCAAATGTAGAGATCTTTTTTTGTACTTTTTACCATAACTTTCATCATCACCGAAACTCCGATCCTGTAAAAGTATTATTGAAACTTTTTATCATTAAAGATATAAATAAATATACTTCAAATATTTGTTTTGGTGTAAATATTGTGAAAATTATCGTTTCCACCATATTTTATACCATTTTTTACCAAATAATGTAAAATTTTATATTATCCATTGCAAATATACTGAATACTTGTAATTATGTACAAATATTTAATTTCTTTAAAAGAAACATTTATATATAAACCAATTACAATTTTAAAAACACGACAGACTCGAACCATGATGCACCCCCTATCGGTCCCAGATCGGGAATGCAATTAAATACGTTAATGATGTTGGATGATGAATGTTTCAATTGTATAGACACAACAAAATGCCAATTTTTATTATTGTTCATTTAAATCTATCTTTCCAAAATTAAATTGGAATATTATCCATATTGATTAATGTCGACAAACCCACATGGAAAATGTCCAACATCTAACATGTTCATGTATTTCAAAATGAGATTACAAAACTTTATAGAATTTCTATTTATCTAAATCCATGTTTAACTTTAATTATGAAAAATGAACTTGAGATAACGAGTTGAGTTTAAGTTTATAAGAACTTGATCTTGTTTTGAAAAGAAAAGAACTAAAACATTTATACACCAGATTAAATTAATATCGTTTGCTTTAGCAGACATGATTTTGAATGTGTAATTGTTATTAAGTATAAAAATTAAACTAAAATTATATAATTAATATGGTCATGAAAGTATTGTGAATACTATTTATACCTTTTTACTAATACGATTAATAAAAAAAAAATTAATTGTTAATGACATATAACATATTTATTTGTTGGAAACCAATTTTTTAATTACTTGAATTATTTGTTATATATATATAACAAACCATGTCAACAAACTCTATAAATCAATCTTAATTTTTCGTGAAAATAATCAACGAATAACAGTATGAATTAAATGGGTTCCTAAATTTACTCTCAATCACATCTTTGATAACCACCTCTAAATTTCAAAATATACGAAATCAATAATCGAGATTTGGTTTATAGATTTAGTTGAACCTTCACATACACACAAACACATACGGGCAAGTTTCGTTAGAAACTTAAAACTGATTAGGAACTTGGAAACCGCCTGTAACGCAACAAGTGGAATATTCATTAGAAATATAGACGCGTTATACATTAGAAATGTTATTACATATTTATTATGAATGTGTTATTAATGATGAATAATATAACCCCAACAATCCAACACCCCTCCCCTCTTGCGCAATGCCTGAAAATACACCATTATATTGGTGTCTTTAAAAACCAGTTTCATATGTAACTAATTTAAGTTATTGGTAATCAATTTTTACCAAATAATAATTTTATATTAATATGAATGTAATATTAATAGATGGCAGAGCCACTTAAAAACTAGAGGGGTAGGTGCACCCCCTGATTTTTATTTTTTTTTAAATATGTAGGAAAAAATTGCTTACCAACTTGAATCTTCTATAATGTGCTCCCTCTTAATTGACAACTACAATTATATTCTCTAAATGTGGTTTAAAACTTAAAACTCTAGCCCACTTTTAGTTCCAAATTAGTTAAATTAAAATAGTTTTAAATTTTAGTTTTATGATATAAACATTGTTATTGATTCATCATGACTCTTACAATTTTTTTTATCGAAACTAAAAGAATTATTAGAAACTACATCTAAATATTTTTTTTTTCGATCTGTCAATCATAAACAGTGACAAACTATTTACAACATAACTTGATAGACGATATACATATTTGTCAAATAAAACAAGGTGGTAATTAATTTATGAAATAGATTCGACAACAAGTTAGGTGCACCATATTCTCTTTGATTATTTGCTTTTAAGTCATATGATGTAGTTTAAATACAACCATGGATAAGAAAATGTATATGTTTGTGGCTTTGTGCTAGTCATTGTTATTAGTGATGAATATTAATCCTGAAAAATGACACATGGAATCGCGTGGACGCTTATGAAGCTTTTGATTAGTTTTGTGTTGGTAAAAGAACTTATTTAATTAGTGAATTAACGGTCGTGTTCGGAACTACGACATACTGTAGGAACTATGGGTCAGTTCGCCTAAAAGCCTCTCCTATCGAAGTTAATGGATTCGGTGGTTTTCGCTCCTCGCTGCATTTTCCCTCCCCTCGTCGCTTCTCTCTTAGTTGTATTTGGGTAGTATAAACTCCCTCTTTTTTACTTTTTTTCATTTCGTCTCTGGTTTTTTCTGTTACTGCTTCTCGCAGTCTTGTATCTTTCGTGAATCTGGTGTGTTAATAATATGATGCCTTTAAAAAAAGAAGAACTTATTTATATATGCATATATATATATATGACATTCTTTTAAGAACTCATAAAATTGTAATAACCTTGAGAATTTGTATATCATGTGTTATTTCATATATTTTTTTTTCCATATAAAACTAGAATTTGGAGTAATGATTAACATATATTTATTTTAAATGTTTTTGTTTGACATGTACTCGGTTCACAATGTGAAACTTTTTGAAGTGTTTGTGAAACAAAAAATATACATAAAAAGTTTCACATCATAAAACGAGTACATCTAAAACAAATATATTTTAATCAATATATTAAATATTATATCAAAAAATTATATAAAATAACACATAATACATAAGTTTTTAAAGTTAATTACATAAGTTCTCATATGATTAAGGCTATGTTTGGTAAACTAGCTGATAAACTAGCGAGTAGCTGATAAACTATTGAATGACTGATAAGCTAGCTGGTAGCTGATAAGCTAACTGATAAAAAAAATCATGTTTGGCAAAACTAGCGTATAAGAATGTAAAATGACCAAAAGAGCATATTGAAAAATAAAAATAAAAATTAATAATTAATATTAATGAAGGTTATAATTGGAAAAAATGACAATAATTAATATCAATAAGCTAGCTTATAAGCTAACTTATGGTTTAACGGCAAAAAATAAGCTGACTTATAAACTAGCTTGTTTTTGCCAAACATAGCCTAAGTTTATATATATGTGGTCTACAATACGTTCCTTTATTCCTTTAAATTTACAAAGTTCTCATTTGAACCTTCCCCTCTCTCTCTCTCTCTCTCTCTCTCTCTATATATATATATATATATATATAATCATTTTCAATTTTAATGCACACACTTTATGGTATTTTACACGTTGGCAATGCTCACGAAGGAAGTAAAGGCATCACCGACACAGTAACGCGCCTCTAATTGGGCCCCACGCCTCTTCTTCCATTTTTCATTTTTAATATTTTTAATCTTTTTTTTGGAACGTTTCTGCATGTGAGCTTCCCACTCCCACATTAAAATTCCTTATCGTTATTGTCATAGAAATTCATTTTTTTAATTCTAAACCAAAATTTATTATTTATTATTTTAATTATTATTTCATCTAACTGTTTATACTCTTTTAACAAAATACTAATAATTAATATTCAATCACATAAAATTGAGGTTCTTTTGTCTAAAACAATCCCTTTATTCGTTGAAAATGAAGACTACTATATATTATGACATCATAATTTACGTTATATTAATATTCACATTTAAAATAAGACAATCAATACTCTTTGTTATCATTGATTTTAAATTACATAGGAAACGTAAGGACTTTATATTTTAATGTTGTGTTTCCTAAAAATAAAAAAATAATTTAAAACAAAATTTTAAGAATTTACCACTACATGTATTAAAAAAAACACTGTACAATGTTGTATTGAAGAGGTAATCCGACGGTGGGTTATTGTGTCGGTAGATATATCATAATGTATTATTTCATTATTGTCTTTTTATACCATACATATTTTTACTATCTATATACTATATACACACAGACACACCAATTATATATAATCTTTGTTTGATTCTATCCGTAAAAGTTGAGTTAATAACGATAAATCTATATATATATATATATATATATATATATAAAGGAAGTTTCAGGAAAAAATGCTAAAAAAAGAGAAAACTGAAGAAACATTATGGGAGGCCGCCATCTGATAACATACATTTGTGCATATGCACTAATGCATATTTATGCATTGATGCATAGAAAAAAGGAGCTCCAATCGTTTATATACATTTGTGCATATGAACTAGTGCATATTTATGCATAGAAAACAAATATCGTCCAGATGGCGGACTCTTAGGGTGTTCTTCAGTTTTCTCATTTTTTAGCGTTTTCTCCAGAACCTTCCTATATATATATATATAGAGAGAGAGAGAGAGAGGTGAGTTCAAATGAAAATCGATTTTCGATTGTGAAATAAAATAAATTCAAATATTTATTATACTAGATGAATGGTTAAGATTGATTTGTAAAATTTGTTTATGTATGACGACATTCAAATAAAAATCGTAAAATGTTATAACCATGTATGAACCGATATAAAAATGTTATATCAATTTTACATCAAATGCTACATTTAAGATATTGTTTAATATTAGATCTGACAAACGTGTCGTGTCATATCGAGTTCAAAGTTAAACAGGTTGAGAGTGCCTAGCCCTAACCCGGCCCGTTTAATTTTCATGTCGTGTCATGTCAATCCGTTTAACTTTTGTGTTGTCTCGTGTCAACCCGTTTACTTAAACAAGCTGACATGTATTATCCAAACCCGTTTAATTTGTGTCAAATTCCTGTCGGGTTAGCATGTTGTGCCATTTTTGTCACGTCTACATGGAATGAACAATTACTCATTATTATTATTTAGTATTTACTTTGTTAAAAAATATATAAACTGTGGGCTGTTGATGCTCGTTGCCTAAGGGCCCTAATATAAACGGGTTATTCGAGTCATTTTCGAGTTCAAATTTTTGACTCTGACCTTACCCGTTTAATTTTCGTGTCATGTCGTGTCAACCAGTTTACTTAAACGGATTGAAATGTATTACCCAATCCCGTTTAATTCGTCTTGGATTAACGTGTCGTGCCAGTTTTTACCAGATCTATTTAATATACGTTTATATTTACTTTGTGAAAAAAAATTAACATAATGTAACGAAAAATACGTAGAATTTTTTTCAATATTGTAAAACATTATTTTAAATTTTAACATTTGATCGAAAAAATCATATAAAAATATAAGTTAATAAAAAACCTATATCCTATGTTAATAATGAAAAATGATGACATGTATTTATGTTGGACCATATTGATGAAAGTTGAGTTGGTGTGTAAAAAGGATGAGAAGAAAACAGTGAAAAGGGATTTTTAAAGATTCTATGTATGCTTTTTGAAATCACAAGTACACCAATTTTTCAGAAACCTCAAAGTTTTTGGATTTTACCTTGATCAAAATTTCAATTTTTTCTAGGGTTTATCGGAGGTGGTGGAGCCTCCTTCCCTTCATAATTCCATGCCGGTGTAAAGTGTGAAATTGATTAACACTCTCTCTCTCTCTCTCTCTATATATATATATATTATATATATATATAAATGTATATATTGACCAGCAATTCCGGCGGCAGATCTACACACTGACGGTGGTGGTGGTTGTTGTTCGAGGTAAAAATCGTTTTTCTACATTTAATAAAGCCAGCTGATCCCAAAGTGATCGCATCCTTCTTTTAATTTCAATATTATACATATATACTATCTGTGTGTGTGAAATTGTGTTTTTATGAAAGTCGTCGTCTATGGATTCCTTTTCTGTAACACAGTAAATGATGCTGGCTTAAAGAATTGATTAGAAATTAATTAATTTTGAGGTGAATCTCATTGATTGACCTTGTGTTCTTAATTAATTAGGCGACCTATAATTAGTGTGTGTGTGTGTGAGAGAGAGCAGTAATAGCGCGTTTAAGTTGACATTGATCCTTCACGCATCTAGTCTACTTTCTTCACTTACTGTGTGTCTTAATGTGTGTATAAAATATACTTATATTTCTTCTTCTTCTTTCAATCTCTCTCTCTCCCTATTCGTCTCTATCTGTCATCTTATTATTAGAGAGTCCAAGTGATTAATATTAACGAGGGAGCTTTTATGTGATTGGATCCATTCGCAAAATCAAATCACACCACCTCCTCTGTTTGGTCTTTTCAATTGTACCAAAAACCCTCACAAACACTGTGTTTTCTGTTTTCTTTGAGAAATAGAAGAATATAGAAGTTGGGAATTGAGAGAAGACATAATAATTGAGAGTTGGCATATGAAATGATGGTGTTGAATTGCCGAATTGTTGGCTGAATTTCTGGAATTTGGTTGACTACCCTGTATCTAATTAAGGTAAAAAGATTGTTCTTTTCCATTCAACCAAGTTTTGTGTTCTTTTCTGTATGTGCAAATTTTGATACACTTGTTGCTTTTTTTTTCTTCCACTTTTTGAATTGGTGTTTCATGGATCACCTGACTTTATCTTTATGGGTTTCTGTTCTATTGTGAATTAAATTTTATTGAAGTATATTTCACTAAAGTGAAATACTTATGCTTGGAGTCTAAGGATCTTGGTAACTTGTTTGAAAAAGTTTATGCAATTGGTTTGGGTTTATTGGATCTAGTAGAGTAATTATATGAACAGATCTTGTACCATACATTTCTAGCTTGTTTGCAATGATTTATGTTATTTATTTTGAAAGTTAGTTTTTTTTGGGTGCTTTTACAATATATTTTTGTCTTTTTCAATGTAGGAGTATGTCCAGGCCACTTCATCGAGGTGTTTTGGGTGGCGGAAGACTTTCAGGAAACATTCAAGATTATTTGGAAGACTCTCAGATGAAGGTTAAAACAGATAAAGAAGATTTCGATAAGAGTAGAACATCCTCTGATCATGTATCTTTAACATTAAGGAATCCATTCCAATTCCTTTTTTCAGAAAACTCATCATCTAAACAAGATGCCACTGAGAATGGATTTGTGGTCTCTGATCCATTTACCCCCACAACTTTAAGGAATCGCCATATGATGACTTTAATTATTCTTAAATTCAGTTTAGTTTTGATAGTGATCCTTGGTCTTTCTGTGTCATTTCTGTGGACAATCTCGCTCACCACAGCTTCTAAAGGTCATATGCTTCGTGGGTACAGACGGCTGCAAGAACAGCTTGTTTCAGATTTGTGGGATATTGGAGAGCTCTCACTTGGTTCCACTAGGTTCAAAGAAACTGAGTTCTGTTCTCTAGAATCCGAAAATTTTGTACCCTGTTTCAATATTACTGAAAATCTCGAGTTGGGTTTTACCGAAGGGAAAGAGTTTGACCGTCATTGTGGGCCCATGTCAAAACAGAATTGTTTAATTCCTGCTCCACCAAAATACAAGATTCCGCATAGGTGGCCTACTGGAAGAGATGTAATCTGGAGTGACAATGTTAAAATTACTGCACAGGAGGTACTTTCATCTGGAAGTTTGACAAAAAGGTTGGTGAAATTTCTCTGTAGATTAGAGTAAAAAAGATATGAGTTGGTTATTTGGTTAAACGTGTCCATTGTTATCATTTTTTTATTATTTTTTTTTCTGTGGCTGATGTTAATTAATCTGGTTGCAGGATGATGATGTTAGATGAAGACCAAATCTCATTTAGTTTTGCGTCTTCTATGGTAGATGATAATATCGAAGACTACTCTCATCAGATTGCAGAAATGATTGGTTTAAGAAATGAATCTTATCTTGTACAAGCTGGAGTAAGTAAAAGTTACTTTCGTACGTAATATTGCTTTTACTGTTAATATTGTTCGTTTTGATGTCCCAAATGAGTTTTCTTTATGAATTATATTGAAGTGACCGTTTTTTATCTTCTGCATGTGCATTCTAACTTCGGCATTTACATTAGGGACATCAAAACGAACAATACCAGTATACCACATTGTCTTAGGGGTTGTTTGGTTGGTTTTCCATTAAGTCCTGTATGGATAAAGTCTGTGTGGATTAATCTGTTTGTATAGATCGAGAAGGTTTTTGTTTGGGAGGGTTTTTTCATAGATGGAGCGTGTTTTTTTAATTGCGAGGGACATATTTGGAAAAAAAAACTTGGCTTTTTGCATAAAGGTTCCTCCTAGAAGCTTACTGAATAAGCTACTTTCTATATCGTTAAGCCACTATCAAACAATCATGTATAGCTGACTGAATAAGCTTAAGTCCCATTAAGCTCATTAAGCTGCTAACAATCATGCATTTGCCATTCAATTATGGTGAAAATGCGTTGTTTTCTAACGGTTTTTACCCTTCCTTTTTTCAGGTCAGAACCATGTTAGATATAGGTTGTGGTTATGGTAGCTTAGGAGCACATCTATTCCCGAAACAAGTTTTAACAATGTGTATTGCAAACTACGAAGCTTCAGGCAGTCAAGTTGAAATAGCTCTTGAACGAGGTCTACCTGCAATGGTTGGCTCTTTTTCTTCAAAACAGTTGCCGTTTCCATCACTTTCCTTCGACATGATACACAGTGCATGGGATGGTGTTGAATGGGATAAAAAAGGTATCATTTTGTAAAGCTAAACTTCATAATTATGTTAAACTTAGGGTCTGTTTGGTTGGTTTTTCATTAAGTCCTATATGGATAAAGCTGTATGTGTGGATTAATTTGTCTGTATAGATTGTAAAGGTTTTTGTTCGTGAGGGTTTTTTCATAGATGGAAGAAACGTGTTTTTTAATTGAGAGGGGCAGGTTTGGAAAAAAACTTGGCTTTTTGCATAAAGCTTCACCCTAGAAGGTTACTGAATAAGCCACTTTCTATATCATTAAGCCACTACCAAACAGTTACGTATAGCTGACCAAATAAACAGTGAATCCCATTAAGCTCATAATGCTGCTAACAAAAAGACCCTTAGCTAATATTTATACGTACATTTTCCTAGTTTCCATAAGATCGAGCTTGAATTTAAGCTACCTTTTTTGCCTTTTGGGTTTTGTTACAGATGGTATACATTTGATAGAAGTGGATCGAGTTTTGAGACCTGGTGGATATTTTGTTTGGACCTCTCCATTTGCCAACACGCCAGCTTCTGTTCGTGATAAAGAGAGTTTAAAAAGATGGGATTTCGTGCGTAATTTTGCTAAAGATCTCTGTTGGGATTTGTTATCACAACAGGATAAAACCGTCGTGTGGAAAAAACCTAGCAAGAAAAATTGTTATGCTTCTAGGTATATTTCTTATGAAATCCCTTTTGCTTTTTGAACTTTAAAGTCTATTATTATGTAGACATATATTATATTTATATACATAACTGGTCTTCAAAAATTATAAAAACTGTAACTTTTAAGTGATCTTATATTTGTCGTTAAAATATTGTGATTTATAGAAAACATGGTCCGGGTCCTTTGATCTGCAAAGAGGGTCGTGATGTTGAATCTCCGTATTATCATCCGCTTGAGGCGTGCATAGGAGGAACTCGAAGCCGGAGATGGATTCCTATTGTGGAAAGGGCAACCTGGCCTTCTAGAGCTACATTAAGTCCCAAGGAACTTGCTGTGCATGGTAAGCTTTTATTATTTTTCGAGCTTATTGAGAAAGCTCCTTTTGGTTTGCGATAAGCTAGAAGTAGCGTTTCAATAAGCTTCATGAGGGTTTTCCACTTCTTTTTTTTCCAATTATGCCCCTTATACATTTCCTATAAATTTGTTAACATGTCTTTTTAGGTCATTTTACATTGTCATCCAACTTATCAACTAGTTTTTCTAACAATCATGACTAGTGGCCTAACGTAATATTTTCTCAGTCCCAAAATAAGAGTCCACATTCTGTTTTAGTTTGTCGCAAAATAAGTGTCTCTTTTCAAAAGTAAGTACCTACTTTCTGATTCTACCCTTAATTATGAGATGGAGAAATTCATTACCCCTTTTGGTATTAAGGGTAAAATAGTAATTTAGTTAGTTAAAAAGTGTAATAATTACACATTTCTAAAACTATGCCCCTTTTTCATCGTCAACATTTATTTTGGGACGGATGTTAATATATATATATATATATATATATAGAGGAAGATTCAAATGAGAACTTTGCATTTTTAAAGGAACAAAGGGACAATTGTGGACCACATATGATGTGGGTCCCATATAATATTAAATCATTTATGATTTAATATGATTTAATATTAAATTATAAATGATTTAATATTATGTGGGACCCACATCATATGTGGTCCCAAATGAGTTCCTTTGTTCCTTTAAATTGGTAGTGTTCTCGTATGATCCCTCCCCTATATATATATTCATCATATAAGTTATTTGTATCCACACATCTTAAGACTAATACTAAAGAATATTTTTTGACTTATTTTTCTCTGGTTCATTTAGGCGTACTTCCAGATGACTTTACGGAAGATAATGTTAACTGGAAGTCAGCAGTTCGAGATTACTGGTCTCTACTCTCTCCACAGATATTTTCAGATCATCCAAAAAGACCCGGTGAAGAGGATCCTATTCCGCCTTATAATATGGTCAGAAACGTCTTGGATATGAATGCCCATTTTGGCGGTTTTAATTCCGCCTTGTTAGACGGTCGGAAATCCGTATGGGTCATGAATGTGGTCCCCACCATTGGGGTCAACCACCTCCCTCTTATCCTAGACAGAGGATTCGTTGGCGTGTTGCATGATTGGTATGTTCTTTTGTTGTTTTTAAACTCGTAATTATTTGCAAAAAAAAAAAAAATTCTTGATACTTACTTATTTTCATGGCCTTTGGAACTCGATTTTAGGTGTGAAGCTTTTCCATCGTACCCTAGATCTTATGATATGGTGCATGCCGAAGGACTTTTATCCCTTCAAACCATTAAGCAGTCTCATTGCAGCATGCTGGATCTTTTCTTTGAGATTGATCGATTACTCCGCCCAGAGGTATCTTTATTTCAAATTCGTCCAAATTTTTAGGGGTTAGGGTCTGTTTGTTAGCGGCTTAATGAGCTTATTCGGTTAGCTATACTATACATATTCTAAAAGTTACAACTAGTTTTAGTTTTCATCTTTGCTAATAATTACGAAAAAATGGAATGCAGGGTTGGGTGATACTACGTGACACAGCCCCTCTGATTGAATCAGCACGAACCATCACAGCTAGATTAAAATGGGAAGCACGAGTTGTGGAAATCGAAAGCAACAATGACGAAAAACTCCTCGTGTGCCAGAAACCTTTCATAAGGAGCGTTAGTTCAAACTCGTTATGATGATAATTCAAATATTCATTTTCTTCAAAATTTTCAGCATTTTATCGTCACCAAATTGAGGAACTTTTTGGCAGAAAAAGAAAGCCGAAAGGAACTAAAGTTATTGGTGATACTTCGAGAGTTGAAAGAAGGTCCTATTGCCAGCCAAAAAGGTGGACGTAGGGCGGGTGTAATTACACGGAAAAGTATAGGTGCGGAAAATTTTTATACTTGAAGCTTAAATTCGTCTTTTATCTCGTATGGATACCGACTATATACATATATTTGATGGTTATAAGAATAAGTAGAATGGTATATATATATATATATACGAGATTTGGATGAAACCAAAATGACAATATTCTTCCCATTCATATTTTTATATATTTGAATTCTATTCTTTGATACTTAATTATCATGATTCACTATGGTGTTTTTATTTCATTTTTTAAGCAATACCTCTTTTGATGCTTCATTCTCGGAATTTACTGTTGTTTACTGATACAAATTGGGTAAACGTTAAAGGGGTAAGAGGCTGTTTGGTTGGTTTTTCATTAAGTTCTGTATGGATAAAGGTGTATGAATGGATTAATTTGGCTGAATATATTGGGAAGGTTATTGTTTGGGAGGAGGGGCGGGTTTGTAAAAAACTTGACTTTATACACAAAGCTATCCCTAAAGGTTTAGTGTTACTTTCTATATTATCAAACCACTACTAAACATTGTATATATAAATGACTGAATAAATAGTGAGTTTCATTAAACTCATTAAACTGTTAAATAAACATGCTTGAAGAGTCACTTGTTTTGTTTTGGCGATGGTATTCAATGTGGTTTAGTGACCCTTAAGTCGATGAATACACAATCACATGTGAATATAGGAATAGAATCTTTATATGTTGTTTTATTTGCAAGACATTTAAGTTGATTCCACATCAAAATTATTGTTCGAGTATTCCTTAGTAAGAACCGTTGATCCAAAATTAAACACCAACATTATAGCGCCATCTTTTTTGGTTATAATTCATTTTCGACAGATTTTTTATAGTTTTTTTAAAATATTGATCCAAAAGTTAAAATAAGTACAACTCCAATAGACTTTTCTATTCTAGAGATTCACATTGATTATAGTATTATAGCATCCTAGAGTTTTATCCTCTCAAATCTCAATACACTTGTCAAAAAAAAGGTTTTTGTATAAAATAATAATAATTTATCTCATTGGTGGTGGAAACTGGAAATGAATTAAAAAAAATCATTTTTTGAGAGCCATTTCTCTCTACTTACATTAGCTTTTTTTTCCGAGTTCTCTCATACTTTTTCTATTTTAGATGATCTTTTAAAGTAAAATAGAGAATAAAATTTTAATTTTTTCTATTTTAAAGAATCTATTAATAATGTCAATCTCTCACTTAAAAAAAAAATTTAAATTTTTGCCGAACCATGTGTTTTATTTTTATACAATCTTCTCACTCTTCGAATTCATTACAAAGATTGAAAACTTAGGGCTTGTTTGTTTTTTCATTTTAAGCTCTTAATCACCACTTATGTCTGATTCGTTTAGACGTTTTATAACCATTTCAGAACTGAAATCAAACTTCAAACTTCAGCACCTCTTAAAAAACAAACGCCACCTTAGATACAAATATACAAGATAAAAATCAAGCAAGTGTAGCCAATAAATAGGCAAATAGAAAAATCAGTTGTGATGACTGGTAAGGCTCATAGGATTTAGTGTAAATCTTGTCTTTCTCGGGTTTGGATCCAGACTGTCGAACCCTTGGTAGTCATCGTCGTTCACCCGTAATGTTTCCAGGTCATTCATGGTCACCAGGGGATTAGTTAGTACGTATACACTGGTCCAAAAAAACCCCAAGTCATCCGAAAGAAATGGGCAAATATAAAATAAATAGATTGCTATTTGCACCATCTCTAATGTTAAAATCAAGTCAATTCATGCATTAAAAATGTAAAAAGTGAGTTTTTATGTTGACATGTGTGAGAAAGAAATCACTAAGTAAGGGTGTATTTGATAATGTGAAAGGGGTGTAAACTAATCAAGTCGAGTCGAGTAGAGTAGTAGGTTAATCGAGCAGGGCTAAAAAAATTAATACTGGGCTCGAGTTCGGTTAACTTTTCTATGTAGGGTTCGAGCTCGAATATTTTCTGAGTTATCGAGCTCAAGCTCGATGCTCATTTATGGGTTCGAACTTGCGATCTATTAACTCGTTTATCGGCTTGAGCTCGATAAATTTTATATTTTTATTGTATGAGTAATAAATATATGAATATGTTTGGATCAAAAAATGGGTATGCTCAAATGGCTCGGTTCAAAAAATTGAATCGAGTTTTCGAACGAGCCGAGTCGAACATTAGTGTTGTAAAACTCGACTCATTTAGTTAAACGAGTTTTATTTTATGTTCGAGATCGACTTAAACTCGAGATAAACGAGTTTGAGCTTGAATAGCTCGTTAAAATCTCGAATCCTTTACACCTATCCTTAGGGGTGAACATGGTACGGTACCATGTTCATTTTCTCAAATACCATGTACCAACCAATTATAATTGGTACGTAAAATTTTATAGCATGTACCAACCAACTATATTTGGTACCAATTTAATTGGTACCAACTTTTTTCGGTTGGTATATGTTGGTACGGTCTTGTACCAACAAAAAGTTGAAATTACAAATTTATTTATATTTACATCCTTACTAACTAGATTTAGATGCAGTAAAATCATCGAGTATCTAAATCACATGTTGATATGTATTGTACCACTTATCACTACATATACAAGCATTCAAATAATTTTCATATGATACAACCCTTCTTTAATAATCTAATACAAATGTCATCGGGAAGCAATGACGGATCATAGAGTTAAGAACGAGTTACTAAGGTTGTTAGAGTTAGATGAATATATTCAATCAAGTTCTATCTATTCATCCATATTATAATTTAGCAAAACTAATAATAAAAACATTTAAAATGATCAAAATATGTTGTATTATACTAATATTTAATTAATAAATAATTTAAAAAATAAGTCGGTACGGTAATACCGTGATACACGACTTCTAATACCATGTACCAACCAAGTTTATATAGTTGGTATGATACTACCAACCAACTAAATTGGTACCAATTTAATTTGTTTGGTTGGTATATAAATTGGTTGGTTTGTTTGTCATGGTACAGTATTGACACCGCTGTCTGGCCTTAAAATAAAAGATAACTATTTATGTAAAAACAATACGAAAAAGAAACATCTATTGTTATAAAACAAAACCAGTTAAAATCTACTTCTTTCCTTGGAGTTAAAATCCGTGTGCCCTTCTATCGGAGACAAGGTTCCCAATCATGGCCACCACCGCCACCACCACCGTCGATCCCGACCGCCCTCCTCCTCTCCGGCTGGACTCTATTCCCACCGTCGATCTTCATCTCCTCTCACAATCAGAACTCTACTCCCTCTCCAAGTGCTCCAATTCCTCATTCGATCTCAACCGTTGTGACGACGTTGTAATTCCCAAAATCGACCGCTCCGTTTTCAATGAATCCGCCGGCAGCCGTAAACAAACTTACTCACGCCTCCGGCTTGCCCCCGCCGATGACTCATCCACGTCCACCAAAACCACCATGCACCGCCGGACGTCTCACCTCCGCTCGTCGTCACATGCTCCCACTTCCAACAATGTTAATGACCCCGAACAAGCTGAAAACACTCAGATCGTTCGTATGTTGAAAGAGCTCTTTAATTCAGATCCTAATTTGGAGGATTTAGTTCCTATTGAAGTCCAAAATGGTACCAATGTCAATGTCAATGTCGTTGTGCCTGAATTGTTGAATCCTGATTTGTTGAATCCTGAGATGAAGCGAAAGCGCGGGAGACCACGGAAGCATGAGAATGCGGGTTTCATTAGTCCTTCGGCCACCAAGAGAATGCGTGATAGTACGATTAAGAAAGTAGTTGTTTTTGATCATGATAGAGATAGAGAAATTGTGAATAGTAGAGGCGTGAAAGTAAACATAGCGAATTTGGGCAGGTTGGAGGATCCTTACGGACCCGAAATTGGGAGGAGGACCGAGGGAATGTTTACTGAAGATGAGTTGTTAGGGTTTTTGGGAGGTTTGAATGGACAATGGGTGACTAGTAGAAAGAAGAAGAGGGTTGTGGATGCAAGTGATTTTGGAGATGCTTTGCCTAAAGGCTGGAGGCTAATCCTCTCTATCAAGAAGAGAGTAGGCCGTGTTTGGTTATTCTGTCGTCGTTACATAAGGTTCGTTTTGCTTTCTTTCTTTCTTTCATGGTATCAGTTTGTTATTCGTTTTGTGTAGTTAAGTTTATCATGTGGTATGGTAGTGGGTTTTGCGTTTAGCTTTAATGGCATCCTATTGTGTGTGATCACAAAAGAACACGATGGAAGGGTATTCCCCTTGTGCATAGTGGAATTCAATCACTTGTGTATTCTTCATATGTACGACTTGTTAAATATGAGTAGTTAGATATAATATCTACTGTTTGAGGTAGGGTGTGGGTAATTGCCATTGTAGAATTCATGCATGAAAAATAAGTGGCAGAAGAGCTTCGGCAAAGAGTTTCGACGAATTTATAATCCAATAATAGGTGATAGACTTCTATTAGTATTACCTAATTAGGATCTGAGTAGCAAAGAGGGTGAAACATACTTTGCAAGTTCAGCCAAGTGAAAAGAAAATACAAATCTTAGGCCTAAATCTTACTGGGTGGATCCACTATCCAGTAATAAGAAAACATAAACAGTGAAAGAATTCGAGGGTAAAGAAAATATTATATCATGGTCTGAACTGTAGCCATGAATCCCTGAAGTTTGAAGGCCCATAAGAGTATGACATGTGCAATTTTATGTTCTCTGACAGAGGAAGACACAAATGGGGGTAGTAGATTTGTCGATACTATCTTAAATCATAGGCAGCATAAAAGTTTGTAGCTGATTTGCATTGCATGTATATTGGACTTTGGAGTTAAACACGTGTCAACTTAGAAGTTCTATTTTATGATCATCAACTATCAATGGGCTAGAGAACGTGTACATCTTGGTGTGGCTTCTATGCGGTTTACATTACACGGATGTGGCATGGCCACCCTTTATTATATGAATGTTTAGGTATAATGTTTTGATGGATATTCATGTTATAACTTTGAATATGAATATAATAGTTTTATGATTCTAAAATGCACTTTGATGATAACCAGCCCTAGTGGTCGGCAATTCGAGTCTTGCAAGGAAGCATCTATGTACTTACTCTCCATTCTTGGAGAAGAAAAATTGGATAAACCAAATCAAACTCACAGTAAAGATTGTGATGACTTTACCTTGAAAGGAGCTTCTGGGAATGTAAGTTGGTATCTGCAATTAGTTCTATGTTCATGCTTTCTTTTTCCTCATTATTTTTTTATTATTAACTTTTATCATTTGCTTCTTTTTTTTCTTCCATAAACTGTTTCTTAATTGTCCATGGCAGGCTGCAGATCTTTCTGTTCGAGAAGACTTAAAAATAATTAACTCTGTTCACAATCCATCTGCACTGCCGACTTCATTACATACAGACCGTGAGAAGAAAGTCATGTCCGCCAATTCGCATCCTGTTGTTGAACAAGTTGAAGAGCTTTTCAAGTGCCTCAAGTGCTTCATGATCTTTGAAGGAAAGATGAGTTTATCGAACCACCAAGTGTTAGTTCACAAATATGAAAGATCTGATATTGGTTCCACAATTTCTGACTTTACTATAGTAATAGGTGGAATATTTGAGTGCCAGCTCTGCCACAAGACATTTTCCGAAAGAAGCCAGTATAATGGACACATTGCAATGCATGTGACAAATGAAAACAGGACTGCTGAAGCATCAGAAGCTCCAATTGCAGAAAAGACTAACGACCCTCTATTGTATCCTGGAGTTTCTGACAAGGAGTTGCCAGCATCAGTTTCAGCAGAAGGCAATGTTGTAATAGAAACTCATGATGCACATTATGGTGATAAACTTATATCTGCTTCTCCTCAAAGTGATCATAAGTTAAGTTCTAGCACAGAACTTAAAACCAATGAGCATCTTCGTGACCTTAACATTCATGTTAACATGAATGGAGATGTTTTAGTTGAAAAATCTGGTGACGAGATTGGAAAGAACTGTAATGTAGCTGAAAATGAAGTTTCTGTTTCTAAATCTGATATTTGTTTTGATCATGAACCTTCTTCCAGTGCTGTTGTTGAGAAAGATGTAGTTTCCAATGGTCAAAATGCAGTTTCTGGAACTGGGTTTACACATGTTGGTGATAAACCGGGATGCATTCTTGAGCAGGGAAGAAGTTATGGAAACAATCCTCCATATTCAAATGAACCAATGGGCAGTGTTGGAGAGTTTGCTAGTGTTGATGTGCTTAATCATTCAGTTCCTGAAACTGGGGTTCAGACTTCAAGCATCTGTGTGAAAAAGGGCTTTAGAGCAAACATCAATGATATGGATATCTGTAGTTCGTTTGATAAGTCGGCATCTGAAAAGGAGAAAGTTGTTAATAACGAGTCATCATCTGGGGTTTTCCATGGTGTCGGGCTTGAGAAAGAACGCAATTTAATAAGTCGTTCATCTGTCTTATCATGGTGCAAAAAAGGTCTGAATGAAGATGTTGGGAGAAAGGTTCTAATTTCCACCATGGAGGAACCTCGGACACAAATGACTAAGGAAAATTTCCACATTGAGAATGATGTAAACAATGCTTCTTCAAACAAATCAGGGGAAGCAAATTTAGATGACTTCCAAGTTTTTAGGAACAATGAATCAAAGGACAACGAGGTTGCTTCTTTGGGCAGCAGCCAGAATGGCTTAAATGCGGGTGTAATGGCTTTTAATACGGGAAAAAATCTTGAATTTTGTTCCCTTGCTCCCCCTGGGAATGAGCAAGCTTTTGGGTTCCAAGATGATGTAACTGGTCTGTATGACAATGGTCATGAGAGCTCTGAAAGGGGATTGCTTAATCATTTTTGCGTTGCTGAAACCTCTGATGATATTTTTGGGAATAAGATATATTCCACACCACTAGATGGGCTTAAATTTGGTGAAGAGAGAAATATTGACATCCATGAGTTAAGTCTTGCTTTTGGGAACCCTCATGGGCTATATGCAGATACAATTAGTGTCGACCAGAAAAAAGATGGTCTGAACCGTTCAATAGTTCCGTCTAAAATTGAAGAGGCTTTTGACGTCCAAACTAATTTGAGTATGGTTAACAATAGTATGGTCGAGGATCTCAAAGCGGGAAGAGAGTCAGTGGGTGGATCATTCAGCTTATCTTGTAACAATGAGGGTAGAGCTTTTCAAGATAATGGTAATACAGTTTACTCGGGCAGAACATGGGAAGATCTTAGATCAGATGAATTTAGACGTTCTGAACGGAAGAAGTTTATGATGGGTTCTAGTAGCAATCAAAGGCAGCTTAATGAAGTTGTGCCTAGTGGTATGTGGAAAACCGACGATAGAAATCAACTACAAAGTGGTTCAGCCAATCCTCATACACAGATCCAGTCACCGAGCTGTTTTCACTCTTTTGACATAATGTCTGATAAGGTGTTGGGTTTTGGCCATTGTCAAACTTTTTTCCCACTAAATTCATACTCCCTCCGTCCCAAAATAAGTGGGGAAATTGACAAAAATAGCCAATCCATTGAAGTCAATTCATTTTTTAGCCATGTCAAGAACCAACTTCCCCAAATAGCCAAAGTTTATGCAAAATCCTTACGCATTATGCCCAAGGATTGATTTCAGCCAAAAAAAAAAGATTTTAAAAACAAAGTTTAAGCAGAAAATGGTTTCTGCTTAAACTTGTTTTTAAAATCCTTTTTTTTTTGCCTAAATCAATCCTGATGCATAATGCATAAGGATTCTGCGTAAACTATGGCTATTTGGGGAAGTGGGTTCCTGACATGACTAAAAAGTGAATTGACTTTGATGGATCGACTATATGTGTCAATTTCCCAAATAGAGGAAAGTTCAAATGTGAAGTCGAATTTGGTTGTGAACATGAGAACAAATCAGAGCACGACGACACGTGTCATATTTAGACTGAATAATAAGGGAAATATTCAGACTGAATGTATTGTTATTCAGTCTCTGAATAATGTATGAACTTCACCTTCATTATTCACTCTGAATGCCCTGTATTCAGTCTGAATATGACACGTGTCACGTTCTCATTTATCCTCATGTTCACAACCAAATTTGAGTTCTCATTTGAACCCGCCCCTTCCCAAATAAGTGTCCTATGTTTCTATTTTAGTTTGTCCCAAAATAAGACTACAAAATTACACTTTCAGAAGTACTAAAAGTGCCTACTTTCAATTTCTACCCTTAACTATGAGATGGAGAAAGTCATTACTTCCTTTATTATTAAGGGTAAAATTATTATTCAGTTAATTAAAAAGTGTAATAGTTACACGCTTCTAAAACTGTGCGCCTTTTTATTTATTACCGTGGGTATTTATTTTTGGGATGGAGTATGTATCTCATAACGATGTGATTTTAATGTTTCTGAGAGCATTGATTTTTAACCATACTTATCAACAGGCTGAAGATGGACTCTTTAGACTTGATGAAAGGTATAAAGATGGTTCGAATATTGGTGGAATCAGATCAGGTAGATCTGAACCTCGGGAATTCAGATTCCTAACAGGTCAATCCGATCATAATCCACATCCTCTTCAAGGGGATTCCAGAGTCTTTCCGTATAACACCGGAATGGAACAAGCTTTTGATCCTCCATTTTGGATGGGAAAGAGTTCTTCTATGATTCCGAATATGGCTAATGCTAGAAATCTAGTTACTAGTTTATGTTCTTGGTGTAGAAATGAATTCCATTTCCATCCACAAACACAAGCTGGAATTGGTTCTCTATGCCCGGCTTGCAGTGCAGGAATTTCTGGGCAAGTCAACATGTTGTAGCATAGCTTGTTTTTTCGAGATTTCTTCTTTAGTAGGACATGGAGGCACAAGGTAACTTCTAGACCAAACCTTTTTATTTATTTATTATTTTTACTTTTAAGGGGGTGTTTGGTTGGAAGTATTAAGCATGAGTTAATGGGAATGATAATAAAAGAAACTGTTTGGTTATATATAATATAATGGGCTCATTCCCCCAGAAGCCCAAATTCTCATTCCAGATTAAACTTTCATTCCCTTGCTCTTCCTGCAAATATCATGAGCTAACCACAAGGTTTGTGGCGTACTGGTTAAGGCTTGTGGGGGATGAGGCTAGATAACTCATCTACCCCAGGTTCGAATCCAGGCGCAAACAACTTATGGCCACTGGGGAATTATCTCAGGGCTGCATGCTTTAACAGTCTTAAAATTGCCGGGGATTAGTCTAGCATACCCTTTCCAAAAAAAAATATATATATCATGAGCTCCCGAATCTAATTTTAGATTCTAATGTGGGATGGACTGTTACTAATAGTAATTATTTATGTGATTTCTACAGGCAAAGAAGATGGGGGAGACATGAGTTTGATTAAAGACCACCTTCTTAATAGTCATATGGATATTGGTCACTTTTTGGTATGGTTTTTGAAATATCATGAATTAGTTAAAACCTCATATTTCTATAACCATGTTTATTCTTTTCTCTTGATAAAATATCGAATGGTGAAAGCAAAGCTTATCGATTTTCCTCTGGTGAAGAGGTATGATTCTAACCCTAGTAGTAAAAATATTGAATGTTGATTATGAAATTGAGAAAAGCCAATTGATTTTTGTATATCAACAACATATATATATATATATATTGTAATACTCGTGTCCTTCCTTCCTTCCTTTCATATATATTGTAACGTTCGATTAAACATATAGTATGATAAATTTGTTAATATTGTTTCTATCTCTAATAGTATATCCCTCTAATATTGACAAAATAGGGGATCTTTTTAGATCAAAATGATAAAATTTGTAAAAAAGAGAAGGAATAAAAACAAATGTTGCAATCAGTATAAGTAAGCTATTAGTTGTTTATAGTGATGGTTGGCCCCATCCCAGTCTAGATGAGTTGTTTTTCATATAAAAATAGGTGGTTTGGTTTGGTTTTATGTTGTTCTATTTGGCAAGTTGTCATGGATTCTGTTTCTGATAGATTAAAAGTTGATTATAACATTTTAAGATACTTCTCTTCGTCTCAAAATAAATGTCCATCATGAAAAATGCTTATAGTTTTAGGAATGTATAATTATTACACTTTTTAATTAGCAAAAATACAATTTTAAGGGTAGAATAGAAAAGGAAAGAGATCTGATTAGATAAGAGTAGAACGGGAAAATAGACATTTGTTTTTGAAAGTAGTCATTTGTTTTTGAGTAGATGGAGTTTTTTTTATTATTAATAGAAGTATGGTATTATTTTAATAGTACAAATTTGATAATTATTTAATTGTAAAATGTATGAAATAAAAACTTGCTTTCATAAATTTCTTATTATAAGTATATACTTTCGAATTAGGTTTTTTATTAAAGCATTGTTTTTTTTTTAAATTTACCCATTACCTATTATAAGAATTATGGGTAGTTTTTGTAATTTTAATTAAGATTTGATATGGTTTCCGTACCATTTTTATTTTTTGGGGATCATATCCTGGATAAAGAAAGAGCAAGAGTAACAAAAAAAACGACGATTCAAATCAAGATTTCTCTGGTACCCTATATCAAATCATAAAATAAAATAGATTTGAAAGACACTAAAGAAATATTGCGTAGAATATTGTTAACATGAGATTTTTTATAATTACATTGTACTTTTTTAACTTTTTTTCTTATTAAGACAAAAAAGTGTTTATTTTGAGCTGAATTTCTTTTGATTGATTGTTTAATGTGTTTATTTTGTCAATTGAACACGTTATAAACAATGATCCTATTATATGCACATTCCTTTGGGTTAATTTCTGTAAATAAAGGTGTTTTAGAACATCTCCAACAGCTATGCTAATTTTTTTCTAAAATAGCATAGCATATGAAAAGTTAAAATCTCTACAAAATATTACGTTCATCTCCAACAGCTATTCTATTTTAGCAATTCTACCATAAAATATATTAATAATATATTCAATATATTTAATATCTCAAGAAAAAGAAGTGTATGATTGGTGGGAAACTATTAAATAATTATTTCTCACTCCATTTAGAGATTCTCTAAATTTAGAGATTTTTTCTCTCTTTCTACCATTTCTCTATTATAAAGATAAGGTATAAAGATACCGTTGGAGGTAAATCGCTAAAATCCTCATTTTTTCTAGTTTAGCGTAGCTGTTGGAGATGCTCTAACCATCAAATCAAAATATTGCTTACAAAAGTCAATAGAAAGGAAAACGAGTGAAGCTATCATTTTCAATTCGTACATTAAATTGAATACCCACATTCAAGAGTTCTTTTGGATCCGATCTATATATGAATCAATAGAAATACATTGCACAACGGAAGCTTAAATGCGTAGTTATCGTCTTAAAGATTTTTAAGCCAAGTTGCATAAATCCCAAGAATAGACGATTAAGCTATATCCCATTGTTAATCAACTATTATTTTTCCGGGAATTTAATTATTTTGACCAAAACCCATTCACCAACATAATCAAAATCTTTCTCAGTTTACCTAAGTGACCAAAATCCTTTCGAAATACATATCGATACACCCATCAGATCAAGTGGAAGTGAAAAACACCCAAAACGACATCGTTTTGGCCAAAAAGCCTCCGCCACACAGTAGGAATACCTCCGCCACATGGCGGAGGGGCCCAAAACGACATTGTTTTGGGCCTTTTCTCGCATGTATTAGTCGACCGTGTAAGTACTCCGCCACACCGTAGGAATACCTCCGCCACATGGCGGAGGGGCCCCAAAACGACGTCGTTTTTGGCCCCTCCGCCATGTGGCGGAGGTAGCTATACGGTCGACGAATACAGGCGAAAAAACGACATCGTTTTGGGCCTCTCCGCCATGTGTATACATACTCGATCATCGATATGTATTTCGAAGAGATTTTGGTCACTTAGGTAAACTGAGAAAGATTTTGGTTATATTGGTAAATGGAGTTTTAATTTTGGTCAAAATAATTAAATTTTTTATTTTTCCCTTTGAGGATTCACCCATTTTTATATATGAGATACATGCTTATTTCGTGTAAAATTATTTAAACATACTTGTATAGAGAAAAGTTCAAATGTGAACTCAAATTTGATTGGGAACATGAAGACAAAGGAGAGCGCATCATGTGTCCCATTCAGACTGAATAATGTAGGGAATTCGATATAAATAACGAATGTGAAGTTCATATATTATTCAGTATGAATAACACGCATTCAGAGTGAATAACACAACATTCAGTCAATTCAGATTGAATGAAACACATGTCACGCTCTCCTTTGTCCTCATGTTCACAACCAAATTTAAGTTCACATTTGAAATATATAATATTCTATGTACATATATCTGAGTTAAAAAAACAAAATGCACATGAACTCAACTAAAACAAGTTTTATGTTAATTTGTTTGCACTTCATCATCAAATTACATGATAAACTCATACAACTCTAAACGAACCAACTATTAAATTGGTTGATTCGGCTCTATATACCATTCAATTATCTTGATTCTTGAATATGAAATTCAAGATCAATATTTTAAGTCGTCATAGTAATAATTATTTAAAATATTTTACTATCTGTTACATTTTAGTATCTTTTTAAAGACTTTGATATCCCTTAACAATTGTATATTGGATGTTACAATATATTATTGATAAAAACTAAAAAAATATTACAAATTGGTAAATAAAATTTTAAAACATATAACAAAGCTGCATCTTTTAAAAATCTTAAATATTATACGGCTAATTTGCAAACTAATTAAAAAATCTAATATGACCAAAAATAATATGTTAAGAATTGATATATTTTAATATTTTATAATATATTTAAAACAAATAAGCAAAATAATATATTGCTTGATACAAACTATATTTTAAAAAATTAAAAAATATAATATTTTGATTAATAAAACTTCTAGAACTTATTGAAACGTTATTTTAAATAGCTTTTTAAAAAATTAATTTATTAACTACTTTAAAAGCTCAAAAAAATAAACTAAGGGGACGTTTATCAAATCTTATCCGGATAAGTTATTACCGGTAAAATTCAACACTATCACTTACTTAACGGGTAAGATTTTACTCCACCGACACGACACTGTACGCAACAATTTACCTGGTAAGCGCTTATCATGATAAGAGTCATCGTCATCACTTACCGGGTAAGACTCTTGGACCTTACTTTGTTGTATTCGCTCTTACCTGATAAATTTTTTGGTAGTTGTCATAATCCTTTGTTAAGATAATATGACTTGGTAAACGCTTATCCGGATAAACGTTTAATAAACAGACCCTAATTTACATTGGTTTATACATAACCTATGTTTAAAGATTATTATGTTAGCTTATGTTAAATTAATAAAATTATTTAAATTAGAATTTATGTCTTATTCGAATATGTTTGAAGGGCGAATCTCTCAAACTTGTTAATCATATTCATGGCTACCAAGAAAAAAGAGAAAAAAAAACTCTTTTTTTTCAGAGTGGGTGACAATATTATCTTTCTTTCTTTCTACCCGTGGACTCTCAAATGCAAAAAGAACCCCTCCATTGATTCAAAATCACATAACCCATTTGGTGTTTTTTGTTTCTTCGCATTCCCTTTTTCCACAAATTCAAAATATCAAAAAGAATATACCCAAATTCATTTCAATTCCAATAGCCCTTATTCTGTTCTTCAATCTTGAGGGGTTTTTCATTTGATTCTGTATCAAAAATCTGTATATATATATAAATATATATACATATATAGATGTTGAAATCATCAAATATCATGAGTCTAACTAGGATTTGGCGATTTGGGTTCGTTCTATTGGTGATTTTTGGTAGGTTAACACGCGCAAATGAAAGCCCTAGGGTTTCTAATTCTATCTGTCCCCCTAAATCGATCAAGGATTCAATCTTCAGTTTTCAAGTTCCGGTTTGTCCCTTGAATCGGATTGATAATTCTTTCGGTGTTATTGAGGTATGTACACCACACTAACAAGTTAAATCAAAACACTTGTAGATATTACCAGCTCTTCTTATCATTTCGTATGATCAAATTGGGTGTTTCCATATATATATATATATGTATGTATATGTATGTATGTATGAATTATAGTCACTTGTTATGTTTGATTCATAGCTGGTTCATCTTAAACTTATGAATTAGAATGATATCTTTTTCTAGGATCACATTGATTGAATGATTAATTTGATTTGCATCTTTTAATTGAAATTTGATTTTTCTTGTTGATAGGATGCCAGATTCATCATCTATCCTGTCTGCTTGCATTTTAAAATTTACTAGAATTGATAATGTTCATTTGGGTCTCATGAGATTTCCCTTTTGTTATCATGATAAATGTTGCAATTATCTTTTGGAATAGCTTCAACTTTGAAGGGAATAAGGACATTTGAATCAAACATTTTTGTTATCAAGTCGAATATTTCGGTTATTTTGGGACTTCTTTTTTTGCTTAAAAGGGTATTCAAGATAGTTATTTTTGGTCAAATAGAAGTGGATTTTGATAATAGTTGTCATATATTTTAAATTTTGCATACTAACAATGTTTTGCAAATTTTTATTCCAAGGGAGACGAGACGTCATTGCAAAAGGCGTTGAGCAAAGTTCATAGGAACACTCAAGATTACGTTGTGGTGCTCTTCTATGCATCCTGGTGCCCCTTTTCAATAACATTTAGACCAACTTTATCCGTGATGTCTTCTTTATATCCTTCAATCGCTCATTATGCAATCGAAGAATCAGTTGTAAGGCCAAGGTTAGAGATCTTTATAAGCCCATTTGTTTTCACTATGTTTTTTTTTTCTTCGAATTATATAATATGCACATAATTTGATGTGTACTCCTCTATGGTTAAGGTAGCGTTTGTTTTTTAAGAGGTGCTAAAGTCTGATTTCACTTCTGATTTATAAGAGGTGGTGCTAAAGTCTGAAATCTGAATCAGTTAGACTGTTTGTTTTTATGTTTTTACGTCTGAAGTCTGAAATCTGAATCAATCGTTGATTTATAAATCTCTTACCATGCGGGTGTACGCGAATAAGAGGAATTAAGTGGTGAGGTTACCACTTTTTTTTTCAGATGATTTTCAGACTTTAAGAGGGTCTGAAAAAACAAAAAAACAATCGGTCTGAATTTAAAAAAATGTCTGAACGAATAAGTGATAAGTGGTCATTAAGAGGTAAAATTGAAAAAACAAACAGCGCCTTGGTTAATAAAAGTAGTGGGATAAAAATATCTTGTCCTAAATTTTCACGTCTCATTTATGTCCACCAATCACATGAATACACATCATCAGATAGAGAGAGAGAGAGAGAGAGAGAGAGAGAGAATGTAAGTTTGAATAAAATATATAAAAATCTGATGTGTCTTAATTTCATTGGTGAGATGAGTGTGTATCCGAATAACATTAGAAATTAATTTATTTTGCAGCATACTTTCGAAATATGGAGTTCATGGGTTTCCTACTCTCTTTGTTTTGAACTCAACAATGCGTGTCCGCTATCATGGCTCACGCACTCTTGGTTCGCTTGTGGATTTCTACGGTAACGTTACAGGTAAAAAGAATTCTGAAAGTTCAGCCATTCCGTAAACGTTAGGCCATGTTTGAGCTTATTGAAAAAGCCCCATTTGGTTAAGCCATAAGCTACCTTTTTGAAAAGCTAGCTTTCAATTACGCCCCTTATGTTTTTCCAATTAATTTTTCAACATGCCTTTTTAGGTCATTTTACATTGTCATATAGCTTATCAGCTAGTTTTTACCAAGTATGACAGAGTTTAGCAAACAGCTAGCTCAGCCTTAGGGGCTGTTTACTTTTTTATTAAGCCCTGTATGGTGTTTAAGTTGTTTGAGTGAAGCAAAAGAGAGGGTTGGATTATTTTGGGTATTAATTTGTTTGAGGTGGCTTAACGGGGACAAAAGAGGGGCCGTGGCTTATTCCATACAGACATTTTTTCTTAATGGCTTAACGATTAAGCCATAAAGAAACAATCCTGAATGGCTGAGCGAATAAGCCGCCCATACCATTAAGCTCATTAAGTCGGTTTGGTAATCATTTAATGAGATGCATTCAGTAAAAACAATAAACCGACCCAATTGATTATTGTTTACATTACATGATTCTATATATATAGGTATTAAAGCAGAATCTATGGATGAAAAATCGGTAGGCGAAACAGTATGCACTTTAGAGCACGAGAATCGAAACAACAACGAGCCAGAAAGTTGTCCGTTTTCATGGGCACGATCTCCGGAAAACATGCTTCGGCAAGAAACATATTTAGCGTTAGCCACCATTTTCGTGATTCTGAGGTCGGTTTACTTGAGTTATCCGTTTATTGTGATATGTGGTCGAGTTATTTGGAGGAGAAGGATCATAAACATACGGTTTAAGAGTTTGTGGGACCATCCATTGGCATACTTGAAACGTGCGATACAGTTATTTAGGTCGCTAACCGAGCCTTGCAAAAGAAGCAATCTGCATGGAGCCATGAACGCTAAGGCTGCATGGGCTTCGAAATCGTTGGCTTCGGTTTCTTTTGGGGAGACGAGTGGTGGTGATGGATCGGGAAGTTAAAAAACCGAGAATCGGGTTAATTGTGGACTTTCCTTTGGGATTTAATGTTGGTTTCTTGATAGGGAAGTTTTTATGTGAAATTGTTGGAAGTTTACTTGTGAAATGTAGATTATCAATTTGTTTGATAGAAAAGAGTTGTAACAAGTATTTATGTGTCATTTCTTTTGTACTTTTTTTACTCATCTTTTACAAAGCAGAATATTTTCACGAAAACAACTGTTCTATTTATTTGGATAGAGGTTAGATCTGTATATATTTCATTTTCGAATGAGATATACTGGTGTTGTTTGGTTGTATAAGTAACAGAGACATGCACGGGTTGAACAAAGAATAATTGTTTTACTAAAATAGGTGGAAAAAAATCAAGAAAATGAACAAGATTATTAAATTATCGATGTTAAATTAAAACTTTAAAACCTTTTACAATTTTTTAATCAGTCTCTCTTTCTTTTAAATAAATAATCTTTTTTTTTTAGTTTCTCTTATTTTAAAGTTTAGATGATATACTACCAAAAATACCAAATGATTAAATATATATATATATATATATATATATTGTGTTTACTATGACTAGCATATACTAAAGTACGTTTAGCATCTTCAAATACAACATCTATTATAATATGCAATTGAAAATTGAACTTATTGTGTTCTTGTTTAACAACATAATGATTTTATTCTTTAAATTCATCATATGTCGATTTCAAAATTAAAAAAATAAGTTAAGAATCTTTTTAGCCGGTCATGCAAAGACAATCAAGCCCAAATAAAACGGGTTAAAGTAGGTACTAATGACACTATCATCAAACAATATTTTCAAACTGAGATTCCACTTAGATATCCATGAAATTGTCCCTAAATACACGATATTTGGTACATAAATAAATTATATAACTATTTATTAAAAAGGGTATTCTCCAAAATGATCGAAATACATAAAATAAAACGAGAAAATGACAGTTTTCATATTTGCCAAAATGACCAGCTATCATCATCAAAAGAATTCGCCATTGATGATTTTCTTATTAATATTAGAGGTGGAATTCATTTTCTTACAGAAGTATTGAAAAAAATAATCCATGTATGTCATCAAATAGTTAGGTTTCAACCAGTTACATCATAACCCATGTCATTTCGCCAACGGGCAATGGCGAATTCTTCAGACGATTTGACGTGTAATTTTGGCAAATATGAATAAATTTGGTCATTTTCTTGCTTTAATTACGATCATTTTGGAGAATACCCATTTATTATTAAATGTCTAAAATACATTTTAACACCAAATAAACTATTAGAAATTTATAGATTAGAAAAGCCATTTGTCAAGTTCACCTCCAATCCAACCTTCGATTTCGATTTCAATTTCAATTTCAATTTCAATGGCCGGCTTCATCTTTGTATCAACCATTTGGAAATCAGTGTTCTTTCTTCCATCAAAATCAAATAAATCTAACCATCAAAATCCAAATCTGCCGCAAATTTCAAACTTACTTCTAGTTTAAAAACACTTGAAATCAAATCAAATCAAATCCATAACTCATCATCAATGGCTGAATCAATTTCAACAAGAGCTTATTCGTTTTCACCCAAACAACCTCCAAGAAGAAACACACACACTTTGCCGGTTACTCAAGAACAACCAAATATTAAACACACCCAGAAAAGATTTTTCGATAACGTTGCTGTTCTTCCATCTTACTGTCAAAAAGTTAGTGAAAAATTTCAGGTTTTTTTTTTTGCCATTTTTGCTATGAAATTTAAGAGATTTGCTGATATAATTTATCGTTAATTAATCAGATAATTGCAGAGCTTTTAGGGACGTATATCTTGATTTTTGCTGGATGTGGATCAGCACTTGTGGACAGAGATCGATCTTTAACAATTTTGGGGATTGCAATGGTTTGGGGTTTATGTTTGATGGCTTTGATTTATTCACTTGGTCATATTTCTGGTGCCCATTTCAATCCTGCTGTTTCTATCGCTTTTGCTGCTTCTGGGAGATTGCCTCTGCTATATGTAAGTAAGAACGTTAGATTTTTCATTAAGTCATGTAAAGATATAAACAAAAAATTGTCGGTGTGGATTAATCTGTCTGAATAAACCGAGGAAGTTTTTTATTTCATAGATGATGGAAGTAATGTCTTTTTAACCGGGAGTTTGGGAAAAACTTGACTTTCTTCAAAAAGCCCCCCACTAGAAGCTTAATGAATAAGCCATAGTCTATATAATTAAGCCACTATCAATAGTGGTGGATCCAGGATTTTTACGTACTGATGTCACCTTTAAGGTAGACTAAAGGCCCGCGAAATCGTTCTGACGTTTTTTTAGCCTAATTACACTGTTTCGAGAGAACTTTAAGTTTTTTTTGATTGATTTTACGGAAATTTTTAGTATTTTTGGCGATTCGATTTCGAAAGACTATGTTGGTTTCTTTTGTTGATCTTAAGAGAATTTTTGGTTTTTTCTAAGATTGTGGGTCCTCACCGACATTTATTTGTTGTTGGGTGGGTGGGGGGGTGGGGGGGGGGGGGGTGGTTGGATAGAAGTTAAAAGGTTGTAAATTTTTGTAAAAAAGATTTTATTTTATTTTAACTTTAATGGGGTCCCATCCCATGCCCCCTTGTTACTACTTGCATCCACCCGCACCCAACTATCAAACAACTATGTATAGTCGATGGCGGATTCAAAATTTTTGTTTACTGGGGTTCCATTAAGGTAGATTAAAGGCGGGTAAAGTCATCCGACGTGTTTTGGGGAAATTTTTTAAGTTTTTAGTTGATTTCAAAAGGTTTTCTTAGTGTTTTTGTCGATTTTAAAGGATTTTTTTAGTGTTTTTGTCAATTTCAAAGGATTTTTTTGGTTTTTTTTATTGATTTCAAGAGACTTTTTAGTGTTTTTGTCAATCGCCGGCAAGATGGGGTCCCTTGAAAATTTTTACTGGGAGGAACTAAGGCTATATTTAGGCTATGTTTGGCAAAAATAAGGTAGCTTATAAGCCGGTTTATAAGCTAGCTTATTTTCAGTGTACACGTTTGGCAAACCATAAGCTAGCTTATTGAAACGCTACTTGAAGTAGCGTTTTAGTAGCTTATTGTCACATTTTCCAAATATTATAACCCTCATTAAAATTAATTATAATTTTTTAGTATACCCTTTTTGGTCATTTTACATTCTTATACGCTAGTTTTGCCAAACATGGTTTTTTCATCAGCTAGCTTATCAGCTACCAGCTAGCTTATCCACTAGTTTACCAAACATAGTCTTAGTATTTTTGATATTTTTTAGCCTGCATAATTTAATTTTTTTTTACAATTCAGTGGGGTCCTTGGACTGAATAAGCTGTGAGTCTCATTAATTAAGCTCGTTGAGCTGCTAACAAAGGCAATTCATTTCACTTTTAAATCGGCTTAAAACCATGGTGGAAGTTATTGGTAGCCTACAACTTTAAGCTTATAAGACAGAATATTACAGAAGAATCCCTTTTTGTGCGTTTTTTGATCTAGGGTTTTTTTGTTCTTTATAGGTGCCAATGTATGTGGTGTCTCAGATTTTAGGTTCGGCATTAGCGTGTCTGACTCTGAAAATCCTGTTTGATCATCAAAACGACACTTTGCCGACTCTAACTCGGTATTCGAGTCCAACGTCAGATGCAGAAGCTTTCTTGTGGGAATTCATCATCACTTTCATTTTGATGTTCTCCATTAATGGTGCCGCAACTGATGATAGATCGGTATGACTTGATCTTTCTTTCTCTCTAGAATAATAACTTTCTAAAATTCTAGTTTCTTTCGGGATTCTAAAAGGTATTAACTTTGATCTTGAAATGATGAACACAGAGCAAGGAACTTGCAGGGGTTGCGATCGGAGTCACGCTCATGTTCAATGTGATAATTGCAGGGTACGACTCCATGTAATACTGTTACAATAAGTTGATACAACGTTTGTGGGTATATTAGCACACTTCTGAAACAAAACGTCTTACTGATATTTTTATATAACATTATTTGAAAAAAAATGTTATATTGAAACATGTGTACTAATATTAAACAAACATGTTTATATGACTTCTCTGAAAAAGTGTCGTATAAGAAAGCCAATAGGTAGTTTTACTTCAAAAATGTTTTAAAAAATTAGGATGGCTATTGTACACTTATAACTGTTTGGTCTTGTAAACGTAAGTCATATGAAAACAGTCTATTAGGCCATTTAAGGAATGTTTGGTTGGTTTTTCATTATGTCCTGTATAGATAAGGTTGTCTGTATGAATTAATATATCTGTATAGATTATTGGGAAGGAATCCATAGATGGAAGAATAAAGTTTTCTTTTTGAATTAATGTCGGTATAGATTGCGAAGGTTTTTGTTTGGAAAAACCTTTTTATAGATTAAAGCAACATGTTTTTTAATTAGGTAAAACTTGATTTTTTGCATAAAACTTTCCCCTAAAAGCTTACTAAATAAGTCATTTTCTATATCATTAAGTCCCTACCAAACAGTCAGCTGATCGAACATGTTACGAGTCTCATTAAGCTGCTAACAAATATTTGATATCTTATAAAGCCAATTTTGTAATAACGACCACTACGAAAAATAAAATAACATAATTGAGATGTTTAATTTCGATTCTGATACCAAAACTTAATTGCAGGCCGATTACCGGAGCTTCGATGAACCCTGCAAGAAGCATAGGCCCAGCAGTCGTAGCAAATGAATACGAAAATCTATGGATTTTTATCGTCGCCCCTATTCTCGGAGCTCTAACTGCAACCATCGTATACAGTCTTCTCCGACAACCAACACAAGAAAAACAAATTTTCGAAAATGAAGACCCTAAAAGCATATATAACGATCTATTTTCACAGTCGATTCCATAAAAAAAAAACCCGCAACTTTTCAACACTTTATGGCCACTAATTAGTTCGAAAAAAGGTCGTTATATTATATCTCCGTCATAATAGTTTATTAGTTATGCAATGCATTGATAGATTGTACGCCAAAGTACAACAACAATGACATGAAACATTAGAAACAGGCAAAAAAAAAATTGGGGTTTCTAGAAGATTCCAGAAATTCTTATGTCTAAATACTTTTGTTTTTTTTTTCCTTCTTTACTATACAGCATAAGAATAATATGAACAGCATAGGAACTAAAATGGTTTATATGAAAAGATTATCTTTCCGGGTTCCAAATCTGGCCTCGATTTGTCTTTTGAATCTGAATCTCGTAAAACAGAGATCGTGGATGGAAATATTTAACGGCTGATGTTTGCCGATATCTTTCGAGCTTCTATAATTTCTCAGATCACAGATTACCTGTTTAGAATAGTTCAACAAACTTTTATATCAGATAATGTTCGAGTTTTTATTGCTTAAAAGTGTAAAACTAGTGATTTAGAATCCAATAATATCTTAATGGAAAAGCTAGGAAAACATGCAACGGTTCAGATCAACTGTAAAAGATGCAAACTTGTGAAGATTTGACGGTTAACAAAGAGACCAAGGTGAACTAGATCTCATGAGATCAAGAAATCTTGAAATCGGGCATCCTTAGAGTTTAGAGTAAGATCACAGAAAACTACTAAAAGGGGTTGTTTGGCAAGTTACTGAATGGTTTGGTGCTGAATGATTAAGTGGTTAGAATGATTAAGGAACTCTTATAATATAGTACAAAAATGAAATATAATTGTTTGGTAGTTCAAGATCAGGGATCTGAATGGTTAAGGGAGGTCCAGGATACAAAATGATTCATAGGATTTTGGAACCATTAAGAGGCAAACTTTTTTTTTTTTGACAAACAGGATTAACCTCTTAGTGATTCAGAAGCTGCCTCTTAATTCATAATACATTGACAAAAAATCTGGGGGGGGGGGGGGAAGCTAGGAAAATGAATAAAAGTGCTGATGGATTGTGAAAAAGAGGTAAACTTTTCTGTAATTTTGACGATTACAGAGAGATTGAGATGAACTGTATCTTATGAGGGCAAAAAAATCTCAAAACTAGATATATTTCAAGAATTATGATATAAGGTTGGGTTAAAGAGGAAAACCACAAACAAAAGAAAAACCAATTCATTTGTACAGTATGCACATGTGCATAAAAGTAAATGCGCATGTGAATATAAACCAAGAAACATCTTCATCTACTTTTATTCACATGTGCATACCAGCATACCAGACAAATAAATGGTTATTACGGTGTTCCTCAGGTTTCCATTTTTTTTGTAGTTTTCCCCTTAACCCGAGTCCATGATATAAAAACCAATAGAGGACGCCTAAAAAACGTACGTAATAATATTTACTAACCATCTTACCCGGTTTGAGAAAGTTCCCTCCAATTAACCATTTGGTGCGACTGTGGATGCCTTTGCAAATAAGAACTTTCTTCACCTACAAACTGTTCCGAAAAACTAGGATTTCCCGGTGACCACACGGGCACCACAACCCCCTCTCTTTCCCTTCTAGAAGCCGTACCATTAGAAGACGATTCAGCCGGCGAATCTTCAGCATTCCGCAAAGCTATCTGAATATTAAACTGTGCAAGTTCTTGATGAATTGATTCCCTTATCGGTTCTCGATCCATAACTTCATCAGGAACTTCCGCTCTACTATCATTCACTACATTTCTATGATCCGAAGATAATTCTTCTTCTATTTCTAGTTCTAGTTCAGCTCCATTTCTTAATAAAGATGCGGTCAAACTAGGAACCATTTGGTCTTCATAATGGCGAAGTGTGATACTTGTGTGATTTCTAACGGTACCTTGTTCCATTTCCATTTGCATATCTTGTGGGAAAGCTATTAGAGATTCTTCGGCTGAATCACCAAGACCTTCTTCCATTCCGTTTTCTAAAACGGCTCTAGAAGTGGCTTCGTGTTGCCACATTTGTGTAAGTGCTTCACGTAAACGAGCTTTTGCTGCATCGATTTTTACTATGGGAAGAGGGTAATTGGAACCGAGTTCTATTCCAGCAGCTCGAAGAACGTATTCTGGTGCGTCCCATGGCTGATGAATCCATTCAGTCGGTAATCTAGCGAGCTCAGGAAGCCATCTTCGTACGTATTCGCCATTTGGATCAAACGTGTAGCCTTCAATCTGTTAGAAAAAGATAAAAAGAAACACAAAAAGTTTCTTGATTTTCAGGTTAACTTATTAGAAATTGCTGAAAAATGATGAAGTTCATGGACTGTAATAACCAAGGGAATGTTTGTTAGCAGTTTAATGAGCTTAATGGGACTCACAGCTTATTCGGTCAGTTATACATGACTGTTTGGTAGTGGCTTAATGATATAGAAAGTGGCTTATTCAGTAAGCTTCTAGGGGGAGCATTGTACAGAAAGCCAATTTTTTTCCCAAAATTCTCTCTCCCAATTAAAAAAATTAAAAAACGCGCTCCTTTCGTCTAAGAAAAACCCTCCCAAACAAAATCCTTCTCAATTTTCAATCTATACAGCCAGATTAATCCACTAAGACACCTTTATCAATACAGGACTTCTGCTTGTTTGCTAGCATCTTAATGAGCTTAATGGGACCGGCAACTTATTCCCTCAACTATACATGACTGTTTGATAGTGGCTTAATGATATAGAAATTGGCTTATTCAGTAAGCTTCTAGGGGGGATCTTTATGCATAAAGCCAAGTTTTTTCCAAACCTGCCCCTCACAATTCAAAAACACGTTCTTTCTATCTATGAAAAAACCATCCCAAACAAAAACTTTCCCAATCTATACAGCCAGATTAATCCACACAGACACCTTTATCAATAACACGACTTAACAGAAAACCAACCAAACAACCCCTAAGACAAAAACTAAAAGTTTCCCAATT
This sequence comes from Silybum marianum, assembly GCA_036898165.1. Taxonomy (NCBI): domain Eukaryota; kingdom Viridiplantae; phylum Streptophyta; class Magnoliopsida; order Asterales; family Asteraceae; genus Silybum; species Silybum marianum. Next base: position 51,694,332 of record CM072529.1, on the reverse strand, counting down.
CAAATCAATTACGAACTTAGATTATAACCATTTGACCCCAAAAATCAAAGAAAGATCATCATAATTCATACCTGAGGATTATCTATACGGTCAAACTCGCGGCTATCAGGTAAAGTTCCAGATATATACTGCCAACCAAGAGCATCGCTTTCAAGATCCGCATCTAACAACGTATCCCAGAAATATTTCATCCCCCATCTCCACGGTAACTGTAAAACCTTAACGAAAAAGCTAGAAACCACCACTCGTATCCTATCATGCAACCAACCGGTAGCCCAAAGTTCTCTCATTCCAGCATCAACTAACGGATAACCCGTTCTACCTTGCCTCCATGCCTTAAAATACCCTTCATCAATAACCCACGGGAAAAACTTCAAATGCCCCAAAAGCGGCTTTTCGTGGCTGTATGGATGGTTAAAACTCATATATCTTGAGTATTCACGAAGACCGATGGATTTAAGGAATAAGTTAACGCTTTCTTCACCGGCGTTGTTACCTTCGTTGGCCCAAAGGATTTGTTTGGTTCGTACTAGGTGAAAGACTTTGCGTACGCTAACTTCTCCGAAATGGAGGTGTGGAGAGAGAAAAGAGGTTGTGGCTGAATCGGCTTTTCGACGGTTTCTAGAATATTCTAGTAATGGACCGTTGATGAAAGCGGCTAGTGCCTTGTTAGCATTGCTCCACCCTGGTGACCATGCCCGAGCTAGAAGTGCGTTGCTTCCCCTTTCTGAATCGTTTTCGAACGATAATGTGTCTGAAGGGCATCTAGAAATGTCACCTGAAAAAAACCGTAAATTGATGGGGGTATATTAGTAATTTTGCCACCTATTTTGGTTGGATAGAGAAATCAAGCTCCGAATCTAACATACCCAAGAAAAGAAACTAGAAATAAATTAGACAATATATATAGGGGCGCGTTTCAAATGAGAACTCAAATTTAGTTGTGAACGTGTGGATCAAAATGAAAGCGCGACACGTGTCGTGTCATATTCGGACCGGATTTGTCATAAAATTGAGATTCTTTCGTTTTTTTTGCTCCGCTTTAGGCTATCTTTGTTTAGGTATAATCAAAGAAATATTCAAACTGAATATAGTTTCAGTCTGAATAATCTACATTCAGACATGTGTTGCACTCTCATTTGTCCTCACCTTCACAACCAAATTTGAGTTCACATTTGAACTTTCCTCTCTCTCTCTCTCTATATATATATATATGTGTGTGTGTGTATGTGTGTGGTTCTAGAATCATGAGGAATGTAACAACCTGAGATTATTCTTTTAGGTGGGAGTTGTGGAGGCTCGGGATCATACGGCATGCTAAGGCAACGATCCCAAAATGATGTAAATGTAATAAACGGTCGACCATTATCATCAAGAACTTCCCATGGTTCATATAACAAGTCGGCATTGAACGAGCGAACCGCTATGCCATTTTCAGTTAAAACCTCCTTCGCTCGATGATCCCTAACCAAAGATAAAGGATCTACAAATACACAAAAATAAAAACATCAATTTAAGCTACTTTTATTAGATCTTGATCCCAAATTGTTGCAAGTGATATCAAAATAGAAAAAAAAGGGATTATAAGAGTTCATGAAACTTCTAACTAAAGATTTATGATGCATTCAGAACAAGAAACATGAAATTGACATTTCTTGAAATCTACTAAAATTATAACCACAAAAAGGGAAAAGGATGAACAATTGAAAACCCATATAAAAGAACAAAAACCCATATAGATAAAGTTAGGTGCTGACCATATAAGTGGTTAAAAAAGATCTGAGTAGCACCAGTGGATTTGATGACATCAAGAAGAGAAGAAACACTATCAGAAGATCTTTTGGTGATAAGTGAAGTTCCAAGATTCTTTAAAGATGAATCAAGTAAAGATAAACTTTGTTTAAGCCACCATCTTGATACCCTTCCTGGATAATAATGGCCTTCTTCTTCAGGTGCCCATATGAAAACTGCTATCACTTTACCTGATCTTACACCTGCAGCTAAAGCAGGGTTATCTTCTACCCTCAGATCTCTCCTAAACCATACTATAGTAGTGCATCCACCTGCCATCCCAATTGAAAAAATTGGAAAAAAGACAAGAAAAAAGCCCCCAAATTCCAATTCTGTTAACTACAGAATTCTTGATCTCTTTGTCTCAAGAAACCCAATTAACCTTAAACAACCTTTTTCAAGAAACCCAATAAATTTTGATGATTTTTTTTCTCTCAAGAAACCCTAATCCCAATTCACTTTAAACAACTTTTTCAAGAAACCCAAGAAATTCTGATGATTTTTTTTCTCTCAAGAAACCCTAATCCAGTTCACTTTAACAACTTTTTCAAGAAACCCAAGAAATTCTGATGATTTTTTATCTCAAGAAACCCCAACCCCAATTCACCTTAACAACCTTTTTCAAGAAACCCAAGAAATTCTGATCAAGAAACCCTAATCCCAATTCACCTTAACAACTTTTTCAAGAAACCCAAGAAATTCTGATCAAGAAACCCTAATCCCAATTCACCTTAACAACTTTTTCAAGAAACCCAAGAAATTCTGATCAAGAAACCCTAATCCCAATTCACCTTAACAACTTTTTCAAGAAACCCAGATCCTAATTCGAATTTCTGACGAATTTTCTCTCCATAAACTAGAAATCCCAATTCGGATAACTATGAAGTTTTCTCTGGAATACCCAAATCTCAGAGGCTGAATTATGGACAGGTGTTTGTATTTCTTTGGAGAGCAACTTGGTACTCTTATCCTTAGTTTCTTTTTTGTCACTCAGTGATCGCTCATGTGGTGATGAAGAATCATTTTAGGGGGCAAAAGAACAAAAAAGTTGGAAACTTTTACTCCACTTTGATGGGTATTTGAAGCAGAATCTAATAAACAATAAGGAAATCAGAATATTTGACCCCTTATAATTGGGTTTTAATGAACAAGAAACACACAAATGCGAGTTAGAAAGGGAAAGGACGTGGATTGGTTTTTCTTTGATTGGATGGGATTGAGGAGAGGCAATTTGCAGCCACAAAGCTTTGTGTGTTTGTCCCTTCTGTTTAATTTCGATTTTTCTTTTTATGAAATTGTATTTTTTTCTTCATTCATGTTCTTATCTTTGAATTGGAAAACAAAACCTCTCTTTCTATGCCAGAGTGGAATATATATTTTTACATGGACCGTTATTTTAATTTTTTTGGGTGCATTTTGTAATGGATTCATGTCATAAAAGTTATTTCTTTGATGAAAGTAATTCAATGATGCATATTTTAGAGTAAATTATATGATTGGTCCTTGTGGTTTATATAAAATTACATTATACGTCTTTAAATCAAAATAATTATGGAAAATGTTCTTATGGTTTGAGTTTTCGCATGTCTTTAGTCCCTTCCTCCTAACACCGTTTAAAAACATTTGTTAAATAGGTTAATTATAAGGGTAATTTAGTCATTTATTTTCATTTTCTTATTTTCCATTATGTGTCCCTCTTCTCTCTTCCTTCCTCCCTATCCCATTTCACTCCCCATTCCCCACTTATCTCTCTCTTCCTCCCTATCGCCTTTCACTCCCCATTCCCCACTTAACTCCTAGTTAACTTTTCAAACATCAATAAACATCTATAACTCTTTTTCAACCCAACCAACATTCAAACAAAATGGAACAATAAAATATAATGATAAATTTACACAAATCAAAGAACATAGAACCTTAAAAGCAATCAACATCAAGTACACGACAATAAATCTAAGCAAATCCATTGAATATGTTTTTGATATGAAACCCACGTAAATCAAAACACTAGGGGGTGTTTGGATTAGCTTATTAACTTATAACTTATTGACTTCCTGGAAAAGTCCTTATTAAAAATTGATAAGTTACAAATTTTAACTTTCTAAAAAATGACTTATCACCGGTTTGGCACCGAATAAGTTGTTTTTCTCAAACACTCAAAATGACTTGTTACCGGTGTCACGCCGGAATAAGTCAATAAGTTGTTTTTATAAGCTAAAACAAACACCCCCTAAATCTAAATCAAAGAAACAAAAATCTTAAATCAATTTTAAAAAACAACTACCCTAAAATCAGCCATAAAAATCGAGTCTTGAGACCAAAGGGCCTTTGGCCTAGCGGTATGTGAGTCTTTAGCCTTATAAGAGGTCGGGGGTTCAAACTTCACCAAAGGTAAGGAGAGTGTGTGAGTTTATTTGTTTCATTTGTCGTATATAAATATTATATACTTCAAAAAAAATCAAGTCTTGAGAACGGCCGAAAAACGCAGTCCCAACGTAACGTTGGTGAAGTTCGAGATGTTGAAAAAGAAAACCTTTGTCTATCAAAACCCAGTTCCATCGCAAGTTTTCGAGATGATAAGTAGACAATAGTAGAGATCTAGGATATGAAATCGGAGACTGGGGAATGAGTAGAGATCAAGGATGGATCTAATTATGCTTGCATTTGAAATCGGAGACTGGGAAAAGAGGGAGGCAAAGATCCAACAACCAAATGAGTAGAGAACACTGAATCTGCTTCCGATTGATTTCTCGGCGATGTAGTATGGAGGTTATTGGTGGCATCAACCTTTTACATTATTTGATCAAAAAATCGCACATAAAAAAACCCCCCCCATGGTTTTGTCAATCAAGAAATCTGTATCACCATCATATCCAAAGTATGAACTTATGATTGTTGAAAATTTGATTCTTGAACTTTCGTGACTTGGTTTTGATGTTTCTTTATTAACTTCCAATTTTCGGTCATAAATGATACCAATACCGAATTTCCCGTCCCTAAACCGAAACTGAATCGGTACATTCGGTCCTTGTTTTCCATCCAAAATATTTTCGATACCGGTCAAGTGTCGATCTCATCCCTAGTCCCAAGGAATAAAAACCTTGAAAGTTTGTACCAATAAAGAACCGAAAGAACAAAATAGTCTATAAAGGTGTCGGGGCCCGGGGGTATACAATGTATATATACTAGTTGTACATGTGGGCCAAAATATGGCATTCATTGAAATTTGATTATAAAAAAACAGTCGACTATGAAAAGTCGTATGACAGATAAATGATGAACACTAGCTTACATAATATTTCAGTGAAAATATAATATATTATAGTTCTAATTGTCTAAAGTTCCGAGTACATGTATTAATTCACTTGCTCGTTTGTTGTTTAGATCAAGAATCGTACATAAAAAAGCTTGCGATATTTTGTAGGTTCTTCAATGTCTTCTATTAATTTTGATTGGACAAATAATACTTTTATCTATAACAAAAAAAATGCTAAAATATTTAATCTTCAATTAACTTCAATCTTTGTTGGATGATATCTAGAAAGCTAGCCTTTCAAGAACATTTTCAATGTAAGGTTCCAACAAAAACATTGGTTCTTACCATTATTTTTATGAAAAATGTCATTTCACTTATTTTTATTTTTATTCTTTTGACTTATTTAATTATTACAATATAACTTATTTAATCCATGGGACCTACAAAAAGGAGGTTCTTATAAGAAGCCCCATTGGAGATGCTCCAAGGGAAAAACGTGTTGAGTCTTTATGACGATTAAGAACATATAAATTATTGTCGTAAGTAATAAATTTTTATCATTAATGAAGGTTGAAATGCGATCATGGTTCATATCAAACGCAGACCATGGAGGTACATTGAATCTTTCACCGACTTCAATACAAGCATCAATTTTTTTGTTTCTTCATATTTTTTTCGAAATATTGTTTTATGGAGGTTTTTGTAAGAATCTATATTGTAGAGTTTATTAGAGGTTCTTACTTTGTTGAGATGACAATTGTTAGACCATAAGCACTACCTCTTCTGTTATAACCAATTTAGATGCCAAATAAAAGGTTGAGATATATCCTAGGTGTATGGTTGGGATTATAGGTTTCCTTTGTCTGCTTTATTATATATCCCTGTACAACAGTGATGAAATCAATAAAATAAAAAGCGAATGAAATAAAATAATTCTTTCCATCTTCTTTCTCCGTTATGGTATCAGAGCTTTAGCTCTACAGCAAAAATGGTGGGAACCTCTTATTCCATAACCTCTCAGAACCTTTGTTCAACCTCCTCCCCTAATATCTCAAACCCTCTATCATCTTTGTCTCACCTAGTGTCAATCAAGCTATCAAATGATAATTATTTTGCTTTGTCGAGCCCACATGCTCCCATATCTCCATGGGCAGAAATTGTTTGGCCTCATTGATGGCTCAATTCCACAACCAAATCAAAACTTCAAGATGGAATAGAGAGGCGGAACCCCATAAGGGCCTTTGGGGACCATAGACTTCCCGCCTTTTTAGTTAAATACCGAACATGAGCTACTAAGATGTATGCGATGGCCAACTCGATTGGTTAGTGCTTTGTGGCCTCCTGCTTAAGGTCATGGGCTCAATTCCTTTCCTCACACTTTTTTATTTTGTCATTTTTCTACCATTCCCTTGCACATTTTATTTTGTCATTTTTCTACCACTACATTTTAAATCATTAGTATCAATTAGATATAAAAATTGTTTTGTTTGTTCACCGCGGCACGAAATCATGAAGAAGCTGGAATAACTCAGAAATAGAGTGGCGCCTAGCCGTTGAGAGCTTCAGAGAATCGAGATTAAGTTGGTGTTAAGTGTACTAAGGTACAAGATTGAAAAGAATGCTTTTGCATTCCAAGTGCAAGTAAAAATTGAAAATGGTAACAAAGAGGTACTATTTCTCGAAATATGGACAAATGGAAGTTTAACTCCTAAAGAAGCACTTCGCGAAGCCTCCCGGAATTTGATTGATTTAGTGATTCCCTTTTTACATCCCAAATTCAATCCCAAAGAAGAAATTTTAAATTTAGAGGACAATAAGGGTTTTGCCTTTTCTGATAAATTGGCTAAACTAACAAAAAATAAAAAAAAATGGCGTTGAAATCGATTTTTATTGACCAATCAGAATTGCTATTAGTTGTTAAATGATATAAAGAAATAATATTTAAGTTGGTATATAGTATTATATCACTATTATAAAAGTTATTTTATTAGTTCATAATAGTACAAAAACATAACAAATCTATTACTATTTCCGGTTAATAGTTTAAACGTTCAGGGTTTTATGGGTTATTTATCCAAACATTTATCTGGTAAATACTTACTAGTAAGATAACAATCACTTACTTTGCCGGATAATATTTTTACTCCATCAAAACCTCATCATATGCAACAAGTTATCCAGTAAGTTCTAACCGGATAAAAATTGTCACCTTACTTACCGGGTAAGACTTTTGGTCCTTACCATCGCTTTTACTGGGCAAAAGCTTACTAGGTAAACATTTTGTAAACAACCCTTTAATATTACACTAACCATTTAAAAAAAATTAATATTATATCATAGAAAACCGAACAAAAAACAAGCTACGTACGTATGATCATTTTGATCTCTGAATTTTTGTAATATTATATTTCTGCCCCTCGGGTTATAACGGTCGTGTTCCGCCCCTGATGGAACAACAAATTCAAAGTTCATTTCATGGTTTCAACAAGATCAACTATTATTATCTATTGTAGAGTTTATTAGAGGTTCTTACTTTGTTGAGATCATGGCGGATGCAAAAAAATTTGTGGTGGAGGTCGGAATTTAAGTAATGATCACGTGCCCACTTAGTATAAAAAACGCATTATAAAAAATTTAGCAATGAAATTGGACTAAAAAGTTTAATGGGGTCAAACATTATATTTTTTAGGGTCAAAAATATATATGTTTTAAAAAAATTATTTTTTATGATATGAAAAACAATTTTTTTAAAAACTTTATGGAAGTCATTTGACCCCCAAGGTGACTTAGGCTATGTTTGGCAAACTAGCGGATAAATGACATGATGATAATAGCGATGACTTATAAGGTGGTGATGACTTATAATAGTGATGATAAGCTAGCTGATGAATAAGTTATGTTTGGCAAAAACTAACTTATGAGCATGTGAAATGATCAAAAATGGCATGTTGAAAATAAATAAATAATATTAGTTAGGGGTATAATTGAAAAAAGTGTCAAAAAGCTCCTCATAAGCTACTCCAAGTAGCTTATTGATAAGCTAGCTTATAAGCTGACTTATAAGTTAGCTTATGTGCATTCAAATGATTACTCAGAAAATAAGCTAGCTTATAAGTCAGCTTATAAGCTAACTTATTTTTGCCAAACAATGCCTTATAAGGTGTCTTATTTTTAGTGGACATGTTTGGATAATAATAAGGTAGTTTATTGATAAGTTAAAAAAAAGTAAAGTTTTAAAAAGTCATGTAGCGTTTTGTTTTTTTCTTCCAAAAATACCCTTGAATTTTATTAATTAATTTTAATTGTAATTATCAATTAATATTTATTATTATTTTTTTTATTATTTTTTTTATTTTATTAATTCATTTTAATTTTAAATTATTCACTGATATTAATTATTATTATTTAGAATGATTACTTATACTTTTTAAAAAATTAGTAATTAACTAGAATATGGTTGATTAATTATTCATATATTATGTGTAATGGTTACTTAAATCATAAATTAATGTAATTTTTTTTCTAAACTTTATTTTAACAAATTCAAAAAGTATAATATATATGATAATCAATTTAATTTTTTTAAATAAATATATTCTATTATTTATTTTTTACTATTTTGTATGAATTAATATATTATTTTATTAAATACTTATTTTAATTATATTATAAGTGACTAACATTTCAAGATGTCATTCTTGGTCATTTCATATGTTTATAAGTTATTTTTTTGTCAAACGTGACTTGTTCATTAGTTACCTTATAAATCATTAACAACCTTATAAGTAATCAGCTATATTTGCCAAACATAGCTTTAATATCTTGAAACCTAACTTTTGCAACTGAAAAGTTTTAAGTATTTATGGCATTTAAGAATATATAAATTATTGCTCAAAAACTGCATCATCATGATTCGTATTTCCAAACGAGACCAAGTGGACCTAAAATATCTTTCCTTTATTTAGATATAAATATAAATCATTTTCTTTTATTTATATCTTGAAATCTAACTTTCCAACGTTTAAAAAATAGAGTATCGTGATGATTAAAATACCATCATGATTTATATCCAATGGACCATTTATAAAGATAAATGATTCTAAAATTTAAGACAACTGATTCGATGAAGGAAACATTTTTATTCATCTGATTTTTATAGATAAAATATTTTATTTTCTATTCCGATATGACACAAGGCATACATGTAATGTGTTGAAACAAGAGTTCAAATCCAAAGTTGTCGATAATCAAATCTTTTTGTTATAAAGAATAAATTAAGAGGAATATTTTAAATTTTGATTTTAAGTGGTACTCCCGACCTAAAGCCATAAAGCCCAAAGTGAGAACAAGATACAACATATCAACATCCCATCTTTTGTAGCATTTGGGCCTCTTGAAAGCCCAAATTTATAAATATCTTCAAATGAAATATATATTATATATTAAAGAAACAACTGAATGATAATGAGATGACATTAGGGATGTTCATCTAAACCATCAAACCGTATAAACTGTCCATATCACACTGTAACACACCGCAAAATGGGGTTTAGAACTTCCGCAATGCGGTTCGCGGTTTGCATTTTTACCAAACCACACTATGCGGTGCGATTTGCGGTTTTGAATTATCAAACAGTGGTTCAAACTGCACTGCACCGGATATTTTTAATTTTTTTAATTTTATATATAACACACACATATAGAATAATTTTTTATTTATGTAATATTTTTGAATTTTGTGTTTTTGACTTTGAGTTTGATCCAATATTACAATTGACAATATTAATAAATTAGTTGGTCACGTCACAACTCACACGTCCAATTTAATTTGAAGATTATTTTTTATTTTATTTTTAATTATGCAATATGTATTTGTGAATCGGATATATTGAAACTCCTTATTTTTTTGAACTACGGTCGCTTTATCGTTGGTTTTATAATGTATTTTAAACGTATAATTATTGCAATGTAAACATAAAGTGCGATAACTACAAACCGCACCGCACCGCATTTTGCAGTGCGGTTTGAGGTTTATGCCGTGCGGTTTGTGGTTTGAGAAAATGTTCCAACCGGATATGTCGTGCGGTTTGCAGTTTAGCCTTAAACCGCATCGCGAACACCCCTAGATGACATAATGAAATTTAAATATTCATTAAACCCTGAAATGTGATGTGTTTTGCTTATCCCACATTAATGAGAAGATGATAGGATAGTAGAATGATGTAGGTATTGATTAGGAAGCAAGTTCCTTTGTGGAACTCGTGGAATTAACTTATTTTGGTAGACCCTCTATACTCATGGGGTTGATTAGTTTTTGGCTAAAAATTTAAATGTTTAAAGGAACAACCAATGATAAATCATCTTTTGTAAAAATCAAAATATATAGTACAACATTTGGTGTCCACCTACTTGCATCTTTAAATCGTTTTAATAAAATTACGTCATAAAATATGGTTTATAAGTAAAATATATAGTACAACCATTTGGTGTTCACTCACATGATTAAAAAAAACCATTTGGTGTTCACTCACATGTTTCATAAAAGATTTCATATTCTCATCAATATGGGATTATCAAACTCACCGTGTTTTAAATTCATATACAACATTCCTTTCTCATTTCTTATAGTCACCTTCACTCTCTAATTTAGCATTCTTTTATCAATGTGAGATGACTAAAACAATACCATAATACAATATGTGGAAATACACAAATCTCACACTGTTACCTCAATACCATTGGTTATTTTATTTATGCACATCAAGAAAGAAGGATAAATATATAAATATTTTTCTATATATATATATATATATATTCATGTCACATTTTGTAATTCTCTATCGAGGTTTAGCCAAAATACAGTTTTGACCAAGTGAACATTTTAATTATAAAAGTTGTGTCTCATCTTTTCTTATAGCCCTCTCCATTTTCAATATAACATTTTCTTATTAATGTAACATGACTAAAACAACATTAAAATACAATATTTCAGAATACTCGATTCACTCGATGCTACATCAAATACCATTGGTTGTCCTTTTAAAAAATTGAGAGATTTTTTATATAATAAATTGTTTTATCATTTAATTTTTTTAAATATTTTATTATAATCGGTATTTATATTGAATATCAAATCCCAGATACAAAATATGCATTGGGCAAAAAACAACAATGAAAATGTTGTATCAAACCTTGAAAATACTATTATCTTTATTTTTTACTTGTTTTATTTTTACTTCATATATCGAATTAATTACTTTAAAATATACAACTAATATGAATATATTTTTGTTTACATCAAAATTTACCAAAAGTATTATGAACAACCACATAACATAGAATTTGAATCCTCAATTATGATTCATATTTTCTTTTGTTGATTGTCTTTTTGGATTTTATTTGATGGTTTTTAAAAAACTAAATATGGGTTGGTTATTATTTTATATTAAAGAGTATATATTCTAAATTCCTACTTTAATTTATGTAATTTATTTGATTTAAGTTTTAATACAATCTAAGTTTAAAATAAAAATGTAATTTTAGTTTAATTATGATTTTTTATAGAAATAACAATAGAGTATTTTGTTAGAGCTCAAAAATCATTTAATTTAAAGACTAACTATGTTTAAGATATTTTATATTCTAATTTAAAGAGGTAATATATTTTAATTAAAAAAAATAGAAATTAGGTTTTTATCTCGGTTTTTTACTTTTTTACTGGTCAGTTATATAAATAATTTAAAATTTTAGATATTTTAGAAAATAATTAGTGTTTATCCAATATTTATCATGTTTATTTGTAGTTACTTACATAAATTCAAACATTGAGTTTGATAAGTTGTACTTATATTTAATTTGTATCTTAAATTTAAGTAATATGCATCTATAAGTTGTTAGAATGGTACTCGTGCAATGTAGCAAGATACATGTCGATTTTAATATTTCATTTTATTTTATGTCTCTATTGATGTTATAATAGTTATTATATGGTTTTGAGAATGCGATTAAAAAATGTTCATTAAAAAAAGTTATATGTAATTTCTTTAATTCTTTTTTTATTATTATATTTCAATTTAGGTTTAATAACAAAGTAAGTTATTTTTAGTTTAATAATATAATTTTTTATAAAAATAATAATTAAGTATTCTGTTAGAAGTCAATGATTATCATAATTATATTCTAAATTTTTTTATATTTAAAATAAGATGTTTATCCTGTATTTGATCATGTTTATCTATAGTTAGTAATACGAATTAAAAAATGAAGTATTAATAAGTTGTAATTGTGCATAATTTACATGTAATCTTGAATTTTAAGTAATATACATCAATAAACAATATTGTATGCATAAAAAAGGGTTTTTAAGAATTTTTGTTGAATACTTTATAATATAGATACTTGAATCTAAGTAATACGCCTACTTTTAACGAGTTTATCCTAAATTTTTAAAATATAATATAAATAATAAAATATAATTAACGAAATTACTGTAAAAGATAAACAATAGAGATTTAATTAATTTTGATAAATTTTGATAAATTTTGATAAATACAAATTCATAGTAATTCAAGTCAAAATATGACAATAAATAGAAAATAACAAATAATACTCTTTGTTATAAGTTATAATATATTTGGTATTTTTTCAATAAATATTGATGACAAATGTAATAAATTAGTTCTCAAATAACATACAAAAAGAAGAAAACGACAGAAATATCAGCAATTAATTAGGTTGTTTAACTACTGAAGCTAGATCAAAAACCCTAGATAACACACAAACAAATATATAGGAATAATTAAATAAAAATTACAAACATAATTAATTATGTGTTATTTTATGATGTGAAAGAATATATTTAAAAATACTGTGATGTTTTACAATATGATTGCTTTTAATATGTATATTTTGTTCATATGGTAAAACACTATATGATTAATGGTTCTTGTGGATTCTCAATCTTTTGGTGATTATTAATCATTTAAGAACTAATGTAATATATATAGTCATAGTTTAAATGAGAAGTGTAAGTATTTGAAAATTATATATAAAAGTGACTCCTAGTAATTATACCATAAATATCGGATTTGACTGGTCTATAATTACAGTTTTGACTGATCAAAAACACTATCTTTTTCACCAACAAAAAAACATCTAGGAAAATTTCCGTGGGTGATTACACGGATCACTCAGGAAATACTAATGGTTCCGACGAAATCCGATGTTTTCAAGAAAATATCAACGGATTAGCCTGGAATTTCCTGGGTAATCTGTCACTGATTTGATTTACCCACCAACAATTTAGCAACCAATTTTTGTGACGGACCACTCTTTAGCGACGGATTTTCCAGGGAATTGTTCGGAGGTGAAAGCCTTACATTTTAGTAGTAAAATTACGGAAAGAATAGAGGAGGTAGTTTCGTAAATTTTAAACGAGTTCATACATGAACTATATATATATAGAGAGAGAGAGAAAGAGAGAGAGAGAGAGAGAGAGAGAGAGGAAAGTTAAAATGCAAACTCAAATTTGATTGTGAACGTGAGGACAAATGAGAGCGCGACACGTGTCTGAATGTAGTTAATCAGACTGAATAATCAAAAAAATATTCAGTTGAATATAGTATTTATGAAAAAATATTTAGACTGAATATAGTATTTATTCAGTCTAAATGTGACACGTGTCGCGCTCTCATTTGTCCTCACGTTCACAACCAAATTTGAGTTTTCATTTGAACCCGCCTATATATATATATATGTATGTATGTTCATATGTGAACTTGTGTAATTAACACATAAATTATTTTAATCGATTCATATATAAATCTGGACAAACTCAAATGAGAAGCAAAATATTTTATGAAAAAATGAAATTTTTTAATATCATATACGATTATACGCGTAATACACAACTCTAATCATATATATAATGTTTGAAATTTTTGGTTTCAAAATGTTAACTTATCACATGAGCTTCCACGTCTCTGACTAGAGAAAGGCGTTAGTAAAAGTAGTAATCAAGGAGTTGTTAGAAATGACGATACCATTTCCAACAAGTGATTGACTCCTGTTCACCTCACACAACTGATTAGTTATTTTTATTTAGAATTTTTTTTTTTTTTATATTTTGAAGTGAATAGATTTCACTATACCTAAAGTTAGTTTGCTCATCCGCCGTAGGCATATATGTGTCTCCTTAGAAGCATCTCTAATAACTTATCTATAATTTCTTTATAATAAAGAACTAAAATTAAAAATCTTTAAAATATATTGTAATCATCTCCAACAGATTTTTTATTTTAGAGATTTTATCATTTGATTATATTATTTAAATATTCTATAATTTTAGGATCTCAATACACGTTAGAAAAAAATATAAATAAAATGATATTTATTTAATTCTAATTGGTGAAATGAATAAAAAACTCATTTCTTTCTTCTCTATTTAAAAATTTAGAGAAATCTTTATATTTGAAGATTTTTCCATTAATCATTATTTTAGAGAATGTGATAGAGAAGCTGTTGGAGAGGTTTAGAGCATCTCCAACAGATATGCTAAAACTTTTCTATAATAGAATAAAAAAAAGTCAAAATTTCTATTTTAACAATTCTATCATTAATTATATTAATAAAATATTCAATACATCTAATAAAATAATAATTCTTTCTCCTACACATTTTATCTTAATCTCTAATTGGTTGATATAATTAAAATATTATTTTCTCTCTCTTCTAATAAGTTTTAGAAATTTTTCTAAATTTAGAGAATTTTACAACCTCTCTCCTCTTTTTTTCTATTTTAGTATATAGGATAAAATAGCGGTGTGTACAACTAAAATGCTAAAATTGCACTTTTTTTCATTTTAGCATAACTATTAGAAAACAAAAATGTAATTTTCTCTATTTTAAAAATACTGTTGGAGATGCTCTTAGTCATTGCACATAATCCTTTATTCTTTAATTTTTGGGATAAAGACAAAGAAAGAAAAAAGAAAAACAATATACGACTACAATTTAAAGTACGTTGACTTGAGTTTGAAGGAATATAGCTCGGTCAAAAGTATCATTCAATTCCAACGATTCATTTGCATGTATGATTGTTGATTAAATTTGGTGCAGTAACATTGACATTATTGTTTCACGGTAAAATTTCAACGAATTTTACAAATTAGGTAAATCACGGAATACAATATATCAATAATGTTGTAACATGTTATGGCACGTTAAGGCTTGGGTTCACCTGCACATTAACCTCTATGGCTCCATTGTATGACTTGACTTATAGTATAACATGTTATGGCACGTTATGACACATTGCGACGCGTTATTTTATAAGGTGTACGTGAAGTTATTTTTAATATATAATTTGAGAAATAAATGATAATTATGTACGAGACCTAAATTTTAAATAAACATAAAAGGGAAATCTAAAAATTAAAACCTTCGATAGATAAATACTTACTCTCATTCTCGTACATGAAGAGTCAAACAAGAATTCTTTGAAAATTGAAGGAAGTATAGTGAGTAAAGATTTAAGAGTTTTTTTTTTTTTTTTTTTTTTTGCAAAACATACTTTTATTATTACCCAAACCAACTTGTAACACTAAAGTTTACATAAAAGGCAGCAAGTTTGCAAGGAGCAAACATGCCCACCTCAACGAACGAAACAGACAGACATAACCAAAACAAAGCAAGAAAAACGAACAAGAAAATCGAACAAGCCAAAAACCACTAGCTCCTGTCAATGGATCAAAACAGTAGATTCCGAACACGACTAACGCCGCAAAATTACACCACCAGGATTGGTCTTCGTCTTCGAATGTAGGAGTTTTCCAAACGATTTTACATCCTTTATATTTATTTTTTATAAGCTCTATATATTCAGTATCAATTGTTCTTTCTATTATTATTTTATATGAGTCTATTTTATCTACGGTATTATTCAATACTCTAGAACCTTGGTTTATTTTTGTTTTCATTTTTATAGAAATTACATAAAAAGAGAGTAGAAGTTACACTTGTCCGTTACTTGAATCTTTTTAAGTAAGATTTAGAAGAGATTTAATAAAGATTGATTTGATATTAATATATGAAATTAAATAAAAAAAAGTCAAAGTAGTTTAGTGAGATATGGCCGATTTGAAAGCAAGTTTGAGTGCATTAAATGATATGTTTAGTTGGTTGCTTATGGGAAGAAGTTCTTAACCACCTAATTGCTTAGACACTCTTTTAAGTTTCTTATGTCAACCCTCTTCCTTCTACAAATCTTTCTAATTTAATTAATTTATAATTAAAACCAATGATGTTATTATCAAAATAATATCGTTTACTATTCCAACCAGAAGACCATATATCCTCAAAAGTTTTTTATGACGATAATACTACCAAAATATCAAGTTAGTCTAGTGGTAGATGGAGTAGGGGCAGGTTGTCGAGCCTCCCCCAACTGACGACAAATCCATTATATAAATCAATTGAATGGAACATGTTTAACCATAATTTTTAATGTTTAGTATATTCAAACAAAAAATTTAGATTTGTTTAATAAAGAAATTCCACTAGTTTTCTATTTTCGGTTTACAATAAAATATTACATCTCGTTGCATCGTTCAAATATCCTACTAGTTACAACAAAATATGTGTAACACCCTCAAATCTAGAAAATTTGACTAAATTAATTTTTTTTCAAAATACATCAAATAAAGGATAAAACCCCTTTTTATAAATTAATACTTAAATTAACTTGAATAACAAATCTGGATTTAACATCAACAACTGATAAACAAGCCTTACATACAGATTTGGTCAAGGTCGGGTGCTACGAATACCCATTATTACCTCGACACGTGATCCTTGTTAAGGTTAGGTCAAGGTCAAGGCCGTAACTCGTAAGACTTAAGGTTTGATCCCGTCCCTATACCATGTTATTTATAACCTTGGTTTATTTTTATTTTATTTTGGAAATTATGAGAGTAGAAGTTACACTTGCCCCGATGGCTACTTGAACCTTTTTAAGTAAGGTTTAGAAAGATATTTAATTAAGATTGATTTGATATCAATATATGAAATTTAAAAAAAAAAGTCAAAGCAGTTTAGTGAGATATGGCAAATTTGAAAGCAAGTTTGAATGCATTAAATGATATGTGTAGTTGGTTGCTTGTGGGAAGTAGTTCTTAACCACCTCATTGCTTACACACTCTTTTAAGTTTCTTATGTCACCCCTCTTCTTTCTACAAATCTTTCTAAATAATTAATAATCTTTCTAAATAATTAATTAATAGGAGTGTATACCAAATTTATTGTATTTTTATAGTTCTGAGATTATAAAAAGAATGTTTTAACAATAATGTGTATGAGGAAGATTCATTTTATAGGAGTGTCATTAGCATGTTATAGGGATGTTATTAGCCTCCCCTATTATTATTAGAAGAATATTGTTTATTAATCCAACCAGAAGACCATATATCTCTTGAAAGTTCTTTATGACAATTATAATACAAAATTAAATGTCAAGTTAGTTCCAGTGATAGAGGGAGAAGGGAGTAGGGGGCAGATTGTCTAGCCTCCCCCAACTGACGACAAATCCATTAAAGCAATTTAACGAAAGATGCATGTTCAATCGGCACTTTTTATTTTTGTTTTATTCAAACAAAAAATTTAGATTTGTTTAATAAGGAAATTGCATTAATTTTCTATTATCGATTTACAATAAAATATTACATCTTATCGTATCGTACAGATACTTTACTAATTACACTCACTCCCCTCTTGTTAGTTCATTCGGTTTTTAGGAAAAAAGAGTGATTGTGACTAAATAAAATTCCATTAATTATGTCACATTCTTTTTTTATATCTCCAATAACTATGATAAAATAGAGGAAATGAGTTTTTGACATTTTTTTTGCTTCAATAACTATGCTATCTTCTATGCTAAAATAAAGAAAAAAAGAGAAAGAAAGTAGAAATCTCTAAGTTTGGAGAAATTTTTAAAACTCCATATTTAAAGTAGAGTTACATGTAACTTTTTTTTAGATATTTGAACTTTTGATACTCTATTTGAAAAGTTATAACATACTTTATTTTATAAACGATATATTAGAAACAACTGAGACAATATTTATGAAAGATGATATAGTTCATTATTATAATCATTCCTTTAGATTTTGAAATATTGGAGATATATTATAAAACTAAATATTCAATAGAATAGATAAATGGTTAAAATTAGTTGGTCTGTATAATTTGCATTTTGAAATATTTTCAATTAACACACACACACACACGCATACACACTCTCACTCTCTTTCTCTCTCTCTCTCTCTCTCTCTCACACACACACACACAAACACATATATATATACACACACGGAGTAGAGATGGAAATTTTACCCGTTGGGGTGGATACCCATGATGACAAGACGGGGTCCCCCAGTTTGACATGTAACGGGACGGGGATTTATATTTATAGTGGAAGCGGGGGTGGGGTAAGGTCAGGGATAATATTACTCGCCCTAATTAATCACAACCGTTGGATTTAAATTTTGGGATTAATCCATGTGTTTCCTAAAATAGTTAGGATTGCTAAATAAATTGAACACACCTCTCTCTCTCTCTGCATATAAAGAAGATAAAATTTGACTTTTTATCAAACAAACATTTTTAGAACTAAAAGAATTCTTAGAAAAGATATAGAGTAGAAAAAATAAAGTAATATTACTTACCATTATTATATACTTTTGTTTTCGTAATGTAAACTATATTTTGTAGTGTAGATAAAAAAGAAAAAAAATTAAAACTTGGTATTTACTTTTTCAAACCATCAAAAGAATTTCGGAAAATTGAGAAAAATAGTTAATCCATCAAAAGTCAATTCATTTTTTTATGTCAGGAATCGACTTTCCCAAATAGCAATAGTTTATGCAGAATCTTTACAAATTATGAGTGAGGATTGCTTTCGACAAAAAAAACCTTACACGTAAATCTCTTTTGCATAAACTTTCCACCTTTTGCGTTAAGATACAAATTCATGTGTACGGATTCAAATGCATTTTTTCACTTTTTCCTTCTAGAAATCAGATTTTTGTATAAGAATTTTAATTTTTGCATAATCTTTGGCTATATTCGGAAGAGGCTTTAAAAAGTAGCTAAAAAATGAATTTGATTGATGGAATTAACTATTTTGGTTAATTTTCCAAATTTTTTTTTTGTTAAAAAGTAATGTAATAATTATGCTACAAAGAGTGATTTCATCTTCAACCATCATCCTCTGTTTTATATATACCAAACTGAAAATCCTAAATATATTTTTTTTAATATCTTACACCGGTTGAGTTGAGAAACTAAAATTGTCTTATAAGAGACTGGATATATTTTATATTAGATGTGTTTTAAAACCACGAGTTCAACTATAGAAAAAGCAGACAGTACGGTTGGTCTGGATGTAACATTTTTAAGCTGAACTTATAAAAAAAAGTAATTAAACAAAAAATGATGATTTACAATATGTTATACAAAAATAGTCCAAAATTAATTTATGTTTATTTTAATTTTATTTTGTGAGAGAATATAATATAAAGGGTGTCAATTTTATACCATAACAAATCAATCGTACCAGTTTAATTGGTACCAATCGACCTAATTGGTTGGTACTATCATATCAACTATCTAAACTTGTTGATACATGATATTAGAGTAATACCATACTGACTTAATTTTTTAATTAAAGTTTATTATAATACAAAATATTTTAATTTTAAATTTTAAATGTTCTTATTTTTAGTTTTACGAAGTTATGATATAGATGGATAGACAGAACTCCATTGAATCAATTTGCCTAACCCTAACAACCTTAATAACTTGTCTACACTTCCACTGTCCGTCATCACTTCTTAATGGCCGTTTGTATTAGATTATTAATGAATCGTTGTATCATAAGAAAATTATTTGAATGCTTGTATATGTAGTAGTAAGTGTTACAACACATATTAACATATTATTTAAATATTTGATGATTTTAATGCATCTAAATCTAGTTGATAAATATATTAATATAAATAAATTTATACCTTCTATTTTTTTTTTGCTGGTCAAAAGAAAAAAACCATACCAACATGTATCAAGTTAAAAATGTTGGTACACTTTATTTGAAGAAATAAATGGTACCATTCTTATCTATAATAAAATTAACAGTTGGTCAACGATTTGGTTGGACAATTGTCCGGCCGGCTTAAGTCAACAAATTTATATTATTTTTAACACTATATATGTATATAGTATTTGATAGATCAAGTGGTACTATACACTCATACTTTATATATCATTTTCTCCCCAAAAAGATGTATTAAAAAATTTGTCATATGATTTAAAACATGTGGTTAGTTGGTGGCAGCATCAAGGAAAATGACAGTGTTATAGTGGGCTAGTGGCTAATCAAGAAAATGATTGCTATCTTTTTTAATTTATTTTTAACTAATTTACCAAATGATTTGATGGTTGATTGATAATTATTTTAATAAACAACAATACCATATAATATTAATATTAAAAACTATTAATGAATTTATGAATAAAAAAGTAAGCATCGATGAACAACGTGTGTATATACACACATGTCGGATAATTGTATTTATTTCAGGATGGAGGTGGAGTATATGTGAACTAAAATTCAATATATACGTAATACATAAGATGAAAACTAGAAAACCGAACATATATATATATATATATATTGATGGAGGCATGGTGGAGCTCATGCATGTGCATGCATGTAGCTCTATATATTATCAATCGAAACCCAAACTATACCTACATATGATACATATATATATTACACATATACACACGTACATACATATATGCGTGCGCGCACACACACACACACACACACATATATATATATATATATATATATAGTTACATCCATCAATCCATGCAACGTAAAGTTGTGTTGTATAACCTTGAAAACATGGCTTTCTTGATGTCCGGTAATTATGTAATGTACAATCTCCTTTGCACTCCGAGGAAAAACTTCGACTTCCATAAAACATACATGCATGCACTCCATCAAATTTAACACATTTCTCGTAAATTCTGATCAAAGAAAGAGTTCTCAAACAGAAACTCCGGCCAGTTATATGAAGAACTTCCTCCATCTCTGCCAATATTGTCGCCATAACTAATGGCAGTGTTGCTCTTAAGTGAATCAGTATTATTATTGGTTGTGGTGGTGTTCATCAATGGCGGAATAGTAGTCCAACTGACGGATGATGATGAAGAAGAAGAATTGACACTTGCAATTCCTGATTGGCCATAGCCATGACCCACAACTTCATGATCATAATTACTTGTTTGTAAATTCATGATTGAGACTATTTGATCATGGAGTGGTTGAGTAACATGACTAAAATTTCGCACAAGAAATTTTGTGATTTCTTCACTTTCTTGACCCACTTCTAATGGGAATTCATTCATTAAATTAGGGGTTTTTTCTTGAATTTGAGGAATCGAATTTGTTCGGTTTAACAAGGTTGAAAACCCTGTGTTACTTTGGAGCAAAAGGTTGAAGTATTGAAGGTTTTGAGCCAATTGATTGTGTTCAAGTATCTCTTTGATATTAGGTACGACTACTAGTTGAGGCAAGCAAGAAAACAAGTCGGTTATTGGTCGATGGGTTATCGGGTCTATACCCTTCTCGATTAACTTCTTCTTCATATGGGTATTCCAGTAATTCTTGATTTTATTATCTGTACGCCCAGGTAAACATGTTGCAATTGTTGACCATCTTCAATTAAAAAAAATAAGTCAAGAATTGTGATAAAAAAACGTAAAAGACGCGCTACTCACTTGCTGACTTAATAAAAATCGTTATGTATTCATGCGAAACAACAACCTATGTTTTTACTACACGAACGCAGTACACATGCATACAACTTTCGTAACGGTGACCCACAATGTTTTAAGCGACGTGTAGGTTTTCTTTTAATTTTTGAAACTTTTTAGGGTTTGAAAGAATTACTTGTTTCCAAGAATGAAATGAAGGTGAAGAATGATGTTCTCTTCTTCTTGGGAAAATTCTCCTCTCTTTATATCCGGTCGAAGATAATTTCTCCATCTTAACCGACAACTCTTTCCACATCTTTTAAGACCTAAACACCAATATATTTAATAATTAAACATATGTCGAGTTAAAAACATTACAAAAAGAACATGTAAAACTTTCCCTATTTTAAATATATATTCTTATCATGAAATCAATATTTGTTTTAGTAATTTAGTATACAATTAATAATAAGTATCAATAAAGACCCGGGTTATTTAAAAAATAACTTAGACATCAAACATTCATATGACTCAAAAATACCCACATAATTCTATTAGTTTATCATTTTTTCCGTCTGTTACAAGGAAAAAAAAGGTTAAAGTCGCAACTAAACATATTTATTAAAGTCAATTCCGTACTATTACTCAAATATCCAAAGAAATTATAATCGAAAAGTAACGTTTGATTCGCAAATTCTAAAAAAACTTGATGGAATTGAAATATTGAATTTCCTTAATCATATTTTATTCCATAGTTTGGTTCATTCTTTTTTAAAGAAATAATCTTTAAAAATACACCAAATTCCATAAACAAGTTATTTCAACATTCCTTCACACTTAGTGGCCGTTTACCAAATCTTACTTGGGTAAGTGCTTACTGGCAAAATTTAACACTATCATTTTACTTACCGGGTTAGATTTTAGTCCACCAAAACGACATCGTATGCAACAATTTACCCGGTAAGTGCTTACCGTGGTAAGAGTTGTTGCAATCACTTACCGGGGTAAGACTCTTGGTCCATGTTTTTCTTGTATTCGTTCTTACCGGGTAAGATTTTTGGTAATTGTCATATTCCTCCGGTAAGGTAATATGACTTGATAAGTCTTACCTGGATTAACGTTTGTTAAACGGCCCCTAAGTTGAGATTTTGATGAAATGGATTGTTATATTTTCATAATCCCAAATATACTCTTTTAAGTTAAATATAACTTAATTAATTTAATCCTTTTATTTTTAATTTTATTTTTTCGATATATTTTTACTTTTATATAACTTTTACAAAATATATACTTTAATTCAGCTAGAAACATATCTAATTTAATTTAATATTTTGGTTTTTTATTTTATTTTTTCATATATGGTTTATCGATATTTGTCTTAATATTTATTCAGTATGATAGTTAACTTTTTTAATTAATTGATTGAATTATGTCTATTATGTATTTATTTTGCATCATACAAAATTCGCTATCTTATGACAATTTCAATATCGATTTAGTAATGTCGTTTGGTTTATGGTTAGATTTGGATTGTGTATATTTTTTTACACATTAAATGATTATTTTATTAAAGGATTTTTAGTTTTCAAAAAAATTAACTTTTTCAATAAAGGGTATTTTGGTCCCTTATCAATATCTCATTCCAATTCCAAAATGTAAACCAAATAGATAGATTCCAATGTCTGTCAACCAAACAGATGGTTAAACCTAACAACAATCTATTTCATTTCCTTTAAAGTCAATTTTTTTTAACAAATTCCATTGAATTTAAAAACATTATGTGAGACAAACGTCACCTGAAGGTTGATTTTCACCTGAAGGTTGATAAAATCAACAAGCTTTAACCAAGAAATATGATAGAATCTACTTAATTTTAGGTTCAAATTATATATAAATCTTACATTTTTCTAAAGTACGTATATGTGTAGATAGATAGATAGATAGAGAGAGAGAGAACCGGCAAGTTTAGGGAGGGATCTCCAGCCTCCATGGCCATGTTTTTTGATGTAGTTAATAAGTTGTTGATCTTCCTCATAGGTCCATGCTCCTTTCTTCAAGTCGTTATTATCATTCCTATTCTCATTTTCATTCCTATTTGGAGGATTAGGAGACCTTCCCATTTCTTATAATTTGCCCTCTTTTGTTTTGTTGTTTGTGTTGGACAACAATAGCTCCTTGGGCTATATATACACACTCTCACCCTTTGCTTCTAGACTTCTACTTTCTCATTTTTCTAATAAATAACAAAACTTCTTAATAGGATATATACATATATATATATATATATATGGTAAGGTTCAGAAGAAAACTGAAGAACACCTTGAAAGCCCTTCATCCGGACGGTGTACCCAAATGCATACTGATAATTTGTAACATGCATTTGTACATATGCACTAATACACACACACACATATATATGCATTGGTACATATAAAAAAACAGCTTTAGTCGCTTGTATGCATTTGTGCATATGCATCAATACATATATATGCATTGGTGCATAACAAAAAAAAACAACTTCAATCGCTTGTATGCATTTGTGCATACCATCCGGATGGAGGGCTCCCAGGGTGTTCTTCAGCTTTATCTTTTTTTAACGTTTTTCCCTGAACCTTCATCTCTCTCTCTCTCTATATATATATATATATATATATAGGGGAGGGATCATACGAGAACCACCCATCATATCTAGTCCACAAGGTGTTCCTTTAAATTTACAAAGTTCTCATTTGAACCTTCCCCCCTATCTCTCTCTCTCTCTATATATATATATATATAGGTAATCAACGTATAAAATCTTTAGAGTAAATTACATTCCTGATCTTATGGTTTAGTGGTTGTCTTAGTACTCCCTCAAGTGCGTTTATTGTACTCTCGGTACCTGTGGTATACAAAAATGCACACTTTAAATCTCTCCCGTTAACAAAATATGTTATCCCAGTTAACTCAAGGGATATTTTGTCTTTCTATACATGTTTTGGTTTTTCCTTATAAGATATAAAAAAAAGAAGTAATTAGTTTGTCTGTGTTGGGTTTCACCAGAGATGCAGGGGACGACCGGAGTTGGAGTGAGTTTAATGGGGAAGATGATACACACACACACACACATATATATATATATATGAGGAGAATCATCTGCAATCGGGTGGCGGCGGATTCATAAACTCGTCTAGTGGTTTCATAAACATGTTTGTGGTTTTATAAATGACGATAATACCACCCATGGGTGTGCGTCCGACATATTCATAAACTCTTCCGGTCGGTTCGTAAACGACGGTGGATTCTTAAATGGCGGCAACAAATTCAAAAACGATGTTGACAATACCACCTAGGGGTGCGTCCGACAGATTAATAAACTCGTCTAGTGGTTTCACATATGAAATGTTATCATGAATTGTTTAAGAAAATTAATATATTGTTGCATAAGTTAAATAACGTTGTTATGAAGCGAGGGTAACAAAATTTGTTATTTTTTCATATGCGAAATCAAAATAAATTTGGTTTCATACGAGAAACAAAATTAATAATTGGTTTGGTTTCATATAAAAAACAAAATGGTTATAATGAAGATGGTTGGAGAAAGGGTGATGAAATCAGTTATTACAACCGTGAATGAGATTTTGAAGGAAGAGATTATTCCTGAAATAAAACTGTTAAATATGATATTTTATGAGATATTTAAGGAAGATAATTATTCATAAGATACGAATTTGTTAGAAGAGACAAATACCCTTGTTTGTTTTGTTTGCAACCTTTGGATGGTTTGCAAAAGAAGTAGCCTATATATAGCCATAGGTTATTTTGAGAAGTAAAGAAGTGATCGTAGCCTTTCATATGGTCAAGATCGAATTTGACTGGTCAAAAATTTCGGCTTTGACTGGTCAAGAAATATGGCTTTGACTAGTCAAAATTTGCGATTATACCAAAAATAGAGTGGTAGTTTCGTAACTTTTATAAATAGGCGGCAAATGAGTTCATATGTGAACCGGTTGATTCCCGTATGAACTATATGTTATATGTGAAATTGTGTAATTCACATGTGAACTATTTTAACTGATTCACATATGAACCCGTGATTCACATATGAACCCGTGTGATTCAAATATGAACTAATTAATTGATTTGAACTTTTGTGATTAACATATGAACTAATTAACTGATTCACATATGTACCCGTGTGATTCGCATATGAAAATACTGTCCATGTGTGAATCAATTGGGTTTACATATGAACTTGTTTGCCTCCTATTTATAAAAGTTATAAAACTATCCCTCTATCTTCTGATATCATGTGAGGAATTATCCGGTGTTTCACAGTCAAAACCGCAAATGTTCACCACTTCTTTACTTGTTAAATATTTACCACTTCTCAAATGAACCTATATGTGTGTGTATGTGTATGTAGGGGTAGGTTCTTTTGTTAACTCAATTTATGGTGTTAACTTTGTAAACCCATCACAACCATCCATCTTCTGAATCAATGGATGATATTTATGATGACAATTTTGTAATAACTAATAATATAATACGTTACCATCTAAGATAAACATATACAAACAAGGGTATTATTGGAAAAAAATTCATAAAGACGTGGATGTTTAATAACTGAACATATGTATATTAATGTTCATATGAACATTACTATATTGTTATTAATAAAAAATCTCTTTCATTATGAACATTAATATATTCATGGGCATCTCCTTCTCTATATTAAGATCGGTTCACTTGTTAAACACTGTGATTATGTTCAAATATTCCAAGTATGCTTGGATGTTCATATATGTTCATGTGTGTTATGTGCACTGCTTGGATGTTCACAAAGAGTTCACTAGGATGTTCCATCTTTTGATATGTTAATAGACAATGAACATTGTACACTTATGAAAATATGTTCACTTATGAACAATAGAATTTTGTTCAACCATTAACATATTGGAACCTAAGTAATGGGAATGAGGGAAGCTGAACATATGAACATGGTGTCTACATGAAAATCTAAAAATATAAAAGATTACTTCAGCTAATATCAATGACATGAATGTTTTGTAACTACCCATTAATAAAAATGGAATCCAGTAAAAAAATAAAATTACAAATATACCCTTAAATCTAATTATATGGAGGGAGATAAACATAAGATAACAAATGCTTGTGATTGTTCTAAAAAATTTGTATAGTTAATACCTTAATCATGGTTAACAAATGCTCCTATAATATAAGCTAGAATCATTTGTTAACCATGATTAAGGTACTATATATATATATAGAGAGAGGGAGGTTCAGGAGAAAACGCTAAAAAAAGAGAAAACTGAAGAACACCCTGAGAGACCGCTATCTGGTAACATGCATTTGTGTATATGCACTAATGCATTTTTATGCATCGATGCATAAACATGCATTAGTGCATATGCACAAATGCATTTGTGCATTATGCATTAATGCATCTTTATGCATTGATGCATAGCGTCCAGATGGCGACCTCCCAGGGTGTTCTTCAGTTTTCTCTTTTTTTAGCGTTTTCCCTTGAACCTGACCCTATATATATATATATATATATAGGGTCAGGTTACGGTCGTTCCTGACTTTTGAAGGCTCTGTGCAAAAATTTAAATGTGGTCTTGTATTTCTTTTAAGTTATGTTATTATCAAATTATTTATTATTAAATTCAAAAAACTTTCTTTTATATTAGAATATATGCGAAAATATAAATAATAAGATTCAATTAAAAATCAAATTGATCTTTTTATCGTTAAATTAATTTAGTGATAACAATAAACAGTTAATTAGTAATAAAATTAAAATTAATCACATAATAATACAATATATAACACAAAATAGTTTATTCATACTGAACATAAAAAGTAATTCATTCTTCAATAATATATTGACACTACTATGTACGCATTTTCAAAAGAAAACAAACAATTAAACATTACAATTTTTTAATACAAATCTTCTAACATTTTTGAAGTAAAATAATTTTATCATATTTTCATAATCAAGTACCATCAAACAAAAATTAACAAAAAAAATATATTAAATATTTGCTTAATAGACTAAAATTTGTATTTTAAAAATGACAGAACAAAAAAAAAACGTTACAAATTAACGGTGACGATGACAAATGAAAACCAATAAAGAATTTGGAGATTTTGGTCTTTTAAAGGGTAATTTAGATGATAAAATTTAATATGAATATGATGTTATGATTTTATTAAGAGGATTTTTTTATCGATTATATAGAAAACAAAATAATAAACATTATAAACAAAAAGAAGTAAAAAAGAAGAAAAAAGAATATGAAAAATGGGAATTTTTATAAAAGTTAAAATAAATAAGGCCACTTTATAATTTTAATATCTACAATAAATAAGTAATTAGAAAAGAAAAAAAATTATTAAAAATTATATGTAATTTATCTTAAAATAAAAAAGTTTATATATAGTTATATTTTTTAATTAAATCTAACTTACCCTAAAATAAAATAAAAAGTACAAGTTCCCAACCAAGATTAGATCCTGGAACCTAGCATTCATAAGTGGCAGCGCCACCCAACTGAGCTATATAAGTAGTTTGTTTAAATTTGTGGTCTTTGTATTTTTATTCTAATAATTATACATAAAAATTAAAATAATTTCGGAGGCCCCCGACGATCGGAGGGCCTGTGTGATGACACCACCTCGCACACCCTTAGGCACGGCCCTGTATATGTATATATATATATATATATAGAGAGAGAGAGAGAGTTAGTTTAAATGCACGTTTGAATATGACACGTGTCACACTCTCAATTACCCTGACGTTCACAACCAAATTTGTGTTCTTATTTGCACCCGCCCCTATACATACATATATATATATATATATGCTTCTTCATTTAGAAACTCTTTAAAGAGTAGAAACTCGAGGAAACCAATATAAAATTAATTTTTTTCATAATTTTTTTTATCAAATGTTATGATTTAAGATATTATTTCACATATGTTTGTGTTTATATGAAAAAAAATATTACGTGCGGAAGAAAAATGTTGATTCACTATCACATATGAAAAAAAGTTCATATGGTGAAACAAAATGTTTTTTTCCACATCTAATATTTTTTTTTTCATATGAACACAAACATATGTGAAAAAATATCTTAAATCATAACATTTAATAAAAAAAAAAATTGTATGTTGGTTGCCACGAGTTTCTATTCTTTAAAAAAATTCTAAAGGATTATCCATCTACATATATATAGGTGGGTTCAAATGAGAACTTAAATTTGGTTGTGAACATGATGACAAATAAAAATGCGACACGTGTCATATTCAGACTGAATAATGAAGAAAAATATTTAGACTAAATGGAGTATTATTTATGTTCAAACGAGAAGACAATCAATTTATGAAAAGACCAGAAGAAATATAGACCACATAATTTATTATTAAAAAATACCATAAATAAAAAATAACCTTAAAAATTAGGATGATTATCATTTTTGAATTGGAAAAATCCTTAAAAATCTCATTATATCTTTTAGATTTATTTATTTTTAATTATACTTAACTTGTAATCTTTTTATCAAGCTTTATAAATAAATAAAAATTATAAATACATTTTTGATTAAAAAAAAAAGCCATTAAGTTTCATCAAATTATCATATGTGATATCCACATATAAATTATGATAATTGTAGATATTTTTATTAAACATATGTGATTATATATTTTTACATTTCTAGATTTTTTTTGTGATATTTAATATGAACCAGTTTTTTGAGATATTTAAGCATAATTGTTAAATAAGATAAAAGGGTAGTTTGGTAATTTTATTCATTACAACTCAATTTAATTAATTTTTTAAAAGGAAATATTTAATTAATTTTAATTAGCTAATATGTATTGTTTTTTAAGTATTTATGGATCAAATTATATCATGGAATAATGTTCACAATGTATTTTTGTTATTTATAAAGTATATCACAATATGCATTTATGTTATTTTCATTGATTTACAAAGGGTATCACAATATGTATTTGTTTATTTTAGTTGTTTTACAAAGGCGTCATATTATGCATCTTGTATGTATATATAGGTATCACAGTAAATATCGTTTGTATATATCTTTTTAACAATGTTTTAAGGTAATGTCTATATTATTTTAGGGCTCCTTTTAAGAACCTATGAAAATTGTGATAATCTTAAGAACTTGTTCATCAAGTGTTATTTCATATTATTATTTTCATCTAATACCAGAATTTGGAATATTGAATAACATATATTTTGTACAAACTGTGCTGCAAACCACCCTCATCCGTCTATTTAATTGTTTAATTTAATGAATTTTTTTATCTGATAAAATTGTTTCATATAATATTTTTCTTAATGAAATTGTTTTATATATGGTTGCTTTCATGTTCTAATTAAACTGTTTCATGTATTTATCTACAATCAATATAATTAAGATGATAATATCCATAATTAACACCATCCACAATAAAAATGACTAATCAACCTCTCATAATTATAAATAAAGTGAAAATAATGACAAATAAAATGAAAAGAAAAAGAAAAAATATGATTGGTTGAATGAGTTTTGCACTACAAAACGAATGACTTTTACCCATAAAAATTACCTAGAGAAATTGTTCGGTAAAATTTGATGTTTTCCGATAAAATATCAACGGATCACCCAGAGAATCCCTGGGTAATTTGTCATAGATTTGAATTACCCACCAACTTTTGTGACGGTTTTGTGAGGAATCACTCTTTAATGACAGATTTTCCAGGAAAAATCCCATAGACAAAAGTGGGGGTGACAATTCTCAACACGACACAAACCCGATACGAAAATAAACGGGTTAGGGTTGAATTTTTTGACACGCCAACCCGCCAGATAAACGGGTCGTGCTCGGGTTGACATTAACGGGTTGGCGGGTAAAAATTTATTAAAAAATAATAATATATATTTTATGTTTTGCTTTTAACTTAAAGTGTTTGAAAAGTCAAAATAGGGTTTGTGAATAATGATTTTTAGGTGTATAAATGGAATTTTTGACCCGCCAACCTGTGACCAACCCGCGGGTTGACCCGCCAACATGCCAACTCGGTTTTGACCCGCCAACACGCGACCAACCCGCCAACACGACCGTGTGCGGGTTAGTGTTGCGTATCTCGACACGATTAGCTAAACAGGTCGTGTCCGGGTTGACCCTCCCTGACTCGCCAACCAGCGACACGCCAACCCGAACACGACACCATTGCCACCTTAGACAAAAGTCTTTCGTTAGTAGCGTTGCAAAATATACAAATAACGTGGTTTTCAAAGCAAACTTCCGTAATATATGTTTATGCCTATTTATCACAAAGTGTAGGTTTTTAATTTTATTTTGTTAATATACGTTTATTACATTATATATCAAATTATTATATGATGGTTATAATATTTTTTTGTAAATTTGACATGATATTTAAATCAAATTAAACGAAACAAATTTAGTGTATATTGTATCTTTACGGCATGGTTTTAAAAAGTAAGACGTATGTAATGTGCATTCTTATATCTTTAAGAAATCAAGATGTTTCTTATATAGCTATAATTTGTAAGACCAGTATAACTCTATTTGAAAAGGACGCATGATTTAATCAACATGTTTCTTATCTATAAAATTGTGTAAAATAAATATTTAAAATATCTTATTTTTAAATTGAGAGAATTTGAGTTCCTTTGTTCAATGATGACATTATTGGAAAACTATGCTTTGAAATCAGTCTTCATCCTAAAATGATCCTCTATTGATATAATTACCTCATGTCGATATCTTTCGTTTCTCGGTTCAAAAGTTAGAACGCCAAAATGATTATGTCGAGAACTCTTACTTTTTATTCACATCTCAACGAATAAAAGGTACATTTTAGATTACTAGAAGGGTACTCGCGCAATGCAGCGAGATATATCTCGATTTTAAGTTTCATTTTAATTTTAATTTCTATTGATGTTATAATGGTTTTATGTGGTTTTGAGAAAAAGATTTTAGTATTTCAATAATTATTTTATTTGTTAGAAGTCAAACGATGGTGTTCGATACATGCTTAATGGAGTTCAATACGTGCCAACGGTGGTATCAAGAGAACAACGATAAAAACGCAATTGATCCTCTTACCATATTAAGCCGTGAACATCAGATTACCTCGATCATAAGAACGAAGTTGAGGAAAATTTCCTCCGTTGTTCGTGGCTTCAATATGGTTTAGACGACCGATTTGGCTTGGTTTCTAAGTGTTGACTTGAACTGCAAATAAACATAATCAAAATATATTGTAATAAATAAATAAATACAAGATATTAGGTACTTCCGTCTTTATTTTCTATGTTAAACCCCAACATGATAGGCTTTAGCCACGATTAGTCTCCGTATGTGTTGCTCGTTTAGTGAAGCGGTCAGGTATTTATCTGTTAGGATGGTCATGAAGAAGAATAAAAAACTGAAACAATCGTAGAAGTTGCACGAGGATGAATCTTCTTGAAGAAACGTTTGAAGCAGCCAATGGATGTAGAAGTATGATCATTGTTGTTGATATTGCTTTGTTTGGTCGTACCATGTGCATTGGGAGGTCTTCTTCGTCTTTTCTTGATGGTACTTTCTCCGTAAGCTACATCCTCCATCACGATCTCGAATGAAACTATCCATGGAACCACATAAGCTTCAACAAGGGTAGAAGTGGCAATTGACATTTTTAGGCAACTAAATAGGAAGAGAAAGAAAGGTATGAAGGGACGTGTTGGGAAATAAGGGTATTTATTTCAGAAAAATTAATCGGAGAGCATGTTGACTCTTTCAACTTTTCTCTTGTTTGTTAAATGTCTAAAATATCCATCTTCAGATAAATGTTGGTTTGATTATATGATTGATGATAATGTGCAAAATAGGAACAAAAAATAGAAGGAAATACGAGTTCTTGGGCCATTCGGATTTGGCCCACTTCTTTCGAATTCGGGTTCATAGAAGTTGCATTAGCATTCACCCCTTTTTGGATTCAAAAGTCAAAATTATCGCTCATTTGACTTTTTTCTTGGATTAGAAAGAAGAATATGGTTTTGACGTCATCAAACATGTTTTCTCTCACTTCTTATTATTGCAACTTAAATCCTATCGATCCCAAATTTTATCTTATAAAATGCAATAAATTATAGTAATGCATTAATCACTAAATCAAGAGTGAATTGTGGATTTCATCTACGTGGTCTGATACTTTTTTTGACCAGGGTCCTATGGTATGTTTATTGTCGATTTGACTATTGTGGTATTCATTTTGTTTTGGTCATGATCTCTCTGACTAATGTCATTATTAACTCTGTTAAATTAAAGATCATTTTAGCCTTTTACCTATTCTTTTGTCCTTTT
This sequence comes from Silybum marianum, assembly GCA_036898165.1. Classification (NCBI taxonomy): domain Eukaryota; kingdom Viridiplantae; phylum Streptophyta; class Magnoliopsida; order Asterales; family Asteraceae; genus Silybum; species Silybum marianum. Next base: position 51,661,079 of record CM072529.1, on the reverse strand, counting down.
CTATAAAAAACTTAAATAATATTTTTATACACACAAATAGATATATATATATATAGGGTTGATTTCCGTTACAAACCACATCAATTCGTACAAACCATACAAACCGCATGCAACCAATATTTTTTTTTTAATTTTTTCACTTTTTCTTAATTATTAGGGTTGATTAGTCAATAATATATGAAAAATTTTCATCAAGAATACATGAAGGTTGGTGAATCAAGAATACGTGAAACAAGATTCATCAAATTGAGAGTTTCATGAATCAATTCATTTTCATGTAGAAAGAAAAATAATTTCATGAAGAAAAAAATTATATGAAACAAATTCATCATATTAAACACTTTCATGAAAAAATATTATTCAAAATAACAATGAAACACGCGGTTTGTACGGTTTGTACGGTTTGTACGAATTGACGTGATTTGTATTTGAAATCTCCCCTATATATATATATATGACGATATCAAAATAAATAAATAGGATATTGTTGTATTTTATTTGTTTAAAAATATAAAATTAATTATATTAAATGTGATTCAATTTTGTTGTAATGGTGGAAAACTATATAGTTTAAATGTTTTAATGTAATTAAAATTTTAATTTAAACAAATTAAATTATAAAACGATGTCTTATTTTATTTAAAACGAATAAAATATGATATGGTTTTATAATTTGATTTGCTTAAATTAAAAAATAATTATATTAAAGATAATCTAATTTTATTTTTTGTTTTTTATAATTGCAATAAACAAGTTTATTATCGATAGTTTAACCCCAAAATCATTTAAAACCAATAAAAATTTAACTCCAATTCTATAATCCTAAAATCAGAGTCCAATTTTCATTTCGTTTTTCATTCAAAAAAACTCAAAATCAACTATTTAGATTTGAATCAAATTAAATATTCACACATATTCTCATCTTTGTAACTTATAATTGAACAAATTTCTGTATGAATTTCAACGAGGTTTTCATACCCAAATAGGCACACAAAAATACAAAAAAAAACTGTATTTAATATAATTTATTTATTAATTTAAACAAATCAAATCATAAAATAATATTTTATGTTATTTATTTTGATATAATTATATATATGTGTGTATGTGCATAAAAATATTGTTTTTATTTTTTTATAGGAAAAAAGACAAAAGATTAGGCAAAAGATTAAAATAATCCTTGATTAAATGGAGATATTAGTTAGAGGGTCATTGCTAAAACAAATTGAATACCACAAAGACCAAATCCGAGTAAACCACAGGGACCACATCTGCAATTCATTCTTAAATAAATAAGAACTTTTTTTGAAGGTTTTTATCCATCCAACGAATTTCACAAATACATATAATTAATTTCTTAATGTATGTTTTTTTTTAATTTCCACTCTTAATAAAACAATTAGTTCTTTAGCGTATTTAGATATTCTACCTTATGTTTTAGGGTTGGGATCACGTGAGACCTGTGAGACCACTCTTTTACACTTGAAACTTTACAGCAAAAATATTGTGAAGGTAAAAAAATATATGATGGGTTCACGTGAGACCAGCCTGTTTCCGTGAGACCCGTCGGAGACCCGTGAAACCACTTTTTTACTCTTGAAAACTTCACAGCAAAAAACACTGTAAAGGTAAAAAAAATTGAACCTTCATAGCAAAAACACTGTGAAGGTTACTTTCACAGCAAAAACAGTATGTATGTTATTTTCATAGCAAAAATACTTTAAAGATTCATATTTTTTCTTACCTTTATAGTATTTTTGCTGTGAAGTTTCAAGTGTAAAATGATGGTCTAACGGGTCTCACGGAAACAGGGTGGTCTCACCGCTCACGTGATCCCAAGTCTGTGTTTTAATTATGAATAGTTTACTGACATAATATAATTCAAGGTACTGGTTAAGACTTGTGGGGATGAGGCTAGATAACTCATCTACCTCAGGTTCGAATCCAAACGCAAACAACTTGTAGCCCGGGGGATTTATCTCAGGGCTGCATGCTTTAGCAGTCTTAAAATCGCCAGGAATTACTAGGCAAATGCCTAGGATACCCTTTCCAAAAAAATAATAATAATTCAAGAAACCGTAAAGATAAAAAGAAATCATCAAGTTATCATAATGGAAACTGGGTTTTTTATACGTACAATAACCATTAAAACCATATGGGTAATAAGGGTACGATAAAGCACAAACCCGATTGTGATTCACTCGTACATATGTGTTACAAACTTTTATCTTCTAACTACACGGTTATTTTGTAATGGTCTTATTAGTGACGGGCTGGTTGTGGCATTAGCGACAAGCTTGGTGTGGCAAAATGTAGGCCGAGACTGCTCGGTTTACGATATGTAGTACAAAATAGTCTAAAATAAAATTATATTCATCAAATAATTTATGTTTATTATTTTGAGAGGATATAATATGTTTATTAGAGGTCCCCAGTACCTTAACATATAGTAAATTTAACAGTTGGTCAAGGATTTGGTTGGACAATTGTCCGGCCGTCTTATTTCAACAAATTTATATTACTTTTAACACTATATATATGTATATAGTATTTGATCGATCAAGTGGTCATACATTATATATTATTTTCTCCCATAAAAGATGTATTTAAAAATGTTCATATGATTTAAAATGTGTGATTAGTTGGTGGCATCATCAAGGAAAATGATAGTGGTATGATGGCTACTCAAGAAAATGATTATATTTTTTTAATAATTTATTTTAATTAATTTACCAAAAAACATATTAGAATGGGTCAAATGAATTAATGATTGACTAATAATTATTACTATATAATATAAGTACTAAAATATATAAATGAGTTTATAGATAAAAAAAACATCTATCAACAATGTGTATGCATAAGTGTGGATTTCTAAAGAAAAATAATCTCAAAAACACAATCGGATTGTAATTATTCGTGATGGAGGTGGAGTATATATATATATATATATCAACTATAAAATTCAATAACTATTATATGATACATCACATACATAATACATAATACATAATATGAAATCAAGAAAACAAAACATATATATATATATATATATATTGATGGAGGTATGGAGCTCATGCATGTCCATGCATGTAGCTCGATATATTATCAATCAAAATCCAAGCTATATCTACATATAATTAATATACATATAGTTCCTTCCATCAATCCATGCAGCGTAAAGTCGTGTTGTACAACCTTGAAAATTTGGCTTTCCTGATGCCTGGTAATTATGTAATGTACAATCTCGATCCATTGCACTCCAAGAAAAAGATTTGACATAAAAGATTCGACTTCCATAAAAGATATATACATGAACCCATCAAATTCAACACATTTCTCGTAAATTCTAATCCAAGAAAGGGTGATCCTCAAACAAAAACTCCGGCCAGTTATATGAAGAACCTCCACCATCTCCGCCAGTACTGTCGTCGTAGTTAATGGTGGTGTTGCTCTTAAGTGAACCAGTACTATTATTGCTTGTGGTGATGTTCAACAATGGTGGAATAGGAGTCCAGGTGACTGATGATGAAGAAGAAGAAGAATTGACACTTGCAAACCCTGGTTGGCCATAGCCATGACCCACAATTTCATGATCATGATAATTACTTGTTTGTAAATTCATGATTGAGACTTCTTGATTGTGGAGTGGTTGAGTAACATGACTAGAATCTCCCACAAGCAATTGTGAGATTTCTTCACTTTCTTGTCCTACTTCTAGTGAGAATTCTTTCATTAAATTAGGGTTTTCTTCTTGAATTTGAAGATTCGAATTCGTTCGGTTTAACAAGGTTGCAGATAACCCTGTGTTACTTTGGAGCAAAAGGTTGAAGTATTGAAGGTTTTGAGCCAATTGATTGTGTTCAAGTATCTCTTTGATGTTAGCTAGGGCTACTAGTTGAGGCAAGCAAGAAAACAAGTCGGTTCTTGGTCGATGGGTCATCGGGTCTATACCCCTCTCAAGAAGCTTCTTCTTCATATGGGTATTCCAGTAATTCTTGATTTCATTATCTGTACGTCCAGGTAAACGTGTTGCAATCGTTGACCATCTTCAGTTGAGAAAAAGAAAAAATTTGTCAAGAATTGAAATGGAGGGACGTGTAGGTTTTCTTTTAATTTTTAAAACTTTTTAGGGTTTAGAAGAATTACTTGTTTCCGAGAATGGAATGAAGGTGAAGAATGGTGTTCTCTTCTTCTTGGGAAAATTCACCTCTCTTTATATCCGGTCGAAGATAATTTGTCCATCTTAACCGACAACTCTTGCCGCATCTTTTCAGACCTAAACCAATACATTAATAATAACATTTGCGAAGTTAAAAACATTACAAAGGAGCATGTAAAGCATTCACTATTTTAAACATATATTCTTATCATAAAATTAATGCATATATTAAAATCCAGGTTTTTTTTATAAAAGAACTTAGATATTAAACATTCATATGACTCAAAAATACCCACATAATTTTATTAAAATTACCATTTTTATCCTAAAATTTCAAGGAAAAAAAAGAGTTACTTGTTATATATATATATATATATATATATATATATATAGAGAGAGAGAGAGAGAGAGAGAGAACCAGCATGTTTAGGGAGGGATCTCCAGCTTCCATGGCCATGCTTTTGGATGTAGTTGATAAGTTGTTGATCTTCCTCAGAGGTCCATGCTCCTTTCTTCATCTCATTATTCTCATCCTTATTCCTATTTGGAGGAGTAGGAGATCTTCCCATTTCTTACTTAATTTTGCTCTTTTTTCTTTTCTTTACTTTACTTGTGTTGGAAACCAATCACTCTTTGGACTATATAGATACACACACATATACTATATATGTGTATATATACACTCTCACCCTTTGCTTCTAGACTTTTACTTCCTCACTTTTCTAATATATAAATAACAACTTCCTTCTCAAATGAAAAAGAAACAATATAAGTAACCAACATATAAATTTGCTCCACTATTTGTTTTTTTTATATAAAATTACACATTACAACAAAATTAATTTTAAATAGTACATAAAAAATGTTTAAGCGTTATAATAAAATACTTTATATGATTTACCGACTTAAGTTTATATGACAAAACCAAAGATTGTCTTATCTAAAGATATTACAATATATTTATGTGATGTTTTTAGGCGTTTTAACAAGTTTTATAAGACGTTTTTAAAATAAAATATCGGATTAGCTATTTTGTACGACACTATTTGAAACAATGTTGTATAAAAAGATGGGTTTATAGGACACTTCTCAAAAGTGTCACATAAAATAACTAATATAACATGTTATTTTAATAACGTCCTAAAAACTTGTTAAAAATCCCAAAAGTGTCCTATATATAAACCTATTGTAACGTTTTTAGATATGACGTTTACAGCTTGGTCATAAACTTATGTTTTACAAATGATTCTATTAGGACACTTAGGCATTCTAGGTGTCATTAAAACCAATTTCGTTGTAGTGACATATCTTAAAACGTCATTTTTAAAGATTGATCTATTATCATGAAGAAAAAAACGAATATTAATTGTCGATTGGTCAGTTTCGATATAGCGATTATCTTGTTTAAAATACAATCTTGTTTGCATAATATAAACCAAAGACTTTCTTATAATATCCTTTAAGGTTGAAGACATATATCCATACATCTCAACCCTAATCCTACTTTTACAATAAGACACTACAACGCACAACAAAACAAGGGACTTTCACCGTTGGAATAATCCGTCATAATCCGTCGCTAATAAATGATCCGTTGGTTACTCGTTGGTGAAAGTCTGTTGGTGGAAAAGTCTTGAGAAAAGGAATCATCGATGGATTAAAATCTCCGACAGGTTATTGACAGATCTAATTGCCGACGGCCATATTTATAGACAGATTACCGATGGTCTCATGATTTACCGAAAGATTGCCCACGACCAAATTAACAAGGGACCACTGATGGATTACCGACGGATTAAAAACAAAAACAAAAAGGTTAAAAAAATAATAAATGAATGACGGATTGTCCGTCGGTATTTGTTTATTTTTTAATAATTCAAAAATACCAAATTTCTAAAATAACATTTCCAGATTTTCAAAATAAAATGCAAAATTAAAACGAGTTTGTTTTTACAATAAAATCCTAAATTAATTGTATATCTCAAATTCACATACAAACATGTTATCACACCGTTTTGACATATTCAAAGACTGAGAAGAGGGAGGGGGAGGGTTTCTACCCTTGTACTTGTAGTGACAGCCACGTATTTTTAACATTGAAAAGAAAGAAAATTTAATATCCATCGATGATTTTGCGACGGATTATGGCGGATCTTTTGATAACCACGATTACTTTAAGAACTTGAGATCCATTTTCACCCACTAATTAATATTAAATTAGGAAATTTTTAATTTTGGTAATTTTAATTAAAAAATGTAATAAAAGGCATTATGGGTATTTATAAATCTTCACTCTCCTCTCCTTTTTCGTCACCATACCGTTCGAACACCTGCACCCAATTTTGTGAACACGGTGTGCACAAACACACATTCATCCCAACTCGTTCGATTTGCACCCTAATTTTTGTGAACACATAGGGCACTCCTTACGTTTTGCATGTTGTGCACAATTTGCAAAATGGGGGTTATGTGGTGGAACACTCCAAAGGAAAATATTGTGAACACCGTTGAACATTCATATTGTGAATGCATAAGAACAGTGAACACCATTAAACACACTTCGAACATTATTAATGGTGACCGCTAGGCAAAAATCATGGATCCACCATGTGCACACTAGAGATGGCCAAAAACCGGATTTGGGTCGGGCGGGGCCGGGCCTCAATCGGACCGGGCTTTTTGGGACCGGTCCCGGTCTAGGTCCTAACGATTTCAAGCCGGCCCGTTTAGTGTGTTTTCGTAACCGGTCCCGAAAACCGGTCCCAAATCGGGCCTTCAATAATTTTTTTATAAAAACATTAAATTCTATTTATTAATTTAATTTATTATATATGTAACCGTTATATATATATATATATATATATATAGAGAGAGAGAGAGAGAGAGAGGAAAGTTCAAATGTGAACTCATTTTTTGTTGTGAACGTGAGGACGAATCTCAGCCACTTATCCGGTCAATAAAGGCGGCTTTGACTTGGTTCCCCTCCTTTAATAATCTCCACCCTCCCATGAATCGCGTCAATCCTCCGTGATCGCGTCCACCATAACCGAAGATGTGTGGCTGAGATTCGTCCTCACGTTCACAACCAAAAATGAGTTCACATTTGAACCTACCCCTATATATATATATGTGTGTGTGTGTAATTGGTCACTTAAATACACCTTAAAACATGTTTTATTATTGTAGTTTTATAATTGGTTTTCAAACAAATACACTTAAAAAATACGTTTATTATAGTTTTATAATTGATTTTTAGTCAAATACATTTAAAAATACGTTTTATTATAAATTGTAACTAGTTTTCAATCAAATACACTTAGAAAGTTAGAAATACATATAAAATATATATATATATATATATAAATTCAATTTTTTTGTAAAAATCGGGCCGGTCCTACAAATCGCTCAAAAAGTGTAACCGGTCCCGGTTTTCGGTCCTATAACCGGTCTTTACCGGTCCCGGGCCGGGCCCATTTGGCCATCTCTAGTGCACACAACACATTATACACAATGTGCACACCATCAAAATCATCATCATCATATATCTAAAAGTATTGTAATAAGTTTATATGACGCTTTTACGCGTCTTAAAGAAGTTTTATATAACACTCTTGAAACAAAGTATCCTTTTAACCCTGTCTTACAAAATTAACCCTGTTTTACAAAACAAGTGTCCTATAAAAAAAACTAAACAAAACAACCGTTTCAAAAGCATCCTAAAAAGTTTGTTAAAACGCTCAAAATCATCTATTAAAACTTATTACAACACTTCACATAGAACATGAAGGTTTGGTCATATGAACTTAACTCAAGTAGATTATTAGGATATATCTTATTGTAGTGTGAGATATACATATAATCCATTTGGTTTATATAGTTTAATTTCCTCAAAACCAGTAGTTGCTTTAATGGTTTCCATCCTCAGAATTTGAAGCAAATATAATACCATTTGTCTCAAAAAAAAATGATACAGAATAATAATCTTAAAAGCAATCAAGAATTACAATTGAGAATAAATGTAGTAGTAGCATCTTTACTTCTATGAATTACACTGTATTAATTCATTGATGAATTGTTATTATATAAATGTAACAACTTAATTACTACTATTCCACCTTCAGGACGATCTTCATGAACTCGTAAACAAAGTAGCTTATTGCAGCCGAAGGTAATACCTGCAAAATTTAAAGAAATCGACTTCAATCACACATTTGCGCAAAATTGGTCAACTTAACCATTGACCAACATTACAAAAAGTCAGGATCATAGAACGTTGATAGAATTTAACGATGAAATGTGTTTTATGTGGGCATTCTAACATATTAACATCGGTTATCCAATAAGTCATGTAGAATAAAGTTGTATCTGTCTGTATGGATTGAGAAGGTTTTTGTTTGGGAGGGTTTTTTAATATAGATGGAAGGAGCATGTTTTTTTAAGGTTTTTTTAAGGGGCAGGCTTGGAAAAAACTTGGCTTTCTGCATTAAGACGGAGTGGCTAAACTGAAGGGAAAATTTTACAATAATTTTTCATGTTAAATCGCTAATAAAAAGCATAAATATATATAAAAAAAAGATACCTGTAGTAAACTAGGAATAAGTCCTGCATAAAGAGCTGAAACACCACCATTCTCGACAATTCTTAAGCACGTTGCTAATGCGCTCAACTTATTTGCTCGAACCTGCAACTGTAGCTGTCTTCTCACGACTTCAAACGGATAAGTCGCCACTTCAGCACAAGCACCAGCAATGGCTCCGTGTAATAACGTTCTTAATGGTCCCAATTCTAACTGTTCCAAAATGTTCAAATCGTTACCCTGCTGTTTCATGTACTTAATTCTTCGTTTCCCTTCGGCTGAATTGAGATAAGCCGATTTCAGTATATCATAAACTCCATAAAAAACTGCACTCGAAGGCGCCATGCTTAATATCGAAGGAACCAAGCCTTTATAAAGAGATAAGAACCCTTCGGTCTGAATGATGTGGCGGAAAGCTCCTATAACACCACCCAAGGCCTCACCACCAGGCGCCACCAGCTTCGTTCGTATCTGAAAAAAGGGTAACGCAAGTATGTTCATTTGTCTATGGAGCTTATTGGTTGGTTTTTCATTAAGTTCTGTATGGATAAAGCTAACTGTGTAGATTAATCTGTCTGTATAGATTGGGAAAGTGTTTGTTTGGGAGGGTTTTTTCTTATAGATAAAAGGAGCGTATTTTTTGATTGGGAGGCAGGTTAGGGGAAAAAATATGGCTTTCTGCATAAAGCTCCCCCGAAAATCTTACTGAATAAGCCAATTTCTATATCATCAAGCCAACTAAGGGGTTGTTTGGTTGGTTTTCTATTAAGTTCTGTATGAATAAAACTGTCTGTGTGGATTAATCTGTCTGAATAGATTGGGAAGGTTTTTTTCATAGATGAAAGGAGCTTGTTTTTTAATTGGGAGGGGGTGTCTTGAAAAAAATCTGGCTTTCTGTATAAAGCTTCCCCCTAAAAGCTTATTGAAATAAGCCACTTTATATATCATTAAGCCACTACCAAACAGTCATGTATAGCTGACGGAATAAGCTGTGAGACCGATTAAGCTCATTAAGGTGCTAACAAACAGTCCCTAACATACAGTCATGTATAGCTGACCGAATAAGCTGTGAGCCCCATTAAGCCCATTAAGCTGCTAACAAACAGACTCTATATCATGGTCAAATGGGTATACGGGTATCTCTAAGTTGCAGCGGAAATGTATATATATATATATACACGAAAAGATTTTATATAACTTACAGTGTCGAGTGGTAAGCAAAGAATACTAGCAGTCATGCCAGCTCCAGCACCAGCAAATAGCCTTTCGAAATTTGTGGTTTCTTCATTTCCGGTTAATCTGAGAAGCTGCCGTCTGTATGAATCGTAGGCACAAAAATTCAGGGCCTTAAATGGAGCGGTTCGAAGAATGTTAACAAAGTTTCCCTTCCAGAAGCCTTTCAAACCTTGAGAAGAAGCTATCGCTTTAATTAGCTCAAAAAGACTCTTCTGTTCACCACGAACCATATATTCCAGCTTTAATCTCTCCAATGGCGCAACAAAAGTTCTGTTAAAAAAAAACACTCATTTATACACATGCAGACATTTTGTATCAACGCACTCGAATAGCAATTTTGAATTTGAAAAGTGGATTCTTTGTTAGCAGCTTAATGAGCTTAATGGGACTTGCAGCTTATTCGGTTAGCTATACAAGACTGTTTGGTAGTGGCTTAATCATATAAAAAATGGCTTATTCAGTAAGCTTCTAGAGGGGCTTTATGATGAAAGTGAAGTCTTTTTCAAAACCTGTCCCTCCCAATTAAAAAAAAACTCTCCTTCCATCTATCAAAAAAACCCTCTCTTCCCGATCTATACAAACAGATTAATCCACACAGACAACTTTACCTATACAGGACTTAATGGAAAACCAACCAGACAGCCCCTCTATCTTAACTTCATTAACATGCCAAATTACCAAATTTGTTGAAGGGTAAAGCTAATAGTTATTGTGGCATAGAAACTACATAAAAACTATGCACAAATCATACCATTTATAATAATTTTCGCCAAGAATCATAAGGTAATTTTCTTGACCATGTATATTCAAAACTTGAAGTGCTTTAAGTATCATTACCACATTACTAAAGATCATTCCATTTGTTCTAAAAACGAAAATAGATATACAAAATTGTATCTAATGGCCAAGCATATATATTGACTTCAAAATGAATATGGATTATGTTATAAAATCAAACATCAATGTTTTTCTATTATTAGTAATCCTTATTAGAATGCTTCATTTTTTTTCCATAAATTTAACTAAAAAAAATTCAAAGAATTCTTATCAAATTAAACAGAAACCTTGAAACCATGGCAGCAACAGCTCCAGCCCATAAATGCTTTGTAGTGTTCATAGCAGCAGGTTTTCCTCTTAATCGTACATAAACCTTCTTCTTGTTCTTCTCCTCAACCACACCACCACCAACACCACCGCCACCGCCACCAACCACCGCCGTGGCCATAAACTGGGTGGTGGGATTTCTATCAATACCATCACTATTTCTCTTAACTGACAAACTAACCGACAAGAACCCACCTCCCGAAACCCCATTTTTTCGCCGGAAAACACCACCGCCGGTCGGAGTTAAACGGGTATTGTTGTTCGGAGAAACGACGTTGATTAGATAATGGGGAAGAGTATTGTTGTCAAGAAATAATCCGCCTCCTATAACAGATGAATTCCCATTTGAAATTGAACATCCAGAGGTGGAAGTAGGAGCTTCAAGTGGGATTGATGAACCACTCATTCTTCTTGACATATATATGTATATATATATATATATCTTTTGGGGATTATAGGGTTTTGGAATTTCAAATTAACATCTTGAATGTAGGCATGAGGATGAACATAGAAGAAGTTGAAATTGGTGTGGATAGTGACATGAAGAAAATGGCGGAATCAGTGCTTTGCTCTAATCGCTACTCACAAGATGAATTTGGGTTTCCGAAAGACTCTTCTCAGCCACAAGCTCTGCCCATTTTGGTTTCGTTATTTGGTTAATACTATATAACTCCATTTTCGATATTTGCAAAGATAATTAGGAGAGAGAAGATAGTTTCTTGATAAGATAAAAAAGAAGATCATATATTAAAATTACTTTAAACAAAAAGAATATTTTAGGAATATACTTGTAACAATTACCAAAAGATTTGATTTACTTCAATCTTTGGTTTCACAAGTTTTGTGTTTTTATGGAAAATTTTGATACTTTTTTATTTTTGATAAATAATAGTTTTAAATAATTAATTCGTTGAATTATTTTTAATAAATAAGAACCGTACGTTTCTTAAAACACTGAAATTTCTTGTTTTAAATGATCAAATATGTGATTTTTGTAATACATAGACCATCGAACTTTTAAAAAATTGGTTATCTATAATTATAACCCAATAAAAGCTATTTATAATCATCTTAAAATATTTTAAAGTTAAAAAACATAAATCAGTTTTACTATTTCCAGTTTTCAAACCATACTTCTTTTCAAACATCTTGCAACCAACATAATAGCTCCCCATCATCGCCTTATTTTCGTTTGCTCTCTATCATCGCTCATCGTGGACTAGGTATAAAGAATTTGTGCCAAACCAAACTGACCGGTGTCAACCATACCAATTAAATTGGATCACTAACTAGGTGTGACGATTTTGTGTCAAATCAAACCGACTAACGTTTGTATCAGATGTACCAAATTAATTGGTATGAATTGCAGTCGATAGGTAGTATCATACCAAGTATGAAAACTTGTTGGTACACGGTATTGGAAATTCTGTAAAACGGCAGCACCATTGTACCGTCTTATTTAATTATTATTCGTTTTTATATTTTTGATGTATTAATTGAACATCATAAACTTTAAACTTTTTTGTTTGAGCATTTGAATAATTGCAAGATTTATTCCTTGAAATTAAAAAACACTTAAACATGACATGTCGTATTGAGGGATGATCGATGAGCGGATGACGATGCGGCGAGGGGTGGCAAGGGGAAGCCATGAACATTAAGTGTGAGACGTTTGAACGATGTAGAATTTAGGAAACGGTAAAATTGATTTATGTTTTTTTACTTAAAAATCTTTATAGCCGGCTACAAGCAGCTTTTTTGGGTTATATACGTAACAAATTTCTAAAAGTTTCTATAGTTTATTTATTTGAAAAACAAATCATGGAATTAATCAAAAATACTAAAAGAAAAAGGATAAAACGCATCAAAGTATAAATAAGTTTGATTTAGTTCTTATTTAATGTAATAAATATTTTTTGTATAATGGTGATGATGGCTATGAAGAAGGAAGAAGAATAAACCACCTCTTTTATTGCTACTTGTTTCTTTGGTTGTTTATGCAGTTTTTCCACATTCAGTCATTATCAATTTCATCACCGCTCACTTTACCTATGACTCTACTTTACAGAAAAGAACACACACATACACTTGGACAAGGACACAAAACAATCAGCGTAGGGAGCAATGCAGGTAGAAGATCAGTACAGGAAGATAGACAATTGGATAACAATGCAAATCGCAGTTTGATTTGACGCATGTGATTCTGATTAGAAGTCTGAAATTTTGAATCTTTTTCTAATGACATAACGAACTTGACACATGTCAATCCATGTAATCAAGTTTAGACACTTGACAATCCACGTCATCTTCTGTTATTGGTTCAACGGGTTACAAGTCAAAATATGTCTAAAATAAGAAGAAAAATACTAAAGTTTGTTACATCAATTGATAAGAAAAAAAAAAGACTTTATTAAAAACTAAACCAAACTTCATTACATTTAAATGCATTTTGCTAAAAAAGACCAATCAGAAGCGTTGGTTCCATATTACTCCTACATTCCAATCTAGATTCTAGCTGGATTGGGCCATAGATAGTTGGGCCAAAACATTGTGTTGTTCGTATCTCCAGCCCAAGCAGAATTTATGATAAGTGGAAGCAATCATAAAATAAATCACAAGGATGGCGCCGCCTTAATGGTTGAGTTTGGGCTCCAAAGGTTAACAGTATCAGAAGGTCCTACAGATTCAAATCCAGGGAGGGCTAAAAAAAATCCCTTGTAGTCAAGAAGGTTCAAATGTGGTCCACAAAACAGGTAGTCGCCTTAAAATTAGTCGCATATCGGGTTGGATATCCAGATTAATAAAATAAAAATAAAAGAATAAGGCATCCTTTGGCAAAAATGGATATCCAGGTTAATAAATAAATAAAAACTACGGCATCATTTGGCATAAATAAGCTAGCTTTTAGCTTATTTTTTAAATAATCGTTTTGATATGTATAAACTAGCTTACAAGTCAACTTATAAGTTAATTTATTAATAAGTTACTTAGAGTAATTTTTAGAAGTTTTTTGACATTTTCCCAAATATTACTTACTCTGATTAATATTATTTATATATTGTTATTAATTGTTAATGAATAGTGATTATAAATAAGTATTAATTATTAATAAATATTTACTATTAATTATTCATATTCAATATTAATTTATATTAATTAAAATTACTTAAAAATGACTAATTAACTTTAATTATACACTATTAGTTAATTTTAATTATACAATAGATATTATTAATAACTAGTAATTATTTACTAATATTATCCAGGAGGGGGAAAATCCCCTTGTGCCCACGGAGGTTCAAATGCGGTAACTCTGGGCTATCCATAAAGCGGGTAGTTGCCTTGGAATTAGTCGGTTCGCATAACGGGTTGGATATCCAGGTCAATCAAAAAAAGTTATGTAAATTATGTTTTAATTATTATTCAATAAATTTAGATATCAAAAAACAAATACAACAATTTTAAAAATGTTCATGTAAAATACATAAAAATTAAAATCATAGTTTTATATTTCATAGATAATTAAAATATGCTAAATAAGTTTAATAAAATATTTAATTTAATTATTAATCATATTTTTGAAAAATATTAATTAATTAAAATATGTAAGGTTGATCCAATTTTTTTGTTATTCATATTATACCTAATGATTATTGAAAACCATAGATTAATGTATATTTTTTTCTAAATTTTGTTTTAACAAAATTCAATATTTATAGTATATATAATAATTCATTTGAAATGCTTTCAATCAACATTTTATATTATTTAATTTTTTACTATCTTGTTTGTATTAATTAACATATTATAATATTAGAAATTTGTTTTAAATATATTATTAGAAATTTGAATTGTTTTTTTGAAAATGTTTTTTTTGTCATTTTACATGCTTATAAGTTAGTTTTTGTCAAAAGTAACATTTTTAATCGGCTAGCTTATCAGCTATCAACTAGTTTAAAGTCATCAACTAGTTTTTCAGTTATCATTTAGCTTATTAGCCATCAACTATCTTATCAGCTAGTTTGTCAAACCTAGCCTAAATACACTCCTCGCAAGCGAAAACTATGGACGATATAAACCGGGAAAATAATTAATGTTATACTCATTTCTAATTAATAAATATACACTTAGGATTTCCTAACACATACCTATAAATACATATTAGTTTTTTCATGGATTAATTAAATTCAGATTAAGAATTAGCTGATATACATAATTACTATAAAAATTTGAGTTAACTAGAGTTAACTCAAGTTTTAGTATATTTGGTTACTGTTTGGTTCAGGGATATAAAAGTTTAGTGCTAGAAAGTATAGGTAGGAAGGAGTAATTGTATTAGAGTTTATCAAAGTTAATTATATGTAAATGTGTGATTAGCGTTATAGATCAAATATTACATTCGAGTTAGAGTTAGTGATACAACTGATAAATAGGAGCAACCCACATGACTTACAGTAGAGGGTATGGTTCATCTCAAAATTTTGGCTCATTGCCAAGCGAAGGTAATATCAATATTTGTAATCATTGATTCTGACTTATATATATATAAACTAACTTGGTTTTATGATAACTGCTAATGGTCGTTTTTGTATTGTAGATAGAAACTTATATGTAGTGAACAAAAGATCTATTTTGAGTTACTTTTTGACCTTCATGTTATTGTTCGTTGAAGGTCAATTAGATCGAGGATATGTGTTAGTTCAAGCATGATGTTTTGGCCTAATTTGTGTCACATTTTAGTCTCCCCATTAGTAAACTTGATGCTAGCAGACTATGTATCAACCGGGGATTTTCTAGGGTCATTAATGAGTGGAAAGCAGCCTAAGTTGTATGTCGAGTTAGCAACCAAATATGTTCGCATTATAGGACTAGAAAGCAATCTTTCAAGATTATTAAATGCAATGATATCCACGTGTTATGAAGGCAAGCTCATGGAAATTTCCCTTTACAAAAGAAAAAAGACATTACATACTTTATTGCGACGTAGATAACTATACTATGAACATATTATGGACCCCCCCCCCCCCCCCACCCCCCGCGGCAACTCTGCCCCTCCGACTTGAGTTGATTATTTCAAAGTAAAGAACAAAAAGAAGCAACAACACGCAATAAGAAGGTTAATGCCATTTAATATGATGGTATATGTCTATACTTGTTAATCATTAGAGGACATTTATGATTTCATGTATGTATATGTGTAGAGACGAATGATCATGTGAGAATAAGAGTTAAGGTGAGAAGTCTAAGAAAATATTGGATCATTTTTAATCCTAAAACAATCATGAATCCCGCTTTAGATATGTATTGATCAATGTAACTCGTCAATGTTGATCTATTGGTTCTCTTCAATTAGAATTGATCCAAGCGTTGAGATCCCTTCTTAATCTTCTCACCAGAACCTAACCCTATGTGTAGATATGTTTATGTATGTGTGTGTGAGGGAGAAAGAGTAATTTCATTTAAGAACCGTGAGAACCAATCATTCGTAATATTGAATTATTGCATGGTTCTCATGATTCTCAAAATATTTATAATTAACAAATGAACGCCCCCATATATTATAAGACCCCTTCGACACTTAGCTAGTGAGCCCTTTGATTCTTTTTTTTAAAATCTTGTTGGACCTTCAAATGAAAAAAACAAGCAATTGTATTAAAATTTTTTGAACATTTGCATAAAACACAACATATATCACACGAAAACACACCTAACCTACGCCAGAAACACACAATAAACCTTCACACAACATGTTGCATGAATGGTCGTTGGTTTCATGGGAACCCAATCATATATATATATATAGAGAGAGAGAGAGAGAGAGAGAAAGAGAGAGAAAGAAAGGTTCAAACACGAACGCTAATGGTGCGTTTAGTTGTGGAAAAATTTCCAAACAAATGAAAATTTAGAAACCCGTTTAGTTCGTTCAGTTTTTAAAAAATTCCAAAAAACAAAAAAAATCATTTTCTAAAATTATATGCAATTTAGAAAACTACTTTTAATAATTTTCCAGTTTTTTGTTTTCTAAAAACTTTTTCCCCAACACACACACACATTTTCATTTTCAAATATACACATATACACACACTTTCTCACACACCCACCCACACTTTCACACACACACACACACTTTCTAATTTGAAAAAAAAAATGAAAAATAAAAAGTGATAGAAATTGCACAACCAAACGCGTTTTCTAAAATTTTCATAGAAAACTGAGAATGAAACTCAACTTCATTTTCTGAAAACGTTTTCTATGAAAATTAAAACAGTTTTCCGCAACTAAACACATCCTAAGTATTTGAAAAAACAAGAAAAACTTTTTTCATATACAAAATCACATGAAAAAACCTTTTTCATGGACACGGGCGACTTTTGTTGCATGCTAAGTCACAGGTAAAGTCGCAGCAAATCGTATATGATTTTGTACGTGAATTATATATGATTTTGTATATGAAGACGGTTTTTTTTGTTTTCTTAAATAGTTAGTGTTCTCGTATAAAACTGTCCCTATATATATAATTGGGATTGTGTAATTAAGAAATCAAAGTTTCATTAGCATCGTAGTAACGTTATAATAAAATGTTAACATTAGCAAAAAAATTAAATAAATTAACATAACCTAAAATGAAATGTTAACGTACATTAACATGCATGTTAACTTATATGGACCTTTGCTAATAAAATGATTATTACCACTACAAAATAAAGGGGCATCTTAATTAGAAATTCCGATGAAAATCATCCAAAAATTGTGATTTCAACAAATTTTCGATGACTTGTCTTGACGATAACCATTTAGTCGAAAATCAAACATTCTGATAAAACCTAATCGACATAATAAAAGCTGACAAATGTAGTTCATAATTAAATGATATTTTCATGTATTTTCAACATATCATCGATGGATTTCCTAGAACACCTTTTCGGCATATTATCACTGAGTTTAATTAAAGTATAACAGGTCTTAGTGGTCCATTAACGACCAAATGACCCATTAATTACCCAATATGCATTCATAGAACCAATAATATTTTTTTTAAGTTAACTTTGGACGACTTTTAAGTTTTAACCGAACCACATAATTAATTTCTTAGACCATTTAAAATTAAATCTTCAATGACTTTTCGACCGAATTAAAAACATTAAAAAGTTTCTTGAATTTTTTTTTCCAGTGGATATTTAATGGAATCCCGAAAAGTTAAAAAAAAACATTTTTTTACTTGAACTTTTCTTGACGAACTTTTGATGATTATATATGTTTTCACTTAGATTAACCATCAAAATCACTACAAAACAAATGACTTTTACTTATAAAAGTTATCTAGGAAAAATTTCGTCAGTAATTACGCATAGATCATCCAGAAAATACTAATGGTTCGGTAAAATCGATGTTTTTTTTTTTAAAATATTAACGGATCACCAAAGGAATCCTTGGGTGATCTGTCACTAATTTGAATTACCCACTAGCAATTTATCCATCAAATTTTGTGACGGTTTTGTGAGGAATCACCCTTTAACGACAGATTCTCCAGGAAAAAGTTCGTAGGCAAAAGTCTTTCGTTTAGTAATGAATAGATTGAAAGTTATCATTGAATTTGCGACAGAAGTGCTGAAGGTGAGCATCCGTCGACAAGTCATCAAAATTTAATTTATTTATAAAAATTAAAATTTACGATTATCTATTTAAAATCCGTCTAAAATCTTTCTATCAGAAAAATCCATCACAATTATTAAGTATTCTAGTAGCGTATGCTTCTACAAATTTTTGATTTCTAGATAGATAGAGTAGGTTTGCATGTAGTATATATATACAGGCAGAGGCGGAACACAATAGGGGCCTAGGGGGGTCATGACCCCTGCATCTTATCCTTTAAATACTAGATATTAGAAATATTATTAATAAATTGCGCTTAACTCAGGTGATTATATATTTATATGTATATGACCCCTATATATGTGATCATAGGTTCTATTTTCCCGTCACGCAACTTTTTTATAATGAATTGAGCTTATTAATAAAGATGTTTTGTTAGGTTCGGCTCCCTTAATTAGAAGGCTTGTGTTCCGCCCATGAAACTTGGAAAATTTTGTTTGATGATGACGAAGGCACACAGTGGTGAAAGGGTTTTGTATGGGCCGATTATGTTAAACCAACTATATTTTGTGGGTAAACTATTTTCTTTTCCAATTAACAATTTTAAATAAAGAAAATATGTATACACTCGTATTTGTTTTAATGTAAATTTTATCCATGCCTCCTGTTAAAATCTAAACGTTTTTCATACCCTCTTTACCCAATAAAAAACTACACTCAAAATAGGGAAATTAATTAATATAACTATTTTTGAAAAATTTATTACGCAAAGCCAATGGGCCATTGGTCCACCGGGGATGGCGCAAACGCTCCGTTGACCTAGTTAATGAGGGATTTGTGGAAGAAGGTCCTGGGTTCGAATCTGGACTCACTCATTATGCTGGGTACGGGGACATGGGATCATTGTCTGGGGCTGGTTCTCGGTGGAGGGTCAGTTGGGCCCAATTGGACCACGGAATTTTAGGTTTCCCTACCGTTCTAAACCTTTTTTTGTGGAATATCTCTTAAAGTTTATTAAGGTTTCCCTGCAATTCGAATCTGGACTCACTCATTGTGTTGGGTACGGGACATGGGATCATTGCCTGGGGCTGGTCCTCGGTGGAGGGTCAGTTGGGCCCAATTGGACCACGGAGTTTTAGGTTTCCCTGTCGTTCTAAACCTTTTTATGGAATATCTCTAAAAGTTTATTAAAATAGCCTAAAATCTCACGATCAACCCCACGAAATCCTGGGTAAGTTTGATTTTGAAAATTAAAATTACCATTTTGCTCCATTTACCAAGCGATCCACCCCTCGTGGGGTGTGGGTTGAAAATCAATTTTTTTTTAAATTTACACTTTTTATCTTTACACTTAGTTAACAAATTACTTTACGTTCTTTCTTTTTTAATTTTTCGTTTTACACCTTGTCACATTAATATATATAATCGTATATCAATTAAAATACATTAAAAAAATACTTCTTTATTTTAACAAATTACACCATTATAATCGACTCGTCAATACCTTCTAAATGAGTCAAATATTGAATAATTTTGAATTTAATTATATTATTAAATATTATATATACTATGAAAAAATATTTTTCGTAGAGCGTAGTTGTACTCGTTGATATGTTGATTTAACATGAAAAATACGTACGACTTAATATGTATGTCGTATTAACATAGATTTGATGTGTACGAAACATAGATTTGATGTGTACGAAGAATATATAGAATGTACTCGTACTCGTCGATATGTTAATTTAAAATGAAAAATCAAAGTTTTTTGATATACTGTAATTTATCGTAATACATTTGTATACAAAATACGTACAACTTTTCTCATTTAATTTTAATGATTAAGTTCCGGACATATTTTTTCATAAATAAACCAGCAAACTTTTATAAATTGATTAACTACATTCTTTTAACTCCAAAAATTTACTTGTAATTAGCTAGAAAATTTCAAAATAAAAAACCTAAATAAGTCATATCATTTCCAAATCTTACGTCACTCAAACCCCCACACCCGTTTTGGTTCCCTTTCCCACTCCTCGACACCCCACCGTCATTCGTTATGCTATCACCGCCATTGTCCCTATTATCGATCTCCATATCTTTTTTTTATTCTTCTTTTTTATCTATTTGTACGGACTTCACTAAATTGTTATAGAAAAGATAAGAAAATTAGAAGAAAAAAAATTCTTTTAAGAAAAAGAGAGAGATCAATGACGACAAGAGCCACAACGACGATGGATAATAAGAAGAACGAACAAAGTGACGAGGGCGACTAAGAGGAGCAACGTCGTTGAGTGTGAGGTGTTTGAACGGTGTAGGTTTTAAAATCGGCAAAACTTATTGATGTTATTTATTAATGACACAGCGTAGATTTGCGGAAGGATCGACAAACGTCTAAACCCTTTAGGGTTGAGAATTACAATGCGTAAAACTCAAAGAACATAAGAGAATACTCTTAAAACTCTCAAAGAGAAAAATAATATTATTGATAAAAAGGTTGAATAGTAATGAAAACAATGAATCATATTTATAACTAAACTAATGGAATAACTATGGAAACTAAATCAATCTTAATTCTAAACCAACTAGGAAACTAATTAATAAAAGGAAAGTAATAATAAGGAAACCAATAATAATAATTCTAATCTAATTAGAAAACAAATAAATAATAATTAAAACTAAATAATTATCCTAAACTAATTAAGAAATAAAATAATCAAATAAACAGATAAATGTCATCCGTTCGGGACTTGTTAGAACGCGTCCACGACCCGATACGAGATCCAAGTAGCAAGGAACTGTTTTTCAGTTTTCGATGCAGATTTACGAGTTTTTTTCGAGCTCGTTTTCTTCGTTTTCAAATATCGAAGAAAAGTCTCGTAAAATATTTTCTTCTTTCGAGCCCGTTCTCTGTATCAATTACTTTTAAATATTTTTATCTAATTACATATAGTTTTTAAACCAACAAGCGTATGATTATTCTGAGTGGGAATAAAATCTTTTTTACTGTTAAAAAAAAGGAAAATTTCATCTATATCCTTTAAAACTTCCTATATTACGTATATATTCTTGTAAATTTTGAAACTACGTATATATCTTTCTAAACCTCTAGAACTTGCATATATGTCCTTCTCCTTAATTTAATTATTATTAAAACATTTAAAAAATATAAATTATTATCTCTAAATTGAATGTATTTTCTAAATTACTTAGCTACCCTTCCCAATAAAAAATTAGGAAGAACAAGGAATTGGGCTTCGATTCGAAGAATATATATACGTATAAATAGGAAGTTTAAAAAGATATATACGTAGTTTCAAACTTTACAAAAATATATACGTAATATATGTTATAAAGTATATAAATGAAATTTTTTTCCGAAAAAAAGGTAATGTTAGTTATCAGACTTTAAAAGTTTAACTATTTATTTATTAAAAGATATAAAGATTTAATAACTCGTAATCTAAAAGTCGTTTGCATTTTTTAAACTTTTCCGGAATTTATTGTAAACGGAGCATGTAGAAAGGGGGAGGTGATGATGTAAATCGCAGTGTAGTATGTGCATAGGGATTGGCACTTCACTGAAAACTTGATTGACTAGCGACCATCATCTGCCCCATGGCATATATATATATATATATATATATATATATATATATATATATATATATATACATAGGAAGGTTTAAACGAGAACTTTGCATTTTTAAAGGAACAAAAGGGACTCTTGTGGATCATATATGATGTGGGTCCCACATAATATGTGGTCCACAATTTGTTCCTTTAAGATGGGGTGATTCTCATTTGATCCCTCCCCTATATATATATATATATATAAACAACAGGTTATTAGGAAGTAGCTAGTAAATATTTGATAAATAAGCAATTATCATAATCTTTTATATGATTAAGATCGGGTTTGAATGTTTGATTGGTCAAGAATTCTAGTTTTTTTTGACCAAAAGGTTGATACCGATAATCCCAATCGTCATAATAGACTGCCAATTCCATAATGCGGAAAGCATACATGATTCACTCAACGATTATGGCTATGGGAGTGTCCCAAGGTAGTTTTCTTACTTTTATCAATAGTCGGTTACGGGCAGTGGCGGATCCAGAAATTTTGTCCAATGGGGTCCCATTAAGGTAGACTAAAGGCGCGTAAAGTCACCCGGCGTGTTTCGGAATTTTTTTAAAGTATTTTAGTTGATTTCAAGGGATTTTCTTAGTGTTTTTGTCGATTTTAAATGATTTTCTCAGTGTTTTTGTGGATTCCGAAGTATTTTTTCGGTTTTTTTATTGATTTCAAGAGACTTTTTAGTGTTTTTGTCAATTGCGGACAAGATGGGGTCCCTTGAATTTTTTTACTGGGGGGACGAAAGGCTAAATTAAGTATTTATATATTTTTTACCCTATATAATTTTTTTTTTTAACATTCAATGGGGTCCTTGGACCCCCCCTTTTCTACATTAGCTCCGCCACTGGTTACGGGTTCATATATGAACACGTGTAATTATTGGTCATACAATCGCTTGCACACTTTTTTTTAGCCGTTACTGTAAAATCACATGTGATTTTTTACGTAATTAGTTTGGTTATTTTCTTATTTTTTAAATAAATAGCATTCTTGTATAAAGTATGAACCTCTCTCTCTCTCTCTCTCTCTCTCTCTCTCTATATATATATATATAGGCGGGTTCAAATGAGAACTCAAATTTGGTTGTAAACGTGAGAACAAATGAGAGCGCGACAGGTGTCTGAATGTAGATTATTCAGACTAAATAAACACTAAATTCAGTTTTATTCATTCTGAATATTTATTTGATTATTCATTTTTAATATGACACGTGTCGCCCTCTCATTTGTCCTCACATTCACAACCAAATTTGAGTTTTTCTATATATATATATGTGTGTGTGTGAGAGAGAGAGAGATAAATGTTATAATAAAAACGTAAATTCATCATAAAATATTATATTTAATATAATTTAGTTTAAAATAAGAGGGTAATTTTTTTAAATAAAAAATCAAATATGGTAGACTTTTGTTTGAAGTTTGAAATTAATTTTACTTTTTCCTCTAATCACTTTTTGATTAACCATTTTATGTACTAAGCATTGATTAGTTGTTCTTAATTTTATTAGACCTGGAAAAAACTGACACGACATGTTAACCCGACACAAACTCGACACGAATTAAATGGGTTTAGGTAATACATTTCAAACCGTCTAAGTAAACGGGTTGACACGACACGAAATTTAAATGGGTAAGGTCAGGGTCAAAATTTTCAACTCGAAAATGATCCAAATAACCCGTTTATAGAGATTTTTCTATATATTTAAAAGTATGAGAGATAAATATTAATTTTAATTATTCCCACCAATAACAACTTTTAAAATTTTAGAGATTTTTAAAATAATAAATTTATTAAATAATTTAATAATATAATGATATAATTTTTAAATAGATTTTCTAAAATAAAGAATCTGTTGGAGTTAAAATATAATAATTTTAACGATTTTAATTTTACATTATTTATTTTAGAGAAAATTTAAAAAAATTGTTGGATATGCTCTAAACATGTTTTCACTTTTTATATTTTTATAAAACAAAGATATTATCTTTTAAAATCCTCCTCTGTTAATATTTGTTAAAAATAATATGGCCCCAGGCAAATAACGTTAACAACTCACATTTTATAGTTTTTTTTTAACAAAGTATATACTAAATAATAAAATGGATATGCTCACATTTTAATCACTTTTTGATTAACCATTCTACCGCCGTTTAAAAAAATAATAATAATAAAAAGTGATTGTACATTTCATGTATACCTGACAAAAATTGGCACAACATACTAACTAGACACAAACTCGATACGAATGAAATTGATTTTGGTAATATATTTCAACCAGTTTAACTAAACGGGTTGACAAGAAAATTAAACGGGTTGACACGACACGACACGACACGAAAATTAAACGGGTCGGGTTAGGGTTAGGCACCCTCAACCCATTTAACCCTTGAACCCGACACGACACGACACAACACATTTGTCAGGTCTAATTTTGATCAATGGTTAGAACTTATTCCTTCATTTATAATGAAAATTTGATTTTTATTTGAACCCTATATATAAGAGAAATTGTCTCTTGCTTTGTATATATATATATATATATATATATATATATATAGAGAGAGAGAGAGAGAGAGAGAGAGAGAGAGCGAAGGTGTACGAAAATAATAACTAGACAAAAGAATATGGAAACGACCAAATCATGTGCAAAACCACGTGATTTTACACTATCGGCCAATGTCAGGGTATTGTTCGAGCGACGCGGCCTGCGACTTCAGGTCACGGTTAGAGTTACGTAAATCACATGTAATTTTAATATAAAATCATATGTGATTCGTTTATTTTCTTATTCACTAATTTTTAGTTTTTATTCTCGTATAAATATCTATATATATATATGTGTGTGTGTATGCAAGGTTGTAAAACTCGCTAGGCGGTACCTAGGCGGCCGACCCCCTTGTAGCGAGTACTCGGCCGAGGCGGGGAGTACTCGGGGAGTACTCGGATTATATAAATTTTAAAATTATATATATTTATATATATATATAGCATGTTCATAAATTATAAATAACCAAATATAAAGATAATTAATCATAGATAGTACCCAAAATTTATCATATATAGCATGTTCATAAATTATAAATTGTTGGAAATTTTAGTTAAAAGTGTGGTTTTTAACTAACTTTGGACACAATTAATTATATGTATATGTGTTATATATAATAATATTTTTATGGGTTTGTGTTCTCCTAAATGAGAGCTTCGAAACCATATATTATGTGTCCAAAATGAAGATTGTGTGAATGAGATATCGATGCTCAAAGTAGAGCATTCGGTTAGAAATGTTAGCAAATCTTGATGACTTGGAAAGTGTCCCACATAGGCTAAATTGACTGAACTCATCTGCGGAGACGAATGCAGTTCCAAATTCTCGGGCTCGCACAGACCGGTTTTGCTAAAATTTTCACCTTTCACGTTCCCTTTTGGTTTTTAAAACAAAAAATAACAGTTTTGGTCCTCTATGTGTTAAATTTGTGCATACTTGACCCTTTGACCGAGTTTGACCGTTGAGCTGGCCGATTTGCCCTAACTCTCCTTGGCTGAGTGCCGAGGACCGACTACTCAGGGAGTACTCGGCCGCCTAGGCCGAGTTTCACAACACTGTGTGTATGTATGTTGGTGCACGCGTGTACATGGTCAGCATTTGCATCGCTCGCAATCGGTTGGTGTGGTCACATAACTATTTGTGCCAAATAAATCACAACAAACTACTAATTCATTGCCTAGATATCAAAATCATTTAATGATATTAATGTACAATATATAATAATATATTGAGTAACTGATGGTTGGATTGAAATTGAAGACCGGTTCATACATAATGAGAAAAAAATTATATCAAAATTATATTGTTATCAATCTTTAAATAATGAAACTAGAAGTCTTTCATGATTGAAAACATAAATAAGATGAATCGAAAGTTGAGAAATTGATGTGTGTATATATATAAATATAATATATATATATATATATATATATTGAGGCGGGTTCAAACGAGAACAGTAACAATTTACGAGAATTCGAGGATAATGCCTAACCAATCATTTTGTACATTAAATTTTTTCATGTACAAAATCATATGTGATTTTGTACTAACATCAAAAATGACACACGCGACTTTTGTTGTGGGAAAAGTATCGGCAAATCATATGTATTTTGTACATTAATCATATCTGATTTTGTACATGAAAAATTTCTTGTACAAAATGATTGACTAAGGATTATTCTCACATTCTCGTAAATTGTTACCGTCCTCACATAAACCTCTTTCTATATTTATTAGCATTAATTAATTTCAAAACATTTAAATACCATATTTAATTTATTTGAAAAATGCAAATATGATTTCGATTTTTGCACTCTTCATGTTTGGGAGAAAAGTTATACACTCCAAATTGTCACATGAGATGTTTGATATTTTGAATCTATTATCTTAAAATTAATTAAAACAAACCAAATGAAAGTTGAATATAGAATTTAATTAGGTAATAAATGCCATTTATATACTTTAATATGCACAATGGATTTCATTTCCCAGTACTCATTCTTTTTGCAATTTTCAATACATAATAAATAGGGGTATTGAGCACGGTTCAGTTTGGTTTTTGACCGAAATCGAACCGAAAATCGAGCCATTCGGTTTTTGATTTTCAGTTTTCGGGTTTCTTTTTGTCGGTTCGCTCCGGTTTTAAAACCGAATGGTTTAAAATGTTTTGATTTTTGGTTTTCAGACAGACTGTAAACGATTTCAGACATATGACTAACGAAAATGAGTATCCGGTGAAGAAGTCAACTTCCAATAACATCAACGGATGATAAAATGATTAAAATCATTTAATATGTTGTTCTTTTATTATAATGCATGTTCATCGATGATTACCTATGAACAATCGGCATTTTTATTATATCTTTATCCATTGATGGGTAATTTGTCCTCTCGTTCATTTGTCGCTCTATCAGTGATAGAAAATTGTTGGTGGTCCGTCAGTAATGGTATCACCCAAGAAAGTTTGTCCGACAGACTTTCATCGACAGGTCACCGACGGTTTTCGCCATCACTGGCGGCCATAGTGTTTCACTATTTCAAATTATCTTGGATGTGTAACCAACTAAAAATTAATAACTTATGGTCGCATCGAATTAATTCAAGAGAATACCATTTTACATTCTTTTTCATAATCATCAAACTTTGAAAAATGGAACATTTAATTTGCAATTAATACTCTTACGTCATTATGTAGTTAAAGTCACATTTTCCAACTTTCTTTAAATAGATCATTGAAAAAAGAATACACGATATAGTCTTATATCATAATCATTGTAAATTACGGCCTTTGAAAAAATAAATAAATATATATATATATATATATATATGTATTTATATCGATTTGATATGTGTACGGATGCTAGGGGATCTCATTTGCGATTAATTTATTTATATTTTTTTCATGAAAGAAAACTGAAAAAAAGTCAACCTTTCTAATTTCCATAGGCTCCAAATTCATTTTTTTTTACTATTATACTACTAGAAGACAGAAAACTACTTTTTATAGTAAACTAAAATTTTACACATTCTTGATTAATTTTCTTTAAAGCAAGAAAACTAGCTAGAAATTAAACATAACAATTAATTAAACCTTAATTAATTAATTAATTAATTAATTAACATAAGAGGCTTAATTCTCTGTTAAAGAGATTAGGAGGGTTTTGATTTGGTGGATGCATGAATTTACAATTAGGGCATGAAGGTGAAGACTTGATCATCATAACCAACATATGACACTTCTTACAGACCGCCGTCATCATCTCTTGTTGTTGATCTCCGCCTTCTAACGCCAGCCACGACGGTGCTCCACCACCACCACCGCCACCGACCATGGTGCTATTCTTGTTGGACGACGTGGTGGTTGTGGTTGATTTTGAAAAGTTGTCAGCAACATGGTGTTTGATGGTGGTGGTATGATGATGATGATGATGATCAGATGATGATGATGATCCACATGGTAGGTTAAGTTCTAGATCAAGGCTCATCATGCACTTCTTAGATGGCTCTGGGCTAGTACTTCTTGGATCTCTTGAAGTCTTTTTATGAGTTCTTGTGTTGTAATAGTATATTTGGCCAGACTGCATTCATTAAATAAAATTAATAAGTTATTTAAATCCTTCTAAACAACTATATACATATATATGTTATATGACAGAATAAAGAAAGATCAGCTAAACAACCCCAAAAAAGGATTTCTTTTTTATCAAACCATGAAACTGTAAATTCATTCAGAACCCTAAAAATGGCATACCAATCAAAACCCTAAAAAAATATTTTTTTCACACCTTTGTTTTTCATCCATATATATATATATATATTTATATGGATGGAAAACAAAAGTTTTATACTCCCTTGGGTGTGAAAAAAAATCTTATTATATCAACTGCTTTTATAATTCTTTTCCCCGGCCACCCAAAAAATGAAAATTGATTAACTTGCACTAATTAAATTAACTTTCAAAACCATAGAAACAATTTTGTTTCCCGGATGATCAAACTTTTGTCATGTCCATGAAATTCACTCAAAAACTTATAACAAGTCTTTTAAAATTTAAGGTTTTTTAAATATAAATTATTTTATTGATGTAATTTGTAGTATATATATATATATATATTTACCTTGATATCGAGGCATCGTTGCCACTCTGAAGGCATGGGAGTCTCATGAAGATGAAGCTCGGTGTCAAGTAGTGATCTTTTCGAGTATTTGGTTTTCGAAGAAGGGGGATGATCACGATGATCATCCAAGAAATCTTCGGGTTGTAATGATCCATCGCGTTTCCTCTTCTTTAAAGAATCCTCAGAATCTTGAATCATTTTTGATGTAGGCAAGAGAGATGCATGAAAAGAAACCATATATATATATATATAAAGAGAGATGTATATATATATATATATTTTCACTCGTGATGAGTGTGTGTTTAAGGTGTTGTGTGTGAGATCAAGATTGTGGAATGGTGATGAGATTTATATAGAAGGGGAAGAGAAATTAAAGGGAGGTAAATGAGGTAGCATAAATAAAATAAGCACATAACTGCAAGGGAGAATCTAAAAGGGGAAAAATATTAAATGTGAAACTAGTAAGGCCCCATCAAAACTCTCCATGACGTGCACTTCAAGTGAAGTTTCAGTTTTTGCAATTACTACAACAATTTTGTGTAGTTCCATCTACCAAACGTTTAAGTCATAAACCAACTCTCTTTTTCATATGTAGGTCAAATTAATTATTCATACACATGATGATTAATATATATATATATGTATATACACACAACTATAGAGAAAGTTTTAGAGGAAAATCTTCAAAAAGTAGAAAACTGAAAAACACTATGGGAGTCCTCGGTCTAGACAGTATGCATTTGTACATAGACAGTATGCACAAATACATACACGCGATTGAAACTGTTTTTTTTCTTATGCACGAGTGCATATGTCATGCACAAATGCATATGCCCGTGTGCATGCTACAAATTATCGGTAAATATTTATACATATCGTCCAGATGGAGGGCTCTTAGGATGTTCTTCAGTTTTTTTTGAGGTTTTCCCCTAAACCTAACCCTACAACTATATATATTGGCTTAGGATCGTGTGAAAAAATAGTTAAGGTGAGAAGCGTAAGAAAAGATCTGAACTATTGATCATTTTTAATCTCATACCCACCATAAATTGCGCTTTAGAAGTGAGTTGATTCGGTGCATCTCGGTATATCTCATCCTAATGTGCATCAAAGAGTAGAGATCCTTTCGTACGTTCTCACCTTGACTCTCTATCTCACTGTACAAAATCACATATGCTTCATTTACAAAATCACATGATTCACATACAAAATCATATATGATTAGCCGAGACTTTTTCCGCGGCAAAAGTTGCACGTGCCATTTTTTATGCTAGTACAAAATCACATATGATTTTGTACATGAAAAAAAAAATCATGTACAAAATGATTGACTGAAGATTGTCCTCGCATTCTTGTAAAATGATTAGGCGCATGATCGTTTGAGAAGGAGAGTTAAGGTGAGAATCATTGATCACTTTTAATTTCACACCCACCTTGAATTGCGCTTTATAAGGGAGTTGATCCGGTACATCTCGGTGAATCTCATTTTAATGTGCATCTAAAGTTGGAGATCACTTCTTACGCTTCTCACCTTAACTCTCATTCTCACCGGAACTCAACTCTGTATACAGACACACACATATATATATAGAAAGAGAGAGGTTTAATTATGCGAGGACAGTAACAATTTAAGAAAATAAGAAAAATCCTCAACCAGTCATTTTTTCATATACAAAATCATATGTTATTTTATACAAAATCATATATGATCCGGGCGACTTTCCATGCGATTTAAGTGGCCCCAAAAGTTGTCCGCTACCCGTTAGTGCAAAATCACATATGATTTTGTACATGAAAAAAGTTTCTCGTATTCTTGTAAAATAGTTAGTGTTCTCGTATGAACCTGTCTCTCTCTCTCTCTCTCTCTCTATATATATATATATAAATGAACCTAACAAAATAATATGTATGAACGATTTGTTTGGTTATAATCAATCGATTCATAATCTATATACATGTCAAAACAGATTGATCAAAATAATTTCGATGGGTATTTTTTTTTGCAATATAATTCGTGATCCATCAACTCATCGCTATAGTTGTTGATCAATCACACACCTGAAATTTTGATTGCAAAATTGGTATACACAAGTCAATTTTTAAATGATGAAGTTAGCAAGCCACCACACCTATAATTGAATGCAAAGTCTTTAGTTACATAAATTCGATCAATTTGGATGCATACATTTGTCCGTAATAATTCATGTTCATTGATTATACGTTTCAAAAACACGTTGAAGGTCATAATCATCCATTAATTATATGTACATGTATAATATTTTGCACAAAATATATATATATATATATAGAGGAAAATCAAATGCGAACTCAAATTTGGTTGTGAACGTGAGAACAAATGAGAGCGTGACACGTGTCAAAATAAACAATATTCAGACTGAAAATATATACAAAGGAATATTCAGACTGAATATAATATATATTCAATATGAATATACAAAGAAATATTCAGTCTAGTATATATTCAGTCTGAATATACAA
Source organism: Silybum marianum (assembly GCA_036898165.1). Classification (NCBI taxonomy): domain Eukaryota; kingdom Viridiplantae; phylum Streptophyta; class Magnoliopsida; order Asterales; family Asteraceae; genus Silybum; species Silybum marianum. Next base: position 51,629,609 of record CM072529.1, on the reverse strand, counting down.
AGGAATATTCAGACTGAATATATACTATAATATTTTTTTGAATGAGACACGCATCGCACTCTCATTTGTCCTCACGTTCACAACCAAATTTGAGTTCTCATTTGAACCCGCCCCTATATGAAACTTTTACATTATGAAACAAACATATGTGTAATAATATCTTAAATCATAGAATTTGACAAAAAAAATAATGAAAAAAAAATTGTTTTTATATTGATTTGAACCAGTTTATATAGTTTGCACATAAATATGAGTTTGTATTTAAATTTCCATATATATATATATATATATATATATATATCTTTGAACATATATTAATACACAAATACATACTATCTAACGTGTACTTGGCTAGGGACTTATGTGTGAACTATAATGGATATGGAGGACTCAAAATGTCACATTAGTGAAATGAAAGGGAGTGAAGTGTAATGTATCATTAAATGAGGGGTGAGAGAGACTGTATAGATACAGTTGAAGGAAGCCATGAATGCACATATATATATATATATATATATAGAGAGAGAGAGAGAGAGGGAGAGAGAGAGAGAGAGAGAGAGAGAGGGAGAGAGAGAGAGAGAGAGAGAGCTTTTAATGGGGATTCATTAAAAACCAACTTACACAATTGGGTCACTCAAAGAACTAAAAAACTTTAATTAAAAGCACCCAACACCCCCTCGGCTATTAAATTTGATCCGTCCCCTTGTATTTATAACATTATTAGTCATCTTCCCCCTTTGAACTACTAAAACTTTTAAGGCTTTCCACAACCTCCTCTACACTCTTTAAATCCCACCATAAGTTTATTCATCTACTCCTATGAATTTATTATGTCCTCTATCTCTCTCTCTATCTCTATTTATAAACAACCATATTAAATTGTATCTATCTATCTATCTTTCTTCATTTTAATATTATTGTTGGAAAATATAAGAATTGTCTTCATGTTATTTATGTTTAAGGGTATTTAAATTAAAATATAACGGAAGAGGAGACTCAAGAGTGTACTATTAATTATAATATTGTTTGTCCTAAAAAAATCATTCATTTGAAAATGATTTGGATTCGGGAATGATTTATGATCAATAGTTGTTCATTTAAGGACATTGAAATGCCTAAGAATGTGCAATTTGGAGACCATATTTTAGAAAGGTTTTCTTTATGGATTGTTTTGGATGTGTGTTTTCGAAAATGATAAATTAAATTAAGTGGCATTTTAGTGACCAAGATATCATACAAGTTTGTATTATAAAAATTATGCATGTGGTAGTGTTTGAATGTGCTTTTAGTTGTTTTCAAGTTGTATTGATTATTTTTAATTAAAGGTGTTTAGTTGAGTGTTTACGATTTTTTATTGTTCAGTAAAGTAAAAGATAAAATAATGGTATAAATAATTTTATTATATCATGTGATCATTAATCAATTTTGTTACAAATAATCTTAAGTTGATTATTTGACTGTTGAATAGTCATAAGGACATAAACGCTAGAAATTGGTTATTACGATTTGAAGCCGAAAAATCACTTTCAAATCCACCAAGACAAATCCCTATAACCATGTGTTTTAGCATAACAATATTGTATAGTTCTATATATATCGTTGTCAAGTTGTGTTGTTTACTTCACACTGATCACCTAATTACATGTATATATGTGTGTGTATATATATAGTTGAAGTATATAATATTTATATACGTAAAATGCAACAAATAAAATTACACATCTTCCTTACATTTGGCCTAGTCTCCTAGGAGGGCAATGGCTACTATACGGTACCACTAGGTCAAAGATCCTTTGGTTTACATGTATATATTTGTACTATGGTAAAAAGACTATTTTGCCACTAGACCGTTGGATTTAAACCCAACATATTTCGTTAAACACAATTCTCCCTATACTTATTTTCCGATATCATGATACATTAAGGGACAATTTGGTATTTTGTTAAAACTTTTGACCAACAAGGGACAATTTAATGATGGATTACTGAAATATTAAGTTGTCACTTTCATCGACCATCGCTAAAGTATCACGCATTAGTGACAGTTAACTATTATATAAAAAAAATAAGATTTTATTAAATACCATTTTGAAAGAAATTATAAAATGGCACACTATCGGATTTAGCGGGATCTTCGACGACAACGCTACCGATAACAAGGCCGACGGTAGTCCTTAATTCTGTAATATAGTACCGACGTCTCATTATTGCCCGTCAATTATTGTGTTGTCGCTAATCAGTTGTAACATGTCGTCGGTATTGGTTGATCATTAAACCATAGTCTTACATTTTGCTTTTATAAGTATAAATATATTTTTGTGAAGTACTACGAATTAAGGGTGTCATTGCGTTTAGTTTTAATCGCCATCGGTAAAAGTTGTTGGTATAAGAGCATCTCCAACAGATTCCTCAAAAAATTTCAAAAATCGAAAACCAAAAGATAAAATCTCTAAAAAAATTGCATTCATCTCCAACAGATTCCCCATTTTGGAGAGACCAACATTAATTAAAATATTAAAATATTCTCTTCATCCATTAAAATATTATTTATCTTTCTAAATATTTTGTTTTCAAATTTTCCTATTGGTGGTCCATTTTGTAATCATTTTTGGAGTGTTCGTCATATTTGGAGAAAAATGACTTCTTTCTTCTACTTTCTCTATTTTGGAGATGGTTTTGGGAAACCTGATGGAGCACATTTTGGTTCAAAATCTCCATTTTCTCGGTTTTGGAGAAATGTTGGAGATGCTCTAATTTTCCAACCAAGTATTTTGCGTCGTCATCTATCAGTAATAGACTCTATATATGGATTACTGACGATTTTTTCTTCAATGAAACACGAAAATCTTGTAGTGAAATTGGTGTTGTGACTTATTTCTACCCTTACACATACTTCATTTCAAAATTAATGTATTTACAATTATTCAACATAAAATTTAATGGCGTTAATATGCTATATATTTTTTGATAATGAGGTCATGTGTAACACATTGATTTTATGCGGTCTTCATTTTAATTATTTAAAAGTGACAACTTTGTAAATTGACACAACATAAGTTAATTCATATTAACGCTAGCTTAACTGATAAATAAATGTCAAACCTTAGGCTCATCTCCACCATCGTTAATTCAAGTCTTCTTAAAGTCACTGAAAATTTTCGTGACCGTTAACTTTAGGATGGTATAGGGTTAATTGAGATATGTATAAGTTAGTCCAAATACTCAAAATTAACAAAAAAGCATCCATTGATTTTTTGCAAGTAGTAAATGATACAAATCAACACTACTAAACCAAAGGCTTTCACCGAGGAGTAGTCCGCTAGAAAAGTTGATTATCTGTGCATATCACGATTGGAGGAAGCCTTGCTGGATAACTCGTTGAGCGTGATAGGCGGAGCGTCTGTCACATATCCACCAGTAAATATTGCTTAATTTTATTTTAAATCTGGTTGGCTAAGTCATTACGATGATTATGTGATTAAATTATTATGGATTAGTAATGGATAATCCGTCTGTGATTTAATTACTTAATTAATTAATCAAATCATCGGTGGATTATTCATAACTAATCCGCCAATGATTTAATACACTCGCAGGCGGAATTTCTTCAATTTTTATTAAATATTTGTAAAAAACACCGACCACTTTTCACTTACTAATCCGTCGATAAATACACCATCAATTTCACAGTTTTTACTTTAATATTATGTAAATAACAAAAATTAAACGAAACAAGTTAAAACCATACAAAACTAAATACCATATATATATATATATCATAATATCAAATTTCACATTTAAAACGTAAATACGACAAGTTTTCTTCAACCCTTTTTTTTCCGGCCAACCAATATTAAATGTAAAAATTAACAAAAAGAATTGATGATGAAATCGTACCATAAACAATTAGGAGGTGACTTCAAGCCTAGAGTAAGCAATGTACGTGACCTAATGCATGCATGTGTCTGTTTACATACATATATATGATTTAATAATTAATTATTTATTTATTGTGTGTATAAATATATGTGTGTGTATGTATATATGCATGGCAGGCAGGTCTTCATAAATTTATGTAGTACATTCATTGGGGTTTTTGTACGTAGCTGGTTGACATTATTATCTCCTCAGGTTCTCACCTAGTTGGTACATTTTTCTCATTTAATTGATGAAACTGAAATTTCCTACAACTATAGGGGCTACTTATGTAATATTTTTGTAGGTACCTCCTTTTATAGACATGTATACGTATATAGAAAGCCTAGTAGTATAGTATACCAATAAATTATTTTTATGAAAAAAAAAAACAAACTTGTTTCATTTTTATACTATTGAGTAAAATAAGTTATCATTTGTTTTAGAACACTATTTTTGTATAAAACGAGTAATAGGGTTTTCGTAGTGTTGTTCATTTTTGTTTAACCAAAATCATTATTTTTGTTGATAGAAAAGAAAATTATATCTTTATAAACATTTATAGTGGTCGAACCTTCAATAACTTTGTTTGTCATATTTTTTCTTGATATATTGTTATCTCAATAAAGTAAGAACCTTCATAAAACTCTACAATAGAGGTTATTACGAAAATTTCACTTTCTTTATTTTTAATTTAGAAAATGTAATTTTATTTATAGATTATTATATAAATTTAATATATAAATATACTATAAAATTATTTAAAAAAATTCAAATATAAGTTATTAATTTTAATTTGTCAATTCATATATTTTGTTATGATATTTGAAAACGACTAAAACATAAACATAATTTTATACTACAATTAAAAAAATAAAAAGTTACAAAAAAAATATTAATATTTATAAAAAGTGACACTGAATTATAATAAATAGTAATAATCACCCATAATCTCAATTCGATCAAATATGTTCAACCAAGTCGGAGCAGAGTTGATGATGAACTTCATTTGAACGAATCTCGTAATTTCTTTGAAGATATTATTGGAATTCATTGGTAGAACCTTGAAAATTTTGTGTTGAATTATCTATCTCTTCATCGACCCAATTGGTCAACATGTCACCTTCATTTTAAACAATCATATTATGCAAAATTATGCATGTATGCATAATATCCCTTAATTTTTCTTATACCACAATCGTGATTCTCAATGTCTTTTTCCATTTTCTTTAAAGGAGAGGTGTGAAGAATTTCTCATATAGTAACATCTATATATACATGACAATTTGGAATATTTTTAAAAAATGGAAAAGATATTTTCAATTATTAATTTACGATTAATAAGTAATTGTATATATAGGATACAAAAATAGTTTAAATATAATAATAAATGAGATATTTAAAAAACTTGTATAAAAATTTACACAGAAAAATTAGAAAAAAAAAACTATAACTATTCATTTATATTATTTGTATATATTTTTATAGATTTATCAAAAGAAAATAAAATGTTTAAGAAGTGATAAAAAATAATAACAAAAAAAAATGTATGCAAGAAACCTGAGTTCTTGTTCAGGCTCCTAGATTTTAATAAAAACATGTGACTAAACAAAAACTTGTATCCCACATCGAAGGTTCTTGAAAAAAAAACCCTTATAAAAAACCACCATTGTAGATACTCTGAGTTTATGTGATAGGAAACAAAACGACTAAAGCTATAATAAATTGGAAGTGTGAAAAAAATAAATAAATTTTGGTTGGAAGGTAAAACTCACGAGAAAAATATTGAAATTTGAAGTAGAATTAATGTAATTGTAAATATTATAAATGAATTTAATATATAGTAAATGATCAAGAACAATTAATTAAAACGGTTAAAAAAAATATCTCTTCAACATGCATGTATGGTATATATGATATAACAAATTCAATCGTTCATATTTTTAGTTTTTTACATTACACAGAGTCGGTACCATGTGCATACGGCATCCCTGCCTTACATTCACTACGAAATGACTTATCCAGAAAAACTAGGAAATTTTCGTCGCTGATTAATGACAGATCATTAAGAAAATACCAACAATTTCGGTAGAATTCAATGTTTTTCAAGAAAATACCAACGGATCACCCAAAAAATATATGCATGGATAATCTATCATTGGTTTAAATTACCCATCAACTTTTATGACGGTTTTATAACGAATCACCTCTTTAACAACGAATTTTTTCCAGAATGAGGAAAAAAACTATATATCTGTTAGTATATTATATATAAATAACATGTCTATAATCAATTTTCCTGAAAATCATTTATAGATACGATGAAAGGAAAACGTCACAACCAACATTGGACGTAAATTGAAATTCATTTGGAGAAATTCAAATAAAAATTTAGGAAAAACCTTTCTTTAATATTTGTGTTATATATATATATGTGTGTGTATGTATGTATATTTGGATTTAAGAAAGGCTACCTGCCATCATTAAAAGATGGTTGAATTGAATTAAATGCAGAATTGAAGGGTGGAAATGAAATGAAATGAAATAAAAGAGCATTCAAAGGCCTCGCTTTCTACAAACATCTTTCCTTCCTCACTCTCACCACCGGTTTTGTTTAATGCCATCAACCCACCTCCCCTTCTCTTCATTTATGCTATCCCCCTACCCCCTCCACCCTCATTCTATATTTTGCATTTATCCATTTCTTTCATCATCATCATCATCATCATCATCTATCTATATGTTAGGGAATAAGGAATAGTTTAAACGATAACATCTTTATTTTACAAGAACATGAAAACACTTTTTTACCATACTCAATCACATGTAAAACTATATTTCAGCACATGTGATACTAAATCAAAGATGTGGATCGACCTTTGGTGCAACTTAGGTTGCGGGCAAAGTCGCACATACATCACTAGTTCCCTGATCACGTGTATTATCACATGTGATAAAGATTTTCTTGATGTGATGTCATAATCAATCACATCTAGTACTAAATCAGAGATCTAGACGATTTTTGGTGCGACCTAAATCAAACAAAACATTTCTTATGCACACAACTAGATCCCTTCACGTGTAGTATTATCACATGGGATAAGGAGGTTATCGTGTTTTTTGTGAAATGAATGTGTTCTCGTTTGAACCTCCACCCTATCTATATGTGTATATATACATATATGAATACGAGAAAGTTTAAATAAGAGCCTCAAATATTTTGAGAATTATAAAAACTAATTTTATAGATAAATATACAATATAGGGATGTTTGTGGTGCGATTTAGGTCAAAACCGCATCGCATATGCGGTTTGAAGATTTTTCTCAAACTGCACCGCATATGCCTCAAATCAGCAAATGCGTTGTGATGTGATGCGGCTTGAACCTAATGCACTTCAATCCAACAATTATAAAATCACAACTTCAAAATAAATTCAACGATGGTGCTCATGTATTAGATGTATACAATAATATTTTTTAGATACATACGAATGTGTAATTCAAAAAGGTGTAATGCAAATTAAATACTTCGGTAATCCAAATATATTTTTATTATAAAACAAATGATTTTACCCACAAAAAAAATCACCAAAGATATTTTTGTGACAGATCATCGAGAAAATACTAATGGTTCAGTGGTATCCGATGTTTTCGGAAAAAAAAAACCAACGGGTTACCCTGAAAATCCTTGGGTAATTTAATTTATCATTCATTTGAGTTTTCCACCACAATTTTAACCACCAACTTTTGTACCAGTTTGGTGACGAATCACCTCTAATTTGGCAATAGATTCTCAACTTTCAGGGAAACGTCCGTAAAAGTCTCCTATTTAGTAGTGTTTAAAAGTTAACTTAAAAATAGTTTCAATCACGAATTTTGACAAAAAACATATGAAAATAACTCAAATAAAGAATTTGTAATGTAAAGCTTAAAATAAAAATTAATAAACAATCAATAATGTATTAGTTATGTTAATTTGATAAATGATTATATGTATAAATATATATTTAGAGTATATATAAAAAATACGTGGTGCGGTGTGGGTGGTTTGTACGATTTGGCGGTTTAGATGAACACCCTAATACACTAAAAAAATATGTAATCTATTAGTGACGATACTCATCAATGCATATCTAATATATATACCGTCAGATTCAGGGAAAAACCTCAAAAAAAAGTATAAAACAACCTGGAACCCTCCATTTGGATGTTATGCACAAATACATGATGGTAATTTGTAACATGCATTCGTGCATAGCAAAAAAACGTTTGTATTCGCTTGTGCATATCGTTTATGTACAAATGCATATTGTCTGGATGGAGGGCTACTAAGATGTTCTTTGATTTTTTTAGGTCCCCCATATATATAGGTATATATAGGTAGAGGGAGGTTCAAGGGAAAACACTAAAAAAAAGAAAGCTGAATAACACAATGGGAGCCTTCCATCCGGGCGGTATGCACTAATGCATACAACATTTTTTGTTCCTATGCACCAATGCTTCTATCGGTACATATGCATTGATGAATATTCACAAATGCATGTTACAAATTATCGGTATGCGTGCATACCGTCCAAATGGAAGGCTCCTAGGGTGTTCTTCAATTTTTCTTTGACGTTTTCCCTTGAACCTGACCTTATATAAGTGTATATATATATATAGATGAGGTTCAGGGGAAAACTTTGAAAAAAGAAAATTTTGAAGAACACCATGGGATCGATCCCTCCATTTGGACGGTATGTACAAATGCATATTGGTAATTTCTAACATGCACCCGTGCATAGAAAAAAACAGCTTCAATCGGTTGTAGGCGTTTGTGTATACCGTCCAAACTAGTTGCAATGCCATCACGCAAAGTAACCATATATTGAGTGATATTAGCACCCCATTGGGAAATATCCAATTCTTCTTCTCCACTTCCGTCGACTTCTTCTATGTTGTTAAATATAGTGTCCTCGTTCTATTCCATAAACAACTGGTCTTAAATATTATATTTTTTTTTGATTCAATTATATATCGTAAAGCAAGCAATTACCACATTTCTTTGGAATTGTAAATGGAAAGGGAGCCATACATTTGCTTCAGGAACGAAAATCTAGCTTTCAAGATACCATAAGCACGTTCAATAACATTCACTAGTTGGGCATGTGCATGATTAAACCTTTCTTCTTGAGTCAAAGCATGTCGACGTCAAAAATCTGCTAACCAATATTTTGTGTTCGATATGGAGCCAAAAATCCACGAGCATTGGCATCACATCACAAAGATAATATTTATATTAAAAACCACCCACATCAAAAGGTATAATATAGAAATAAGAAAGCAAAATACAAATTGAGAATGGTGTATACCTAGTGGTGGAAAGGGAAAACCAGATATTGGGTTAAGAAAAATTTCCTAAGCATTCTAGAATCATGCAATACATCTTTCCATCCAGTCCAAACAAAAGTGATATCATGTTGAAGTCACAAATTCCTAGAACATTTTGACAACATGGATCATCCCCTCTCCCTTGTAAGTAGTTTGGTGACTAGCCGACACTATTACATGTATAAGGATACCGTCTAGACAGTGCACCTATTGCACCCTTCATTAACAGAAAGATATTAAATATTAACATATAACACTTTAAAGTGTTAAGAATAAATCTTACCAGAAATATTTCTCTCAAACGTCTATGATGACTTGATATATTTGAATAAGAAGTTGTTGGCACCACGCTTTCTCTTGCGAATTCCATCGTTCATAGTAAAACTTCATGGAAACAAACATGGACAGTTCTTGTAGAGGGTTGAACTCTACATAAAAAGTGTTTGTTGAAGGATCATAAACATTGCATGTTTTGTTTTTTAACTTAACCACAATACTTTCCTTTCAAATAATCAAAATGGTTCCGCATTTGCTATCAATTGATAACAAAACTATGTGTTTTTTTTCCAAGGTTTCGTCAACTTTCTTCCACGAAAGTGCCTCCAAGCTAGCACCCTCCTTTCCATTCAACCCAATTTCTAGAATACAACTTTATAAAAAAGTTTTCACAATTTGGGATTCTTCCAACTAATCCTAACTCTTTTTTGTTGTTGTGTTTCACCCGTTTGTTCCATACCTAAAACAAAAACATGATGATAACATTCTATAACGAACAAATATATCAAAGAATCAACAACAAAACCATAGAATTTAGCATTTTCTTTTGTAAAAATCATGGTTAAACAAATAAAAAATCATTGGGAGAACATACAACAACATGCATGCTATTAAACAGGGGGGAACATGTTATTTAACCCTAAAAAAAGCAGCAACAATCAAGTGAAATTTGTGGAACAAAAATCACAAAAAAAAAAGAACAATGAGAAAGAACTCGATGTGCAGAATCGTGCATCAACCATGAAGAAACAGCACAAATTGTGCAGCAACCATGAAAAAACAGTAAAGCGGCCGCAACAATCGTGAAGAAATTGCGAGTCGAGTGTGCAAAATCGATTTGGAGAAACAAGTGTATAGAATTCGTGAATCGAATGTGCAGAATCGATTTGGAGAATCGAGTCGTTACCTTTGAGGAGAGAGCTTGAAATCGTGAATCGATTTGGAGGAGATAGCAACTTCGCGTGTAGTTCTGTTTGGAATAGAAGAATGTTGTGGATAGGGTTGTACGTCTTGTTGTGATTTGGCGTGTTTCATTAAACCAAGGGTAGGGTTGTCTTTTTTCGGCTGAACGTGGACAACAACCCTTTCCCATTTGTGCGAATAATCCCATATCTCTATGAATAACCCCATAATATCACATTTTGTCTTTGCGAATAACCTCTTTTACCCACTAAGCTCCTTAAGTTCTAAGTAAATACTCCATACTTCTATCAGTGACGAGCCTGTAATATATACACGGAAAGTTCATGATGTCCCAAGCAGCATGACAAACTGCCTAAATATGCTAGGCCCAATTTTCGGTTTGAAATCCTTCATATGGAGCACCGATAACGATTTTGAATATTTTTCTCGTGGTTTTCAATTTTCAATTTTTAACTTTTATATTTAAATGATAATAAGTAGATTATGTGAAATCAACATTTTTTTGATTTTCATGCATCTATTTAGGCAATAACTAATTAGCTTTAGTGTTTGAATTTCGTAATTTTGGTCACCCGCCAAAATAGATCTCCAATTAAAAAGGCCGGATTTTGTAATTTTGAGGATCATTGGCTCATATATTTCTATCTCATAACGTGTTTAAATATTGTGTCTATTCTTTTTTACTTTCATTCCACGTCAACGTGTTTCTACTATGGAACTATAACAAACAACAGAAACCACCCACAAAGTTAACTCGAATGCCACTTCGAGCAACCTTTACCACCACGAATATGAAATGATACAACATGATTTATCACCTTGGTTGGAATCATGAAGTTTAAATTTCTGGCCAACAACAAGAATAATGATTTCAGTAGGGTTTTAAATTATTTCTTCACAATTGATTATATCGTCTTCATTTACTTTTTCTTTATAGAATTGATGAATTTTTGGGGTCAAAATTCATAACCCTTTTAGTTTTATGGATCAAAGTTTTGAAAAATCACATCAAATTAGTTAGTTATAATCGAGATCATTGAATGTTGGTTCAAGATAAAAGAGTCAAGAAGCAAGTACGTGGAATTGACATGAAAAAAAATCTCAAGATCCTAATTCTACATGCAAAAAGGTATTAGATTTTTATTTATTTATTTTTATGGTTTTTAGAAAGATCAAAAGCCAAGTGATCAGACTTGTCAGTGTAGGTTCCTCGATCGGTATACATTTTCATAAAATAAATGATTAATTTAATATTGCATTAATCGGATAACATACTTATATGGCAAGTGGTATTGAACATATGTTATTTAAGATTTTATTTTATTTTTTATAATAGATTAAATCATTTGAGATTTATAAATTGAGAACCTTAAAAATTAGGGTGCGTTTGGTTCGTGAGATTTGGATGGATTTGGAGGGATTTGGATTTAAAATGCAATCCATTCCGGTGTTTGGTTTGTCTAATGGTAAGGATTTAAAATCCATGGATTCATTTAAAATCCCATGAACATTGGATTTTGAAATCCTTGGCGGATGCTCGGGATTTCGCGGGATTTCGTAGGATTTGTATGAAATAATGTTTTAAAAATGTTAAAAACATTTGTTTTGTAATAATTGGTTAATAAAAATGTAATTTAATTATTTTTATATTTTTTTTATATTTTTATATAAATTATTTATAAATAATAGAAATCCAATTCCATTCAAAATCCTACAAACCAAACACACCTATGATTTTCAAATCCAATCCAATCCAAATCCCTCCAAATCCAAATCCTTCCATGAAATCCAAATCCCTCAAAAACAATCCCGCAAACCAAACGCACCCTTAGTGTATTTATTTATTACTATCATTTTTATCTAAGTTATAGAATTTAAGGTATTAATATTGTGGATGTTTTGTATGAATTTTTTCATTTTATAACATGAAACTTTCTAAGTATAACATATGTGAAACATACAATGTTGATATAATAGTGTAGTATATATAAAACATTCAAAACTATTTTATGCACAGAAAGAAAACACAAAATATATTTATATATAATTTGATTAAATTTAACCATGCGTTTGGTTTGATGGAAAGAGATAAAATTCAATTTCTTCACTTATAATTGCCAATAAATAACGAATTCTTTAACTTAAGAAATCCTTTCAATTGAAAAGATTTCATCTATTTAATTTTGTGAACCAAACATGACAAAGGAATTTAGTCAATGAATTTGTCCATTTCAATTTCATCAGATTTCATGAACCAAACAACTCATTACTTTAAAGTCAAACTCATTAAATAGTTTGAGTTTGTAATATACTACCGATTTTTTTATTCTTTCTCTCTCTATATATTAATATATATATATATAGAGAGAGAGAGAGGTGCAAAGGAAAACAATATTTAAACAAGAGAACACAAAAACACATGTCACATATATACTATCTAGAGTCAATCACGCATGTTGTATATCACAGACTCAGAAGACCGTGGTTGCAACCTAGCTAGGTCGCGGACGAAGCCGTACACACATTAGGTTTTTGACCTTTTATGTTGATCACATATGATTACATGTTCTCATGATTTTTTTTACTTTACCCTTTTTTTCGTTTAAACTCAACCATATATGCATACATATATGTATGTGTTAGTGAGATAAAAATAGCAATATTTGCCCATGAAAAAGTTCATACATAATCGGGGGTAGATATGGTCGGACATAGGTTGATGCCATAGGTGGTGCGTGCCATCGTATTATTTTTTCGTCGAAAGATTAAAAAAATTAGGTTTGTAAAAAATGCAACCGTATCATTTTAAAATATGCAACCGTATTATTTTAGAAACTTCAAGGTGTGCAACTGAAAGTAAAATGAGAACAAGTTTTCTTTTGTAGAGTTAGTTTGCAACATTTTTCTTCCACCCCAAACCCGATTTCGAATAATGTTAGTATCATTTTCTTAGTCAGATGGTGCCACCATATGAAAAAGTTTCTCTCTATTTGTTTCTTATAGTTAAATGATACCATCGTTTGAAACATTTTTTCCCTATATATTTATTTCTTAAAGTTAAATGATGACACTATTTGAAAAAAAATTAGTTCCATCCTTGGTGATAGATTCATAAACTCAATTCACTAGGACATGTACACCGCACACATTTAATTAACACTAATTGTGACATACATATATGTGATCCAATATTTTATTTTAAACTAAAATGAAAAGTTATTGCACTTTGCTCATCAAAAAAATGAAATTCTAAAATTCATATTGGAATAAACTAGAAAGTACGAGATGTAATTGAACATGTATCGCTAATTTGAAGATTTGATAAGAAAAACGAACAAACATATCAACAATGATGTCAAATTGAATATTGTCGTATTAGTTTGGCTCAATGGTTATTTTGAGTCTCAGTCGCTGAGTGAGTAAAAAAAATATTCTCTTAAATTTGTGTTTTTTAAGACAAGTTCTACATGAAGCCAGTTAATTAAAGTTGTCGGCAAATAACTTTGCCTAAATTTACATGCATTGCCATTTTCTATTCTTTACATTACCTTTTCAATCTTGCATCTTCTAATTGTTTATTCATGTTGTCCCAGAAATTACAATCTTTAAAACATAAAACAATATTCATTTCTGGAAATGTAGTATTAATATGGGTTTTAATTTGATGAAAATATTTCATACTTTTTAAACAACGGGTAAAAACAAGTTTAGAGCATCCACACAACTGGTAGAACCTTCAAAAAATTTATTTACCGTATTTTTTTTCTGTCACATCATTGGCATCATAATAAAGTAAAAACATCCATAAAACTTTGCAATGAAGGTTATCACAAAAGTCTCACTTTTCTTATTTTAAATTTATAAAATGTAATTTTATTTATAGATCATTATACAAATTTCGTGAACCTGAAATAATTGCAGTCTTGGGCCAACAATACAATAACAGTGGTACCCGTATATGAACTATATCATGTCTCTCGCCTAAATCTAACTAGCAACTAATGTTATTGAATATTTACCATTGGACCATGAACATCGCAACCGTGCAACAATATTAAAGCAAAGACAATTAGGTACCATGATGTTCTTCTTTTTAAAGGTCAGCATACAAGTAACGATGTTCGTTATTCTAGGTCATGTCAACATGACTTTCGTCAGTCTCTAAATCAACAAAAGCTTTATTCTTCACTTGGAAAAATAAACTCCCTATTTCACTTGATAGAGTTTGTGACCAAGATTTCATGATTTCCTACCTTTAAACCAAATCAAAATGAAAGGGGTCTACATGATTTGTCCATATTCCGATCCTATCTTATAACTGTATAAACACAAATTTATAATCTCTATGAGAATTCATTGATATCATCGGTATTGATATCATGTATTAGATTTTGGTTTCAAGAACCCTTTAAGAGTAAACCGCAACTTTTACTAAAAACGATCGCACATACGTATGTTGCACAAGTCCCACTAGTATGTACTGACAAATGCTTTGAATTCACCGAGTAAAAAAAGATTATACAGAATATTGTTTCATTGGTCATGAAAAGTGTCTCTATTGATTTCTCCACATATTAACACCAATTGTACGTAAAGGCCACATATCATGAAGCACAATGTGTAACGAATTTATAAATTTTTTGCATGCACGTACATGATAATCATGACTTTATCAGCTTTGAAACTCCAACTGTTGAACATTTTACAACCCTTCAAAACAATGTTTTAGCAAAAGCAACTCTCATGGTCAGAAAAGGGTTGCGATCCCGCAAGGGTGAGCTAACTCTGAAAACCCATCCTGACTCTGGCTACCATCTACGATGTGATCAGAGGGGAATAGCACGAATCCCCGATAAACAGCAACCGTAACTATAATGGTCTTAACATAGCAAAATTCTTGTTAGATAAAGGGTTACAGAACATCATAAAACACTTGGATAATTCAAGGATCATGAATTAGTCACTTTCCAAAATCTGTGATTTCGACCCTTTTGCATGGGGTTTCACGAAATCCGATTTGGGATAATCCAAGAACTTGAGAATCGAAATTACAGGCTTAATTTCGATTTAGAACCAGAAGAAGATTACCCTGCGTTTGTATTTTCGTTGTAGAGACAGAGAGAAGAGAGAATTCGGTTTCGCTTTTTTTCTTTTTTTCTTAAGCTTCTCATTCGTCAGTTATATAATGGTTTTTAGTTAGATAAGGATAATTCGTTTAGGTTTCGGGGCGCCGCCCCAGGACCCCGCCAAGGGGCTCAGCCCCTTGGAACCTCGTTCCCGAGGGTGCTGCCTTCGGACTCCCGTACGTATTCCTGAGTCCAAATTTATCAATCTGAGTGTGCACCCCGCACCTCCAGTCTCAAAAAGTAAATTGAACTCAATCTGTCTATATAGTAATTCTAACTACACTAAAATATGTTGATAACACTAAAATCACCAACAATTCTTTGTCGGATAAGTTTCGACTTACACAAAAAACGTTATAGTCTATGCACTGTCTCAGAAAAACTAGTCAATGAAAATAAGCAAAGATAGTCCGTGTTAATTATTTCATTTAGCTTGAGTCATCTCCCATCCATATTTACTTACCACTTGATAGAATGATTTTTAAATAGTACTCACATCCGAAAAATGGAAACTAAATAAAATAAAATTAAATGTTTGATGGTTGGCATAGGATTTATTATTTTGTCAAATAAATGTAGACGAAAGCTTCAGCTTTATTATAGTTGTCGTTCTCGATTCAAAAAGAATGAGTTAATTTTGACGTACGATTCTTAAATAAAAATTAATAATCACATAAAAGATATTTATAGAATTATGGTTGGTGGGGTCCTACAGTTAACGGTTGGTGGATGCATTGCTTTTTCATGATATTACACATGGATGTATCAATATGATCGATTTGTCCTTTATTTTCCTTTCTATTTTTGGCAATTTCACTGCCATGCATTTACTCTCTTACTGATCCATTTTTGTTCATAAGTTTGTTAATTTATCGTATTAATATATATATTTTAAATATTTGATTATTTAGGTAGAAAAAGTTGACTTACTTTTTCTTTTTGGAAGAGATAGCGGCATCGAATCAACGAACGACTATCACGACTCACGCACACAAGCACGCTCACCTCCCCGGCAGTATCGGGCATCCACAGGCAGCCCACTAATCCACCGTTGTCCCGGCCCAGCTTATGTTGAACCTAGAGCCCAATATACTGACAATTTACTGATAACCATAATTGTCTTATACGGAACTTGTTTTTAAAGACGCCAATATAAGATAACATTTTTTGTTTCACTCAATGATTGATGCTAGCGGGGAACCCAAAAACGAACCCAACGCATTGTCTTATAACTAGACAAGGTCATTCTGTCCATTTACCCAACTAAATTACTGTCAAAGGCTGTAAATATTTGATTATTGGTAGAAAAAAGTTCTTATCAAACTATTTGTATGATTTGATCAGACATTTAAATAATTAAATCTGTAAAAAATCGTTTTTAATGCCAATAAGATGCAATAATCTTGCGGAGCTAATTATTAATATGCATGGTATTATTGAAGATAAAAATACTCTATGAGAAAATTAGGTTTTATAAGATGTCCACGACTTTTCATGTAGACTTTCAATTTTTTATAACTAATAGCTATGATTGTTCGTTAGTTGAAATTTAATGGATTTAAACATAGTAAACTTGATCCAATCATCTATTGAATGTTGGATTTTGTCAACTGATGATCCTATCAATTTTTAACTTTGGACAAGCAATATAATCCAATTCAATGGATGATTAGATTAAGTTGTATCCAATTAAGGCGATATTTCGATCCAACTTTTTAATCAATTAATTCACTATTTCAATAAGTTATGCAAATATTTTTCTAATTTCCCTAAAAACTAAATGATACTAAATGAATTTCAAAATCAATAGAATAATTCTAAATGAATTTCAAGATCAATAGACTTTGATTAATTACAATTATGATTTTGAGTTTTTAAGCTTTTGACCTTTAAGATTTTGTTATTTTCTCTCTTTAAGTTTATATTTTTAACGATGTTGAAATTTATAATATCAAAATATTATATTATATATACTAGATGATGATCGGATATGTATAATTGAACGATTCAGTTTCAAAGAGTTATGGACTTTCAGGAAAGAAATGGTTGATCCAATCAAGATATATACTGAAATCTTGGGTCCAATTTTGATCAAATATTGATTCTAAATAGGTCACACGACTTTATACACAGTCCAAACACGTACAAATTGTATGTCTTATACAAGCATACTATATATAATAAATGGTTAGAACAAAATTGAACAATCTAGGTAACAAAATCTGTCATTATGAAATAAAATGTTATTATGACGAAATTGGTCAAAACTAAGCGGTTGTCTATACTGCGTTGTGGTCTCTTTGGAACTTTTGCAATAGGACAATTTTTGGATCTAAGAAATCTGTAAAGGCAGTGTTGTAGGACAGTATTGTTACACATTCGTTTTCTTTGGAGTGCATAATAGGAGTAAAAAGTTGAATCTTAATTGGGCACGATGGTTGCAAAACCCCCTAGCTAACAGCTATTTTTGTTTTGTAATGTCTTTCTAGCATCTTGCTAGTTTTAATAAAACATCTGCTATTAAAAAAAATATGACTCCAAAAGAAATTGTTTTATTAATTAGTTCTTTTATATACACTAATTGAAAAATATCACAAAATATTTATTAAAAAAACCAAAGTTTTGATATAGTGATTTTAAATCTTATATAAACAATCAGCTTATATTTAATATTTATGAAAAAAAATGTTTGTTTCGTCTCATATGCTCAAAAAGAGAATTACGAAACACCTCATTAAAGTTTGAAGAAAAACCTTAAACAAAATCAAGAGAAAAGAGTAAATAATGAGGGGTTGAAGATCAAGTAAACCATGACATTTTAGCCTCCAATATATAAAGGGGATGTTTAGAGAAATATAGGTCGATGATGGAATATTAATATCTCTGTGTTTAATAACACAACAGAATGAAAAGGATGGTTGAATGATTTGAGCCTGAAGAAAGAGGAAATTGAATGTTTAGAGGGTCATGTACACGACGTTTTGACATGTTTGGTCGTTTTAGAATGGGGTGTTGTTTGGCATGGTGAAGTCCAAAAAAACTATGCTAAGGAACAATATTGTTAGATATACTTATATTTGGATGAGTAATAGGAGTCAGAAATTTTGTATTAACTCGGGGGGGGGGGGGGTGTCTTCAAAACCCCTCCTTGCAATTTCTGTATTGTGATACGTTTACTACTTTTTTGTTAGTACTAATAAAATATTCGTTGTTAAAAAAAAGGGAGAGTTCATAAGATTTTTATTTTGGCCATTGTTTTGAACAAGGATATAACCGAGTTCAGCACAAAGATTGTTGTTTGAGGCCACAAAGAAGGTTTATGATTTATCAAATGCATGAAAAATGACATTGAGTTTCATCTATAGTCGTGGAATGTGTTAATTTTTGTAAACAATAAAATTAAAAATATATGATTTCTTCATTATTGTGATCCGGAGGGTAGAATATTTTTGGGTTTGAAGATTTTATGATTTATTTCCGAAAGGTTGTGATTGACTTAAAAGTTCACTCACGGGATGTATTAACTTTTTAAGATTGTAGTTTGATCAGAATCAATTTTAACGATGAATATCTTTGACGTTAATGATATTGTTGTATTAAGGTCCATTTCCAAGTATTGTAAAAGTAATATAGGCTCATGGTCTAGTTTGAAGAGAGTTAATTATTTGTGTTAAGACCAGAGGCGTATAATTATGGGGAACTCGACTAATCAACTTGAGACACGTCAAGGGTCATCTTTAGCAATGTTTGTTTGAAAAAAAAAATAGTTGATTATCATGAAATTGTAGCAAAGTCGATATATGTATATGAGAGAGAAGCCTACACACAAGTGTGAGTTTCACGTACTATTGTTTACTGATTGCCTTCATTTAATGTTTATTGTTGTTATTGCGATGTGTTCATGATGTTATTAAATGATTATGCGAAAGGACGAAAGCATGGAAACATATGTTATGTTGAAAAATAAATGAGCATGATAAAGATGCACTTGATATGACATTGTTCGTACAATAGAAGAAGAGGGAGTGATGGGATGTGAGGGTCTACATGAGGTGATCATAAGATAGACAAGCGATGATGGTCTACATGAGGTGATCATAAGATAGACAAGCGATGATGGTCTACATGAGGTGATCATAAGATAGACAAGCGATGATGGTCTACATGAGGTGATCATAAGATAAACTGAGACTGTAAAAGTGAGCAAATGGGTCGACGGTTTTGTGAACTTAAACCACCATTGTAAGTAGTTTACGAAATGAAAATGATTTGTAAGATTATGCATGCTATTTGTTTACGATGTTTCATACTTAATGTTTTGAATGTCTTAAGAAAATTGTTGATGTTAACAAAACATGAAAACCGTGATTCTTACTAGGCTAGGTCTAACCGAAACTCTTCAAACTTGTTCAACCCAGACAAATATTTTACTGAAAAGAGCAGTACAAGAATATCTATTCATAATAATTAAAAAGCAAACTAAGACATGAATAGGTAAACTAAGCTCGTTTACAAAATGCTTAATGGTCCTTACCTGGTAAGTACATGGTTAGACACTATGATCTTTACTAATGAATATCCCCTCACTTGTTACGTGACAAGATATAACACCCCTAAAAATGGGAGTTAATTTAAACCAAAGAAAATGCGGAACAACTTCTACTTCATAAAACATCACCCATAAAGATGGGGAGAAAGTTAGAGTGAGTTTACAACATCTATAGGAAAGCTAAATGACAACCTAATAATCTATATAACTCAAAATACAGATTAAGTACGGGTGTCACTAAAATCCACAAAATAATCTTCTATGTAACTCCATCTATACACACGAGGTGCACTTCAAAAAGAATGCCTTTACCGGCACCTAGCTTCTCTCATCCCATCAAGCCCCATCCGCCTGATCACCTGTTATACATGTCATTTTAAGAAAAAGTGTTAGACTTAAAGCCTAGTGAGAACAAACAGTTCAAAAATACAGAAAAGCCATTTAAACTTCGAAAGCGGTAAATAACCATATAACTGAAAGCCTTTCTCCAAACATCTCTTTTTCTTTACTTCTGCGATTTACACCTGAAAGATACGTTTTACTTCTCTTGGGGGGAACTTCTACGGGAATGACCCATCATCTGGTCGATTACTCGACCACACAAGCTCAACCCCAAACCGGAATCTCTTGCAAGTGTCTTCCCCAAGTACTTCTGACTATATGTGCCTATGGATCCATTACATTAGTCTAACATCTTAATACAATTGTTTCCAATGTATTAGCTTCTCATCACAAACCTTTGTGAAGTATAACATCGTGCTTCCAAGAACCTTCCTTCCAAAATTAGGTCAAATTATCATTTAGGTTTATACATCATTTTTCTTGCATTTAAAACTCATAAGAGTATTCCAAAACCGTTCTTGACATCCAATTCATCATTTAAAAAAAACCATAAATGACACATTTTGACCTAGTTTTACCAAAATCTTCCAAGTATAGAAATACTCATTTTAAACATCATATTAAGGTAAAATACTTCATTTTGACATGTATAAAGTTTTAAAGGTAAGAATGAACTCACAAGCTAGAGTTTGACAAAACCCTAGAAAATCTCTAAGATGAAGATGGAGGTGATCAATAAATCTGAACAGATGAGGAACACCACCACTTGAAGCTTTTAATCCCAAAGCTCTACTCGATCTCTCCTCTTTAATGGAGAAATAAATGCTTGAAAGGAGGTTGGTGAGGAAAGTGGAACCCTAAAAATCGCCCCTGACTTCTTCTCCAACAACTGATAAAATGGTATCTGATAAAATGAGAAAAGGAAGCTGAAAATCGCACCTTATTGTGCACTCTGGAACACACGGACGACTATGCCCTTGGCGACTATGTAACACCCGGAAATTTTAGTTAAGTTTATGAAACTTTGGAAAAGACTGATACAAGAATTCTGGTATTTCAGGCCTATTTTCAAGTATTTATATCATATTTAGTTGGAGAATTAAAGAAGGAGTCCAACGATATTTTTCGGAGTCAATTTGGAGCTAAGACGAAGCATTTATGGGTAAAACATCGTCTAAGGCTAGTTTTCGTGTGGGTTAGGATGGAAGCTAGTTACGAGGTGAGTTTCAGAGTTGAAACTAGCTTGATAACTAGCCTAGGCACTTTTGCACTCAATTATTTTTAGCGTGAGTTACAATGCCAGTTACGAAATGTAACTAGCTTCACAACTAGCGTCAGAGTCTGTTTGGTCAAGAGGGAGCCGCGTGAGTTACCAATGCCAGTTACGAATGTAACTGGCGTCCATATCTGGCGTCAGCCTCTGTCAGCGTTTTAAAGACCGAAAATCGGGATCTTTCTCATTTGAACCATATCTCTCTCAATAATGCTCCGATTTGGGTGATTCAAGTTGCTATGGATTCGTCTCTTGAAGCTCTACAACATGGAAACAAGTATGGCTAGAGGCTATTGGTTGATTTTGGAGTTCATAGAAGTGAAGG
Source organism: Silybum marianum (assembly GCA_036898165.1). Classification (NCBI taxonomy): domain Eukaryota; kingdom Viridiplantae; phylum Streptophyta; class Magnoliopsida; order Asterales; family Asteraceae; genus Silybum; species Silybum marianum. The sequence continues at coordinate 51,607,508 of CM072529.1, read as the reverse complement.
TAAGATCTTAATCCTTGAATCTTGAATCTAGGGTTTGGGTTCTTCCACCAACAACTCTCATTCTCTCTTGGGTTCGTTCTTGTGTATGTTTTGGAGGTTATGTAGGTGTTCTTGAAAGACTTACACCATGGATCTAGAGGTGTAGCTCGAGGATCTAAAGTCTTTACCGAATGGAACTCGGCATTGGGGTAAAACCTAGATTTAGCTTAAATCTAGCAAGGTGAGTTTAAGATAATTTGTGAAAACTTTGTACATGCCAAAAACGTCCATTTTAAAGTATTAACATGCTTCACTTGTTATTTATCAAATGTGTGAGTATTTGTGTAAGTTTGCATATTTGGTATAAAAGGATTTATAAATCATGAAAGAGGCTTATACTTGGTTTTTAGACATTTTGACAAATAAATTATAAGTGTGAGTTGTTTGGGTGCAATATCTTTAAATGAAAACCATTTGGTTGTATTTGCATCTTTGGAGTTTTGGAACTTATAAATCGTTGAAAGATTTCAGATTATTGCATTATGGGTCATTTTGTAAATGCATGAGTATGAGTTCAAATATAAACTTATAAACTCAAATACTTGTTGTGAATGTAGTATTTTACTGATTCCTAAACTTAATTTCAAGTGGTTGTGTATTTGGGTAAGTTTGGAGGTTTTGGGTCAAAATGAGGATTTTGAGTATTTTGTTGTAAATGATGAGTTGAGCATCATTAATGGTTTAAAATACTTGGAAATGTTATAAAATGAAATAACCTTTGGTTTTGAAACTCAAAATGATTTGACCTAATTTTTGGTAAAACTTGGACTTGAAAGAAGATGGTTTGTTGAAAAGAGTTTTCAAGGTTGGAAAACTAGTAATACGTCTCGTTGATGTATTCGGTAGTAGGACTAGTATGTAATGGATCCATAGGCATATAGTCGGTTTAAAGGCGGGATTGTTGTCCCTTTTTGGTCGCATAGAAGTAATAGGGGGCCTCTTACCGTTGGGTATAATGCCAGATCATTACCGGATGTCATTGACTCTATGCATGCGCAATTTGGGGTCATCAGGGGGCCGTGTACTAAGGTGCATAATCAGTTATAGACCGGTTGCCAGTGACCATTGCGCGGGCTTTCGTAGGAGTCATCGGGGGCCGTGTACTAAGGTGCATAATCGGTTGTTGACCGATTGCCATTGACTCCTATGGTTGCTCAACATCGAGTAGTGACCTACTTTTGTATCCGTCACCAAAGATGGTATGATCGGGAATCCCCCGTGAACTTTGGATATTTCTATCCCTTTAAAGGTCCGCGTGAGTTAACGTTTTATAAAACATGGTTAAAAGTATGTTTTCTATCTCCACGTTTATAAACTCAATCATAGTCGTGTGAGTATTGGAATTGGTATGTCGTTAAAAGAATATTTCTATTTTAAAGTATTCTCTTCTAATGTCATTTTGGTCTAAAGCTTTTATTATGGGACTAGTGAATTTGGGGAAAAACGTTGCTTTTATAATAAGGTTATTTCCTTTGAGAATTATATTTTATCAAGCACATCTTTTGGTTTCAAATCAATCATAAATATGTTAAAAACTCTTGAGCTCACTAGGCGTTAAGCCTAACCCTTTTTCTTTGTCGGCATGTGCATCAGGTTATCGTGGGGGTTGGTACTAGTGACACGTGTGGACTTGAGTGCTAGGAAGTGACACGATAAAGACTCTTGGTGACGTTTTCCGCATTCAGAGATAGCGACTCTTATTGGCTTAGTAACACCCAACTGTAAGTAGGTCATGTATAGGACTTGATTTGTTTGTTGTAGAGGCTTATTACTAATTGTGGTTTGAGGAAAGTTATTTATTGATGAAATATTAGAAATTTTAAATTAGTCGCTCTTTCTAGATTTGAGGGTGTTACAGACTATGACAGTCGCGAGTCCTAGTCGCGAGATTTGTACCGAAAGTCTGATAATTTTGGCTGGTTTTCCCTTCTCCGCGACATTGCTTGGCGACCTATGCAGTCATAACGGTGAAAGTACAATATAACGGTCGGGACCGATATTTGAAATAACGGTTATAACGGGGTTATATCGGTGGTATAACGGCCCATATAATATTTCGTAGAAATATAAAATATATATATATAGTTCCTTACTTTTAGTGAACATATAATTTGCATTAATAGAAGATATAGTTTCAACTTCAAAACACTAACTTAAACAAGTTTCACAAAACGAAATAGAAAAAGTGTTCATAAACGAGCTAAATATAAATTAGCTAATTGCAAACATCAAGTTCAGCATCCGAGTCAACATCAACTAATACGTTCACTTCTTCGTTTAGACTAGCTTCCCGATCTTCCCATCTCCCTCTTCATCTCCAAAAAGATCACAGTTACATTTAACCCAAAAAGTGAAAATTAGTTCAAAATAACCCAAAAGTACTCAACTAAAATACCGGTATGTAACGCCGGTATATTACACATATAACGGCCTATATAACGGCCTGTAACGGCGTTAAACACAGACTCATTATTTTGGACGTTATTTTATACCGTTACATGATCTAGGTCCGTTAAACGTTATAACGGCGTTATAACACCGTTATTAACAGCATAGCTTGCGACTGTGACGTGTCATTGTAGCCTGTCATAGTCGCTGGAAATGTACCGAAATTCAACTTGTCTCCGGCTTTCGGTCCTTTCCTTCAGTCCATTGCAACCCAACATTATACACTTGAAACCTTCCATTTGCCCATAAATAAAATATATTACAATGCTAATTTACATAACCTTTCGTGCTAAATTTCCGGGTATTACACAAGAGCTTTTTACACACCCTCAAACGTGGGAATTAGGACCAAAAGCAAGTATACAAATAGTCCTAGTATCGTATTTTCAAGTAATAAAATGGTAAGAACCAAGTATCGTATTCCACGTGGATATATAACTTCAGTTGCAAGATCTCGAGTTGAAAAACTAACTTCAGATGGTGAATTTGAAGACTTTGATTGGTGTGAGTTAACATTTGATGAATTTAATAGGTACTAAAAGGAAGACATGGTGTAAGACTTAATGTGAGATGTAAACACAAAGTCCAACAGACCAATGTTGGCAAAATGCTACAACATTTAGTTAGCATCAACTATTTTCATTATTTATTTTGAGAGTATTCCTCTCGGACTTCACCACTGCACTAATATTATAGCTTCAACCCATATCTCTATGTGGTATCTGGACCAGTGAAAGTGACAAATGGTGACCTCAAAATATACGGATAAACAAATCTCTTTGTTAAAAATCACCCTCTCGAACGTATTCCAATATCATTCAAGATGACGTGTTCTGAATGGCTCATCTCTGAGTCCATTTCACTTTAACACTTCAACATGATCAACTGGTCAAAAATTAACCAAGTTGTAAAACATAGATGACAACCTCGTTGTCAGCATCTCTCTCAAGTCTACTTCCCATATCATCCAAATTGACGTGCAATCAATGGCTCATGTAACACCTTAGGCAGATCCCATATCGGCCGTGGACAGGAGTGATGCTGGGTTCATAAGTAAACCTTGGCCTTCCTAAACACAACGCGTTTTGGGGCCACACGCAAGGCAGGTTCTTGGAACTCTGTGGTTAAGCGTGCTTGGGTGGGAGTAGTACCAGGATGCGTGACCCCCTGGGAAGTCCTCGCTAGGTCGCCAGAAACAAATCCGTGCGACTTATGTCAAAGCGGACAATATTGTGTCGTGGTAAGGCGGGGTGTTACAAATGGTATCAGAGCCACTCCTGTGCCGTTCGGGATACGGGGCAAGCCTCATCGAGGACGATGAGTCCCTAAGAGGGGGTGTTTGTAACACCTTAGGCAGATCCCATATCGGCCGTGGACAGGAGTGATGCTGGGTTCATAAGTAAACATTGGCCTTCCTAAACACAACGCGTTTTGGGGCCACACGCAAGGCAGGTTCTTGGAACTCTGTGGTTAAGCGTGCTTGGGTGGGAGTAGTACCAAGATGGGTGACCCCCTGGGAAGTCCTCGCTAGGTCGCTAGAAACAAATCCGTGCGGCTTAGGCCAAAGCGGACAATATTATGTCGTGGTAAGGCGGGGTGTTACAGCTCAGCTTAGAGTCTACAACCAAGCTAATAAAGTTACTCATAACGCAAAGGAACGGAAAGTAAATTGCAAGAATTTAAAGAGCGGAATGTAAATGACGGAAATTAAAGAGCGTAGAAGAAAAGACAATTAAAAAGTAAACTTGGAAGAGACAATTCAACTAAAAATTACTTAAATTATTTAGGAGATTTTATCTAGAAGTGTCACATTTCTAGATAGTGTGGTATATAAGACTAACACAACCCCTCTATGTAAACTAGCATGAGATACAACACAAACAACTTGCCAAAAGGGTAAAATTAACCTTCCATGGAGTAAAACAAGTTAATCGTACATCTAGCTCCATAAAACAAATAAATGGAAGAAAATATAACAAAATGACTCAAGATTGGATATAAAAAGAAAATGACCCATCTATAAATGAAGAAATAAGTGTCTAAGCACTAAAATATTAGTGCGTACCATTACACATATGATAATGTTGTTTACCCACACCTATATATAACCCATAATGTCACTTGCCAAGATGTTGTATTGGTAAGGATCAAGAGCCTCTTATCCTTACCAAATCATCATTATCGAAGAAACATATCAAAGGATATGGCTTACTTACCTAGTAAGATCTTATTGGATTTGCGTCGGCAAGCAAGCCCTAAAATTATATTTGTCAGATTTCTAAGATTGATAGATCATGTAATGATACTAGGAACTTTTATTCCACTGTAACATAACACATGATATTGGGACGACTTATCTTTGTATAAGAACATTTAAATTTTTGAGATGTTAGGAATACAAAAAGACTCAATTCATAACAAATCATAATATTAGTGTATGTTTGTAATGATATAACGGATGAACAAGTAACTTAAACTTCAAATTAGTTCAAAACCAATTTTGTAATTTTGCAAGTAGTTATATAATTAAAGTTTTCCAATACGTCATGTGTATTTTAGAATGGTAAATAGTGTTTGGAAAACGCCTCTAAACCATGATTAGGATGTCAACGGGAACTTATGTATACGTTGATTAATTTGACATAATAATTTGCACCATATTGACATGTAACATATTTTATAAAATGATTTAAGCTAACTCGATCATAGTATAAATTATTGGAAATGAGTAGGACCAAGAGAAAGATTTTGTCCAACCATCTGACAATATTTTAAAAAATCAAGAAATTAACAATGGGTCATAAAAAAATTGAGGTAGTTGTGGCCAAGAAAAGACAAACCTAATGCTGATTTGCTTATATTGATGTATCAAGAAGAGTTTTAATATTAGCTAAGAATAAATACGAAAAACCGGAATGGAGTTTAATTACCAATATATCATGATCTTGAAGGGAGTTGTCTATGATGTTCATACGATCAGTAATATGATGGAATCTTTTGAATTAGCAAAAAATAAAAACAAAAACAAAAACAAAAACAAAAACAAAAACATATCTGCATAGTACATCAAGTCGGTTTGAAATATGGAAGGGACTTTCTAATGAGAAATTGGAATGATGAATATTTACCCGCTTGAGTTCCAAAACAATTCTATGATCTCATAAGAAAAAACAGAATCACTAGAATTTATCCTTGTATGTTATTGACTATATTCAGGGGAAGACCTACGCACAATGCCTCATGTGTATGATGTAACATAAGTAGTTGTCTAGATATTTGTTATGGGTATTTGATGGTATTTTTGAGTATAAATATGTCAAATTAAATCATGGTGTTGTTTTAACGAACTTCTCCTTATATTAGTATTAAGGTTTGTTTATGTGCATGTAATGTTTAATTACGTGTATGTATATGGGGTTGAGTTTCGGTGAGAAGGAGAGATGTACCGAGATGAAGTACATCGAGATGCACCGGATCAACTCCCTTCTAAGGCGCAATTAATTCATGGGTGGGTATGAGATTAAAAGTGATCAAGGGTTCAGATCTCTTCTTAGGCTTCTCATCTTAATTATTCTTTTCACACGATCCTACGCCTATGTGTATGTGTATATCATTTGTGTTACGTACATGTTTGAACTCACTAGGCTTGTTAGTCTAACACTTGCTCTTGATGTTGCTTGTGGCACGTTATAATGGTGGGGTCTCTAGAGAGAGTTGAATGGGTGTCGGCTAGTGGCACATTGGTTTAGAGCCTTTTGGGATGCCTTACTTGGAGATAGCAACGCTTTGGAAGTTAGTGACACCCGCTCATAATCTTTTTCTTGTATGAATTAGATTAGGAGGTTGTTAGCTTAAACTTGATTGCTTCCCTTGTAATATGGCTTAATTTATTCTTTTGTTGGGCAAAGCTCGTGGTTTAAGTTTTATAAGAAAGTTTTTGAAAGTTGCCACTTCCTTAAAATTTAGGGGTGTTACACATGTAAGGTTCTTATAAACAAAAAGTAATGTGACTTGTAGGAACTACTATTGTGGAGAGTTTTTATAAGAACTTCTAGTCGTCAACCTCTTTGAGTTCTTATACAAGAACATTGGTTCTTACTATGAAGTGTGTGTGAAGGGAAAACTTCCTAGTTATTTTATTGACTTAATAATTAATTAATTATTAATATAATATATGATAATTATTGATGTTGAAATAATACACGAGACCTAAAGAAAAGGTTCTTATAAAAACTATCAATGTAGACTTTTATATGTGTTCTTAATTTGATGAGTTAAAAATAAGTAGACAAATAAAAAGTGCAAAAATAAGGTTAAGAATCACAATTGAAGAGTATTCTTACAAGAACCTAAGAGCCTTTGAGTTATGTATAAGAACCTAAGAGCCTTTGAGTTATGTATAAGAACCTGAAGCCTTTTGAATTCTTATACCAAAAAACTTTGGTTCTTAATTTGAAATTGGTGTGAAATGACTCTTTTGTTAGTTTTTTATATATGTTTTTAGTAATTTCATAATTATTATTAATCTTGAAAATATACACAAAACCCACAAAATGAGTTATTATAAAAAACTACCATTGTTATTTGTTAAGATTTATATAAGTTTTTAATTTGGTGAATTGAAAATGATGTAACAAACAAACTTACAAAAATATAAAAAGTAGGTTCTTATAGGGGGTGAGCATCGGAACCGAGTATCCGCCTTTGGAACTGGAACCTATTCGCAACAACTGGTTTCGGAACCGAAACTGATGTGATAGGTTCCGGTTCCTAAAATACGGAACCGATCAGAACCGGTTCCGGTTCCGATTCTCATTTTTTTTGGAACCGTTACCTTTACCCGTCATTTTTAAATTAAAAATATTTTATATATTTATAAATAATAAATAAAAACTCAAACTTTCTAGCTTATTTATGTAATAATTAGTTCTTATCGGATTAGTTTTGACCATTTGTTGTATTTATTACTTTAAGTCGGTATTTTGTAGTTTATAATTATATTTTTATCGTATGCAATGTAATTTTTTTATAAAAAAAAAAGTTGAAGCCGAGTACTCAGTACCGGAACCGGTTCCAAAATATAAGGAACCAGTATTAGCGGTTCCGGTTCTGATTCCGGATTTCAAGGAACCGTTAGTTCCGGTTCCATAAAAAATGACTGGGTACCCGGTTATGCTCACCTCTAGGTTCTTATAAGAAAACCTTCATTATAGATGCTTAGTCCTTTATACTTAAAATTAGGAGTTAGCTTTAAGAACTAAAAATACAATGAACTACAAATCAAAATCAAATTGGCCAAAGGTGTGCGTTCATGAGCCCATACTAAATTTTCAATCAATTCCTGCCAATATCCACGCCAGGAAATTAAAAACATAAATCCAGTAGCCCAATAGGGATGAAAACCATAATTTTGAAACTGTAGAGACTAAATCCGCAATCGAAAAAAGTAATTTTTATTGTTAAAAATTTAAAATGTTTATGTTAGGGTCTTATACAGAAAAATCATAACTTGAAGGGGGTTTATGAAAATATTCCATGTTATTTAAGTATTTTATCCGTTCGCTCGCAGCCGCTGCGCGTTGGTTGAGATAGCGTATATCCATCACATATACAAACCCTAGCTCAAGAAACCCTAAAATCGTTCGCCTGAAGACGACGTAATCATGTCGCACTTTGGAAGAGCAGGCCCGCCGGACATCAGAGACACCTACTCGCTCCTCGTTCTCAACATCACCTTCCGTAGGTTCACAATTTCTTAATTTTATTCATGAAACCCCCAATTTGTATAACGCCTTTTTGTCTTTTCAGGTACAACTGCTGATGATTTGTTCCCTCTTTTTGATAAGTATGGAAAGGTTGTTGATGTTTTCATCCCTAGAGATCGAAGGTACAGTTTTCCCCCATTTGATTTACCGTTTAAGGTGCGATAATCGGGTTGAGACCGTATCGGTTGACCACTTGCAGTTGTGTTGTACTCGAATTGTTATCAATGTCAATAATATGTGATTTATTTTGTAACGTTTTTGGTATTTCAAAGATGTTGAAATATTTTTTTCGAATATATTTGTTTGGATATTCATGATACCATAATTTGTCTGGATTTTGTTACATATTGAACATGTTTTATCCAATTGTATTTGTTAAGATGATTTATACATAGATAGTTGCTTATCACATACAAAGCCTGAAAGCCAAAGTGATTTTGGAATCGAAGAAGTAACATTTTCAAAACCTTCTAGGCTTGTGGCCTCTCTTTTTACTTTCCAAATATCAACTGGTTGATAATCTTGAATTATAAAAATGATAACTTGAAGGCTTTTATTTGGTAGTGGAAGTTATTGTATATGAATACAAATGGATGTGTATTTTTTGGGTGCTTTTAGGACTGGGGATTCACGCGGATTTGCCTTTGTTCGATATAAGTACGCTGATGAGGCCCAGAAGGCAGTAGAGAAGCTTGATGGTAAGGACTGTATTTGTATTTGTTTTTAATAATCTGCTTTATGAATTCTAAAGTATCCGTGCTTATGTTAATGATATTGTTTTAGGAAGAGTTGTTGATGGCAGAGAGATAATGGTTCAATTTGCCAAATACGGCCCTGATGCTGAACGGATGTGAGTCACTTGAGTTAGTGCTAAGATGCTTAAATTCACATGTAGATGCACTATCTTATGATTGGCTGCAGGGGATTTGATCTTAATCATGAGGAGAAATGTTTGATATATGTTGGTGCTCATATTCGCACATCCTTGTATTATTGCAGTGAATTATTCTTTTTATCATCATGATTTGTGGTGTTGAATACATAAACCTGCGATGCTTTCTATGAAATTGAGTTTTTGCCATATATTTGGGTTTGTAGTCATAAAGGAAGGATACTAGAACCAGCTGAAAAGTTGAAGGGAAGGTCAAGGAGTCGAAGTCCCAGGCCAAGGTAAAGGTTCTTCCATGAAAACATAGGCTTGTTTGATAGGTATTGAAATATGCATAGTCCGTCTAAAGGAAGGACGCCAGTTTTTCATTGTTTTTTGGAAGAAGTTTATAAATATTTTAAAAGAACAAACAGTGTTGACTACATGGCCCCACCACTCCAAAACTGGCATGGCTGTTTTTTTTTGTATTTCTATTGTAGCTGGTATGTTGGTTATTTAAATATTTACATGCTATACGACCAGTGTCTGTTGTATCTTAGCCATGTTGTGAATGTAGTTCCAGGCATAGAGATGATTATAAAGACAAGGATTACAGGCGGAGAAACCGTAGCAGAAGCAGGGACAGGTCTGATCATGAAAGGCATCGCGGAAGGGATAGGGAACGCCACCGCAGTAGAAGTCGCAGCAGAAGTCCTGACTATCGCAAAGAACGCAGGAGAGGAAGATATGACGACGAGAAGGGGAGAAGTCGATCTCCTAACAGGTATACAAATGTTTTTATGCTGCAGTTACATCTTGAGAACAGAACATGTTTGGTTCAATCTGGTTTTATGCAAACTTCTATTATTTCATATAGGGTTTGAACCATATCGTTGACTTGATTTTCGTTATTTGGTTATGTTTTTAATTGTTGTTTCTACTTGGTTATGTGTTTAAATAGTTAGAGATGCTTTAGTTTGCCTTAGAAAATGTATATGAGCATCAGGTGCTTCACTTGCAATTTTACAGTTATAGGCTTGTGTTATTTGTACCGATAAAAAAATTATTATACTAGCAATATAGTATCTAAAATTCTAAATGATGATGGGAACTCTTGTAGTAGCCATTATATAAATACAAACCTTTTGTTTTGTAGTGACGGTAAAATTTCAGATAGTTATGACAAGGGTCCACTTTCTTTCAGCAGGTCTGGGACTTTTATCCTGAACACTTCTCAAAAACATCTATAGCATGATTCTTGAAACAACAATTTTATTTTGAGCCAAACTGGATCCACATTTTGAGTCAGATATTGGTATTTGTGCTAGTTTTGTTTTAACTAAGAATTGAAGTCCAAGCTTGATTGGAATTGCTTTTGTGCTATCTGTGCCTTTGTATTATGGTTTCCCACTCCAACCCACACCACCCCATTCCAACCCACTCTATTTTTATTTGCAGTTCCCTTTGTGTTGTGTCAAGGATCTGATGTATATATATATATATATATAATGTGGGATTTTGTAGAAGCACTTCTCCTGCTCGTCGTAGTGCTAGCCCTCGAAGGAGCCCATCTCCACGCAGAACCCCTCCTTCACGGAGCAGAAGTCCTGTAGCGCGCGTTGAAAAAGAGCGCTCACCTACTCCAAAAAGCGTTTCACCACGTGGTAGAGCCGACTCTCGAAGCGCATCGCCACAACGTTCAGATGCTGATGTGAGTTTATAGGATTATTTATAATTTAAAAAATAGGTGGTTGGGCTTTCTAAGTTATGCTGATTTCCTAAAATTTTGCATTACAGGAATAAATCGGGAACTAAGCCATGTTGATGTTGGCATGTATCAGCATCAATTGAAGAGCATTGTTTCATTTTGTGATGAGTTGGATGAATTCTTGAACTCAGTTTCCTCATGCATATTTTTAAGGTTAACTTTTTACTGTTGTACCCCTTTTGCATACGTGATATTTTCTATGTTTCGGCTGTTGATTTTTCACTATGAATTTTCTTGCTTGGTTTTATGCCATCTGAACTGTCTTCAATTCTTCAGGGATATTATGTCAAGAGTTTTTCTTCATGATATTTATGGGTGTGTTATATTATATTATATTTTATGCATACATATTTATATATATCTTTATTTGAAAACTGAAGTTTTCTGACATGGACTATAGAGTTTATGTTGCTGCCGGTGAACTGGTGCAGCAGCCCTTAATGCTGTTTGCTTTGCTGGTTGCACAAATATACAAGGGTTGATGTCTTTTCTTGCCGGTTGAACAATATGTTACACAGTTGTTATCATGAGATACTGTGGGCGGTAAGAGTCAAACACCTTAATTGCTGAAGTCAAATTAAGGATGATTTTTGACTTTTAGCCTGATCATTATTCTTACTTTTTGCTCACTTTCTTTTTAAGCCATAAAAAGGGGTTGTAGTAGCTGGATGACTTAAAAAGATGGTTCAAGTTGATATTACCTGTAGCCGATGCAGTTATTTGCAGCACCTGATTTTGGTTATTGCTGAACCTAATTTGTAAAGCTGCTATGCTGTGAGACGTGTTTAGCTGTTCGTTAATCCAAAACCGGACCAGTGAATTAAGACTTGGGAGCTGTTTTTTTTAACAAGTCTCAGGTTTGGTGCTATCAAATCTTTAGGGTTCTTTGTCTGAAAGACCACAAAGAGCGGTAAAAAAAGATAAAATCCAAATCTTGGGCCTTTAGATTTAGATGGTTGTAAATATAATTAGCTCGTAAAATGTCTTAACCTGATGCTAGTTAAAATGATGGTACAGTAGTCGAGGTCGTTGCTTTAGCTGTGAAGTGATTTGCCGTTATCTTGGTTGGTAGATTGTTTGTTGCTGCACATGTTGCTGATAGCCGTTAGCATTCTGATCTGATCCTCTTTCAACGGTTTTGTTTGGATGATCGAGGCTCGGTTTTGGTAGCAGTGTTGCTGGAGGTTAATTTTAAAATCTCATAAATCTTAAAAGTTGAAAATTTTAGAGTTTTTTGAGTTACTTTAGTCTATGGGTACTTTTTTTAACTAGTTATATGCAATTGAAGTTAGTCTGGCTAATTACAAATTCAAGTGTTTATATAATATTCTATGATGTGATGGTGAAATTTATTATTATACTTTATAAAGTAGTTATTGATATACCTGTAACTGTAACGACCAATTGTGAAATATACATTATTTTATTGATGTAAAACGTAGATTCAAGTCTACAAGATCTCTTAGGATCAGGGTTTTTAGTTGATCTAGTGAGGTGACTGGGTCCCGGGTTAATCGGTTTCAATAATTACCTTAAACCATTGTTTTTTTTTTCATTTTCTTGCGTATATACATATATATAAAGTAATAATTTGAGGTCTACAAGCTCCAACATTAAAAATACGTAAACAACAAATTTTACATCAACCGAAATACATTAAAAAACACACATAACATACATTTTTAATTATTTTTTTTGAATTTTAATATAAAAACGGGTTTGCCACCGGTTTAAGCGGGTTTTTGAGAAACCTGGCCGGGTTGAAACGTACCGGTTATATGCATTAACCCGACATTAGTTAACCCGGTCACTATCCTGGGTCCCGGTCCAACCGGTTCGACTGACCTGGTTAACCCGAGTTTTAAAACATTGCTTAGGATGCCTCGAATGTATACATCATTATCTTTAATCAAATCTACATATCTCATGTAAATAATTTGAAATTTGAAATTTCATATAATAATTTGAAAATTGAAATTTAAATATCAAATTTGATTAAGTTTCCTTTATTAGGAAAAATGTAAATAACAATTAAGTTAATCTGATTCAGTTTTCATTTAAAAATTATTATATGAAAACATAGAGGTATTTTTGAAAATTTAAAGTTAAACTGAAATTTAGTTTTAAATGATACAATCTTACTTATGGTTTTTAACATTTATACATCTCTACAACCCTATTTTAAGTTGCATCCCCACCACACCTGATCTGCTGATCGCACCATCAACTCGATAACGATATTATCTAGCGAGTTGTTTCCTTCCCCCTTCACTACCTACCCATCAATATTGTTATACTTCCTTTGCACTAACCGTTGATGACAACTGGACTCTATCTCGTCATTAACATTCGATAGTACTATCCCACCACATCCTTTCTTTTTCATTAAGCTTCTCTTTTTACCATAAAAAATAACGGATTTTCTAAGTAAAAACAAGCATAAATCATGAAAGGTAATTTTAGGACAACTATGATAGAGAGAAAAAAAAACAAGCACGCATAACTCTTAATTTATTTTTATCCATATAAAATTATAACGATGCAAAATGTTTTCACAAATCAGCAGAGTTCTGCAACAATGTATCATTTTTGTAATGCAAACAATTAAAGCTACAAAATGATAATGTATATATGCGTACCAAGAACCACTGTGGACGTCACGGTTGAAGAATTTTTAATTACACGGATGCAAGGGCTCGTAACCTAGAGGATACAACAAATAGCAAAGATAGAATTACGACCCATCTTTTCAGATTGAGTAATTCTTATGTTTCGTGTTTGTTTGTTTCTTCGACTTAAATGATATATACTTAATATGTATTGGTTTCTTGTTGTATAATTTTTTAGGGGGACTTGGAAAAGCAAGTCTTGCCTTTCATTCAATCTTCAATTAATTTCACATTTTTTATTATGTGATTATAAGTTATTAATCATTTTATTGTTATTATATATATATATATATAGAGAGAGAGGTTCAATGAAAAATCTTTAAAAAATAAAAAATTGAGAAACATGTATTTATTTATTTGGACGGTAAAAGAAAAAAAAACTCTTATTAATAGTAATTATTATTTATTATTATTAATAATAAATAAATAAATAATAAATAATAATTTAATTGAATTAACTGTTAACTATTAATTATATATTATACAATATACATTAATGTTAATTATTTACAATTTTATATATATTTTTATTTATTTTTTTAAAAGTAAATACAATAATTTTAAAAAATTTATTAACTTACATAAAAAATAAATTATAATTATTTTGTTCCATATATAATAAAATATTGTTAAATAATTCAAACAAAATATTTAATTTAGTTTTTAATTATATTTTTAGAAAAATAATTAATTAATTAGGATACGTAAGGTTAACCAATTTTATTTTTTATTTATATTATATGTAATGATTATTTTAACAAATCCAAAATTAATAATATATAACAATTAATTTGAAACTATTTTAACCAACATATTGTATTATTTTATTTTTATTTACTATATCGTTTATATTAATTAACATATTATATTATTAGAGATTTGTTTTAACTATATTATAAAATATCGTAATTGACTAATTTTTCAATATGTCATTTTTAATAATTTTACATGTTTATTAGCAAGATTTGTCAAACATGTTTTGTCCACCAGTTAGTTTATCAGTTACCATATAGCTTATCAGGCATAACTAGTTTGCCAAAGATAGCCTTAGTATATGAATTTAGATATTGAATTTTAAAAGTTGTATAAATGCACCATTAATTAATATGTAAACTAGAATTTTGAAGTAATATGCATTAATCAATGATATCAAACTCACATTCACATAGGTTTATATAATATCCAGTTTATCGTCTATTTGTAAAAACTACCAAACTATCCCTCAATTTTTCCAATACCCGTAATATTTGACCAGTTAAAACCATAATTATTGACCAGTCAAATCAGATCTTTACTATATGAATGGCTAAGATCACTTCTTTATTTCTCAAATATTTGTCATATCTCAAAATAACCTTTGGTTATATATATAGACGTAGGATCGTATGAGAAATTGAGTTAATGGTGAGAAGTGGATTTGAACTATTGATCACTTTTAATGTCATGCTCTCACATAAATTGTGCTTTATAAAGGAATTGATCTGGTGCATCTCGATGCATCTCATCCTAATGTACATAAATTTCTCATTTTAACAATGAATAACCACTACTCTCACTTCTCACCATATATAACACTTCTCATCGGAACCCAACCTTATGTATATATATATATGTGTGTGTGTGTGTGTGTGTGTGAGAGAGAGAGAGAGAGAGGAGTTAATTGAGAACTAATTTTATTTTTGGTTGGAGACTCGACAGAAAGACTATACTTATACAATAATTAATCGAAACCATACATATCGATCGATTTGTAGAGGCATTGGACATCGAGATGCGTTTGAGATGATTCTTCGTTTAGATCACAATTAATATCTCCTTCATCAACAATAGATTTTAGATCGAGCAACACCCACAAAAGCGTGCTTCTTTCAAACCTTTCAACAAAGTCATTATAATATATAATTATGACGATCAAACCTTTGGAGTTTGTGTTTTGGACTTTGAGTTCGATCTAATATGACAATTGGCAATGTCAATAAATTAATTGAATGCGTCACAACTCACACTTCCAATCTAGTTTGAAGTATATATTTCTATTTCTTAAACTATTTTTAATAATGAAACATGTATTTGAAAATCGGAATTTTTGAAACTCATTATTTTTTTGAACTACGGTCACTTTATCGTTGATTTTGTATTGTATTTTTAAACTTATAAGTATTGGATTTTAGACATAAAGTGCGATAGGTATAAACCGCACCGCATTTTGTGGTGCGATTTGAGGTTCATGCGGTGCGGTTTGCGGTTTGGGAAAATACTCAAACCGTACCAAACTGCACTGCGAACACCCCTACATGGACGGACCTACTATAGAACACACAGTGGCACGTGCAACCGTATTATTTCTCCGTCAAAAGATTAACTTTTTTACGTTTATGAAAAATGCAAGCATATCGTTTTAGAAGGTATCATCGTATAATATTCAGAAGTTCAAGAAGGTGCAACCTTACCTCGTAATCAACCAAAAAAAAAAACTTTTGAAATCAACCAAAAAAAAACTTTTGAAATCAACGAAAAAAACCGAAAAAATATCTCGAAATCTGTAAAAAAAACTTAAAAATCCCTCGAACTGTGGAATTAAGTTAAAAACACATCGAATGATGTTGAACATCAATAAAAATATAAAGTCACGTCGATAAAAATCATATTTTTTTATAATTATTTTTTATGTATACTATATGATGTCATCGACGTAAAAAAATTATAGGGTCATTCTTGTATTAGTCATGGGAGTGATATATGGACAAAGTATGAATTTACAGACTAATTAAAATAAAAAATATACTTCATTGATGTGATATATAAATATAATGAAGAACGATTATGAAAATAAAATATATATTATTAATACAAAAATGAAGGTAATTATTTAAAGATAATTTTCGTGATTGTTTACGTATGTAGAATGGCATATTATTATCTATATCTATACTATTGTACAAAGCATGTTATTCGGTATGTTTACATTTTTAAGAGGTACAAACTTTTATGCATAAGTTACAATGTTTAAAACACCAAAAACTTCCACAAACCTCCCACTACTCATATAATTTTATAAATTAAATTATTTTTAAAGTTTAAGTTACACTTCACACCCTTATAATTAGTAATTTAATTTATTTTATGTCCCTTAATTTTTTATTTTTTATTTTTTATTTTATACCTTATCATATTAACCTGAAAAGTCGTATATGAATCATAAGACAATTAAAACATAAGTTTCTATTTTTACAAATTATATCATTATAATCATGTCGTTGATATATTTAAAATGAGCTCAATATTGAATATTTTCCGATTTAATCATATTATTATACACATAAATACGTAACGAGTTATTTTTTAAAAGATTTACATTTTATGCCCTATAGTTATTTATTTAGTTTTATTATATTTTCATTTTACACCTTTATCTATATTATAATTAATTTATAAATTTCATTCATATTCCTTATTATTTTATTTTCCATTTCACACCCCTATGATATCAACTTACATTAAATAAATATGTTTTTTATACAAATTATACGATTATAATCGGTCTTGTTAATATTTTCGAAACGAACCAAGTATTCAATATTTTTTAACTTAACCATATTATCAATAACATAAACACGCATTGAATTATTTCTCAAACTTACAGTTTATACATTATAGTTATTTAATTAAGTTTTATATATTTTACTTTTTCATTTAATGTCATTTTCATATTAACAGATAATCGTATATTAACTAAAACATATTAAGGAAAAACGTTATTTTTATAAATTATACGGTTATAGTTGTTTCTTCAATACCTTCATAAGAGCCCAATATGAATATTTTTGTATTTAATAATAATATTAAAAATGATGAATACACTGAGCTGTTTATTGAAACTTAGCATCTTAAATTTTCATTGTACACCATTATATATTCATATCTATACTGTACTATAAAAAGTGGTTATTATTTAAATTTTTAAGACTTACAAATGTTTAAAAATGTTTGTTTTGTAATAATCCAAATTATTAAAAAAAATCATCAAATCAAATAGGTTCTAAATGTGCTACTTTGTTCCTATTAAATTAGGATTGTATTTTAGTTTTGTAAAAATAATGGATGTCGATTTATAAGTTCATAACAATAGACGATTTGATATTTTCAAAGACTTCGAAACTTTTAAAGTTTATGCTGATGAAATATTTAAATTCCGCTACGTTGTAGCGGATACGACTTCTAGTAATCTTCGATGGGAACTTAATTAATTAGTTATGTGAACGGTCTCGTCCACCACCAAAGTCTGGTTGACTTGGGCTTCGAATATTCCTTCTTACACGTGAGGCTACTTCATAATCTTCACTTCCTTCAAAAACAAAAAAGACAAAAACAACGTAATGAATTATTATGAATTATGGATTATACATGAATAAGAAGTAAATCACAAATTTAAAAACCAACTTGGAATAAAAATGGTTGGGTTGAATTTGTCGATATATACATATATATATATATATATATAAAAGGTTCATACGAGGATGATAACAATTTACGAGAATGCGAGAACAATTCTTAGTCAATCGTTTTGTACATGAAAATTTTCATGTACAAAATCACATATCATTCATGTATAAAATCACATATGATTCACATACAAAATCATATATGATTAGTCGAGACTTTTCCTGCAGCAAAAGTCGGCCATGTCATTTTTGATGCTAGTACAAAATCACATATGATTTTGTATATGAAAAAAATTTCATGTATAAAATGATTGGCTGAGGATTGTTCTCGCATTCTCGTAAATTGGTATCGTTCTCGCATGAACCCGCCTCATATATATAGAGGAACCGAGTAAGGTTTTTGAGAACTTTGCATTTTTAAAGGAATAAAGGGACACTTGTGGATCACATATGATGTGAGTCCCACACAATATTAAATCATTTATGATTTAATATTATGTGGAACCCACGTCATATGTGGTCTACAATTTGTTCCTTTAAGAAGGGGTGGTTCTCATTTGATTCATCCCCTATATATATATAGGGGCGGGTTCAAACGAGAACTCAAATTTGTTTGTGGACGTGAGAACAAATGAGTGTGCGACACATGTCACAATCAAAGAAATATTATAGTATATATTCAGTCTGAACATTCATTTGTATATTCAGTCTGAATATTGTTTATTTTGATCCGTGTCACACTCTCATTTGTTCTGACGTTCACAATCAAATTTGAGTTTGCATTTGAACTTTCCTCTATATATATATATATATATTATTGCAAAGTTATCATTTGAATCTTCCTCTATATATATACACACACACACACGTACATACCATGAGCCATTGTGGTCGTTGTGGTTGAAGACTTTTTTTTTGCAACGGTGATCAAAGGACTCGTAACCAAGAGGATACATAAAAGAACAAGAACAAACTTGTGATCCATCTCTTCAAATCAAACAACCTTTTAATTTTGTGTTAGTTTATTTCTTTGACATAAAAGACATATACCACATGCCGTTGTAATTCCAGTTTTGTAATGTTTTATAGGGAAAAGGAGATATGATTTTTTGAAGGGAGAGAGTGTAAAATTAAGTCATCCCTTTCATTTCAACACATTTTTTACATTTGGAGCCAATATACATGAAAAAGGACTAAAGGAGCAGCAACGACTTTGAAATCTTCACACCGGAAAATGTGAAGAAGGTGTGTGATTAGATGTATCTTAACCACCAAATTTTTATTTTTTTTAATACGAACATAAATTGTTGCTGTCCAACCGTCCCAAATTAAATGTCTACATTATTATTTTTGTTTGTTCCAAATTAAGTGTCTACTTTCAAAAGTAAGTTTTCAATTTTTCATTCTACCCGTTAATATGAGATGGAAAAAGTTTCTCTCTTTACTTTTAAGGGTATAAGTGTCATTTGGTTATTTAAAAAGAGTAATAATTGCATATTCCTAAAACTGTATGTCATTTTTATTATGGACATTTATTTTGAAACGGAGGGAGTAATAATAATAATATATACATGAATTAAGTGAAAAGCCGACATGACATGACGATGACGTGTAACACAAACTCATGTTTCTGAAGATTGATGATCAAAGTCGCAAAGAAAAATAAAAAACAAATAATTCAATTTAAATAAGAAAATTCAATTTTTGGCTCCCAATTGTTTTATTTAGACATTTGCATATATATATATATATATATATATATATATATATATATATATATATATATATATATGTTCATTTAAGGACGGTAACAATTTACGAGAATGTAAGGACAACCAATCATTTTGTACGTGAAACTTTTAATGTACAAAATCATATATGATTAGCCGCGACTTTTCCCGTGACTTGCCCACAGGAAAAGTCGCGCATGTCCTTTTTGATGATTACAAAATCACATGTGATTTTGTACGTTAAATCATATATGATTTTGAATATGAAAATTTTCATTTACAAAATGATTGGCCGAGGATTGTCCTTGTATTCTCGTAAATTGGTACCGTCCTCGTATGAACCCGCCTCTCTCTCTCCCCCCCTCTCTCTCTCTCTCTATATATATATATATAGCAACAAGAAACCCACCTTCTGAATCAATAAATTACCCTCCATACGTACCCAAGCCATGGCACCTTTAATCACATTCTTATTTGCTACACTTTTATGTCTTACTAATTCTACTTCTTCATATGATCAACTTAATGCTCTCCTAAATTGGAAATCAACCCTCCATACTCAAAACCACACCATCTTACTTCCTTCTTGGATCGATCAAAATCAAACAACGATATCTCCATGCAATTGGTACGGAATTTCCTGCGATTCCGATGGCATCATTCGTAGATTAAACCTTTCGTCTTCTGGTTTAAACGGTACCCTACAACACTTCTCGTTTTCATCGTTTCCAAATATAACGCATTTCGAACTTAGTTTCAACTACTTTTCTGGAATCATCCCATCCGAAATCGGTCACCTCTCAAACCTCATTTATCTCGATTTTTCTTCTAATCGTTTTTTCGGAACAATCCCACCGGAAATCGGACGTTTAACAAAGCTCGTCACCTTTCACTTGTTCGATAATCAGCTCATTAACGGTTCTATCCCGCAATCCATATGTCATATGAGGTTTCTTTCGGGGTTTGCGTTGTATAACAACACGATTTCCGGTTCTATTCCTACTTGTTTCGGTCAGTTGTCTAAATTGAGTTATATTTATCTCAATTACAATAACATTTCTGGTTCCATTCCTTATGAAATTGGAAATCTTTCGGATCTTGAAGAGCTTCATATGAACAACAACTATCTAACTGGTTCTATTCCCACAACTTTTGTCAATTTAAAGAAACTAACCGTCTTGATTCTCTACGATAATCGTTTGAATGGATCAATCCCTACAGAAATCGGCAAGTTGAATTCACTCCGATGGATCGAACTCCAAATCAACAATCTCAGCGGTCCGATTCCTAAGTCATTAGGCGAACTCAAATCGCTTTATCTTCTTCGTCTACACTCGAATAAACTTACGGGTCCCGTTCCGAAAGAGTTAGGAAATTTGATGTCACTTTCTAATCTACAATTGGGTAGTAATCAACTCAATGGTTCTATTCCACCTTCATTTGGTAACCTAAAAAGTTTAGAAAAGTTATCTCTAAGTGATAATCAATTTTCTGGTTCTATTCCACTAGAAATGGAAAAACTGAAGCTGGTTGTAATAGAAATTACTAACAACAGCTTTTCGGGTTTTTTGCCGGATAGAATCTGCAACGGAGGGAAACTCGAGATGCTTCTAGTTGGTAACAATAATCTTACAGGTCGAATTCCGAAGAGTTTGTACAACTGTTCGAGTTTGATCCGAGTACGGTTCGATGGAAACCAGATCACTGGAGATCTTTCCGAGAGCTTTGGTGTATATCCGCATCTCAAATACATCAATCTAAACGATAATAACGTTTACGGGAAAGTATCTAACAACTGGAGTAAGTGTAGAAACTTAACTACGATTCAGATGGGAGGGAATCGAATCAGTGGCGATATACCTCTTTCTTTCGGAAACTTGCCACAATTAGAAGTAGTTAATCTATCTTTTAATGATTTAGTTGGAGAGATACCGAAAGAATTCGGAAGGATATCTGGCTTATTGAATCTTTATTTAAGCAATAACCGGCTTTCTGGTGTCGTGCCGATGAATCTAGGATCGTCGCTAGATGAACTCTCGTATCTTGATTTGTCGATGAACAAGTTTAATGGGCGGATTCCGTCTTCTTTAGGGAATTGCTCGAAACTCTTTCACTTAAACTTGAGCAACAACGGATTTACTCATGAAATCCCAGTTCAAATCGGTCGATTGTTTCACTTATCTGATCTTGATCTGAGTCGTAACTCGCTCACCGGAGAGATACCATCTTCGCTTTCAAGTCTGAATAGTTTGGAGACGCTTAATCTTTCACACAATCAACTTTCTGGTTGTATTCCGAAGACCATGGGATTGATGAACGCGTTATGGACCGTTGATCTCTCGTATAACCAGTTAGAAGGTCTGATTCCCGTTAGCAAAGGCTTTATGAATGTTTCTATAGAAGGGAATAAAGGTTTATGTGGTAATGTTAACGGATTGCGGAGATGTGAATCGATAACACAAACCACAACTCGAAACCGCAAACTTGCGATTCTGATTTCCGTTCCTCTTCTTATTGGAGCGCTTTTATTTTGCGGTCTTTTGGGAACTTTTATCTTTTATCGGAGAAAGAAACTGCCATCAATGGACGATGAAGATAATAATAATAACAATTATAAGCATCGCGACGATGTCTTTTCGATTTCTACTTTTGATGGAAGGGAGACTTACCATCGAATCCTGAAGGCAACCGAGGAGTTCAATGGAGCGTATTGCATCGGAAAAGGAGGATGCGGAAGCGTATACAAAGCGAAGATGGCATCGGGTGAAATAATCGCAGTGAAGAGACTTCATTCGTCTTCAGAAATGGTGAGTCGTGATGATTTTTTGAACGAGATTAGGGCGTTGACGAGAATAAGACATCGAAACATCGTGAAACTTCATGGTTACTGTTCGCACGCTCAAAACTCGCTATTGGTTTACGAATATCTTGAAGGGGGTAGTTTGGCTGAAAGCTTGAGCAACGATGAAGTTGCTCAAGCTTTCGATTGGAACATGAGGGTGAACGTTATCAAAGGTGTAGCTCATGCTTTATCGTATATGCACCATGATTGTTCACCCCCTATTGTTCACAGAGACATATCGAGCAAAAATATTTTGCTCGATTTGAAATATGAAGCTTGCGTTTCGGATTTTGGCACGTCTAAAATTTTGAATCACGAGTCGTCTAACTTGAGTAACCTTGCCGGAACGTATGGATACCTTGCACCAGGTAATTTATTTTATATCTATTTTGTTGGAATCTCACGTCAACTAGACATAATGAATTTTACCAACTGTCAGTAACAAAATTGGGTTTATAGAACGTCAAATATGTCTAAATGCCCTAATATACGGCCTGACTTTATAAGAATTTTTATAGAATCAAACAATTATGTATCTCATGTAAAAATGTTATAATAATAAATTGATAAGACGATTTTGGACAACTTAACAAGTTTTTAGGACAATCTTGAATTGAAATATCATATTACTCTTGTTTATATATGATATACATTCATGGGACACATCTCAAAAATGTCTTAACAAAAAACTTATTAGTACATTTTCTAAGTCCTAAAAATTTGCTAGCATACATATATAAATAAGTTATAACATCCTATTATATGTAGTAACATCTCTATCTAGGAAACATAATTAATTGTAAAGTAGTCTATTGTGATATTTAAACATGTCCTTGTTGCAACGTGTCATCTTTCTACAGGAGCTCTTCTAAAATAAGATTTAAAAGAGTTTCAAATATCCTAACATATATTTAAAATCATATATTGTTTGCAGAATTTGGTTATTCCATGAAGGTAACAGAAAAGTGTGATGTTTATAGCTTCGGGGTTCTGACTTTGGAAGTGATCAAAGGAGAGCATCCAAGTGATATCGTTACTTTTCTAACGTTTCCATCCACAGAAAAGATGGAGGTCAAGGATTTGCTGGATCATCGTCTTCCAGTTCCCAACCCAGAAACAAAGAAAGTTATAACATCCATTCTGATCATGGCAATAAGATGTGTGAATTCGAACCCAGAATTAAGGCCTACCATGTATGATGTTTCACAGAAAATTGCATCTTTTATTTCTAACATGTGATAAAATCATGTCAAATAATTTGGTTAAAGTGCATCAAAATAAGAAGAATTTTGCCTTCGTGTAACAATGAAGCTTTTTTTTTTTGTTTTTTCTGGTAATAAATTTGGTTCTTTCTTATCCATTTGATTGGTAACAGATACCTAGCTCTTGTAACAATTGATCATGGATTTCATGTGGTTAGCTTATATGGATCTGTAAGGGGCACACAATGCGCTTAGTAGAGCAATTTCATATTACGTCTGCGGCTAAGACATCTATACGAAAATACACACCAAAACAATCAAAACTGTAATTAATACAAATACGAAGATAAAGCAAGGTAAATGTGGACCAAAAATGTAATTCACTCTAGAGTTTGACGACCTAAATTTGCCAATGTTTATGAAGGATGTTGTTTAATGAACAAATTTTCTTATCCAATATTTTTTTTGACAATTAATAGAAATTAATTTTTATGTTTTCATCACAAACTAAATTATAATGCATGGTATTTTATCCATTTTTTACAGATTTCAATGACTAAACATTGATTTATAGGTAAATGACTTTATTTATCCTTTATAACTTGATATCTTTTTAATAAATCAAGTTTCATGGGTGGATCTTAAAGATGGAGTGTGAAATAAATCAACATATATATATATATACACCCATTATTTTGGATTTTTTAAATCTCAAAACTATCTCTTTTAATTATAATTTTTGATGTCTTTTTTGTAATGTGTTTTGTGTTAATTAATTTCGTATATGAATTCATACATGTGGTATGACAAATTCTCTATAGATTTTCTAAATAAAAACGGATATAAATTATGAAAGATAATTTTAAGACAAATATGATAAATAAATAAAAAATCTCGCATGCATACTATTATTTTGTTTTTATCAAACGAAAATAAAATTTATTAGGATACAAGACGTTATGATAACCATCATAGTTTGGAACCATTTTTGTACACAAACAATTAAGAATACAAAATGATATATCTATGTGTGCCAGGAGATAATATTGTGGTTAAAAGATTATTTATTGCAATGATGAAAAGGCTCGTAATCAAGAGAATACAATAAAAAAACAAAGATAAAATTGCAATCTGTTTTTTTTTTATCACTACCAAAAAAATGACTTTCAAGTTTCACCTACAAAAAAATATCCAGAAAAATTTCCATGGGTGATTACCACGGATCACCCAGGAAATACTAATGGTTCCGACAAAATCCGATGTTTTCAAGAAAATACTAACGGATTACCCAAGAATTTCCTGGGTAATCTGTCACTGATTTCATTTACCCATCAGTAATTTAGACACCAACTTTTATGACGATTTTGTGACGGATCACCCTTTAGCAATGGATTTTCCAGAAGAATGTCCGTAGATGAAACATTCCATTTTAGTAATGGATTGAGCAATTAATCTTGTGTTTTCTTGTTTGTTAAATTCAATTAAATGACATATATCACACTTATGTTTTTGAAGATAGACTTGGAAAACTCGGTCATCCATTTCATTTCATGTATCTACTTATTTTCATATTTTTTCTATCATGTGATTATGAACTATTATTCATTTTATTTTTATTAATATATATATATATATATATACATAGTTGTATGAACATAACTATGCTATAAAACATAATTATCTACCGAAAGTAAAAACAATTTGTTTCAAAATTGTCCTCCATTTTTAATTCAATTTAAGTTTTTTTCTTTCTTTTTCATCATTTTAAAATCTTCCATTTAACCATAATCATTAATTAAAAAATTGAACGACTCAAATTTATAAATTAATGTTATTTATTTGATTAACAAAATCAAGATTTTGTGTATATTATATATGTGAGAAAGAAAAAGAGGGAGTGGTAAGGTAATTGAGAACTAACGAAAAAGGAAGACTTGAGAAGTAAGTCTTCCATTTTACTTTCGGTTGGAAACTTGACCAGAAGATTAGACTTGTACAATAAATTTATTATTAGTAAACTGAATTATTATGTGAGAAGAAGAGTTAAGATAAGAAGTGTAAGAAGGGATCCGGATCTTTGATCACCTTTAATCTTAAATTCACCTATATCTTGTTTGATACGAGGGTTGATCTGGTGCATTTCGATGCATCTCATCCTAATATACATTACGTTTCTCACATTAACTCTCTTTTTTATCGAAACTCAATCCTACGTAGAAACCATGCATACTTCCTTCCGTTAAGACCATAACATATATTTGTATGTATATATATATATATAGAAAGAAGTTTATGCAAGGACGGTAACCATTTACGAGAATGCGAGGACAATCCTCAACCACTCATTTTGTACATGAAAATTTTCATGTACAAAATCATATATGATTCATGTACAAAATCACATATGATTCACATACAAAATCATATATCATTAGCCGAGACTTTTCCCGCAGCAAAAGTCGCGACTGTCATTTTTGATGCTAGTACAAAATCACATATGATTTTGTACATGAAAAAAAAATTATGTACAAAATGATTGGCTGAAGATTGTCCTCACATTCTCGTAAATTGTTACCGTCCTCGCATGAACCCGCCTCTATTTATATATATATATATATATATATATATTATGTAGAGAAAAGTTCAAATGTGAACTCATTTTTGGTTGTGAACGTGAGGACGAATCTCAGCCACTTATCCGGTCAATAAAGGCGGCTTTGACCTGGTTCCCCTTCTTTAATAATCTTCACCCTCCCATGAATCGCGTCAATCCTCCGTGATCGCGTCCACCATAACCGAAGATGTGTGGCTGAGATTCGTCCTCACGTTCACAACAAAAAATGGGTTCACATTTGAACCTAACCATATATATATATATATATGGACATATGGTTTTCTCATTTACTTTTTTAAAGTTTGAAACCATTGTAACATCTCATTTAATTTGTGGAATATATTGGATTATAACTTGGAAAATGATGATGAACTTTAACAAAAAAGGTCTTCTATTGTTGGGAGACTACAAAAAGCAAGTCTTTTCATTTTATTTTATGATGTCAGTGGAAGACTAAACATTATATACGATGAATGTTTAAATAAATTATTTGCATCAATAAATATGAAAGAAATTAAATAAGAATAAAGTGAGTCAAAAACTCAATATCAGAAGCGCAGAATTTTCAAGTAGATTGAAATTCTTTTAAAGAAAATAAAAACTATTGAATTCTAATAATATAATTAATATTGTAATTTTTAAAATAAAAATCATTAAAATCAAAATATAAATTATTTTTTAAATATTATAATTTTTAATTATCTATTTTAAAGAACTTTTATAGATTCTTTCAGAAGATGCTCAAATATAGGCAAAAGATATTAGACTTGGTTAATTGATCGTGTACACTTCTAGTAGCTCCCTTATGTTATAAAATTATTTCAACTTATTCCTATCCATATGCTTGAATTAGTACAATTAGGGTTGTGCATAAAGTATGATTCTAATTTTCTAAATAACTTGTTATGGTATCGTGTTATGGTGTCAAAGCTTGGGTTTGCTGCCATATTAACTCTCATGGCTCCACTTTAAGGATTGGATTGCATTGTAACACGTTATGGTGCATTACAAACACGTTATGACGAGTCACAACACGTTATGACGTGTTACGATACGTTATTTTGTAACTATGGGGTTACTTTAATATATTACTTAAGAATAAATGATAATTATGTACGAGACATGGAACTTAAATAAACATAAAAAAGGAAACTTAAAAACTAAAATCTTAAACAGGTAAATACTTACTTAAATTCTCATACACGAAAAGTCGAACATGAATTCTTTGAAAATTGGAAAAAGTAGTGAGATTCAAGATATTTAATCCCGATTTTGCATTCGCGATATCATTTTCTATAAGCGTTATATATTTGGTATCAATGGTTCTTATTTTTTACCTTTTTTGCACACTAAGACATACAGGTCTAGGTGTGGGTGTGGGTGTGTGTGTATGTGCTGCCTTAGAGGCTTAGAGCACGTCTTGAACAACGTCCTGGCCTCATTATAACTTGTAAGGCCTGATGTTTGACCTCGCAGCTATGTTACGCCTACGTCATTTAGAACATTGTCATAAATAAATCCGATCCAATTTAAACCGACCGATCCAATTATAACTAACCGACTATATTCGGATATCCAATTGTAATTAGATCGGATCATATCCAAAATTTCAGCATCCAAATTGGATCGACAAATTTTTGAATGACGGTCGAAAATCCTATAAAATCGAACCAATCCAATGCATCGTTCAGTTACTCATCCAATTATCATGCATCCAACTATCATCCATTAATAACTATATATAATTATTAACATTTTACAATATTGTTTTTTAGTTAACATTTGTATGTACCGGATTCTAATAAATTGACAAAATATATGAATATTTGATTAAATGGTTGATTAGTTGATTGAAAATTGTGTCAAAAACATTGAATGGATCCAATCTGATTCAATGAACAACCAATAGTATTACCCAATTGATGGAAATGATCCAATCCAATAATCCATTGGATTTAATTGGATTGGATGAGAAAATCTAGCATTCATTGAATAATTGGATCAAATCGGATCCACCTAAATTCATTGGATTTTAACCGATGAACACTTCTGATTACAATCCTATATATATATGTATCAAAATCTCAAATGCATTATTTTTATTTAAATTTTATCAATTTGAATGATATAAATTATTAGTTCACGAACAATGGATGCTTTCTATTTGTAAGTAGTTCGTAGGACGGATGGTTTTCATAAACTCATATATATATATACACACACACATAGCGCGAGTTGAAATGAAAACCAAGTTTTAGTTTTGAACGTGACAACAAAATAGAGCGCGACACATGTCCCTTGCGTCTACGGGTTATTCGTCATGAATGGATCATGATCATGTGTTATTCATATTGAATGATGTGTTATCAATAGTGAACGTTGTGGCATTCATTATGAATAGTTTATGAACTTCACATTCATTATTCATACTAAATATCATTCGTTATTCATACTGAATGAGACATGTGTCGCGCTTTCTATTGTTCTCACGTTCGCAATGAAAAATGAGTTTGCATTTGAACTTTTCTCTATATTATGGTGAAGAAATGAGATTACATTGATCTATGTTAATTAATCATGCATCCTCATCATCCATAATGATTGTTTACGTATCATGTAGATATTATCATAATTAATCAGGAAATATTTATAGGGTCGTCATGTCCATCGTAAAATGTACAAGGAATCTTTTGTAAAATGGTTTTCTCTTGGATGTCTTGGACTACAACAATTCCTTTTGATAGCCCATAATCTTACCCTGTAAGATACTTGCAATAAACGCTAATTCGTTAAGTGTTTGGTAAATAATGACCACTTAAACTTTTTCTTTCACTTATTACAACATTAGTGCTCATTTGGACTATCTTTTACAACTCTCTCTCTCTCTCTCTCTCTCTCTCTCTCTATATATATATATATATATATACACACACACATACAAGTGTTAAGTATGGTTTTATTGTGCCGAAACGCTTCTTTCGCGCCACAGAATGGAACACATCGACAATGCTTCCATTGTCAAGAATTGATGATTTCCATTCATTTATACACATTAGTACTTGGTTCACAATTATGATACACAAAATTTCTTTTGCATAAATGAGATTACATTGTATTATTTTGTCTAATATTTGTTGATTATCTTCACAATAGTGATTATATAATCATCTTTTACATATGTAGATTATGTCATATTCCTTGGGCTCAGGTGAGAACCTAATAGCATCTCTAATGAAAGATTTTTATAAACAAAAAGTATTTATATAAGTCATTACCAAGGGAGAGAGTTCCTCTATGACATCCACATTTTTTAAGTTCTTGTACAAGAACTTTTGTTTTTATCTTGAACTTCGTGCCAAATAACATTTTATAATTTTATTAGTTTTATATCCATATAAAAATGCATAGGATCCACAAAAGAGTTATTATAAATAACTATCATTATGGAGTTTTATAACAATTCTTAATTTGATAAGTTAACAAATACATAAAAAATGGGTTCTTGAAGATGCTCTAATGATGATGATGGGAGTCGTCGTCACCACCACCAAACTTTGGCTTGGCTTTTGATACGTAATATGGCTTGTTAAACCTTTTGTAACTCGGCTTCTCTTGAGTTCTTGGAGCTACAACAATTCCTTCAAAACGAAAAAAAAGAACATAACGAAAGTATATAATCTACAAGAAATGCAAATAAAATATATACTAATGCCTATTGTTTGAGCACAGATGTGGAAAGACAATTTGTTGTAATGTCTTTTTTATTTTTACAAGCTCAAAGTTGTTATGGTTTTCTCCATTTTCTGGTTTAGAGTCATCATTTTGATGTAAATTTCGTGTATAAACTATGATTATGGTTATCACTGAAGTCCTAAATGATAATTTAGGATGAGGATGATAGATAAAATTAAGAATACAAATTATACATACCATGGACCGTTAAAGATCTTTTTGTTACAGTTGTGAAAGGACTCGTAACCAAGAGGATACAACAAAGAAGAAAAATAAAGTTGTGATCCATCTCTTCCGATCGAGCAATTATCCCTGTATTTTGGTATCTAATTTATTTCTTAGAGTTGAACGCCTCTATCACATACATAATTTTCTCTTGTAGTATAATGTTTATAGACAAAAGAAGATCAATTTATCGAAAGGGAACTTGGAAAAGCAAGTTTTTCATTTTTGTCTAGGTCAACAAAGTAATTAACGACTTCTATAGCAAATTATATAAACTAAACAAACCTATTATACTCTTTTCGAAGAGAAAGTGTAGAATGATGACTTTTAGCCCTAAAATATAAAATAATTATTTATATGAATACAACTAACTTTCACAAAACTATCAACAAAAATAAGAAGAATGACAATTATATTAGACATATTTTGTGCTATAAGATCGTAATTATTTTTAAACAAAATAAAACAATACACATACATAACAATAAATCAATAATAATATAAAACTTATTAAGAGAACAAGTGAAAAAATAACACACAATTAAAGTAGATACAAATAAAATAAAATCATTAAAAATAGAGTAAATTACAAATTTAGTCAACGTGGTTATATCAAATTATGGACTGAGTACCTTAAATGAATTAATTACATATATTGTTATTATGGTTTCAGTTTTGTTATGGATTAGATCTCTTGTTCTAAATACCATTAACTCTTTATCTCTCTTAAGTCAAGTATAATATGGTCTTTTAAGACTTATAGTTATTTTAAAAAAATGATAATACGCTTTAGATAATTTTTCTATATTAAGATGTATATAATTATCTACAATTAAAGTTTGCATACTTCTTGTTATGTTTCGTGACTACGGCCTTGTTTGTTTTTTCATTTTAAGCTCTTACTCATCACTTATGTATAATTCGTTCAGACGTTTCATAACCATTTCATAACTGAAATCAGACTTCAGACTTCAGAATCTCTTAAAAAACAGATGCCACCTAAGTGTTGTCGTTTGTTAAATGTTTATAATTAAGCTGACACTATCTGAAGTTGTTGGTAGCATGAACAGCTTCTTGAAGAAATTGATATTGTCAAAATTGGCTAGTATTTGATGCTTATTGAATTACATGAACAAGATATATGGATGGCTTGATGAAGATGATGACATAGATGCGAATGATTTCTAACCGAAAATTGGAAATTGATTAACTCAATCCTTTCCAAAAACAATAACAAAATAAAATAAAATAAAAACCAATAAATTCGATTAAAGATTATGGATATAAATTAAGTATTAGAAAACACCTTAATTATCTCCAAAAGATATTTGACTAAACTACCCTTTACCAAAAAGAAATATTGAAGGAAACACAATAGCATGTTGCTACTGTCCACAACAGGTCTGTTTTTCGAATTTTTGATGGTTGAAGAAGTATGTTTTTCATGATTGTTTTTTGGTCCCCACTCAATGATCAATTTTTTTTAATGTAATTTAGGTTAAAAAAATATTTTTTTTACTCCTATATATTTAGCTCCTCCAATTAGGAGTGCTCATAGGTTGGGTTGATCGGGTTCAAGGTGTTTTAATTAATCAACCCAATGTTGTCGGTTTGAGAATTTTTCAACCCAACCCAACCCAACCCAACCTGTTCGGGTTAGTCGGGTTGATCGGGTTCAAGGTGTTTTAATTAATCAACCCAATGTTGTCGGTTTGAGAATTTTTCAACCCAACCCAACCCAACCCAACCTGTTCGGGTTAGTCGGGTTGATAGTTTGGTATAACAAAATATTCTGCTAACATTGAATAGCTCACAATTTCTTTTTCATCATCTGTCATTTGGTACAACTTATCTATACTTCTTGAATTTGAAGTATATTACATCCAATTAATTTTTCTCAATATATATACTAATATATACAAATGATTTATGTAAAGATAGATAATAGATTGAAAATATATATATACGAGAAGAGTGCGTGATAGGTGTAATTGTTTAATTTACATATTAATAGAGATTCAATAATTATATTAAACCCAAAATATAAAAGGATATCGGGTTGGTCGGGCTGGGCTGAGTTCAAATAAAAGTAACCCGATATCAACCCAATACCTACGGTTTGAAGATTTTACAACTCGATTAGGCATCGGGTTGCTTCGGGTTGAGTTATTTTGCATCGGGTTGGGTTGATCGGGTTGGTCGGTTTGGTCGGTTTTTTGAGCACCCTACCCCCAATGACCCGGTCTGTATCGACAAAATCCCTCACTCCCTCGTTTGATAGTTGTTCTCATGCATATTTTATTACCACTAATTTTAAATCAGACTAGAATGATAATTTTAATTGATAGTTTTGTGATAAGTGATGAATTATGCAATTTAATGTCAAAATTTCCTAACAATTAATATTCATTGGATGTCTAAAACACCCAAATAAGTGACTTTTCCTCAGGCGAAATCGAAGAATTATGGTATTGGAACGGGAGGCGATTGCGGGCCGCCAGGGATACCTGACCCGCTCTAACGTACCCGATTACAAAGCTAACAGCTAACTTTATCCTTTGCTAGTTCTAAAAAAAACACCCAAATAAATCAAGTTAGTATTTAGTTAGGAGCCATTGTGAAAGAAAAAAAACAAATGAAAAAGAAAGAAAGCTTTAATACTGATTTACTTGTGAGTCTTGGAAACAACTAGGAAGAAAACAAAGGCTTTTGAATATGCATTTATTATTTGCTTCTATTGTAACGATAATAAAATAAAATAAAAAAGAACAACAAATATCATTTTAACTGTTAGGTCTTCTAAATTTCATTTGTGTACAGCAAGTAAAAAAAAAAGCAAAGCTGGAAAGTAAAAAAAAACAAAAAAAACAAAAAGCCCAACTTGTAGCCCATAGATAAATAAAAGGGATCCACTAGCACCAAGCCCAAATGAATGTCCAAATCTAAGGTTCTTGTGATCGAGAGCCTTGTTCGATTTCGATACTTCACTTCCCACTTAACTTGCGCCAATATCCGCTTTAGACATTGTTCGATTGCAATTTCAAAAGCGGGAAACCACCCATATCGTGTTTTTATCATCGTTTTCAGCAGTTTCCTCCACTAAAGGGTATAAATTTCGATGGGTAACTGTGGATTAGTGGGGAGATCGAGAGGAATTGAACCAGTAAATTGAAAGGAAGAGAAGATACGACTTTGGGGAAGCAATCATCAATATTTTCTTGATCAATTAGGCATCTTAGATTAAGTAATTAATATTTTATTTTCTTAGTTAATATTTTTCTTTTAAAGCAATGAGTTTGTAAAAGTTTGATTTGAGTTGTGTTGAGACTTGTGGAACATTTTCATATCATTCAATTTCCATTTATGCCAAACTTGGTTTACTTGTTCATCGTAGTTGGGTTAATCCATTTAAGTCTACCCTTGAATCGTTTAGCCTAATTTTGAAATGCTAGATAGAGTTGTAAATCCGTAATTGTTCTCTATTCTATTTTAGTAGCAAACAATACTTCAATTGATTGGGCGTCCGACTAATTTCAGTGATGTGGGTTTGCTTAATCTAGTCTAAATGGTCGACATCCGATCATTGACTAAAAATGACGTTTGTCTAAGCCTAATGCAATTAACAGTTGAGTCTATGTTCGTAATTTGACTCAATTAGTTAATTAGGAACTAGTTTACTGAACATTTCATGCTAGTTTAATATTACGAACAAACAGAGTATCACTGTGTATCGGTGCTCATAGCCTTTCTGAAATAAAATAAGAATATCTTTTTTTATTAACAAGTTTATGATACATGGTTCGGTCAATAATTTACATTCATTGTTACTTTATAATTATTAGTTTCCGCTTTGTTTTTTATATTTAGTTTAGTATCTCACCACCCCCCCCCCCCCATTTTACATAAAGCGTGAAAGTCAATAATCTTTCACGGTCAATCCTTGTAGAATCGACCCTACTTACCACTGTTGCAATTTAGGTTGTAATACGAGGTAAGGACTTGATTATTTGACGGGCTCGACGCCCGTCATTTTGTCAAATATATCTCAATTTCGTGTTCTTTTAGTTTAAAGATAATTAAATTCACATAATGTTAATTTTATATATGTTCACACCAATTCATATAGAAGAAAATTATATAAAGTAAATAATAGGATAGTTTTCTATCCAGTTAATCAATATGGTAAAAAAAATCCAAACATAAACGTATCTTAGTTAGTTAATCGAGTCGTTTAACTTATAAACCAAATAACCCAAAACCGCTTTGGTTCGAGAGAGTTATTTGGTTTCAGATTTTCTATACCCTAGGAACCTAATTCACCTGAGTTTCTGGATCCGCCGTTGATCAGAGAAGTGGTGGTGGTGGTTGGAGAAAGAGCGATGAGAATGAGGGGGACGAAGTCACTGTATGGGTGCCGGAGAAGATAATGGTTGTGGCTCCAGTAGGGAAAGGAGGTGTTTCGATGATGACTATATATATAATATTTATTAATTAATAGGGGCGGGTTCATACGAGAACGGTAACAATTTACGAGAATGCGATGAGCTTTTTTCATGTACAGAATCACATGTAATTTTGCACTAACTGTAGTGGACGACTTTTGGGGCCACTTAAGTCGCATGAAAAGTCGCCCGCATCATTTATGATTTTATACATGAATCATATGTGATTTTGTAAATGAAAAATTTTCATGTACAAAATGATTGGCTGATGATTATCCTTACATTCTCGTAAATTTTACCGTCATTGCATAAACCTCTTCCTTTGATTACTTCCAAGTAAAATGAGAAAAAGTTTTCTTTAACGATCAAAAGGTACTATAAAACACTTACACCGTTACACATGATCAAATCTATATCATTTATTTTAGGATACAAAAATTATGATTTCGTATAGTATAAACTAGAGATGGCCAAATGGGCCCGGCCCGATCCAGGACCGACGGAGGACCAGGGCCGGGACGATAAAAGCCCGGCCCGGCCCGGGACCGGTAAGGACCGGTTATAGGACCGAAAACCGGGACCGGTTACACTTTTGAAGCGATTTATAGGACCGGCCCGGCCCGAGATCGGTCATGGGACCGGTTATGGGACCTATTGGAACCGGCCCGATTTTTACAAAAAAATTGAATTTTTATATATATTTTTTATATGTATTTCTAACTTTCAAAGTGTATTTGATTGAAAACTAATTATAATTTATAATAAAACGTATTTTTAAATGTACTTGACTAAAAATCAATTATAAAACTATAATAAACGTATTTTTTAAGTGTATTTGTTTGAAAACCAATTATAAAACTACAATAAAACATGTTTTAAGGTGTATTTGAGTGACCAAATTACATATATATAACGATTACATATATAATATATTAAATTAATAAATAGAATTAATGTATTTATAAAAAATAATTTTTTATTGAAGGCCCGGTTTGGGACCGGTTTGGGCCCGGGACCGGGACCGGTTTTCGGGACCGATTACGAAAACACACTAAACAGGCCGGCTTGAATTGTTAGGACCGGGACCGGTCTTAAAAAAGTGCAAAAATTACTGATTGGCCGGGGCCGATTGGCAACCCGACCCGAGCCCGATTTTTGACCATCTCTAATATAAACTAAAGGAACCAAGAATGTAATTTACTCTTTAAAATATAAATATTTGTGTCCATCAATAGAGATGTGGAAACGCGGCAGATTGATTGGAACGTAGATCCGTAGACAAATAAAAATAGTCAAACTAAATTAGTCAAATTATTGGAACGTGGATCCCATTTTGATTTTATACCATTTCACAACTAACATTTCCGGACAAAAATAATTGTTTTTTGAAACTCAAATCAATGGATTAATTAAAAAATTATATATGAATGATGTATGCATACATCTAGACTAATTTAATGGGACTTGATTGCTGTTTGAAAAAGATTAGGGATGGGTATATAAGTCATTTTTAAAATAAATTCAATTTAGTTTTAAAATTTGTATTTTTTAAATGTTTAATAATAATTAAATTAAGAAGAAGGATATATACGTAATATATCGAGGTTTAGAAGAATATATACACGTAATTACAGATTTGATAAGAATATATACGTAATATGTCAAGTTTTTAAGGACGTAGATGAAATTCTCCCTTAAAGATAAAAACTGAAAACCCTCTTATAATCCATAAGTTCAAGGCCTAATCAATGTTAATTTAGAGGTCGTTTATTAAAATGTTTATTCGATAAGTGTTTACATAGACCTATTTGAATTAACATTCTCATTTACCTTACTATGTAAAATTCCAGTTGATTAAAAT
Organism: Silybum marianum; assembly: GCA_036898165.1. Classification (NCBI taxonomy): domain Eukaryota; kingdom Viridiplantae; phylum Streptophyta; class Magnoliopsida; order Asterales; family Asteraceae; genus Silybum; species Silybum marianum. Next base: position 51,570,861 of record CM072529.1, on the reverse strand, counting down.
AATAACGTATGAAATAATTTATTTAGTAACTGTTATCTGAATAAGAATCAACAACTTCGTACTTATCAGATAAGATTCAAATAATAATGTTTAACTATTTGAAAAAAAAACTTAGTATGTTATAACATATAAATCACGACAAAAACATGTAAAGTTTATAAACTACTCTTTAATTTATTAATATCCGATTTTAAAAAAGAAAAAAACAAAAGTAATTGTAGCCGGCCACATCATTCCAGAACAAGACCCATCTCTATCTCGATTATGAGACGTGGCGAAATTAATGGCTTTATTTATTTCCAAATCCCACATTTAATATTTTCAATATTTATAAATTAAATCAAAGATACTTCTTTTATTAGTTTTATAAAACAAAATAATTATATTATTACAAGTGTTGAACCGGTGATGTATTATTGTATTGTTTATAAATAAATACACGCTTGGTAAGAGGAAAATCCAAAAGGCAGTGACCCAACCAAAACATCACTGAACAAAAATGTCAACGATCACCGTTCCGGCACATGCTATCTCCGTCACCGACGACGTTGAGCAGCTCCGTAAAGCCTTTTCAGGTATCTCTCTCTCTCTGTCTCTCTCTAACACAGTAACACTGTTTTTGTTGATCAGATCTCGTCGATGATATCTACTGAATTTAAACATAATCTGGTGTCTGTATGTGTGTGTATGTGTGATCGTTCAGTGTTCTGTTGCATTTCAATATGTTTATGGAGAAATTTCTGAAAGACACAAGTTAATAAAAGCCTGATCCTGTAATGTTTATCCACTCGATTTTGAATCACGCCTTTCATTCGATTTTGTTACATTTCATGTGCGTTACTTTATCTTTGTGTGTGTGGATCGTTCAGTTTTATGTTGCATTTTGATCTATCTGCCAGAGAAATTTCTAATGAAAAAGGTTTATCTGTCATCTATGGCGTTGAAATAAGTCTGATCTAGTCTTCGGAAAGTAATGAGAAACCTGATCATGCAATTTTCTTCAAACAGTAGTCAATCCGTGTGATGTGATGTGATCTGATGATTTCAATTTTACTAGATCTAATTGAATCAAATGATACTCTAATTTGGATTGAACTTTTTTTGTGAACTTGATTCTACTAGTGAAATGGATAGAGTGTTACAGTTATTCCTTTTGTTTTTGAGCACCAACCACTAGGAGAATGCGAAGATGATTGTTTTCTGTTTTGAACTCCCTAAATGAGCCGATCTTCTTTCCTTTTCATTTTAAGCTCCTTTTGCTAGGGTAGATTGTATGTTAAGATTTCAATTCCATCTCTGGTTTTACTCCCCTGTTTTCTTATCACTCATTGATGCCCTCAGTTTTCCAAGAAAGAACCTATCAGATAAATTCTCAGATTTTATTTTTCTTTTGCTGATTAGATGAGCAAAAACTTGGATATGAGCATAGAAATTGACCAAAAATCCTTGATGTTCATTTCTCTCTTTATGTAATCAAATAAAATATCATTGTTTTGTGATCAATTTTTGACATCTTGAAGGATGGGGAACAAATGAGGGTTTGATCATTTCAATTTTAACTCACCGTAATGCTGAACAACGGAAACAAATTCGAGAAATTTATACTTCAACATACAATGAAGATCTCCTCAAATCGCTCGACAAGGAACTCTCCAATGACTTTGAGGTTAATCTTAATCTTAATCTTAGTTAGTAAATCTATACCAAACATCACGAATAGAGTTTCTAATGTGTTCCCTTTTTTTCTTGATTTTGTTTAGAGGCTGGTCCATCTTTGGACACTTGATCCGGCTGGACGTGATGCATTTTTGGCCAATGAAGCTACGAAAAGATGGACTAAAAGTAATCAGGTTCTTGTGGAGATAGCTTGTACCAGATCTTCACATGATCTGCTTCTGGCAAAGCAAGCTTATCATGCTTGCTATAAGAAATCCATTGAAGAGGATGTTGCCTATCACACAACCGGAGATTTCCGAAAGGTACAACCCCCATAAACACCAAATACAGCCCTCTTAAAACACCATGAGGCCCATACAAGTAATACATATAGTTGTTGTCAAACGATGCAAATGAGCTAAAAGACTTGTAATTTTGTTGTTTTTGTAGCTGTTGTTTCCTCTTGTGAGCACCTACCGTTATGAAGGAAGTGAAGTGAATATGACACTTGCAAAAACCGAAGCAAAGTTGCTCCACCAGAAAATCTGCGACAAATGTTACAACGACGATGATCTTATCAGAATCCTTTCCACAAGGAGCAAAGTGCAGATCAATGCAACACTTAACCAATACACAAATCTGTTCGGAAACGATATCTACAAGGTACTAGTACATACTTAGACCTTTTCACTTCAATATATCTTAAAGCCACCATCTCTCCTCGAGACTCTTCTGAAGAGTAATATCATATAAGGGGCCCCACATATCTGGCGGTATTTTGAAGAGTAATCTCATGGGATTTAGGACCGCTCATGGGTTGGGTTGGGTTGGTCTGGTTGAAGGTATTTGAACAACCCAACTCAATATTTGCGGTTTGAAAAATTTCAACCCAACCCAACCTGGGTTGGTCGGGTTGATTGAGTTGAAACTTTGGTACACCATTTTACGATCTTACTAAACGTTTTGTTTAAAGGAAGTAAAATTAAACCGAGAACATATAAAAAAGTCGAACAAACTCTAAAAAAATTGAAAATTCATGAAAATAAGAAAGTAAATTACTGTTAAAATTGTAATATAAATTTGAATATACCTATTACGGGTTTGTTTAATGTACATACGTTAATCTAAGACTTAACAATCGTAACAAATCTGTAGTATACAAAGTCATCAGGTTGGGTTCAAATTACCCCAACCCGATTCCAACCCAATAGATGTAGTTTGACCTATTTTTATATAAACTATATGTCAGGTTACCTCAGGTTGAGTGTTTTTTGGGTTGGGTTGGTCGGTATTTTGAGCACCCCTAATGGGATTCCACATATATGATTCTTTTGAAAAATCCACATATCTCATGCTTATTCTGATTTGTAGGATTTAGAAGACGATTCGGAGGACGAATTCATTTCATTAGTAAGAGCGACCATAGAGTGTTTGACGTACTCTGAGAAGTACTTTGAGAAGGTACTAAGGCTAGCGATCAACAAACAAGGAACGGATGAGGGTGCATTGACACGAGTTGTTGCTACTCGAGCTGAAGTTGACATGAAAACCATAAAAGAGGAATACGAAAGGAGGAACAGTGTGCCTTTGGATCGTGCCATTGCCAAGGACACTAGAGGAGATTATGAAGACATGCTCTTATCTCTTCTCGGCTGCGAAGATGCTTAGAAGAACTATGCTTCTGAAAATAACCACTGGCCTTCGGTACGTGTTTTTAATTTGAGATCGTGTTCCCATTTGCGGAAATATGTCGTATGTTTTTTTTACTGCTCTGTGTCTAATAAACTCGGCCGTTTTCTTCCTATATCGGGGATTATGTGTGCCCATAAGTTATATATGAGTGTTTGTTGTGAACTTGTGCAATGTGGTAAAATAATGGAAAAAGTCCGGAAAACCCCAACATACTCTCATATTTAAGCGATTAAGTCCCCCACATTTTTTGAACAAAAAAAATACTTACATTTATAAAATGAAACAGATATACCATTCTAACCAGGTGTTTGAGATTGCTTATAAAAACAACTTATCGAGTGAAAAGCACTTTTGAGTGTTTGGATGAGAAAAAAGAAAAGTGTTTATTCTGGTAGAGAACAGTGAAAAGGAGTTTTCAATAAGTTAAAAAGTTTTTAACTTATCAAAACCAACTTATGGCTTATAGAAACTAATTTATCATTTTAACCCTAAACCTACCTTCTAATCACATAAGTTGATAAGCCATTTTCAAAAAAAGCATAAGTTGTTTAAAATAAACAATGCCAAACACCCAATACTCTTCCCAACACATATAAAAGTTGTATCCAAAGCATAAATAATAATTTGTATATGAAAATTCGGCATAATTTATCAAAAGTTGAACCAAAATATATACCAAAATTTGCGCCAAATGTACCAAGTTGTGCCAAAATATACCAAAAGTTGCGCTAGAATATACCAAAAGTTGCGCCAGAATATACCAAAAGTTGCAACAAAATATACCAAAAGTTGCGCCAGAATATACCAAAGTAATGCCTAATATATGTTAAGGTCGTGGCATGAACTATTCTTCATTTACATGATTAATTTTTGGTGAAGATATAATTATTTGACTTTCTTGTAACCCTTCTTGATGTCCAACAACATTCTCACTTTCATAATGTTCTTCATCACAAATAGCAGTCTCACCTTCATCACAATCTTCATCATTAACTATAGCCTCATTTGAAATTGAACACGGTTCGATGCCTTCGGGTCATGTTGGTTGTGGCACACCTGATGATGTCTTTAAATATGAAGATAAAGTACAAAGCTTATTTAAAAACTGATCATCAAATGTTTTGTTTAAGTTGATTACATCATTTTCATCTTCAAGGTCCAAGGAGAAAGAATTTGACATATATTCACTTGAATAATCGCTTACATTATAGCTAGGATCATCACTACAATCATCATTGCAATCAAATACCATTCTGGAAACAAGAATAACGACTTCATCACGATTCATAAAATGAAAACAAAACATATCATATTCTAGTAAATAATTCAATGGTTCCCATGGCTTTTTAGTAGGCTCAAGTAGTGATCAAGGTGTTTCTCTGTTTTTGGTTGGTCACGTAGTTTGTCTTTTCCCTTAAAAAAGAGACTAAATTAGCACGCATAATTTTTACATTAGCTGAATTTATTTCTCACATCAGATATGAAACTTGTTTCACTATATCATAATTTGGTTTCTGTTGACAATCTTCATTTTACCAAGTTGACACGATAAGCTATTATTTATGAAAAAATTGAAACGATATTAGGTTTATAACAAGATGGAGATACGCTTAACGACAAACCAAACTTCAACCATCCTTGGTGAAAATCTGAATGTAGCAAACGGAAAACTAAAATGTTAATCGAACCTGAAATCAAACCAAACGTGTGATGGCTCGAAATCGAACCAAACAGCGGGACTGGTGCGATGACCTGAAATCGAACCAAACAGCGAGACTGGTGCGATGGCCTGAAATCGAACCAAACAGCAGGACTGGTGCGATGACCTGAAATCGAACCAAACAGCGAGACTGGTGCGATGGCCTGAAATCGAACCAAACAGCAGGACTGGTGCGATGGCCTGAAATTGAACCAAACAGCAGGTCTAATCTGTTTTAAAATGTCTAAGGATTTATTTAATCTGTTTTAGAATATCCAAAAACTTATTCATTCTAAAAAATTGTCTAATAACTTAATCATTCCAAACACTAAAGTGTATAGTGTTTTTTTAGTCTTCTCCCTAAAATATATTAACAGATTTTCTTGAACACAGTTGGAGTAAAAGATCAAAGGTGTTATTATAAAACACATACATAGGATCAAATTCATAATTATTTTGTTTTAGGGACGTAGTGTATAGGGTATTCGTGGTGCGGTATGGTGCGGTTTGGGGTCAAACTCAAACCACACCGCATATGCGGTTTGAACATTTTCCCAACCCGCAAACCGCACCGTATTAACCTCAAACCGTACCGTAAATGCGTTGCGGTTTATGTGGTTTTTACCTATCTTACTTTATGTCCACAATCCATAATTATAAGTTTAAAAATAAATTATAAAAAAAACGATAAAATAACCGTAGTTCAAAAAAATAAAGAGTTTCAATACATTCGACTCTCAAATATATATTGCATAATTAAAATAGTCTATCAAGTAAAAAAAAACTCCAAACTAAATTGGAAGTGTGAGTTGTGAATTGTCCAATTAATTTATTAATATTGTCAACTGTCATATTAGATCAAATTTAAAGTCCAAAACACAAAGTTTAAAAATATTATATAAATAATAAATTATTCTATATATATATATACACGTCTGTGTTATATAAATTTAAAATATATAAAGCATGTGGTGTGGTGCGATGCGGTTTGCGGTTTTGATAATTCAAAACGGTAAACCACACTGCATAGTACGGTTTGGTAAAAATTTAAACCGCACCGCAAAGTTTTAAACCGTTACAATATTGGGCAATACGATAAGAACGGTTTAAATGAACACCCCTAACAGTAGAAATGGCAATGGGGCGGGTTCGGGCCGGGGATCGGTATCCCCGTCCCCGAACCGATAAGGAAAACCGTCCCGATCCCCGTCGGGGATCTTATCGGGGATACCCGTCGGGTCCCCGCGGTTTCCTCGATCCCCGTTGGGGAACCCGTTAAGCAAAAATATTACCGTTACCCGTTGGTTTTACCCGAACCCGAACCCAAAACCGAACCCGAACCCTAAACCGAATAGAAAAATCGTAAAAGTTTTCAAAACTATTTATATTGGCCTATTAATTATTAGTATACTTAGCCCATTTATTAATTTTTAAAAATTATTTATATTATATGTTATTAATATATAAATATATTTATATAATATTTTATATATATACACACTATCGGGGCCGGGCCGGGGCGGTGAGTACCATCCCTGTCCCCGTCCCTGCCCTCGTTAAGATCCCCGATAAGATCCCCGATCCCTGTCCCGTCCCTGTTAAGACGTCCCCAAACTCGACCCGAATTGTTCGGTTTTCGGTTTTCACCATCGGTTTCTGGGGGTTTTTGCCATCCCTACCTAACAGTGTGATTTCGTTTAAAACTGGAAGGACCAAGAATGTAATTTACTCTTTGAAGAATAAGATATGAATATTTGTGTCCATCAATAGAGACGTGGAAACGCGGCAGATTTGATTGGATCGTGGATCCCTAGAAAACGTGATAAGGACACCTTTTGTTTTTCTACCCTTTCACAACTAAAACATTTCTGACAAATATAAGTATGGATCTTAACAGGCACGATAGAGGTGATTATTTACGGGTTTGGATCAGATTTGGATCGAGTTTATGTTATTTTTTTGTCTAATGAGATTAATATAGTAAACTCTAGCCTTTTTTTTATGGTCTTAAAAACTTGTCCTTACCTGTTCAATAAACGGATCAAGCTTGTTAATCGGTTTACAGGCTTAAAATCTTTTTATATTTCTAAGAAAACAAACTTATATAAGATGACAAGTTAATTAAAATAATTCAAAATACATAACAATATTTCCAACTTAAAATTAAACATGAATACATAACAATGTATATAATTTAGAAAAAAAATGTATTGCAAAATATGAAGCATCGATAAATGAAATGACTAAACGAAATAATAAAGAATTGATCAATTGACTTTTGAGGTAATTACGTTTTTATCTTTTAGATTTTTAAGAGTGCTATTAACATTAGTTATAATTAAGTGAGAATTGATAACTATCAAGAATTCTCAATTTTAATTGCAAAAATTAATTATTATAAATATATTAACAGGCCGGACGGCCCTGCCTATATATTTTTTTGCATAGCCCGTGCCCGTTCATTAATTTCAAAAAGTCAGTCCAAGTCTGCCCATTTTTACGAGGATGATCGTCCAAGTCTTGCATTTTTTAGTGGGTCAGACAGGGCGGGACTAGCGGGTCGTCCCATCCGTGATACAGCTCTACCTGGGAGTGCAAGTCGGCGTATGTCCGGGGTTTATTTTTCTAATTTTTTTCGTATATACTATATAGTTTATAGCAGTAGTTTAAAAAAATTTAAAAATAAAAGAATAGTACTTAATATGGTCCAAAAACAATTTAGTACTAGGTTCGAGCTCAAGCTCGATTAACTTGTCAATATAGAGTTCGAGCTCGAATAGTTTTTGAGTTATGGAGTTTGAGCTCGTTGCTCGTTTATGGGTTTGAACTCGAGATCAATTAACTCGTTTATTGGTTTAAACTTGATAAATTTTATATTTTTGTTTATTAGTTTGCTCGTTTATGGGTGACTCGAGATCAATTAACTCGTTTATTGGTTTGAACTCGATAAATTTTATATTTTTGTTGTATGATTAATAAACATATGACATTTTTAAATACAATGAGACATAATGGATAAAATGAAAACAACTTGTAAATATAAAAATACTTGTAAGCCCATCATTTTAATTTAAGTCATAGTTGTTTTAGAATGATTAAAGAAGAAGTAAAATACTAATAAATATTTGCTCGGGGTAAAATGTTGCAAATTATACGGGGAAATTTTTATGTATATAACATTAAATGAGATTTTAATTAAATTCATATTTTTTTATGAGTATAAAGTTATTTTTTATTAATAGGTCGGGAGAACGTGAATTTAATTAAAAATGCATTTAAGGTCATTTATCTAAATGAATTTAGCGTCGATGATTGTGAATGTGACCATTACTGGTAATCGATTTATCACATCATTATCATAGCAAAGTTACATCGTAAGAAGTCTTCGATTTATCAAAACATTATCATATTATTATCAAAACAAAATTACATCATTGTCAACAGCAGAGACATCGACATAAAAAGTCTTCGATAATTTTCAACGACATTTAAAGAAAAAAAAACAGTTAAGATAACTATAAATATTGATAAATATTAATTTGTATTTTATTTATTTTAATTTTTATCATGTGTTAATTAATTTGGAGTCCCGAAAGGGTTCATGCATTAAAACATGAGTGTTCTGGTTTGAACCTCCGTCCAATACAACAAGTTAATAACGTTTTCCTTCTTAACCATAATTGTGTGCATTTCGAATAAATTTATGAGACCTTGGAATTAAAAAAGCAAAAAAACCTCTTATAACCCTCAAATTCAAGACATAATCAATTAACTAATTAAGTCGTTAACTTAGTAAATAATTCATATGTTTTCCTCCGTATTTTTGTGAAACCTAACATTCTTATGTTATAGATGTCTCTACATATTTATCGAATGAACTTAACCAACAGTAGTTATCACTCTTTTAAACAAAATACATATTTTATCAAGAGTAAGTTACATGTAATCAATGTAGTTTATATGTTATAATGTATCAAGTCCCTTTTTTCAAATAATTTTAGATTAAATCCATGTGGTTTGCAAATTATAAGGCATTTGTTCCATATCTCGAAGGCTCTAACTTCATCCAAAAAGATGTTGTTAGTTAGGTTAAAAAAGGAGTATTTTAGTGATGGAAAACTAAAACAATATATTATATATGCATGTATTTATAGATACATACTCATAAATGTATAGGTCGTGAGCAACCCGCAACTGAAGAAACAAACCATGTTCCTTCTACATCAGATAATACTCACCATCAGTCCATCATCACCTTCCTAATTAACATAATCTTTTTAACAGATTTAGAAACAAAGACTCAAAACATTATAAATTTGTAAATTTCAAAACAATCGTGCATAATTATTTAAAAAAAACAAAAACTTAATACGTTATAATATATTAGACTACATAGATAAAACATGTAATTTTTTTTTATTTTTTTTTATTAATATCCAAATAAAACTTAAATTTAAAAGAAAAAAGAAAAAGCAAAACTAATTGTAGTCGGCAACATCAATCCAAAAACAATACCCATTCTGGTCCCATCCTCACTATCACCATTCTGAGACGTGGCGAAATTAATGGCTTTGATAAATATAGGATATTTAATATTTCAATACATTTATAAATTAAAACTAAAGGGTCTCTGGCATAGTGATATCGAGGTTTTTACAGCATCCTCAAGGTCTTGGATTCGAGCCTTGGGAGTGATGGTTTTCCTAAAAATGGTGGTGGAGTGGGGGTTTATAAACCCCTAAGGCGAAGATTCGGGTCCCGCATACTGCCCATTTGGATGTTACTGTAGGTTCAAATCACTAACTACTAACTTCTAACTTGTCGTTCAAAAAAAATTTATAAATTAAAAATTAAGTAGCTAGTTGTAATTAGTAAGATATTATATTTAATATAGAAATTATAACATACATATATTGAAATGCACAATTTTTTTTTTGCCTCTGCTCTCATGAGTATATTTCGTTAGTCTGCAGTTTATTTCATTATATAAATGGTATGTTTTTCACTTTTAATACATAGTTGTAAAAATGAAGCTTCTTTGAATATTTTCACCGTCATGTATTAAAAATAAAAAATATATTATTTATATAGTAAAATAAATTACATACTAAGACCATCTCCAATGAATCCTATGTTACTGTCTAAATCCTCTTTAATAGATTTTCTATAATAGATAAATGAATAGTAACTTTAAATATAGAGAATTACTATTCATTATTCTCTATTTTTCTAAGCTTTTGATAATTATAAAATGATCCTTCAATTTTTTAGATTGTTGTATTTTTATTTTATTTGTTGTCTAATACTAATTTTAATAAACTAGAGTTATATATTTGACAAAAAAAAACTTATATTCATCTTAATAAATATAAGGTTATTATGAAAATAAAAAATAAAAAAGTATAATTTATAAAGTTAATAAATATAAAGGTATTAATCAATACATCAGAGAAGACATGATATATTCTCTATTTTACTTTATATAATAAAGAGTAAAATAGAGAAATATATTAGAGAGGACTAACGGAATATACCTTATGAGACATAATCCATTAACGAATTAAATAAAAAAAAAATTATTGTGTCCTTTAATAATATAAAAATAATTATGATTATTACAAGTGTCGAATGGTTGATAAGATATGATATTGTTTGTATATAAATAAAAGCATGGTAGAATGAAAATCCAAACCAGACATCACTGAACAAAAATGTCGACGATCATCGCGGCAGATACTATCTCCGTCACCGACGACGTTGAGCAGCTCCGTAAAGCCTTCTCAGGTCTCTCTCTCTATCTCTCTCTAACAATGTAACACTGTTTCTTCTTCATCAGATCTTATCTACTGAATTTCAACTTGATCTGGTGTCTGTATGTGTGTGTGTGTGATCATCGTTCACTGTTCTGTTGTATTTTAATCTGTCTATCGAGAAATTTCTGAAAGAAACAAGTATATATAAGTATGATCTTGTAATGTTATCCACTCGATTTTGATTTTGTTTCATTTCATGTGCGTTACTTTATCTGTGACTCTCTGTGTGTGGATCGTTCAGTTTTATGTTGAATTTTAATCCGTCTGTGAGTGAATTTTCTGAAGAAAAAGGTGTATCTATCATCTATGGCGTTGAAATAAGTCTGATTTAGTCTTCGGAAAGTAATGAGAAACCTGATCTTGCAATTTGCTTCAAAACAGTAGTCGATCACACTCGATCCGTGTGATGTAATCGGATGATTTCAGTTTTACTAGATCAAATGATACTCTAATTTGGATTGAACTTTTTTTTAGAACTTGATTCTACTACTGAAATGGACCGAGTGTTGCAATTATTCCGTTGGTTTTTGAGCACCAATCACTTGGAGAATGCGAAGATGATTGTTTTCTGTTTTGAACTCTCAAACTGAACCGATCTTCTTTCCTCTTTATTTTAAGCTCATTTTGCTAGAGTAGATTGTATGTTAAGATTTCGATTCCATCTCTGGTTTTACTCCCCTGTTTTCTTATCACTCATTGATGCCAATTATTCTTGAATCTGTTTCAAACGATGCTTTCAGTTTTCCAACAAAGAACCTATCAGAGAAATCCTCGGATTTTTTCCCCTTTTTTGCTGATTAGAAATGACCATAGAAATTGATCAAAAAGAACTAGTGTATCCTTAATGTTCATTTCTCTCTTTATATGAAATCTAATTATCATTGTTTTGTGATCAATTTTGGCATCTTGAAGGATGGGGAACAAATGAGGGTTTGCTCATTTCAATTTTAACCCACCGGAATGCTGAACAACGGAAACAAATTCGAGAAACTTATACTCAAACATACAATGAAGATCTCCTTAAATCGCTCGACAAGGAACTCACCAATGACTTTGAGGTTTAATCTTAATCTATATCTTACATAATAAATCTATACCAAACATCACGAATAGAGTTTCTAATATGTTGTCTTTTTTCTTGATTTTGTTTAGAGGCTGGTCCATCTTTGGACACTTGATCCGGCTGGACGTGATGCATTTTTGGCCAACGAAGCTACAAAAAGATGGACTAAAAGTAATCAGGTTCTAATGGAGATAGCTTGTACCAGATCTTCACATGATCTGCTTCTGGCAAAGCAAGCTTATCATGCTACCTATAAGAAATCCATGGAAGAGGATGTTGCTTATCACACAACCGGAGACTTCCGAAAGGTACAAACGCTCTTAAAATACATATAGTTGTTGTCAAATAATGAAAATGAGTTAAAAGACTTGTAATTAATGTTGTTTTTATTGTTGTTGTAGCTGTTGTTGCTTCTAGTGTGCAGCTACCGTTATGAGGGAAGTGAAGTGAACATGACACTTGCAAAAACCGAAGCCAAATTGCTCCATGAAAAAATATCCGAAAAATGTTACAACGACGATGAGCTCATCAGAATCCTTGCCACAAGGAGCAAAGCACAGATCAATGCAACGCTGAACCAATACACAAATCTGTTTGAAAACGAAATCGCCAAGGTACCCACTACAAACTCGTCTTAATACTCTGTCTTACATCACCTAAACTTATTAGGGGCTGTCTGTATAGATTTGGAAGGTTTTTGTAAAAAAAAAAATTGTTGGGGGAGGAGGAGGAGGAGGAGGAGGAGACAGGTTTGGAAAAAGCTTGGCTTTCTGCATAAAGCTCCCCCTAGAAGCTTACCGAATAAACCAGTTTCTATACCATTAAGCCACTACCAAACAGTCATTCATGTATAGCTGACCAAATAAGTTGTGAGTCTAATTAAGCCCATTAAGTTGCTAACAAACAGACCCTTAAACCTTTTCAATTCAATATAATCTTGGAGCCACCACCTCTCCGCAGGGCTCTTCTGAAAAGTACCAGTGATTTAATCTGATGGGGTCCCACATATCTGGCTATTTTAAAACGTAATCTTACGGGATTCCACATATCTCATGCTATATATATATATGTATATATATTCTGATTTGTAGGATTTAGAAGGCGATTCAGATGACGAATTCCTTACATTAGTAAGATCGACCATAGAGTGTTTGACGTACTCCGAGAAGTACTTTGAGAAGATGCTAAGGTTAGCGATAAACAAACAAGGAACGGATGAGGGTGCATTGACACGAGTTGTTGCTACTAGAGCTGAAGTTGACATGAAAACCATAAAAGAAGAATACGAAAGGAGGAACAGTGTGCCTTTGGATCATGCCATTGCCAAGGACACTAGAGGAGATTATGAAGAAATGCTCCTGTCTCTTCTCGGCTGCGCTGATGCTTAGAAGAACTATGCTTCTGAAAACAGCCATTGGCCTTCGGTACGTGTTTTTAATTTGAGATCGTTTTCCCGTCTGTGAGATATTGCGGATATGTGTCTATGTGTTTTTCCTACTTAATTTATGTGAAGTTTGTGCTAATAAACTCGGCCATTTTCTTCCTATATGGGGGATTATGTGTGCCCATAAGTTATTTATATATGAATGTTTGTTTTGAACTTGTGATGATATTTTGGAATATCTCTCTCTCTCTCTCTCTCTATATATATATATATAAAGAATATCTCTCTCTCTATATATATATATATATATGTCTATGGTTTCAAGAAAATGATCCCAAATCAATCATGCAAAAGTGTTTTCAAAATAGATTACATGTAATATAAGAGGTTGGGTATGGTTAGATGTAACTTTGATTTGCAAAACTAGTATTTTTTTTTTGTATGAGTATAGTTTTTTTATTTATGTATGTTGGAGAAATGGAATGATAAGATCATTTGGACACCAAATACCGAGTTACCTTTTACACCCTACTCTATATATTAAACCATAATCTATATATATAGCCTCCAATTAAAATTGATAAACAAACATAGGAGTTAATGTGTTACCAATCAAAATAGATAAATAAGATAGAGTATGGTGCATTTGGGAAGTAGAGTAGGGTGCAAAAGGAAAAACCCATACCAAATTCTTTTATAATAAAATATGTTGAAAAAATTGGCAGGTTAACATCATTACGATGAGACATCAAAGACATTAAATTAGATGCCAAATACCCAATTTGACAACGAACCACTTCGATTGAAACATCATATTTGGTATAACACTATTTATTTACATCAATGCTGAAAAGATAAAATAAAATATATCTAGAATCTTAGATTTTGGTATAAGATTTGGTGTTACCTATTGATATAAATTTAAGTTTGCACCAAGTTTTACGGCAACTTTTATGAATTTGGTGTTACCCATTTGAGATACCCTATGTTACACATAAATAAGGGGTCGTTTACTAAATGTTTATCCAATAAGAACTTACCAGATCATTTTACTTTATCGAATAAACATGACAATAATTGAGAATCTTACTCGATAAGACCGATGATAAGGACCGAGAGTTTTACCCAGTAACTAAGACTGACAACTCCTTACCCCAATAAAAATGATGCATACAATGTCATTTAAATGTATTAAAATCTTACCCAGTAAATTAAATGAGTTATGATTTTTATCAGTAAGCTAAGACAGGCGGATATTTTCTGAAAATTGCATATAACATGCCGTACGGAAACCCTTTTATTAACAAGTGAAAATAAATAATCAAACGAGTGAACTGATGTTCGAATTCAAATACCCATTTTTCTACTTTTCACGTTTAAGGAGACATTATGATTGATCATTATTCATCTAGAGATGTCATGTTTCATTCATTATCCTGGGTGCAACTTTTACATTTAAAAAAATAAAAAATTCAATATACATATTCTTTTTCCAACTTAAAATAAGATATAAAAACATAACTATGTCTATGTGCATAATTTTAAGTAAAATAGTTTCACAAAATACATAATATGGACATTTCCTCTTCAATAATTTATCAATATCCAGAATCCCGACTCTTCAATAATCAAATATATATATATATATATATAACTACCTATTACTTCAAGATACCTGAAGATCGAGATTCAAGGCATAATCCATCACATGCCAAAGGGCTTAGAAAAAGATTTTAATAGAAGTATTAAAGTAGTATGTATAGAATTTTGTTTATTATAAATATACAAAAAGATCATAGGGTACTATCGAAAATCTTTTACATCATTGAGGGCACCCATAAAAGGTCATAGGGTACTATCGAAAATCTTTTACATCATTGAGGGCACCCATAAATTTTAATGGTCCAACTCCAACTAACTCCCACCGATCTTTTTCAAAAATGGTTATATAAGCCCATTTTTCTAACGAAACAGATAAATAATTTCTAACAGGTCGTACTATCCATGAACCACTCCAACAGAGTGGGTTTACGTTCATATATTTAATAGAACCAACCTCTTAAACGTGTTTTGGTACCATCCCTACTCACTTACCAACGCCAATGCATGGATAGAACTCATAGAAGCTTCCTTAAAATAGAAGCTAAAATTTCCTTGGCCTTGGTTCTTTGCTTAAAGAAACCAAAATTATCCCAAAGCTTTACTCAGCCTTTAGAGGGTATTTAGTTTGATGGAATGATTTGAAATGAAATTGAATTCAATTCTTTATAAAAAGAATAAATTACTTTCTGATTAATTGAATATTACAAAACAAATGTTTTCTTAGAGCATCTCCAACAGCTTCTCTAAAATAGAGAAAATCATTTTTTTTTATCCTCTAAACTACTTTAAGAGCTTCTCTATCACATTCTCTAAAATAAAGATTCATGCAAAAATCTCCAAATATAGAGATTTATCTAAAACTCCAAAAAGATGCAAGAGAAATAAGTTTTTTATTCATTCCATTAATAAGAGTTAAATTAATATCATTTTATTTATATATATTTTATAAATGTATTGAGATAATAAAATTATAAAATAGTTAAATAATATACTGAACGCTGAAATCTCTAAAATAGAGAATCTGTTAGAATTGATTACAATTTATTTTAGAGATTTTAATTTTTAATTCTCTATTTTAGAGATATTATAAAAAAGTTGTTGGAGATGTTCTTAATATATTTCAAAACATTATTGATTAAATGCAAAAAATAGCAACTTACTTTCCTAAATTTTCTTATCATAGTATTGTACATTGTGTTTTTTTTATTACAATAGTGTACTTTTAAATTATTTTTTATCAAAGCATTGTACTTTGAAAAATTTACCCATTATAACATTAGGTAACTTTTTCTTTTAAATCTACCCACTATAGTAGGTTTTCATGCCACCTCATTGTCCATGTAGGTTGTCCACATGTAATATATTACTGATGTCACATTTCTTATTACAGCATTATACTTCCAAAACATTAATTTTACATATTATTTAATAAATATATTAGATTAATTTAACAAAACTAAATTATTCATAAATATAACAATATTAATGAAATTTGTAGATCACAATTTTTTTAACTAAAAAAATAAGAATTTGGTCAAAAAAAAACTAAGAAAATAAGAATTGTTACGTTTTTTTACAAATAAAATATTTATATTGAAAAGAATATATCAACTTGTCTTAAAAAAGAATTGAATTGATATCATTCATTAAATATATTAAATTAGTTAGATTATTTCTAAAATATTCATTAAAATATAACAATATTAAGAAGATTTATAAAACATATTTTATATCGTTAAAGTTTTTAAAAATAAGTATTTTCTGAATTATAAAGATTAAATAACAAGTATTAAGTTTTCGTATAAATAAATATTTATCTTAGAAAAATATTATATTTGTTAAAAAAATATTACTCTAAAATATTTAATTTGTACAATTTAGTAAGAGTATTTTTTTAAAAGAGTGACAATGTAAGAAATTACTAAAAACATTGAGAAAATTAAGAAAAAAATAAACCGGGTAAAGTGAGAAAAAATTTAAAAAATTTGCAAAAAGGATTTTTGTTTATTAATGTCATGTAATAAAAAATAAGTGGGGATTACCTTGTTTAAAAGGTAACAAGTTACCCAATGCTATAACGGGTAAAAATTTTCAAAATGCAATGCCTTAATAAAAAATAATTTGAAAGTATATTGTTTTAATAAATAAAACTGAAAGTACAATACTATAATAAAGAAATTTATAAAAGTTGGTTGCTATCTCAAACATTTAACCCAAACATTATTACATACAAATCCTATCAAATTCAGTAAAATACCAACCACACCGGTGAGATATCAGAATCCTATGTTTACGGGATTTCAATGAAATCCCAACATTTTAAATCCAAGGAATCCTTCAAACAAAGTTCAAACTAAGCATGGTTCTCCAAATTCAACCACCCTATTTTTCAAGCAAAATTCAGCTATATGGTCTCATATTTTTCAAGTGGGTTTCAACCAATTCAAAAGGCACACATATATCATCCCAAAGAACTGAGCAACTTAGGAGCCATTTACCAAATGCTTACCCTGGTAAGCGCTTATCAAGTCATATTATCTTACCGGAGGAATATGAAAGTACCAAGAATCTTACCTGGATAAGTGATTGCGGCGACTCTTACCACGGTAAACGCTTACCGGGTAAATTGTTGCATACGATGCCGTTTCCATGGACTAAAATCTTACCTTGTAAGTTAGTGATAGTGTTAGAATTTTGCCGGTAAGCACTTACCCGGGTAAGATTTGGTAAACGGCCCCTTAGTTACAGTATGTCGGATAAGGGCAGTATCGTCCATTTTGTCAGTTATTTAGTTAGATAGTAGTTGGAGATTGTAATCGTGTTAATCCAGATTAGATAATATTAAAAGTCAACCATAGTTAATCATTTTCCCTCTATATACATATATATATATATAGATCCTTTCTTATTGAGAGCAGAAATAATCAAAATAGCCATGGTTGTTTTTTATTCTTTTCCACAGCTAGGTTTGGTTTTACTTTTACAAGTCTGATACAAAAACAATAATCAAAGTCTCAGATTAACACACACATAACAGTAAAACGCATAAATAGTCGTTCATAAGTTGTAAAAAAGATATAGCCGGTATTTGAAGTCTATAATAGCATCTTTTAAGCACCCAAAGTAAAATACCATTTCAAGAACTAACGCACCGATCTACTACTGTGCACGAAGAACTTCGATCTCAAAGACCAAAGTGGAGTTAGGCTGGATACCCCATGCAGGAAATCCACCAGCTCCATAAGCATAGTCAGGTGTGCACTGTAAAATTAAATAAAAACAACCAATTATTCCCTTTGCAAAAAGAATTACAAGAATTTGAAGATATAAAAAAAAATATCAAACGTTACCCTTAGCCGAGCAACTTCTCCCAATTGCATTCCCAATACACCTTCGTCCCAACCTGAAGCGCAAGAATAATGCAAATATTGAAATAACAAATCAAAATCCAAATCAGGTGCCGATATTCTCCGAGTAATTGCATCAAACAAGGAAAGTAATGATTCAGAAGTTATTATATAAAAGTAACATGGTATCGAAAATTTAATTCTCATACATTTAACATAATCTAGACAAAATCATGTTTTTCAAATGTAAAAGTATTTCTTATGCTACAAATAATTTTTTTATTCTTGTAAATTTGGCCTATTGTATTCTTCTTTTGCTACCAATCACCTGATTGTGTCAAAGATAGCACTAAATAACCTACTTATATATATATAGAGGAAAGTTCAAATGTGAACTCATTTTTGGTTGTGAACGTGAGGACGAATCTCAGCCACTTATCCGGTCAATAAAGGCGGCTTTGACCTGGTTCCCCTCCTTTAATAATCTCCACCCTCCCATGAATCGCGTCAATCCTACGTGATCGCGTCCACCATAACCGAAGATGTGTGGCTAAGATTCGTCCTCACGTTCACAACCAAAAATGAGTTCACATTTGAACCTAACCCTATATATATATATATATATATTATGGCTGCCTTCCAAATGGTTCTCCAAGCCTCTTCAAGAATCCTACCAAACTCTAAATTTTACCAATTTTCAACTTTCTAAATGCTTCCTTGACCTCCATTATCATATCATAAGAATCATCAAGTTCCTTTACACTCCCTTCACTATTCCCATTAAACAGCTTATCAAAAATAACCCCTCCATGCTTGCTAACATTATCATTTTTAGGTTCCATCTCCTTTCTGGTGCAACTCTAAGTCCAACAACACCATACCTTGTGTCAATATCTTCCAATAAAGTCCTATTTTTAATCGTTAAGATTTCTTCCTGAACAAATAATATCAACATCAAGATAAAATTCAAACCTAATTTAACAAAAACTTTATGGCTTGCAGTCTTGGACATGCTAAATTGTGCCTCTTGAAGTACAAAGATAAGAAAGTTTGATCCAACTATTCAAGATTCATGGTAATATATATATATATATAGGGTTGGGTTCCGGTGAGAAGTGAAGTTATGGTGAGAAGGGTAAGAAGAGATAGCCACCGTTGGATACACATTAGGATGAGATGCACCGGATCAATCCCCTTATCAAGGGCGATTCATAGGCAGATTTGAGATTAAAAGTGATCATGGGTCAAGATCTCTTCTTACGCTTCTCACCTTAACTTCATTTCTCACACGATCCAATGCCTATATATATATATAGCAACACATTTGTTTCTTCAAACTTACAACTAACCAACGCATAATGATTATGACAACTTTCACTAAGCTCCTAAGCTCTTTCACGTTGCAATTATATATGATAACTAGGTCGTAACTCAAAATTATGAGTATCTACACTTTAGAAGACAGCATGAACTTCGAACTCTACATTCAAGGTTCCATGTTGGTGCTGAAAACCCAACTCATGGAGAAGTATATGAATTTGAGCTTCACATCAAAGAAAAATGGGACACAAAAATTTCATGTACAAAAATTTGAACTTTGAATGGTCCGTTCAAATTGTTCCAAGTCATAATCTTGTCAAATGCTCAAATGAGAAATAAAGTTATTATAATTATAATAATGAAGTACTCAACATTGATTTCATG
Source organism: Silybum marianum (assembly GCA_036898165.1). Classification (NCBI taxonomy): domain Eukaryota; kingdom Viridiplantae; phylum Streptophyta; class Magnoliopsida; order Asterales; family Asteraceae; genus Silybum; species Silybum marianum. The sequence goes on along the minus strand of CM072529.1, from coordinate 51,550,901 downwards.
CCATATCAAACAACATCGAAAGCATCTCAAAAAGTCAGACAAGATATTCGGATTCAAGAGAGTATGATGAGTCTTTTGTACCACCCACCAATTTGAAAGTCCATATTACCTTATGCAATTGATAAAGAATACGGCCTAATAAACCCATTGACATAATTTACGTGTATCTACATATCCTCGCCCAAGATGGAAATGCATCAAATAAGATCAATAACAAAAAAGATATATCAAACGGACTATTGCCAATTTGCCAGCTTGAGAATTTCAACTTTTTCTTACTACTGCAAGCAACAAACTTTTTGAAACCATCAACCACTTATATAGCTTAACTTTTACTTTGGAAATCGTTGAAGATGCTTGTTCTAACCCTGATGATTTTAGCATGACAAATTATATACATTGAGCAATAAATTACCTTTAATAACTTGGCCTTGGCCAATTTTGAAGGTGAACGGCTGCTGCCCTGGATCTTTGGTGCTAATATTACCAAAAGAAAATTCATTAAACAAAAAATAAATCAAACGCAGATGAAATCAAAAACAAATACCGACTAATATGCCACAACAGTTCTAACCTCCAGAATTTTTGAGACAGATCGCCATTTTTCCCTGAAAACCACGATTAAAATTAAAAATTTGCGAAATCAGAATAAACCTGAGGTAGAAATGCATGCTAGTAATCTAAATCCACTAACAAAATTCAAAATTTACATTAGAATACACATACGAATATTAGAATATATAACTCTACTAGTAACCAAAAAAATTGAGACAGACCGCAGACTCTCCCCAAACCTCATGAACAAATCTAAAATCGACAAACATAAAAACACAACAATCTACAAGTAAACAAAAAATTTCAAACAGATCTCCAGTTTTTCTGTATATAAGAACAACTATCAGAAAATACATAATAATAGTAGTACAAAATCTACTACTAATTAGACTGTTCATGTTTGCGTAAAATTAGGGTTTTACGATTCAGGTGAAAGGAGAGATCGGAATTACCAAATCCGGTACAGTGAACGGTGACATTTTGGCCGGGGACGGGCTTGGGACCGGTTCCGGCTTGGATCACTTCCTTCTCCACTCCCATTTTTTCGATCTCTTCTGCTTGAGGGTTTTGTTTTGTTTTCTTTTTGCGAGTGACAATCGATGACTGAGGTTGATTTATATAGATAGCACCGACTCGTATCACGTGATAATCATGTGCAACATGGTGAACTTGAAAGATTCGACTAAATTACATAAACCACCCTCATGGTTTTGTCAAATTATATAGGGGCCCCCTGATAAAAATAAATTAGTTCAAAAACATCATCATAAAATTTTAAGTGATATTTATTTAAATGAATTTATTGACAGTATGACATCTTTTTAACAAAGAAACTCGTATGATATCTTATACTGATAATTGATAAATACATTGTAATTTTAACATATATTGTTAAATTTATCAAAATGATAACAATTATAGTATGTGACTGAAGTGGTAAAATACGAGCATTGACGAACATACATCATAAAAGTTAAAAAGTGGGGAAAGCTCCCACTCAAATGAAAATTCTTTAAAAAAAGTGTAGCTAAAATTTTGTTTCTTTTACTCTAATCCTCATGTGATCCCCCCCCCCCCCCAAAAAAAAAAGTTATTTTCAACAGTTCCCCACAATGGCGTAGTCCGTTTTAACAAAACCCTCCAATCTCTTACTTGACAGTCATTCTTCGCGTATATTGTTATCGCTAGTTCTTGCAATCATGATACAATGATAACATTGGTTAATGATTTTGTTAAGTACTTGTTTTAAATAGTTTTATATATGTTCAAACCAACTCGTATAGAAGGAAATTATATAAGTTAAGTAATAGTATACTTTGCTATACAGTTAATCAATATGGTAAAAAAACATAATCCAAATCGACATTTACTGTATTTGGTTAACCAAATCGTTTAACCCGCAAACCGAATAACCCAAAACCATTTTCTTTTGATTGAGTTATTCGATTTCGAATTTTTTTATACCCTAGGCACCCCAGTCACCTAAATTTCTGAATCCCCCACTGAATACAAGACTGGTTAAATTAAAACACCGGCATTCGGTGGAGTTTTGTTTGAACTTTTGTCTTGAATCAATGTTCATAGTAACCAAAGGGCCTTTGGCCTAGCGGTATGTGAGCCCCTTGTCTTCTAGGAGGTCGGGGGTTCAAAGCTCACCATAGGTGAGGTGGGTGTGTGAGTTTGTTTGTTTATTCTAATTGGCGTATATAAATATTATATACTTCAAAAAAAATGTTCATAGTAAGTTCTAATTGTTCTCATGCAAGCCAATGTCATGCAAGTTATAGGTAGGTTTTTCTTATGTCGTTGTTTTTGTAGATGTTTAAGTGAGTCATTATAGTTTTTGTAATCTTTTGCAAAGAAAAAAAAAAGATTAGTCATATAACTAAATTGAAGGACCAATCAACCACGAATGGTCGTAATCCCAATTTGAATGCAAGAGGTTGGATAGTTGTACATTTTTTTAAGACTTCAACACATCCATTAAAAATTGCATTTTGAGTGATGATATATAACTCTAGAATGACTTAGATTTAAATGATATTTAAACGATGAATAGTGTAAAGTGTGGGTAAGAGGCCAATGGTGGCCACCGGTGATGGATGAAGAAAGTCTAGAAGATGTGACAACGGCCGGCTAGTATGTGATGATTATGGGTTGGTCCTTTGAAAAAAGAGGGATTATTGTAATTATTAGATTGTATGTTGAAGTTTGAACACATTTACATAATAAAATTAAGTTTATAAGAATATATAAAACTTTATTAAATTATTTTTCTAAAGAACCCTGGAAGAAAGAAAAATTTCTATAAAGATGAAATGGTCAAGTCTAACCAATGAAATACACTTCCTAAAGGCTAAATTCAAAATCTTTTCCTAGAACTTCATCTTGTTAGACAATCATATACCCTAAGATAATAATAATAATAGGCAAACTTCAAATAAACAAAACCTTTTTTTGTTTGAAGAAAAAAAGTACAAATTACATCAAACTCAAAACTATAGAAGCTTTAAAAACAACTTTATTTGAATCCAACAAACGATTAAACTTGAATTTTCAAAACCGAAAGAAAAGAAAACATACCGAATGTACAAAAAGAAACAACCAAGCTTTCTGCAAGACACAGAAATCAAGACCAACCGACAACAAAAACAGAGCCAAAAAAGAAGCAAAAAACAAACTCGAGACCAAAACTAAACACCATCTCCCGAAACTAGCCATTCAAAGAAAACCGAAAAAGCAGTTTCATTAGGAGAAAACAAACACATAATTATGAACATAAACCAACCAACCAACCAACCTAATGAGAGCCAAAAGTCCACATTCTTTCTTTGGTGTCCATAAAAGCTATCATATACCCTAAAAAAACCAAATGATAAACAACCCACAGTCGTCAATCGTTCATTAGCACCAGAGAGAGATTTGATTTGAAACCAGAAATAAATGATGTTTTAAAAATAAAAATCAGAGTTAGTAGGAGATGATCTAAACCAACGCAATGCTACTCTCGCCACCAGGGGGTTTGCGAACTCCACCTAGATAGTCTCTAGATTCTGCTTTTCCATCAGCAAAGATGTTGCTTCCACTCATTTCCCTAAGCTTTGCTGAGCTCAATGGTTTTTCTGCCATTGCTGCTGCCTCGTCTCCTTTGAATATATTGTTTCCGGAAAGTTCCGTGAACTTCTGGCTTGGAATCTTCTTCGCTGTCTTCACGGGTTCTTCAGCATTTGTCTGAGGATTCAAGGTTAAAGTTAAACTATTAGATATTTTACATCTAAATGTATCACAAGTTTTTGAAATAAAGCGTCCTATTTGCTATGTCATATAAAAAAACTAATAGTTGTTTGGCTGTTGCTGAATGGTTTGGTGCTGAATGATTAAGAGACTCTTATCATATAGTGCAAAATGAAATATAACTGTTTGGTAATTGTTCAGAATGTAATTAGGGCTCTTAATGGTTAAGGGAGGTTCATGATACAAAATGATTCAGAATGTTTTGGAACCATTAAGAGACGGACTTATTTTTTTGCCAAACATGATTCACCTCTAAGCGATTCAGAGGCTGCCTCTTAATGGAACTGTTAAGATGTAAACAAATAACCCCTAATGGAATGATTTATTTCAAAATTGTCCTATCAACTTTTATAAGACATAAGACACACAATTATTTGGAACTATAAACTGAAGTCCTATAAACCAGTCTATTAGGATATTTTTAGACATATGTGGCGTGATATAAAGCCGCCTTTGTTGTAGTGCTACTGTTATATGATGCAAGATCTGGTTAGGTGGAATAATGAAAATGGGACCCATGAAACAAAGAAATGAGAGTAGTGGATAGTTGGAACTTTGAAGTGCTTGTTACAAGAGTTCCAAGGTCTCATGTGCAAATAAGGAAACAAAGTAAATTGGTGAAATAATGGTAAAGAAATTATATCTTTTTCAAGATAGTTCGGATTAAAGAAGTGGTTATTATATCAAAACTCAATAGGCAACATTTGAAAGGGTGCAAAAAGTAAGACATACATTGCTCATTTAAATCAATTAGGTACAACTTTTAATGTAAAGGAATTGCTTTCATTTTCACGATAAATAGCACTTATTTCCTTCTTGACTTAAGAGCCATTTCAGAAACCAAACAATTAAAGTTCATAAATATATATATATATATACACACACACACACACGATTTGCAGAATCTCAACCACTCGCAAAAAAGTGGGGTGGGGTTCTATTTCTTAAAGACGATGGAGATAAATGACTCACGTTCAAATGGTTTGTAATTAGAGTTTAAATGGTCTTCAAGTTTGGGGTCCTCTCATATTAAAATCATTAAGGTAAATAGGTAATGTTGGTGTATAGTATGTTAGGTAAAGGAAACAGTAATACTATCGTTTTCAGAAGTAGCAGTTCTTTCCTTGATGACTTGTATAAATTGGGTGGGGTTCTATTTTGAAAATATTTATATAAGATGGCAGAACCTTCAACCACCTACAGAAAGTGGGTGGGGTTCTAACTTCTAATTCGAAAGATTATGGAAATGAAACATGCAATGTGCCGATGTAGTTTGTGCCATTTGTGTGTGTATTATATGATAATTTAATATTAAGAATGTAAGCAAGTACGATAACTACTTACATTATGTGGAGAAGATTCGCCGATGCTTATGCTTTCTCTTAACGCCAATGCACGTGCAGCCAATGGGCGAGGCTGAATTTCTGGAGGTGGTGCGAATATATTATGTCCACTGAGCTCCTTGTTCTTTGCATCTGAAATCTGCTTCTTCAATCTCGCTTCAGATTCACCATCTAATGTACCACTTAGCTCTCGCTGCTTAGCTTCAGAAAGTGCCTTCTTAGGAGACACCGATTCTTCTTCACCAAATGAAATGTGACTGATCCCAGCAACCGTTTGCTAATGAAAATACAGCTCATCAGAAAAAAAGTAAATATCTCCCACTATGATTCAACACATTATACCAACTTTATTGCCAAAAACAAAACAGAAACCATGTACGCTTTTTCATGTCAAACAGACTGGTTTTCGAAAACATGAGCCTTTTAGATCTTTTAAACCAAAAGAATAATAACCATAGTTGCCCATAATAGTTTATTCCAACTTTGTAAATTGTAACAAACTTATATTTGAAAATTAGAAAGTTTTGATTGTGAATCTCTTTCCAGGATTTGATGGAGTATTTTGCACATTTAGACTGTAAATTAGTTACCTGATACATTCGTAATCCAGTTTTACTAGTTGGGGTAGGGTTTGCAGCATCTGCTTCTTCTACATGATTCTCTCCACCAGCTGCAAATATGCCACTGCCAGTGATCTCCTTTAACTTATACCCTGAAACAGGTTTCCTAGAAATGACCAAGAAAAATTCCAAAGTTACATCAAATGTGAGGAAATCTGTTCAAAAAGGGTTGCATGCCACTCCATGATTAACCTATATTCAAGAAAACATCATTGCAGACAACATTTGGTGACACCAGTTGTCAAACAATCATTCCATGAAGCATAAAACACTTGAGATAAGTTGATAAGGGGATCATGGTTTAGCATTCCAAACCTAGCTTGCCGGTGCTAGTTTCAAAATTCAAATGTTGAATAACATAAAGAGAGGCCTTAGCCCCATTATCAATCACTTTTGTATCAACTGTGTGTTATTTTTACAAGGGAAGGGGGTACAAGACTTGAACTCCGTATCATTTCATTATAAAAATAGCTATCACCTTTGTCACAAATAAGATTTAATGTTTGAACTATGATAAACCTTCATGAAGAAAAGACTTCTCAAAGTTTATTGCAGACAAAAATTTGTTTGATACTGTAATTGGACAAAACCCTTTCAGCCTGCATCAAGCGTTTAGAAGCACTTACAGGCCAAATCACGACTCAAAATTTCAAATCTAGCACCAAATATGATGCTCGAATTATTCCATTTTGATCTGTCATAGTCTCAAATCCAAAAAAACATGATTGAACACGTTGTAATCATAATTCCAAATTACTAATATCAATTACTTAAGATTTAACAGTGAGAACAAATTAAGATCTGCAACGAATTCTTTGGTAGCAGATCTTAATAGCAAGTAGGTTTAAAAATATTCGCACACTATGAAGAAGTCGCTGCTGCAGATCAATTACAACTGCATGACCTAATATTTGTTTGACAATTTTCATTTACTGCAACAAAAATGTATAAATAAATAACAACAACAAAAAATGCCCTCTCAAACAAAAAATAATTTGAAATAGAACAGATAGATCTCGAACCTTTTGTTCAAGCTCTCAACTTCTTCATCTGTAACCTGACCTCCAAACACAACCTTACTGATCCCATCCGAAGGCTGTGGTCCATTTTAATCGGATTTTTTCAACAAAAAAACGAATCAAAATCCAAACAAAAAAACTGAAAATCATGAAACAGAAATATTTCATCTTAATTTGTATATACCTGATGAGAACGAGCAGATGAGCGAGCAGCTGATGCAGCAGAGCCTGCAGCAGGCGAATCAGCGGCAGGATTTTCCGACCAGGTCAACAGATCTGCCGTGGAAGTGTGAGGTTTCCTCACCGGCGTGTTCCTCTCCATTTTCCCTTTGCCGGATTCGAGATTGTTCTACACAGTTGTTACCGTCTCTTCAACAAATGCACTTCAAAAACACCAAAAAGTGAAAGATCCGATTCTTCAATGCGACGTCGTGCTGTTATGTATACAAATATGATATATATATATATATATATATATATATATATATATATGTGTGTGTGTTGGAACTTGAGAGCTACGATTACAAAGTAGCAGTGGTGGCCAACTGAGCTGCCCCTGTTCTTTAAAAAACTCGTTCGAGTGGATTTCAAGTCTTTCTCTCTCTAAAAACTCTTACTTTCTCTCTCTATATCTATAACCCTATCTCTAACTATAAAGTCAATTATTACCATTTTGGTCCCCCAAGTTACCCATCACTTTACTTCTCTATACATAAATATTATTCCTTTTATAATCCACACATATTTTAAATAAGAAGTATATCCGAAAACTTTATCAATAAAGAAAAACTATGCAACTAATCACACGGTATCTTAAAAGTTAAAACAATCGCAAGGAAACGTTGTTTCAAATTAACTGCTTCTCATCTACTGATCTTTATGCTTAAGTTCAAAATTCAAATTAAACTGTTATTTTTGTAAGATAATGAGAGTGTAATCCTTGAAAACTAACTAATATATTTTTATAACATGGTTCACATAATTGATCACCCACGTGATCTTTCAAACTACGTTATGTGAATTTGTAATTGATGCACGTATGGTACAAATAAACCAGTAGTTAAGTTAAATTTCTAAAATAAGTTTCATGTTACGGTACGCTTTATATTATTAATGCTTAATATCTCAAAAGTTAAAATGCATATTGATCACTTACCAAATAAAACAAAATGTACATGAAGAAACATGACTGCACAAGGGTAATCATGATACCATTTAATTATCGTATTCATTTATCTTTTATTTTAAAAGTCATTTACCAAACATTTATCAGGTGTCACTTATCTTATGATCAACGTAACGAAGACCGAGATTATTACCTAGTAGTAAGTATAGCAATGATCGGAAACTTGTTTGGTAAGCGCTTATCAAGTAAAAGACGTTTACCAACATCTTATTTTGATGACAGATACTGTTATCCAATAAGATAAGTGGAGGTGATGGGTTTTACTGATAAGCAGTTACAGGTTAAGTGTCTTATAACGTCCCCTTAGTAACTTATGGTTTGGTTTGAACCATGAATTTGTTTGAATTTTTTGAATGCATAAAATAAAGTTACAAAATAAAACTAGGGACCACATGTGTAAGGTGTATATTTTGAGGGACCAGAAAGGAAATTAGCAAATATATTTAATCTCTTTCGATATATGATCAAGAGCTAAATTTGAATCTTATTCCGCCTCTAATGGGGCTTTCGGGGGAAGCATGTGCAGCTCATTGGAACCGCACGTGACTGTGCCAGATTTGTGTGCCCACCACCATACTAATATAATATTCTATTTTATATTTCCTAAAATGCCCTAAATTCAATTCTTTAAATTAAAATTAGAAACAATTGTAAATTAGATTAAAACTTATGCAACAATTGTGGCTTAAATCAAAAATTTCTTATCAATAGCGGATTTAGAGTTTTTGTCGAGTGGTGTAATTTTATTTTATTTTTATTTTTATTGATTTTTATGTTTTTTGATCGGGTTTTTTTTGTTAATCATGGGTCTTCAGACAGGTTGTGTATAGCTCGATTAATCCCATGAGTTCTGAAGAATACTCTAGAAAATCGTCAGTGGTATTGCAAGACTTAAACTGTTAATATCTAAGGAGAATCTTCAAACATTCAAATTTTATTGTCAGTTAAACTAACAATTTGAAAAAAAATCAGGTTTTTTTGGTTGATTTCAAAGTATTTTTTCCGACTTTTTTTATAGATGTTCAATTTTCTGATATCCAAAGCATCCCTCAAAGTTTAGCGAGTGTATCTTTCATACTTTAAAAAAGAAGAAACTTATTAAAATAAATTGAGCAGGTATATTGTAGCCCATTCGTACATAGGGGCCTTTGGCTCTTGCTATTTTTACTTTGCGATTAAAGAATTTAATATTCATCTTAATTTATGAAAAACAAAAAAATTACAACATTTTATGTTTGTAGTTGTAATAAAATAAAACCTAAAAATAAATTACTACTTTTTTATGTTCGTAAAATAAGAGTAATGACAATGTCATATTTTAAGAGTTAAATTAGTACTTGTTGCTTTTATAAATATTGTAAATAAAAATCTCCCTCTTTTCAAAAAAAAAAAAAAATCTCCCTTAAAATTTATATATTAGACCCAAAAAATGTATATTTGCACATAATCAAGTATGGTCATAAAAATTGTTGTTAACAAAATTTATGAAAATAGCTAAAAAAATCTGAAGTAATCTAGTAAATTTTGAATTTGTGACCATTAAGAAGCATTCTCAAAGACTTAAATCTAATTATCTCATTATAAAATATTTACTCTTGTCTTATGTTGATAAAGGAATTCTTCTATTAAAACTTCATTAAAAAAAATAAAGGATAAACATGTATACATAATATAGAATTGCTTTGAAGTGATTTCATATTGACTTTTTTTTTTGAATATTTATTAATCAAATAATTCACTTCTTAATCTAATAAGAACTGATTAATTAGATTAAACTATCTTAAAATTTAAATTCATAACTTATTAATGTATATATATATATGACTTTTTATAGTTTTATAAAACTTATTAACAATCAGTTAATAAACATAAATATAAATCAATTCCTAAATTTCCAGTTGATCAACGTATAAACTTGAATTCATATATAAGTTAATTTTTAGTTTATAACCACATAAAATTATCAATAACTAGTGTATAGTTGTATATCTATATGATTGCTTTATATTATTTTTTGTCGATTAATAATATTTTTATGAACCATGTTATGGCAATGAAATAAAATAAATATTATATATTGCAATTATTTGGGAAAAAAAGCCTTAAAAAGAGTACCTAACGTAAGAATAAAGTTAGCCGTTACATAGGCATTATCCCCCTGGTTACGTATCGCCAACTGTAACGAAAATCCCGTGCATTTTTTTTGAAATCACGTGCATTTAAAAAAGAAATTATATTAATTAAAAACATTTATAAAAATCGTTTTATTGACTCTTTGGAGTTTGGATTAGGGATGAATGGAATGGACCGAAATTCCGAACCGAACAGGTCTCGTACCGAACCGGTACTGGTACCGGTACCGAATTTCACTATCGGTTCGGGATTCAGTATTGGGATTTATGACTTTTGGTTTTTGGTACTGGTTCGGTTTGGGATTTTGGTACCGGTCTGGCTAAGTGATTTTGGTTTTTGTTATTGCGTTTAATGGTCAACGGTGAAAAACCTTAGTCGTTTAAAAAAATGGTACCAAACGGTACTAGTCCCGAAAATCACGGTACCGGTACCGAATTTCACTAATCGGTTCGGTATTCGGTATTGATTTTTCACAATTCCGGTTTCGGTACTACCCGATTTCGGTACCGGTTTGATACTGGTCCGGTCCCGAACTCACCCTTAGTTTGAACTACTACAAATAGAAATTATGTTTTATAAAAAAAGAAAAGTTAAAAAAATCAACCAACTACTTTATCTTGAATGGTTTGATTTTTAAAAGAAAATAATATAAAATTAATTAAGTTTCTTATTTTAATGATCAACTTTCTAATTTAATTTTTAAAATAAAAAATTGGTTAAGTTCTTGAACATTTATTTTAAATAAATGAACAATCAGTTTTTAAAAATTAATCACGTACATCTTTTTAACTCATCGAACTTTTTCATTTTGAATAAATGAATAAACCATCGAATTTTCTAGTTTTGTTCTCTTTACCGTCCATTGTTGGTGTTAACCCATGCCATCACGCTTACCATTGGGAGGGCATAAAACATCCAAAGATGACGGAGAAGACCCGATTTACCATTTGTTCTGACGGAATATATAAATAAGTCACAAACCAATGTTATATGAGCAACATTTACAATAAAGCAAGCATTGACATCAATCTAGTCTAATCTATAATCAATAGTGTAATAAGATCATTCACTTGGAAGTATATAATAATCACAACCTATTTCCAAGATACGGTAAAGGATAAAATGGAAATTTACATAATAATCACAATGCCTATTTCCAATTTTAAATAAGAGTTTCATCCTTTTATATTCCACAAATACCGACTTTTATGTCTGTGGGTCCATTCCATTCTACCCATAATTATATATCTATCTAAATTATCAAGTATCACCACTATAGAAACACTTATAATTCCCATTGAGTAAAAGTCCTATTTTTATCAACAAGACCCAAGTGTATGAACAATATAGTTTTCAACTCCAAATACAATAAGGCTTTGAAACAATTGTTCCCCAAGTGTTTTATCAAAATATATAAAATTCCTAAAAAGTTCAATATTGAACTAGATGGTCTAAAATCAACTAAATGCAAAATACTTGTAATAAAAACTTAGAGGAAGTAAAATACATTATTTTTACATGTGCATGGTTTAGTAAAAGCAAAAAAATGAACTTACAATACTAGGTTCTGGATGAAAACCTAGAAATCACCATAACCCTTAAAAAAAACATTTTAAAAAGATCTAACATTTTTATGTCAAAATTCCCAAATGCCAGAATCATTTAACTCTAAGTTTCAATAATGAATTGTGATCACGTAAAAAATGAAGAAAGATGTTGATTGTACCGGTATATTCTAACAATGAATCCATAATGGTTTTAATGGTGCTTTTTCTCTTGGAATGAAAATGAACTCGTCCAAATTGGAAAAGAACATACATTTTGTCATAAATTTGGATCTATGTAGTTATACCATAACTTTGTGACTTTGCTAGATTGGAGCTTTTTTTGTCTCTACTGCCAGATAAGAATTGCAGTTAGTGCCTCTATTGTATGGAGATTGTCGAACATCCATGGACCAGTACAAAAACAACGGGCAAAGATAGATTGGCTATGACCATCTTCGTTGACGGGTGTGAGAAGAGGTAGTTAGAAGGTGGATATGGTTCTGGCGTGTCAGACATTGAAGGAAGCTATAACTCAAGATATGATGCGAGAGCATAAATGTGGTGGCTTCATGGGCTCACTTATTGTGCGTCTTCATGGGAAGAAGAGTCCTATAAATGGTGGGAAGAAGAAGAATAAGACATAGTTCTAGGATGGTTTGCATTTCGTTGCAGGCGTCTAGGTTCAGTTTTTATTCTCTATATTAAATTGTCCTCTTATGATAGACATATGAGAGAATTTGGCAGGTATAGATAATAATTGCGAGAGAGAGAGAGAGAGAGAGATGAAAACCAAAACGTGCTTCAAACCACAAGAAAACACCACATGGACGATTATATCTATAAAAGTCATACAGGTAAAAGTCAACATTCTAACTTAATTTACCAAGAAAAATTAATGTAGTACGGCAAAATGGTATCAATAAGTAGAATTCAAAGACTTTTAAGTATCTTTATTTGCTATTATGGTATTGGTTTTTAAAGTTTATAATTTAGATGGTTTTGGGTATCAATTTTAGGAGAAAAGGTTCAGGGGATGAAAATGAGGAAAACACTCTCGGTACACCTCAACAGATAGTGTCTGGCTGTCACTATCGTGTGTCAGGATCACCCAAAGTGGCAAAATGGGCAGGAGCACTCGGTACTTTTGGGGCTATGTACCCGACGACAGTGACGGTATCACTATCGCGTGTCAGGGTCGCTCGGATGGGGCAGAGCTTCATAAACACCCAATTTCAGACTTGCTTCATTCATTTCCCTCATCTACCATTTCTCTTCACTTTTCCTCACATCACTCCTCGTTAAATCTGATCGTTCTTGAGCATTTACTCCATTTTCCTCAAGCATTTAAGAAGGTAATCATCATTCACGCTAGAGGTTCAAGTCTAAACATCAAGTTACAAATGCTCATCCATTTTGCTTGTCATATTATCGCATGTGAAATTAAATAATTGGTTACCCATTTGCAAAAGTTTGAGCCAAAGAGTTGTGGGTATAAGTAGATCTGAATTTAGACAAGAAGCATGATTAAACAGTTTAATAAATTGATCTGGGTTTGAGTTTTTTCTGTTTATTGATTCGAGGAGGTGGGAAGGAAGAAATGATCAAGAGAGGGAAAGAAATATAAAAAGACCCGTACTAAGTGGCACATGGGGGCACTTAATGGTCGTTACAAGAAGTAACGTAAAATAAAGTTAAATGCAAACCACAAGAAAAATATTTGTACAAAACAAAGTCAAGGGACAAAAATAGAGTTTCGGCAAACCGCATGGATAAAACTGTAATTAACTATTTATTTGCATACAATTTGTACAATATCAATCGAAAACTTTCATGTTTTTGTTGTTTTTATATTGTGGTGGAATTTTTTTATGAAAAACATATTAAGAGTAAACTACATATTTGGTCCTTAGGGTTTATTGGTTTTAACACTTCGGATCCCTAAAGTGAAATATCTATGACTTGCATCCTTATGGTTTCAATTTTATAACGTATTGGGTCCCTAAAAGTGACTCCGTTAGTTTTTGGCTGTTAAAGCCCACATGTGCAAGGGTATTTTGGTCATTTCACGGTTTATCACTTTTAAATTACATTTTGGGTCCTTGCTTTATAAGGACCAAACATGTAATAAAACCACAGGGACCAAACATGTAATTTACTCTCTCTATATTCTATTTGTGATTAATAATTAATAATTAATAATACATATATTTATATTATATTTATCACTAGTTTCACAAAATTTCTTATTATGCTATTGTATTTTTGTATTTTTTTATACATCAATAATTTTTTAAATTGTTTTTCAATTATGGCATTATACTTTAAGTTTTTTTTATATTAGAGCAATATATACTTGAAATTGTTTTTCTAGGCATTGTACTTTTATTTTTTCTTATTAAATTATATGAAAATTAAATATTTTAATGTAACATATTTTTTAAACATGTAAGATTTTTTTTCCTTAAAAAAACACATATTTTTTAACATATTTTAACTGGTAGCAATCTAAAATGTGTTTTACAAATTTTCTACGTATTGTTATATTAATGAATAGTTTTAATTTTTAAATAATTTTAGCGCTTTCTCTAATTCATATCCCACCTATATTGATGGTATTTTTTTTATTTATGTCACGTAATTTATTTAACTTATTTAACGAAAAATAAAAAATAAAAAGGACCATCAATTTTTTTAAATAATTTCCTCACTTTCCCTTCCGACTATTCATACCTTTTTAAATAGTTTTTTTTAAAATATATGAAAAACATAATATAGGTGGGATATGAAGGAAAATATAGGTGGGATATGAATAAGAGAAAGCGATGAAAATATTAAAGAAAACAAAATTAGTTATTAATATAATAATATTTAGAAAATTTATAAAACACATTTTACATTGCTAACGTTTAAAATAAATGTTAAAAAGTATGTGTTTTTTGAAGAAAAAACAATCGTATATATTTAAAAAAACATGTTACATTAAAATATTTAGTTTTCATACAATTTAATAATAAAAAATAAAAATACAATACCTAAATAAAAAAAATTCAAAGTATAGATTGCTCTAATAAAAAAATAAAAGTATAATGCCACAATTAAAAACACTTTAAAAATATATTGGTACAATAAGAAAAATGAAAATATAATACTATAATAAATTTTTTTATAACAGTATGATGATAAATATAATATATATACAATTATATAAATATATATATATATATATTGAATTGTTAATTATTAATTATATATAAAGTATAGAGAGAGTAAATTACATGTTTGGTCCCTGTGGTTTTTATTACATGTTTGGTCCCTATAAAGCAGGGACCCAAAATGTAATTTAAAAGTGATAAACCCTGAAACGACCAAAGTACCCTTGCACATGTGGGCTTTAACAGCCAAAAACTAACGGAGTCACTTTTAGGGACCCAATATGTTATAAAATTGAAACTATAAGGATGCAAGTCATAGATATTTCACTTTAGGGACCTGGAGTGTTAAAACCAATAAACCCTAAGGACCAAGTATGTAATTTACTCTATATTAAATAAAACAAAAGATTTTTGCAACTTAAAAAGAAAAGTTAATTCCAATTTAATATATGGGTTTAGTAAGATGTCCCTATACCATACAAATTAAAGTTCAACGACTATTTTAATTACAGTCGTATTTAATACGGTTACCTATTTTGAAATAACGGATGTCACGTCCCCTATAAGCATACATAGTCAGAGACGGAACACAAGCGTTCTAATTAAAGAGGCCGAACCTAACAAAACATCTTCATTGATAAACTCAATTCATTATAAAAATGAATTGTGCAACAGGAAGATAGAACCTATGATCACATATACATGGGTTATATACATATAACCACGTGAGCTAAACGCAACTCATTGATAATATTTCTAATATTAGTATTTAAGAGATAAAATGCAGAGTCCATGGCCCCCCTAAGCCTCTATTATGTTCCGCCTTTGTACATAGTCCCTTACCTAACAATTTTCTACTCTTTTATTTGTGCAATAAACTTCTATTTATTTAATTGAATATATTTTATTAAATATCATTAATTATGTGGCTTGTGAGTGATTACTCTTTTAATTATGCAATAAACTTCTATCTACTTAATTAAATATATTTTATTAAATATTATAAATTATGTCGTTTGTAAGTGATATCAAACACTAATATATGATTTCAATCAAAACTGACTCAACAAGGATAAAAAAGTTAGAATGAAGACAATTATTATTTTGGTCTTAATTTATTTTACGGTTTTTAATGGTTTAATACCAAACAATGAAATAGAACATTTGATGTTATTTTTTTCTAGATATATTGTTTTTTATGATTTAATAATCATATACGATAAAAAAACTTGTAATAAAAATGAAATTCCATCGCTCATAAGATCGATACAAAAGCTTATCACTGTAATAAGTAATTTTAAATGAAACAATACGAGAACTCAAGAGTATGTCGGAAGGGTACAAGATGAGACTAGGAAGGATCAAAGCTGATAAATAGGATTTTAGAACATTAAGATAAATACAAAAATGTTTATTGTTTTTTTTGGACGACATTTTAACACATTCACACATCCAGAGGTATTCGGATCCAAATGGGTACCGAATAATCCCTTGTGCCCATGATCCAGCCCTATGGACTGGCCCATGAACTCACCCCTGTACCGGCCAAAGGACCGGCCTAAAAGCTAGATACCTTAGATTTGTTAGCCGCAGGGTTCGAATCCTTGCCAACCAGAGATACCATCTACTAGTGACTTAGGATGTTACCTAATACCCGTTAGGCCAGACAATCTTTGATAAAAATTTTATTGTTTAGTTTATCATAATATTCCTAAGCTTTTTGTACATGTGTAACCTATTTGACTTGTTACTATTTTCAAGTATTTGCTCTTCTTCTAAAAGTCCTTGTTGATTTTTCTTTTTCTCAAATTCCTCCCTATTTGTAAGGAGGACGTCTTTCATATAAAGAGTTGCTTTAAGGTTATATATACATATATATCTTACTTTTTAATTTTACTTTCAAATAAGATATATTGGATGTCTTTGGTTAAAATTGTTTCTTAAGAAGGTCAAGAATAATTAATATGGCATAAAAAAGTAACAGTTTTTGTTATTTGTAGGTTTTTCCTGTACTTGTATGTTGTTGTAAGGCGAATTTGTGCTCCATGTTTCATAAAGACACGTTTTAAAGACATTTTCATGTTTAATAACCGTCTGCCAACATGAAAATAATGACTCTAGTGGGTAATCTTCAAGTTTAGAGTCTTCTATGTGGAACTGCCGCCTAACCTTCTCATTCAGTACTATATCTTATTATCAACAATAAAAAAACATAACATAACTTATTCTTTCATCTTTACGAATATGAATTTCATAAACAACGATTTCTTGTTAGATAACCTAGGTTTTTCGATCATCGTAAAGAGAATCTGATAATGACTGTAATAATATGTCCCTTTACCTTCGCTAGTCAGATATCATTTATATATTCTTATTGAAGGTTGTTGGATCGGCTTTTTATAGTATTATATTTGAAAGCCTAAACTTACGTTTGATTTTCTAGTTGCTAAAAATCAAAGCAAATAATAAATCATGTTTTTAAATCTATAAATTATTTTGTGTTAGTTAATGTGGTCCTCCTCAATTATACCTTTTTAAAGCATCAATCTAGTATCGGATTAGTGGAGATGGTAGCATCATTAGAAAGAAAAATATATTTGATTTATAATATTCAAATTAATATTATATTGGTATCGACAAGCTAAACTTATCATTATAATTACCCCATTAAAAACTTATAACGTTAATAAAATTTTGTATGTTTAACAACAATCCAAATATAGTTCAAATAAGAAAATTAAAGTTTTTTAATTCAGTGTCGATATAGAAAGATTAAAGAGATGAAAAAAGCACACAAACTCGCAAACAAAAGTATTGGAGAATTTAAAATAATTACAACTTTCATGGCCAAGAAAATATTACAAATTGTCTGTATATTGCAATGAGTGAAATCGTAACTGTCCATGTGATATAGACTCCAAATAACACGAGTAGTCAGAGCCGACTTGATAAGACATTGGGAGTAACATGCCACCAAATATTTGCCACTGTTCAAAAAAGCTAGCCACAACAGCCGTCGTGGCGTGCCGTGACTTAAGGCTTGAGTCTTACGCCATGTTATGCCTGTGACACACCATGACCTAATGCACAGTTTTTGTAACACAATATTTGTTTTCTCTTGCTTTTTTTAATGTCTGATTTGTAAGTTTCTAATGTGTAACTCAATTTAAATTATTTAATATCACTGACTCATTGTGTAATAGTAGAAAATATATGTTTATATGTATAATAATTTATATAATAGAACGCCTTGAAAAACGTTGCGACCTCGCCGTGGCTCCTAAGGCCTGACCTTGCCGTCACGCCACGCCTCACGCCATTTTGAGCCTTGATATTTGCCTGTGTATATTTTCTTTAGGGTCCAAAGTGTCAACATTTTATTTTCTTGTATGCTACAACGTCACACTTGGAAAATAAATATTATTGTTGCCTTTGCAAGTAGTTATACGATTACATGAAATGTATATTTCTTTATTCAGTTGTTGTGTTTTTGTCAGAAAATTATGAAAACTTGCTCATAATGGTAATTCCAAGATGTACTGCCATAATTCTTTTGTGCAATATTTCCTCAAAATGATTATTGATCGATCACTTTCATAAAACCAAAGCATAGAGTAAGAATCAAGGTTGGTATCGATAAAAATCCATCTAACGAAAAATTAATTTCAAAATATTATAATGTTTCAAAATATTAAGATATTCGACTTGATATCTGCAACGTTATGATAGTCTGTAAAATTTTCCTATTTTATCCCTATTAAAACATTTTAAATATAAGATTATTAAGCAAACATATTTAAAAATCATTTTTTTAAATTTTTTAAAATTCAAAAACTTTCATAACTGTTTTTTTTTATAAAAACACATAAGCATGTATGTTGCATGTAGCCGTAATGTGTTTTTGTCTCCTCCTCCGATCCCCCATGCCATAAGCATGTCGAATATCGGTTGCACAAGAATGTACGACATTTCTGGTCGTTTAAACTTTTTGAATAAAAATATCAGTGATATAATTCAATCTTTACATTTTAAAATAAATAAAACTCAAAGTGATTAAAAACAAAAAATAATCAAATAATCGGATCCGGTTTCATGTATATCTGGCAAAAACTGGCACGACACGGTAACCCGACGCGAATTAAACGGGTTTGGTTAATACATTTCAACCTGTCTAAGTAAATGGGTTGACACGATATGACACAATATTAAACTGGTAAGGTCAGGGTCAAAAATTTCAACTCGAAAATGACCCAAATAACCCGTTTATATTAGGCCAATTTGACTCTTAGGCAAATAGCGTAAATAACCCACAGTTTATAGTTTTTTTTAACAAAGTAAATAATAAATAATAATAATAAAAAATGATTGTACACTTCATGTAGACGTGGCAAAAATTGGCACGACATGCTAACCAAACACGGACTCAACACGAATTAAACGAGTTTGGGTAATACATTTCAACCAGTTTAAGTAAACGGGTTGATATGACACGACATGAAAATTAAACAGGCTGAGTTAGGGTTAGGCATTCTCAACCCATTTAACTTTGAACCCGACCCAACACGTTTGTCTGGTCTAGACATGATCAAACCGGGTCAAGTGGGTTGAAATTGGACCGGGTCGGGCTTAGCAAAACTATTATTTAATCGCTATCCCTCGAACAATTTTTTAATTTTTTTTGGCTGGCAATCATTCGTACACGTGGCATTGGCAACATGCAACTACATTTTTATTTTTTCATAATTACATTTTTTCTTTTTCTTTTTTATTTGATTTTTATTTTTGTAAATACACGGCGACGGCACACTCCGTTGACGGCGACCAAAATGGCGACGATGTCAGCAGGCTACCTATCGCTAGCTCCGGTAGCGAGTCGTCTGAGTTGTTATTCGTCGTCGACTTCTGGTTTTTTTAAACCTCTATCGTCGATCGGCAATTCACATTTTTATCGGAATTTCACTGCCAAAATTCGTGCCTCATCTGTAACCGCCACCGTTGAAACGAAGCCGGTATGTAGTTACATTACATCTCTGTTTTTTCTTTGTGTGCAGATTTTAGATGTGATTTAGAGGATTACAGTAGTCTGAAGTTATCCTTTTGCGGCCTGTAAATTTTGATGTTGCGAATGTGATAATAGGATGATTAATTAATTTGTTTAATTTGAGATTGGATATAATTGTAGGGTTGAATTGGAGTATTGGCGACCATATGATAAACTTTTACTTCTGTTTGGTTCCTTTTTCGTATTCATTATTAGGTTGTTGCTTGCCTGAATGGTTTGATAAAGGATAATTACTAGTAAGAGTGGTTAAGATGCTCTTATGATATAGTGTAAAATGAAATACGGTTATTTGGTAATTGTTCAGAATGAAATTAGGGCTCTCAAGTTTCAGAAACATTAAGAGGCAGACCTTTTCTTTTGCCAAACAAGATTCACCTCTTAGCGATTCAGAGACCGCCTCTTAATGGAACTATTAAGAGGTAAACAAACAGCCCCTTAGACTCAATATTGACAATAATTGGGTTTTATGCATCCATTTAGTGAATTGTTCAATTGATCCTCATTTTGATTATAATAGCTAGATAAGATAAATCTATTTGTTGTTAGTTGTTGCGGAGGAAATTGTGTAGGTATCACCATAATATTTGAAGTCAGGTAGAGTATCCTGATTTTTAGGTTACTAGGCATAATATTTTTTATGAATATAGCAAGTTATTTGGTTACTTATAACTATAATCTATATTAATTTTGGAGGTAAATATCAAGTCTTGATTTTGAAGGAATCCAATGGAAGTTTTTGGTATTAGATAGAATAATCACCTATCATTAAACCAATACTACAAAGTTAATGGGTGTACTCATGCATGTGGACTGTGGTTCTGGAGGTTCATCACTTCCTTATGATGTATATGTAAGAATATTAATAAGGTGACCCCAATGGGGTTTGTTACTTAACAGTTAACAGTTTTAAATGGTTTATGAGGGTCATTCATATTGACCACTCAGATTCAGGTCCCGAGTGGTTTCCCTTGGTGGCTGATCGTAGTGTTTGTATCTGTATATTCAATGCTGTGAAGATGGTACTATTTTTTCTTACAGCATTAAACATTTTTATCAGAAAAGTAACAAGTCTGACCACAAAGGAGTGATTTTTGAAATTTTAGACTAGTACCAAACTGGTAGACAGGATACCAAATGAACAAATCTCATTAACGTAAATGGTTCATTGTATTATGCCCCATTGTTGTATGTAGAGATGTCAAAATAGTATGTTTTTTTTTGCCATAGACTGAGAAATCAATCTTGATTCATGAAGCAAATGACATGAATATCATTAACAAATCAGAATCCAGTTTGATTCATGATTGTATTGGCGAATCACTTTTGTTTTATGAAGTTGATTCATATAATACATTTATATGGTTCTACAAAATTACCCGTGATTTCTTGCTTTAAATTGTGTTTTTTTCTTCTTTTGTATGTGGGAGTGTGTGTGGACTTTTGTGTAGAGTTCACTAATCCTGAACTTATCCCTAGCCCCATGAATATGAGTTTTTTTCTTCCTTTTATTGGCATTTGGTAAAGTCATAATGAATGACTAATGGGACAACCACACTTGAGAGTAATACAAGTATATTTGAATTTGATGTATAAATCACTAGAATGATTGCTTTTGCTCTTTTATATGTATACATGTTATATAAAGTACTTTAGAAAAAGTTGAAGCAAGGCTACTATTCGATTCTCAATTCATGAAAATAAACTATAAACAATTCTCGATCGGGTTCATGGATTGACAACTATAGATTTATGAATCCTGCAAATTGGGTATTATGTGAACCTAACTGTAAACAGTTAAGTTTAGATTCATTGAAGCCACTTGATATATATAATATACTTAGTGTGGTGATTAAATTCTTGCTTTAACCTTCTAGAACCTGATAATTTCCTCATATAGGCTGCCTATAATTCTAAAAGGTTAGATTTTTCAAAGTGATGGTGATGTGCAACTTGACTTTTTTTTGTGTGGACCCTCTCTCTCAACTCATCGACATCTACGGAAATGGAACCATTAGGTGGAATGAACAAAAGTATGCAAATAGGGTCAAGTGACATGATAGATAACACTGGTGAGGGAACATGAAAGAAATGGATTTCATATATATATATATATATGTTGCAAAATAAGCATGCCCAGTATTGGAGCGACCTATATTCAGTAGATTCACATGATGATTGGCGTAAATTTTATAAATTCGATATAAAATTGATTGATCTCAACTTTATAAGTTATATAAAAAGAAAGCAATGGCGTAAGGATGCACGTATAGGTTTTTACAAGATGGGAAGAATGCAACAATAGTCATTTAATGAATAGTTGGATAACATTTTATACATGCCATGGGTTTATTTTCTATTCATCCTTTACTTGTATCTTATATTGCATTATTTTATTCTCAATTTTTTTTAATTTGTATGCAGGGAACCGATGTGAATGAAAATGAGGAAAATGCAAAGAAACAGGTACTGGCTTGCCCCATTTGTTATGACACGTTAATATGGAATGGTGATCCAGTTTTCTCAGTGTAAGTTAGTTCTATTTTTGTCATGAATGGAAGATAGTTCCTTTTTTATTAGTCAATTTGACTATTTTATACGTTTCTCGTGTTTTATATAACCATTTGTTTTGCCTACTTTGAAATTTAATGTTATTTTTCTGTGAAGTAGCATGCTAATTCTTTTCGTTCATATTTTCTGCAGAGATTCTACCCCTCGATCTAGTCTAAAATGCAGCACATGTAAAAAGGCATACGGTGGTAATGGAACAAATCTTGATCTAACGGTAGCTAGTGGCTCCAAGAAATATGGAGAATATATGCCAGCTTCTTCTGAGCTTTTCAGGTGCTGAAATCACTTAATCTGTTAATCTGAATAACTTTTCGAAGCCTTCTGGTTTATGAGAATAGTGAGACCACGAGTGAAGCCAATAAGTCAGGTACTTTATAACTAAACTTATACTTAATAACCCAAAATAAAATGCATCCTTAACATTGTTTGAAATACAAAAACATATAACCAACATATCAAAGCACTTGACGAATGCCAAAAACGTTGTTTGAAATATCTCCATAACATCATAAGAACATGGTTATGCTAGAAGATAAGGTCACTAACGAAGGAATACATTCAATTTATAAGATATTGAAAAGAATTTGCTATAATGAAAAGTATCAAACTCCCCCTATTGCCAACTTGTTGAAGATATGCACTTCTGATTTCTTGAAGAATTTTTTAAAGATGTATGCTTTTAATTGCTTAAAGGATTGTTTTAAATTTCTAATTGATTAAACACAATTTTATCTTCTTTTTTAGATCCCCAATTCAAATACTAATTGTTCTTAGTAATGTTTCTAGATACAAGGACCAATTTACCATAACCATTGTAACCTAAGGTCTCATGGTTGATGTCCACTAGTTACTTTCAGTTCCTTCACCATTGACCTAAACTCCTAAAGGCCTAAAATTTGTTCAGTATCGTCCATTGAGAGGGTGTGTTGCATGAATCTTGTGGACTAGTAGGGTGAAGGGTGCCTAAAAAAGTCGAAATCATTTATGTAGCTATGAACGTTATGCATTTGCTGATACAGGTTGCCTCTAGTATCGTTCCTGTATGAGAGGGGTTGGCGACAGGGGTTTTCATTATGGGGTGGTTTCCCGGGCCCAGAGAAAGAGGTGATATGCCCACCCTTTGGGTTTTGATGTCTTTAATGATCTTCCTCGAGAGTTTGATTAACATGTTTACTGCATTTGTTACGTTTTTGAAAATATAAACTATGTATGGCTTTAAAAAAGAAACTTTATTCAACTATGTATGATTTTATTTTCAGAAATCGATATAACCATATGCATATAGGGTTCAGGTTCAGGGGAAAACCACAAAAAATGAAAAACCAAGCACCCTGGTAACCATTCAGCGGACAGTATGCACATGTGCATACAAGTAATTCGTAAGGAATTTGTCCGGTATGCACACGTGCATAGAAACCAAGACACAACTTCAGTTACTTGTATCCCTATATATAATAGTAATTGGAAAATTGATTTAGTTCTTGTTATATATGTGTCCAGTTTGAACTGATGAAAGATTATCTTAAGCCAATCATTGGAGGAAGCATTATTGATGCTAGTTGTGGTAGTGGGATGTTCTCGAGGCTTTTTGCAAAGAGTGGGCTGTTTTCTCTCGTTGTTGCTCTAGATTTTTCAGAGACAATGTTAAAGCAGTGTTATGACTACATCAACCAGGAGGAAAACATATCTAAAGAGTACAAATCTGATTTCCATATATATGTATATATATATATATATATATATTACTTCTGCAAATTCTACAATTAGCTTTTACATCATCAATCACGCTGATCAATTTACGTTCTGATGAAAAACGTGTATTTTTATTTAGGAACTTAATCTTGGTTAGAGCTGATATTGTACGACTTCCATTCGCTTCAAGTTCTATAGATGCCGTACATGCTGGCGCAGCTCTACACTGTTGGCCCTCACCATCTGCTGGTGTAAGTATTCTGTAAATATC
Organism: Silybum marianum; assembly: GCA_036898165.1. Lineage (NCBI taxonomy): Eukaryota > Viridiplantae > Streptophyta > Magnoliopsida > Asterales > Asteraceae > Silybum > Silybum marianum. Next base: position 51,526,459 of record CM072529.1, on the reverse strand, counting down.
TCTTTTTCCCTCTTTAGAATAATAGTTTCAGGAAGTTTTCAAGTATTTATTTACCTATTGAAACAATCAGAAAAAGAAAAAAAGAAGAATATTTTGACATTTCATATATGGTCAAATAATTTCCAAAAGTTCATATGTTACAATTGTCACGGGATAATGGGAGGTATATCTTAGGGGCTGTTTGGTTGATTTTCCATTAAGTCGTGTATAGATAAAGTTGTCTGTGTGGATTAATCTGGCTGTATAGATCGAGAGGGTTTTTTTCATAGATGGAAGGAGCGTGTTTGGGAAAAAAAAACTTGGCTTTTTGTATAAAGGTCCTGCCTAGAAGCTTAATGAATAAGCCACTTTCTATATCATTAAGCCACTACCAAACAATTACGTATAACTAACTGAATAAGCTGTGAGTCTCGTTAAGCTCATTAAGTTGTTGTCAATTTGGATCGTGTATCTTAGTTATATGGGTGTATAACAGGTAGCTGAAATAAGTCGAATTCTACGACCAGGAGGAGTTTTTGTTGCCACCACCTTCATAGTAGACGGCCTTTATTCATTCATCCCCTTTCTATCCCCTATACGCCAGGTATGCATTCAGCTACACCCCCATTGTCGATAATTTAGAAAAGAAAAAGCAAATTGTGATCACACTGAATTATTCTTATGAGTTTTTATTTTTTATTTTTTTTAATATGAAGTTAGATTCTTAATTTTGTAACTGTAGACTCTTGGGCAAATATCCGGGAGCCGTGTGTACTTATCTGAGCGTGAACTAAAAGATCTTTGCTCAACGTGTGGACTGGTAGATTATACGTGTGTAAGAAACAGACGATTTGTTATGATCTCTGCACGAAAACCCACCTGAAGAACATGCCCGATCGCGGTGGTTATGTAAAAATAGTTGTATATGATGATTCATTTCACAAGAATTTGATAGATTAAATGTAAATGTAAAGCAAAATTTCAATTGTAGATTATAAACTTCAAGAAATATACCATATTCTATCTATATGAATACGGTATGCACATATATATACAAGTAATTTGTCGGACATGCATGCACATGTCCATACAAGCAGGGGCGGATCCAGCAGCAAAAAGAGGGGGTCCCATCCTCCAGTGAAATGTTAAAAAAAAATTATAGGCTAAAAATATCAAAAATACTGTATTTAGCTTTAATTCCCCCTAGTAAAAAATTTCAAAGGACCCCATCTTGCCGGTGATTAACAGAACCCCTAAAAAAGTTACTTGAAATCAATAAAAAAAACCCGAAAAAATCTTTTGAAATCGACAAAAAAACCTGAAAAAATCTTTCGAAATCGACAAAAGCACTAAGAAAATCCTTCAAAATCGACAAAAACAATAAGAAAATCTCTTGAAATCAACTAAAAAACTTTAAAAATTTCCCGAAACACGTCGGATGACTTTACGCGCCTTTTAGTCTATCTTAATGGCACCTAGTGGACAAAAATCCTGAATCCACCACTGCATACAAGTAATTTGTCCGGCATTCACATGTGCGATAGATTAAAAACCACGAAACATTTTCAGTTAATTGTACATACATATGCATACAACATACCATAAAAATAGATGAATAGTTATTAGTATATTCATCAGTTTTTCATTTTTTTAGAGTTTTTTCATGACCTCATCCTTTACGTATGATATATATTTAGAAGGTAGTTGATATGATATATATTTAGAAGGTAGTTGATAGCCGGTAGGGAAGAAATCCAACCAAGTGAGTTTCTAATATAATTTAAATAATAAAAACTCGACAAAATGAGAAAACAGAAATCAATTTTATACCTTAAAACATTTGAATTAAAAATCTAGCTTACATGACCAGAAAATTATACCAAAATTGGAGTTGTTCTCCTCTTCCTGTACAACTATTGAACCATTTTTCTATACTTGAATGCTATGAACCATATCCATCATTATGGGTTCGAGCCATGTTAAACAACTATCTCGAACCCATAAAAAAAAACCCACGAGCCATGGTCCACCATGGCTCATCTTTTATACTTACACCACCATATTTGCAAATGTCAATTGTCTATAAAGCAACATCTTTTCATCACTTTCATCTAACCCAATCGAATCCTCACCACCACCATACTCCATCTCCATACTCATTCGATCATCCTCATAAAAACCATCGTCAAATTTGTTTCTAAATTTCCGTTCTTGCCCCTCCGAATCCATCGTTTCCATCTCGGCTTCGATAATCGCTTCCATCCGGGCCCGTTCTCTATCTCTCGGGTACGTTCGATACAAAAACGAGTAGATAAAACAACACAATGCCATCGGAATCCCGATCGAGACGTAAAGTGCTTTCGCCAACGATCTCGCGTTACCTCGGTCCGTTTCGATACTTTCCGAACCGTTTCCAATGGGTACGTAACCGTAAACATGTTGAGCCAATATACCGACGATCGGAGGAGCAAATGATGAAAGAATCGACTCAAATGATCGATCTAATGCGTAAATGCTCGTTCGTGATTTCTCGGGTACAATCTCTGCAAAAATAGGACTATAGACACAAAGTTACTACAAATTTTAAAAGTAGTTTAATTAATTGAATTACAACCGTTGACCAAAATTGGGTCGGTTGTCAAAATTCAACTTCTAGAGGTAGGTTAAGGCAAAAACGTTAAAAAAAAAAGAAAACTGAAGAACACCCTGGGAACCCTCCATCTGGATGGTATGCACAAATGCATGCAAGCGATTGAAGTTGTTTTTTTTTTCTATGCATCAGTGCATATATATATATATACAAGCGATTGAAGCTGTTTTTTTCCTATGCATCAGTGCATATATATGCATCAGTGCATATATATGCATCAGTGCATATGCACAAATGCATGTTACAAATTCCCGGTATGCATTTATGCATTTGTTTTTCAGTTTTCTCTTTTTTTGACGTTTTCCCCTGAACCTAAACCCTGAACATCTAATGGGTTAAGAACGTTACTTGTTTGTTGCCGGACCGTTCCACGAAATGAAAAAACCCGTAACGAACAACACAAAAGCGTGTCCAAATAAAGTCGATGGATCGTCTTTTAATGCCAACAAAAGCAACGCCCCTAACGGAATAGCGGATGCCGAGCTGATTTGGGATAAAACGATCCTTCCGGAACTCGGAAACCGTTTCGATAAAAGATCACCAACCCGACCTCCAAATAAACCCCCGAGTGAATTACCAATTACAAATAAAGACATCAAGAAAGCGGTTTTCTTATGAGAAAAACCCGTGAGCTCCAACCACATTGGCGCAAATGACAATGCCGACCATGGAAACGAACCCGTGATACCTTGAGCTACGATAATTTGAAAAGATTGAATCTTTACAACCGATTTCGCTTCTTGAAACAAATCTTTAATTCCCGACCATAAAGATTGACTTTTTACGACATTTTGAGGTGGTTCTACGTCTCTTGAGAAACGTGGGTCGTCGGCAAAAAGGCGAACCAAGATTCCCACAATGACGCTAATGATTCCGACAAGATGAAAGGCTATTCGCCAACCGGCGATCCCCATAAATGTGGTGGATGCTATCAATAACGAAAGGAGCCCACCGATGATCGAGCCAAGGTTACTAGTTAGCTGTAGCCACCCGAAAGCCATACCACGGTTTTCGTCATTGGTTGAATCGGCTACTAGAGATTGGATGGCGGGTCCAACTATCGCGAGGCCTATACCGTTCAAAGCTCTAGATATTGCGACCTGAAAAAGGAAAAAAAAAAGGCATAAAACACAAGTTCTACTTAAGAATAGGAGAAAGAATCCCAAATGGTCCATAGATAGTTATACAATTTCATAATGCCTTAGGGTTGTTTGGTTGGAGGTATTAATCAGGAATTAATGGAAATGATAATAAAAGAAATTATTTTGTTGTATATAATATAATGAGCTCATTCCCCCCAAAGCCCAAATTTTCATTCCTGATTAAACTGGGGGAATGAAAATCATTCCCATTCCCATTTTCATTCCCTTGCCAGAACCAAACGCCCCCTTAGTTTAGCTAATGTGACATATAAATGCGAGAAAGTTCAGTAGCAAACAAAGCCGTTTTTAGCTAAATGTGTGTTAAAGTTTCTAGAGCATCTCCGAGAGCTTATGCTGTAAATTTTCTATAATAGAGTATGAAAAATCAAAATTTAAAATTTGCATCTAACTCCAAGAGTTACTCTATTTTATCAATTTTAATATTAACTAATTTGATAAAATATTATTTATTTCTACTATACACGAGTAATCTTCAACAGTTTTAATTGGTTGGATATAATTAAAATATTATTTATCTATCTTCCACGTAATTTTAGAGATTTCTCTAAATTTAAAGATTTCTCTTTCCTCTATTTTAGCATAAAGGATAATATAAATGTTGGAACAACAAAAAAAATGCTAAAACCCCCTTTTTTTTTTTCCCTTCTATTTTGACATAGCTGTTGGATAACAAGACCTCCAAGAATATTGGAATCGTCTCATCACAAAAAGAGAAACAAAAAAAAGAAGTGCATAACACTTGTCCCATTTGATATAATTCTTCATGAACTCCTTTATCATGAATAATAATAATAATAATAATACAATGTTAATTTTTTACAGTATTTATGAATATCCGTGAATGTGTGAGATCGCGGATTAAAAAATCTTTCATTTGAATCAAGAAATTTAAAAAATCCTTAATCCCGATGAACAATTTGATAAAAAAAACACATGATAATATTAAGAAATTTAAACAATTTAAAAAGGGAAAAATCGAGTAAATTAACCTGAAAAAACGAAGAAGAAAACCCAACAAGAAAAGTAGCAGCGGCCCATAGGAAAGCACCATAAGCTATGATATGAGCACGGTTATGGCGGACCGCCAAATAGGCGGCGAGAGGGAAGCAAGCCGCCTGAACCATGGATCGGAAAAGGGTCAATGAACCTAAACGGGTCGGGTCAGCATGGAGTTCTTCGCCGACTTCCTTATAAACTCCCGGTAACAATGACTCATCGGCTCTTTCCATGATTCCGGCGAGATTTACCAGAATCAGCGTCACCGTCTCCGGCGTCATTGTTTGATGTTTTCCGATGGGGTTAATTCCGATGAGAATTATGTGAAGAAAAGCCACAAATCGGAGGGTTTTGAGAAATGCATTTGAAGCGGTGGACGGAGAAATTAAAGGATTGAAAGTTTTATTTGACGGTGTTTTAACGTTGACTAGAAAATCGTTGACTGATTTATGCAAAACGCCATTGTCTCCGATTGACCTTTTCTTGGTAAGAAATTTCTATATTTTAAACCCCAAATTATAGCTTTCTTTATTAAAAATATATTTTTAAGATTTGTATTTTAATGAGATCTCATTAAAGTGGCATAATATATGAATCATAATAGAATAAAATTTGTCATACGTTTGATGAAATAATTAAATTGGAAGGAATGGAGGTTATAAGAATTAAGAACTCATCAAATTCTTTTTTGTTCCGTGTATCTTTTAACTCATCAAATTAAGAATTAAAAGTCTACAACAACATTTTGGACACGTTTGGTTCGTGGGATTGGATTGGATTTTGAGAAATTTGGATTTTAAATACAATCCATTCATTTGTTTGGTTTGCAAAATTGTAAGGATTTAAAATCCTAGGATTTAATTGAAATTCAACAAAAATAGGATTTTGAAATCTTTGACGTATGATCGGGATTTCACGGGATTTCGTCGAATTTGTATGAAATAATGTTTTAAAAATGTTAAAAACATTTGTTTTGTAATAATTGATTAATAAAAATGTAATTTAATTATTTTTATAACATTTTATATTTTTATATAAATTATTTATAGAGTTAAATTCAAATTTGGTCCCTGTGGTTTACAAATTATAACGGATAAGGTCCCTGAATGATTTTTATAACGAATAACGTCCCTATGGTTTCCATTTTATAACACGTAAGGTCCCTCCATCTAATTTTTCCGTTAAATATAACATTTTTAACATAATTTCTTTATTTTTCCATTTTTCAAACCATATGGACCAAATCTGTAATTTACTCTAAACTATGTACATATATTTATATTTTATGTATTGTATAATTATATTTGCATTTCATTAATTATATAAATTACATATTTTGTTAATTGTATAACTTTCTTATTTTATAAATTATACTACATATTTATAGGCACCTTATAATTTTATTTAAAAAATATTTATATTTTATATATTTATGATATATTATATCTATTTTTATAAAATTTATTTTGTATTTATATTTATATATAAAATATAAATAATTTTATAAAATGTATCGAATGTTCAGTTTATGTTAAAAACACTAAATCAGTTCATTATACAAGTTATATACATATATGGAAGATTCAAATAAATAAAATAAATACAAATATAAAATATAAATACAAGTACAAAGCAAATTCTATAAAATATAAATATAATATAAGATGTTGGTTCATTTACAAACTGGATGAAGAGTACAAACTCGTAGAAGGCAATGTAATTTTTTTTTCCATCATATGCTATGATTTAAGATGTTATTACACATGTTTGTTTCATAATGTAATGTTTCACATGTATTTATCTTCATAAGTTAAAAGTTTATCATATATTTGTTTCATAATATAAAAGTTTTACATGCATTTTTCACATGTAACTTTTTCATAAGGTGAAACAAACATATGTATAATAACACCTTAAATCATAGCATTTGATGGAAAAAAATAATGAAAAAAATTATTTTTATATTGGTTTGTGAGTTTGTATCATTTATCTAGTTTGTAAATGAACCGAGATCTATAATATAATATAATCTTAAATATACAAAAAATTATTAATTTATCGATATAAATATATACAGTAAATATAATATAAAAATTAAATTCAAACACGTACAACATCGACGTCATCAAGATGATTCTCCTGAAAATCTACTGTCTAACCTTCGTTACCACCTATATTCACTTCATATATGTATATCTATGAATTGTTATTTGTATATTTAAAATTATATTACATCTATATTTTATAAAAAAAATATATTTATATTTTATGTATTTAAATATTCCATGCATGCAATTTGTATATTGACATGATTTAATGTTTATAGCATAAATTGGACCTTTCATATATTTTATTAAATTATTAACATTTTATAAAATATAAATGTAATATATTATATGAATATACAAAATAAAAATAATTTATAAAATATAAATGTAATCTAATTTATAAAATATGAAAATTATATAATTAATAAAATAGGCAATTTATATAATTAATGAAATAAAAATATAATTATACAATACATAAAATATAAATATATGTATATAGTTTAGAGTAAATTACAGATTTGGTCCATGTGGTTTGAAAAATGAAAAATAAAGAAAATATGTTAAAAATGTTATATTTAACAGAAAAATTAGATGGAGGGACCTTATGTGTTATAAAATGGAAACTACAGGGACGTTATTCATTAAATAAATCATTGAGGGACCTTATCCGTTATAATTTGTAAACCACAGAGACCAAATTTGAATTTAACTCTTATTTATATATAATGGAAATCCAATTTCATTGCAAATTCTACGAACCAAACACATCTATGATTTTCAAATCCATTCCAATCCAAATCCCTCCAAATCCAAATCCTTCCATGAAATCCAAATCTTTCAAAAACAATCCCGCAAAGCAAACGGACCATTTATTCATTTTATGAGTTTCATTGGTTCTTTCAATATCAATAATTATAAAGTCAAAAAAATGAAGAAAAATGTCATTTTTCATAAAAAATATTAAGAATCAATGTTCTTATTTAAACACATAGACGACACGAGATTCTTACAGACACATCTTTATAATAAGTTTTACAAGACAGTGCAATTTTTACTAATATAAACCTTGCATTAGAGATGCTTAAGAACTTCCATTTGAGATGCTCTGAAATGAGTTGGTCAAAATTGCGATTTTTGACCATCAAAATACCTCGAACACAAATCACGTAGATAAGATAATATAGATAAATATTAGTTACAAATATCAACTTAAAACCTACCATAACTTTTTCATCGACTTACATTATTTTGATCAGTTATGTCGAATCTTGTTGAGCATCACCAACGGACTTCTATGATTTCTTTAGAATACAAAACTAAAAATAAAAATCTATAATATAAATTACATTTAACACTCCAACAAATTCACTATTTTAGAGATTCTATACTTTATTATATTATTTTAAATTTTTATAATTTATGATTACGATACACTTTCTAAAAAAAACTTGTACATAGAATAATAGTAATTCAATTTCATTGATGGAATGGACAAAAAAACTCATTTCATCTAGTGAAAGTGTTAGATAATTCTCTATATTTGAAGTTTTCTTTACGTTTATCTATTTTAGATAAGCACATAGAGAATCTCTTGTAGCCATATAGAGTCATAGAGAACAAAAATTCTAATTTCTCTATTTTAGAAAATCTTTTGGAGATGCTCTCAACCTATCAAACACATTAGATGTGGCAATTCTTGACACGACACGAAACTCGACACGCAAATAAACGGGTCAGGGTCGAAGTTTCTGACCCGTCAACCAGCCAAATAAATAGGTTGCGTTCGGGTTGACCCGCCAATCCCCAATTTATTTATTTTTTACTTAAAAGTCTCAAATAATCGAAATGGATTTATTTGAATTTGGTTGTGTTTGGACTTTTTATTTGTTTGAAACTTGAATTTGTTTCAATTTGGTTGCATTTGTACTTTTTCTTTGAAACTTGGATATTTGCATTTGGTTGTATTATTAGGTGAATTTGCTTATGTTTGGATTTTTTATTTTTTGAAAAACTTTCATTTTACACAATTCCCGCATCAAAATGTCCCTGCCTACTCTCGCCTAACCCGCCCCTTTGACTGAATGAAACTCCATAAAGGAAGAGAACTTTTCAATGAAGTGGACAAACAATACCTCCTTTCCTTTGTATTTGGATTTTTTTTTAAATTTGGTTGTATTATTAGGTGACCCGTCAACCTGTTTATGACTCGACAACCCGTTTGTGACCCGTCAACCCGTTTACGACCTGCCAACCCGAGCGTGTGTGGTTAGGGTTGCATATCTCGACACGATTAGCTCAACGGGTCGTGTCCGGGTTGGACCTCCCTGACCCGCCAACCCGAACACGACCCGATTGCCACCCTAAAACACACCCTAAATAAAAAACAGGGAAGTAATAAAATGAAAACCACAAGAAAGGTTGACAACCGTGACAACCAACTTATATGCATTATTTCAGATTATGTAACAATGTATGTGAAAATTAGAGATGGAAGAGGGAGGGTAATGGACGGGAATATCCGTTTTATGTCCCCCATCCCCAACCCGCCTAATCCCGACGGATATGGGGACCTGTTGAGTGCCGTTTATGAAAAATAATAATCATTTATTTTAAAATGAAAAAAAAAATGAGTTCTAAACTGTTAGAACAAATAAAAATGCCTCAAGTTTCAAAAACGCATAAGACATACCCAGCTACATGTAATCATAGTTAATGACAAATTTAAAAGTATATAAAATTATTAAGCTACAGAATGGAAATCAATCAAACTGTATATTAAGAAATATATCGTGTATTATTAGGAGCGGGTAGTACCATTCCCGACATGACAGGTAAAACTTTCATCACTGATGAAAATACAATGTTTTTGCAACACGATTATTTTTAATACTATTTGACTAATTATTTGTACTTTTCTTGTTTCACATTGTAAAATAACATGACATATGTATTGTTTCACTTTCACAAACATATTTTCATTTTTTTTTTACTATTCTAATTTGATTATGTACCATAAAATTTAACCATCCCAACTCCCCAACTTCCAATTGTTATATTAATTTTTAGAATAAATGTGAAAGTCACATTCAAATGAAGGCCCACTGGACTTTTCTTTCATTAACACAGCCCATTTAACTTCCTTCTTATGAAACAATAAAAGTATGTTACTAAGGAAACATAATCGAATAAAATAATTGCGGTTTCAAAAAGTTAAAATAACGTTGTTTCGGTATAATTGTGGTTGTTCTTTTTCCCGAAGATGGATGATAATATAAAATCTTTCAATTAATTTGGTGGAACCGTTATCCCTCATTCTAAAGTAACGATTTCATGTGATTTCACTTGTTTTTGCATCTCATTTGAGAAAATGGAGAGATTTCTATATTTTTAACTTTTTATCAGATCTGTTCTTCGTAAACTGGTATAAACCACTTTAAATATATTATGATGACCATATTTTGGGGTTATGACATTATTGTGCCACAGGTAGGGTATGCAACATAACTGTATTAAAGGGACAAATTCCATCCCTAAGACTTGTCCTTTCCCACGTCGCTTCAATATGGTCATCCGGGTCGCAACTGTTCCATGGGTCAAACATGGACCTATTTTAAATTTAAGTTGACTACATTATTTTCTACACGTTAGATAGATATCGAACTTTCTATGTACTTGCACCTCTTTCAGAAATATCAACAAAAGTTTCTAAATTTACAAAAACAACCCTCATTAGAAGTTGGTTATATTTCTAGGAAGTTTCCTAAACCACTCCCATAACATTTTAAAATACACTTTTTTTAGTATTAATAGCATGCCATTGAGTTCCCAAGTTCTTTTTGAGTCACAAATTCTTAAAACACTTTTGGATTTTTTAGTAACATAATTAATGATAGAAACTTCAAAATAAAGGACCGTGAAGTTGAATATAATTTCTTAATCTTTTTTCACATTTCCTTCTCTTTTTTTAGAGGATATTTAGGATTGCTTATTTAAAAACAATTTATGTTTTTTATAGTGTTTATCAACTTATTTAATGGTAAATCGGAGTTTTACAAAAAAAAAAATGTTTGGATTAGCTTATGTGGTATCACACTTGAATAAGTTGTTTTTTTTAAAAGGTGTTTGGGATTGCTTATACATGTAAAAATGTTAGAAAATGGTTAAAAGTCATAAGAACATTCTGATATATCACGAGTGTTTAACTTATTAAAAACTTCTTATCACCGGTGTGGAACAAGTATAAACTGCTTTTCTTTTTTTCCCAGTCCAAACACTCAAAACAACTTATTACTGGTATCACACCGGAATAAGTCAGTCAATAAGTTGTTTTTATAAACAATCCCGAACACCCATTTAAAATCAAACTTGCTTTTAGTTGCTATTTATAATATTACAAATTCAACCTCATAATTTAAAATATATTGCTTTATTATTATAATTGGTTGTTCAAAATAAACCTCGGTCCTTCTGAAAAAATATCATGCTTTTCCCTTTCTACTCGAATTCAAATACCTATGAATTCGATATAGTTTATCAATTCACACCATGTTTTAGCAAATAAATAATTATGAACGATGCATCTTTTTTTGTAGGGTTTCTCAACCCTTCGAGAATCAGTAGGTGGTTGCCAAAGTCCTCCCTGTAAATATCACAAAGCTCTTCAAACCTTCTGGAAAGAATGGATAATGTAAAAAGCTTGATCCAGTCTAAATACAATACAGTTTAATAGAAATATATGTAACGTGTTATACTTTGTAATGTTGAAAACATTATTTCAAACTAAGAGTTTAGTTTAGACTTTGTTAAGGTCACTAAACCCAAATTGTTTTAATATAAAATATAATTCATTAGATCTTTTTACATGAAATATAAATATGAGATTTTTCAGATTCCGGAAATTACTAATTTACCTCATCAAAAAATTGATTTATGCTAGTTTCAACCTCTATAAATAGTCATCGCTATATGCCAAAAAACCTTCAATATATTTCTTTACGACATGGAGACAAATTTGAAAAAATAATTTTATTTACCTATAGAGAGGATATGTCATCGTGAAATCTTGATTTTTATTTTTTATAATTATTTTACATAATTTAGTTTTTTGCTTATTTTTTTTATTATGCAAAACGAGGATGGGTCATCACTTAATGTTAAACTTAAAGAAATCAGAACCACAAGACTTGTGGTATACTAGTTAAGACTTGTGAGAGATGAGACTAGATAACCCATCTATCCTAGGTTCGAATCCAGACGCAAACAACTTGTGACCACTGAAGAATTATTTCAGGGTTGTAAGCTTTAACAATGTTAAAATTAACAGAAATTAGTCTAACCAAATACCTAAGATACCTTTTTCAAAAAACTTAAAGAAATCAGTATAATCTGTAAGTGGATGTTCAAATAATTGACAATTTTGTCTAATGCTTTTTCACAATTGTTTTTATTGATACGATTTAAAGTTAATTATAAATAACTTAAAAATAAATACAAAGACATAAATTTAAATTGCTTCTCCTTTTAACAAGATTTAACATTTATCCATTTAAGAAAACAAAGTTGTACACAACATATCTTTATGGGTCATATTACGACATTTTTCAACTAAGATGAAAATTACTCCATATAAATTCATTGATATTTATATTTTAAACAAGAAAATTAAAATAATAATGGGGTATATTAATAAAATAAATATAAAATCTATATGATGACATGGGGATAATATTTTTGTCATGATTTCATAGTTAAAAAGATTTCAAGATGAGCATGATCATGTCCATACACCATCATGACAAACTCACATCAACACTAGAGACCCCAATAACATTATCAAACCCTACAAATGGACACTTGTGCCACTTTATACATACACCTTCTTTCATTTTTGTTTCATAAATAAATCTATTTTCAGTAATAAATAGGATATTTTATCCATATATGTAAATTGATTTTTCAAAAAAGTAATAAAAATAAGAGATCTTACAAATTTTAAGTTTATCAATATTTTATAATGATTGTTAAAAAGTAAGGTGAAACAGAGATAATGTACATTACATCAAATGTTGTTACTTAACCACAAGGCTTGTGGGGTACTAGTTAAGCTTTGTGGGGAATTAGGCTAGATAACTCATCTACCTCAGGTTCGAATCTAGACGAAAACAACTTGTAGCCACTGTGGAATTATCTCAGGGCTGCATACTTTAGCAGTCTTTAAAATTGTCAGAGATTAATCTAGACAAAGGTCTAGGATACCATTTCTTAAAAAAAATTGTTACTTTTTGGACATTCCTTCCATACATGTTGGCTTGGTAAAAAAAAACATGTTTTGGGGCCCAAAAGGGATGCGACCTTGTTTCACACATCATATAATGTAATTTATGATCATTTACCGATATAAATTGGATAAACAGTAACCGAATAAAAGCAGGTTTTGATTAAAAATAGTATAAAATTAAAACTATAGGGATTGAAATATTAATAAATTGTGAATCATAAGAATGAGAATAACAATGAGTTATAAAATAACTCAAAATAGTAGGGATGAAAAACATAATTTTCAAAGGATAGGAACGAAAATTGTAATTATTAACAAATCATAGGGTCTAAGAATTTAATAAATAAATATATGATGGATAGATATATTGCTGATGATGTGGATTTATAAAGTACACGTGGAGAATTTTGGTTAGACGTGATAGTTGGACGGCCCCTTTCAACCAAGTTTCAAGGTTCCCCATCAAATCAGGTGCTTACATCATCTCCTGCGTCACTTAAACGTCGCCGTTTGCCACCAGCCCACCCAAGTGTTGTTTCCTTGGTTTTTTTTTTCGTTAAGTTACCGATAGATAAAATGTTTGTATAGATTAATTTGCCTCCAATAGTTGAAAATATTTTTGTATTAATGGATTTTCGTATAAAAGAAAAAGAAACGTGTTTTTATTGGAAAAGATAAGTTTGGACTAAACTTATCTTAATATATAATTTTTTTTCTATAACTTATTTTATAAGTCACTTTTAACTATTACTGTCAAACTGTAATGTATAATTAATCAAATAAAGTGTAACTTTCATTACATCTATTAATCTGCAAACAAACATAACTCTTAAAACATCCCTAATATGCTTTTTGAAGAGATTTTAAAAGGTTTTTCAATATTGAAAAACCTCCCATAAACCATATTTTGGATGTTTAAAAGCATATACAATAAATTCTTTAAAAAAAAATTCAAAATTGAGAATCAAAAGTTAGAATTTCTAAAAAAATTATATTAATCTTTAATAGATTCTTTATTTTAGAGAAACCAACATTAATTATAATATTAAAATATTTAATTTATTTATTGAAATATTATTTCTTTCTCTAAATATTTGTTTTCATTATTGATAGTCTTATTTTGTAATCATTTTTAGGATGTTCTTTATATTTGGAGAGAAAATTTTTCTCTCTCATACATTATCCATTTTGGATATAGTTTGAGAAGCTGTTGAAATAATTTTTTTGTTCAAAATTCTCATTTTCTCTATCTTAAAAAAACTGTTAAAGATAATCTAAGAAACATCCATAATGTTTAGTTTTTTCCCTCTATTAATAGTTGTTTCATTTTACATCATCTTTAGATTTTTTTTAAAAACTTCACCAAAAACCTCTATTGAAAAAGGCTATCACTATATTAAAAAACGCCATCTTTAGATTTTTTACTTTTAAAAAACCATCTAAAAACTTCCAAAAAGGATATTGTGAGTAGGGATGATTAAGGGTCGGGTTAAAGACATTTCAATAACCCAACCTAATACTTTCGGTTTGAAAAATCTCGACCCAACTCAACCCAAACCGTACGGGTTGGTGGGGTTAGTCGGGTTGATACTTTGCTACATCAAAATAATCTCTTAACCTTGAATACCTTGTTCTCTCTACTCATAATTCCTTTTTAATGTGCAATCATTTGGTGCTTATCCTTACTTCCTAAATCTTAAGTATATCATATTCAAATACTATTCTCAATTTGCACAAATATGTTCACATTTACTAGACATATTGTAACGACACAAATTCCATAAAGACATATACTAAAATATCAACCAACAATTTTACATAAACTTCTAATATGAACTACATCTCAATGTATTTGCAGCGGGTAAAAACATCCACAGCTGAGAAAGTTATCTATCTACGAGTAACAAGTCTTCTCATCCTTTCTATCTAGCCTCAAAGCTTCCCTTTACCCTTAGACGTGCTCCCGATAAACGTCTTACCTGAAAATGGTTTTAAGTTTTGGAAAACGAGGGTTAGACCAAAAGGTCTAGTGAATTCCCCACACAAAGCCATAGTTATAAAAATAACAGTTCATATAAAGGGAGTTATAAAAACTTTCAATTTGGATCATGTACAATAGTCGTAGAACCAACGCTTGCCGCACAATTCCTCATGCGACTAAGTTATATGTTCGCACAATTTCCATGCGACTCTAATGAATGGCCCAAAGTGGTTCCCTGGAGATGTACCCATGAAATGAATTCGAGGTAGACGGATGTCAACTCCCAAGAGATTTGCAAGGTCTCAAGGTACACTACAACTATTATGCATGTCCAAGCAACAAAATATATCATGATATAATCCAACATCTCCACCAAACATTTTATAAAACATTTAATAATGAAATATAGCAAGTAAATCCATTGCCAAAAATGTATTATAAAAGTCAAGGGAACTCACCTGAATTTGCAACACACCGCTCTAGGGGCTAAAACGACAATTTTACACAAGCCGAACACCTGAATAGGACGTCAAGGAATTAGTGTTAAACCACCTTAAACATCCTAAAATTCATCCCTTATAATCCCTAAGACAATCCCCTAATCCATGCCTCGAAACAAGCACTAAAAAAGAAACGGACCAAACCGAAAATGCACCCAACAGTGAGTTGGGCGACTTTTCCCGTGGCTTCAAGCCGCGGGTATCCCGCGCAACTTTCTGTCTCCCTTTTCTTGCACAACAACGAAAATTAACCCCCAAAACACTCCCAACGTCTAAAATTCGATTTTAAACACGTAAAATCACCCAAACTCAATCCCAATGTTTGAGGTTTCATCCAAAAACAATCCCACTGCTAAAACCAATCCAAAACATAGATTAATCAACAATTTCTCAACCAAAAATTCCCAAAAGAAGGGTTTCTAAGAGAGACCTTGATTTAAGCATGGAAACTTAATAACAATGGTTGTCTAGATAAGATTCATTGATTGAATCTATCCTTGATACCTTACCCAATAAAACCCAATCATTTACTCCAAGAAAAGATAATATACTGACATTCAATCCAAAAAACTAAACCAAAACCCCATTTATAGAGACCTTGAACAAGAAAATGTGAGTTATGCCTTGAAGTTAATTCCTCGATTGATGCTCCAACTCTCCTGCTTAAACTCTTCTTGCTTTCTTCTCCAATTGCACCAACTCTCCAAAACCCTTTTTTCTTTTAAAACCATCTTCCCCAAGAAACACACACACCAAATCAGATTTTCTTCAAATGATGAGAAAGTAAGGAGAAATCCGTATTCTCCATTCTTAAATAAGGAAAGTTCAAATGCGAATTTAAATTTGGTTGCGAACATAAGGACAAAGGAGAGCGCGACACATGTTTCATTCAATATGAATAAATAAGAGCATTGGGTATGAATAACGAAGGTGAAGTTCATACATTATTCAGTATGGATAACATGCATTTAGTGTGAATAACACAACATTCAGAGTTAAAAACACAACATTCAGGGTGAATAACACAACATTTAGTTTGAATAATGTTATTCGTTATTGAGACTGAATGAGACACGAGTCACACACATACAAGCGTTTTTTTTTTCTATGCACCAATGCTTCTATAATTTTAGAAGCATTGATGCATATGAAGAAATGCGTGTTACAAATTGTCAATATGCATTAGTGTATACCGTCCAGATGGATGACTCTTATAATGTTCTTCAGATTTTTTCATTTTAACGTTTTTCTTCTGAACATGACCCTATATATAATTTGGTATATCATTAAATATAAACACTCGCTTAAACTTGAATAAATAAAAATAACGAAAGATTTTAAATTCACTATTAGCTTATAATGAAAATATCATAACATTACAGGTTATTTATAATTATTTAAATATAAAGAACTGAAAGTCAAAAGCTATAGCAAAAATTACATTTAACTCCAAAAAATCCTGTAATTTATGATTTAAAATATTATTATATTATAAAAATATTCTATAAATACATCAATGTAATGCGTTTTTTTTAAAATTTATACAAAATAATGATAATTCAATCTTATCTATAAAAATGAATAAAAAAATTAATTTCTCTTTTCACATATCAAGTTTTAGAGAATTTTTTAAACTTAAGAGGGTTTTTCTAATTTTCTTTCTTGTAGATAATCAATAGGAAAGTTGTTGAAGCAAAATAAATGATAAAAGACTTATTTTTTCTATTATAAATAATATGTTAAATGTCTCACTTGTAAATTCAATGGAAAATACATTCATTTGCTTAACCTTCAAGACCACAAATGCAAAATACTTAATACCGTCTATACAAAACAAACATATAAATAAAATAAGCAAATTGCAACTGTCTAGACTATAGGCAATACTTCTAACTTACCCTTATTGACTTATGATTATTGAATGCATAATTTCATAAATAAATCACCAGCATAACAAGATATAATGATATGACAAGTTTTGTGCATCAATTAGCATGCAATATATAAACAATAACTCGATATATAATAAATATATATATATATATATATATATGCTCATGTATACAAATATAGAGCTCACGAGGTAGGTTGTTCTTCGAACCCTACACATATAATTCTCAAATTTTAACATTTCTAAATCATTTTTGATGATTATTTTTGTTTGGGTTCGACTTTAATAGTTTAACATGTATATAACAATCATAAAGCACTAAAATCATAATCCTAATTAACATTAACCTATTAATTATATAAATTACATAAAAAATTTAAATTTGACCATTAAAGCTTAATCTTGGTGATCAATATTTCCAAGACGTTTTGTTACTTCTCCGATTCAATGTTTCTCCAAACTTTGTATTAACTATCAACCTCTTTCCCTTTTTCAGTGTTGCTAAAAACATGTGGTTTAAATTAAAAATCTTAATTAAAATAAGATTTTTCAAGTGAAAGATGAAATCATTATTAAATTGGTGCCACGGGGTTGATATTTTAAAACCTTTTTTGTTTCTTCCTTCATCAATCTCTATGAACATTTTCAAATTAAAATTCTTGCATTAAAATAACACATTATATACATAGGGAAAAGTTTAAATGAGAATAACCGATAAATATTTGAGAAATAAAAAATTGATGTATATCTTTTGTTTTGTTAATATTTACGACTTTTACTATGAAACATCTGACGATTCTTCGTATGCGTATGCAAAATATAGAAGGGTAGTTTCGTAACTTTTACAAATAGATGTCAAACGGATTCATATATGAACCCCCTAATCAGATTGATTCCCCAATCAAATAAAAGTTTCTAGTATTACCAAATCCGATATAGCATATTCATAAAGTTTTATAGCTGCAAATCCAATATATAACCTATATTTTGGAAATAGAAGGTAGGATTTTTATTTGTAAAAGTCTTATAACTGTCTGTATTGATCCATGGGCAGAATGAATGTCTTCAACAAAATCAAATACTAGTTGAAGCGAGATCAAAATCGTCACGAAAGGGAATTGGTTTATCATCTGGCAAAAAAGAAGATTAATACCAAATAAGAGAACATGAACATGAACGAATCACATTGATTTTACAATAAAATCACATGTGATTGATCACGCATAAGGACGCGGGTCAGGTCGCCCGCTTACCTTGCATTGAACATGTTCCGTCGTTGCTTGTAATTCACATGTGATTGGATCATTTTTTTATTATCTTATTTTGACCATGTTCTCTTTTGATTTCTCTCTCTCTCTCTCTCTCTCTCTCTCTCTCTCTACAAGTCCAACAATTTTAACAAACTTTACAAACCAATCTTAACCGTCCATATAGTGTAATAAATATTAGATTTTATTTTGTTTCCTGATTCAAATTCATGATTATAATTAATAAACTTATGATTTTCCATATATATCTTAACCATAATTGTCAATGAATATCTCAATTATCTTATAATATAATGGTTTGCAAAGTTTGCTGAAATTGTTGGGTTTGCAATTGAAACCACCCCTATATAAGTCAGTCAAGACAAATTTCATGAGAGCTGTGAAGCCAACTTAGACCCTTGAAGGAGGTGTTTTTTCTAATCTTCTCGAACATTTACAAGAAAAATACCGAACTTCACAACAGAATATCGAATTTCCACATGAAAAAAACGAATATCCACATAAATAACTAAACATTTACATGAAAGAAAACGAATATTCCCATGAAAAACACATTAAACTTTCATGGAAAACAAATTTGGTTGTGACATGAAGACAAATAAGAGCGCGACACGTGTCTTGATAATGAAGGTGAAGTTCATACATTATCCGGACTGATAATACTACATTTAGACTGAATAACACTATATTCAGACTGAATAAGACTACATTCAGTATGAATATTTCATTTTATTATTCAGTCTGAATATGACACATGACACACTCTTATTTGTCCTTATATTCACAACCAAATGTGAGTTCACATTTGAACTTTCCTCTCTCTCTCTCTCTCTCTCTCTATATATATATATATATATATATATATATATAGGTTAAATCATTTAGAAACTCTACGAATAGTAGAAACTTAATTTGAAAGCCAAAGGGGAAAATCAATATAAAATAATTTTTTTCATAATTTTTTTTATATCAAGTGTTATGTTTTAACATATTGTTTCGCGTATGTTTGTGTTTATAGGAAAAAAAATATTATATGTGAATAAAAAACAATGGTTCACTTGTTTGTTTCGTCGTATTAATTTTGTTTCATATGTGAAAGAAAACAAATGCTTTTTATTCACATGTAATATTTTTTTTCTATGAACACAAACATTTTATATTGGTTTTACTTTTAGTTTTCAAAGTTTTTACTTTTAGTAGAGTTTTTTCATTAACATATACTATTATTATAATAATAATAACAACAACAACGTTATAAAAAAAACTACTCTAAACCAATCAAGTAATATATTAATAGCCTAATAGGTGACACGAGGACTTGTATTTAAAAACATCTTGAAGCACCTTTTATGGAAATTTTAGCACTCAAAAGTAATTGCAAAATATCATTTTAAAAATGATTATGTCATTTGTTGGATATCGTATTATAATAAGATCGCCAATTTTGTGGTAAATATGAATTAATGGAAAATCAAGGGCAGGACGAACCACAAATATATGATCCTATGTATATATCACATCGACCATTAAGTGAACTACACCTAATCTGTCAAAAAAAAGGTAAAATGTGTCCAATAACATGTCAGCTATCAGTTAACATAGAAGTAACATGTCAGTTATCAGTTTATATCATATATTATATTAAAAGTTTAACAAATTAAAATAACAAAATTGTATTAAAATGACAAAGTAATATATGAAATTCATTTAATTAAAATAATTCATTTAACATTTTCCAAAAGTCGGAGTTGAAAGCGCCAAATCGACTAAAACATATATAATCTGGAACGTTCCAATCTTTTTACAGACTATAACGTGTTTAAACACGTCCCAACCTAAAATGTTCATGAAAGGCTATAAACACATAAAAAAATTGGGTCACAAAATATTTGAGATCCTGTTTAAAATTTCACATTTAATTATGAGTTAATGAAATATAATAATTATTGAGAAAAAAGAATTTTGACACTTACTTACCATTTCCCCATAGAAAATTTCACCATCATTGTATCAATTCCCCCTCTTTCTATATCAATTAGGGGTGGTCAAAAAACCGACCAAATCGACCAATCCGATCAACCCAATCCGATGCAAAATAACTCAACCCGAAGCAACCCGATGCCTAATCGAGTTGTAAAATCTTCAAACCGTAGGTATTGGGTTGATATCGGGTTACTTATATTTGAACCCAACCCAACCCGACCAACCCGATGAACCCAATATTCTTTTATATTTTGGGTTTAATATAATTATTGAATCTCTATTAATGTGTAAATTAAACAATTACACCTATCACGCACTCTCCTCGTATACATATATTTTCAATCTATTATCTATCTTTACATAAATCATTTGTATATATTAGTATATATATTGAGAAAAATTAATTGGATGTAATATACTTCAAATTCAAGAAGTATAGATAAGTTGTACCAAATGACAGTTGATGAAAAAGAAATTGTGAGTTATTCAATGTTAGCAGAATATTTTGATATACCAAACTATCAACCCGACCAACCCGAACGGGTCGGGTTGGGTTGGGTTGAACTTTTGGTTGGGTTGGGTTGGGTTGAACTTTTGGTTGGGTTGGGTTGGGTTGAAAAATTTTCAAACCGACAACATTGGGTTGATTAGTTAAAACACCTCGAACCCGATCAACACAACCCATGAGCACCCCTAATATCAATCACTCAATTTCATATCTTAAACTCTTATTTTATTATCCCATATTTTTTCTTATGTCTTCTTCTACCATAATTGATAAAGTGATTTGATATTTATATCATAAGATGTTAAAAGAAGAGTACCAACGATTTATGTATAAAGTTTGATAAATCATATTTTAAAATAATAAAATGTTAAGTGAATCATGTATATATAAATTATAGTTAACTAGTTGCTTTATTAATATCTAATACAATAAAAATAAAATAGACAAATGGTTGCTCAACAAAAACATTTTCCAACACTTTTTTTAATATAATAAATGATTTATGAGATAAATATATAGTAATAAGTAAGGACATAAAATTTTGTGTAGATTTGGAATATTTTTACATGTTAAAAATATTATATAATACATGGCTAGAATCAATATCAATGAGTTAAATCGCTTCCATGACAACTCATACAATAGAAGGTTGGATGTATCGAATTTTTACGTAATTATAAGATTTAATGTTTAAATTAATTTAGTTATGTTATATGTATTTATTTTTAAAAAATAATATATATACGTACATAAAAAAAATTAGTTATGTTATATGTATTGCCACCTTATGTTCATTTCATTAAATAAAAAAACTCTTTAAGAACCTCACAATGAGAGTTCCTATAATAACCTCTTTTTTGCGGGTCAAATTAAACAAATAATATTAATATATATTGTATAAAGTCAAGAAAATAAATAATAAATAAATAAAGTGTAATTTCTCACAGAAATCACGGTAAGAACTAATGTTCTTGTTCAAGCACCTATAACACCTTATGTTTTTAAAAGAACCTCTCCATAATGGTAGTTATTATAAGCTAATGCACTTTTTGCTAATAAGAACCTTACATTCGAGATGCACTTTTTACTAATAAGAATTTTGCATTGAAGATTCTTTTATAAGCACATAACCTTTTTTTTTTTAAAGAATCACGTAATTTGCTAGATCTGTGACATCCAGTATAAACTATAAATCATATTAAATTAAAATAAAAAATAATAATTTTAGTCAAATTTAAATTTAAATAAAGATTGTTTCTGTAATTTTAAAAAACTTTATCTCCTCAGTTGCTCTCCTCTCATCAACATATCTAAAAAAAATAAAACTAAACCTAACACGTAACACGTAACCTCACACACTACAAACATCAAGTAACCTAACAAGTTTCATCTAGTCCATTATGGGCCAGGAGGGTCTCTTAACGCCTTCTTTTTTTCTTCTCCCTTCAACCCTTTGAGCGAAATACGACAAAATGAAGAAAAATCCATGGAACCAATTTACGATGTCTCCGTCGCTGACGTTCGTCAAGCAGTGCACGAAGGGGATACATTAGTTACATTTATATATGAAAAATCAAATGATCGTAAGTAAACACAATGCAAACACAAAAACATAAAAAACATTAAAAAAAAACTACAGATCATGATTATTTTTGTAAGGACTTGAATACACAATGTAAACATACGTCAAGCATCTCTACTGAACCCAAGACCAAAAATCCATAGTATCATGATTCGAACTATTGTCAAATATATTATTTTCAATTAAACATTGTGACCACCTACTTTTTACAATTGTGATTACCTTAACGTGACACATCGATAGTAAGAAAGAAAGAAAAAAACTAAAGATCTCTAAAATTATTACGTAAGGACTTAGATACATATTGTGAACAACTATTTTTTACACATTGTGAGCACCTATTTTTTTACACCTTGTGAACAAAAAACCGAAAACAAACTAAAGATCTTAAAAGTATTGTGTAAAAACTTGGATTCAGTTTTAGTTATGTATTTCTTATTTGAGGAAGTTATAATTTCTTATTTATGGGAAAAATAAATTAATTAAATACACTTAAGTTGAATAACTTATTTTTTTATATTATTTAATAAATAACATAATTATCTTAAATGAGTGATTTATATTGACATCGAATTTAATGAGTCTCATAAATTTTATGGGTTCTCAATGATTATACCGTTATAAGTACTTTAAGAAAATTGGTTTTATAGGTCGTCTAAAATATCTAAATGTCCTAATAAAAGACCTTATAATGCTTATAAGTTCATAGGACTAAAATTAAATGCGTCGTATTTAAAATCGTTACCATAAGTTTATATGACGGTTTTAGACGTTTCAACAAGTTTTTGAAAATAGTTTTAAATAAAATATCGTATTAACTATTTTATACGACAATATTTGAAAAGTGACCTATAAAGACAAATGCGCTATAAAAAGATGGGTTTATAGGACATTCCTTAAAAGTATTCTATAAAATACTTAATACGACACTTTATTTTAAAATTGTTCTCAAAAACTTATTTAAAAAACCCAAAACTATTGTAACACTTTTTGATATAACGTTTTATAGTTTGATTCATAAACTTAAGTTCTATAAAATATTTTATTAGAACGCTTAGATATTCTGCGCGTCCTATAAAACATATTTTGTTGTACTGAACTAACTGAAGTATTAGATAGCATATTACCAATAATTTCCACAATTGTTTAAATTGATTTAAAAAATTATGGTCTATTTAATTGCTTTGGGATATTACAAGTGGTATCTGAGTGAGAGTTCTAAATAATTTGTTATTGATTCAGTATGGCACGTTATTGTGAACGGATGACTAGTGTCGGTAAGCACTTACTCGATAAGATAAACGAGGATCTTGACTCTTGCCGATAAACACTTAACCGATAAGCCTTTGGTAAACGATATGAAGAGTTTATAATAACTCGTTACACATCGATGATAAATGGGAATTATAAGGTTCTTATAAGTTCAAGTGATCGGTTACCAACAACAACATCCATTGCTGTTTTAAGTTGACTTTAATGTCACTATACTAAACAACTATTTGGACCGTAAGATGTTGCAAGTTTTTCCCTACATCGATAGAAACTGTGATTTGTGACATGTGAGGGTATATGCTAGTTTTAGTAGAGAGGGGTTATGCCGTTGTGGCATTCGTCCCACATGGATAGAAATTAAATAAGATTTCTGAACACTTATATAATCTTGGACCGCCCTGCTAGTAGGGGTGCTCAAAAATGCGACCAACCCAATCAACCCAACCTAACCTAATGCGAAATAACTCAACGCGAAACAACCAGATGTCTAATTGAATTGTAAAATCTTCAAATAGAAGGTATTGAGTTACTTTTATTTGAACTCTGCCCAACCCAACCCAATATTCTTTTATTTCTTGGATTTAATCTGATTGTTAAGCCTCTATTAATATGTACATTAGACAATTGCACCATTACGTGCCCTCTTCATATATATATATATATATATATATATATATCCATCACGTACCCTCTTCATATATATATATATATTCAATCTATTATCCATCCATTGATAACTCTTTTGTATATATGTTCAGTAACTGTGAACACACACACTAACATACACACACATATTAATATGTACATTAGACAATTGCACCATCACATACCCTCTTCATATATATATATATATATATATATATATTTATAGAAAGAGGTTCATGCGAGGACGCTAACAATTTATGAGAATGCGAGGACAAACCTCAACCAATCATTTTATACATGAATTTTTTCATGTACAAAATCACATATGATTCATGTACAAAATCACATATGATTCACGTACAAAATCATATATGATTAGCCGCAACTTGCTCACGAAAAAAGTCACGCGTGTCCTTTTTGATGTTTACATGAAATCATATATGATTTTGTACATGAAAAATTTCATATACAAAATGATTGGCTGAGGATTGTCCTTGTATTCTCGTAAACTGGTACCGTCCTCGTATGAACCCGTCTCTCTCTCTCTCTCTCTCTATATATATATATATATATTCAATCTATTATCCATCCATTGATAACTCTTTTGAATATATGTTCAGTAACTGTGAACACACACACTAACACACACACACATATTAATATGTACATTAGACAATTGCACCATCACATACCCTCTTCATATATATATATATATATTCAATCTATTATCCATCCATTGATAACTCTTTTGTATATATGTTCAGTAACTGTGAACACACACACACATATATATATATATATACAAATTGAAAAAAAATGAGTGTGATATACTATAGGATTAAAGAAGTATGACTAAGTTGTATCAAATGGTTGTACCAATGTTAGGAGAATATTTTGATGTACCAAAGTATCAGCCCGTCCAACTATACGATTTGGGTTAGGTTGGGTTGAGATTTTTCAAACCATAAGCACTGGGTTGGATTATTCAAATCCCTTTAATATGATCAACCCAACCCGTAAGCACCCGTAGCTGCTAGTAATTCCGATCATGATTTTAACTTGATTGAAAGTTATTTGGTTAATCCGTTGGTTTGGATCGATGGTTATACATGTTACACCTTCTAAACATGTTTTACATGTAGTCTTAAAAACAAAAACAAAAAAAACAATATTTAACTTCACATTAAATTTAGAGTATATTATGTTTTTAGTTTCTATTGTTTGTTAAAAATGTTGGATTTTGTTTGCATGGTTTCGAAATTGTGATTTTGGTTCCTACGGGGTGCAATTCACTACTATTTCTTTTTTTATGAGTGTAACACGTACATATCTTTAAGTAAGAGAAACTAAAATAACAATGCTAACCATAATGACGATAACAACAATCATTTATAAACCATAAAGATGAAAACTATAATTAATTGTAAACCAAATAGATGAAAAAACGTAATTTCAAAATCACATAAACAAAATAGTAAATTTTAGCAAACCATAGAGACTAAAAACCTAATTTATTCCTAAATTTAGTAATAATATTTAATTATCAATAAATAAGAACAAAATAACAAAAAACTTTCCCCACGACCTAACAACCATATTTGAATTCTCTGGCTCAAGGTTTATCGACTGTTAACCCTTTGCAAGAAAAAATAGACAAAATTATCACAACAACAAAATTAGATTTATAAGACGTTTAGAAATATCTAAACGTCCGATTACCCGAATATAATATTTTATAGAACTTAAGTTTACATGATCAAATAATAAAATGTGTTACCTAAAACTGTTACGATAAAGTTATAAGACATTTTTTGACGTCTTAAAAAACTTTCTACTTTTTAGAATATTTTTAAAATAAAACGTTGTATTTATTATTTTATATAATAATATTTGAAAATTGTCTTATAAATTTATAGAACCATTCTTAAAAGTGTGATAATTAATATGATATTTTATTTTAAAATGATTCTAAGAAAACTTGTTAAGGTATATTATAAACTTGTTACAATATTTTTAGAAAAAATACTTTATTATTTTTTCATGCAAACTTTAATTGTAAATTTTAGTCCTAAAGGTCTCCATATTATTATACTTAGTATACTATAAAAACCGAATTTCTTATACTGTATAAATGAAAATAAAAGCTAAAGATTCTCAAGAAACTTGCCAAAAGGGAAAAAATATATTAAAAGTGATATCCTTGTTTTTATTTATATATATATTAACGAAGTATCCACAATTTGACCGATTATATTCGGGAAATTTGAGTTTATTGTTTTCTATAAATCAAAATTTTGAGTTAATTGTGTCCACATTTAAATTCTTGGAAAACAAGAAAATATATATCTCCTTTTATTACATTCCTAAATTGGTCTTAAATTAATTAAAGGAAAATAAGAATACAATCATTTTTAGTTTATGTAATCAAAATTATTAAGGATTCTATTTGATTTAGTTAAGATGATAACCAAAAGACATAATCACAAAATTAATTTTCATTATCAAAAGCCTAAATAAATTCTTCCTTAACGAGTTATACACACAATATTATATATACACACAAATATATAATGTGTGTAGGTACGTGTATGTATTTGTGCATGTATGTGTATGAGCAAGTATATATAGTCAAAAGATTTAGAAGGCACTAACCATGAACTTAACACATTATAATTTTGTGTAAAAAGATAATTATAATAAAACTATTACATAATAATAAAAAAATCCTAATTAATTAATTAGAAGGGCAAATCCATGAATCTTCATTACCTTGAACTTGATCACCGCCACTTCTTGATGAAACCACAACATTCTCTAAACCAGAATTTAACTTTGAGCCACCAAGGTTTTGAGTATTACCAATTACCCCCTCAAAACTATCTACCTTTTCATCTTGGCCCCTCCATCTCTTAGAAGAGCTTGGAAACCCACTTAAATGGTTGGATTGCTGAGGAAGTGTGGTTTGTAAAAGAGATTGAAATGATAACATTGGGTTTTGTAAATCTAACAAAGTCGAGGGTTGTTTTTGAAACTCGTGTATATCAGAAGGGGGTAATTCGTAATTACTTGAAGTAGTGGTGGCGTTAGTAATATTATTATTGCTAGTGCCAGACTCTATTATGATATTGGCCATAGAATTCAAAAACGATGGCTGCTGCTGTTGTTGAATTTTCTGTGCCGACGGCCGGAGAGGATAAAACGACGCCGTTCCACCGTCGCCGGCACGGCCGAAGAGGTCGAGACGGCGAGAAAACGGTGAGGAGGAGGAGGATGCGGCGGTGAACGGCGCCGTTGGGATGCCGGTGAATTCTTGAACCATTTGCCGGAAGTTAGTGGTGTCGGTGGTGAGAACGGTGGTCGGAGCCCGCCGTGAAGCTCGTGTACGTTTCTTCGGATTCTTCATCGTTACTCCTACCTGATGATGATTATGATTATGATCCGATCCACGACCCGTTTTTGTATTTGTATCCATTAATCTTGATGAGTTAGGGTTAATAGGGTAGGTGTCGAAGGTGGTTTGGGTTTGGGTTCGGGTTGAACCGAAGTCTGCGAGGTTCGGGTTTGGGTCGGGTCTGGTCCAGACGGAATCGAGATCGTGGAGTGGGTTAGGGTTTGGGTTTGAGGAGTGTGAAAAAGATGGATGAAATAAGGCAGTATGATCGGTGGTTGTTGGATGGTGGTGGTGGTGGTGGTGAGATGATGATGATGATGATGGCGGCGGTGGTGGTGGTGGTCGGAGAAGATGGTTGAGATTAGGGTTGAAGTGGGTGGAAGGATTCAAGAAAGAAGATATTGATTGAGTTCTTGAATCATATTCTTCATTATTATCACCACCACCGGCGCCACCACTTGACGATTGGAAACTGCCACTGTTGCTAGAGTCCATGTATACAGATCCAAACCGGAAGCAAAATAAAAAAGATTCTGTAAGTGGCGGAGGGGCGGTGGTTGGCGGTGGTTGGCGGTGGTTGTAAGATGGATGGAAAGGAAATTAAGAAATGAAAGAAAGAAGAAGGAAGAAGGGAAAGAGAGAGAGAGAAAGGGAAAGCTAGAAAGAAAGGATTTTTATCCTAGATTTCTAAATGGTTTTATGTTCCATTTTACAAATCAAAAAGTCCTTGATTTTGTGTTCTTTTTTCTAATTTGTCATAATTTTATTAATAGAAAATTATATATATAGAGAGAGAGAAAGGTTCAAATGAGAACTTTGCATTTTTAAAGTAACAAAGAGATAATTATGGATGACATATGATGTGGATTATATATATATATATATATTATGGGGTAGGTTCAAATGTGAACTCATTTTTGGTTGTGAACGTGAGGACGAATCTCAGTCACACATCTTCGGTTATGGTGGACGCGATCACGGAGGATTGACGCGATTTATGGGAGGGTGGAGATTATTAAAGGAGGAGAATCCGCGGGCCAAAGTTCGTCTTTATCGAATTTGGATAAGCCACGAGTATTCGTCCTCACGTTCACAATAAAAAATGAGTTCAGATTTGAACTTTCCTCTATATTATATATATATAATATTATTTTTAAAGGATCACACATATATATATATATATATTATACAATAGCATTTATTGTTTAAAAATTATGCGTCAATTATATCGATTCAAAATAAGTTTTTTTCCACCTTTCTATCTAATTTTTTTAGAAAATCAAGTTTATCATGGACGTTTTATCAACAAATCATAATAAATTTTATAAATCAATCTTAATTGTTAATCTACTTAAATAAATATTAAGTAGACATGACAAACGTGTCGTGTCAGGTTTGTATCGGGTTTAAAGCTAAACGGGTGAATGTGCTTAACTCGACACCGACCCGTTTATTTTCCCTGTGGTGTCGTGTCAACCCGTTACTTTAACGGGTTGAAATGTATTACCCGAACCTGTTTAATTCGCGTCAGGTTAGCATATCATGCCAGTTTTTGTCAGTTCTACATGAAATGAACAATCGCTTTTTATTATTATTTAGTATTTAGTTTGTTAAATAAAATATAAACTATGATTGTTGACGCTCGTTGCCTTCGAGTTGAAAATTTTAACCCTGACCTTACCCGTTTAGTTTTCGTGTCAACCCGTTTACTTAGACGGGTTAAAATGTATTACCCAACATTTAATTTGTGTCGAGTTCGTGACAGGTTACTGTGTCGTGTTAGTTTTTGTCAAGTCTAATTATAATGAATGAACATTTATTATCTTTTATGTATATCTCAAATTTTTTTAATGAATTATAATAATTGTTCATTAATATCTTAATTTTTTCCTAATTTAATGGTATATATAGTTTGTAAGAACTACATAATTTTTATTTCAAAACACCTTTGTATATATTAATGTATTATTTTTATGTCTAATTAATTAAAATTTTAAAACAAAACACATAAATTAAACCGGTAATTAATTTGTGTTTAATTTTTTAAATGCATCGTTCGATTTGATTTGTGATTTTTTTTATCCAAAAAATCTAATCAAAGGAACACCTACACATATCACATATATTATAGCTGGTTTTTCACAAATTCAATAATTTCTGTAACTTTACGAACTAGTTTTCATATATTAATTTATAAGATTAGATATACGTGAGACCAATTTATTTTTGTGAGATTCATGATATCATATTTTTTAACATTTTAAGCTTCATAACAAAATACTGTAAAGTTAAAAAAAATACTAAACCATCATAATAAAACACTGTAAAGTTTCAAATGTAAAATGTGGTCTCACAGATCTTACGAAAACAATCCGGTCTCACAACTCACATGATCCCAAATCTTGTTTCATATAAGAAACCTTATATAAATGAAAATGTGGATTTATATAATGTTTATATGTGAAATGTTCATGGTTGGTTTTTGCCACACATCAAACAGTCATAAACATTTCAGATATGAAATGATACTGTATAAAATTTGTGTTTTCAAACATATTTTACGTATAAAGCAACATATAAAAATTGGTTTATAAGAATGTCTATATACATATAACTTCATTTAGGCTATGTTTAACAAACTAGCTGATAAGTTAGCTGATTAAAAATAATAATTTTCGACAAAACTAACTTATAAAAATATAAAATGACCAAAAGAACATATTAAAAAATAAAAATAATAATTAATATTAATGAGAATTATAATTAAAAAAAAATGACAATAAACTCCCAAAACGCCACTCTAAATAAGCTAGTTTATGATTTTCATAAAATAACTTATTTTTATCAAACATTTCTTAACTTGAATTAAATAAATTTAAGAGAAACAAATATGAAAAACATTATTGATGGCATATGTTGAAGACTTATCAAACGTTTTTTTTTAAATTCGTCAACTTTAACGTTTTTTACAAGTTTAGTAGAGACGGTGGGGCCGTGGGGAAGGAAGGTGGTCATACGGTGGCGGATGACACCATCACCATCAACCGTAGTCAACCATCACGAACCACAAATTAAACCATAATTGTGTTTTTATATTTTCTTTAAATTTAAAACAACTTATTAATTATTCCTTTCATCTTATTTATGTAAAAAATTGTATTAATTAATACCAAAATATATTATTGAAAGACACTTGTAGTTATTTCCCTCTTAAATTATAGGGCTTAACTTATTTGATCCCCCACACTATATGGTTTAATTCATCTGTGGTGTTTACTGTTTTATACAATTTTCATATATCAACTCGTATATCTTAAAAGTTATACTCATTGTACCTTAGTCTAGACTCGTGTGCTTTAATCCAAGTGGGCCTGATGGTTTTTCCATTTAACTGTTCGATCTCTCAACAGTTGACATCAAATCATTTAATATCGTTGCTTTTTATAACATAGTATAGCTCTGCCTATTTCAATGACGTCCTTGAGCCTAGTGATTGTATGTGGGTGATAATTGAGATTGCTCTATTATTATATCGAGCTCTTAAAGGTTCCTCCATCAAGGACCTTTTATTTAAACTTTTATTTGGACTTTTGTAGTTCTTACTCGATTATGTAGTAATACACTCAAAATCCATATGCAAACCTTCCAATAGAACTTGATGGTATAACGGATGAATACATATACATATGTTGATATGCATAGATATGTAGATATAGTTATATACAAGGTGGTTAAAATAAGAAAGGCAAAAAAGATGAGAACATAAAAATATAAATGGTTTATATGTGAATCATCAGTAAAAGAAAACACAAGTTCACATACGTATTTTCGTATATGAATAAATGGAGAAAAGAAATAGGAAAACCAATATAGTTACACTTCACATATGTATCTTTAAATAATTTTGTTTTCAGGTTTATCAATGATTCACATATGAATCATTTATATCTACGCCTTCAACATTTGTGTCCTTTTTATTTGAACATCCCCTCACCCCACACACACATAGACACACAAACACACACACACACACACACACATATATATATATATATATAGATGTTGGTTCATTTAGAAACTAAACGAATGGTAGAAACTATAAAATTTTGGCAAATCAATATGAAAAATAATTTTTTTCATTATTTTTTTATATCAAATGTTATGATTTAAGATATTATTGCACATATGTTTGTTTCATAATATAAAAGTTTCAAGTGTATTTGTTTTTCATACGTTGAAACTTTCTCATATATTTTTTTATGAAAAGTTTCATATGTTTTTGTTTAATAGTATAAAAGTTTCACATGTAATTTTTTCACAATGTGAAACAAACATATGTGCAATAATATTTTAAATCATAGAATTTGATGAAAAAAAGATCATGATTTTTTTTTAATTGATTTGCCAAAGTTTCTATAGTTTCTACCCCTCGCCTAGTTTGTAAATGAACCGGCCTCTCTCTCTATATATATATATGTATATATATATATATGTATATATATATATATATATGAGGAACTTTATGAGTAATAAAAGTTATAGTCAGAACACGATGAGACAATATATGATGCGCTAATATATGTTTTGATTGGATTTCCCTCATTAATCTACACTTAATTACTTTCATATCATCCTTCAAAATTCATCTCTATTGGACGACAAAATACTATTCCTCATGTACCAAATATCTGAATACTTTTTTTTTGTGTTATTATATGCACTTTTTCATGGTTAAATTCGAATATTGAAAATATAATAATGACAAGTTAATATTAAATTGTTAATCCATGTGAGAGAAAATCAATAAAGAGGTGGTGCATTTCAAATCACTCTATTTTTTAACATATTCGATTTAAATTGTGAATAATTGATTATTAAAAGTAACCCACATCTTCACCTGCTAAATTAAGAAAGAGTAGATTATAAATTTGGTCCTTATGGTTAGTTGGTTATAACATTTTTTATCCCTATAGTTTCAAAAATACAAGATAGTCATTATGGTTCTAAAAAAACAACCGTATTTAGTCCCTTCCTCTAATATCCGTTAAAAGATGATTGTTTAGCAATTGCGCCTTAGTTTTTTTTATAGATTTTTAGATCCCATTTTCTATTAAAAATAAAAAATATTTTTATATGAGATTATAACCGTGCTACATGTCCCACTCATTACATTTCAATAATCACCTAGTTTCTTCTCCTCTTCGTGAAACCTTTCCCGCCCGTCGGTGCAGCTCCGATCATCATCTCCGACCGAACTTTTGGTTATAGCCTCCAAACCCAAAAACTTCATATCCGAAATCTAAATCTAAGCCTCAAATCCAAAAAAAACCCTAAATAAAAAACCATAAATAAAATCAAGTGACCAAAAAAACACAACAGCAAGGACGAATGTTAACTCCGCATTTGTTTTGCTTATACATTGTCAACAAAAACACCAAATACCGTCCAAACAAGATCAATTGTTTTTCTTCTGCATCGACCGGAGATGGATGCTTGATATAGTTGGGTGTTTCCATGGTAGATAAAGGAAAAGGGGAGGAGTAGGGAAAGAGGAGGGTAGTGTGTTGCTCACTGAGGATGGGTTGTTGCTAGGAGTTAGTGAGGTCGCTGGAGATGGCATGTTGCCATCGATTTAGGAGAAGGCAAAGAGAAAGGTTGTGGTCCTCGTCTGTTCGATTAATATGATCCATGTCTGTATATATACATATATAATTGTAGAGAAAAGTTCAAATGTGAATTCAAATTTAGTTGTGAACGTGATGACCAATGAAACTGTTCTAGTTTTGAAACTGTAAAAACAAAAAATGTCATAACTTCCACACCACAGGGATCAAACTTGTAGTTTACTCTTAAAATAAGATAAATTCGAATTTGAATTTCTTGCATAAGAAGAATGGAAGCTTCGGCTATTGATTTAATATTATGCCTAAATCTGCTTATTTTATTCCATAGTTTTGTGTACTTATTTAATAATACATAGATTTATATAACAGTAAATAATAAAAAATTAACTAGTCATAGAAATGAAATTAGGTCAACCACATTCTGGTCTTCTACAAAAATCTAAAAACCTACACGATATATTTAATTAAAACAAGTTCCTTATTTGGTTGTTTTTATTGAAAAAGACAATATTTTTCTAATTTTAAATTGCATTTTTTAATAACCATCTTTTAAATAAAATTACATTCTTGGTACCTAGGGTATTCCCAAATCTTGGATTGAGTCCCTTAAATGAAACAAGCATGGTAGCCCTTACCTTTTGTTTTTCGTGATAGATTGTACCCCGACTTAAACACCACGAGGGGATTTTTTTTACACACGACCCATTTTCTAAAACTTATACAGTTATACACACACATGTGTGTGTGTGTGTATATATATATATATGCATGCAATCTCCACTCCTTCAAGAAACATATTAATAGTTTTATTCTCTTTATTCAGTGGGTCCTTTATGTGCAACCTATTGTGAGCTTACATGTTGTCGATAACAATAAATCATAATTATAATTATAATTATAAATGACATGTGACATGTAGTAACACATCATTGTTACCAAAATGACAAGGATTATTTCAATCCAACCATATGTAATCATTTCAGTGCATGAACATATCACTTAGAGGTCATTTACTGAACGCTTACTTGGTAAGTGTTTACTAGGTGTTTTTTCGTACCGGGTGAACATGACAATGACTAATAGTCTTACTCGGTAAGAGCGATGACAAAGATAATACCGAGTGATGATAAAGATGACGAGTTTTACCCAGTAAATGAAGGTAAAACAATGTTATCATAAATATGTTGTATGTTATGAACGTCATGTATCATGGGTTAAGCATGATGGATCAGGGATTACAAAAAGAGGTAATCAAAAGGTTGGAACTAATCTTTTTGAGGGTGTAGTGAAGTAGGAGTTGCACGGAGTTGTTGTTATCTATGTTATTGATTCTTATACTACCGGCTTTTATACTAATGGTTTATTGGGTTTTACGTTGCTGTATCAAGCATTCTGATGGGTTGTTTTTGGTCTACCGATCCTATGTGCAAAAAGACTTACTGACTTCATAATCATGGTGTCAAAAACCATGTGCTAGGATCAAATTAATATGGATTTCTGGACCAACTTATACGAACCGATTAATCTCCACGGGCGACCACGAATGGTTTTGTGTCATCTTAGGTGAACCTCCATGGCCACAAAGGTTTTGACCATGCATAGATTCATATTCAATGAAATTTCCCGCTATATCCCCTAAGTCTTAACTATTGTGCCAGAACCCAAATCGTTACTACTTTTATTTGTACGTTTATTTTTGTGTGGGCCTTTTAGAATCTACTTAGAGATATTGGCCTAAAATGGGTCCCCGTCCAAAACACTATTCCCGTAACCGGTCCCGACCAAAACCACATGGCTCGGCCTAGGTTATTTATTCATAACCGGTTACGAGAACCGTCCCGATTTTTTTTCTTTCCAAACTCGTATTTGAACGTAAAAAAAGTGTGTGATTTTTGTTGACAATATCTTATTGAAATACACTTTAAAAACTCTAATTGGGTCATTTAAATACACTTTAAAAATATTTTTTTGTACAAAAATGTCATAATATTGGAACTTTCACAAAAACTTGAAAAACGTCAAAAAAAAATTACGTTTTTGGTAAAAAAAATTGAAAATCTTCTAGAAATATTGAAAAACTTGGTATATAATTTATAAAAACTTATTTTAAAAAAAACCCGGGTTTATGAATGACCGGTCTCGGGTCATGAAATATCATTAAATTCGTAATCGATTAAGAATCGTCGAGCCAGGCCAGTCCCAAGTCGGTCCCAACTCTCGATCCTGGTCTTCCGTCGGTCACAGGCCGGGCTGGCCTATTTAGCTATCTCTATCTATTATTCTACTTATGTAAACAACATATAATAAAGATGGGCTATTATTCTGAAGTTGCTACATAGGATGAGTTGCACATAATTATATAAAGTGGGCTATGTTTTTAAAAAAGGTTGGGCTGACATTGATTTGGGTTTATTGGAATTTAACTATTTCTTGGTTTTTAAAACAACTCTTTTGGGTTGTTTGGAGTTCCGAATTATGGAATAGATATAAAATTAATTGGTTATTTTAAGTATTATACTTTAAGGCGTAGGATCGTGTGAGAAGGAGAGTTAACGTGAGAAGCGTAAAAAATGATCTTCACCATTGATCACCTTAATTGCGCTTCATACCGGGAATTGATCTGGTGCATTGCGATGCATCTCATCTCAGTGCATAGGGGCATGGATATAAAATTAATACGTTATTTTAAGGATTATATATATATATATATATATCCACACGCGCGCACAATTTTAAAAGAAAACCTAAAAAAATAAAAAACTGAGAAACACTGTGACAACCATTCATCCAGACGATATGCATATATGCATACAAGTAATTTAAGTTGTTTTTTGGTTTTTACGTATGTGTGCATGTTATACACATGTGCATATAAGACAAATTGCATAAGAATTACTTGTATGCATATGTGCATACCTTTTGTATGGTTAACATGATTTTCCTCGGTCTTTCATTTTTTTATGGTTTTTTTGTGAACCTAACCCTATACATATACAGAGGTAATAAAATAAAAACTCTACATTCAGTAATAAGTAATAACTGATAACCGTTATTTTTATATTTTAAAGTATTGAATTACATAATTTTTTTTCCATTTGTATTTTAAACATGCATTGGGCTATAAAGATAAAGCATTTTGTTGCCCTTAAAATGGGCCAATTGTTACATTTTTTAACTATAAATTCTCTACTTCTTGTCTTGGAATTTATATTGATTTTCTGCGATAAACTGATATTCAGTTTTATTTACTTTATAATATAAAACACAAATATTTCAAATCTATTTTGGAAAGAAAAACCAAAAACAAAAAGAATAATTGGATCACATGACAAAAAGTCTAATGAAGCCTTTGCGTATAACGCAATTGCTGCATACACTTTGCTCATACTACACATTTGTTCCACTTTTACCCTCCATTTGCATCTTCTCTATTTCCAACATTCTCAAATCTCACCTTTTAATGATTACATAAATAATTAATTTATTAAATAATAATTATAATAAACTATTAATAAAAATAAAATGATAAATGTCTAATACAACATTATGTAAAATTATAAACAATTAAGACCCCTTTCATAATCGTCTATCTAGGGCTGGCAACGAGTAGCGTAAGAATTAATCCGTTATTCAATCCATTTAAAATAGTGGGTAACGAAACGGGTAATTATCCATCTCATAAACCTATTATCCATACTCTACCCTACTCATTAAAATAACGGGTAACGAAACGAGTACTGGTAAAAGAAATCATTTTGAACTATAATAAGTTTGTTAAGCCTCAAACATATATGTAAGACACAAAATTCATAAATATAATAATTATTTTATATAAAATTTGTTATAGTAAACAATTTAATATTACTCTAAATATAGGCATAATATAATGTTTTAAAAACAATATAAAAACTAAACACTTTTTATTATATTTATTTTCCGACCTCCTCTTATTTCTCATTTAATCATCATGAACTATTTTACTAGAAAAATATTAAAAGTAATTAAATTACATATTAAAATATGACATATATGATATCATTATAAAAATATTAATGTGTAGCTTAGTATATTTATGAAGATATATACTATTATTTAACTTTATATAATTATACATATATATATATATATATAATTTCATAACAGGTAATGGGTAAAATGGATAAAGAGAACCCGTTTATCCATACCCTACCCACTAAAATTTCGGGTAAACAGGTAATGGATAAGTGGATAAATGGATAAAAATTTCTTTATCCATACCCTTATCCAACGGGTCGAAACATAACGGGTAACGGGTTTATCCTTACCCATTGTCAGCCTTACGTCTATCAGTTAAGTGTTTAACGAGTCACCTTTATCTTTATTCTACGAACATGATATATAAGTACTAAGAATCTTACTCAGTAAGAGTGATAACAATGACCGAGAGTCTACCCAATATACACTTACCGGAAAGAATGTTGTTTGCGATGTTGTTTTATAAGATTAAAATCTTACATGATAAGTTAAATGAATGTGATAATTCTTACTAGATACGCATAAGGTAAACAACTCTAAAGGAAAGTTTAAATACGAACTCAAATTTAGTTGTGAACTTGAGGACAAATGATAGTGCTACACGTGTCATATTCAGACAGAATGATGAAGAAAAAAAATTCAGACTGAATATAGTATTATTTAGTCTGAATATTTTTTTTCATTATTCAGTTTGAATATGACAGGTGTCGTGATCTCATTTGTCTTTACGCTCATAATCAAATTTAAGTTCTTATTTGAACCCGTGCTAAACAACGCTATGTCTAATTTTAAAACTCTCAAAATTTTAAATTATTAACTAAAACACAAAGTAAATTTATTTATTTTTATATTAATAGTAAAAGTTAGTCATTTTTATATTTTATCACTCTGATATTGTTCATACCTGCATTTTAATATTTATATGTAAATTATTCATCAATATTTTCATAAAATAAAGAAACTTACAAAGAAGTTGCAAAGTTTGACTTTTAGGTGGTCAAAAGTCGGGCCTCGTGGTTTATCCGGCCCGGTCTTTGGTTGGTATCCATCTCTTTTATTAAAATAACAACAAAACAAATTTTGTCGGCATATACCAAAATCAATCAATCAATCGACAAAAACGATTACAACATTTTATTATTTCTCAAAAATTAAGTTATAATAAAAATAAATACTAGAGAGTAAACTATAAATTTGGTCCATTTGGTTTGTCGAAAATAACATTTTTTGTCCATACAAATTCGAAATTGCAAGATGACCATCATGGTTTATAAAAATGTCCAAATTTGATAACTGGATCTAATGGTTGTTAAAAGAATTCCGGTAAATGATGGGCATTTTGTCTTTTTATCTTTTTATTTATTTGTCTTTTAACTAATTAAAATTAATTTTATGAAATGGTGCATATGGTTTTTATTGGGAAATTAATTATTTTAACCATTTTATAAATCAATATTACCAAAATAACCATTTTCTCTCAACTTTTACCAAAATGACCAAAATACAATCGAAACATCCACCGAAATCAAAACCCCCGCCAAATACCATCAAATACCAAATACCTCCGCGAAATACCTCCGAGGTTATAATTTATCAATTTCTAAATTACATTTTACATTTTATACCCTTAAAGTTAGTTAATAAATTACTTTAGATACTTTACTTTTAAATTTTTTGTTTTACACCCTTATCACCTTAACACACATACTCGTATATCAATTAAAATACGTCTAAAAAATAAGTTTTTATTTTAACA
Organism: Silybum marianum; assembly: GCA_036898165.1. Lineage (NCBI taxonomy): Eukaryota > Viridiplantae > Streptophyta > Magnoliopsida > Asterales > Asteraceae > Silybum > Silybum marianum. Next base: position 51,486,928 of record CM072529.1, on the reverse strand, counting down.
AGTTATACCATTATAATCGTCTCGACAATACTTTCGAAATGAGCCCAATATTGAATATTTTTCGATTTAATTATATATACTTTTAAAACCAATTATCCTCTTGATCGGTGAATATGAATATTTTTCATAAAATTCGGAATATTAATTAAAATATAATGCTATTATGATTTAACAAAGTATAATATTATGGATATATAAAAAAATAAGATATAAATTATAGTAAATTTGTACTACTTTTGTGTTGTCATTTCTATAATAAAAACCATATAAATTAATATTCATGTAAAATAACACATAATGCATCGGTTCTTAAGGTTATTACAATATATACTATAGTTAACCCATTTTTGAATCAATGATATATACACAGTGTGAAGGGGACTACAGAAATAAAATACAATAATCTTTCAAGCATATTTTCATGCTCTCTTTCTCCAAGACCTTTCAATTTTTCTTGAGTAAATTTTTCAGCCTCAATATAATAGTTTAATACCCGGAAAAAACGATCAACTTACAAAAAATAATAGCATTATACTTTAATTAATATTCCGAATTTTGTAAAAAATATTCATCACCGATCAAGAGAATAATTGGATTTAAAAGTATATAATTAAATCGAAAAATATTCAATATTGGGCCCATTTCGAAGGTATTGTCGAGACGATTATAATTGTGTAACTTGTTAAAATAAAAACATATTTTTCAGACGTATTTTAATTGTTATACGAGTATGTGCGTTAATGTGATAAAGGTGTAAAACGAAAAATTAAAAAGTAAAGTATCTAAAGTGATTTATTAACTAACTCTAAGGGTAGAAAATATAAAATGTAAATAATAAATTTAACAAATTTTGTGGCAGAGGATTTTGAAAATTTTGTGGCGGAGGATTAATGCATTAAGAAACTTTTTTGGCGGAGGATTATACCAAAACCATGTCGGTTGAATTTTGGTCATCTTGGTAATCATGAATAGAAAATGGTCATTTTGGTAACATTGTTTTTTAAAATGGTTAAAATAATTAATTTCCTTTTTTTATTGGGTAAATAACAAAACATCGATAAAAAGACGAAAATACTACTCATTTAATAGAATTTTTTTACGGTCATGAGAGGAAAGACCAAATCCGGACGTTTTTTCAAAGCATGATGCCCATCTTATAATTACAAAACTATAAGAACGAAAAATGTTATTTTTGATAAACCACAAGGACCAAATTTGTAGTTCACTCTAAATACTGTCATGATTGTACTTATCTATGCTATATTATAAATCAGTTAACAAAAGTCTTAAAAATCATTTTTATGCATAAAATACTGTTTATTGATACATATTACTTAAGATTCAAGATTAAAAGTAAATTGTACGTAAGTAGAACTTATTAAAACTCCATTTTTGAATTCGTGTAACTAACTGCTGATAAATATAATAAAATACGTAAGTGCAACTTATTAAAACTACATTTTTGGATTTGTGTAACTAACTGCAGATAAATATAATAAAACACATGATAAACATAATTAAAGTTGAAAGATATCTCGCTGTATCTTCACACGAATATCCTTCTACTAGTAATAATAATATAATATGAGTATATAATAATAATAACTTGAAAAAACATTATAAATTATGAAATTCTCTAAAAAACAGCCGATATTTCCTTTTTCTTATTCAACTTTTTTAATAAATAGTCATTAAGAAAGATAAATGTAGTTGATAGACGATATTGGTCCTTACAAGCTAATTTCAGAACATCATGAGATAGTTCGGTCCAAATTCGATATGGGCATTAGAGATTAAGAGGACTTTTTTCAAGTTACCATGCCACTTCAGATATTTTTTTTTATTGTAAGTTGTATTTTAAATCAAATAATATGTATTTTTAATAAAAATTATTGAAAAGAGACCATAGGAATATAAGATGGTGACACTAGTGCATTAATTGGGCGGGTATTCAAAAATAAAAAAAAGAAATAAAAATAAAAATAAAATTTGTTTTGCCTGCCGTCCAGGGCTGGTTTTTGTGGTGTCCGATTGACCAAAAAACCCGGTTTTAAAAGAGATTTGCAATGCCGGCACCGACCGGATTTATTGGTGTTACCAAAGGATATGAAATTTGAGTATTATTATCCCAAAACAAATTTTGATTATTAATTATAAATAAAATAAAAACCAATTTTAATTTTTTTTATTGATTTATGTTTAAGAAAAATCAAAAGTTGATGATTAATGTTTTTTTTTATATTTAAGAATATATCAATGTCATTTCACATTTGAATAATCAATTTTTTCACAAGTATTTTTTATTTGCTACTTTAAATTGTTTAATCTTCAAATACTTGATTAGAACATCTCCGATAGTTATGTTAAAATTTTTCTATAATAGAATATGAAAAGTTAAAATTTCAATTCCAACAACTACTCTATTTTAGCAATTTTATTATTAATTATACTAATAAAATATTACATCATTTAATAAAATATTATTTCTCTCTCCTACACACTTAACTTCAATTATTTTGATTGATTGAATATAATTAAAATATTGTTTCTCTTTTCTATATACTTTTAGAGATTTCTCTAAACTTAGAGATTTTTACAATCTCTCTCATCTATTCTCTATTTTAGCATAGATGATATCATAACTTTTAGAGCATAAAAAAAAGCTAAAATCTATTATTTTTCTATTTTAACATAGTTGTTAGTGATGCTTTTACATATCTTAATAACTCAATAAAAAAGAAAAGTTTAAAATTGGTATGTATTAGAGTCAATGTGATTAATACATAATTGTTAACATACAAACATATAAATATAGAAAAACTGACTTTTAATATGTATGAATAAGTTTTGGTTTGTTAAAAATAACCCAAATAAAAAAAGTTTTTTTTTTTGTATTGGTTTTGTTATAAAAATAAAATGGGTATAATTTTTATCACATTTTAAATATTAAAACGATTGAAATTAAAAATAAATGAGTAGTAGAAAGCCTGCAAAGAAGACACCAGGAACCTTTTGGTATTGAAGAAAAAATGTTTTGTTTGACCCAATATTTGGCTTTGGCCACCCTTTTAGATTCTCATTTTCTTTCTCAATCATGTCATTCTATATTTGTCTCCAAACTTTAATTACCATTTGGAATTTTCAAATAGTTTTTTATAAAGTTTTATCTGGATTTAATATATATATATATATATATATATATATCTTTTACGTTTGTTTATTGACATACATTTTATATCGAATGTGTCAAGCTTACAACTCACAATCCTAGATTGTGTGTTTGAATTTATTAAGTATGATTTTTTTATTTAAAAGACCGAAAAGTTAAAACATAAAAAAGGAACAAGAAAGGGAGAAAGAACAAAGCTTTGTGAAGTGCAGAAAATGAAAAAAAATAGAGATTTTAAAAAGAAACAAAGGTAAAAAGCAAACAACAGCGACCGTAAAACTAAAGAAATGAACAGATAATTAAAAAGAAACTCAAGCGGCTAAAAAAGACTAGAGTGCAATAACATTTGAAGAAGTAATCCAAGAATTCAAGATCCAGAGAAATACTTGCATCTTAGAGATATCTAACTGAAAGACCGAGATTGACTTTCACCGAAAAGTTAATTGTTCAAAACAACACCTTTGAAGATGTTTTCTCATAATGCCTTAATGTATCTTAGAGATATACTATCATTGAAAAAAACCAGCCATGATGACTGATGAGGAAGAGCGAATAAAGTCCTCTAAGTTCTACCAATTGAAGATGTTTTCTTATAATGCCTTAACGTATTTGCAACGAGAATACAATATTCCATTAAATCATGAAATAAAAAATAATAAGATATCTAGTTTTTTTATTGAGAGAATTAAATTTGGGTTTAATTGATGCATCATTATTTAAATCTTATTTGAAAAAAAAATATAATTAAAAAAATACATTTAGGGAAATAGAAAACACATTTAGGGAATTAGGGCAATATAATTCGAAAAAGGTGTCCTTTTAGGATTCCATATCTTGATAAGATTCCCCTTAAATGTATATATTTTAACGTATATTTAAAAGTATGTTCTCAAAAATTGAGAGTTTCAAAGTATATACCATTAAATAGAAAGATTTTAGACTATAGATATTTTAATATGTCGTTTAAAATTATATTTCATAAAATAAAAATTCAATGAAAATATGTGCCTCTTCGATGCAATTTTCCCTTTTATATACTTTTACACATTTTTTTATACTATGATCTATATCATGTAACGTTGTTACTAGATTTTGTGTTCTAAATCACCCTCCTTTTTGAACACATTGTTTATTAGATATCTAAGGTAGATAGAAGCGACAATAAAGTAATATTGTTGATTCTTTATTTTTATGAATTATATAATTATTAAAAAGGAGAATTTCATACACGTTCTTAAAAACTTGCATTATTACGCATATATTCTTGTAAAATTTGAAATCACACATATATTCTTCTAAACCTCTAAAACTCACACATATATATCCTTCTCCCTAATTTAATTATTATTAAAATATTTAAAAAATACAAATTTACTTAACTACTCTTCTAAACTATCCTAATTTATTTAAGGAAAAAAATCAAAAACAAAACCTAACCTATGCTATCCCAACCCAATCTTCCTCACCACCCATCTTCTAAAACCCACCTTTCTTTTTTCCGGCCACTACTATTTTTTCCGGCAACCCATATTCTAAAACCCACCTTCCTTTTTCCCGGTCACCACCATTTTTTCCGTACAACCACCCTTCTAAAACGCACCTTCCTTTTTTTCGGCCACCACCATTTTTTCCGGCAACCACCCTTCTAAAACGCACCTTCCTTTTTTCTGGCCACCACCATTTTTTCCGGCAACCCATATTCTAAAACCCACTTTCTTTTTTTCCGGCCACCACTATTTTTTCCGGCAACCACCCTTCTAAAACCCACCTTCCTATTTTTTGGCCACCACCATTTTTTCGGACAACCACCCTTCTAAAACCTGGAAAAAATGGTGGTGGCCGGAAAAAATGAAGGTGCGTTTTAGAAGGGTGGTTGCCGGAAAAAATGGTGGTGGCCGGAAAAAATGAAGGTGCGTTTTAGAAGGGTGGTTGCCGGAAAAAATGGTGGTGGCCAGAAAAAGGAAGGTGGGTTTTAGAAGGGTTGTTGCAGGAAAAATGGTGGTGGCGGGAAAAAAGAAAGGTGCGTTTTAAAAGGGTGGTTGCTGGAAAAAATGGTGGTGGCCGGAAAAAAGGGTGGTTGCCGGAAAAAATGGTGGTGGCCGAAAAAAATGGTGGTTGCCGGAAAAAAAATGTGGGTTTTGTTTTTTATTTTGATTTTTTTTCCTTAAATAAATTAGGATAGTTTAGAAGGGTAGTTAAGTAAATTTGTATTTTTTAAATATTTTAATAATAATTAAATTAGGAAGAAGGATATATATGTTAGTTTTACAGGTTTAGAAGGATATATGCGTAATTTCAAACTTTACAAGAATATATGCGTAATAATACAAGTTTTTAAGGACGTGTATGAAATTCTCTCTTATTAACATCATACCCTTTCAATATAGTTTTTGAAAGATCATAACAACTTTTATTAACTTTAAAAATATTTATGGTGAGGTGTTTTTCTTTGTTGATTTTCATTTAGAAAAATAATAATTTAAAATTGTGTTTTTGGACACATTAATAAAAGTGATTATGGAGATTACATTTGGACTTTTTCAACAAATATGGGTGTTTCCCACTCAAATTACATTGCTAACCATGATTAGTGTTGATTAAAATACTTGTGGGACCTTATCCATTAGTATTAATATTCTATCTATACTCATATTTTTTTTATTTAAAGATATTTATAACTATTTTAAAATAAAATTATATATAAGGTCTTAGAGGAAGGATCAAACGAGAATGGTAATTAAATAAGAGAATACAAAAACAACAAAATTGTGTATAAAATCACATGTGATTTTACATTAACGGGCTAAAAAAGGTGTGCGGGTGAATTTGGTCGTGACTTCAGGTCGTGGGGAAAACTAATGTGAATCACATGTGATTTTGTACGTGATGTTAGTGTAAAATCGCGTGTGATTCAACCGTTTTCTTATTCTATAATCTATGTATTTTTCTTGTTTGAACCTGACTTTAAGACCTTAATCGTTTGAGAACTCTACAACTAGTAAGATCTATGCGATCATCGGTCAGGAGGTTGTTACCACATGCAGGAGGTCTCGGGTTCGAGCCTCCTCGTGGGGGTTTTCCTCCTGAGGCGTTAAAGGTGTAAGGCGTAGGTTCGGGTCCTGCATACTGCCCAATTGGATGTCACTGTGGGTTCGAATATCTAACTACTAACTTGCTGGTTCAAAAAAAAAAAATCATATGCCACTAATAATTAGTGTTATAGTTAAAGTGATAATTAATGCATTTTAAAGGAAAAAGTCAAAATTTATAAATCTCTCTCCCCTCCTTTCTCATCTCCTCTCTCTTGTAACACAAACGGATACACATTCATAATTAAATATGTAAAATAGGTGAACATGTTGTTAACCCATTTGTGAATATAATGAAACAACCTTAAGAAATTATGTACTATGTTCACAAAGTGTTTAGAAGTGATAGGTGTAGATTTAGTTTTGTTGATGTTCACACTGTGTTTACAAGTTATACCAGATCTCATAGATTTAGAGTGTGTTTACAACGTGTTCAACAAATTATATTAGTTTTTTTCTAAACAAGTCTTCACAATATGTTTACTTTATGTGCATATTTATTTGTGTGTGCGTATATGTTATATAGGAAAGAGAAGAAAGAAGATATAAGATAAGAGAGAGAAAATGGGATAAATTGTATAATGAACGATGTATATATATATAGTTCAATTCCACTGAAAATGAAAGTTTTGGTGAGAAAAGATCTCCAACCTTGTATCAATCAAAATTCCCCGTCCTCACCCCGATCCTTGTTTAAGCCCCCTCCCCCCGCCGCCATCCCGACTAATCCTCGATGGGTTCGAGGGAAAGGAATCCCTCACTGGTTCGGAGACCATTTAGGTACCTGTTTCGTAATTAAAACAATAAAAATGATATATTTTAAAGTTAAAATTATAGTGAACACCCACTACATTAATTACCATTATTGAAAATCAAATATATTTGTTATGTAGGGGCCATTTACCAAATCTTAACCGGGTAAGTGCTTACCAACAAAATTCAACACTATCACTTACCAACCGGGTAAAATTTTAGTTCACCAAAATGGCATTGTATACAACATTTCATCCGGTAAGCGCTTACCGGGTAAGATTTTAGGTACCTTAAGCGCTTACCGCGGTAAGAGTCGTCACCAGAACTTAGCGGGTAAAACTCTTAGCATGTGATTTCCTTGTTTTCGCTCTTACCGGGTAAGATTTTAGGTACTTGTCATATTCCTCCGATAAGGTAATATGACTTGGTAAGGGCTTACCCGGGTAAGCGTTTGGTAAATGCGAATTCAAATTTGGTTGTGAACTTGAGGACAAAGGAGAGCGTGACAGGTGTGACGTGTCCCATTCAGTCTGAATATATCCAGACTAAATGTTGTGTTATTCATTCTGAATAATGTATGAACTTCACCTTCGTTATTCATACTAAATACCCTTCATTATTCAGACTGAATGAGATACGTGTCGTGCTCTCTTTTGTCTTCATGTTCGCAACCAAAATTTAGTTCGCATTTGAACTTTCCTCACTTTCTCTCTATATATATACACGAATAATCGTGTGAGGATAAAAGTTAATGTGAGAAACATAATAAGAAATCTAGATCATTGATCACTTTTAATCTCAGTCCGCCTCATGAATTGCGTTTCTCACGTAAATTGGTCCGATATCGTTAATGTTGATCTTTAATTACAATTGATTTAAGGCTGACGATCTTTTTTGACCTTTTTTACCATAACTTTCATTCTCACTAAATACGAACTTTATATATGTATTAGAATAAATAAACGGTTAAGATAGTCTCCATGATTTGTATTTATGTTACAGTTTATTATATAATCGATTTTTAATCAAAGACGGTTTATTTTAGAATTTAATTTTGTTTTGTAATCTTTGTGATTGGATGGGAAGGATTTATTAATTGGAGTAATGATTATGTTGGATTTGCGCTTTTGCTAATGGCCAAACTTTTTGTTATTATATAATTAATCAAGATAATATATAGTATACAGATGCAATCTAGAAATAACTAGAATCAGAATAAATATGTGATACATAATAAATTTAATTAATTTTGTGTACCCAAAAAATTAAATATATAATCTTAGAAACCAAATATTTTGACATTCTTCGAAAAATACTAACATTAAGCCTGACCCATCATAACGTCACGTCGTGAAAAAAAATAAAAAATTATTGATAAATGGAAATTTGAGTTTTTATGCTTTCTTGATAAATGTTACCGTTACTAGAAAAATATTATCTAAATTCTAGTAATTTTTTTATATTTCATTTGTTTCCAATTGAAATGAAATATAGGTTTAGACCCGTATAATTAATATTTTTTTTGATAAACCAAATAACATTTTTACCTTTATATAATTTTCTCTATTCACAACTTTTAAATATTTATACATTAATTAAGGGTAAATTTGAGAATTTGGTTATTTATTTTTTAAAGTGGACACTTATTTTGGGACATATATAAATAGAAACGGGAACACTTAAATTAGGACTGAGGGAGTAATACTTTTCCTTAAGGGGTCGTTTACCATATGTTTACCAAGTAGTGTTTACTGGCAATAAACACCATCCATACATATCTTACAGTGTAACATTCTCGCTTATCAAAATGGATTATAAATAACCATCTTAAATCCGGTAAGTGTTTACCGGGTAATAAAGTTTTCCCTAACTTACCAAGTAATACTCTCGGCCAGTGCCGTTCCAAGGGGAGGGTGGGTCGGTAGAAGAAATAGGGGCCCTATTTTTTGTATATACTATATAGTAGTAGTTCAAAATTTTAATAAATAAAATAGATACAAGTTTTTTTAGTATCTAATATGATTTAAAAAGAATTTAACATTATATTGAGATCCCAAACATGTATTAAAATAACTACAATGGAGAAGAAAATATGTAAAAAAATTAATTAGTTGTTAATTTCTTTAGGATTTCAAAACTACCAATGTTTTTTTTACATTGTTGACTCTTTGTTACCTAATATTGAGTGCATGAATTTTAAGTAATCTTCTATCTCTAAAACAACAATAAGATCTCAATCTATAACAAAAATGGATTTTTGATTCTAAGACTGATAGTTCCTATAAATTTGTTTCGATCCTAAAAGTTTAAAACGACGATGAAAACATTAACGTGATGTGACGTGGAAACACAACTGATTTATATTGATTTACATAAAGTGTTACTTTGAATAATCAACAACTCAACATTGTAAACCCAAATTATGTCAATCTATATACTAGAAATATATCATAGAATATGTTTGGCGATGGAACACATTTATGATGCTATGTAATAATGATATGGTAGATAATATTAATTTATAAGTAATTTTTTATTGATTTTGCTGGGTTTGGCTAGGTTTAAGGTGAGTGTCAAAAACCCCATTGCGTGGAGATGTTATCCTACTGACTGTATCAGAACCTTGTAATGTTGTTCTTTTCCTTGCTTTTATAAGATCGTTGGTTGTTGTTTGAAAAAAAATTGTTTATAGATTTTACATCTGAGAAAACTCGGAAAACGGTTTTATATGAATTATTAGTGTTTTTTAAATTCAATACTATTTCTGAAGATAAAAACAATATATTTAAAAAAATTGTACTTATCAAGGTCCCCTTTTTACCTCTCGTCCATGGCCTATAATATCAAGAATGAGCCTGCTCTCGGTCTTTGTTATATCTTTTATCGGGTAAGATTCTCAGTCATTATCAGAGGCGGAACACAATAGGGGCCTAGGGGGCCATGGCCCCTGCGCTTTATCCCTTAAATATTAGATATTAGAAATATTATCGATGACTTGAACTTAACTCAGTTGGTTATGTGTATATGACCCCTGCGCTTTATCCCTAAAATACTATTGGAAACATTTTTATTATATATTTTTTAGATACATTTGTTAGGTTCGGCCCCTTCAATTAGAAGGCTTGTGTTCCGCCCCTGGTCATTGTCATATCAAACTGTTAAGATAAATGATATTGATAAATACTTACCAGGTAAACTTTTGATGAAAGACCAATACATAATATTCTAACTCTTTCCCTTATGACAAATCAATCCTTCCCCTTTTTGTGTATCAACTATTGAAAACTTTGGCGCCATCCTTTGATATCCAATCGATACTGAAAAAAGGAGGAATGTTGTAACAAAAAATTATACACAAACTCAAATCATCTAATTACAATAAATTAATAAGTGGAGATGAATATCAGATAACAAATTTTGTTTTTTAATTAAAAAACAAAAATTACAAGTATTGTCTATCAGGTATCATCAACTCCGGATGTCGCTTTTTAGGTAGTGAGGTCGGAAGGCCAAAGCTACATTTTCGATTGTTTCATATCCAAGGTTATTTTTGTCATTAAAAAATTAAAACATATTTTAAAAATTAAAATAACATTAAGTACATTCTTCATACATAAATTCTCATTAAGCATAGAAACTCAAATGTCCCTTGATAAAATCGACATTAAACAATATAATATAAAAAAATGTTCCCTAAAATCTAGACCGTACAACTTTTTATGCACAACATACAACCCATTTAAGCACACCCACTTCTTTTATATAAATCCCTTTGATCATTTCTTCAATATTGGGGACAAATTCCATTCTTTCTCAACAAGCTGAAAGAAAAAAATGGCCGAAACGCCACACCACATCGCCGGAAAAGACTCCGGTTGCGGCTTCATCGGAGCTATTTTCGGCAACCGTCCCCGGAAAACACCACCGGTGCCACGACTTGAAGCCTCCAAAGAACACCGTCGAACCCAATTTTCCGGCAACCATACTTCAAAAAAACCTCAACGAACCCACAGCCGCACCACCACCACCGGCGCCGGCGCTGGAGAGATAGTATACACAGGCTTCTCAAAACCAGTTGCCAAAAACCCTCCACCACCACCACCACCACCCACCGCCGTGAAAAAACCGGCCACCGTGAGAACTAAACCAGTTAAACCACCGTATGATCACTCCATCTCCAAAAGCGCATTATATAGTGTTTCACAAGTAACCAATATATCATACACAAAACAACTTCGAAAAGAACCCAGTTTTACGTCAAGCGAACTGAGTCTACGAATCTCGGTCCGTGGAAAACCGAACCCAAATGGCTCGACGTATCGAGCCTCATCGAACCATGTCATGGTTCCCGGCCATCTCGGAAATCTAATGAAGAAAAAACCCGATGAAAAACCACAAATTTACGGAAAACTAGGAAACATTTACGGAAAAAAGAACTCGCCGAAAAAATGGGACCCGGAGACGTTTAAAAACCTCGGAAACGATAAATACAAACAGGGTCGGTTCGATGAAGCGATCGCATTGTATACCGAAGCAATCGGGATGGATTCGAAAATCGCTTCTTATTATAGTAACCGAAGTGCGGCATTAATAGGTTTAGGAAAATTAGTTGACGCAATTCTCGATTGCAAAATCGCAATTCGTATTGATCCTTCGTATCATCGGGCTCATTACCGTCTCGCATCTCTCTATCTCAGGTATCTTCGATACTTTTTTTTTTTTTTTTTTTTGTAGCGGTGACTTGTACTAACATTTTAGTACAAATCACCGATGCAAAAACATGATTACTGTTATAATTTACAAAGTTGTAAATTAAACCGGTATTCATGTTTTGTATATATTTTATTTTTTTTAAGTTTTTTTTTGCAGCGGTGATTTGTATCACATATCAGTACAAGTCACCACTGATGCAAAAACATGATTACCGTTATAATTTACAGAGTTGTAAATTATACTCATATTCATGTTTTTGTATATATTTTAATTTTTATATGTTTTGGGGTGTAATTTAGTAATGGATAATGATGCATAATCTTGTGTTTTAGGTTCGGGGAAGCGGAGAAAGGTCTATGTCATTATAAGTGTTCGGGTGAGAAAGCCGAACGACTTGATTTTGGTAAGGTACAAGCAATTAAAGCACAACTCGTCACGTGTTTGGAGGCTCGAAAAATAAAGGATTGGAAGAGATTATTAAAAGAAACCCAATTTGCGTTTTCGTTGGGTGTGGATTCATCTATTCAGGTACGTTGTAATTATTTCTAATGAACTTAATATCGTAACAGTTTGATGTTAAAAGTTAAAATTATATACGTTTCATTGTTATAAGGTCTATGCTATGCAAGCGGAGGCATTACTAAATCTCCATAGACATGAGGAGGCTTATTTAGGGTTTCAAAACGCACCGATCATGGATGTCAGTATTTCCGCTCAATTGTTCGGATCAACGATTACTGCTAATTTCTTAACGGTCCAAGCACAAGTTTACTTGGCATCGGGCAGGTTAGCAATCAAATAAACCAATAAAGTTTATCTGTCATATTCATCAATTAAAATAATACATATCATTGGAGACTGAAGCAAAAAAATGAATTTATATTAAATAAAATAATGGTCTGCCTTAATTTTATTGGTGGAACAGGACAAGTGATTTTTTATTTTAAAAAAGAAACTAGAAATCGCTGCTTTGATTTCGTACCTACATGCATAATCATATGAAATTCACATGTGAATGTGATGTAGGTTTGAAGAGGCGGTGAGTGTCGTGCTACGTGCATCTGAGATCGATCCAAGTGAAGACGTTTTTATTGTAGCAAGGAAAACCCGAGCTTTGGCGAAAGCTCGAGCCACTGGTAACAAGTTTTTCAAAGGATCACAATTCTCTGAAGCGTGTAATGTATATAGTGAAGGACTAGATCACGAACCATATAACTCTGTATTGCTATGCAATCGAGCTGCTTGTCGTTATAAACTAAGTCAGTTTGAAAGAGCGGTAGAAGACTGTACCATAGCTCTTAATTTGAGACCTTCATATGGAAAGGCAAGACTTCGAAGAGCCGAATGTAATGCCAAGGTAAATTTTAAATCATTTTTACTGCTTTGGAAGTATATAATATTTATATATAATAATTAATCACGTACACTTCTCACATTTCATGAGGTTTTAGTCATTTAACCTATGTACTGCTAGATCAATGATCATTTGCTCATTTTCGATCTCATTTCATGTCCTTTTTATGACCACTTCGTTGTTTCTAAATTATTTTGTTTCATTGCGGATTTATTTTGCAGTTGGAAAGATGGGAGTCTGCAATTCAAGATTATGAGGTATTGGATCAAGAAACACGAGGGACTGCAGAGGTGAAGCGGGCGCTCTTGGAAGCTCGGATGCAATTGGAGAAGCAACATGTTGTCGATGCGAAATTTGTAAAATTGATTGATGGTTCTAACAGAGAAGAATTTGGAAGTTTTCTTATTGCAGTTTAAAACAAAGAAAAAAAGAAGAAAATTTTGGAAATGTTGACGGAGTGCCGAACCGGCAATCAAATGTTCTCTTTCTTCCAAAATCCGCTTTCAAGTTTAGTTTATCTAATTATTTTGATGTAATTGTGGATTTTGTTTTACATTATGGACCCTAACGTAGTGTTATATTAGGTATTTTTTGTGTCCGTACAAGATATTCGGGCCATAAATTAAAAAAAGAAAGGTTGTGTCGTGTGACAAAAATTAATAAATTAATTTTGGGACGGCAATTTTGGATTTTTGTAAATTGTATTCAATTTTTTAAAATACCTATATTATATTTTATTTAATAATGTTTTTTTATATTCATAATTATATTAGTTGTATGTAATTTTCATACGATTTTAGTTTAACTCTTTTAAACAATTTTATTAAAATACAACAGAATTTTGTTTTGGTTTATATATATGTAAATAATAATGAATAACAACTGATATGATTAATATTTTTTAAAATAAATGTATTTATCTTTTGACTCAATTTGAATCATGTATTTTGTTATACTGATTAAAATTAAACAAAAAGGATATCAATATATAATATGAGATCTACTGTATCATAATTAATGAACTTCAATCATATTTCATAAATATTTAAATCATAATAAATAAACTTTTATCATTTTTATAAATATCTCAATTGGTTGTATAAATGGGATAGTTGCATTTTAGACGTCTCTAAGAATGTATTTGTTCAATATATATATTTATTTTATAATCTGAATATTTTTAGCCTATTTGTCGAACAAAAATTACACGTAAAAAAGTTTTACATTGTAAAACGAATACATAAGAAACATACACATTATGAAAATAATATATATATATATATATATCAATACATTAAAAGCTAACATTAAATTAAAAAAAAAAATCATATAAAACAATAGTTAAAGCCTTAAAATAAAAGTTCCAATCCATCATACCAATACTTATATGTCTTACAGTTACGTATATGATATATGTGACCTATGACTTATGAGGCCTGTCTATATCGGTGCTCATCAGCCCATGGCCCATGGGCTTGATTCTGGGCTGTATGCTATTAAAATGGGCTAAGCCCAAGCTCTAGAAAACTGGATATCGTTAGTTAGTTTAACATCCACATGAATACATGATTGCATTTATAGCAAAAAAGAATTAGAGCCGATTAATTTATTTGAAAATAAGTTTATTTAGCTTAAATTATAACTTTAATAGGCTGAATGAGTAAAAAATAACAAACATTACCTACAAGAAAGTGGGACAAATAAGTTAAAATGGATCCAAAGTCGTCTAAAATATGTTTACGGTATGGAAAATCATCGTATGTAAAGCAATATTATTGTTATGAGTATTTTAATAATATAATTTTTGTAATCATACCATAAGTTTTTAATAAGACTTTTTTAAGAATTCACCTTTTTAGTGTTTACGAGTCTTAAAGATTTAGTGTTTAGGGTTTTGAGTGATGCTAATTAGATGGGTAGTTTTGCTTTTAGGGATTGTTAGTTGACTCATGTTTGTAAGTAATATATGTATCTTATGTATGTATTAATGTATGTAACTATATACAAGTTGGGTTTCAGTAAGAATGGAAATTATAACGAGAAAGGTAAAGAAGATATCTTCACCCTTGGAACAATCTTAATTGAAGATCGATAGTTATGAGATGCACCATATCAATTCTCGTAAGAAGAGCAATTCATGGGGTAGGGGTGAGATTAAGGGTCTGTTTGTTTACCTTTTAACAGTTCCATTAAGAGGCGGCATTTGAATCGCTAAGAGATGAATCTTGTTTGGAAAAAAAATAAGTCTGGCTTTTAATGGTCATGTCTTAAATTTTCATGTCTCATCCATATCCACCAATTATATGAATACCCCTCAGCAGAGAGAGAAAATAAACATGAATTAAATAAATTTAAAATAAATGAAAATTTAACGTGTCTTAATTTCATTGGTGGAACAGGGATGAGACATGTGAATTTGGGACAAATGATTTTTATTCGTTTTAAAACCCTCTGATTTATTTTGTATCCTAAACCTTCCTTAACTGGTTCCTAAAGGGAAAACATTGATTTTGTTTAAAGGGAAAAGTCTGAAAAAACCCAACGAATTATCTGATTTTGAATGATTAAGTCCTTAAACTATTTTTCTGAATGAAAAAACCCTTAAACTTTCTGAAACCGGTTAAATACATTCTTGTAACCTGTAATAACAGGTTAACGTGATAACAATTTGGAAAAAGTCTAAAAAAACCCAACGAACTATCTGATTTTGAATGATTAAGTCCTTGATTTTTTTTTAATGAATAAATTCCAAAAATAAAATCTAAATCTTTTTACCAAATTAATTTTTTAACTTTCTTTAAACAAATAAATTTCAAACTTTTTTTTGAAGAAATAAAATCATGAACTTAATTTTGAACAAATTAATCCGAAACATTTTTTGAACAAAATCATAAACAAAAAATATATAATTTCTCTTACCGACAACAAACTACAATGAACCAATTAAATGAAGAAAAATTATACCATTTATTACTAATTATGAAACATATAAAAGTCATACTTAAACATAAATAGATATATATAAAATATTTATACATAATTTTTTTTGAACGACAAGAAAACACACACGTTTCCGGGGTATCCGGGATCCATTCGGGCACCCGAGTAATCCCCAATGACCAGGATCAACCATAGAGTGGTAGGCCAATTATGAAACATATAAAAGTCAGGGATGCAATCCAGACATCCACTATTTATACCATTTCTATTACTAATTATGAAACATATAAAAGTCATGTATAGAACAAAAATAGATACATATAAAATACTTATACATAAAAAAATTAAGTTAATGAATTTGATTTATGCTTTGTAATTAGTATTGAAAAATGATATAATTCATCTATATTTAATTGATTTATTGTAATTTGTTTGTCGGTGAGAAAATTTATATATATATATATATATATATATATATTATTGTGATTTTGTTCAAAAAAAATTCCGCATTTATTTGTTTAAAATTAAGTTCATGATTTTAGTTTTCAAAAAAAGTTTGGGATTATTTGTTAAAAGAAAGTTCAAAAATTAATTTGGTAAAAAGATTTAGGAAAAAAATTCGGGATTTATTCGATAAAAAATCAAGGACTTAATCATTCAAAATCAGATAGTTTGTTGGGTTTTTTTAGACTTTTTCCAAATTTTTATAACATTAACTTGTTTTTACAGGTTACAAGGATGTATTTAACCAGTTTCAGAAAGTTTAAGGGTTTTTTCATTCAAAAAAATAGTTTAAGGACTTAATCATTCAAAATCACATAGTTCGTTGGGTTTTTTCAGACTTTTTCCTTGTTTAAAAGTCTATTTTACCCTTATATATTAATTATGCATTCTAGAAATATATTCAAAAAGATAATCATGAAAAAAAAATATTAAGCGACTAATACTTATTAGCCATTATTACTAGCACCATACACCCTTCTTTTATTGTTTGCTCAATGATTATGAAATTGCATTGTTCCTTTGAATATTAATTACGAAGGATAAACTAATACTAGCTTTTTGCATGCCAAATTAATGATTAAAAATTTAGGGTAATCAAACATATTGTTTAAGGAAATTCTAACTTTTCTATTTCAAAGCAATATTTTTATAACAACTTGTGTTTTATGTAGTAAAAGTTGTACGTTATTTTGGATTATTCCGACAAAAATTCAGTTAAATTATTGCCTTGCTAGAAGTTGTTGCAATTTTATTTTTTTTACCTCATAAGATTGCAATCAATCATGTTTTTTCTTTTAGATAAAACAAGATTCTCATTGTCTCATTGGTTAAAAAAACGTTTTTTAAAGAAAAATCACAATCATCAATAATTGATATTTTGAGTATGTTTATGAATCTCTTTATGAGAATTTGAAAATAGAAACAATGTGGTTGCTTAAAAACGTTGAAATTCGGAGGACTATTTATTGAACCATTATTTCATATTTATAAGCTGACGTTCATAATTAAGGGGGTTGCGCCTCCTTTCGGAATCCTAGGGGAAATTACCACTAACGGGATCCATGGGGCAGTGCCTTTGGGGATGGTTTCACTAAATAGGTTTACTTAGACGTTTTAAGTCTCGAAACGTTCTTGATCTAATTTCGAAGGTTGGAAACCTTCTTGAATTAGTTATGAAACTTAGTAATTTCGAATAAATATATTTCAGAAAAGTTTTGGACTTAGAGTTTATGTCTTTTGCTCAGAACTTATGGCCTTTTGAACTTGGGGCTTTTGACTCAGAGTTTCCGAGCTAGTTATTGACCTGGTTCGATATTATCCATAAGCGGTTGTAACTCCTATGCAATTACTTGTTAACCGTCTATCCACCCATAATTGTCAACATGTCTCTAATAAATACTTAAAATGGGTACTCTATTGCATATAAATATTGGAGTTTATGCCTTAAAACAAGAGTGAACTCTCGGATTATGTTAACACTAAGGCATGTAACCTATAGTCTATTAGGATTCTATTTTACAACTTATTACTATCTACATATAACTTCTATAAAGTTCTACGTTTGACTAAATGATAACCAACTAATACACGTTCAAATACAAAATAAATACAAAATAAATGGTGAACCCTGAGTAATACAACATAATACTCAATAAATTAGATAGCTCACCCAATATTTTCTCATTCTCTTAGAACTACAAAAGAACCATAAAATAAAGTCAAAAGGGATAATAAATATAAAAGGAACATTAAATAATTTCGTTATCTCAACACTACAAAAGAACTATAAAATAAAATCGAAAGGGATAAAGCATATAAAACGAACATAAAACTAAGATTTAATATATCAAGGTATATATTCGGTTGTATTGCTTTCGATTACTATAATTTTTTTTTGAAAGACAACTTTTATTAAGTAAAACAAACACAATACAGACATGAACCTATAAATCCGTGTATAATTAAAAGCTCCGGCAATGAAGATTTTTTTTTTTGAAAAATAATGTTGTTACAGTGATCCTAAATGAGGTAATGCGTGGCCCAAATAGTTGCTTGCCATAATTTTCTTCAACCAAGTTGAAAAACAAAGGTGCCTGTGAGAGTTTAATATCTCATCCATCGTGATTCCGAAGTTGATATCAAGCCCCTACTATTGCGAATCAGATCCCAAATTATTTTAACTTTAATACACCTTGCAAACAGTGATCAGATATCTCAGACGCCTGGGCATATATAAGACCAAATTTGTATCGACCCGATAATCAGATACTTGGATACATTTTTTTACCATCGGTGGATGGAAGACGTGATAACTCATTAAATAACATGCAAATATTTCTAACCATTTATTAGAAAACTTGTGAGTGGGTCTTGATCGGGCATTTATCTTTTGTTTTGCTGCTTTCATTTTGTTGGTTGTCTCGTGTAGTTTCTTGTTGGGTTTCGATTTTGGCCTCCCTCTCTTCTTTGCCTTATAGATGATGAGTTGGTTTTTTCGTTTTGTCAATTTTGTGTTGTCAAACTTGATTTCTTTGGTTGGTTTTAATATATTGTTGCATTTCCAAAATATATTAAAAAATAATAAAAATCCATTCTTAGGGGTCGTTTACCCAAATGCTTACCCGATCAGCACTTAATGGTAGAAGTCAAACTATAATATATTTTACTGGGTTAGATTGTAGTATATTAAAACAATACCGTATGCAACAATTTACCAGGATAAGAGTCGTCATCCTCGCTTACCGGGTAAAACTCTCCATCATTATCATCGTTCTTGCCGAGTAAGATTCTCAGCACTTGCCACATTCATTCGATAAAGAAAGTTACCCGATAAGTACTTACCAGATAAACGTGTAATAAACGGTCCCTTAATTACATTATTTCAACCTATAATATATTTACAACTAAGCAAAGCATAAAACTAGTGGTCACGGGGTGTTTCATAGAATAAAATTGAGTCCATCCATACATACATGTATCTATACACGTGTACATATATGAATCATATAAATGTTATAAAAATGTTAATATAAAATTGCAATAAGTAAAAATAAATTACATACATTAATATGTTAATTGATGTGAGCATCTGCTAATAAACACTTCATATACTTTTTAAGAAATTTCGATTTTTTATCTATAAGGTTGGGTTTTGCCGATCAATGAGAATATAATACAACAAAATCCACATCGAATGAGTCTATGTCAAAACCCTTATACATGATGTTGTTCCCCCCCCCCCCCCACCCCCCACTCAACGACACACAAAACAGAGAGAAGAAGTATAACACTACCAAAAAAATAACTTTCGTCCACAAAAAAAATACCCAGGAAAATTTTCGTGGATGATTACCACAGATCATCTAGGAAAAACTAATGATTCCGATGAAATCAGATGTTTTCAAGAAAATACCAACGGATTACCCAGGAATTTCCCAGGTAATCTTTCACTGATTTGATTTACCCATCAACAATTTAGCCACCAACTTTTGTGACGGATCACCCTTTAACGATGGATTTCCTAGGGAAATGTTCCTAGGTGAAAGCCTTTCGTTTTAGTAGTGTAAAGGGAGCCTCCCGAGAACGGATTTAACAAGAGTTAACCGACCACTGAAGGACATCATTTTTGCTTTCCAGACCACCAATTTTTTAGAACGTTTTTTTAAATAAAGTATTGTATTAACTATTTTATATGAAAGTATTTGAAAATATATATGGCATACAAAAAAATGGTTTATAGGACATTTCTCAAAAGTGCTCTATAAAATTGCTAATATAACACTTTATTTCAAAAGTGTTTCTTAAAACTTATATAAACGTCTAAAAACGTTATATAAATCTATTTTAACGCTTTTAAATAGAATGATTTTATAATTTGGTCTTATAACTTTAAGTTCCATAGATTATTTTATTAGAGCGTTTACACAATCCAGAAGTCCTATAAAACCAATTTAATTTGTATCGTGTGATTTCAGTACAAGATCTCTCTCGCGCGCGCGCACACACAGAACCCGTATACAATATATTTGAAAAATATAATTAATTGTTGTATTATATATATATATATATGATTATATTAATTATATAATACAACGATTAATTAATTAATTAACCATCAAAACAATTATTAATTTCTTGTAAACCTGATACAACATTGTTTTTGGTAGGTTATCAACAAAATACTTACAAAGTTATAATCAAGAGAAAAAAGTAATTAAGAAACAATTAAGGGTTGATGCCGATATCGATCTATCATCTTTTCCAGCTTCTACTTCTTGAGAATGGATCTTTGTGAACTCCACCAATCACCCATGTTTCCTTAACAATATCACTCGATAATTTGTAGAAATCACTTTCATCATTTTTCATTAATTCCATCAAACTCTTCCTTTTCTTTTCCACCTTCTTCTTCTCATCATCACCATCATCATCATCATCATCATCATCATCATCGGCATGTTCTTCTTCTTCTACTTTCTCATCATGACCATCATCATCATCATCATCATCCTTTTCTTTTCGTTCTTCTTCTTGTTTTTCTTCCATCCAGCTTTTAGCAGGAGCAGAACGACACCGCATAAGCAGAAGCGCATTCGCAGGCGGAAGACATGGCCGATGATCTTCGGTTAATTCTTCCGTTTTCAAACTTTTTTCGTCTTCCGAAAATACCCCTTGATTATTCTCTTGTAGCACCATAAACCATTTCGAAAATATGGTTCGTGATGAAACTTCATCATCATCATCATCATCTTGAATACCTTTATTTTGATCGATTTCTTTATCGTTATTGACTTCTAATTCATCTTCATCGTCATCCGAAGTGACATCTACATGCGAAAACGAACCCATACAACGAAAATCGAACTTAATCCTCCTTAAACAAGCCAAGAACTGCATCACTTCTTTCTTGAACCCTAATGCTTCCACCCAATTTGGCTTTTTCTTCATCTTTCTATTAATATGAAGCCTTTCTATCTCTTCCATAACTGTCTGCCAATTCTTGCACCCTCCTGTTCTTGATCTGACCTTAATCTGGCCAGCACAAGTTACTTTTGGAGAAGTTGGTTCAGACAAGTTTTCAGCACTCATCTGTTTTAGATATGGACTTGCACCACCTCTCATTGACTTTCTAAGGTGGTTCAGCTGCAGCTGGTGGTGGTGGTGATGGTGGTGGTGTCGCCGGGGACTTGAAACCGCTTTCGGCATCAATGTAAGATGTGATCTTGTGGGAAAACATACTAAAAGATCTCTTGAAGAAGGTCCTTTACCTTCTCTTCTATTAATCATCTTTATCTTTCTGATATCTCTCTAAAACTTTGTGTATTTGTTTGCTTTAATTTACACCAGTTTCTTGTTGGTTTTGAGAGGCTATTTGTAAAAGAAAAAAGGGATTTTAAGAAACCATTTAATAAATGAAAGTAACTAACCCTTTTGGCTATCTAATGATTTTCTTTAAAGATATATATGATATTTAGTTTGATGATAAATGAGTATTTTTTGGAGAAATTAATTGAGTGAAAGGATGCTTTTTTTTGATACCTTGGAATGGGGTTTTCACACTTCACAAGTGTATTAATTACTTTATATCTCCACTTTTATTTTATTTTAATTTTGGCCAACTCAAAACTTTAAATAGTAGCAAAAGGGGGAAAAAGGAAAGAAAGTTGGATAAAAGGGGAAAGGTGTGATGATGGCCACGAGCTTTGTTTTATGATCTAATGATGCTATCAACTTGGTCACAATTTCTCAATAGATACATGTATATATAGCATATAGGGATTTAAATGAAAATTGAGTTTTGGTTGTGAACACGAGGATAAAGGAGAGCATGACACATGTTTCTTATGTTCACGTGTTATACATTATGAATGGATTATGTTCGTGTATTATTTATATTGAATGAATGTTGTCACTACTAAACGAAATACTTTTGTCTACAGACTTTTCCTTGGGCAATCTGTCGTTAAAGAACGATTTCTCACAACACCGTCACAAAAGTTGGTGGGTAAATTGTTGATGTGTAATTCAAATCAGTGACAGATCACCCAGAGATTCTTTGGGTGATTCATTGGTTGAAAAACATCGAATTACCGAACCATCGGTATTTTCTGGGTGATCCGTGAGTAATTTTTGTAAGTAAAAGTCATTTGTTTCGTAATGTGTGTTATTCATATCAAATGTTGTATCATTCATTATGAATAGTTTATAAAATTCACATTCATTATTCATATTGAATGTCTTTTGTTATTCATACTAAATGTGGACGCCAATGATATATTACGCATTTACACTCTCCTTTGTTCTCATGTTCACAATGAAAATTGAGTTTGCAAATGAACTTTTCTCTCTCTCTCTCTCTCTCTCTCTTTCTCTCTTTCTCTCTGTATATATGCGTGTGTGTATATATATATATATGTGTGTGTGTGTTGTGTTGGTTGACATGATACCATGTTGTTTTCGTGAGACTGTATTTTTACAGTTGAAACTTCACAACAATACATTGTGAAGGGAAATAAAATCCGAACATTCACAGCAAAATCACTATGAAGATTACCTTGATAGTATTTTGTCATGAAATTTCAAATGTAAAAAAATGGTCTTAAGGGTCTCATAAAAATATATTGATTTCACGTGATCTCAAGTTCATTTATATTATTTGTACTCGTGTATGATCCACTACCATATTAGTTTTTTTATAACAACCGATTAAATTTGTATAATTAATACCACTACCACACCCACTAAATTGATTTTGATTTTCGTTCAAAATATATAACCTAATTATAGGATCTCTGAATTTGTTGAATCCAACTTTTTATTGGGGATTGCTACTCATACCCTCTCTCACTCATATATTTATAATATGTATACGAGTGAGTATGGAAAATATACAATATAAGATATGTAAGTGAGGACGGGGTGTAGATAGAATTCATCTTTTTTATTTTATTAAAATTAGTGTAAGAAAAATGTAAAAAAGCTTTCTTTTTGCACTGGGGCCTACCATGGTTATTTTCTTGGATAGAACATAAATCTTGAGGCAATTTAGGGTAATTTGTCTTCTATAATAAATATCAACATTTATAAAAATTTGAAAATAAATATGTGATTAGTTAAAGTGGGCAAGTAATTATGAAAGGAAGGGAAGGCAATTGAGAGCATGGTTGATAGGTCCCTCTGCCCACTTAATATCTTTGCTTCAAAAGTTAGACTTCTTTCGATCTTTATGCTTCTTTTCTTGTTCCTTTCGCACATGAGGATGGCCAAAGGGTACTTGTCCCTTCCCTTCCATAAAATTATCATTGTATATATATATTTATTTTAATACTACAATTTCTTGTAACGTACTATGACCAATTCGGTTTTATAAGTGTGTTTAAATGTCTTAATAGAGTGCTTTATAGGAATCATGTTTATAAAAATCAAATGGTAAAGTGTCTTATCTAAAAGTGTTACAATAGGTATAAGATGTTTTTTGTCGTCTTGTTTTCAAAATAAAGTGTCGTAAAATTAACTATTTTATAGGACAATTACGATAAGTGTCATATCTTTAAGATAGATAATACTGACCACAAGAGTTGTGGTGTAGTGATTGAGGTCCTAGGGGATACGATGAAATATATTACCTGCTTAGGGTTCAATTTCAGGCATACACAACAATTGTTGGCCCTGAGTTTATCGGACTGATTGCCTGTAGTCATAATTTGTCGGGATTAGTCTAGGCATAACCCGAGATACTATCACTAAAAGAAATATGACTTTCACCCACAATAAATCACCCAGGGAAAATTCTGTGGATGATTACTACGCGGATCACCCAGGAATTACTAATGGTTCTGGTAAAATCCAATGTTTTCAAGAAAATACCAACGGATTACCAGGAATTTCTTGGGTAATCTCTCACTGATTTGATTTACCCACCAACAATTTAGCCACCAACTTTTGTGACGGTTTTGTGACTAATCATCCTTTAGCGACAGATTTTCCAGGGAAACGTTCGTAGGTGAAACCTTACATTTTAGTAGTGTATACACTTCCAAAAAGAAGATAGATAATACCGACAATTTGTTTTAAAAAGTCCTAAAAAGATGTTACGACGTCTAAAAACGTCATGTAAACTTATTGTAACACTTTTAGATATGTCACTTTATTTTTTAATCCTATAAACTTAATTAAGTCATGTAAGACATTCTATTGAGACCGATAAATTAGTCAAATGAAGATTTCACTTCCGACCTATACATGTATCTATGGTTCAACTTCAACCTATGAATGCTTGGAGATGCTTAGCTCAACAGCCTGTAAAGCTTTGTTATATATAGCACATCCCCACTCTAGTTGTCTAAATTATCAATCTTGACCATATATCAACATCATAAAAAGATCATTTTGTTTTTTCAAACATTTCAATGAACTTTTATAATGTTTTAAGAACCAACTTGAAGTGATTGATTGATTAGGGACATATGTTAAAGTTATAGTTCGGATTAAAGTCATAAAATTGGGTGGTAGTTAAATGGAATTGTCCTACCTAAAACCTTATCGAGCAACAATACCGTTATCATTTTCACGTGTAATTGTTTCACTTAATCTTATGAACTTTAGCTACAATTAATAAAGAAAACTTTGCTACCGATTATTAATGACGAAGCTATACACAACTCTAGGTAAAATAAATCATATTTATATGGTTTTTTAATTAGTTTTCCCGACCTTGAGCTATTTATATTCAAAAAAATTATGAAAACTTTTAACACCATAAATTACTAGTTAATTTAACTTTTACTTTAGTAAGTAAATAACATGATCAAACATATAGTCAACGATAAATTGTTTCTACTTATGTCATTAAAAATAAATACTTTATGAGCTACAATCTTACTTTTTTTGGTGTTTCTTTATTCATGTGTCGATACGGTCATCTGTATCTAGGTCCGATTATATGGCTCTTTCGATAGCCTACAAGACATTATTTATATACAATGTATCTACATATTTCCATTAACCTTTTTGTATGTGACATGTATACTCTTATGTAATTAAAGATGCTTTTAATATTAGATTAATTAATACCATCCAAATCTACAACTTTTTCTAGAAAGAAAAAAAAAAGAGAAGTTTCTATTAATAGAATCATAGATTTGGGTAATCTTGGAAATGTAATGCAAACCCAAGTCAAGATATATATGGCAATTAACAAATCATTAATTAGTACATTGCATTAGGATTTTGAAAGAATAACAACATGCATGCTTTGCTCATTGAGATAAGTGTACACTCATCCTTTGATTAATAATACGACAATTAATACAAAAAATTATTATTAGTAGTTGTTCATATTTTTATACATATACTACATTTTCTTGTTTTTCATTTTCACTTGAGTAAATGGTTAATATAATATTGCATACTTTTTTGGTTGAAATCACCATGTTAATTTTGCATTAAATACCCAAAATAGATTAGAAAAAAAAAAGAATAATTGTACACAAAACGACTTCAAATATTTGCAACGGTATTTTTTTACCGCATACTTGTATATTCGAACATATATATAGAGTGATCATCGAGTGCTCTTGTTGAAGAAAATTAATTAATTAAATGATTAATAGCTATGGAAAATTAAAATATTAACATCTGAGACAAGGTCTGGTTCACGTAAGACCAATATGTTTTCGTGAAACCGGTAGTATCACATTTTTACATTTAAAATTTCACAGCAAAATATGGTGAAAGTAAAAAAAAATCCGAATTTTCACAGAAAAACATTGTAAAATTAAAAAAAAATCCGAACATTCACATCGAAAACACTATGAAGGTTATATTTACAGTGTTTTACTGTGAAATTTCAAGTATCAGTAAGTAATATCACAGATCTTACAAAAACTGTCCGGACTTGCATGATCGCAAGTCTGTGAAACAACGTTCACATGATAAGAGAATGAAAATGTACCTTCAACAAATACAAGATTTAAAGTTGTGCCAAAACCTAATTCAAAATTCAAGATATCAAACATTATATTCCAATTTGTAAGGCATTAATATTCGAACAATTTATCATATACATCTAAAACTAATAATCAAACATATGCTAATTAATAAACAAAAGGCATAAAAATAAACAACAAAGTTGTAAAACCTAGTGATTTAATTAACGAAATCTCGAGGGCATGCAAAAGTACCACCATCGAACCACCATCAAAGTCTATACGTGACTGCAGCCATGGCCATATCAAGCTAGCTAGCTCCATCATTAATTCCATCAAGTGCACCAATGGCCATCGAACCACCATCAAATGGCTGCAGCCATCATGGGTAGCTGGTTGGGTTTGTTAATTACCTAGGGCTAGATTAATTAATTAACTCTTGTGGAATAATCACAATCTTGAGATAACACTCTTGAATTCTTGGCCAACGTATTTACCTTAAAATGGCACAACATCGATATCGTCTTGCTCTTCATTTCCAATGTCCCAACTTTCATTTTCACCGGAACCCTAAACTCCAGTAATATATCCACATGTTTTTTCGATCTCACCGTTGAATTCATGCTTTTTTGAATTTCCGTAGGTAACTTTGTTTTTGTGGAACTCGTTAACGTTAACTTAACATCCTTTGAGTTCTTCGGGTCTTGTTCCGATGACGGAAAATTCCCATTTGCAAATTTTTTATCTTTAAAAGATAAAGATGTTTTCCCATTGTCATCAAAGGCAATGATGGTGTGAGAATTAGGGTTTCTCGATGCCAATGTGATATCGAACTCGTGTAATTTCTGTTGTCGGGTTTTGCCCTTGGTGGTCACACGGACACGTTTAACACGAAACCGTGGGTCGTCTTTCTTGATGACGGCTAAAACGATGCCACCGATGAGGCCTAATAAGAGGAGAAAGATGATAATGGATATCAACACACACTTTAGAGGGCACCCAGATGGTTTTTTGGAAGGTGCATTACGGCGTTGTTCGGCGATCACGGCGTTTTCCGGTGGTGGTGTTCGGTAAATTCGGTCTTTTGGGACTTGGACAACGTAAGTCCCCGGCCGTGCATCTTGCAGATTGTGATATAAGTGGTGGTGGTGGTTGTTGGGATAATCGTCGCCGGAGACTTGAATGGAAGTGGAGGGAGGGCCCCTCTCCTCCATGAGCGACGGTGGATGGTGATGGTGGTGGTAGGGGCAATAATGGTGGTGGATGGTGATGGTGGGGGAAGGAGAGTTTTCATTGGGATCAATAATTTGGGAGGTTGACCACATAGAGTGGGATACTATTTTTTTTTTCTAATTAATTTAAGCCTATTATTAGGTATTATTTTTGTTGGTCAATCTAAAATCCAAACTAGATTGCATTGTTTATATTAGGATACTATATATTATTGTTACTTAAACCAAAATCATTGTCATTTTCATATATAGTTAATGTTTTAAAAAACTTACCATGACAAATGGTAAATCGTGACTTAAGGTTTGTGTCTGGCGTTACGTTATATCTGTGTGGTACGTCATGGCTTAACTATGATTTTTGTAACACTTTATTTGATTTTTTTTTATCTTTTTACTGTCTTGTTTCTGTTTTTAATATACAATATAATTTAATATGTTTAATATCATTAACTCGTTGAGTAATATTAGAAAACAAATGCTTATATATGTATAATATTGTATGTGATAGATAAATTTGTCGTCATAAGACGCGCCTTTAAAATGTAATGACTCGTTATGGCGTATAATGTTTAAGACTTGACCTCATGGGTCTTGTATTTGGTCCTAAATTTTTAGTTAATTTATCGGGATATGATATTTAATATGACAAAGGTAGACTTATGATCATATAAGACCATACTGTTTTTGTGAGATCCATAAGATATGTAAATTGCATTGAATCTTCAAAGCAAAACAATTCTAGTTTTTTTATGTGAATGTTTGGTTTTCTTTCGTAATTTCACAATGTTTTTCTGTGAAGTTTCAGTATTATTGTTTGATCTCATGGGTCTCAAGAAAATAAGTTGGTCTGACGTGTACACAACCAATCATAGACAAGGTGTAAATATCAGTAACAAGTCATCTTCGGTCTGTGTGTTAGCACTTAATGAACTTAATGAGACTTACAACTTATTCAGTCAGTTACACATCATTGTTTGGGAGTGACTTAATGATATAGATATAATGTGACTTATTCAATAAATTTTTAGGGGAAACTTTATGCAAAAGATCAAGTTTTTTTCTCTCCTTCTATACTTGTCCCTCCAAAATTCAAGTTAAAAAAACATGTTTCATCTATTTATGAAAAAACGCTTCTAAACAAAATTTTCCTAATATATACAAACAAATTAATCCACACAATCAACTTTATTCATATATTACATAATAAAAAATCAACCAAACAACTCCTTATTAATTAATGTTATTGAGTAAGCTCATATTTTAGACATGTTTTTTTTTTCTCCAACGGGTTTTACAAAACATGGAAAAATCTCCAACTTGGAGAACTCCTTAAAAATTATTACCATAAAAGAAAATTAGTATTTTATTATGTCCAGGAATGAGAAACTCTTGAATTATAAATTTTAGGAGAGATAAATAATATTTTATCAAATGTATGACATATTTAATAACTTAACATAATCAATATTGTAATCTCAAAAATAAAGAAGTTAGCGAAGTTGAATGTGATTTTTATAAAGACTATAAATTTTGATTCTCTATTTTAAAGAATTTTTAAAAATTATGTTGAAAATGCTCTTAAATCTTTAATGTCATTTAACTAATAAAAAATGTCAATTTAACTTTAAAATCATATATTTACTCGAATAATTATATCAATTATATCATTTCATTTTAATTTTGATCAAAACCAATCCTAAATCATAGATAAGCCAAATCTTTTGATGGTAGGGACGTGGGGTTGGTCTCTGTATATCCCGTCAATCTCTTTGAATGATCTTCTTGGTTCACATGTTGTTGTTGCAATCCCAAGTTCTTGTCGGCACTTAGGGGAGCGGTGGTATGGAGCGCTTTAATCTATTGGGTTTTACCAGAACAACCAAGTTTTTGGTGGAGATTCATCCTTCAGACCGATCATTTGTACAATCTCCAAATTTTGTCGAATAATCGGATATCTAAGCATGCAAATAACTTTAGTTTAATTTCTTGGTTGTATTGGTGTATCGATTGTGGACTTGATGGTTATTTTGTTTGAGTTCATTTGGATACTGTTGTCGAGATTTGTTGTTTGGATTATTTCTGGGCAATTCTGGTATTAATTTATTTGGGATGGCCTAATAAGAACAAGCAATGGGTCCTAACTTATTTCATATAGTCATTTAAAGATTTAACGACTAAACCGTATAAAAGAATTATGCATCAGCCGAACGAATAAGTCCAAATCATTAAGGGTGTGTTTGGTTGGAGGTATTAAGCAGAAATTAATAAGAATGATAATAAAAGAAACTGTTTGGTTGTATATAATATAATGGGCTTATTCTCCTAGAAGCCCAAATTTTTATTCCTGATTAAACCGAAGGAATGAAAATTCATTCCCATTTTCATTTCCTGTTATTTCCATTTTCATTCCCTTGTCAGAACCAAACGCCCCCTAAGCTTATTTAAATGTCCACCATTTACATTTTACAGATCCATAGTATAAGGGTTTTTAAGCCCACAAAATTGGGCTTATTATTTATAAATTAAGCCCACTCTCATGATGTTAGCTTTGTAACGTCACAGGTCGTTGATTCCGATTCCCGCGATTGGGAAGATCTGACGACTCCGTTCACCGGCGATTCCAAATTTTCAAATCAGATTCGAAGGATTCAATTCACAAAAGACTATATTTTTGCAATCTATAAGAATAGTGAATCGAATTCAAATACTATGTGAAATTTTTTTACTGGTGAAGACCGACAGCGTACTTTGCATCTGGAGTTTGTTCAATTCAACTTGAAAATTGAAATCAAAATTCGAGAAATTGATCGACGTGTTTTTTGAGATAATCGATTTTCTCCATAGATTTCAGAAATATGGAAAAGATAATGAACAAGATACGGAATTTGGATGCGCATCCAAAGGTCAATGAGGATTTCTACAGTAGAACGATCTCCGGTGGTCTCATCACCCTTGTATCTTCCATCTTCATGCTTATGCTCTTCTTCTCCGAGCTCAGTGAGTTCTTTCTCTTTCAATTGCCTACAGGGATGTATATGTATATGTATATGTATATGTATATGTATATGTATATGTATATGTATATGTATATGTATATGTATATGTGTATGTGTATGTGATTGTGTTTAGTAATTTTGTGTTATTGTTTGATTTATGACTGATAGTATGATAGACATGATTGATACTGTATTAAAAAAAAGTTAGGTTTTATAAAGTGTATGGATGATTATTATTATAAAGTTGCTTCGTTGGATTTGGAAAAAAAGAGGGTGCATTTTGACTTGTCGGTTAACTCAAAGTTGATGTACAATTTGGACACTAAGATAACAAAAATGTCAACATCATTGAGCTTTTGACATATACTACCAAACCCAAACAACCCGATTTCACAATCCTACTCAATACCGAAACAAGTAATGACAATGTAACCAAGCAATCAAAGTAAATAAAGAGTTATTCACAAATGTAAGAGAGATTTACGTTGGTTCAACAAACTTGCATACATTCACACCAGAAGAGATAACCCTTTGTATTAGGTTAAGAATTTACCTCCTTGAGACCCTTTAGAAGAGAGCCCTTTGTGTTTTCTCACTTCTCTGGTATCTTCTTTGCCGACACACTGATCTCTCTTCTAAGCATTCTACATACATATATCAAAGGGTTGGGCCTATTTGACCATGAGTCGGGCCTTAAGTTGTTAATATTCTTTAGGCTAGTTAATACTCTTTAGTTGCCCAAGACCTTACCTGTTAATATTCTTTAGGCTGCCAACACACTTACATAATCCATCTCATTTTGCATTCAAAAGTACTAAGTTTAACTTTAAAAATCAAATGGATATCTTTTCCAAGAATCCATTGGCAGTTTAGCTATGTTTGCTCATCTAGACTAATATTGCTATCTTCTTTTTTCTGCATTTCACTTTGCTTCTCTGTTTCACATTCATTATCTTATGTACTTCTGCTTGCTTTTGCAGAATTATATCTTCATTCTGTAACTGAAACAAAGCTAATAGTAGATACCTCAAGAGGAGAACGACTACGAATCAATGTTGTTGCATTTTCTTTTCAATAAATAGCTTCTCAATTATGGTTATATGGTATTTCAACTTCTAGAATCGGTTCATTTATTATTTTTGTTATTAATCATGATTCCCTCTATTTTTTTATCTGAAAATGCAGTTCGATATCGTTTTTCCAGCACTTCCATGTTCAATACTCAGTCTTGATGCTATGGATATCAGTGGAGAGCAACATCTTGATATTGTATGTATTCAGAGATATTGTTGTTCTATCTCTAACTTTTTCAGTCACCCCTTTTTGCTCTCCTCTTTCCTTTGACATACAATATCATATACTTTATATATATAAAGTTAAACGGTAGTGTTGAACAATTAAGTTTATTGGATCTCACAACAAGTGTGAAGTTCTGAGTTCTGCTCTATTGCATTTGGTTGATTGATTAACCTTCACAAGGAAACATGAGTGTGTGCATATATATATACACACACACACACACTTGAGTGTGTTGTTATCTGAGAACTGTAGATACAGAAATTCTAGAATGTATTGATGCACAACTGATCAAATTTTATACTATTGTGCCATCTGACTGTTCTTCATGTAGTGACTTATAATCTCATGCATACTTGCAGAAACATCACATTTTTAAAAAGCGAATCGACACTAATGGAAATGTCATAGAATCAAGACGAGATGGTATTGGAACTCCCAAGGTTGGTGACAATTTTGTTCTTAAGCATCAAAATCGTTCAGGTTTTTCTATTACCAGATCCCATACGCCAAAAAGTCAATTGTTTTTAGTTCACTCTAATAGTTATTCATTTACAGAAAAATCATAAAATATAATATACATTGTACCATAGGGTCAGGTTCAGGGGAAAACCACAAAAAAAATGAAAAACTGAGGAACACCCTAGTAACCGTTCATCTGTGTGGTATACACATTTGCATACAAGTAATTTGTAAGCAATTTGTCCAGTATGCACACGTGCCTGAAAACCAAGAAACGCCCTGGTAACCATTCATCTGGACGGTATGCACATGTGCATACAAGTAATTTGTATTAAAGCAATTTGTACAGTATGCACATGTGCATAAAAACCAAGAAACAACTTCAATTACCTGTATGCACATGTGCATGTTGTCCAGATGAATGGTTACCAGGGTGTTCCTCACTTTTTCATTTTTTCGGAGTTTTCCCCTGAACCTCCCTCTTGCACCATATTTATCTTACAGTCCTCTCATTCTTTATTGTTTATTGAGAGCAACAGATTGGTTCGCCTTTGCAAAAACATGGGGGCAGACTTGGACAAAATGAGACATATTGTGGTTCATGTTATGGTGCAGAAGCGGTATGCTTTCTAACTATCCTCTGGTATTTAGTATTGGTTACTCTCAATGTGACAAATAGCGTTTAAAAACTAACAATATAAGAGCTAAAATTACAAAATAAAACTTACTTCTGTGAGATTAAGTATTTAGTTGATCTTGCCTTTACAGGATGTTAGAGTCCCACATCGGCTAGAGTTGGACCATTTCTCCTCTATATATGTTGGAACCTTCCATTTCTCCTCAAGGGCTCTTTTGGAGATTCATCTAGGGGTTCCACATATCCTAATATGGTATCAGAGCCAAGGTCTACCACTCTAGGGACTTGACGCTTCTGGATAACCCCCTCTGGACAATTCGTGTCCATCTAGCCTCGTTGGAGGGGGCGTGTTAGAGTCCCACATCGGCTAGACTTGGACCATTTCTCCTCTATATATGTTGGAA
This sequence comes from Silybum marianum, assembly GCA_036898165.1. Lineage (NCBI taxonomy): Eukaryota > Viridiplantae > Streptophyta > Magnoliopsida > Asterales > Asteraceae > Silybum > Silybum marianum. Next base: position 51,453,453 of record CM072529.1, on the reverse strand, counting down.
CCTTCCTTTTCTCCTCAACGGCTCTTTTGGAGATTCATCTAGGGGTTCCACATATCCTAATACAGGAATTGCTTTTTTTAGTGTAAATAAACAACCAAACAGTTATTGAGTTCTTATTATCTTTATTTGATTATGTTGTTTCCATCAAATTGTGTGATAGAAAGAAAAGAAGTTTCTATTATTAACCCATTGTTATGCATAAACTATGCCAAATTATGCCGAAATTTTGCAGTCAGAAGAGGAATGTTGCAACTCCTGTGAAGATGTTCGTGAAGCATATAAGAAAAAAGGTTGGTCACTGTCAGATCCAGATTCCATAGATCAGGTCATCTCTTTCTCTGCCAAATTATGCTTAAATATTTAATTTCAATTAAGTTATATATAGTTGGTTTTCTTCTATTCATCTATAGTGCTTTACATTACGTTTGTGATATTGTAGTAATGTTATTATGATCTTCATTTGTGGGTTTTGAACAGATCGTAAAAAATCCTATTTGTATTCCGTTTGTTGGTTGTTTTGGGTTTTTATATGTCATTTCATATATGGGACTTTGGTGTATCTTTTTATAAATATCCGATTTGTTATGTGAGTCCAACTGAATGCTCTCTTTGCTTCCTTTGTTTTCTGAACAGTGCAAAAGGGAAGGGTTTTTACAAAGGATTAAAGATGAAGAAGGTGAAGGGTGTAATATATATGGATTCTTGGATGTTAATAAAGTGGCTGGAAATTTTCATTTTGCACCTGGGAAAAGCTTTCAACAAGCAAATATGCATGTTCATGATCTGCTAGCTTTTCAGAAAGAGAGTTTTAATGTAAGATATAATCAGGATTTATTTTGTTGTTACAGATAACGAATATATATATATATATATAGAGAGAGAGAGAGAGAGGAAAGTTCAAATGCAAACTCAAATTTGGTTGTGAACGTGAGGACAAATGAGAGTGCGACACGTGTCTGAATGTAGATTATTCAGACTGAATAATCAAAGAAATATTCAGTCTGAATAAGCATTATTCAGACTGAATAAATATTATATTCAGTCTGGATATTTCTTTGATTATTCGGTCTGAATATGACATGTGTAGCGCTCTCATTTGTCCTCACGTTCACAACCAAATTTGAGTTCTCATTTGAACCCGCCCCTATATATATATATATATATATATAGAGAGAGAGAGAGAGAGGGGCAGGATCAAACGAGAACACTATGTATTTAAAAGAACACGAGAACGGGCATATCACTTGCAAAATCACATATGATTTTCCATTTACGGTAAAAAAAATGTGTGGGTGACTTGTGGTTGCGTCTTTAGGTTGTGGGGCAAAGGTCGGCTGAATCACATGTGATTTTGTACGTGATGTTAGTGTAAAATCACATATGATTTGTTTCTTGTGTTCTTTTAAATAGATACTTTTCTCGTTTGATCCTGCTTCTATATATATATATATATGTATATGTTTGCCACTCATAAGCTGCCATGTCACACGGTCACTGATGATCATGTAATAATAAATGACTCCTTTTTAGCACAGGTAAGTCACAAAATTAACAGGTTAGCATATGGAGACTATTTTCCGGGTGTGGTGAATCCACTTGACGGGTATGTGACTTTTTATCATTTTATGATCCATAGTTTGCTAATTATGTTTTTTTAAGTCTTTTTAGAAACATAATTCATGTTGACTTGTCTTCATCCATTTCAATTATGTTTATTTGTAGTGTTCGATGGACACAAAAAACCCCAAGTGGGATGTATCAGTACTTTCTCAAGGTAAACTCGACTCTTTAACACCCCTAGTCATATAAGGACCCTTCTCATCTTTACTGGCTACATTTGCTTTCAAAGAAACCGTCGTAGCCTTAGGCATCTGGCAGTTGCCGAATGGTTTGGTGCAGAATGATTAAGAGGCTCTTATGATATAGTGCAAAATGAAATATAATTTTTTTGGTAATTGTTCAAAATGAAATTAGGCCTCTGAATGGTTAAGGGAGTCCAGGATACAAAATGATTTGGAGGGTTGTGGAACCATTAGGAGGCGGACTTATTTTTTGCCAAACTGGATTCACCTCTTAGCGATTCAGAGGTTGTCTCTTAGTGGAACTGTTAGGAGGTGAACAAATAGCCCCTTACCCTTTTTACGTTTTCCTGAGCATTTCTTGTTTTTAGTGCAATCTACCTTCTGTTTTTAGCCGGTTATAAGTATAAGGCCCTTGTCGTTATTGGGAAAAAGTAATTATATTGATTCGAGTCTGCAAGATTAAATTAATTTGTAATTATTAACTTCATGCGGTTATGAATCCCATTTACTTAATGGTGAATGAAGGAAAATGGTATAAACAAATGAAAATCTTTTTATTGTTTGTTGGAATAATGGAAATCTTTCATCTTTCAGGTTGTACCAACTGTTTATACCGATGTTAGTGAAAACAGTATTCACTCAAACCAGGTTTCATCATCTACGCATAGTCATATATTTAACTGCTGTTTTTGCTTTTATACTTAAAAATAACACAAAAGGTTCGGGTTTTTTTTAAATCGTACGCTTGCAGTTCTCAGTAACCGAACACTTCAAAGGTGCAGAAGTTGGCCGGCTTCAGACTCTTCCTGGAGTTTTCTTCTTTTATGAACTTTCACCTATCAAGGTCTGCTTTAAATATATATATATATATATATATATATAAGTTATTTTCTAAATTCCAAGAATTCTTGTGCAGGTTACTTTCACAGAGGAGGATGTTTCATTTTTTCACTTCCTGACTAATGTCTGCGCTATTGTTGGGGGTAAAAATTGTTTCAATCTTTTGCATATGCATGGTAAAAGTATAAGTGAGGGTTAAGATATTAGAGTCCAATATTGTTAGTCCCACATCGGCTACACGTGGACCAATTCTTCTATCTCTGTGTAGGTGTGTGTGTGTGTGTGTGTATATATATATATATTATATATAGAGGGAGGTTCAGGGGAAAACCTCAAAAAATGGAAATTTGAGAAACACCCTGGTAGCCCTTCATCCGGACAATATGCACTTGTGCATACAAGCAATTGAAACTGTTTTTTTGGTTTTATGCACACATGCATTGTGCACTTGTGCATATGCACATGTGCTCGTTACAAATTGCTTGTATGCACAAGTGCATACTGTCCAGATGAAAGGCTACCAGGATGTTCTTCAGTTTTCCATTTATTTAAGGTTTTCCCTTGAACCTGGCCCTATATATATATATATTTATTTATTTATATTGAGACCTCCCTTCTATTCTCGAGGGTTCTTTTGCAGAGTAATATGGGGTTTCTATATATTCTTACAAATATTGAGTTTGATGAATTAGGTAGTTATAATTTGTTTTGATGATGGATGCAGGTGTTTTCACGGTTTCAGGAATACTAGATTCATTTATATATCATGGTCAAAGAGCTATCAAGAAGAAGATGGAGATTGGAAAGCTCAACTGAAGAAACAACAAACATCCCAATTCCCACTGGCCTCTTGTCTTCTAATTTTTTCATGGGCAGTATTTATATTTATTTACATTTACATATCGTTACAACTTACAAATGTCACGGGAACAAAGTCTGTTATAATGGTTTCTTTTATAGATAACGAAGTATATGTATACTATAACTTTTTTTAGGTAACTGTGGGTTTCCAGACTAGCTGTCTTTGCACCGACTGATCCTCAAGTGACCACAAATGGCCTGAAGTTATCGCAGGTGAACCTCCATGGCCACAAAGCTCAAAGGCTTTGTCAGCCTGGATTCGAGCACGAGATAGTGAATTTTTAACCTTCATTGGACTTGAGTTGGCGCATTTTGGACCGAGTACAAAGGGAAAGTTGTTAATCTCTTGATTTTAAAAATATGTATTTATTTTAGATTTATCTTAAAGAGATGCATTATGTTAGAGCATCTCCAACAGCTTCTCTAAAATAGAGAAAAACTTATTTTTCTTCTCTAAACTTTTCCAACGGCATCTTTATATCATTCTCTAAAATAGAGATTTTTAGAACAATCTCTAAATATAGAGATTTCTCTATATCTCTAAAAGGACGAGAGAGAAATGTTATTTTAATGATTTCCAACCAATAACAACCCTTATATTTTAGAGATTTTTGGAATAATAAATTTATTGAATATTTTAATAATATAATTTTTTAATAGATTCTCTAAAATAGAGAAGCTATTGGAGTTGGAAGATAATAATTTTAGAGATTTTAACTTTATATTCTCTATTTTAGAGAAAATTTAGAGAAGATGTTGGAGATGCAAGAAAATCAATTCTTGCTTCAAAAGGGACGTTTCTTTTGATGAATAAATGGAAATATTACTTTGTTAATTTTTGGAAATCTTTTATTTTTACCTGTGGTCTGAACCAGGAAAGATTTATATAAACCAATTATCCAATCATTTCCTTGACTTTCTGGGTTATCGTTCAAGTGTGCGGTTGACTTTTATTGCAAAAAGTTTCAATATTCATGTTACTACTTTTAGGAATTATTTGAATTCAAAAGGTTTCTTCAAAAGCTCACATTTAGTTTAACCAAATGTCGGAATGGAATTTGGTCAAAAGAATTGGTCATTTCAATTCTTTTATAATATGTTATGATTTTATTACTGCCCCTAAGATTATGGGTTGAATCCTCTTCCTTTTACTTTTAACAAAATTAATTCTTACAAGCATGGAACTCAAGAATTAGAGGTATGTATTTCCAAGCGATTGTTTACAGGGTTTTTTTCAGTAGCCGTGTTTCGCTTCCGTCGTTTGGTATATATGTTTTCATTCTATAATAATGTTAAATGTTTTTTAATCACATTTACCATGATAAAAGAAAACATAAATCTACTTAAAAGGGGACAAAACATGTAGACAATATTATACCATGCTATCATTATGTGCAAAGTATTATGTCAACAAAATACACCTTAACACTTATTATTTGATAATGTAATGTGATGATATTGCAAATGCTATGCTCTATTTTTTTTAAACTAATTTTTTTATTTGTTATACAAGTGTGCATTCTTTTTTATTCTTCCTTTAAAGAACCATATAATATAAATGTCATTATACCGTATCTAAATGATGTAAAAAACAATATGCCTTCTTAAACGAAGACTCAATTGAGTGTGTCGAACCCCTGGATATGCTAGACACTAGTTTAGAAAGATGAAGGAATCAACATATACCAAAATCAGATAAAAAGTGTTTTAAATTATATGACACTTGCTAACATTTATCATGTAATATTATCAACCCATATAATCTGAATTGTAATTCTAATATTATAATTAATGGACGTGATATATTTACTATTTACACGTTAATACCAAACTATATAAGTTTTTAACTTTTGGCATATGGATTATGGGTCTAATTTGTGATGATTAAAAGTGGATTGGAAAGGTATTCCCTACCACAACTTTGCTTTAACTTCAATCAACATTCAATTTGTTTGATAATAACTACAAAAAAACACCTTCCTTAAAATGCGCAATTTATGAGTTATAAAGGCAAAGTGATTCACCCCCACTCGATTAACAAAAATATTCGAATATCATAATTGTTTATCATGGTAAATAAATAGTTTGAAACCATAAAAGTTGATAGATTTGTTATAAAGTCAAGTTGTCGTGAATTATAAATATTTATTCAACGACGATTATGGGATGTAATTATCATTTTTTACCCAAAAATGATGAAAATGATTTCTAATTTTTTTTTGGTCGGTTTTTTTATTTACATGTGTTTTACATGCTATTTTTGTTCAATTTTCATCCGAAATAAAAGGTATCAAGAGAAGATTTTAATTTATATGTAAAATTTTGCTCCTCTCCCCCTTCATAGCTTTTTTGTTACTGGATAAGGAATCTCCAATAAATATATAAACTTGTTGTTCATGAAATAATGGCGTATTTTGTTGTATTAGTAGCATTTAACGTATATATTATATTTGAACGTGTCTATCAAATATCAATTGATCATTTTATAGAGTATAAATGTAGAGTTTTTATGAAGTTGGATGTATGTAATAATAAGTTGTAAACTTGAATTTTAAAAGGTTGTATATTGACAAGTATGTATTAGGATCGTGTAAGAAATTTTGTGAGAAGCATACAGGAAAGTTATAAAAAAATGTTAATAAAAAATATTTATCATGGAAATGTTAACATAAGTTTAAAAAAACTGACATAGATTAACATAACTTAACATGAAATGTTTACATATGTTAATGTATAATTTACATGTCATTTATATGAACTTCCGCTAACATAAGTAGTTACTATACTTCTCATCAGTAAGTACGGGAATGGGGCGGTGACATGTTTGAATCTCGTATATTTTTAAAATTGTGTTAAACACCACAGTTGATCCAGAAGGGTTCATATTTAAATCTCGCATCTTTTCAAAATTTTGTTTTTATGAAGTATCAAATATTCGTATGTGAACAAAGTTTCAACATCATATGTAATTATTTGATCAAACATTTTCAGTTCTCCATGTTTTTTATCTAAAAAAGTAAGATAAATTAAAAAAATGTATATAAAAAGAAATATCAAAATATTCTTTCTAAATCTGAAAGGTACTAAATCTAATTATTTATAAATAGTATATTTAGAAATAAATATACAATATATTTAATATATGAGGACGGGATGGAGATCACGTTACTCGGTCCCGGCTCCGTCTATTTTTAATTCACTGGGATCCCCGGTCCTCGATTTTGTAAGGAATCCTCGGCCCCACTAAGACGGATACACTGAATTTACTATTAAGACATGTCTTATTTTCATGCCTACTTATCAAAGTTTGATTTTTTTTTACTCGAACCCATAAGATTATCTAATGTCCAAAGGGCAAAATGCAAGAATTAGCAACCTACTTTCATAAATTTCTTTATTATAGCATTGTACTTTCAGTTTTACTTATTACAGCAATGTACTTTCAAATTATTTTTTATTAAGGCATTGTACTTTGAAAAATTTATCCAAAATAGCAATGGGTAACTTGTTACCTTTTAAACAAGTTAACCCCCATTTTTCTTTGCTTACATGGCTTAAATGTGATTACATGGATGACACGTCATTTTGATTACATGGCATTAATAAAAAAATCTCTTGCAATTTTTTTTAAAAAATTTCTCATTTTACCCGGTTTATTTTTTTTCTTAATTTTCTCAAATTTTTATTAATTTTCTTATGTCGTCACTCTTTAAAAAAAACACTTTTTTTAAATTGTACAAATTAAATAATTTAGAGTAACATTTTTTAACAAATATGATATTTTTTTATTTTATTTATGAGAAAACCTGTTATTTAATTTTTCTAATTCGGAAAATACTTATTTTGTACTTTTTTTAAAAAATTGACGATATAAAATGTGTTTTACAAATCTTTTTAATATTGTTATATTTTAATGAATATTTTAGAAATAATCTAATTAATTTAATATGTTTATTGAATGATATATCAATTCATTTTTTTAAAATCAAGTCGATATATTTTTTCAATATAAATATTTTATTTGTAATGAAACGTAACAATTCTTATTTTTTTAGTTAAAGAATATTTTTTAAACATTTTTTTGAATATAGGAAAATAAATTGTGATCTACAAACTTTCTTAATATTGTTATATTTATGAATAATTTAGTTTCAGTAAATTAATCTACTATATTTATTAAATACTATGTAAAATTAATGTTTTGAAAGTACATTGTTGTAATAAAAAATGTTACATCAGCAATATATTACATGTGGACAACCTACATGGACAATTGAGGTGGCATGGAAACCTACTATAGTGGGTAAATTTAAAAGAGAATGTTACCCAATGCTATAATGGGTAGATTTTTCAAAGTACAATGTTATAATAAAAAATAATTTGAAAGTACATTGCTGTAATAAGAAAAACTTAAAGTACAATGCTATAATAAGAAAATTTATGAAAGTAGGTTGCTATTTCTTGCATTTTGCCCAATGTCCAAAAATTTGTTTTGAAAATGTTCAGTAAATATCATGGATTTTTCCAAATACACCATAGTCTATGGTAACATCTTAGTCTATGGTGTGTATGATAACGTCTAAAAAAAATTAAAGTAGGCATGTACATCTAATCCAATCGGAAGACATGATATAAACTAAGAGGTATATAATAACACCCAAAGATAATATAAAGATAGTTTTTATAGAATATTTTGAAAAAGGTAAAAGAATAAATAAAAGTTAAAGAATCTACATGGAACGATTGCTACCCTTTCCCTACTTTGGTGAGGTTGGTTGGGTTGGTATCCACTTTCCTTGTTGGTTTTCTAAAACCAGTAAAACGTCAACTTATCTACAATTTTATTTAAAAAGTTTAATATTTGTATTTGGGCTATGTTCGGTAAAAATAAGCTAGTTTATAAGGTTTATAAACATTAAACTTATTTTTAGTGTACGCGTTTAATGACAATAAGTTGAAACATAAGTTAGGCATAAATTAGCTTTATTGAAACGTTACTTGGAGTAGCGTTTTGGAAGCTTGTTGTCATTTTTTTTTAATTATAATCATTATTAATATTAATTATTAATAATTATTATTTTTTAATGTGTCTTTTTTGATCATTTTAAATTCGTATATTTTAGTTACATCAAACTTGTGATTTTTTTAAATAATTTTTATAAAATTTCTGCATTAATTTATCGGTTAGTTTGCTAAACGTACTTTCTGGTCTTTAAGTTTTTTTTAAAGATGTTATTAGGTCATGTCCCCATAATCCACATCACTTTTTTCATTTTAAGATGTTTTTTATGTGATTTAAATATTATGACGATATGTTTTGTGAAGATGATATAAGAAACGCGTTTTCAAGATTTCTTGAAAATCAATAAATGATGATATTATTGTTATTCATTGGTAGAAGTTAGCAATCACTTTCACACCTTATCTTTTCACTATTTTTATCTATTTGATAAAAAATAAAAAATAAAAAATATTTTGAGTGATGATGAGAAGATGAATAAGATAGGGATTCTTGATGACTTTTGATCCCAAATGTCTTTTTCTTCTTTTTTTTGGCCTTTCATGGTGTGAACATGTCCATACAAAGTTGAAATTGGAATCTGTTTGTGGGAACAAAAGACAAGAAATTTTATATATATATATATATAGAAAGAGTGTATGCTTGTGTTTTAAATACAACATTTTGTATTAAAAAAATAATTTGAGAAATTTATAAAAGATTATCATTTATACATTATTACGATCATTACTTTTATTAAGAAAAACAATCAAATTTGTAAACCAAATATCCATTAAACTTGATAAACGGTTAAGATTGTTTCGTATGGTTTGTAACATTTATATTATTTGAATTTGAAACTCATAGGGGGCAATTCGAGGAACAACTGATTAGTTTATAAAAACTGTAAGAACCAATATTAACCACAAATAAATGATTAACTTAGGAAACTTATAATTTGGTAATTTTGATTAAATTTTTAATGAAAGGGCATTTTAGGTATTTTAAACTCTACTCTCTCCGTCCTCCGTCCACATTACACCGTGATACAATTATGTGATACACATTGTGATACCAATTTGATACCCTCAATGTTAGGGGTGAGCATAACCGGGTACCCGGCCATTTTTCATGGAACCGGAACCGGACCCGGCGGTTCCTAGAAATCCGGAACCGGAACCGATGGGAACCGGTTCCGGTACCGGGTACCCGGCTTTAACTTTTTTCAATTTTTTTTTACATTCCATACGATAAAATTGTAATTATAAACTACAAAATACCGATTTAAAGTAAGAAATACAACAAATGGTCAAAACTAATTCGATAAAACTAATTATTACATAAACAAACTAGAAAGTTTGGGTTTTTATTTATTATTTATAAATATATAAAATATTTTTTTAATTAAAAGTGGCGGGTAGCGGGTACCCAGCGGGTAACGGTTCCAAAAAAAATGAGAACCGGAACCGGAACCAATCACATCGGTTCCGGAACCGGCAGTTCCGAGGCGGTTCCGGTTCCAAAGGCGGGTACCCGGTTCCGATGCTCACCCCTACTCAGTGTGATACACAAATACATATAAGATGCATCGTGATAACCACTGTGATACTCATTGTATTACTCACCGTGATACCCAATTTTACCAATTTACCCTTTATACTATTTTAGTAAATAACAATAATTATTTAAAATGATTGGTTCACATTAGTTCTTACAGTTTCTACAAACTAATCGGTTATTATTTGATTAAGCCCCGAAACTCATATATACATATATATATATATTGTGATCAATATTTTTGTACATATATGATTTTTGCTGTATACTTTAAGTGTAAAAATGTGGTTTCGCGGGTCTCACAAAAACGTATTAGTCTCATGTGAACCCAACCCATACATATATTCATCTTCTGTTTATACAAAAATTTGGATAGTTTTTCAATGATTTATATCGTTTTAAATATATATTGTCTATATCGTAAATTTAAGCGTTTGAAAAAAAAATGAATTATTTGCTTTTAGTGTCTCATTAATTATCGGGACTAATTTCAATATTATAGCTAACATTTGAACGACAGAATACATGTTGGTTAGTATAATTGTATGGTATCATCATTTTATAAAATTGTTCAATTTACTCAAAATGTAAAGCATGACCGACCGGCCTTGATAATTTTAAAGAGAAACATTTTATGATCATAATAAAACTTGTTATTGTTTAGAAGACATAAAGTTAGGTTACCAAAAGATATATATATATATATATATATATATATATGCATAAATATAGATGTAGACCTATCTAAGTGCATTGGAGTACACACATTCATGCTCAAAAAAATATTGAAAATAATGCTTACTTGATCGATATTTTTGTGAAAGTGTACATCCATATTAAAGTTCATGGATCCACATCCACGAGTCAGTTATATATTATTAAATATAGGTAGAGTTAAAGCTGATGTACATCTTTTGAGGTAGGTTGTTCATATTTAACCTTTTAACATATCATAAGATAATTATATTAGGATTTGTTAAAACGGTTTATAATTATCAAAATGACAAAATCGACACATGGAATAATGTATTAAATGTATGTTCTTACTTCTTAGTGGACGCTTTAGAAATACAACTAAAGAGTCGGTAAAAACCAATCATTTCAATAACACATCAAGTGGAATGTAAGGACAATATTACATATTGACATGGTGAAAATGGAATTGATATGATGACTACATTGTATGATGGGTCCTTTAAACATTAAAAAAAACTAAATTTAATCGCACACTAACAAAACAACAGTAAAAACATCTTTAATATTATAATAATAATAATAAAATATTATATGTATTTATTACTTAATGTATTAAACAATTAATATATATATATATATATATATATATATATATAACTACAAAAGTGGATAAAATACTAATATATATTTTTAGAGATGTATTTTATTGATCTCTATGGAAACCAATATTTTGGACCTCCATTCTTTTAGTGTTGGTTTGGAAAATGAAACACCTTCATTTTTATGTTTTTGGTATTAGGTTGAAGATTGTCTTAGGAATACAACTTACATATACATATTCATAACCTATGAGATGGTTTCATTTTACTATCCATTAGTATAAAGTACGAACTATAAACTAATTAATTAAAATATTTATATAAAAATAACGATGATTCATTAATTATGATCATGATATTTATAAAAAGTTATCAAAATTCATTTATTATTATCAACAGTTTATATCAAAAAAAAAATCCAAGATATTATTTAATTAAATATTAATTAGACTAAATAGACCCTTAAGATTGATTTTTATAATTTATATTAATTAAAGAAGATAATAAATATATTCATTGATTAGGTTAAACATTTGAAACTCTGTACCTACAAATACGGTACAAGTATTTAAACACTTGTATTTTCTTTATTTTCCAAATACTATATACCACAATTCCACAAAGAAAATTGTAAACATTTTATGTAGTTGTAGAAGTTGAATTTGTACATATATTGTTATTTTTATAGATTTTTCTAAATAAATTCTTATTTTAGGAGTTAAATTTTAATATTTTTTAGAACTATAACATTGACACGAAGAGGAAGGCGTAATTAAACTAGAAAATTCAAACTAGAAAAATTACAGAATAAAAAAAAACTAAGAAATTTAAATAAAAAGAAAACAAAAATTACGAAACTACCACTACAGAAAAGCTGTGACCTCTGCAATTGCCAAAAACTCCATTGCAGGCAGCAGCTCCTCTTTTCTAAATTTACAAACAAGCCCTTCTAGACCCTACAAATTACAAAATATACCCCTAAAACAAATTTAACTGCCACTTGCAATAATAATAGCGGCAGTTGTAACTGTAACTACAGAAATAACGAATACACTATATAGAACCCCAATCGATTTCATACGACGGGTATTTTTCCAACAACAAATTATCCGACCCGCACCACGCGCTTTCCTCCTCCGTGAACTCCGGGAACGACAGCTCCGACAGCGGCGACGAGCCGCCGGATCCGTCGCTCTCTGAGCCTTCAACCTTCACGACCTCCGGCTGCTCCACCACAGTCCGTGGTTTCGCCGCCGTTGACCGCCGTGAACCTTTCTTCTTACCGACGTCGATGCTCTTTCCCTCGGCTAAGCTCTGGCAAATCGACTGTAGCTTAGCGTCGACGGAAGAGTGAAGCGGCTTGTAGTCGCCAAACTCGCCGCCGATGTGAGAGCCGTTATGACGCAAGTGAGGAAAGTTGAGCCGCGCGTAGTCACCACGCAGCTTGTAAGCGGCTATATCATAAGCCAGCGCGGCTTCCTCGGCTGTATCAAACGTCCCCAACCAAAGCCGGGTCCGGTTCTTGGGTAAACGGATCTCCGCGACCCATTTTCCCCAGTGCCTTTGCCTCACACCCCTGTAAAGCTTTGTGGGTTTTGGAGGTGACCCGACTTGCTTCATGGGTACGGGTTTCGGAGCCAGGTAGTTATTACGGGTGGGTAAATTGATCTGGGCTTGGATCTGATGGATTTGAGATGGTGTCAGTTGGTTCAAGTTCAACCCGAAAGATGAAACGGGTTGTTCATAACCAAAGGGATCTTGGGTCGAGAACCCGTGGGTGTAACCATCCGGGCACAACCCGGATTCTTGATGGGTAGAAGAAGAAGAAGAAGAAGAAGTAGAAAAAGACGAAGAAGGGTATGGATATGAAGTAGAAGGGGAAGAGAAAGGAAGGGTATTTTGGTAATCTGAAGAACTTTTGATAAAAGGTTCAAGTGCTTCCATGAGCTCACCGCCATTAAAGAGAGCTCCTGACGTTCTCTGCTGGAAATCATTCATATTCCAAAACTCCATTGTAGCTGAAGCCATTTTTTTTTTAATTTTTTAAAGAAATAATCAAAGAAAAATAAAACCCACCTTTTTTTGTTTACCAAAATCAACAAAACAGGTGATAATTTCAAGATTTTCCCAAGAAAAAACCAGGAAAATTAAGAGAAAAATAGAGGGTTTTCAACAAATAATCAAACCCTTTTCCTCCAAATATTAGAAAAAAGTAAAAAAAATATAAAATCAACCTTAAGGGACACAAATAAACCCTAAAAAGGTGTGATTGTGATGAAGATTTACAGAAAATTAGAAATAGAACCCAAATAAAAAAGCTGGATCTCTATTCTGAAAACACCTGATCTCTCTCTTTTTGTGGAGAAAAAAAAATAAAATTAAAATCAAGTTTGCTTTTTTGTTCACAAGAATTATCAAAAGAAACAAACCCAAATCAATTATAAATTCTTTTTCTTTTTTTTTTGTTGAAAGACAGATGATTACAGAAAGGGATGAACAGAAGCGGGGAGATTCAGAGGGGAGGAATTACAAAAGAGAATTAAGAAAATCAAGAAATCTTGAAAGTGTGTGTGATCTTAGTGTGTGTTGGTGTGTGTGTGTGGGTGTGAAAAGCAGACTCTCAACCTCACCTTTTGTGTATAGAATGAAGAATGATGATGGAGTGGTGGTTGTGTTTTATAGAGGTGAACCCTACTTGGTTTAACCCATCATTCTAACCATGGTTAATTTAATTTAAGTTTCATAATAAATATTTCATACTTGCCACTTGCGCACACAACAACCCAAAAGATTTGATTTTAATGAAAAGAGTAAATTACATTTTTAGCCCTTGTTGTTTGTCGAAACTTTGGTTTTTGATGATCGGGTTCAATAATGACATCAGTAGCTTTGTGGTTTGTATTTTGTATTTTGGTTATGGTTTGGTCCATTGTCATAAGGATTGTTAGAGGCTTTCGTTAACATAAATGAGTTCAAATAACAAAAAAATCTTAATAAGTTTTTAACTTGTTTTATACATTTAAGAGTAAGGCATAGGATCTTGTGAGAAGTAAGTTAAGGTGAGAAGCGTAAGAAAATATATGAATCATTTGTCACTTTTATCTCATACCCACCCATGAATTACGCTTTAGAAGATAGTGGATCTTGATAAATCTCGGTGCATCTCATCTTAATGTGTATACAAGGGTAGAGATCCCTTCTTACGATTCTCATCATAACTCTCTTTCTCATCGTAACCCAACCTTAAGAGTAATGGGTTGCGAACTTTGTCTATTTTAATTATTTTTGTTCCTAAACTTTATTTATTTCAAACTTAATACTTATCTATGAGACTAAATGCTGCAAAATCTCTTGATTTTCATCTCCCCCATGAATGAATATTATCTTTGTTGGTTAAATCCAGTTAAATAAGGACTATTTTGATCATTTTTTCTTATTTTCAATTAACCACCCTCTAACACCGTTAGCCACTATCACAAATACGTAAAATCAAATTCTAAACTCAACAAAAAATACAAACAGAAACATTTCAAAAACAAATGAGCATTAATAATAAAATCATTGAAATAATTTGAGATATAAAACTTCAAATATGTGTATATTGAAATTTAATTAATAAAAAAATAAGTTACTTACAAAAAAAAGGGTAAAAGGACCAAATGTTTCTTATTTAACGGATAAATTTTAACAGAGTTGAGTACAGGGACGATATTTATACAAAACACAAACTGTAATGATGCATTCTATCTATATTGAAGCACAAGGACGATTTTTACAGTTTTGTGTAAACTAAAGGGACCAAAAATGTACTTAACTCTACTATTTGTTTTTGGAATTATGTGTCAGTTTCCGTGTATTGAGATTCAGCGAATAAGAGAATGCCACGTGGTATAGCTGCCGACAGGTAGCCATTGCTAACGGAACTGCTGCCGTTAAAGTTAATGCAATCTGACTGGGTCTTGCTTTTAAGTTAGGTTTCACATTTCCACGTATATAATATAATTCTTAAAAGAAAATATTTATTATTATAAGATTTTTTTATCGTAAAATAAAGAAAACAATAAAAAAAAATATTTTAATCAGAAATCTTAGTTTTTATGCTTGCTATAATATTAAATATTATTCAAAAATATATTAACTTAACTTGGGATTTCATAAATTTTAATTCATAATTCAAAATAAATTTTGAAATTGCTTGTAATTGTTTTCAGATTATTTATTTTATTTTTTCTTCTAAGGAATTTTGAAGGGGGAGGTTAATGACACCCCTAAGGTATGCTTATGGCACCCCTAAGGAAGAATGTCATTCTCACACAAGTCAACATCAACATCTATTAAAATACTAAAAATTTCGTACACACCCCTATAAATTGCATGAAATTCCGTGCACACCCTTATATTAAGGGTGCCATTAGCACTCCCCATTTTGAAACTACTATTTTTCAGATTGATGATACGAAAATGAAAAAAATTGTTGAGATAGAGAACATGAATGATGGAAGGAATTAAATATAAATAAACTACAAAATAAAAGTAGTATTTTGTGACGGAAAAAAACGATAATTAAACATGGGGGTATAGGGATGTATACGGAATTTCATGCATTTTATAAGGGTGTGTATAGAATTTTTGGTACTATAATAGGTGTTGATATTGACTTGTGTGAGGATGACAGTCATTGTTAGAGGTACCATAAGCATACCTTAGGAATGTCATTAGCCTATTCCTTGAACATTATGATAAACATATAAAGTATTTTCTTATTAAATCATTATTATTTAGAAAAGCTCCTGAATATTTTGTTTCGTTGAGGAGAAAGGGCTCCTGAATCCACCACAGCCACGTGCTTCTCTAGGTTTGATGAAAAAAATTAATTATTAAAATAATTTTTAATACAATATTGATAACTTGTTTAATGCTCAAATATGATCATTTTATCATAAATTTGGCTCATTCACATGGATGTAGTTTTCTCTTTTTGTTCTTCTAAGTTTTAATATTAATTGTTTTTCTTAATAATTATAGATAAATTTAACTTATAACTATTTTTTCTTTCAAAAAGACAAACAATAGTATTAAGAAAAACCAAAAGTAACAAACAAAATTTAAACAATGGGTCTTTAAAAATATTTTTAATATTGTAATTTTTTTGGAAACGACGGATTTATTAAAAAGCCACTGCTTGTGCGAAACAAAACAGGACATAAAAACGAAACAAACAATTACATAATGTTAAAAGGGGAGCAACATCTCTCAACCCATTTACAATTTCCAAAGTCACCCCTAAATTTAATCCAACCGAAGACTAACACAAACACATTATCCGCCAATTTTAAGGAGAAATCTGCACCTTGTTGAACACTTTATCATTACGGGCCTTCCACATGCTCCAAAGGAAACCATAAAATATAGCAACAAGTATTTTCCGTTTCCGGGGGCAATTCCCCCAACACGTTGCGAAATTCACAAAGTCGGAAACGGTGTGAAAGTATCGCAGAGGAATACCACACCAAGCCAAAATCCAACTAAGAGTGCTCCAAGCAAAAGAGCAGGTCATGAGAAGATGATCGGCGTCTTCACTTCCGTTGGAACATAAGGAGCAAGAAGTCGAATTTATGTGAATACTTCTAATCGCAAGCACAGAAGCTGAAGGAATTCGACCCAAACAAGCCCTCCACACAAAACCACTACATTTTAGAGGGACCAGATTAATCCAAATCGTAGGATTAGCCGATGCGATCGTAAGTTTCTCATCAATAAGCTTCCTTAAGTCGTGCACATAAAAAACCCCGTCTGTGGAAAGATTTTATTCACTGTGTTTCCAATCAAAATAATGATTTTATTAAGTTATGTTTCCAATCAAAATTAGTTTTCTAGCAACAATGTTTTTATTTTTAAGTTGGTTTTAAAAAGATTAAAGTATTTTCTTTATATAGTAAGTTTCTAATCTAAGTTTTTCTTTCTTTTTTATCATTACTTATATTTGTTTTTGTTTTAGCTAATTCGATTAATATTAAAATACAATAAAATTAATGGGAAATAAACAAACATTAAATAACGAAAATGTAAAATTTAATACTTAATCACAAAATGTAGTATGGATATTTATTTACAAATGAATCCTAAGAGCATCTCCAACAGCTATGCTAAATTAGAAAAAATAAGGATTTTAGCAATTTTACTCTCCAACAGCTATGCTATACCGTATGCTATAATAGAGAAATGGATAGAAAGAGAGGAAAAATCTCTAAATTTAGAGAATCTCTAAATGGAGAGAAAAATAATTATTTAATAGTTCCCACCAATCATGCCCTTCTTTTTTTTGGGATATTAAATATATTGATATTTTATTAATATATTTTATGGTAAAATTGCTAAAATAGAATAGCTGTTGGAGATGGACGTAATATTTTTTAGGGATTTTGACTTTTCATATGCTATTTTAGAAAAAATTTAGCATAGCTATGGGAGATGCTCTAAAAAACTAAAACTTAATGAACCATGGTTAAGTTAATTAGTCAACCGTTGAGGTTACGCCAAGAATATACCACCAAAAAGCACGTTCATTGCACGTGGGCCATTATTGGTTTTGGGCTTCACGTGAAGCCGGAATTATACTCGAAAAATACAAACATTTTTATTTGAAAATGATTTAACTCTGATTTATAAATGCTTTTGTACCATTTTTTATTTAAAAAATCTTAATTCTGTTTTGTTAAATAATATTATAAGTAAGAAGTCAGTATTAACTTATGCGATAGGTTAAATGTTGTTCCTTTTTTTCCCATATAAAAATTCAAGTTTTTATTTTATTTTATTATTTGGTAGTAATCAATATTTTGGGTTTTTGGGCTCCTTAAAAGATCATCAGTTTAATTTGTGTTTTTCGAAGGTTATTTGAGATTTTAACATTTACTCTTCCAGCCAGTCTCAAGTCTCATTAGATTAATCAAGATGCGTGCAAGTTGACACGAACACCAGTGGTTATTAGAGATCAGCCAGTCCCAAGTCCTATAAGATATTTTTATCACTAGATTCATGTCATCATAACGAAAACGACAATAATACATTTAACTTTAAGCTATTTGATGGTTAAATTATAAACTCAAATAGTTAATGTTTAAAGAAGACTAGGGAAGGGGAGGTTGAAACTTGAAAGACGAGACAAACATTGTTTTGGGGGGGGGGGGGCACTGCCACTGGTGGCACGCAAGAAGAAGGGAAATTGTCGGCATTGGTGCACAGAGGGGAGGTGTAGGTTGTCCTTTGTAATGTACACAAGAGGGTGGCGAAGGGGAACTTTGTTATTGGTGGTACATAAGAGGGAGGGAGGGTGGTGGCTACTCGTAAATAGAAGTGGAAATTTAACATGCAGAGCGAGATTCCCTAACTTGATGGGTAACAATCGAGATGTGAACTGATTTCTATATGTGATGTGGGTTCGGGATGACACTAAACTTGTTTTTGGTATCAATCGGAATCAGATGGAGATGGGGCTGGATAGGGGCATAAAACGAGGAGCAAGAGTAGGAGTGGAAACAATATAAGCATTCCTACTCATAAGAGGTTAACGAACATGAATTGTATCGTACAAATTGTATGATACAAGTCATATTTACATAAAATTAAGTTTTAAAATATTAAATAAATATCTTTGAATTTTTTGTTAATTTTATTTTAAGATTCTTTATATTCAAAAACTAAATTAAAAGGTAAAGTAGTCATTTTCAACGTAAATGAAAAGTTTTGTAACACATCTAAAACTTTTTGATAATTTGCCTATATATCATCCATGTTATTATTGATAAGAAAAAGCCATATAATTGGTCTATAACATAATCATATGTTATTTTGTCAACTTTGATGAATATTGGAGACAATAAGATTGATTCCTTTATAAATATGTAAAACAAAAGGATATTAATATTAATATTAATACTTGATTAATATTACAATTTGAATTTCTTTTTAAATAAATTACAAAGTCAACTTTTGACCTTTATATCATGTGGCATTGCTTACTTATGCTTCCTAAATGCTTGCTAAATCATACACGAGTAAGCAAAATAATTATTTCCAAGTTGTTATTATTATTAGACAATATTAAACATTTTTATGCTTTATAATGATGATAAATGAGAAATTATAAATTTGTTCTTATTATAGTTTTGATTAAAGTTATATAATCTATAAATAAAAAAAATAAAAAAACGATGATATATTAAATACATGAATCAGTAGAAAAATAAAAAATTTAAAATTAACCTCATCGCATATGCAAAACACAAACAAATCATTTTACACCACACAATCTTTGTCAAAAAAGGATTGTTGATATATGTAGTAGAGAATTCTGTTAAAAACTTTATATCATAGTTGTTGTAATTTACATTGTGTCAAAAAAGACGTTGATAAACGTCCTCCTCATAAAATACCAATTCCTCCAAACTACCTTTTTCCCACAAAATTATTGGATTCCCAAAAAACGTGAACTATCATTTTGGAGCTTCTAGAACATCAAGCTATATATGACTGGGGGCAACGTCAGCTTCAAAATTTCCTCATAACAAGTCGTCTCTAAATTTTTTAAATTCTCGTAAAAAGAAAATAAGTATTCTTACAGCAAATTGATATTACTGGTTGAGAAAATTCAAAATTCTCTTTTTAACAAGCATTGGTTAAACGTATCAATTTCTATGACTTGGAGGTAATATTGTGTAGTATATGAGATATAATGAGTTTTAAAATCTGTTAACGTTATTTAAAAAAGAAAAAAGAGGCTCGACTCAATAACCACCAATTTGTCATTATCATAATTTGGAAACAAATAAGTATTTTTTGTATATAAATTTTCAAAGAAGAAATATTATACTTGGTACGAAACTTGATTTATAAAACGAAAAAGACCTATAATTTTGACTAAATAAATTAGCAGAAATAGTCACACAATAAATTGACATTAGAAGGACGTTAGAAACAAGATATTAATAATTAAACCAAATAAAATAAATTAATAACGATAGTAGAAGACGCGTACACGTTTAGTTACATATTTTATTACTTATTAAAAGCAAATTGAGTCATGTAGACAATGATATTTCCTTATTTAATATATAGAGGGATGGACCAAAAATGCAAATAATTTTGCAAAAATAGGAAAAAAGAAGAAAATATGGAAAAAGAAAGGTGTCACTATCGGAAAAACAACTCATTTAAGTTAGATTTTTGGTTGCAATACAAAAATGTGTGTAAATTGTAGTACTTGTTTGTTTGGGTCCATTTTCAAATGTTGGCTCAATGCTTGTACCAAAGGCTACACTTCCAACGTGGTCACGTATTTATATTATACATGGGGTTAATTGATAAATAAAAACTATATATTTCTTTAATTATATATCTTAATAAAAAAGTGTAGGTTACACTTTGTTATATAATATACTTTTAAATATTAATCAAATTATTCAACATAATTACTAAAATGGATGACGAAAGTTCCTCCTCGTCTATTTGGCACACAAATTACTTATTTATGGTACGGAAGCATATTTTTCCAAGTGATAAAACTATTTGATTATAAAAAATAAAGTTATGGATATTTTTTATAAAATCATTATTGCTCCCTTAAAACTTGTGTTGTTATTGCAGTTTTAATTTTCAAATAATATATAGTTACACCCAATAAAATGACACGATGACACTTTTGACAATTCTATATTTTTTTACTATGAAACAATTACAGGTTTTATTGTATAAACCATAGTGGATCCGACAACGTAATATATAAGATTAAAAGAAAATATGATATATATATATATATAGAGAGAGAGAGAGAGAGAGAGAGAGGAGAGGTTCTGGGAAAACCCTCAAAAAAAACTGAAAAACATCCTGGGAGCCCTCCATCTAGATGATATACAAGCGATTGAAGCTAAATTTTTTTCTATGCACGAGTGTGTGTTATACATAAGTGCATATGCACATTTGCATGTTACAAATTATCAGTATGCATTTGTGCATAATGTCCGAACGGATGGCTCCCAGTGTGTTCTTCAGTTTTTTTTTGAGATTTTTCCTTGAATCTGACCTTGATAGGTTTTTTAACAAACATTTGAATGAAAAATATAAGGTTTGATGGGGTAAATTAAATGCGCCTCTATGATTTGTTAAATGCAGACCTACATGCTAAAATCTTGATTTTAACTTATATAGAGGTGCATATAGCTTATTTTGATGGGATAAGTTAAATCCACACCTATATTATAAAATCCTGATTTTGACTTATATAGAGTTGCATATTGCCGATTCTGATGGGATAAGTTAAATGCACAAATATATATTGTTAACTGCACCTTTATCTATAAATATTATCTTCACATACATCAATAGGGATGAACATCGAAACCAGGTACCCGCCTATGGAACCGGAAACGATGTGATTGGTTCTGGTTCCGGTTCTCATTTTTTTGCAACCGTTACCCGCTGGGTACCCGCTACCCGCCACTTCTAAACAAAAAATATTTTATATATTTATAGATAATAAATAAAAACTCAAACTTTCTAGTTTGTTTATCTAATAATTAGTTTTTATCGGATTAGTTTTGACCATTTGTTGTATTTATTACTTTAAATCGGTATTTTGTAATTTATAATTATATTTTTAACATATGCAATGTAAAAAAAATTAAAAAAAGTTGAAGTAGGGTACCCGGTACCGGAACCGGTTTCCATCGGTTCCGGTTCCGGATTTCCAGGAACCGTCGGGTCCTATTCCGATTCCATGGAAAATGACTGGGTACCCGCTTATGCTCACCCCTATACATCAATGTCAAAAAATATTTTTTACATTTATAATGTATGATTTGATATAATTATGATATAAATAAAAGAGCATTGGATCATGTGAAAGTGAAGTTAAGGTGAGAAGCGTAAGAAAAAAGATCTCGACCCTTGATCACCTTTAATCCTAAACTTACCCAATGAATCGCGTTTGATAAGAAGATTCATCTGGTATATCTCATCTTATTGTACATCCAAAAGTAAAGATCTTTTCTTACGTTTTTCACTTATAACACTCATTTTCATCAGGTCCTAGCCCTAAATAAAAGTGCATGTACTATAGGCTTTAGTTTGCAAAAACGGTTCAGACATGTGTTAAAAGTTATACGCTTTTTGTGGGTTCGAAATAAATACAAGGCTAATTGTTGATAAAGATTATTGTTTAATTAAACTATATTTAACCATATTAATTTATTTGTTTTTGGTTAAATTTAAATGGTGTTATCTTGACTTGAGCTTGAAAGAAAGTTTATTAGAAAGAAAACCTTAAAGTACTTTTGGAGGTTGTGGGACCCACGATCGCCTCATCCCAAAGCTCACGATACGTCTACACTTGTTTTCCACGTTAATGTTTACTTGACTTTGCCTTAAAAAAACTTATCCTTCAAACAATTTATAAGATTTTTTATCATCAATAATATGAGTGTGATTTATACATCTTGTTAATTTAGTTTATTAAATAATATTGTAAGTATATTTTTTGATCACTAATTAAAAGACATTATATCCAATATTAGTAAAAAAAAACGTTTTTATTGAAGGGTGTGTCGACTTAAATATTTTATTTATTTCAAAATTTATACAACTAAACTTTATTAATATATATAATATATCTTGTAGGAAAACTTTAATTTAGAATTAGGTCATGGTTAAGAACATCCATAACGTCTTTTTAATTCTTCTCACAGAAAATAAACCTGAAACAAAAAAAAAACTTTTTGAAAACTTAAAAGCACCTTCAACGGCTTTCAAAATAAAAAAATATAGTAATTTAAAAGAAGGTATATTCAACTCCAACGGTTTTTATTTTCAAAATTACAGTATTAAATATGTTAATAAATTATTAATTTTTAATACATTTAAAAATATATTTTTTCTTTTCTAAATATTTAATTTCAATAGTTCTTATTGTCGGAATCAAATAAATTATTTCTCTCTCTTTCTCTCTCTCTCTCTCTCTCTCTCTCTCTCTCTCTCTCCCTCTCTCCTTCTCCCTCCTAACCAAAAAATTAGTCCCAATCTATTTTGAAGAATCTATTACAAATATCCTTATAAACCACAAGGGTTGTAGCATAACGGTTGAAGTTTTGAGGGATACGATGAAATATCTCATCTCCTAGGGTTTGACTCCAGACATACAGTCATACACGACAATTGTTGGAGCAAGACGTGTATTTTCCGGACACGCAAACCGGCCCACACAGGCTGCCAATTCCCAATTTGAGGGGCATACCTGACTCACTCAGCGGCAAGGCGATTGCGAGGGAGCCTGAGATCGAACCCAAGACCAACGGCCTATTGGAGCAAACATCTTCTCGCCCCTTAACCAACTGAGCTACATGTTATTGGCCATACACAACAATTGTGATAACTAGGTTTATCATGATTGATCTTTTGCAGTCACAGTTTTCCATAATTAGTCTAGGCTATAGTTTTCCAGGATTAATCTAGGCATAGGCACATAGCCTGGAACACCCTTGAAAAAACAGACGTTCTTAGAGTATCTCCAATGCTAAAGTCATCAATGACTTATTGGAATATAAAAAGTCTTTCAACAAGACTTTTTTCATTGGATAACAAAGCTTTTTGATAAAACTTTTCATGAAATAAGCTTTTAAAGAAAAACTTATTGTGATTTATGTATATCCACTTCTCTTTCTTATAACCTTTTAAATGACTTTTTTTTTGCAGTGAATTGAATTTATAAAAAACTTTTTAGAGAGATGAGTAAGTAGAAAAAAGTCTTTCAAAGACTTTACCATTGTAGGTACTCTTATAGTTTACAAACCCTTTTTTTGTCATGAGTTTCTTCACATGTCTAGGTGGCCAACAATTTACCAAAAAACCCTCCAAAAAGCTTTCATTAGAAGTACTCTCAGTCAGTATAAACATAAGACAAATACAAAATCCCACAATAACAAATTGTACCCGTACCTACAAAATTTTGTGCACCCAATTCAATACATAAAAAAATGGGCTTAAAAATCATAGCATTTTAATTAACTCAAAATATATCTTCTTCAACACTCTTAAGGGCTTTCTTGGCAATTTTATATTTCCCTGCAAATGGTTTTTCACTTCCCATAACATACCTCTCTACGAAAAACTTGATTCCCGTTCTAAGTGTTTCATATTGGTCGGAACCCGCTATCCGCTTAAATATGTTCCACACCACATTATCTTGGTACTCAAAAACGGCCTCGAAAAAGATCTTGAAATGCATTATTTTTCTAGAAGTAAGTTGAGTGGTATCGTGTAGATCTGCCTTTTTTAAGACCGCTAGTGAGAGCGTAAAGGAAGCCACCATCTCCGCCACTAGTTTCGCCAAGTGCATCGATCTGATCAGCTGCATTGATTCTAGTTCCGTATAGTGATCCCATATGCAATACTGAAAAGAAAAACAAATCATACAAACCGTCCATCTGGTGTTATATTGATTGTTTCCTGATATAAAATATTGATCATAACTAATGCAACTCTAATCATCTTCCATAGACATTCAAATCGTAAAAAAATGAACTTCATCATACATATAAATATATATATAGGGGCGGGTTCAAATGAGAACTCAAATTTGATTGTGAACGTGAGAATAAATGAGAGCGCGACACGTGTCATATTCAAACTGAATAATCAAAAAAAATATCCAGACCGAATAAAACTAGTGTTTATTCGGTCTGAATAAACATTATTCGGTCTGAATAAACATTATTCGGTCTGAATAAACATTATTCAGACTGAATAAACACTATATTCAGTCTGAATAATCTACATTCAGACACGTGTCGCGCTCTCATATTTCCTCACGTTCACAATCAAATTTGAGTTCTCATTTGAACCCGCCCCTATATCTATATATATATAGGGCTGGGTTCACGTGAAACCAGCCTGTTTTCGTGAGACCCGTGAAACCACATTTTTACGCTTGAAACTTCATAGTAAAACACTGTGGAGGTAACCTTCACAGCATTTGGATTTTTTTTACCTTCACAGTGTTTTGCTATGAAGTTTCAAGTGTAAAAAAGTGGTCGGGTCTCACGAAAACATGTTGGTCTCACGTGATCCCAGGTCTATATATATATATAAAGAAATGAAATACCTGTAATGTGAACTTGTGGTTCTTATCATGGCTACATAACTTAGAAGCCAAAACACAATAGTACTTGTTGAATACTTTCTCTTGCAGACAGCACTCCACCAGCACTCTCATGATCTCTCTATCCTACAATATCATAACAAAAAAAACCATAATTATCAAAAGTAAAATTGTCACTTAATTAATTAAAAAGTATAAAATAATTACATATTTCTAAAACTGTATGCCTTTTTCACTGCAAACATTTATTTAAGACAACGATAGGTACCTGCTTCCCTTGCAAATCCAACCTCAAAAGTTTCTCAAATGCATCAATATAATCATCACCACTCATTATTATGCAAAATATCGCCCTTCTTGCATCCGTGTTCATTCTTTGTCCAGCGGCAAGTTGAAGCATTTTCTGAGCTTCCGAGCTCTCTCTATCGATCTTTTTGGCAACATTTTCTATATTATCGGTAGTAGATACCATATCTCCCGATAACCACCATTGCCCTTTCTTGTTAGGGTCAATAAGCTTGCTCCATTTTAATCCCCGAATTAAAATACTTTCTACCCTCAACTACAAGCAGAAAGTAAACAAAAATAGAAGTCGTTTTTTTTCAGATTATGAATGGTCAAACGGAATATTAAAAAAAGGTGAATTATATAATGACCTTCTGTAGCCATTTCTTGATGCGGGTATGTTGTAAAGTATCCTCTTTAGCTCTTTTTTTGTTGTTCTTGATGTCAACTACGGTTTCAAGCATGAACTCCATCTGTAAATGAGGTTATAAAGGAAGCTAAAAATCAACAGAAATTTATTTAAAAAAAAGTAAATATGAATCAGTGAGATGAGTACTTTTTTACTTCTTATTATATATATATGAACCAATGGAATACATACTCGTTTACTTCTCGACTTTGCCTGGTTATCTCCGTCAGCAGCCTTTAGTTCTGTCACCTTGTTCTGGATGCTAAGAATAAAACTTTTCATGGTGGCTGGATCATCACTCCTCAACCGCATCCCAGAACCTATTGATGCAAATAGTAAGCAAACATGGACCGATATACTAGTAAATTTAGACCACTCAATTGATTGTAAATATATAGGATCAGGTTCAGGGGAAACCGCAAAAAAAGAAAAACTGAGGAACACCCTAGTAACCGTTTATCTAGACGGTATACACATGTGCATACAAGTAACTTGTAAGCAATTTGTCCGGTATGCACATGTGCATAAAAACCAAGAAACAACTTCCATTACTTGTATGCACATGTGCATTTACTTGTATGCACATGTGCATAAAAACCAAGAAACAACTTCCATTACTTGTATGCACATGTGCATACCGACCAGATAAATGGTTACCAGGGTGTTCCTCAGTTTTCCGTTTTTTGGGGGGGTTTTCCCCTGAACCTCCCTCTATAATTATATACATATGAATACAAATAAAACATTGTAGCATACTAGTATTGAGAGAAGAAAATGCAAGTGTTAATTATCAACTGGAATTTTGGGAAGCAGTAGCAGAAAGCATAAAGAATAGATCAAAAGATAAAAGAAGATTTCAGAAGCAAAGTTGAGTCATCAAATACAAAAAAGAGAAGCAAAAGCTTAACTTTTGTATGTATCTGTTAAGCTTAGAGTTCGATTCCCCATTTTAAAGGGTCCTGAATCACTATATTAGTTTGATAAAATACCCCAAAAGATTTTAAGAAAATTAAAGAACGGCCCAAAAAGGCCAAAAAATCACGAGATCAGATTACTTGATTATAACTTTTCTCATAGTGTGCCATTACATATGTTGAGCAGCATATAACACAAAAGGGAGCATGAAACAAGTGAAACCGGAAAAGAGTGAAGATTCTTACAATTAAGAATTGTCAAGATAGTGGAAACATCAACCTCAGTCAACCGCAAGCTCAGCATCATCATGAAATCATAGATTAAATCACTGAAAAGGGATCATAAAGAGTTTAATTTGACATGGGTAGTTTAGTAATTTATCAACATAAGCTTAAAGTGACTAACCTTGAGCAAACTCCAAATATATATAAATAAGAGAGAAGAAGAGTTAGATTCCGCAAAGAGAGATTGTCTTCTTTTATGTACTCATCCTGATAAATAATGCATAAGAAATGTTGATATTAGCAGCCATCTGTAACAAAACCAAATTCTTTTATGTCGATTATGTATAAAACTAAATTCGATTGCAAAACTTTCCGACACTGAGATAGTCGATCACATAAAAGAATTCTTTCAAGAAAACAGGAATGAACCTCGAAACACTTTGCAAGTGAAGCAAGCAGCTTTGCACCAAAGTCGATCCCAACCAAGGAAGCCAAACCAGAAACTAAAGCTGCAAAAACCGCAGCATATCTGTGCATAAAAATGTAATTGTGTCAAAGGAATACTAACAGCAACGATGAAGATGAAGAAAAAAAATTAAATGTTTATGAAGGGAAAGATATTTAAATAACATTACTAAAAGAAACATAATATGTGGGATATAGAAATAAAAGAATAAACAACTTGGGAACCAATAAAATGAATATTTATATCTTTCTTTTCAAATATATAGTAATATGTTTGGTTATTGTAATTATGTGCAAGGAATAAGATTTAAAGAGCAGAATAAGTGGACTCAACTGTTCATTACCGCGAGGTCCCCCCGCACATGATGCCAAAATTTCTTCACTGATAATTTGAGCACCAACACTACGGGCAATAGACTGCAAGTAAAAAAAACAAGTTGAGACTATTGATATTAGGCCTCAATCAATAAACAATAAACAAAAGAGAAATAAAATTTACTTTATGTTACACCAGATAAAAGTACAAATATATAAAACTTAACTTAGGGGCTACTTGGTTGGTTTTCCATTAAGTCCTGTATGGATAAAGCTGTCTGTGTGGATTAATTTGTCTGTATAGATTGGAAAGGTTTTTTCATAGGGAAGGAGTGTGTTTTTAATTGGGAGGGAGGGTTTGGAAAAAACTTGGCTTTCTACGTAAAGCTCCTCTCTAGAAGCTTACTGAACAAGCCATTTTCTATATCATTAAACCACTACCGAACATTCATGTATAGCTGGCCAAATAACAAGTGAGTCCTATTAAGTTCAATAAGCTGCTAACAAACAGACCCTTATGCATCATCACATCACCAATGACATCAGGGGAAAAAGAAAACAAAGCCACTTGCCACTTGGTCAATAAAAGCATCAACTTCCCTGTTTTTCTAGAGATAAAATATATGAAATTACAAAGCTTAGGGGCTGTTTGGCAGTTGCTGAATGGTTTGGTGCAGAATGATTAAGAGGCTCTTATGATATAGTGCAAAATGAAATATAATTGTTTGGTAATTGTTCAGGATGTAATTAGGGCTCTTAATGGTTAAGGGAGGTCCAGGATACAATATGATTCAGACAGTTTTGGAACCATTAAGAGGCAGACTTATTTTTTGCCAAACAGGATTCACCTCTTAGCGATTCAGAGGTTGCCTCTTAATGGAACTGTTAAGAAGTAAACAAGCAGCCCCTTACTTGAAAAATTGTAGACAGATCCCCCGCAATTCCTTCCACATTAGATTCACTCAGCCTGTTTAAAAGACCTGAAACCACTCGAGATTTATAAAAAGAAATCATTAGCTCTAAATTATCATCAAGAAAACGATGTTATACCAGTATTAATTCAAACTTTTGCATACCCCTAACACGTTTACGAACTTGAGAATATTCTTCCGATTCATTTCTTGAATTAGATCTTAATTGGGGTGGCACGTATTTTGCCTTTTCTTCAAGTACGGATACTTGAATAGGATTATTTTCAGAATCCAACTCTTCATTAGTAGTTTTTTCAGCCTCGGGTTCTTCAATCACATCCTCACTTCTAATCTCGGCATCTGAGTTTTTCTTGCGTTTCTTTCTTGGAATGTTCTTTTTAATGGCAACCTCGGAAGCTTCTTCCATTTCTATATTTTCTTCGGTCTCCAAAGAATCAAATACAGATGAAATCCCTTCAAATAACATGTTGAGCTCATCATCGTCTCCTCTTAATTTCCCTTTCTTCAGTTTGAGCTTCTTTGCAAGTTTTCGTTCCAAAGCAAGATCCTCCTTCGCAGAGGCAACATCATTCTGTGTGTCCATTTCCAGATATTTTTCAAATTTTGTTTTCTTTTTTCTCAAAATCTTTGGTTCAAAAGACGTATCCATTTGGTCGCCATCGTCTACTGATGATACGCGCCTCTTATGTTTCTTACGTGAAGTAGTAGTGTTTCTAGAAGCTTCTTCCCCTTCTGTCTCCAAGGACTCGAGAGCAGAAGGAATTCCTTCGGATAATTTTTTATCCTTCTTCACCTTGAGTTTCTTGGCAAGTCGTCTTTGCAGTTTTAAGTCATCCTCAGCAGAAATGGTCTCTTTTAAAGTGTTGGGTGGTGAAGTTTCTAGTAGTTTTCTAGAATCTTCTATTATCGAGTCTTTCTCTTCTGCAATTTGAGTATCCTTCTGCGCATTTTTTGCCTTCTGTTTTTTGCTAGTTTTTTTCTTTTTTAGGAGTTGCTATAAGTCAACAAGAAAGTCATGTTAGTAATAGAAAATCAAATGGGTTAGAGAAGAAAATTTCATACATGATGTTGGACCCATGAGTCAAACTTTTTCTTGTTCTTCTCTAATCGAGCTTCTTTCCGTTTCTCTCTACGAGATTTATTTCCCGAATCTTTATCTGCAGTTCCCAAAGAGAAATATCATCTTTTGAATTATTCAACAATCAACATATTATAAGCCAGAAGAGCAGAATCTTACCCATTTTTACTTGGAAGAGTGCCGTATAGTACTACCAGTCTGCTTCAATTTAAAAAAAATGATGTTAGTTGTGTTATTTATTGAAAGTTATCTAAGCAACTTCAGTTTCAAAGGCTACCACAGATACAGGATAATGATTCAGTAACACAGAACTTAGGGGCTTTTTGGTTGGTTTTTCATTAAGTCCTGTATGGATAAAGCTGTCTGTGTGGATTAATCTATCTGTATAGATTGGGAAGGTTTTTGTTTGGGAGGGCATTTTCATACATGGAAGGAGCATGTTTTTTAATTGGGAAGGGAAGGTTTGGAAAAACTTGGCTTTCTGCATACCCCCCCCCCCACCCACCCACCCACACACACAACAAGCTTAGTGAATAAGCCACTTTCTACATCATTAAGCCATTACCAAACAGTCATGTCATAGTTGAGTGAATAAGCTGTGATTCCCATTCAGCTCATTAAGCTGGTAGCCATAGGCCCTTAATACTCTAATCTTGCTTGAAGGAAAGGGCACTTCAATTTTTTCACAAATAAACTTTTGTTGCATACAAGTTTCAAACACTATCCTCAAGTGTTGAAAGTAGCCATCTATAATGTTACAGAAAAAGAGAGGGAAATTATACGTGTTGGTCGACGGATCATACACATTGCGAATTTTATGTTCTTTGTACTGTCAATAAATCAAATAGGGAAAGCAGCTAATGCAAACAATAGTTTGGATTCATAAGTTAATTCATATGTTTCGAAAGGGTATCCGACTCTCCCGTATTTTTTACCACAAACTACAAAAATATTAGATTAGACTGAAGTTCATAGGAAAATCAAAAGACACAAAACCCGGAGGAAAAAAAGAGAGAAAAGCAACTCATGGAGCAAGAGAAAAGAAATAATTAAACAAAGAACAAGCCTTTTTCAAGAGAGTTATCAAAACCTTATAAGATTTACATTTGAACAAACTACAGGCCCAATCTTGCAACTAAGCAAATGGATTTTATAGAAACATATTGATCAAAAGATTACATACAATAAACATATTGATTAAAAGATTACATACAATAAACATATTGATCAAAAGATTACATACAATAGCCAACAAAAGCAAACAAAACCAACAAGAACATATATGTCAGCAAACAAAACCAACAAGAAGATGGCCCAAAAAATAGGAAGCGGGTCTTATTTTTTGGGTAATCGAGGGTGTCCAGGCCAGCTTGTGCACAACTCGACTAATCCTATGGAACCCTGATCTGCGAAGGGAGAAGGAGGAGCAGTTGAGGAGGAACGACAAGATAAAGAGAGAAGCTAGAACGAGTGAGGCACAAAAAAGTTGGTAGGAAATTCGCAAGGCTGATTAGGTAAGCAACATTTTGGTCGTTGATTCAGCAAGAGTTTGAATTTATTTCTGCAGCGTACCAAGTCAACAGCCTCTTAGTCAATTAAATAGCATAAAACATCTTCTTTTCGGTATGTTTCTAAACCAAATACATTTGCTTAGTTGTAAGATTGGGCATGTAGTTTGGTCAAATGTAAATGTTATAGGGTTTTGACAGTCCCCTTGAGAAAAGGCTTATTCTTTGTTTAATTATTTCTTTTCTCTTGATCAATGAGTTACTTTTCTCTTTCTTTCTTTTTTCTCATCTGGGTTTTGTGTCTTTTAATTTTCCTATGAACTTCAACCTAGAATAACATTTATGTAGTTTATGATATAAAATAAATACCGGAGAGTGGCGACCCTTTCGCTTGATTGATATCTCTTTAAAATACATACAATGAATTCAGGCCTCAGGGGATTAGAAACATATGAATTAACTAAACAATATAAAAGATTGAATAACAACAAGAGAATGTAAAAAGAGAAGAAAGTATGTCAATTTTTATATCCAATTGCTGACTATGATAAAGGCATACCTAAATGGTCACATTTGAGACTTGGGAAGCAAGATTACAGTAGAAACCAATGAAAAAATCAGAAACCCCGTATATTCTAGATGCTATAGTGGCCAACTCCTAAAAAATCAACCACTCAACTAATACCAGCTAAAAGAGGGGGAAATATCTTTAACAGCAAGTTCATGTTTTTAGGTCCTTTAAAAGCAAAACCTCCAATATCCCAACTAGTATTTCACTAATTCTAGCAAAATCATGAAGTAAAATCATCAAATAACACACAAACAACTCCAGGAAAAGTCTCAAAATAGAACGTATTACCAGAGACGTAGAAGCATTTGAAAGCAAAAAAATCGAAAAGAAGGGGTACCTGATGTCGATGTTCTAAGAAGTGTATCTGTAATGCAGCGATGTTCTAACTGGAACCTTCAATTGTAATACATATTTTATTGTTTTATTTGTCTTTTTTAAGCTTATTTTATAGTTTTGAGAAAGCTAAAGATCGGTTGGTTATTATTTGATGTTAAACTATATAGAGTGATGGATCCATAAACTTAGGTGACCGGCAGGGCCGGTCCTGAGATTTCAGATGCCCATGGCGAAAACCAAAAAAATGC
The DNA here is from genome assembly GCA_036898165.1 of Silybum marianum. NCBI lineage: Eukaryota > Viridiplantae > Streptophyta > Magnoliopsida > Asterales > Asteraceae > Silybum > Silybum marianum. The sequence continues at coordinate 51,420,664 of CM072529.1, read as the reverse complement.
CCCTAATATGTCTATATAAAGACCAAAACAAACGATTTGAAGGGGTTTGTAACCTAGTCAATCTAGGCGGCTCATCCCTACACCAATTATTATCAAAAATAACAAAAATGATACAGCAGGGGACATAAATCAAACCCCGTGTAAAAATAACACAGTCCATAAACAACAAATCAGGTAAACAACTAATACAACAATAGAATCAATAAATCATAAACAGTAACTTGGTGATAGTAACGGGCTGCTTGTTGGTTATTCATTAAGTCCTATATGGATAAAATTGACTGCATGGATATATATGTCTGTAGTATAGATTGAGATACCTTCTTGTTTGTTAAACAGTCTGAATTTTATAAATAACTATTTTACCCATCATTGTATACTAAGCACCTATTAACATAATTGTTTGATGAGTTCCAAGTAATTACATTTCTTTAAGACATTTTATCAAACACTTTACGAGCATCAAAAATATCACACATTTACCAAACATGTTCACAACAAAAAAAAACCCATTCCAGATCAATGATATTATCTCACATATGATGCTATGAGGAAGACCAAAACAAAGAAAATCCATTCCAAATCAATAACATTTTATCTCAAATATGATGCTGTAAAAAAAACCAAAACAAAGAAAACCCAATTGAAACTTAACACAATGAAAACAATAAGTTAATAAACCTAAACTAGAAAGTGGAAACAACAAGTCAATAAACCTAATATAACTAAAAAAATAAACCTAAGTGGTTCTCACAGACTCAACGAATCAGTTGAGTAAAAAAAATATAAATACAATTTTGAGTTTGCAAAAGTCTAAACCAATGAAATAGAAGAGATTAAAGAGAGAGGAGAGTTCGATAATCGAGACTTACATAACTGATTCACTCTGTTTTTGAAGTATTTTGAGTTCGAGATTTGAGAGGCGGAAACACTTGGAGAACCAGACTAGAGTGCAAGACAAAAAACCCAATCGATAGAGTCTTCAATCCATTGAAGGAAGACGAGAGTCGAGAAAGCAGCAACCAACAGGTGATTGAACGATTCGAGTATTCAATCGAAGAGATGTTGTTCGTGTTTCCTGTTCGTTCGTTCGTGCGTGAAGGACTGAAGGGCTTCAGCAGATGATGTCTTTGGGCTCACTGCTGCTGGGCCATATGGCCAGGGCCGGGCTGGTGACTGGGGTCCCTAACGTATAGAAAAAATTTGAAAGCTAAATAGCTCAACTGAACTAGAACGGTTTTAATTTATTCGGTTTACTGGTTAAATGGTTCAGTTAACCAAATAAGATAAATATCGATTTCAATTATTTTGTATACCATATTGGTAAATTGATTATAAGTTATACTATAATTTAATTTATATAATTTTCTTCTAGATGAATTGGTTTGAGCATATATTAAACTTAAATAACAAGAATTTGAGATATATTTAACAAAATCATTGATCAATGTTATCATTGTAGTATGATTGTAAAACGAGCACGAACAATATAAAGGAAGAACGATTATCAAACAAAGGAGTGAAGGGTTTTGTTAAAACGGACTAGGCCACTAGAGTGAGGATGGGGACGTCGAAAATTACTGAGGAAACTAAATACCTAAGAGTAAAAAATAAAAAAAAAATTTACCTATAATATTTTAATTTTTTTCTTATCTATATTTATGCTTATGGAAAATATGACAAAGTTACTAATTCCAAATAATTATTATTAAAAAACAAAAAAAGGTTAATTATTGGGATGGGGTTTGATGGGATTGTGGAATGACGAATATAACCTCCGCCGTACATTGCATAAAATGACATAAAAGAAGAGTCCTAGGGTATATATGAATATGGGTTTCACACTAAAAATTATAAAATTCTAATTTTTTTAGTTTAATTTAGGTTTTATTGTAATTTAAATTTATGTAATTAATGCTTGATGTATTGTTTTGACACGTCTTGTGTTCTTATTTGTTCTCAAGTTCACAATCAAATTTGAGTTCTCATTTGAACCCGTCCTTATATATATATATATGTCTTCTTTTGAAAACCCTAATTTTTATGGGAACTTAAGATCCATTTTGAGCCACTAATTTATATTAAATTAAGAAATTAGTAATTTTGGAAAATTTTAATTACAAAATTAAATAAAGGGCTTTATATGTATTTGTAAGTTTCCTCTCTCATCTCTCCTTAATCCCCGACTAATTAAAAAATTGTTAATGATTTGGGTTGTGAACACTATGAACAGACCAAAGTGGATGTTTTGTTAACGTCATGTGAATACCTTGTTCACAAAGCGCAATCAAATGGTTCACTTTGTGAACACCTTGTCCACAAAATAAAATTGGACTTTGTTCATGTTGTGAACAAACAGATGGGAAAGGAAATGGTAGAGACGGCGAAAGAATGATACGCATGTTTCCTCGTTAGGTTTTGAAATTCAAGTTATTAATATAAAATGGTATGTTAGCTAAAAATAAGAAAAGAGATTAGAATGCAAATAATAAATGATTTGATGAGTTGTAATCTAATTAATAAATTACTATTTCAACCTTTAATTAATAATTAATAATTAAATTTAATTATGGCCAGTTAAGTTAATTTGTGGCTAATATTAGTTCTCTAAGATCTCATGCAAAAAATTTGGAGTTCTCAAAAGATTAAGCCATATATATAGGGGTTCATACGAGGATGGTAACCATTTATGAGAATGTGATGAACTTTTTTCATGTACAAGATCACATGTGATTTTACACTAACTATAGCGGACGACTTTTGGGGCCATTAAGTCGAATGGAAAGTCGCTCGCATTATTTATGATTTTGTACATTAAAATTTTCATGTACAAAAATGATTGGCTGAGGATTGTCCTCGCATTTTCGTAAATTGTTACCGTTCTCGCATGAACCCCTCTCTCTCTCTTTCTCTCTCTCTCTCTCTCTCTATATATATATATATGTATATATAATTTTTTTGTTAACAAATAATAGGATAATACTATATTTTGTATCTATATAATAATATATAATATTATAAAGCATGCTAAAAAGTTATTGTTAAAATGTACAAGATTTTAAAACTACACTAATATTAAAAATCAAATGCCAATGGCATGTAGTTCAGTTGGCAACGAGTGGGGGTTAAGTTTGTCCAAAATCGAATTGTCCCGGTTTCGAGCCCGGACGCCCTCATAGCCACAACCACTGAGTGAGTCAGATATTCCCCCCATATTATGGAATTGGCAGCCGATTGTGGGCCGGTATCAATCTTTTTGTCCAAAATATTAAAAATCAAATCATTTAAAAATTTTAAAATAGATTTTATACATTTATTATGACAAGTGTACAATATTTTAAAGCTACACTATTTCCACAAAACTCACCATCCTAAATAATATAAAAAACAAATTAATCATTTTAAAATTTTAAATTACAATTTATATATTTTTTAAAATATCTTTTTACAAATTATATTATTATGATTGTCACATCAATAGCTTTAAAATCAACTCAATATTGAATATTTTAGGATTTAATAATATTATAAAACATCATAATTTTAGTTCTTTATTTGAGTTTGAAATATTACTTAACTTGAGTTCTTTCCTTATATAACGTTATCTTTATGTTTTATTACTTTTATAAATTTAGTTTTATTTTAATTATAAATTTTGGAGTGTATAATGAACATAAACTTAATACCCTTGATTTACAAAAAAGAATTGTGCATTTACCTCTTAATTTTTAACAAAATTTTTTAACATGTTTTATAAAAAAGTATATATATATACAATATAATACAAAATATAAAGTATAATCGAATAATATTAAATACTAAATACTAAAATGTAATATATTATTATTATATTTGAATTAATTGCTAAATAATTTTTAATTAGAAAATTAAATAAAATAGAAATAAAGACACAAATACCTTTGATTTAATGGTTTAAGTTTAATATAATTGGTTTGAAAGACTAAAAAGAAAATAAAATGCAAACTATAGGAATGAAAAAAAAGTAGTTTTAAACCACATGGACGAACATAATAGTTTACTTTTAAATTAATTTAGACATTTTTGGCAAATTTAAACTAGTTTATTTTTTAGTTATAAAACACATTTTTAAGTTTTGTATTACCAACTTTTTTATTTAAATATTTAAGTATTTGAGTATTTTAATGTTTGTAAGTTTTATTTTCTTTACATTTAAGAACCTTTAAACATAATATATGTTAGCTGTAAATTTAAAATGTCATTCAAAATTTAAACAAAATAAAAAACATTCATATATAAAATTTGAAGTCATTGTAAAATTAGTATCAACCAAATAAAATTATTTAATACATAATATAAAACTTTTACGCATAAATTATAATTGATTAGCGCATGGTATTAAAAAAACATGATGCAAAATCAAAACCGGCTATAGTATATTAATATGGACTGTTATTTATGGAATATTATCAGTTAGTTGGGTTCCGACAAAAAGAAGAATTAAGGTCAAAAGTAGGTATACAAACTTTTATAACTAAAATATATAATTAAAAAAGATATATAAATCATGGTGATACGCATGACTCCCTCCATGCTGTGTAGTGTTGGGGCAGAGAGCCTGCTAAAAAGCTTCTCCCACTCAGCCACTCACCATCGTCTCTTATCCCCTATTCGCCCCACTCTCTGTGTGTACAATTCCTTATTTTATTGCAAAATTCAACCCAAAAAACTCGATAATCATGAAACTTCACACCAGAATTGCTCTTATTTTGGTGATAAAATGCCTGATGATGATGACGACGATGATCGTCTCCGCCGTGGAGTCACTTCAGCCTCCATTTTCATGCGATCCATCATCATCATCTACATCACCATATCCGTTCTGCAATCTCAGCTTACCTATTTCAATCCGCGCTCACGACGTCGTTTCACGCCTCACCTTAGACGAGAAAGTATTGCAGCTGGTGAACGGAGCGCCGGAGATTCCTCGCCTTGGGATCTCCGCTTATGAGTGGTGGTCGGAGGCATTGCACGGCGTTTCTAGACACGGAAAGGGCGTTAGATTTAACGGAACCATTACCGCCTCCACTATGTTCCCTCAAGTCATTTTAACGGCCGCTTCTTTTGATTCAAGTCTCTGGTATCGGATTGGTCAGGTGAATCCTCCATTTTTCATGAATTTAGTAACTGATTTACTTAGAACTGTTAGAGATTTATAGGGAACATACAGATTTTGATAACCTCTATTTGCTGTCAACTTTTCAAAAACTGGTTAAATTACTTAAACAAAAATGTTTTTCCCGATTAGAGATATTGCTGGTTGCTAATCAAATGTTGAACAAAATTAGGTTCCATTTTGATTAGATCAATAGTTGCTATAAATCAAACGTGTGAGCAAAAAATTGGGTTCCAATTTGATTAGATAATAGTTGACCATTAGTCAATGGGTGTTTCAAAAACCACGGTTCAAACCGTCGAACCGGGTCAAGCCGGACCCTTTTTTTTTGGCGATACGGGTTTTTAACAGTTTGGATCTCAAACCTACCGCCAAATGTATTAATTATATTTATTCGTGTTCTAGCTCACAATTAGAAAAAGTCCATTAAGTTCTTATTTTTCGTTTATCCATTGTTCAGGTTTCTTGAATCCGCAAATTCCGAAATTTACCAAAAATCAATATCCAAAATCTCAAATCGTTCGATTTGCTTGTCAAAATTCTATGGTCGGACTTGTTTAACTTTTTTTCAACTTGATTAATGATTTTTAAATTTCGGAGATAAAAGTTTTTTTTTTATAAATCCGTATATATTTTTTTTAATAATGTTACATTTGTAAAAAGTTTATTTTATATGCTTTTTTAGCTTTAAAGCCCATCCATAATAGGCCCAAAACCGCCTATACTAGTCGTTATTGACTGCCTTTTTTTTATTTGGTTTGACCGGTTTGTGGTTGGGGGTTATGGGGGTTATTTATGTCCAAATGGGGGACAACCTTACTTTCAATCTTTTTATTGAGATTAATGGTTCACCTTTAGGCTATGTTGGGCAAACTAGCTGATGTTCTGGCTTTTACGACGATAAATACATTTAATTTATAAAAGAATGGATGATTTATAAGCTAAATTTTCAGACAGCATTACTTTAATAAGTTATGCTTTGACAAAAACTAGCTTATGAGCATGTGAAATGACCAAAAAGGGCATGTTGAAAATAATAAATAATATTAGTTAGGGGTATAATTGGAAAAAGTGTCAAAAAGCTCCTCATAAGCTACTCCAAGTAGCTTATCGATAAGCTAGCTTATAAGCCGACTTATAAGCTAACTTATGTGCATCCAAACGATTACTCAGAAAATAAGCTAGCTTATAAGTCAGCTTATAAGCTAGCTTATTTTTGCCAAACAATGCCTTAGTCATAGATATGTAAACAACATTAGGTCCATTTGATTGTATATATAGTTGACCTATTGACCTCTAGTCATTACATATGCAAGTAACATTTGGTTCAAAATTAGATAAATGGTTGACCTTTAGTCAAATATGAAATCATCATTAGATATTTAGATTCCACAGGAGATACTTCTAGTCTGATGATCTCATATAAATGTATTATGTAACAATGATAATGAAAACACTAAACAATCTCATTAGGGGTAAATTGGTCATTTTACACGTCTGGTCTGGTCTCGTTCGTTTGTTTCTTCAAAAAGAAACCGAGTTCTTTTTAATGCATATGTAGGCAATTGGGAGGGAAGCAAGAGCAATGTACAATGAAGGTCAAGCAAAGGGGCTAACATTTTGGGCACCAAATATTAATGTGTTAAGAGATCCAAGATGGGGAAGAGGACAAGAGACACCTGGCGAAGACCCATTGGTCGTTGGAGACTATTCGGTTTCATATGTAAGAGGGATTCAAGGTGATAGTTTCGAAGGTGGAAAAATCGACCCGAATTCTGACCACCTTCAAGCCTCTGCTTGCTGCAAACATTTCGTTGCCCAAGATTTGGATAACTGGAAAACCGCTAATCGTTATAACTTTGATGCCAATGTAAGTCTCCTTTGTGCATTGTAGGGTTGTACAATGCAAGTTTTTAGCATATTTTATCATGCAATGAATGGTTGTACTTTTGTGGGTGTTTCAGATAACTCAACAAGATCTAGCAGATACATACTTACCACCATTTCAGAGGTGTGTACAACAAGGGAAAGCCAGTGGGATAATGTGTGCTTATAATCGAGTCAATGGTTTACCAATTTGTGCTGATTACAATCTTTTGACTAAAACAGCTCGTGAGGCTTGGGGATTTAAAGGGTATTAATATTTCCGTATAAATGTTTGCAGAAACCAGAATCTTGATGTCAGATATGCGAACAGCATATTTTGGCACCAAGATTCTGGCTTTTTAGGTTTATTCTTGAATAGAATATATTATCTTTTTAATTGTAGCATGTTTGTTTAACTTAGTTTCATAATCACAGGTACATTGCATCTGATTGTGATGCAGTTGCCATTATGCATGATGTTCAAGGATATTCAAAGTTACCTGAAGATGCGGTTGCTAGCGTTCTTAAAGCTGGTAATTTATGCATTATTGAGTTGTACCATAACACCTGATTGTTTTAGAGGGGCAACTTGACTGAACTGGCTATAAGGAAACATAACATGACAGGGATCACTGTTCCACCTTTGACATGGCTTTTATGTAGAACAGGCAGGAACAAAATGGAACAAAACTATATTTTACTGATATAACCTCAAAATAAAACCTAACTCTTTACAAAAACATCAAATATTTCTCCCTCTTTACATTTATTCGTTCTTTAAATTTTATTATTGTATTTTATACTTTTTAAACTTTCACTTTAATGTCCTCAAAATATTATTTTTATACGGTTTCTATATTCTGATTAACTTTATGTAATTTATTAAATATTAATAAAAAATATAAAAAAGTTATAAAATAAAATTCGAAATTACATAATCGAAAACTTTCTGATGATATATTTTGTTATAAAAAATATTTATTCTTTTATAATTTAATAAATTACATAAATTAATTAAAATATATAAACAACTCATTTGTGTTAAATTGGTCAGTTTACCTTAACTGTCCAATTTTGTCCTATCCTATTTATAAAAATATATATACAAAACCACAAGGCTTGTGGCGTAATGGTTAAGTCTTGTGGGGGATGAGGCTAGATAGCCCATCTACCCAGGTTCGAAGCCAGGCCCAAACAACTTGTGGCCACTAAGAAATTATCTCAGGACAACATGCTTTAACAATCTTAAAATTGTCAGGGATTAGTCTAGTCAAATGCCTAGGATATCCTTTCAAAATATATATATATATATATATATAGGGTTAGGTTCAAATGTGAATTCATTTTTTGTTGTGAACGTGAGGACAAATCTCAGCCACACATCTTCGGTTATGGTGGACGCGATCACGGAGGATTGACGCGATTCATGGGAGGGTGAAGATTATTAAAGAAGGGGAACCAGGTCAAAGCCGCCTTTATTGACCGGATAAGTGGCTGAGATTCGTCCTCACGTTCACAACAAAAAATTAGTTCACATTTGAACTTTCCTATATATATATATATATATATAAACAATTGTTCTGTACTATCTTGTACTGTCTGGTCTGATACCAAATGCACTATAAAGAACATACAGCTTAATGAGTTTTCTTGCAGGGATGGATGTCAATTGTGGTTCCTATTTGAAGAAATACACAAAATCAGCAGTTGAACAGAACAAAGTAACAGAAGCAGAAATAGACAGAGCTCTACAGAATCTATTTACCATCAGAATGAGATTAGGTTTATTCAATGGTAACCCGAAAACCGGCATCTATGGCAACATCGGACCTGACCAAGTCTGCTCTAAAGAACACCAAGACCTAGCCCTTGAATCAGCCAGAAACGGAATCGTCTTAATGAAAAACTCCGCTAACCTTCTCCCACTTTCCAAAACCGAAACCACTTCCATTGCCGTCATCGGCCCTAACGCCAATGTCACACAGACGTTGCTCGGAAACTACGAGGGTCAGTCGTGCAAAAACATCACGATCCTTCAAGCGCTCCAAAACTATGTGAAAAACACACAGTACCACCAGGGCTGTATGGATTCAGTCAACTGCACCTCTGTAGCCATCGATGATGCTGTTCGGATAGCGAAAACGGCTGATTACGTGATTCTGGTTATGGGTTTGGATCAAAGTCAAGAAAAGGAGAAGCTTGATCGGGTTCAGTTGGGTCTTCCCGGGAAGCAAGAGGCTCTTGTTTCGGCTGTGGCTCGAGCTGCGAATAAGCCGGTTTTGTTGGTTTTACTTTGTGGGGGTCCTGTGGATGTTTCTTTTGCTAAAAATGATGCAAAAATTGGAAGCATTTTGTGGGCTGGTTATCCAGGTGAAGCTGGTGGTCTTGCTCTTGCTGAAATCATCTTTGGTGACCATAATCCAGGTAAGATTCATTCAAACTTTGGCTATGTTTGGCAAACTAACTGATAAGTTAGCGAATGACTGATAAGCTAGCTGATGAAAAAAAAAATCATGTTTGGCAAAACTAGTGTATAAGAATGTAAAATGACCCAAAATGACATATTGAAAAATAAAAAAATAATAAATAATTAATATTAATGTGGATTATAATCGGAAAAAATGACAATAAGCTCCCAAAACGCTACTCCAAGTAGCATTTCAATAAGCTAGCTTATGGTTTGTAAAACATGTATACTGAAAATAAGCTCGCTTATAAGCTAGCTTATTTTTGCCAAACATAGCGCCTTTGACTTTTAAGGTTAACTATAGTAATTTTCAACCTCTAAAGTGTAAAATTGATCAAAATGCAACAAAGTTTGGTTTAGTTCCTAATTTAAGTTAACGAAGAAGACCTAACAAGACCTAACAGAGTTTTGAAATTACTTATTTTGTACTCATTTTGAATTGTTAAGCTGCTGATCTTGTAACATTTGATATTTGATGATGTGGATACACGTTTACGAAAAAAGGTTATAGTATAGTGGACGATAAATTTGATATCCACATCATCAAATGTTACAAGATCAGCAGGTTACCGATCAAAATGTGGAAAAGAGCAAACGGAATTTTGAAACAATAGAATTTTTTAAAACTTGTTATATCTTTTGAAGTAAATTATGTTTTTCGTTCCTATGGTTTGTTAAAAGTTACAGATTTTGTTCCTGTGGTTTTGAAAATGTTGTTTTTATATCTATAATTTGCAATTCATTTCTATTGTTGTCCTTGAGACTAGACACTACTTTTAAGTACGAGGGACTAAAATAGAAATTAATATTAAACCAGAGGGATGGAAAAAGCAACAATTTTTAAATCTTAAGGACAAAAACAATAAAAACTTATAAACCACAGAGATGAAAAACGTAATTTCAAAATCATAAAGACGGAAATAGATATTTTCAACAAACCACAGGGACTAAAAACGTAATTTTATCCTTTATTTCAGGGAAAAAAATTCTTTAAATAGGAACCAAAACAAACTTTCGTTGCATTCGGCCTGCCATAAACTATCAAAATTCTCAAGAAATTAATGCCTAAATGTTTATCTTTTTTTTTTTTTTACGTAGGAGGAAGATTACCAATGACATGGTATCCAAAAGAATTTGCAAACGTCCCCATGACAGATATGAGAATGAGACCCGACCCATCATCCAGCTACCCAGGTCGTACTTACCGGTTCTACACTGGCAAAACGGTTTTCGAATTCGGATATGGCCTTAGTTACTCGACCCATTCCTACAAGTTTGTCTCCTATATACCAAACAAGATTAATCTTGGCTCAAACCAAGTGTCACAAAGTGGGATGGAGATGATGGACTTGTGTGAAAAAGCAAAGTTCAAGGTGGTAGTTGGTGTGGAGAACCACGGGCGGGCGGGTAATCACACTGTATTATTGTTTGCAAAGTGGGATGATAACGATAAGGAGTACTCGAGTGGACATTTTATCAAACAGTTGGCGGGTTTTCGAAGAGTGAGTTTAGGAAATGGTGAAAGAGGTGAAGTTGATTTTATTGTGAAGCCTTGTGAGCATTTTGGTAGGGCTAACAAAGATGGGTTAATGGTGTTGGAAGAAGGGTCTTGTTCACTTATTGTGGGAGACCAAGAGCATAACATTGAAATTGTGTTATATGATGAATAAAAAAATCATTATATGAACAACAATTTTTTTTATGATATGTTGTAGGGAAGTTATAAAATTTATAAATGAGATATAAAAGGGATAAGTTGGTTATATTTTTGGTTCAAGAATGTTGAAATTTATTAATTTATGATTTTTATATTAATTTTTATGATCCCCTGGCTTTGTCACTTGTTTCTTTTTGAGTAAACTGCCTTTCTGGTCAGTTTATTGAAAATTGTTTGTGTTTTGAAATTAGGATTTTCTTTCCAGAGGTTTATAATTTATTGTTTTTTATTGTTCTATATAATTTGTTGTTTTTTTTCGGTCCTAGTTGGGCTATGTTTGGCAAAAATAAGTTGACTTATATTCAGTGTACACATTTGGTAAAAGATAAGCTAGCGTTTTGTGAGCTTATTGTCATTTTTTTCCAATTATAACTCTCATTAATATTAATTATTATTTCTATTTTTTAATATGTCATTTTTTATCATTTTACATTCTTATACGCTAGTTTTGCCGAACATGGTTTTTTCATCTGCTAGCTTATAAGCCATCCGCTAGCTTATCAGTTAGTTTGCCAAACATAGCCTAAAGCACTATTAATATGGAGACGAAAATGAATTACAAACCATTCGGATGAAAATTTTAGCCTTTTTTGGGATTGTATTTTCTAATCCCTATAAACAAGGTGTCAGTTAGGGGCCGTTTACTAAATGCTTACCCGGGTAAGCGTTTACCAAGTCATACTACATCACCAGAGGAATATGACAAATACTAAAAATCTTACCCGGTAAGAGCGAAGACAAGGAAATCAAGGATCAAGAGTGTTACCCCAGTAAGTGATGGCGACGACTCTTACCACGGTAAACGCTTACCTGGTAAACTGTTGCATACGATGCCGTTTTGGTGGACTAAAATCTTACCCGGTAAGTAAGTGGTAATGTTAAATTTTGTCGGCAAACACTTATCCTGATAAGATTTGGTAAACGTCCCCTTAGATGTGTTTGTATGCACATGTGAATTCATATATAATTGAGTAGGGTTTATTGCATCTTTTTTTAAAATTGATTTGTAAAATTGTACTCTTAAAAGTTGTTGCAACTTACTATCAACTGTTAGAAAAGTCGATGCAAGTTTGAAACCTTTTGACTCCAATTGTTTTTTGGTAAAAACAGAATAAATCAACGCTATACAAAAACCCATATCGTTAGGTTCGAGCCCTTTATGTAACCAACAATAAACTAATCCTAGTTCGTGAGCACTCTTTATGTAACCAACAATAAACTAAGAACACTTGCATATCATATTCTTTTTAATGAATAAACTAAAATTTCTTTTACTTCATATTATATCGAGAAAAGTTCAAAAAACCCAATAAATTTTACTGTTTGTAATGGTTAAGTCATTGGATAATTTTTTTGAATAAATAAGTTCTTAGACTTTCTAAAACATGTTAAATAAATCTTTGGACTTTCTGAAACCTGTTAAATACATTTTTATAATGAATAAATACTTACATTTATAAAATCATTACTAATTCCAAAACTTACAAAAATTGTACCTAAAGTATAGATAAATATATAAAAAGGTTGGGCCAAAATATACAAAAATTGTGCCACAATATACTAAAAGTAGCAGCAACATATACCAAAACTTGATAAAAAATATACTAAAATACACCAAACGAATTACACAAGCGTACATAATCAAAATACCATCATAGATATGCATACATAGTTAAAATACCGTCATATATAAACATGCTTGTGATTTTCTCCCCATTTCTTTAACTTTTTCTTTATGGTTGGAATTGGAAAGAGAAGCGTATGTTGCAGCAACATACCATGTTACGATTGGAATTGAAATTGCACCAAGCTTTAAGATACATACATTTGTTGCCATCTCCTAATCCTTGGTTGGATGTAGATTACATTTTTCTTGATATGATAATGAATGTTCGTATTATGATTATTTAATCCTCAAAAACCAGATAACATATCAAAGCGTGTGCATCATGTGGGATATTTCTAATATGTAGATGTTTTGAAACCGCCCCATACCCTGTAACAAATTCATTACTTTCCCTTTATCTATCTAGATATATTATTATATACGCACAATCCAACCTAGAAAACTTGATTCTTGTGTGGTGTTGATGCATAAATATTGCATTTTCACTAGTAGTTAGTACCCCAACCAGGTGGATGGTATTGGACTAGTGACCAATGTCCTCTAACAAGAGCAAAATAATGATAACTTATGGAGCAAAATCAGAGTTACTAATTTTAGATAATGGTTATTAAGGGGTTATAAAGTAAATTATGATAGTAAGCTTCCCAATAAAAGAAATATTGGACAAGAGAAATTAATACAAATGAAGGACAAGCTAGACTTCAACCATATGTATACAAATCAAGAGGAATTGATGCAAATAAACTGAATCCGAGTAATTAGACCACACATGTGCTTATACTGAGTAATCAAAATACATATAAAAAAAGATGTTTTATTTGATATCGGAAGATGGTCAGATGGAGCGACGCATGGAAAAAGGGGCTAAAATAGAAATAAAATTTGCATCCCCTCAAATTTGGTGGGTCATAGAAATTAGTAGATTTGAGGTAACGGATCCATTATATGATTCATTATCGTTTTCGTTCCTTATGACCAAACACCCCTTATTTCTGTAATGATAGGGACTGAAATTGCCAATTAATCAAAGTACAGGACAGGTTCACATTAGACTGGAAGTAGATGGAAATACAAGTTTTCAAAAAATCTCCTATCCCCAAATCCCCTATTCCTTCCCTATCCCACCAATGATAAATCGACACCTAAGCAATTATGACATATAAGCAATTATATAATAATTAAAATTAAATTTGTATAACAATTATACCGTCAACTCCCATTCCAAACACCACCTCCCCCCAACCTTTGCTTTTTCACCCCCAAACACTCCATTTCTAGCCTTTTTTTAAATGTAGTAAGAATCCTTTTTAAATAAAATATAAAAATATATCATCTTCTTTTAATATATTTTAGAAAGAAATAAAATATTATATCTCCTATTTTTAAATAGATACTTTTTTTATTTTTCCTTACAATTCATTTATTTTTTTCCAACTAAATTTTAATTAATTTTGGATTTGTTTTCTAAAATTATGATTAAATATATAAAAGATTTCTCTCTCTAAACTAAATTAATTATAATTAATCTCTTATTTTTGAATCTTAATTGTCTCTTAAAATATTTTTTACTCTTCTCTCTTTCATCTGTCATTGTATACTCAGTTTCTCTTCTTTTTTCTTCTAGTTTTTCTTCTCGATGCTTTTTGTTTTTCTTGTAGAAGACCACATATCAAGTAAGTATAAATTTAACTATCTTATATTTTTCTATTGAATAATAAATTATGATAACATATTGTAGAAATTAACATCTAACTATTTTTCTTTTTTGTTTAAGATAATGAATGATGACGCAAACGGTGTGGGAGGAGAGTCCAACAATATGTTTATTGAAGACCAAGAAGTTTCGTCTGATGATGCAGTGTGCATAATACACATTCATTCCAATATTCTTGATGAAGATATACCAAAGGTCAATTTGGAATTTGAAACCAAAGAACAAGCTTACGATTTTTATAATCTTTATGCTTATAAAGTTGGCTATAGCATACGAAGAAGCAAATGACATAAAGATAATAAAGATGGAAAAATGAAAAATAGAACCTTTTGTTGCTCATGTGAAGGCTTTTGTGAAAAAGATAAACGGTATGATAATGTGAGATGTCATCGAGCTTAAACAAGGTTTGGTTGTCGGGCGATGATGAAGATAAAACTTCATGAATGTGGAAAATATAAAGTTGTTGACTTCATTGCAGAACATACACATGCGACTGCAAGTGTCGATATGAGCCACTTACATAGGTCACAAAGGAAAATAACTCATGCTCAAGTATCTGAAATTGTATTGGCTGAGAATTCAGGAATTGCTCCTAAAGCTGATATGGAACTAATGATTAAACGAGCCGGTGGACATACAAATCTAGGATTTACTTTAGATGATTGTCGAAATTATTTACGCACCAAAAGAACAATTCAAATGTGCGTAGGGGATACATGTGGTGTTCTTGAATATCTTCAAGAAAAGAAGTCAAAGGATCCTAATTTTTTTTATGCTTTACAAACCGATAGAGATGATTTGATAACAAACATTTTATGGGCAGATGCACAAATGAAAGAATCATATTATAACTTCGGTGATGTTGTTTGCTTTGACACAACCTATAGGAAAAACAACGATTGTCGGCCTTTTGCTATGTTTGTTGGGGTGAATCATCACAAGCAAACCACTATATTTGGGCTGCATTGTTATATGATGAAACTACTGAAACATTTATATGGTTATTCAACACTTTTGTAGCAACAATGTCAGGGAAAAAACCAAAAACAATTCTAACTGATCAAGATGCAACAATGGCAAAAACAATAAGCCAGAAACTTATGAAAACTTGGAAAAAAATTGTCTGTATCAACCTTCCCTATATTACATATGTCCACCAATAGGAAATTGACAACTCATCCTTTTTTTATTGATTATCTAATACTTATTTTAACCACTAACGGAGGGCACAACCTCCGTTACACTCTCTCTCCCTCCATCAATTTGATATATTTCTTTATTCTCTTCCATCATTAATACCTAATATTTATTTTTTATTAATTAAAATTAATAAATAATTTTTTTTAGACTCACCTGTTAATCGCATTTCCTCCTTTTATTTTATACAAAATTAATTTCATATTTTATATTTATAAAAATCTTTTAAATGATTTTCTTTTTCTATCCCATTTATTTTTATCATTTTATATTTTTGTTTATACTAATCTTAAGTGGTAATCATTTATAATCTCATTTTAACAATTAATTTTAAATCCGAGTAAAACTTTATTTTTAATTTAAATCTATATCTATACTATCTATACTATATTATAAAGCATTTGTTCAAAAACTCTTAAAAACAACTTTTTAAGCGTTAGGTACTGCTATTTAATTCTAATTACTTAAATTTCAAGATTACAAGAAGATGATGCATAAGTACAACTTATTAAAGCTTCATTTCTGAATTCGTGTAACTAACTGCAGATAATTATGATCAAATACAAGATAAACATCTCATTTTAAATATAAAAGATCTAAAATATAATTAAGATAATTATTAAGTTTAATTATTGTCTTTATAAAAAATTATATTATCAAAACAAAAATAAATTACTTCGTTATTAAACCTAAAATAAAGTATGATAAAAATTTTTTGAATGAAATAAATTACATAAAAAATGGAACTTTTAAATGAAACATTAAAATCGTTTTCTTAAAATCACATAAAACCATTAGAACATCGATAGATGCAAAAATTAAAATGAAACTTAAAATTCAGAAGTATCTCACTGCATTATGCGAGTACTCTTCTAGTTATTTTATAAAACATTTGATAAAAACTCTTAAAAACCATTTTTATGCATGTAGTATTGTTTATTAATGCATATTACTAATCTTTTAGAGTTAATATTTAAAAAAATTATCATCGAAATTCTTTTTCTCTATATTCTTAAACGTTAAAAAATTGTACTCTCCTACCATTAATATCTAATATTTATTTTTAAGTAATATGCATTAATAAACAGCATTGCATGCATAAAAAATGGTTTTTAAGAGTTTTTGGTCAAAATACTTTATAATATAACTAGAAGGGTACTCTCGCAATGCAGCGAGATCCATCTTAATTTTAATGTATTATTTTATTTTTTTGTCTTTACCAATTTTATAATACGATTTTATTTGTATACTTTTTTTAATTCCGTTTTTTAAATTATAATTTAGGTTTAATAATGAAATAATATATTTTGGTTTAATAATATAATTTTTTTATAAATATAACAAATTAAGCATTTTGAGTGGAATGATTATCCTTATTATATGTTAGATTTTTTATATTCAAAATTAAATGTTTATCTATATAGTTAGTTGTATAGTTAGTTACACGAATTCAAACATGAAGCTTTAATAAGTTGTACCAATGCATGTATAACTTGTATTCTTGAATTTTAAGTAATTATGCTTTAATCAATTGTACCTATTGCATAATAATATGTTTTTAAAAGTTTTTGGCCAAATGCTTTATAATATAGTATAGATATATATAGATATAGATTTAAATTAAAAATAAAGTTTTACTCGGATTTAAAATTAATTGTTAAAATGAGATTATAAATGATTACCACTTAAGATTAGTATAAACAAAAATATAAAAATGATAAAAATAAATGGGATAGAAAAAGAAATTCATTTAAAAGATTATTATAAATATAAAATATGAAATTAATTTTATATAAAATAAAAGGAGGAAATGCGATTAAAAGGTGAGTTTAAAAAAAATTATTTATTAATTTTAATTATTAAAAAATAAATATTAGGTATTAATGATGGAAGAGAATAAAGAAATATATCAAATTAGAGGAGGGAGAGAAAATGTAACGGAGGTCCTGCCCTCCGTTAGTGGTTAAAATAAGTATTAGATAATCAATAAAAAAAAAAAAGGATGAGTTACAGACAATTTTTTTCCGTTTGGGATGGGGGTTGACGGTGTAATTGCTATACAAATTTAAGATTAATTATTATATAATTGCTGATGTGTCGTTTTATTATTGGTGGGATAGGGAAGGTTATAGGGAATTTGGGGATGGGAGATATTCAGAGTCAAATCTATTCTCAGCAAGCGTCAATTAGGTAATAAATTCAATATTTCTGCAAATTGATGTTTGATATCTGCATAATTTTATCTCCATATTTGATCGCATCTCATACTCTCCCTTTTTCTTACTGATTTCTTGCAACCATTTGTTTAGATTGACTGATGATCTAGATTAGGGTTGATTGATTCCAGTTTCGAAGTTGACTAGAAGCTACTTCCAGTTGATAATTGCTCTTTCTTTGTTGTTAATTTAGGTCATACAAGTGTTTGAAGGTTGAAGTTTGATTAGGTGATGGAGGAGAACTGTAAGAAGTATGGAATTCCTCTATATGGTGCTTCCTTCGTTCCACATAATGCACTCAGATCATCTGAAGAACCACAGAAAGAAGACGATGATTCCGGTAATGAATCAAGTTACGTGATTTTTGCCGGTGGCGGTGGTGAAGGTCGAAGTGGCATCCCTAATGCACTCATTATCTCACTCTTCGATTCTACCTTCAATTCCCTTTCTGATCAGCCTGTGAGTTCCCATTTTGCTTATACTCTTTAAATATACATACCTACATAAGACGACATCTTTATCATACACTTTTTGCTGAAATTATTCACGTGTATAACTGGATAGGTTTAGGGAAAAGTTACATCACATTCACATGTTAGTTTCTCGAGATTTCAGCAATGAAGAGAAACATAATTTGTGCCTGAGTTTATTGTTTTGAGAGTTGCTTTCAAAAATCATTCCAACTATCTTTTTACCAGCTTATTTCATAACAGGGTTTTGCTTTGTGCTATTCCAAACTTATGGATAGTGTAAAAAGTATATTTTGCACAAATGTGAAAACTCTATCTATAGATATAGAATCAGCTTACTTTTATTTAAAGAAGATTGATTCCCTTGTCCAAGAATTGTGATTCACATATTCCCACTAAAAATGACCTGTTATTTAGGGATTCAATGTAATTGACGGTCTTATGAACTAGTTGCTTAGACACCGATATACCTTAGCAATATTGTTCTTGAGGAAAATGCAGCCAAGATCAAATCTTTTGAGTTTGTTCATGTAAATTATAGACTCGCCTATCATTGGGGGAATAGAAATAGGTCCAAGCTAGTCTTTAAGAGAAAGGAAGACATCACCCATAAGGGAGGCCATCTCTTCTTCGAATATGAAATCATCGTGTCATTATATACGAATGTTTATAATGACACAGAAGCAACACTACATTATATATATACCACTTAAATGTTTATTTCTGGTTCAATAGCATCCTTGGGCTAGATTTTAAACATGCATGCTAATCCCCATTTCATGTGGACAATATATATTAACTACCCTAATCTTCTTCTCTTATCATGTATTTCGTTGGTATTTTTTTATAACGCGTTTCGTTGGTATCTTTTAACATATGTTCATACATGAGCACTTACGCTTCTTCTAATGGCTATGTATTTTGATGTTTGGACATGGTTATGGTTTATAGAAGTTAGAAACCTTTTAACGGTTAAGCCTCTCTTTATAAGGTGGAACAACTTGAAACCGGCGATGATCTGGCCTACAGGATGGCTGTTCACCCTGGTGGAGAAGGTGTAATATGTTCGTTGCCCCAAAGTTGCAGGTAATTCTGAACTATGGGATGCCACCCAAATGTTGGAAACAAGTTATAGGTCTTCAATAGCTATTATAGATAAAATTTTAATAACGATTTCTTACTTGATATTAAAGATTTGAGGGCAAAACACTTTATCTTGCATGGGCTACCGTTGGATTATTGTTCTTTGGTGTCACTAGCTTGTTTTGGTGCTACACTGTATCGTTTTAACTTTGATGTGTAGATGGTTCGAATGGAATGAAATCAAGAATGAAGATGTCATCAAATTAAGTCTAAAGCCATCTGAGAAAGTGTTTGATCAATTGGAAGATATTGGACAGCAATTGGCAGTTACTTTTAGCCATGATGGTTCTTTACTTGCGGTTGGTGGTGAGGTAGAGCCAATCTTTTCACATGTTTTTAATATCATTTTATTTGAGTGCATAATTGTTACATTCTAGACTCACTTCCACAGTATTGTCTATAACCAAGAAAAAGTTATGTCTAAATAAAAAGATGATTATCTTTATTTATAAAAGCAGATGCTTGAAAAATTCTACTTAAAAGATATACCCATTCTTTTTTGTTTAACTATAAAGGATTTGTTTCAAAATAATTTGATGGATTTTTAACCATGCAATTATGGTGAAATACAGGATGGTACATTGAGGGTGTTCAAATGGCCTAGCATGACATTAGTTCTTGATGCACCTAAAGCTCATACATCTGTGAAGAATTTAGATTTCAGGTTGATTATAATTGCTATATTATTTAAGATTATATTTTATTATTTTACTCCAATGCTGCTTTATATGTTATCTGATGTTATTTTTGGCCTTTAAATTTCTTTCTTGCAGTCTTGATGGGAAATTTATTGTATCAGTAGGAAGTGGCCCTGGTAGGGTCTGGGATATCTCATCATCAATGGCTAAAGCCTCTTTACCAAAAGAAAGGGTAAATATTGATTTGTATTTTTTTAAGGATGTACTCCCTTCGTCCCAAAATAAATGTCCACAATTAAAAAACATAGTTTAAGAAATGTGTAGTTACTACATTTTGTAATTAACTGAATGACGATTTTACCCTTAATGAATAAAGCAAACCTTCTCTTTCTCTATCTATATATATAGAGAGAGAGAGAAAGAGAGAGAGAGAGGAAAGTTCAAATGCGAACTCAAATTTGGTTGTGAATGTGAGGACAAATGAGAGGGCGGCATGTGTCTGAATGTAGATTATTCAGACTGAATAATCAAAGAAATATTGAGACTGAATGTAGTATTTATTCAGACTGAATATTTCTTTGATTATTCAGTCTGAATATGACACGTGTCACGCTCTCATTTGTCCTCACGTTCACAACCAAATTTGAGTTCTCATTTGAATCCGCCCCTATATATATACAGGGAGGTTCATGCGAGGACAGTAACAATTTACGAGAATGCGAGGACAATCCTCAACCAATCATTTTTGTACATGAAATTTTTTATGTACAAAATCACATATGATTCATGTACAAAATCATAAATGATGCGGGCAACTTTCCATGCGACTTAAGTGGCCCCAAAAGTCGGCCGCTATAGTTAGTGCAAAATCACATGTGATTTTGCACATGAAAAAAGTTCATCGCATCCTCGTAAATTGTTACCGTCCTCGTATGAACCCCCCCCCCCATATATATATATATATATATATATATCTTCCCTCTCCATCTCATCAACTCTTAAATATTCTTGCTTTGTAATTAAAGTTAAAGTGGAAATTTAGTAGTAAATTATAACGATCTATTTTTGAAAATGGACACTTATTTTGGGACAAACTTAAATTGAAATGTGGACACTTATTCTTGGACAGAGGGAGTGTATATATATCTATATATATATAGGGGCGGGTTCAAATGAGAACTCAAATTTGGTTGTGAACGTGAGGACAAATGAGAGTGCGACACGTGTCTCATTCAAAGAAATATTCAGACTGAATATAGTATTTATTCAGTCTGAATATTTCTTTGATTATTCAGTCTGAATAATCTATATTCAGACACGTGTCGCGCTCTCATTTGTCCTTACGTTCACAACCAAATTTGAGTTTGCATTTGAACTTTCCTCTCTCTCTCTCTCTCTATATATATATATATGATATAATGATAATGTTTATGCTCTCGCCTTCTCGGTGGTTGACCCTAGTATATATGGGAATGGCAACGAGTGTGCATATATTTTTGGTAACTTGTGGAGTTTTATTTCAGAAGATGTGCAAGTTTTTAATTGCTTAATGAAGTTGCAATATTTTTATTTGGGTTGATAATATTCCAATCCTTCTGGCTTAACAACTTCTGAAACCTTGGTATTTTATCTATTTATGGTGTAATCTTAATGCAAAAACAGCTAAATAATTAGGTTCCATTGTAGGCTGCTAAATCTATTTTCGTCACGTTTTATTTTATGTTTTTAAGACCCATCTTGGTTTATACTTTATACTAATTTCAGTCGCACGTCTCCCATTCAGGATGAAGTTTTCGGATTTTGTAGGTTCTCACAAAATAGCAAGAATGATCAAGTTCTCTATGTCACTGCAATGAGAGGTGCATCTACTTTATCCTTTTTTTTTGCTTTATCTCTTTAATGTTCCATTCGGTTTTTTAATTATTCGTATTGTTGATGTCAAAAATTGCGTGATAAATTATGAATTACGCATTTTATCTGAAAATAAACGTAACTTTTGATGAATAGACTTAAAATGTTGCATTTATTTTGTGAGTGTGAATAAACTTAGAATGTTGCATTTATTTTCAACGTGGCTAGATCGAGGAGGAAGTATCGTGAAATGGAACACGACAACGTGGAAGCGGATAAGCTCAAAACACGTTATCCGAGACCCGATTTCTGCTTTCAGTGTATCAAATAATGGGAAGCTTCTTGCCATGTAAGATATTTGACGTAAAGAATCTATACATGATTTAATATTTTTTCGGGTTGATAATATTTTTCTTTAAAAGTATTTTGAAATTATTATCGGTAAATAGAAAGTATTTTCGTCACTTGCAAGTATATGATACACTTCTTTATGTCTAAAAAACAAACATAATCAACATTTTATCGAATGTTTTTTCATCTTTTAACTAATTTTTTTCTTCCATTGATAATGGCAGTGGTACAATTGAAGGAGATATTCTTATTTTGAATTCCAGTAACATGAAGATACAGACTGTAATTAAGAAAGCACATTTGGGACTTGTAACAGCACTTTCATTCTCCGATGATTCAAGGTCCATTCTCTATTTTCATCATATTAGTTATCCATTCTTTATTGCTTTTGAAACAATATCTCATTTAAATGAGTTTTATAAAAATATAGGGCGTTGGTTTCTGCATCTTTTGATTCAAGTGCAAGAGTGACGCTAATAAATGGAACTACCAAAAATGGTATGCATTTCTTTACTTCCTTTGATAATCTGTGAACTATGGTTGCTAATTTGCTATACCTTCCATTCTAATAAAGACATTATGAAAGAAGTTAATTGGATTTAGTAAGTAGAGGGAGGTTCAAGAGAGAATCCCAAAAATATGGAGCTCGTTGGATTTAAAAAAGAATTGATGGTTCAGATTCAAATGTAACTAACTGCATTCCCCTATAATCGTCGATTTAGTTATGGAAAAATGTAAGGATGCGTTTGGTTACGGAAAATTTTCTAAGGAAAGTGAAAATTTAGAAAACCCGTTTGGTTTATTCAGATTTCAAAAATTTTCCAAGAAAACAAAAGTTCTCATTTTCTAAAATCCTATATAAATTAGAAAACTAGTTTTAATAGTTTTCCAGAATTTTGTTTTCTAAAAACTTTTTCAACACACACACACACTTACTTTCACACACACTCTTATTTTCACACATTCTAACACACACACACACACACACACTAACGCGTTTTCTAATTTTCTAAAAATGGAAAATGAAAACTCCACCATTTCAACCAAACGCGTTTTCTAAAATTTTCATAGACAACTAAGAATGAAAACTCAACTTTATTTTCTGAAAAACGTTTTCTAGGAAAATGAAAACAGTTTTCCGAAACCAAACGCACCATAAATGTTCCTAGTGTTCACAATCACTGCCGTTGGATTAAAACCTATCGATGGTTAATGGAAGGTTCCCATGTCTATTTTTTAGAGTTCTCCCTTGAACCCGCCCAATATGTATCTCAACTTTTCTCTAATTATAAGAATTTATCATTAATTAATAATCTTGTATGTGTTCATGCTTATGCTTTTGGTTTCTTTTACATCTGTTTTCAGGCGGAATGAGCGCATGGTTCATACTCCTCATCGTCATCTTACTTGCAGCAGCTTTATATTATGCAAAAACCGAAGGTTTTCTTCTATAGAACAAGCAAATTTCTACCCACAAAATTCGTAATTTGTTCTCCGAATGCTCGGTTCTTTTTTTGGGTTCGGATAACATTCATCTTCAAGGGAAATTGTAGTCATGGTTGTTGGTTATCATTCTACTGTGAGGTTGCTCAAAGCTAACTAACTATACCATAAGCATGGTAATTTGTTATATGTAAACTATACTTTCGGTCTTTTTTTCCATCACTTTTGACCCAACTAGTTTATTGGGTGTTATATATACAGAGACATAATCAAATGAGAAGTATTGTGATAACAGTGATAACTTTTATTTTAATGTATTGTTTCACATAATTTTTTTTCTTTATCTTAGGTTAGTATTGAATGTATTAATTAATATATATTTGTTTCATAATGTATTTGTACCGTAAGTATTCGGTTTATAACGTGAGACTATTTTATGTGTATTATTTATTTCAGAAACATGCTAAAAAGTTTCACATTGTAAAACAAATATATATTAATCAATGCTCTAAATTCTAGGGTGGAGTCGGTACAGTACCAGGTTTTTTCTCCAATGCCATGTACCAACCAATTATATATGCAAGGTCTTGTACTGGTTTAGTAACAACTTCAATTTACATATATGAAAACTTGCCATTTTATTCAAAGTTTGAATGATTTTTTGAGTTTTCAAGCAACACATTTAACATTTAAGAGGTTTTAATTACAAAGAATAAAACTTTTAACTATTCAAACAAAATAGATAACGTTACAATGTTTAATATTCAATACATAAAAATACGAAAATTTATAAATAATTAAATAAGGTGATACAACCAAGTTTACATATTTGGAACAGTACTACCAACTGATTCTAATTGGTATCAATTTAGTACAGTTGGTACCAATTTAGTCATTAGAGGTGGAGGCCAAGGGTTCAAAGTAAGTAGTATTTATAAGTTTTCTTGCATATAATTAATCCAAGCCCCAAACCTCATCTACTAAAACATTAGAGTACAAAAAGAACAAGAGTTTCTGTTTCTTTCTTTCTTTCTTTCTTGATTACTATGAAACTAGAAAAAAAGATACATACATATTACATGGTCCTTTAAAAACACCATATGTGAACATCCTTTAGCTTATAAACTTAAAAGATTCATCGACAAGTTTCAAACCTTATAATTTATTAATCAATGTACCATCTCATCCAGCTTTTCCCTGTATCGAGCCAAATTCTGCAACAATAACAAATAAAAACCCACATCAAATTAGGGCTTATTTATTTGCCGTAATTTCCGACAAAAAAAATATGTATTAAGAGCAAAGTATTATGTACCTTAGTATAAGCGTAAACACCAGCCTCATTTGGTGCTGCTGGACTTCCTCTTCTGATATACTTTTCCTCCTTTACTATATAAAGCATTGGTATCCCGGTTGATAGTTCCAAACTTATAACCTTGGCAAATACATAACAAATGATTTTCAAGATTCCCAAAATTGCCATTTTTTTTATAATTAAAAGATCCGGGGATAAAATGGTCATTTCTGACATTCAGATTGTTTATTCAGCACACCAACCGAACAACAACTTAGCTGGTAACATGCAGACAACTATATCCATACAGGTTTTAACAGAAAACGAACCAAATAGCCCCTAATACTATGTTTAATTTAGTAGAAAACGGTCTTTACAGAAACAACAACTCTACTCTCTGCACACATACTAGACTTATTTGGTTTGGTTTAATACTAGGGGTCCAATTTTGACTTTCAAACCTGTTAGTTTTCAAATTTAAATTTTACATGGATGTCTTTAAATTTTTGGCTTAATATGTTCCTAATGTAATATTCTTTTTATAAATTAACTTGGGTATCAACCTTTTTCTCTATAATGGAAATATTTCTTATTAATTTTAAAACCTATCCGTTTGACTCTTGAAAGTCAAACATTGACTCTATGTTGATGTGTAAGAACAAAACTGTACCTCTTGGGAAGTTAGTTTGTCAAGATACATTATGATAGATCTCAAAGAATTTCCATGGGCTGCAATCATCACGTTCTTTCCAGCTCGAAGTTGCGGTTCAATCTGTACAACAACGAAAGTCAAGGTCAAAGGTCAACAAGCAAAAAATCGTTCTTTAAGGTTTATGAAAAAAAAAAACGGTCATTCTTACTTGTTCTTTAAAGTATGCAACGGCTCTTTCAGCACACATTTCCAAACTTTCGCCATTTGGTGGAGGTATATCAAAACTACGACGCCACTCGTGAACTTGTTCTTTTCCATATTTGTCTGCGGTTTCCTGCTTATTTAGACCCTGTAATTCCCCATACCTGAATTTCCCACAAAAAAAACTAGGTTTTAGATGAAGAAATTTGTTGAAAATGAAGTGGAAACATGTAAAATGGTTGAAATGCTTTACATTCTTTCGTTTAGTTGCCAAGCTGTGACGACTGGGATGCACTGTTTCTTGGTTTCTTCACTAAAGATTTGACTCCAGGCCTTCGCTTGTTCACTTTCGTTATGCATGACAATTGGTACCTATAAATAGAATTTCGATCTTTATGAAGTTGGTATTCATAACAAACACAAAAGGATCGAGCTTTGAGCAACCGATAAGGTTACTCTTTTGTGATTTAGAAGTTATAGGTTTGAACCACTAAAATAACCTCTTTGAAACATGAATGGGACATGTTGCATACTTATAGGATATGTGGAGTGGAACCTTTTCGAATCTCTCTCTCTCAAAAACCTTTAGAGACGGAAGGTTCCCCCCCCCCCACACACACACGCACACACACACACATATATATATATAGAGGAAAGTTCAAATGCGAACTCAAATTTGGTTGTGAACGTGAGGACAAATGACGGCGCGACGCGTGTCACATTCAGACTGAATGTAGTATTATTCGGTCTGAATGTGACACGTGTCGCGCTCTCATCTGTCATCACGTTCACAACCAAACTTGAGTTCTCATTTGAACCCGCCCCTATATATATATACATACATACATGTTTGATTGTCCGTGTTTAGCTGATGTGGAATTCCAACACATACAGATACAATGCTCATTAGGAACGCAAAAGAAGCTCTTTTGCACCCTATATGTATATGTAGGGAAGGTTCAAATGAGAACCATGAGTAACCAACTATTTTCATGATGAATAATCATGAATATCATACATTTTCATCATGAATATGCGTCATTCATCAATGAATAAAACATGAATAGTTGGTTCTCAGGTTCTCATAATATTTAGGGTTCTCGTTTGTACCTGTCCCTGGATAGGTAAAAGGTATATGTATATGCATATGTATATGTATATGTATATGTATATGCATGGATGATGTATGTATCATGTTTGTATGATTACCTTCTTGCGGCGATGTTGAGTCATGGCAAGCATAGCGGTCATCTGTGCACGAATGAGTGCAGATGTGTATATCATGTCGATGGGTATATTACTTATTCTCTTCCCAGCTTCCACCGCTTCTTCCACACCTTTCTTTGTCAATGGCACGTCAACACAACCAGTGAACAAGTTCTTCTCATTCCATAGAGACTCACCATGCCTAATCAGTATCAAAGCAGCTTCACCTGAAACAAAAAAAGAATTCTATCACTTATTTGCCCATTATCATCATTAAAAACAAATGGAAGTTATAGATTTCGGTCCACAAGATTGTTCTTTTTTGTCTATTAAAATGCTATGCTTGAAAAAGAGTCGAACATTTTCAAACCCAAAGCAAGATACCATACTTGATTTCTTTGGAGATTCCTTTGAGGCATTGTGTAACGGGCTTGAAACTGGATCGCATACAGTTTCCTGGGAAGAGGATGATTGTATTATAATAGAGGTCCTCTTTCTAGAAGGTTCTTTTCTTGATAGCCCAATTTCCACCTTGAAACCTTTTGGGATCAACCTCATTGAAAGATTTCCACATGAGTAATTAAGAGCAGAGTTACTGATATGTCCATGAGACTGGAGACTACCAATGGCTTGATGAAATGCTGTTGCAGCCATTCTGAAAATCAAGAAACACAAGTATTTTCTGGTACTTTGTTAACATATTCGATTCAGGAAGAAGGCAAAGCGTCTAATATGGTGCTTATTTACTAATCTTATGAAAATAAGAAGAAAAAGTACGAGTGCATACAGTGAATACATATGAAAAGATACAGCCAAAAACACATCTCTGGTCTACAAGATTCTTCTATCATTATTCAAAGGGATTTAAGATATTTGATTAATGGTCAAATGGTATAGTTGAAGTATGTGTCGGCAGACGTTGCAATTTTTACAGGGATGAATGGAGTATAAATATTCATGTTGAATCAAGATCACAAATTGTTATCATTAGTGGACATAAGAGATTCATCCCAGTTTGAATCCACAAATGACTCATTTTACCACAGGCCATAAAAGTCTATGCAAAACTCAATAGTGAAAAGAGGAAGTTATTACAAATTCAATTGCAGATCACAAATCAATAGAAATTTAGCCTACATTATTTGACTCAAATTCAAAGTAAACCAGTATCGAACTGTTAAAAAATTAATGATTTTTGTGTATACAATTTACCCAAATTATACAAGTATAGCAACAATTCATCAAAAACAGATACACGAACTTCCAAGAAGATAGCTGTGACTAATTGCTAGTATTTTTCAACTTCAAATTTATATGGTTTTGAACTTCCATACAGTCCTTTTTGTTACTGAAATTAAACTTCATAACAAGTGTTAGAACTAGATAATGGTAGTCTTAACTCTTAAAATCTGCAACAAAACATACATATATTTACATTTAAAAAGTAGTAAGTTTGACATCAAAAGTGAAACCATATCTCCTAATTGTAATTTTTGGGAGAACTAAAAATCAAAGAACAGGACCACATCAATTCAGTACAGCCTATAACAAATCAATCGTATCTTGAAGAAACAATGAAGATTCATAGCAAACACAAAGAACTACAACGCCGTCAAAATCAAAATCAAGATCAAAATCAAAATCAAAATCAAAATCGAATCAAACAGCAAATAGAACCTATAAGAAACGTATCACGATTGGAAATTGAGAAACACATATATAATTGATTCACCTAATAAAAACCACACAAGCAGATATCAATTGCAAAAAATGTGGATAATTGAGAGAAGAGATCTTACATTACTTATAATTTTATAAACCAATAATGCCAAATCGATTGGTTTGGGGGGGTTTTTGGAGATGCAGTCGAGGCGGAAGCAGGGTTTATTACAAAGAAGAATGAAACATTGACGGAGAAAAAGATGAAGAATGAACAGTGGATGATGAATTGGCTTCTGATTGCTTCGAAGAAATCGAAAGGGTTTTTTTAAAAGGATTCGAAAGTGTTGACAAGTTGGCGAAACGTGGAAGAAGATGAAGGAAATACGGCACGTTTTTTCTCCATTTCTTTGAACAAACGTTGGTAGGTAACACCTACAAAAATTTATATGCGTAGGGTAGGTTGGAAAATTGGAATGAATAGAATGTTTTTGAATGAAATGAAATTTGTTAAACAAATTTTAATAAATTAAAATCAGGTTTAATTATTTGTTTTATTGGTGGAATTGAAATGAAATATGTTAAAGAAAATCGGAAATCTATATGTTTGGTTCATATAATGTAGCTTTGGAAATAATCATTAAATAACTTTTAAATTGTAATAAAATATTGCTAAATGACCAACATATCCTTTTTTGAAAATTTTGAAACCAAAATCCAACTACTATGGTTCATATTGATGGTGGTCAGGGGTGGTTCATATCGGTGGTAGTCGGCGGTTGTTAAAATCGACGATGGTTCAAATCGGTGGTGGTCTGTGGTGGATCAGATTGAGGGTGGTGGTTCAGGTCAGCAGTGGTTCAGATTGGTGGTGGTTGGCAGTGGTTCAGATAGATGGTGGTCGACGGTGGTTCAGATGGCGGTGGTCGGCGGTGGTTTAGATCAATGGTGGTTCAGATCGACGGTGGTCGGCGACGGTTCAGATCGGTGGTGGTCGGTAGTTTTTAAGATCGATGGTGGTCGGCAGTGGTTCAGATTGGCGTGGCCGGCGGTATTTCAGATCAGTGGTGGTCAACGGTAGTTCAGATCAGTGGTGTTTTAGATCGGCGGTGGTTCAGATTGATGGTGGTCGGCGATGGTTCAGATCGACGGTGGTTTAGATCGGCGGTGGTCGGCGACGGTTCATATCGGTGGTGGTCAGCGGTTGTTCAGATCGTGATGGTCGGTAATGGTTCAGTTCGATGGTGTTCGGCGACGATTCAACTTGGTGGTGGTCAGCGGTGGTTTCGATTGTCAGTGGTTTGGGATTGCCGGTTGTCGGCGGTAGTTCAGATTGGCGGTAGTCGACAGTGGTTCAGATTGAGAAGGAGGTGTGCGACTATTTTATCATAGTAGGGTTAATGGGCATATTTGGGATTATGAAATTAGATTTAGAACATTTCATTCCATCAAAATACCACCTTATTGTCAAGTAATGTTTAATTCCCTTATTTGTGGAATTCAATGGAATTTGGAGATTTCTTCCATAAAAGAGAATGAATTAAACGAGAGAAAGGAATTTGATAAATGGAATTCAAACATTCCAATTCTATCAGATTCCTCCAAAATCTGCGAACCAAACGTCACCTTATATATTACTCATAATGGAATATTATTTATTATGAATATTTGTAAATTATAATGATATTTCTTCTGAATAATGCAAATTATAATGATATTTATATAAATAATATATAAAATAAGTAATTTTCTTGTATCCAAAAATATTTATTATTATCATTCAAACATGTCTAGATTGCTTTTTTTTTTTTTAATTTATTATGGGTGTCAAGACTAGTTTATGTTTATCTTGTCTAATCTTAAGTGTTCTAAAGAACAGATAGAGAAATCTCTAAAAATTATAATATGAATAAAATATAAGTGAGTCAACATGAAGCAACATTAGATAACAAATATTTTGTTGTAGTTTTAGAGTGGTTGGTGACGAGAGGTTGGAAGAACAAAGAATATGCTAAAGTTTCAATTTCAAGCATTTACATTACATGATTTATAAGGAAGGAGAGGTTAATGAAGACGTTACACAAAGGCATGATGACCAAAATGGATGGTTGTTATCGAAGTGTTGTATGACAAGAAGTTACAACCGAAAGTTAGAAATGGCATCCGACTATGTTGGACAAGATTTTGAATGAAGTTTTATAAGCAAAACTGGTTGTAGTGCCTTTTCATGGATAAAAATTGAGATAGTAAAAGTTATAATTGTTTGGACACAGTATCATATTGTTGGTATAGATTGTAGTTTGCTATCAGCCTTTTTTTTTTCATTTGCTTGGGTTTTGGCTTCTAATTGTATCTTGACAACAAAACTATATTTTCATCTTCTATAATCACATATTTATACACACACATATTGAAGGAAGAATTAATGCAAAGAAACTACACCAATTTGCAGCAATTAAAAATCTCTTTACTAAGGAAGATGAAGGAACAAAGAGATTTAAGTAAACAATAATGGTCGGTCTTTTCAATATTACACCTCTTCAGTTTTGCTTGCTTTTTCTTTTTTCTTTTAAACTAAACCTTAATAGAATGAAGCTATTTGTGGAGTGCTGAGAAAAAAGAAAAAATGATTTCTAGGCTTGAGGAGATGCCATCTCATGCATGGTGGTTTCTCCTTTAATAACCTTTCTCTCTCTATATATAGAGGTTATTTTTGAAATGACTATTAGCGAGTGTTTCTATCATCTATATGAAGGTAATTAATATTTGTACATGTATGGATAAATGGTACAATACATATCAACGTGTTATTTGAGTGTTCGATTGTTTAAGTGCATTTACTTGGTAAATATATTAATTTAACATGAATGTGTAACTTCAACTTTTACGATGTTAGTAAATTATCGTACCAACATGTACCAACCTAAAATAGTTGGTACCTTATATAATTAGTTGGTAAACGTATAAAAATTTGCATACCAATTATAATTAGTTGGTACACAGTATAGGCGGAAAAAAAATGGTATCATAGCATATTCATCCCTATTATTTGTCGTGTCTAGACTAATTCTTATCATTAAGTACAAAGGACGAATACAACAAATAATTGTAACCATAGCAACCGAAACAACAATAAAATGTAAATAATAAAGACAAAATAACAACGAATTACATACCAAGGGACGAAATTAACAATTTCTAAACTATAGGGACGAAAATGACAAGTTGTAATAATAGGGACGAAAATGACAAGTTGTAATAATAGGGACGAAAAACGTAAATTACTTCACTTACCAAATCGAAATAATGGACACAAAAAGGTTAAAATTGTTTTTGGAGATGCGGGGTATCGATCCCCGTACCTCTCGCATGCTAAGCGAGCGCTCTACCATCTGAGCTACATCCCCATTTTGATTTACTATTTTCATTAAAACATTATCAATTATAATATTCATATTTTTATGTTCGAGCTTGCCAATTTTGTATTTAATTAGCTACTTGACTTTTGAAAAAGGAAATTTGATTTATGGTAAAAGTATTCAAATGATTTATCGACTTATGCATTTTACTTGAGAAAATCTATTTGATCAACAACTTTAATCAAGAATTTTACTAAGGCTATGTTTGGCAAAAATAAGCTAGTGTACACGTTTAACAAACCATAAGCTAACTTATATGTTAGCTTATAAGCTAACTTATTGAAACGCTACTTGAAGTAGCGTTTTAGGAGCTTATTGTCACATTTTTCAATTATAACCCTCATTAATATTAATTATTATTTTTTAATATACTCTTTTTGGTCATTTTACATTCTTATAAGCTAGTTTTGCCAAACATGATTTTTTCATTAGCTAGCTTATCAGCTAACAACTAGCTTATAAGCTAACAGCTAGCTTATCAGTCATCTGCTAGTTTATCAGCTACCAGCTAGCTTATCCGCTAGTTTACCAAACATAACCTAAGTATGTATTATCGACTTTGGTATGCTTGAAAAAGGAAATGTCAAAAAGGATTGCAACACAACACACCGAAAACGAGAGTTTATTAAAAACAAGGCCAGTTGTTTTATATCCGAACATAACTCAATTTGATCATATAAAGAAGGTTAAAAACAATGAAAAAAATGAAAAATACTCAAGAACGAAACTATGCATCGTGATATCATTTTGCTTGATTTTCATGTCAAATTCTATTGAATGCCGTCTATAAGATAGAAATTGGAAAGCTTATATACAGAATTGGGAATCATGTGATAACAAATTATACAGTGAGAATGGTTAAAAACACTTGTTAACATTTAAATAAATTCTTATAATCTAACGACTAAGAAAAAACACAAACCTTCATCTACCTTTAACAATTGGCTTACAAAACATACAAACGTTTATAAGTTTAATCACTTTCATATTCATCATTCATGAATTTGTTATTGTATAACTCACATGATGATACAAATAGATATAGAAAGTTAGGTTTTAATACGAGATTGATGGTCAAATCAGATGGTCCCAACCAATACAAAACAAAGTCACAAGATTGCTAGCCTCAGCCAAAAATACCCTCAACATTGATGTCCTTGGAGGTTGGTTCCATGTGGAGCGAATTTGAACTGTCAGTAATCAACTTTTTACACAAGTAACGATAATCAACAAATTCATAAACTTGGAACATATAGATTATAGCCATAAACACAAGTCTTTTCATACTAACAAAACAAAAGAATACTACAAAGTTCAAATATTAAACTTCCAGTTCCAGTTCCACTTCCACAACAAATAATAATAAATATAACATTTTTCTCAAATTCGTTCTAATCCTCTTCTTCCATGAGTGATTGGAGAAGTGTTGTGCAACCCGACATGATCTCGTCCCTCATGAAACCCATGGCGTTGGCAAAACGCTTGTCGGAGACAATGCCATTGTACGAGGTGAGAATAACACGGGCACGGTTACGGCTTGGGTCAGCCGTCATGCACCCACCCATTGGGCTGTTCACAAGAACCACATCACAAGTCTCGTCTCCTCCATGTTCTTCGTTCACAAGAATGTGGTATGTTCCTGTGGAGTCGGTTGTTCCTTCCATGCTATAAAGAAGTTTCTGTTCCTTATCCTTGCATTCCACCCTAACCGTAGCACCTATATATATAATGCATGTTTTTGGTTAAACATTCATAATTTCTTCTACAGAATTATAATTGACATAACATAAAATTGTAATTTTTGGTAAAAGACCTATCTGGGTGTGCAGAAAGTCAACCAATCCAATTGGAACCAACCGCCCATTAATTGGATCGGATTGAAAATTTCAACAACCAATTTGGATAACTGGGTTCTTGGATGTCAGTCCAGATCGACCCTAAACCGACTGACCGAACCAACATCCAATTAACCATCCAGTTATCCAACCAACCATTATCCAAGTATCATTAATTAATTTGTTTTTAATTTGCTTAAATAGGAATTTGTTTTGTGTTGGTTTTTGAATTTTTTAGCTTTGCTTGTGTTGGTTTTAACACATGTTAAAAGTGATTAACCATCTTGTTTCATCGTTGGAAAACTGAACTGAATCAACACATTGGAGAGATCTGATCCGATCATCCATCGGATGATCGAATGGATCCCATCCGATCACAATGGATATCTAATAAGATTATCCAATGAATGGAAGTGAACCGATCCAATCATCCGTTGATTGGATCGGTTGGCAAAATCCAGCATCAATTGGATCAGTCAGGTTCCCCGCACACCCAATGAATGTCAACTGATGAACAGGCCTAGGTAACCCCATTGATGGTGACATTTTGCTTTGTGAAGTAAGCAGAATGGGAAGGGTTTTGTAGCTTGCTTTTGAAACTTTGTGTCATTTCTAACTTAGAATAAGTTCATACTATGTCTATAGTTATTACATTTTCAAGCAAAAAAAAGTTGCATAATTTGATTTTCAACAGCTTATAAATCAAGTAGAACTCAAAAAAGGGCATCGGATAAAAAATAATCTGAATGTCCCAATATGGGTTCATTGTGTTGCTTAGATCTCTTGAAGCCCTAGCTCCTCAGGCCATATGGTTAGATCTCTTGAAACCCTAGCTAGCTCCTTGATCCACTTGATGAGAAAAAGTATCAAATGCAATGCATTTTTATGCAAATGGTTGGGTTCCCGTGAGAAAGACCGCGATGCACCGGATCAATACCATGGAATTCATGGGTGGGTATGAGATTAAAAATGATCAAGGGTCTTGATCTCTTCTTATACCTCTCCCTTTAACTCTTTTCTCACAAGATCCTATGCCTTTAAGCAAAATAGGTCCAAATTGTTTAAGATACTAAAATGAGAAAACCAACATCTATTATGCCGACACTTCTTCCTCCTTTAAAAATTAAGGTGTATATATTTAATTATTTATTATTTTATTTACGCAATTTTAGTATTACGTTCAGAACCTCACTTTACATTTGCAGCTTAATATCTGTTTTCAAAAATTTCTTAAGCAAAACGAACTCTAAAACCAGTGGCTACATCTAAGAAACACCAATCCAAGTTCAGATCTACTAAAACCTTAACAAAATACAGCTTTATTTATACAGATCTACTAATTATTTTTGAGAAATAAACCGAAAAAACGGTATAATTTACTAATTGTTTACTAATCATCCTATTTTGCGTTATTTATGAACAAATCAACGAAATAAAAGATCGAATTAAGCAGATGGAGAAACATACGGGGAATGTAAGTGGTGGCGGAAGTCTCGAAACCGGCACGGCAAGTATCGCAGTATACTCTGCCTTCTAGACGGAAAGGACGGGACATCGGACGACCGGCGTTAATCACCGCCGGCAGTAGCACGCATAGTGCCAACATCATCACCATTCTCGCCATTGCTGTATGTTTTCCGGTTAATCGTGTTAGAGAGAGAAAGCAAGGGTTTAGAGAGAGAGAGAGAGAGAGAGAGAGAGAGAGAGATCAAGGGGTGAAGATGATGGACAAAGAAAAAGCGGTGGGAGAAATGGTATTGTGGATCGCGGTACACAATAAATGTTTGAATTTACACTAAGGTCTTTATGGTTATTGTTTTTGAAGATTTAGTCCTTACACTTTTGAGCCATTATTTTATGTTAACATCTAAGAAAATCGATATATCAAAATAATGTCATCAATAATTTATTATATAAATCACTAGTTAACAAAAGTAATATGAAACCAGTAACTTACAAAATGTGTAATGGATGGTTTATTAAATACTTACTTTAGACTTTGGTAAGTAATTACAGGTCCAATTACCTTGTCAAGTAAATATCATAATCGAAAGTCTTACTCAGTAAGTAAAAGTAATGACTTTTACTTAATAAGTGTTCACCAGGTTTAAAACACTTACTAACAATCTATTTTAATAACCGATAATTTTACATGATATAATAACATAATTAAAAGACGATGTCTCTTACCTATAAACACTTTATTTGAATTAAGTTTTTTTTTTAAATAATCCATTACTTCTTAGTTGTTATATATAGACCTAGAACAATAAAATATTTATCATTAAATTTTATCATGGAACATAGTTATTATTCTATTTTCACAACACAAATGTATTCGATCCAATCCACCAAATCCATTATTACTTAGCTGTGACATTTTAGCTTGAGAGGGGCTAAAGTAGTATAAACTAAAAGTGGAAGGACCGACATTTAATTTAGTCAGCAAACACATGTGATTTGTTGAAAAGAACACGCAGCTGGCCGGGTCGGTGGCAGATATCAGTGTTTAATAATAGAGTTCACAACCACGCGAATTGAGCGCGTGTTAGCAGAGTGTATTGATGGTACTTGGTGGCGCGTTGGATAGAAGCGCGTGAACCCAAAGTTTGGATGAAATATAAAGGAAATGCGTGTATGGGTTCCTAATTATGAATTATCATCTTTTCTTTTTGCAAGTTGCGTTACCCCGGGAAAATGATTATAATCCCATGTCTTAAGATTTAAGAGCATCTTAGAATTTTTTTATCTTCATCTTTAATTAAAAAAATCTTTATGCTAATTATTGAAATCATTCATTCTTGCACTTTTTAGCAAGAAGTCTTAAGGAATACGTTGTAATAATTTTTTTTTAGATAACGTGTTAAAGATTTTAACAACTTTTTCGAAATAGAAAAGACAAAGAAAATAAAAATGTGTATTTTGAGTTAATATTTTACTCTAAAATCTTCTCCGAAACGATATTTGAAATTGAGAAAGTACGAAAGACAATATTTTTTTTTCTCTAAACACGAAGAACACCAAAAAAAAATGATTACTATATGAGAGAATATTTTTTTAATATATTTTCACCATTAGAAAACTTTAAAAATAATTATTTACAGAGAAAAAAAATGATTACTATATGAGTAATCCTTAAAAAACGTCCGTAAATGGAATCACACCACATCTTATATTTATTTGATAAACATGCATAAAGGCTTTAAAAATACTAATCATCTACTTGATATATATATATATATATATATATATATCAAATCCAATCCATGAAATCAATTCTTGAACTGCTCACGAAGCTTGAAAGTTACATGCAATGGTTCTTTCTTACGCATTGGTATTTCCAATTCCTCCACCATATCAATGACGTCACCATGATCATTCATGTTTGGAAGAAACCATTCAAACCTTAGAATCAAAGAAGCAACAGTTAAGAGGATAGTCTTGGAAGCCATTGCATCTGCAGGACACATTCTTTTTCCTCCACCAAATGGTAAGTATTCAAAGTCTTTTCCTTTATAGTTCAACTTTGATCCTATAAATCTTTCAGGTTTGAACTTCAAAGGGTCATCCCAAAAGTTGGGATCACGACTGATTGCCCAAACATTAACCAATATTTGACTATCTTTTGGAATAGTGTATCCCATTATTTCACATGTTTCTGTAGCTTTATGAGGTAGAAGAAGTGGTGCTGGTGGATGCAATCTTAGTGTTTCTTTGAAACAAGCTTCTATAAATGGAAGATGAATCAAATCAGACTCTTTTACTACATTATTCCCATTAGTATTTTTCATAACTTCATCCTTGGCTTTTTGCATTACTTCTTTATTTCTGAGAAGCTCTGCAATAAACCATTCTGTTGTCAAACTTATAGAGTCTGTTCCTGCCGAAAAGAGTTCCTGAAATTCACAAAAAGATAAATGAGATGACGAGAGAGGGATTTCGGAGAAGAACCGTCATCTGCCATTTGAGAGGGATTTAGAACAAAGAAGAAGAGGAAATTCGAGTCTAGGAGATGGACTACCTACAGCTCTGATACCATATTAAGTTATGGAATTGTTGCCCCCTCCTTCTCTATTACAGTCAATATATATAACGCAAATACAAGACATAAACATGGAAACCATCTATCACCGTTATTCCTATCTCTATTTATATAATATACAACAATCATTCCCATTTATATGGGATTCGGTTTCCGTCTATCAAGGACGTGAATACCTCCATCAGAGATTCTTTGCTAATAGAAATCACTCAAATAGTCATATCATCAAGATAACATAAATAAACATCAAGAAACTAAGAAAGAAAACATCTAGGTTCAAGCTTGAAAAAAACTAATTACGATTCAGAACAGATCTAGAGTGAGAGCCGAGACCGGAGGTTAGAAGCTGAGTCAAGGTGAGAGGCCGAAAGACGACTGTCGAGGGCAATGGTGGTTATTGGCAGCGTTGTGCGTCGTAGATGAGGGGCAGAAGGCTAGTCGTGAAGGGATGAGGTGAGATAGAGAGACCAAGAGTGGTAACATTTTTTGGTAAAAAAAATTAAATAATGAGTCTACTAAACCCTATTTGACTGTTGGACCGTGATGTCCCTTGAACTTTGATGTCCTAGGTTGTCGCTCGTTTCACCCAAAACTAGGGCCACCCCCTGCTGATAACTGATAATCTAATTAATTTTCAAAACAATAGATCATGTTTATAACAAAACTAATTCAGAGATAATTATGGAAATAAAAACTATCCTAATTCTAAACCAACTATAAAAGGTATTATAATAAAAGAAAGTAATAATAATAATCTAATTATAAAACTAATAAATAATAACTACTAGTAAATAATTATTCTAAACTAATTAAGACACAAAATAATCAAATAAACAAATAAATGCAAGCCTTTCACAACCGTTCTAACATCGTGCGCGACCAGGTGTGCGACTCAGATCGTGAGAGTAGAAGTCATCACTACAAAATAAGGCACGGATTTTCGACGCTTATTTATTTTTTAATTTTTTATAATAATTTCCGTCGGTAATATCCGTCGCAAAAGCCCACTTTCCTAAGTAGTGCATGACTGCATGTACATAACTGTTTTTTAGTTTCTGATACAGATTTACGAGGTTGTTTTGAATCCGGTTTTTTTTTTCCAAGTGATTACTAAAAATCTCTTTAAGTTTTGAATTATCCCTACATCATGAGAAAATTTTCAAAAAATTAAATTAAATTCAAGAGAGAGAGAGAGAGAGAGAAGAAGGAAGAAAAAACCAAACCTCCAACAAAGCATTGATTTGTTGATTTGTAAACCCTTTTTCAATCAAAATATCAGTGAAATCTTTGGAATTAACATTGCTTTCATTTTTTCTTTTCATTTGAAGGACATCCTTCCAAATACTTCCAAACTCCTTTTCAATGATATGCATAACCTGCTTATACCAATCTTCATAACCCCATCGACCCAATATCGGAAATAAATCTGCTAATGGTGGCTTCATACCTAATCCTGCAAGTCTTCTTACATAATCCTTAATTCCTGCACCTATACCACCTCCTTCAAAGTCCAAAAGATCCATGGATAATAATGTATTACCCAAGATATTGGTAGCAGTTACAGACATAACATCCTTTATAATTATATCTTCTTCTTTACCACCTATGTATTTCACCATCTCCATTACTTTATCCTCTCTTAACTTCACACGAGACTCCAAAGCTTTACTCGAAAAAAGCTTCGATGTATAGAGATTTCGAAGATACCTCCAAATATCACCGGATTCTGGTGTAAAAACAAGATTCATATTGTAAACGGTTGGTTCGTTATCCTGAGATAGCGATGGTGATACATCTCGAGCCGAAAGGACATGATCATGGGTCTTGAGGATTTGTAAAGCTGCAGCCGATGATGAGCCAACGATTAGGGTTCGTTGGCCGAACCGGAGTGACATAAGTGGTCCATGGACTCGAGCCATTTTGGCTAGACGAATATGAGCATCGTTGTTTCCGATTTGGAAGAGGTTGCCTATGATCGGCCATGGATATGGACCTGGAGGAAGTGGTGGTTGTTTTGGAGAATTAATTACACGAAAGTAAAAGTAAACGAGTGGCAATGGAATCATCAGTAGAATGATGATCATCTCTACCAGATTCATGGTGTTGTTTCTTGGAATTAACTACAAACTTTAATTAAATTAGATTGGTACTTTGGTTTTTTTTAAACAAGTGGAAGGAACAAGTAAATAAAAATGTTAGATTTTAGTTTGTTTAAATAGGAAGCATGAAAAGATTTATACAGTAGAAGTTGATATCTATGGGATAAAAATCACCTTTCTCTCAATTTTTTATATTAGATATATAAAGGGGTTCAAATTATAATACCGGTAGGGTTTGTAATAATCTGATTTGCTCCTATCTCTTTGTTAGTTCTGTTTTCTTATAAAATGTATGGTTCCAGAAAAAAGTTATGAATTAGATAAATATAAAAAATAAATTTCTGATCTGTAATAATTTTATTAATAAGAGAGAAACGAGTCTTTTGATTTTAGGACAAGTGAATTTTATCTATTACATATATTTAAATTTGAAGCTTGTATATATCTTGAGAAAATTTATTAATTGATGCGTAATATTTTATTATGGATGATTATAGGGTTGATTTTCGTTACAAACCACGTCAATTTGTATAAACTGTATAAATCGCATGTAACCAATATTTTTTTTTAAATTTTTTCATCTTTTCTTAATTATTAGGGTTGATTAGTCAATAATATATGAAAAAATTTAATCAAGAATACATGAAGGTTGGTGAATCAAGAATATATGAAACAAGATTCATCAAATTGAGAGTTTCATGAATCAATTCATTTTCATGTAGAAAGAAAAATAATTTCATGAAGAAAAGAATTATATGAAACAAATTCATCATATTAAACACTTTCATGAAAAAAAATTATTCAAAAAAATAATAAAACATGGGGTTTATACGAATTGACATAGTTTGTATTTGAAATCTCCCCAATCAATGTGTATATATATATATATATATATTTAAAAAAAGTTGAATTCAAATAAAAATTAATTATAAACATAGCATAAACATATGGTTTGTATATGTATTTTTAAATAAAGGGCATTTATAAAAAAGAGTTGAAAGGACATGTAAGGATCATAATTGAAAGAAAACATAAATCATGCGGTAGCATTATTGTCAATAATTCATGTTTCCTAGTTTTTTTTTAATAAAACCTCGTCTTTTTGTATTCATATCGTTTTGAACGTTTTATATGATTGTGATGTTCATTTGATTTTTCAAACATCTCTTATTGGTATTTGTTACAGAAAGAGCTTCTATTCCATCAACACAAGTTATTCCAACAACTCTTACTGTAACAGAACTAGAACCGTCAACTCCAATTGTCCTTCGTGGGTTTGGTGTAGTGAAAGAGAACAAGTAGTTTCAGTTACTGAACAGGGCAAGTATACCTAGGAGCAGGCCCGGCCCTGACATTTCGGAGGCCCCGTGTGCGAAATATAAATGTGGCCCTATAATTTTCTCAATTGTATTCTTTATTAAAAAAATTATTTCTAAATTCAAAAACTAAATCATTAAGTGTTGAAGCATAAAATCTAGTTGGAGGCATCCTATTTTATGTAAAAAACACTAACATTAAAAATTAAAAAACTTTCAAAAATCATACATAAATAATCAAATAACAAAGTTATAGAATAAAATGATAAGGAAATAAAAGAACATTAAATATAAATCATAAGATTTGATATAATACTTCAGTGAAATTAGAATTAAAAAGTAGAATAATTTAAGACAAAAATTAAATGAATTCAAGAATGAAACTTGGTAATTGTTTTTTAGGATGGAAAAATTGACGGCAGCAAAAAAATCTCAAAAACCTAAATAATTAATATAATAAAATTATTTATATGAGGTGCAATTTAATTAAATTAAAAGAAAGACACGCAGACATTGCATTGCTATTCCAATTAAAGTTAAAAAAATAAAAATAGAGGAGAACGAAGAGCACAGGTTTCGAACATGGATGCTTTAGGTATAACCGTATAAGTAAGACACATCATCCAACTATGCTGCAGTAATATTTGTGTCCTATAATATATTTCTAAATATATATAAATATATATAGTATATATAACATTTAGAAAATCAGAGGACCCCGACAATCAGAGGCCCCGTGCGGCGGCACCATCGGCACACCCCCAGGGCCGCCCCTGCCTAGGAGTGTGAGTAGTATGAGCTGAAAGGCTACCATACTGTTTGGAGGGCAGGGAGCATAGGTGCCAAACAAACCTGACCCCTATCTATCGTAGTAGAAGTTGATCCTAGGAAAGATCATGGTTCGTCTTTCATATCGAGCTTTATATGGATTCTCGAGAAGAGAGGAGCCATGGTGGTCCCCCCCGGACTCGAACCGCTGACATCCGCCGCAGGGTAAACCACCGCCTCTCAGTGAAATCAGGGGCTCAATGGGAGCCCATGTAACCAAAAAAAATTCCCCTGTTAGTTGTT
The DNA here is from genome assembly GCA_036898165.1 of Silybum marianum. Classification (NCBI taxonomy): domain Eukaryota; kingdom Viridiplantae; phylum Streptophyta; class Magnoliopsida; order Asterales; family Asteraceae; genus Silybum; species Silybum marianum. Next base: position 51,378,015 of record CM072529.1, on the reverse strand, counting down.
GTACTTGGTCACTTTAATCTTCCATAAAAAAGAATTTTGTCTAGTTTTTACAACAATTAATAGTCTGAAAAATCCTCAGTAACTCGACCTTGAAGAGACACAAACATGTGATCGTGCCTCTCTACCCCATCGTCGTCCACTCTCCATCACTGTCCATCACTGTCCATCTCTGTCGTTGGTCTCTACCATCAATCTTACTCTTTTTGATCTATTCTCTTTTGTTTACTTTAATACATTCTAGCCGGTTAAATATAACGTTTTTAGGTTAAAATGATATTATAAATAGCCAATTTCTAAATATTGAATGATCTGTTTATTTAAAAAATGTTCATTTGGTTTTTGTGTTTTGTTCCTTAGATTAAATTAAAATTAGAAACTATATATGTCTATTTCATTATATTTTGATACGTTTTATTAGTTTCTGATAAATGGTAAAATTTTGCAAGAGACTGAGTTACTTAATTTCGAGTAAAGTCCAAGTGCAAATCCCATCGTTTACCCATCATAATAGAATACAAAAAATTAATTTTGTTAATTAATTATATCCACAACCACTTCAACTTCAACTTTTCTGTCATTTAGCATAATTTGAGTTGGAAGTTTTTACGAAACTAATTAATCGTGTATGCTACTTCAACTTTTCTGTCATTTATTCATAGTTTATGTTTGGTAAAAATAAGCTACCTTATAAGTTGGTTTATAAGCTGGCTTATTTTTAGTGTATATGTTTGATAAACCATAAGCTAGCTTATAAGAACATCTCCAACAGCTTCTTTAAAATGGAGAAAATAAGGATTTTGAGCAAATTTTTGCTCCAACAGCATTCCTAAAACTTTCTCTAAAATAAAGAAAGTAGGAGAGATGGTACGAAAGTCTCCAAATTTAGAGATATCTCTAAAAATAATTACCTTGAGAGAGAAACATTATTTTATTATCTTCCACCAATAAAAATATTGAAGTTAAATATTTAAGTGAGATAAATAATATTTTATTAGAAATATATAATATTTTAATCATATAATGAATGATGTAATTTCCAAAATAGAGAAACTGATGGAATTGAATATAACATTTTTTAGAGATTTTGAATTTTAATTCTCTATTTTAGAGAAATTATAGAGAAGCCGTTGAAGATGCTATAAGTCAGCTTATAAGCTAGCTTATTGAAACGCTACTTGGAGTAGCGTTTTAGAAGCTTATTATCATTTTTTCTAATTAAAACTCTCGTTAATATTAATTATTAATTATTGCCTTTGTTTTTAAATATATCTTTTTTGGTCATTTTACATTCTTATACGTTAGTTTTGCCAAACATGATTTTTTTCATCAATTAGTTTATCAGCTACCAGCTAACTTATCATCCATCCGCTAGCTTATCAGCTACCCACTAATTTATCAGTTAGTTTACCAAACATAGCCATAATGCCTGTATGGTTTAATTAATTTAAAAAAATTGTAATACACATCAATATGCTATATTAATTGAGATAAAAAAAACTTTATTAATATTAGAAATTTGTCCAAAACAAAGTTGCCTTTGTTTTAAAAGAAAATTAATTATTATTTAATTTGTTTTAGCATAGAGTGTATTACAATGACAAAGTGAACTAACATTTCCTCTTTTCCGTATCATGTTTTAAGGGTTATTTTGGATCATGTGAGAAATTCTTATTTTTAAGAATGTGAGAAATGATAAAGTTACCATCATATAGTGTGAAGGGTTATGATATTTTGCATAAATGTTGTAATCTTTATGTATTTCTAGTTAGATAATCTTCATAAAATATAAAGTTACCATCATATAGTGTGAAGGTTATCATATTCGGTTACCTTTATAGGTATTATGACAACCTTCTTACGATATGAAGACCTTCAGCATTTCTCAATTTTCATATTCTTACGAGAAAAAAAGATTTTTCACCCGAACTCAACCTTATGCTTTAATTGTTTAAAATGTATTTCTCTAATTTATCATTTTACCTTGTAATTTATATAAAAATGTCAATTAATCAAATAAAGCAGTTTTAACACGTAAAAGTAAGTTGAAGTATATTTTATCATTTAGAAACATCCATATTTAGTAAAATTAATTAACATCAAAGACTTATTATAAGAGGAAATGTAGTAGGGAGTGTTAATGGCACCCATTTAGTAGCTCGGGGTATGTACGATTTCTTTTTTGTATTATAATAGGACTTTGTGTAGATATGTGTGAGTAACAATTCACTTCTAGAAGTGCCATTAGCCTCCCTTAATATAGTATTGTTTAAAGTTCACTTTGGTGCATCGATGGAGTAGGATATGATTAACTTTTTATATGATGTTTGGTAAGATATGACCTCATTAATTGTCAATATATATGGTGTCTATCTAAAGTGTTTGTTTAATGTTTTATACTATATAATAGTCAATTTTTAGATGATGTGAATCGTAACGTGACGACGAGATCAAACATCAACCCTTACAAGTTACGACGAGACCACAACGTTTTTTAAGAACCCTCTAGATGGCATATGTATTTGTATGTATATATATATATACACACACACACACAGTGGCTGATCCAAAAACTTAGGTGACCGGGGTCCCTATAAAAAATCCGAAATCGAATAAATCACCCAAACCAAAATGTTTTCGGGTTATTCGGTTTGTGGGTCCCTTTATACAATTGCATTTACCCCTGTGCGCACGTACGCGCACACGACACAACACAACACACACGCACGACACACACACACACACACACATATATATATATATGTATGGACAATCTTTTAGAAATTTTTTAAATAGTAGAAACTTGTGGAAACCAATATAAAATAATTTTTTTCATATTATTTTTTTATCAAATGTTATGATTTAAGATATTGTTTCACATATGTTTGCGTTTATATAAAAATAATATTAAATGTAAAAGAACGTTAATTGGTTCACTTATTTGTTTCACAATATGAATTTTGTTTCATATGTGCAAGTGAATCAACGGGTTTTTTTTTCACATGTAATATTCTTTTATATGAACACAAATATATGTGAAATAATATCTTAAATCATAACATTTAATAATTTTTTTTTATTTTATATTAGTTTCTACAAGTTTTTCAAGAAATGTCTCCAGCCTAGAAACAGAATTGCCACGTAGAGGTGAGGAATCACAATTTCTATCAAATAGTATAAAGACAATCTCTTAATTTGGAAAGTAAATAAAGAAAAAGAAAAGAAAGAAACCGTAAAAAAATATGTTGGGAAAACAAGAAAAAAATTGCATTATCATGTTTTTAGCATGAAAGAAAAGAAAAAAAATGTCATTTTTATTTATTTATTATGGATAGATGTGAATAATTTCATGGCCACGTTTGTCAGATATAAGCTAGATTATAATCTACCTTATTCTTTGAATTTATTTCAAAAGTCCCGTTTGGATGAGTAAAAAGTTGCTTATAAGCTAACTTATTGAAACGTTATTTTTAAGTTAAATAAATGTTATGTCCGGGTTAACAAGGGGTTTTTTGATTATTACATAAAATAAAGACAAAATTCTTGACGTGACTCAAGTACGACACCTAACATAACAAAACTAAATCACTACAAGAAATTGATTTCATAGGACATAAAAAATGTCCAAATATCTTTATAAATTTCTTATAGAACTTTAGTTTATAGTATTAAATAATTCTGTATTATGTATAAATGTGTTATAAAGTATTTATATGGCTCATTGTTTTTTTCAAATCTTTATAATTAATCTTGATCTTCACTCTTCGTTGCAAAGAGAAAATGGAATCTATATGGCTCATTGTTTTTTTCCTGTGTAAAAAGTTATCGCTGTTTGGAGAAATATATTCGGTTGGTAGGGCTTGCAAGTAACGAATTTGAGGCCAGTTGAAGATTTTCTTACACTCGAGGATGTCTATATATATTGTCAAGATTGATTAACAAAGTTAATACCCTTGTTTGAATTAACAAATGAAGAGGCTATATATATTGTTTTAACCTGACCAATTTATTATTTAGTGGCCGACATAAACCGGAAAGCAAAGATTAGTGTTGAAGAGGTCGGAACCTTTATTTGATTATCTCTATTTATTTTTTTCGCGTGGTTAATATGAAAGATAAAAATATAATAGTTTCATTAAAAATTAAAGTAAATATTTCTTTTACTGTTTCGAGATCTTTTAATGAAGAAAAGGAAGGAAAGTGAAGGTAATGAATAATGATGAGGAAATTCAAAACTTTCCTTTCAATTGTCAAGGAGGAAACGGAAAAAAAATAGTAATAACAAGTAAAAAAACCAGTAATAACAATTAAAAAAACTAGTAAAAATTACATATTTATAGAACAATTATAAATTATTGTATATTTATAAAAACATAAAAAATATTTCCTTTTATTCATTTCTGTTATATTCTCGAGTTTTTAAAGGAAGAAAAATAAAAAAAAAGAAGGGAAAGAAGAGAAAAGAAAGGAAGGGAAAAGAAAGTAAATTTTTTATTTGTTAAAAAAAAAACTCTAGATCACAAGATTTTTTCTTTTCCCCCCTTATAATCTTTCCCTTTCACTTCCTTTCCTTCGTAAAAAAAAAACTCGAGAACACAACCTTCATTTCTCGAACACAAATAAAAATTATTTACTTATTTTTCATCTATTTATTTACGTTGACAAGTCTCTTTTTTTCTCTTGTTACCATTTAATTTAAATATGCACACCCTACATTCACGTAGGGTTGAAGGTTGATTTTCAGTGAGCATAAAATTTATGGTGAGAAGGTTAAGAAAAGATATTCACTCTTAAATCAATCATAATCGAATATCAACACTAATGAGATATACCATATCAAATTATGTTATGTGAGAAACGCAATTAATAAGACGGGTTGAGATTAAAAGTGATCAAAAGTTCATATCCATTCTTACTAACTCTTATTCTAATACAATCCTCTGTCCACTTACATAATCATCCTCGAATATTATATAACCACCCCTCTTAGGTATTGGTCTCCTGCTTTTACCTATGTTGAATGTAATTGAGGGAATAAATAGATTCCATATTTTCCAATGCGTTATTGTATTTGCCTTATGATTTTCATGTATACGTATATATACAAGACAAAACATAAAACTTTTAAAACGGGGAGCTGAGTCTAATTTTTTTACAAATGTATCACATACTACACATGTACTTCAATATAAGATATATGTGCATCAAAAAATGCAACAAAGTTTGGTTTTGTTTTTATTTAGTGTAACAGTTTTTTTCCACAATCGATGTATACTACACCAAATGTTGTCTTAGACAACAAATGCTAATTGCCTATATTGTTTAAGATACGCTAAGGCAACTAATTAAGGCTATTATATGTTGCCTAAGTGTCCTCTTAGGCAAAGTATGGGTCTATGTTGCCTAAGTGTGACCTTAGGTAACATACAAATGATTCTATGTTGTCTGCGTGTATCTTAGGCAACACATTAGGCTATGTTGCCTTAGTTTGATGTTGACCACCCATTTTTTTTAGAAATCGGTCAAAATTACTTAGGCAACATACAATCTATTGTGTTTGTTGCCTTAGAGTTGTCTAAGGCAACATATATTATTGTATTTATGTTGCCGTAGGTAAAAATTGATTGTTTAAATATGAAAACTGACATTGCATGATAGATCTATCACAATGTAATTACTTAGACAACATATAATCTATTTGTTTGTTGCCTTATATCTGTCTTAGGCAACATGTATTCTTGTTTCTATGTTGTCTTAGATCAAAACCAATTATAAATATTGATAGTTCTCCTATTTCCAATATTTCCTTTCCATTTCCAACATTTTGTTTCTAAGGGCTTGGGACGTGATTTGGAGAATATTGAGGAGTTTTGGCTTCCAAAAAACATTGTTTTCATCACCAAAAAACATTTAAAGATTATTAGGTAATTATTATCGTATTTTGTCTAATTTTGTAGTTATTTCATGTTTATCTCCTGTAAATTTGGATTACTACGTGTCTAAAATACCTTTAGCTTTTAATATGTGCATGTAATTATTTTTTACATATAGATAATGACAGAAATATGGACCAAAGTTGGAGGAATTTAAGAAGATTTGAGGAAAAAAATATTTTTGGAATATATGCATTTTTGGAATTTGCTAAAAAGTATTCACTGAGTTGGAATGGTTATTATAAATTCCCCTATATAGACTGTGGTAACATGTTTTTTCAAAACGATTCATATATAAATTTCATTTGAAAGCTGTTGGTATAATGAAAAGTTATACTATGTGGGATGAACACGGTGAGATTACAAATATACCTACTGCATCACAACGAGGGTTGAATATGATACGTGATCGAGCGTCTTCGAGTTATATCGTCAATCCTATTGTAAATTTTGTGGAAGATGCATTTTCATTTCGCGAGCGGTACAATGATAATGAGTCAATGCCCAGGAGGGTACTCTAGTTTGTGATGTGGACATTGTTTCTTTCAAAGTCATTGATGCCTATGCGCTACTGTTAGCGGAAACAAATACTCCATTGTAAGATGATTGTACAAAAACTTCCTTGGGTGCCTTTCTAAGAGCAATTTCTCTATAAAAAGAAACCAAAATTTCTATCAAGGCATTTGATAAGCATTTGGGGTTTCAAAAATCTTTGATGCCCATTCCAAACAAGCTTCCTAAATCATATGTAGAGGCAAAAAAGATCCTTAAAGGCATTGGGATGGGGTATGAACTTATCCACGCATGTTTAAATGGTTGTTTCTTATACCATAAAGAGTGTGACATGCATGACCAGTACCCCATAACAAAGTTTCAAGTTTCTTATTTTGTATCTGTGAGAATACGCGGAACCCTAAATACTCTTCAAAACAACCCTTTAGGAGAAATGAGAGGTTCCAACATATATACAGGTGAAATGGTTCAAATCTAGCTGATATAGAACTCTAACGGAGGTTCCATGTTGTCAAGACACTACAAACAACTTATTTTTAGAATCCGTCACTAAAAGTTAGATCCGTCGGTATAAGTGTAATGGGAAAAGCCTAAGAAATAACCTTGACCCTATATATTTTGTTTTAATAGTATCAATTTATTATCAGTGGCCGACATAAACCAGAAGAGAAAAGATTGGTTTATCATCTCTTTTTATTTCTCTCACGTGGTTAATTTAAAAGACAAAAATATAATAGTTTCATCATTAAAGTAAAGTGTACATATCTTATTAATGATTAATGAACATGAATGAAGCATATAATTTACAACAAAACTTCTTTTCTTTATGTCTAAATAGTGAAATTGACAAGAGCACTTTACATGGAAACGATAATCCTATATGATTTGATGCGTGATCTAATAGATTTTTTTAAAGGGTTGTTTTTATCAGAATCTCTTATCTTATCAAATGAAGAACTTTTTAAGCACTTCTTTAGGGGTAAGCACGGTTCGGTTCGGTTTGGTTTTTGGCTAAAACCGAACCGAAAACGAACCGTTCGGTTTTCGTTTTTTTTTTCTCGGTTCAGTTTTTTATTCGGTTCGGTTCGGTTTTAAAACCGAATGGTTTAAATTGTTTTGGTTTTCGGTGTTTGGAAAAAAAATACAAAACATATCATGTATGTTTAAAATTAAAATAAGGTTTATATATATATTAAAAACATTTCATAGTATTATATATATATATATATATATAATAATAATAATTGAAAATAAGTATTTTTTTTTGTTCGGTTTTTTTCTGTCGGTATGGGAACCAAAACCGAAACCGAACCATTTGGATTTTCGGTTTTCGGTCGGTTTTTAGGGTTTTTTTCGGTTTTCGGTTTTTCGTTTTTTGCCCGGTTTTTTCGGTTTCGATTCGGTTTTTGCTCACCCTTTACTCCACAATGGTAGTTCTTATAAGAACATCTTTTTTATGGGTCCCATTAAATAAATAATATTAATATATATTGTATAAAGTCAAGAAAATAAATAAAATGTCAATTCTCATAAAAATCATGATGTGATCCAAAGTTCTTGTTCAAGCAGCTATGACACATTACGTTCTTAAAAGAATCTTTTCATAATTTTAGTTCTTATAAACTAATACACTTTTTTGCTAATCAAAACCTTCCATCGAAGATGCTATTAATTAAGAGTGAGAAATTAAGATAATACATATGCACATACATTCGCAAACACACCACATCTTATTAGAAAATTCCAACTTACACTTACAGAAATACCATTTAAATTACTAATTAATTCTTAACTTACTAATTAAAATATACGACACTTGAAAATTACATGCAATGGTTCTTTCTTATGCATAGCAATATCCATTTCCTCTTCCATATCAATCTCAATATCATTTGGAAGCATCCATTCGAAGTTCAAAATCAAAGAAGCAACAGTTAGTAGCACCATCTTAGAAGCCATTGCTTCACCTGGACACATTTTTCTTCCTGATCCAAATGGTAAAAATTCAAAGTCATTACCTTTATAACTCAACGATTTCGATCCAATAAATCTTTCAGGTTTGAAACTCAAAGGGTCATCCCAGATATTGGGATCACGATTGATTGCCCAAACGTTAACCATTATTTGACTATCTTTTGGAATAGTGTATCCCATTATTTCACATGATTCTATGGCTCTATGAGGTAATAAAAGTGGGCCTCCAGGGTGTAGTCTTAGTGTTTCTTTGAAACAAGCTTCTAAGAATGGGAGATTAACCAAATCCGAGTCTTTTACTACGTTAATTCCATCGATGTTTTTCGTAATTTCGTCCCTTGCCTTTTGCATCACTTCTTGGTTTCTTAGAAGCTCTACCATCAACCACTCGATATTTGCACTTGTAGTTTCGGTTCCTGCCGCAAATAGCTCCTTACAAAGAGAATAATGAACTAATTAATTAAGACATGGTAAGTTAGGGTGAAGGGAAAACTGTAAAAAAAATTAAAAACTGAGGAACACCCTGATAGTCGTTCATCCAAACGGTATGCATACGTTCATCCAAACGGTATGCATACGTACGCATACAAGTAACTTGTAATACGCACAAGCAGGGACGGACCTGTAAAGGTGCACGGTGGCATGTGCCATTGTATTATCTCTCTGTCAAAAAGGTAAATTTTTTGGGTTTGTAAACTATGTAACCGTATCGTTTTTTCGAAGTTGCCACTGTATGATATCCAGAAGTTTAAGAAGGTGCAACTGTACCTCGTAATCAAACAACCACAAAAAAACTCTTGAAATCAACCAAAAAAACCGAAAAAATCATTCGGAATCGATAAAAAAAAACTTGAAAATCCCTCGAAATCAACATAAAACTTTAAAAATCCCTCGAAACAGTGGAATTAATTTAAAAACACATCAAACAATATTGAAGATTAATAAAAACATGAATGCACGTCAATAAAAGCCGTGCTTTTTGTAATTCCTTTTTTATATTATATGGTGCCACCTATATAATTTTTTTTGGTTCGTTCCCTATGCACAAGTGCATAAAACAAAAAAAAAACAGTTTCAATTACCTTTATGCATGCACATGCATGTGCATGCAGTCCCGATAAACGGTTAACTAAGTTTTTCATTTTTCTGCGGTTTTCACTTTACCATATACACACACATATATATATATATATACATATATATATAGAGAGAGAGAGAGAGAGAGACCTGCATCAAAGGATGAATTTGTTGATCTGTAAAGCCTTTTTCAATCAAAACATCTGTTAAATCTTTCAGATCTGAGGAAACACTATTGTTTCCATTTCTTTTCATCTGGAGACTATCCTTCCAAACACCTCCAAGCTCTCCATGTATAATATGCATCACTTTCTTATACCATCCCTGTAAATCCCATCGACTCAATATCGGATAAATGTCCGCTAATTGTGGCGTTGCAGCTAAAACAGCAAGTCTTCTTAACGAGTCGATAATACTCGCACCAATCCCATTTCCATCAAAATCCACAAGATCTATCGATAACGTTGCATTTCCTAAGATGTTCACAATATTTGCAAAAACAACTTTCTTTATAACTATATCTTCACCTTCTTTTGAACCCAAATACTTTATCATCTCCATAACCTTTTTCTCTCTCATTTCTGCACTAGATTCCAAAGCTTTTCGCGAAAAAAGATCCGATTTGTAGATATTCCGTAGCATCCTCCAATTACCATCATTGGATTCAGATGTGAATACAAGATTCATGTTGTGAGGAGTTGGTTCCCTATTTCGAAGGACTACTGGTACGGATCGACCCGAAAGAACATGATCATGGGTCTTGAGAATCTCTGAAGCTACGATGGATGATGATCCAACGATCACGATTTGTTGACCGAGATGAAGTGTCATGAGTGGGCCGTACACTTGAGACATATCGGCTAAACGAATATGAAGATTTTTTCCGAAATGGAAGAAGTTTCCTATGATCGGCCATGGATATGGACCTGGTGGAAGTGGTAAGTTTTTGGAAGAAGTGATTATACGATAAAAGAAAAAAAGAAGTGGCCAAGAAATGAAGAAGATGATCAGCTCTTTCACTGTAAATATTTCTAGATTCATATTGTTATTTAACAAAAGTGTTTGAAGATTTAATCAGAAAATGGACACAAATATGTTTATGAAGGATGATGATAATTTTTTCTTAATTTATGTTTGTTTTTTCTCCAAGATCCAAGAGGACTGTTTGATTAGGTTATTATTAAAAATAACAAGAATATTTATAAGAAATTTTGGAAAATGTTTGCGAATCAACTATGGGTGACAGTGGTTGGAAAGTCCAAGTCATGATTTCCCAACCAAACCATTTATTGGGAACTTTAATTTTTTCCACTTACCCATTTCTTATACTTTCACTGTTTCGAGAAAGTGAAGGGTAATGATTTTAATTATTTACTTAGAGCGTCTTAAATGCATCTCTAAAATAAGAAAATAGAGATTTTAATTAATTTTTTGCTTCAAAAACATCTTTAAAACTTTTTTCAAAATGGAAAAAGTATGAAAGAGATTGTAATAATCTTCAAATTTGAAGACATCTCCAAAAATGATTACCTCGAGAGAGTAACTATTTTTTAATATGTTCTACCAATAAAAAAAATTGAAAACTAAATGTTTAGAATATTTTATTAAAAATATAGAATATTTTAATAATATAATGATTTTTTTAATCTCCAAAATAGCATTAGGGATGCTGTTGTTGGAGAATGTTATATTTTTCAGAGATTTTTTAGTTTTGATTCTCCATTTTATAAAAGATTATGGAGACACTCTTATTATTCAGCTATTTATTTACGTTAACAAGTCCCTATTTTTTCTCCCGTTACCATTTAATTTAAATATACACACCCTACATTTACATAAAGTTGGTTTTCAATGAGAATGAAATTTATGGTGTGAACTGAGAAGGTAACAAGAGATCTCCACTTTTAAATCAATCATAATTGAAAATCAACACTAATAAAATACAATGGATCATATACCATGAGAATTACAATTCATGAGGTGGGGTGACAGGTGATTAAAAGTGATCAAATATCAGGATTTCTTTTTACTAACTCTTATTCAAATACAATCCTCTACCATTTACATAACCACCCCTCTTATGTCTCCTGCTTTTACCTATTTTGAAATTTGATTGGTGGAACAGATAGAAATGGGAATAAGGAATGGATAATATTATATTCTTATCCCTATTCGCAATGCGTTATTGATTATTCGCAATACGTTATTGATTTATTGTATGTGCCTTATGATTTATATGTATGCGTATACATATAAAGCAGAACAGAAAACTTGACCCAGAGGGGTGAGCCTTATTTTTTGTACAAATGTATCACATACATGTACTTCAATGTGTAGCATATATGTATGTATAATGACATTTAAAAAATATAACAAAATTTGGTTTAGTTTCAATTTGATGTAACGATTTTTTTTTCACAATGGACTCTTAACTCTAAGGCCCATCTTCTTGGGCTGCAGAATAACAATTCAAAACTACATGACAATACAGACGCAAACATACATAATATATATATATATATATAATTCGATCTACAACCAAAGCAACTCTATAATGAAATTTTTGCAGCCAACTCTCATTTTGCTATTAGAAAACCTATCGACCCTTAATCTAATTTTCTATTCATCTGGGACGGGGTTGTTATAGTTATCATTTACCTAGACCATAACGCCAAGATCCAACACCTCTACTTTTTGAATAGAAGATATCTTAATAGTATCACAAAAAAAGAAGCATATGCTTGTGTGTATGAGTGATGCAGCGTGTAAGATCAAACAACAGATCAGCACGCTAATTCTACGAATACTCGTGGATAACCTCTTCTAGGACTCGTTGATTCGATGAATACCGAATCATAGGCTTCAAAAATAAATTTGGAAAGAAAATCAAAGTTTCTGAATTCAAGTTGTGATCATCCAGTTTACAAGAGAAACATATAAATAGGAGGCCCAAAAACAAACAGTCCTGAAAACGATTATGTGTCAAACACAAGAAGCCCAACTAAAATGCAAAAATAAGAAGGAAAAAAAACACAAAAATGTCTAATTTTTTTTTGCTCAAACAGAGTTTTCGAGGTTCAAAAGTCCGTTAGGCTCCTTCGGGTCCTAACCTCGGCGTGCTCCTCGCTCCAGGCTTCAAATAGACTGGTCGTGGGCCTTTTAAGCGCGATTCAATTTGGTAACCCGATCATGGCTTCCAAAAAGAAAAATATTAATAAAATTTTATCTATCTAAAATATTATAATCAGTCAAATATATGTTTAAACATGTATGGTTCATCATTGTCTTTACATTTAGGTGACTTGAGTCTAGTTGTTTCACTTTTATAAATCTACAAGACTATTTAATTTCTCACCGAAAAATTTAGTTTGATTCGGACACAAAGTTGATTATAGGCAATCCTAACTGGTCGCATATAGAACTTGCCTTCAAAGACAAAGACAGATATCAATGTGAGGGGGGGGGGGGGGGGGTTGGCTCATTAGTTGCCGAGGCTAGCAATTAAGGGCTGTGATCGAACCTAAGACCTATTTTTGTATTTAACGAAATCACGTTTTTGTCAACTGATCTAAACGTTAAGGAGCAAAAATTTAGTTATGGTTCTCCAAATGCTTTTATTTGTTATATGAGTCTCCAAATTTGCCAATTTATATATTTTGTACAAACTTCAAACACACGTAAGATGGATCACAAATTTCAGCCACAAATATTTAAGGAGAAGCTATGATCAATTAAAAAATCTAGCCACATTATTAAGGGGAACTGATGGGGTTGTGACATTGTATATATGTTGGAGTAACATTTGGGTTTGCATATATCTTATCGATGACCTTGTGGACTGGGCAGTATGATGGAGTAACATTTGGGTTTGTGTATGTTATGATATATATATATATATATATATATATATATAGGGTTAGGTTCAAATGTGAACTCAATTTTGGCTGTGAACGTGAGGACGAATCTCAGCCACACATCTTCGATTATGGTGGACGCGATCACGGAGGATTGACGCGATTCATGGGAGGGTGGAGATTATTAAAGGAGGGGAACCAAGTCAAAGCCGCCTTTATTGACCGGATAAGTGGCTGAGATTCGTCCTTACGTTCACAACCAAAAATGAGTTCACATTTGAACTTTCCTCTATAATATATATATATATATATATATATATATATATATATTATCTTATCGACTTATCTTTAAATTTTGTGGTTTGGGTTGACCCGTATTGTGGAGTAACATTTAATTGGGTTTGTATATATTATCTTATCTTATCGTTGAGCTTGTAGGTTTTGGGTCTAACCAATTTTTAGCCCTACTATATAATTGATGGTTGGTGTGTGACCAGGTTGGTTGTAGTTAAGTTATTTATAGGTTGGATGATACAGAGAGGATTAGAAATTTAACGATGGTTTTTTTTCGATCTTTGGAAAGGAAGATTTAAAATGATTTCAAAGGAAAGTCGAAAGTTGGCATCGAATGGGTTGCGAGACGGAGATCGAAGAACAAATCGAAAAACAAAACAAATAGACTCACCGAAACCACGTTACCATCCATGGAACCCTTATGAATCCATAATTCCATGCATTTGATGTCATCCAATTCCAATTTCCATTGTTATTATCTTTCCTTTTTTATTTTTTATTTATCCTTTAGAAGGTGTTTGGTTCACATAATGGAATTCGATGGAATTGTAATCCATCAAAGGAATTTGACTTTGAAAGAATTGGAATGAAATTTGACCACACGTTTGGTTGATGGAAATTGGAATGGAATCTCTCAAAAAACAAATATGCAGTTATCGGGGGGTGACTGTGACAATTGTGTTGACAACATTAGTGGTGTGGTGGTGGGTAGGTGGGTGACGTAGGGTGTGGGGGTGGGTGAGGGTGGCGGTAGCGGTGGGTGGGGATGGCGGTGGCGGCAGCGGTGGTGGAATGATAATATTAATTGATGGTATATTAATTGATAGTAGTGGTGGCAACGATGGCGGTGGTGGTGGGGGACATATTGCCGGCGAGGGCGGGGCAGGGTGGGGCGAGGATGGTGGCTAAATTTATTTGTCTTTCTAAATGAAAATTATATATTATGTTACATTTATCACGAAATGAAATTCAAAATCTTTCACATATGCTAAAGAATGATCAAATCCTTCAACCGTGGACTTCGGTGAAATTCTATGGAATCCAATCAAATTATTTCGCGATCCAAACAACGTTAAATAATTTGGTTAAAGAAATTTGTGTTTCTAATTCCATCAAATTCCTTTGAATTTCGTGAACCAAACAACCCCTTTTAATTATTTTTTGTTATCCTAGTTTAATCATAGTCGTTAGTTTTAATCTTTATCTTTTATTAGGTTAGATTATAATAAATCTATTTCACATTTTCATAAACCTTTATCAAATATATGTTTGCTCGAATCTACTCGAAGTTGATAATGTATTAAATTGAAATTTTCACAAATTCATGTATGGTAATTGGAAATGTTGAGATCTATACTGAAAGATTAAAGGTTGTATAACATAAAATGAAAACGAAAATGAAATAACTTGGATTAAAGTTTGTATTTTTTTTACAAATAAGGATGAATTCATTTATTTTTATTTAATAAAAATATTAATTGTATTAATTTAGCTATTAATTAAACAAATTTAAGAAAAAAAACTAATTAAAAGAAAAAAATTAATAAAAATTAATACATTATCATCCAACCTCAAAATTAATAAAAATTCGATGATCAGAGATTCTTTTCCTAGAAGATACGGCTCTTTTAATAGCGTACATCCAACAAAATCAAAACTAAAATCCTTTTTTCTACATAAGTCACAAGACTTGGGTCAACCCGTTCTTGTTCAAAAGACTCATTGTCATTCCCTTGGATTTCCAATCAATGTATTAAATGGTCGTTTATCATACGTTAAATTTATTGGGTAAGCTTTTATTATTCAGAGTCATCTTTTTCAGTTACCTTATCGAGTAATATTTTTGACCATTAAAATAAATTATTAGTAAACGTCTTTTACTTGATAAGCATGTAAGTGTTTCTACCCTCACTTATAGGTAAAGATTATCGGTCCTTATTATGCCTCTTAATTACTGTGTAAATTTCTCGGTCATTTTCATATGCAGCCGGTGAGGTAATGAGTAACGACACATGGTAAACATATATCCAGTAAACATTTGATAAACAATCCTAACATGATCGGATCAAATACTCTTTATTAGTCACAAACATTTTTTTAGAGTAAATTACAATTTTGGTCCCTGTGGTTGACACCTACTATCAAGAGTAGTCCTATTTCAAACTAATCATAATTTTAGTCATTGTAGTTGACACTTGGTTTCAATTTTGGTCCTTTTGGTTGACACTTAAGGGTATTTTAGTCTTTTACTTTATTTTTCTATAAAAATTAAAAATTATATGCATTATGTATATCTATATCTATACTATATATATAAGCATGCTAAACGGTTGGAGTTGGAATCTTTAAGAGGTATAAGTTTTTATACACAAGGTACAAGTTTATGAAGCTCCACCACTCTTAGAAACCAACACGTTCAAACATGATGGGAAATCAAATTAGTTTTAATTTTTAAATTACACTTTGCACCCTTATAATAAGTTATTTAATTTACTTTACATCCCTTTCTTTTTTCATTTTCATTTCACACCCTTATCGTATTAACATAGATAATCGTATATTAACTAAAATGTTTTAAAAAATACGTTTCTTTTTTTTACAAATTATACCATTATAATCGTCTCATCGACATCTTATAAATGAGCCCAATATTGAATATTTTTTGATCAAATCATATTATTAAATAATATAAAAAGCATAACTACGTAGTGGATCAATTTTAAAAATTACATTTTATACTTTAAGTTATATATTTAAACGGTCGCACCAAAGATTTCAAATCTTTCCACAAAAATCCAAATTATTCTTTTTAAATTATGGATGACGATTTATAAAGGGGTGTTTGGGATTGTTTATATAAATAACTTATTGACTTATTCCGGTGCACTGGTAATAAATTATTTTGAGTATTTGGATTGGGAAAAAAAGAAGAAGTTTAGACGGATTCCACATCGGTGATAAAAGTTAAACACCCCTAATTTATTAGAATCTCATTATGGCTTTTAACCTTTTTCTAACCCTTTTACACGTATAAACAATCCTAAACACCTCCTAAAAACAACTTATTAACTTATTCCAGTGTGATACCGCTATAAGCTAATCCAAACAATTTCAGAAAACTCGGATATGCCACCACATAAGTTGATAAGCACTTTTACAGAAAAACATGGGTTGTTTTAAATAAGCAATCACAACACCCGTTAAGTTCATAGCAATAGACAATTTGATATCTTAAAAGAGTTTGAGACTTCTGAAATTAGGGTTGATGAAACATTTAAATTCCGCTGCGTTACAGCGGGTACGCCTGCTAGTATATTATAAATACATATATGATATATCCATTAAATGCATACATGGCAAAGATAACATTCAGACAAAGATGAACCGTGAACCCTTGTCCGGCCATCTTCTCCGGCATACCACCCACTCCGGTCATCTTCTCCGGCGTACCACCCCACTCCGGTCGTCTTCTCCGACGAACCACCCAACTCCAATCATCTTTTACGACGAACCACCCCACTTCGGTCATCTTCTCCGGCGTACCACCCCACTCCGGTCATCTTCTCCGATGAACCACCCAACTCCAATCATCTTTTACAACGAACCACCTCACTCCGGTCATCTTCTCCGGCGAAACTAACAAAAAAAAACCTTGAAACCAAAAAACCTAGAAGATCATGAATACAAAAAGCAAACCCAATTGACAAACCAAAATCCAAATCAAACTAAACCAAAATCCAAAATCAAACCCATACCCCAAAAACATAAACTAGAACTCTAAAATCTAAATCAAAACCCAACCATCTTCAAACTTAAATCCATAAATAAATGTCCAAGCAAAATGCAAATCCAAATCTGAAAACAAGGGCAGTAGATCCAAAATCCAAATAGAGACGATGATGGCTCTTATCAAATGTACTCACCTCCATGGCGGAGCTCTCCTACCCACCTACTACTCTGCGGTGACTCTCCTCTCTCGCTCACACACATTTCTCTTTTTCCCCCAACGTACCTCCAATTTTTCGATCACGTGAAACCAAATCATAGATCTGCCGGAGTTCTGGTGAACAGATCAGAGATCTACCGGAAAAAAAAAAGAGATCGAGATGGAGCTGTCGGATCTCTTTTCTGGTTGGATCTAACAGCCAGCCCCCTCGTTGTTGCTATCGAAAATAACAGGCTCCTCGTTGTTGATATCGAAATCCAAAGGCCTCGTATGTTGATGCAATCGCCGGTGAAGAGAGGAGATAAGAGGGAGAGATACCGGTGGCTAACGGTGAAGGAGATCGTCGGAGTAGCAGAATCGGCGCTCAACGGAGGTCTTTAGGGTTGCTCTCATATATGTATATATCTGTGTGCAACTGAAGCAGATAATTATATGTATACAGAGGAAAGTTCAAATGTGAACTAATTTTTTTTTTTGTGAACGTGAGGACGAATTTCAGCCACTTATCCGGTCAATAAAGACGGCTTTGACCTGGTTCTCCTCCTTTAATAATCTCCACCCTCCCATGAATCGCGTCAATCCTCCGTGATCGCGTCCATCATAACCGAAGATGTGTGACTGAGATTCGTTCTCACGTTCACAACCAAAATTGAGTTCACATTTGAACCTAACCCTGTATGTATATATCTATATCTATATATGTTTTTATACTGATTATAATATAATAATGAAATATATGTATTATTTTAAATCAAAATTAAAAGAAACGATAGAATGACTAAAATACCCTTAGTTTAACTAATTTTTTTAATAAAATTTAGAGAGAAGGATCAAAATTAAAACTAAGTGGCAACTATAGTGACCAAAATTGAAACCAACAGATAATCATAATGACTAAAATTGTAATTAGTTTAAAATAGGACTACTCTTGATAGTAGGTGGCAACCACAGGGACCAAAAGTGTAATTTACTCTTTTTATTTAAATGAAAAGGCTTATATATGTTGGTCTGTTTGTGTTTTTACCGGAAGCATAATATTTTTCTCTCTTCTTGAGTTGTTAAAAAAAATGCGACCTTTTTTTAGTGACTTCTTTTAAAAAATATTAGAACATTAGTAGAAAGAGTATTTTCAAATTAAAGTTAAATTCAATTTATAAATATTAGAGTTAATATTTTATAAATATTAGAGTTAAATTCAAATTTGGTCCCTGTGGTTTACAAATTATAACGGATAAGGTCCCTCAATGATTTTTTTAACGAATAAGGTCCCTGTGGTTTCCATTTTATAACACATAAGGTCCCTTCATCTAACTTTTCTGTTAAATATAACATTTTTAACATATTTTTTTTTATTTTTCATTTTTCAAACCACATGGACCAAATCCGTAATTTACTCTGAACTATATATATTTATATTTTATGTATTGTATAATTATACTTTTATTTCATTAATTATATAAATTGCCTATTTTATTAATTATATAATTTTCATATTTTATAAATTATATTACATTTATATTTTATAAATTATTTTTATTTTGTATATTCATATAATATATTACATTCAAATCATGTCAATATATTACATTTATTTTGTATATTTTTATTTTATATATTCATATGATGTAAAAGTTTTACATACACTTTTCACATAACTTTTTGAGTTAAATTCAAATTTGGTCCCTGTGGTTTACAAATTATAACGGATAAGGTCCCTGAATGATTTTTATAACGAATAACGTCCCTGTGGTTTCCATTTTATAACACGTAAGGTCCCTCCATCTAATTTTTTCGTTAAATATAACATTTTTAACATAATTTCTTTATTTTTCCATTTTTCAAACCATATGGACCAAATCTGTAATTTACTCTAAACTATATACATATATTTATATTTTATGTATTGTATAATTATATTTGCATTTCATTAATTATATAAATTACATATTTTGTTAATTGTATAATTTTCTTATTTTATAAATTGTACTACATATTTATAGGCACCTTATAATTTTACTTAAAAAATATTTATACTTTATATATTTATGATATATTATATTTATCTTTTATAAAATTTATTTTGTATTTATATTTATATATAAAATATAAATAATTTTATAAAATGCATCGAATGTTCAGTTTATATTAAAAACACTAAATCAGTTCATTATACAAATTATATACATATATGGAAGATTCAAAAAAAAAATACAAATATAAAATATAAAATATAAATACAAGTACAAAGCAAATTCTATAAAATATAAATATAATATAAGATGTTGGTTCATTTACAAACTGGATGAAAAGTACAAACTCGTACAAGGCAATGTAAAAATAATATTTTTTTTCATCATATGCTATGATTTAAAATGTTATTACACATATGTCTGTTTCACCTTATAAAAAAGTTAGGGGTGGGCTTGGTACGGTACCAAGTTTTTCCCCTAATACCGTGTACCAACCAATAATTGGTACCAACTTTTTTCGGTCGGTACATGTTGGTACCGGTTTTGTACCAACTTCAAGTTACAAATATAAAAACTTGAATTTTGTTCAAAATTTTTAGTGACATTTTAAGTTTTCAAGTAACACATTTGATGTATAAGGGGATTTAATTACAAAGAATAAGACTTTCAAACATTCAAATGTTCAAACATAATAGGTAAAGTTACAATGTTTGATATTCAACGCATAAAAATATACAAGAGCTACTAAATAATTATATCAGTCGGTACCATGGTACTATCGTGGTACACGATTTCTAATACCGTGTACCAACCAAGTTTGCATACTTGGTACGGTACTACCAGCCGATTGTAATTGGTACCAATTAAGTCGGTATCAACTTAATTGGTACGGTTGGTACACACGTTGGTTGGTTTGATTTGGTACAAAATTGTCACCCCTTAAAAAAGTTATGTGAAAAGTGTATGTAAAACTTTTACATCATATGAATATATAAAATAAAAATATACAAAATAAATGTAATATATTGACATGATTTGAATGTAATATATTATATGAATATACAAAATAAAAATAATTTATAAAATATAAATGTAATATAATTTATAAAATATGAAAATTATATAATTAATAAAATAGGCAATTTATATAATTAATGAAATAAAAGTATAATTATACAATACATAAAATATAAATATATGTATATAGTTCAGAGTAAATTACGGATTTGGTCCATGTGGTTTGAAAAATGAAAAATAAAAAAAAATATGTTAAAAATGTTATATTTAACAGAAAAGTTAGATGAAGGGACCTTATGTGTTATAAAATGGAAACCACAAGGACCTTATTCGTTAAAAAATCATTGAGGAACCTTATCCGTTATAATTTGTAAACCACAGGGACCAAATTTGAATTTAACTCTAAATATTATATACTTAAAAAAATCAATAGTTATCTTATTTAAAGTCATTCAGAAAGGTAATAAGAAATAAAAATAAAAGACAAAACTACCCTGAACCTTGTTCCTATCTATATGCACCTTTTATTTATGGGCGTTTCACTCAACTAAACTCAACTGGTTGGCTTGAAAGCTCAAAATGAAAACACCATTGTTGGGAATAATTTGTGTGTTTGTTATATTCATCATCTCCAATGGAAGAACTGTGAACTCAGATAACCAGATGATCAGAGCCGTTAATCTTGGAGGCTGGCTTGTTACTGAAGGCTGGATGAAACCTTCTCTCTTAGATTCCATTCCAAACAAAGATTTATTGGTTTGTTTTTCGTTTAATTATATGTCTCTACAAGTAATTAACAGTTTTCCATTTCGATAATACGATTGTTAATTTATTATAATTCTATGTTTTCTTAACTTTGTTTTTAGTGCACATGAAATCAAGTAATTAAAGCTTCAATTTCCATGCAAATTCAATAAATTCTTTGTTAATTGATCACTAGGATGGAGCTGGAGTTCAGTTTAAATCAGTAACGATCGGGAAATTCCTTCGTGCGAATCTCGGTGGAGGTACAACCGTCGTTGCCAATAGTCCATCTGCTTCTGACTGGGAGACTTTTCGGGTAATTATATATATATATTTGGAAAGGGTATCTAAGGCATTTGCTAGACTAATCTCTGACAATTTTAAGACTGCTAAAGCATATGCAGCAATGAGATGATTCCCCAGTGGCCACAAGTTGTTTGCCTCTGGATTCGAACATGGGGTAGATGGGTTATCTAGCCTCATCCCCCACAAGCCACAAGCCTTGTGGTTAATTATATATATATATATATATATATTTATTTATTTACATTATAATGATGAAAAAAGTTCTGTTAAAAGATTTTAATTAGTGACTGCATATAATATTCTTGAAGTGAATTATTGATTATTGTAATTGATACGAAGATATACAGTTTTTCAGGGTTAGATATACAATTGATTTGCGTTCTTTTGTGCAGCTGTGGAGGATCGACGAGACTAGTTTTCAGTTACGGGTATTTAAAAAACAGTTTTTCGGACTTGACCCTAATGGGGTCAATTTGGTTGCTGTTATGACCAACTCTGAAGAATCGGGTATTTTCAAGATCATTAGAAAATCCGATGATTTAAATCGAGTTCGGATCAAAGCACCAAATGGGTTGTTCTTGCAGGTTCTTTTGCATCCAATTCACATTATTATTACTATTATTAGTATTATTTTGTTGGTTTTTAACGATCGTTTTTATTCTATTACTTTTGAATGACAATAAATAGGCAAAAACCGAAGAGTTGGTTACAGCCGATTCAAATGGGGACGGGCAATGGGGAGACGACGATCCTACGGTTTTTGAGATGACCATTGTCGAGAAACTGCAATTGCGAGGAGAGTACCAAGTGACTAATGGTTACGGTCCAACGGAAGCACCAAAAGTTATGCAAGTAAGTTTGATTTTTTAATTAAATAAATATGTCTTTTCATACAAAATAAAGCATTGAACTATGAAACTAAGTTAAACGTACATAAGAGTCTATTGTACAAATTTATATATATATATATATATATTTGGATTGTTTTTTTTTCAGGATCATTGGGACACGTTCATAGTGGAAGAAGATTTCAATTTCATTGCAACCAGCGGATTAAACACGGTGAGAATTCCAGTAGGATGGTGGACTGCTAGTGATCCATCGCCACCTAAGCCTTACGTAGCAGGATCTTTGCAAGCCCTTGATAATGCCTTCATATGGGCAGAGTAAGTGGAAGAAGTTCATTTGATTAAACATATATTTATATAATTTGTTTATAAAAATTGTATAAAATATATAGCCAACCATTAATTAATTATTATGGTGCATATATAGGAGATATCATCTAAAGGTGATATTGGATCTACATGCCGCTCCGAAGTCTCAAAATGGTCACGAGCATAGTTCTAGTCGGGATGGTTCTTTGGAATGGGGTCAAAGCGAAGAAAACATACAAAAGACAGTTGACGTCATAGAGTTCTTTACCATTAGGTACAAATTATATTTATATATATATATATGTGTGTGTGTTTTATATAACCCTAATTAAGTTATAGTTTTTCTAATCCCATTGTGAATTAATATGCATTTTTCTATATATAGGTATGCAAACAATCCGAGTTTATATGCAGTTGAGCTCATGAACGAGCCTCTTGCACCACAAGTCCCACATAGCGTCCTCATCAAGTATTACGATGATGCATATAATGTTGTACGAAATTATGCCCCCAATGCATTTGTGATTCTATCAAACCGACTTGGTGGTCATCCAAAAGAGTTCTTTCATCTTGCGAGTGGCATGAAGTCCGTTGTCATTGATGTTCATTACTATAATCTCTATTCTGATTTTTTTCAACAGCAAGACTGTACAAGAAAACATCGATTTTATCCAAACAAAGCGTGCTGAGGAGCTACAATCCATCATGACACAAAACGGACCGCTAATTTTGTTGGTACGTTTCTATAACCATGACACATTCTAACTTAATGAAACAATGGGCTAATTTGTGATTGTATAGGGGAATGGGCGGCCGAGTGGCAAGTTACTGGAGCTTCTAAAGAGGACTACCAGAGATTTTCGAAGGCCCAACTAGAAGTATGGGGGCGTGCAAGCTTCAGATGGGCTTATTGGTCATTAAAAAATGTGAACAACCATTGGAGTATGGAGTGGATGATCAAAAATGGCTATATCAACCTTTAGAAATGTACCATGTTCTCTTTTTATCGTTCAAATTGTATTAAAATAATTGAGGCATACATATATACATATATACGATATAGATGTATGATGTTCTTAGTGTTTCATATATGTAATACTCTTGAATTTTAATAGTTTTTAAGGCTTTAATGCTTCACATGTGAATCTTCATATGGATGGAGAAAAACATGCTTTAAAGAATGAACGAAAATTGTATGACGGCATAGGTGTCATAAAATTATAAAAGGGAATAATAAATTATTTCATTGATATATTTTGTTCATTCCAATTTTGGTTGTATGTTATACACATTTTAAATTTAAAATACATATGGCGTTACATTTTTTTTAAAATTTTGATTTTCTTTGTTGGGATGATGAGAAATGGAAACTTTGAATGCTTCCCCTATTTTGCCCTCTCAACTTCTTAATGAATTTCATAAAAAAATCGACCTCTCTCTCTCTCATATATAAATTTGTGATCATGCATGTGAGAGAACGAACTACTTTGTGAGTTCTTCGGAGCATAATTAAGGAACACTAAATTTTACAGTAAAACACTATAAGGACACAAACACTATAAATGTTTTTGATGTAAAATTTGGGTGTGTTTTTATACATTCACAACATGTTTCATGAAAATAAGGTCATCTCAACACTACTAGAAAATTGAGTATTTTCAACAAAAAATTTCAACGGAAAATGTCGTTGAAAATTTTCTATGAATTTTAAAAGGATTATTGACAAAACATAAATTTTCTATGAATTTTCAACGAATTTCCGTTGAAAATCTCTCACAAAATGCATTTTCAACCAAAAACTTTTTGACGAGACATTCTGTTGAAATTTTTTTGGTTGAAAATGCATATATGTTTGTGAGAGATTTTCAACGGAAATTCGTTGAAAATTCGTAGAAAATTTATGTTCTGTCAATAATCCTCTAAAATTCATAGAAAATTTTCAACGACATTTTCCGTTGAAAATTAACTTCAGTTGAAAATACTCAATTTTCTAGTAGTGCAATGAAACCCAACCATATATATATAAGGTCATCTCAATGAAAATAAAGTCATCTCAATTTACAAAGTTCTCATTTGAACATCTCCCTATATATATATGTATGTAGGGGAAGGATCATACGAGAACCACTCATCTTTAAAGGAACAAAAGAACACTAGTGTTCTTTTATTCCTTTAAATTTACAAAGTTCTCATTTGAACCTTCCTCTATGTATGTATGTATATATATATATATATATAGAGAGAGAGAGAGAGAGAGAGAGAGGGAGGTTTAGAAAAAAATGCTAAAAAAAGAGAAAATTGAAGAACACCCTGAGAGTTCGCCATTTGGACGGTATTTTTTTCTATGCATTAGTGCATATGCACAAATGCATATACACGATTGGAGCTCCTTTTTTCTATGCATCAATGCATAAAAATATATTAGTGCATATGCACAAATACATGTTACCAGATGGCGGTCTCCTAGGGTGTTCTTCAGTTTTCTCTTTTTTTAGCGTTTTCTCCTGAACCTCCCTCTATATATATATACATATATATATATATATATATATATATGTATATACATACATAGGGGCGGGTTCAAATGAAAACTCAAATTTGGTTGTGAACGTGAGGACAAATGAGAGTGCGACACGTGTCCCATTCAAAGAAATATTCAGACTGAATATAGTATATATTCAGTCTGAATAATCTATATTCAGACATGTGTCGCGCTCTCATTTGTCCTCACGTTCACAACCAAATTTGAGTTCGCATTTGAACTTTCCTCTACATATATATATATATATATATAGGGGCAGGTTCAAATGAGAACTCAAATTTGGTTGTGAACGTGAGGACAAATGAGAGCGCGACACGTGTCTCATTTCAAAGAAATATTATAGTATATATTCAGTCTGAATATATACTAGACTGAATATTCCTTTGTATATTTAGTCTGAATATTGTTTATTTTGACATGTGTCACGCTCTCATTTGTCCTTACGTTCATAACCAAATTCGAGTTCGCATTTGAACTTTCCTCTCTCTCTCTCTCTCTCTCTCTATATATATATATATATATATATACATATATATATATATATATATATATGAAAACTCATTTCTTAAGGCAAATTTAGATGAAAAATATGTGGATGCGGTAGAGACAAAATCCAACTCTTACCCTCATTGTGGTCTCCACTGAAACTAGAAAACCCCCTGCAAGTTTCATGAAAAACGAACAAGAGACGAATTAGAAAAGCGGCATAAGTGTTTTTGGGAGTTATTCTTATGTTTGACATAAATTCCTAAGGTAAACTTGCAATTAAGCATTCATTGCCGGTATTTCATTACTGTACAGTTGTGTATTAAAATGGTCATATATAAACAGTGGCTTGAATACCACCGATTTTGGCATTGGTGAGTGTAATTGCGGAACTCGAGCGTATCCGATCTCATTTCTTTTGGGGAGGGGGGGGGGGTAGAGGGGGAAAAGATTGTCAAACGGGGGAAGGCGTGGGTGAGATGGGAAAGAGTGTTAGGTTCTTTCGAGAGGGGTGGGCTAAATATTGGGGGGCTTACGGATCTAAATTTAGGGTTACTTGGGAAATGGTGGTGGAGGTTTCATAGTGAAGAGAAGAGTCTTTGGAAAAGGGTGATTCAAAGCATCTATGGTATGTGTGGGGGCTTATTGGAGAGGGATGAGAGAAAAGGGAGTGGCGATTCGGTGTGGGGAAATATTACAAGAGTTTGGTTCGATTTGGAAAAAGAGGGAGTTGAATTCTTGGATTCTTTTGGTAAAGAGTTAGGGAAAGGCTCTAAAATAAAGTTTTGGGAGGATTGTTGGGTTTCGGGAGGGAGACTAAAGGAGAGATTTAATAGATTGTTTCATCTTGACTCAAACAAAGAAGCAACGGTAGCGGAAAAAGGTGAGTTTCAAGAGGGGAGGTGGGTGTGGAATTGGGTTTGGAGAAGAGAGCCGAGAGGTCGAGAGTTAGGAGAGTTAGATGAATTTTTGAGAGTGGTCGAGGAGTGTAGACCTAAGGAAGGAGTGAGGGATAAATCGGTATGGAAGTTAAATACACATGGTATTTATACGGTAAAAGATGTGAGAGGATTGATAGAGGAGAGGAGGATTTTAGTGACGGGGAATAATGTGGAAACAAAATGGACAAAAGAAATCCCAAAAAAGGTAAGTATTTTCTTTTGGCGGGTAAAGCTCGGAAGATTGCCATCAAGAGAAATTCTAGACAAGATGGGGGTTGACTTAGATACCATACTTTGTCCTAGATGTGGAGAAGAAGTAGAGTCAATAGATCATGCTCTTGTGACATGTCCCAAGGTTAAAATATTATGGCAACAAGTGGGGAGATGGTGGAATATAGATGTGGGAGGGGTAAATAATTTAGCCGACTTAGAGGAGGTCGAGTCTCAAGGTGATCGGAATAGGAAGGGTGCTCGGAGGTGGTTGGCGTTGGTACGGTGCTCTTTATATTTTATTTGGGGGAATAGGAACAAACATGTATTTGACAAAGTTTGCAGGAACATAGAGGAGCAATTATTCGAGTTGCAAATTAAAGTTTTCGAATGGATTTCGGCAAGAGGCGGAGACATCAAGATCGGTTGGCAGGAGTGGCTTGAGAACCCTTGTGAATAAGTAAAAAGTCGTTGACGGAAAGTGCAAAGTGGATAGAAGACCCACGACGGACGTACAGTTCGAGTTAACAAGTTTCGCAAGGAAGAGATTAAAATATAGTAAACCCGAGACCTAGTTTTGCCCCTCGCAAAACCAGTCATGAGGTGATGGTAATGGTTTTATAAAGGTCATGCTGGAGGTAGTGGTAACATGTTATTGTTTTGTATTCTTTCTTTCTCAAGGTTTGTTTGGTGTTGGTTGTGTCTCATTGTGATGAGGTTGTTGTTTCATGGTTTTGCTTTGTAAGTTGGTTGTAAGTAATGGTTGGTTGATGTAAAATCTTTGCCTTTTAAAAAAAAAATTACCTTATAAGTTAACTTATAAGTTATCTTATTTTTTGAATAATCGTTTGGATGCATTAAGCTAGCTTATGAGTCAGTTTAAAAGCTAGCATATTGATAAGTTTTTTGGAGTAGCTTACGAGAAGTTTTTTGACACTTATAATTAAGCTATCAAGTGGCTTATCAGTTATTAACTAGTATGTCAAACATAGTCTTACAGCTGTATTCTAAAAACAACACATCACTTCATATGATTTATTGTGAAAAAATCATGAAAAAACCCAACCAATTGAACCCCCAACTAGAGATGTCAAATTGGGTCCGACCCGGTCCAAGACCGATTAGGACCTCTTTATGGCCGATAGTCACCAGACGTCCATTTAAACTTTTTACGAAATTTCAAAGTCTGGTCCGACAGTCAACCGGTTATGTTTAGGATTGATATTTCAAAATTTAATATCTTATAAATTCTAATACATGTATTTTTAAAATCTTAAAACTTTTTCCAAGATTTTCAAGTTTTGTTTTTCAATTTTTGCAAGTTTTTTTTTACTGTTTGTATCTACTTAAATGAGTTATTTAAAATGTATTTTGATACTAAATTTTAAAAATATAATTATAAAAACTTGTATAATATTTTTGTGTAAAATATTTTATTTTAAGCCAGGGCCAGCCCGGGACTGGATTTGCGACCAACCTGATGAGATCGCGACTAGGAGCGGTTACCACTTACCAAGCCTAGGTTGGTGCTAGGAATTTTGGTTGTGACCAGGACCAAGACTAACCGATCTGGTTTTGAATAGACCTATTTGGGCCTGGCCCAAGGCTGATTTTTTTGCAATCTCAAAGGGTCTCGGTCTGGCCCACGGCCGACTTGGGACAGTTATAGTCTGACTGTTCTATAACTTGTTACAATTTTCATCCAAAAACAAGGCCCGACTCCAATAGGCTTGAGAATGAGACCCACCACGACTCATGTTTTGTTTTTTTTTTAAGTTTTCCTTTGAACCTCTCTCTCTCTCTATATATATAGTATATATATATTCAAGCGATTGAAATTGTTTTTTTATGCACAAGTGCATATACACGTGTGCATGTTACAAATTAACATACATTTGTGCATATCATTCTCATGGAGGGCTCTTAAGGTGTTCTTCACTTTTTTAAGGTTTCTTGAACCTAACCCTATATATATATATATATATATATATGAATATATGTGTGTGTATATAGTTGATATCCATCACAAACCAATTAATTCTAGAAAACCATGCAAATTAACATGGACGAATCATGTTCCTCCACTTATAATTATATTATATTAATTATTATTTAATTAATGAAGGACATTTGCGTTATTGTATTTTTTTTTCTTCAGATTTACATGATTCATATTAATTATGTTTTATTTTCTTCCTATTTTTGTGCAGCTTGAGCTCAATGTATATTCACAATATGGATTAAGCCCCATAGTTCCCCGTAGCAACCATATTTTCTGGCGATCATGTTTTTCATCTTCCAAAACATGATCAAAACCAACAGCAAATCAACAGTTTCCATCACCAAAATTTCAGCAATCGATTAACAAACAATAAATATGTCGACAATAAAGTTCGGAAAAGAAAACCATCAACATAGTAAAGCAGAGAAACAATATAAAATCAGAGATTGAATTGTATTGAAAAAAGGAATTAGGGATGAAATCGGTACCGGTACCGTACCGGCTGGTATATGAGTACTGAATTTACCGGTTCGGTACCGGTACCGTACCGGCTGGTATATGAGTACCGAATTTACCGGTTCGGTACCGGTACGAGATCGGTATCCAGACGGGAAATTCGGTGTCAATACCACTTAGTAACGAAATTTAAAGTTAACAACAAAACAATTTAAACCAAATCGCTAAAGTTCAAGAATCGCAAATGTTCAATGTATCAAAAACCAATCCCCAAAATTCTACAATCTTTCGATACTCTTTCTCCCTTTTCTTTTTTGGGTTGTTTATCGCCTCTTCAACAATATCACTTTTTTTGAAGTGGGCGATTTTTTGAATTCAAATGGAGAAGATAAGAATTTATTAGGGATATATATATATATATATGGATTTATCAGGCATAAATATTGTTCAGTTTTAGGTAGAGATGATTAGTTAGGAGATAGAAATGGAATTCGAAATCGGAATGTCCCTTGTTACCCGGCTCGGTACCTGTACCGATTTTTTCGGTATATTCTCGTTACCGAATACCAATTCGGAGGAATTTTTGGGGACCGAATACTGTACCAAATATGAGAATTCGGTATCAGTTTAGTACAAGATTAGTTCTTCCAAAACATAAATCAAAATTTTGGAATACCGTACCGAATTTAGGAATTTTTTAAGACCGAATACCTTATTGAATATTATATATATTTTAATGATATGAGACCTATTATTTATATTTTTTATTTCACGAAGCATGTAAAAATTATTCATTATGAAACGAATTAACACTATTAAAAAGTTTACTTTTCCGTTTCTTTGTAACATTAGTCTGTATTCTTTCTATTTAACACTAATTAATAACACATTTTATCCAATAGAATAAAATTAAAATGAATCCACTTTGATAAACTTGCCCGACCTTAATGGTTAAAACCCCACTCCTTCACCCACCATCTCCACCATCATCATTATCTTGATTTTCTGATCAAATTATATATTATCATAATAAAAAAGAACAATTTATGAGGTATTTTATTAGGGATGAGCGGAACGGACCGAAATCCCAAACCGAACCGGTACCGAATGTTATTATCGGTTCGGGATTCGGTATTGATATCTTTTACTTTCGGGATTCGGTACCAGGGCCGGCCCTGAGATTTCGGATTCCCATGGCGGAAACCCAAGAAAATGCCCCTAAAATCATATAAAGCAAAAAAAAAAGGTTAAAGGATTTGGAACCTGTTCAAGGTAAGTGGCTCTTCCATCAAACCCCACCTTGCCCATCAATGGTCGCATTCTCACCTAAGAAAAAAATTCATCAGACCAGTAGATATTATGCCCCTGAATTTGATGCAAGTAAGAAATCAGTAGCAATGCCATCTAAAGTAATAAGTAAATGGTTCATACAGATCGTAATGTAATGACTACCTCTGAATCTTTGATACAAGCCCCTTCAGTGTTCTGGAGCACTTTCACTGGCCATTTCTTCTGCCAAATGTGAAAAGAAAAACTTCAGTAATTTGACACAACAAATGGGAAATCTATTACTTAAGTTTATACTTTAGATACATGATCAAGGCGAAAGGCGAAAGGAACAGGAGAAAATTGGAGATCTATGAGCTTAAAAACCTATACACAACCCTGGCGATAGAGCATTGAAATATAATTTACATAAACCTCATGGCTCATGCCATACAATAGTTCATCGTTTTAGCAAAAATTACACAAATTATTTGTCTAATGAAATATGATCAATTGATCACAATGATATCAGACCTAGAACAAAGTCTGCCTGTAGCATTTACATCAAAGATAGGACCCCCACACCGAAAACACCAAACAATAAATACCATCATCGACTAAGGGCATGTTTTTTAGCAGCTTAATGAGCTTAATGGAAATCATAGCTTATTTGGTCACCTATACATGAGTGTTTGGTAGTGGCTTATTCAATAAGCTTTTAGGAAGGAGCTTTATGCAGAAAGACAAGTTTTTTTTTTCCAAACTTGTTCCTCCTAATTAAAAAATACAGTCATTTCATCCATGAAAAACTCTTCCAAACAAAAACCTTCCCAATCTATACAGAGAGATTAATCCACAAAGACAACTTTATCTATATAGGACTTAATGGAAAACCAACCAAACATCCCCTAAGCTATGTGAGAAGTCTAGAAATTTTAGAATATCTTTTAAACAGGGTGTGTTTTCTACCAAACGTCCAACCTCAGTCGCTTGAAATCTCTAGCCTTCTTCTCCAGAAAATCCTTATATTCCGTTATTAAAGCAAGCAACAAGACTACAAGAGTATAAACCAACAGAAGCAAAACTTAAGTTCTTAAGTTAAATAAATGGAACAATATACATAATACAAATGAAAATCCATGAGGCTAAAATCTCATTAAGCAATCGAAATAGCAACATAAATCAACTGAAATCTCGTTATTGAATTCAAAAAAAAAACAAGTTCATAATATCGAATCATTGTTTAATAAAAATCTGCAACGCTCGAACAGTAAATCAAAGGTGTAAGAGATAGGGTAAATGGAAAGTCAAAATCCAATCGAAGCTTACCAGTTAGGCAATTACGGCAGATGGCAAGATGGGCTTGAGACGAACGATGAAGATGAAGATCGATGGAGAGTCCAAAGCATTAGGGCTTGAGACGCACGATGAAGATGAAGATGAAGATCGATGGAATTAGGGCAATGACAACGTGATTTTTTCTCCTCTATCGATTGAGCCTACTACTATGAACAACGAATTGGGCTGATGATGCCCCTTGGGCTTTTGCTGCCCATGGCGGTCGCCCTCCAGGCCTATGGCCAGGGCCGGCCCTGTTCGGTACTTTCGGTTTCGGTAACGGTACTACTTCCGGTAATCCCGAACCGAATCAGAGAATTTAAAGAGCCACTTTTAAATTCAAATTGGTAATAAACGTTTTACTTTTCCCAACATGATATCTTCCATTTTTATAGAAAATCTACCTAATTATATTACAATTTTCGGTTCTTTTATTTTCCACTCAAATACCAAAAAAAAATTGCAATTTTTCATATTTCGGTTCTTGCAAATCTCCAAAATCGGTTCCGTAATTTCTCCACAACCCGGTTCTTGCATAATCGGCTTCTCCAATCCGGTTTCCGCTTAACATGGATCAATCTCAAGTAAGTTTATTTATGGTTGTTTAATGGTCAACGGTGAAAAACATTAGTCGTCCGAAAAAATGGTACCAAACGATTGATAAGCTAGTTGGAAGTAAGTTAACTTATAAGCTAGCTTATTTTCAGGATACATGTTTGGTAAACTAGCTTATGACTTATAAGCTAACTTATTGATAAGCTAGTTGGAAGTAACTTATTGAACTTATTGTTATTTTCTTCCGATTATACTCCTAATTAATATAAATTAATTATTAATTAATCTTATTTTGAATTTTATTAATTAATTAATTTTAATTGTAATTATGATTTAATATTGTTTTTATTTTTATTAATTAATATTAATTATTAGTTCATTTTAATTTTAAATTATTCACTAATGTTAATTAATTATTACTTGTAATTTTTAAAAAATTACTAATTAAATTAAAATGACTAGTTATTTATATATTATATGTAGTGGTTATTTAAAATTATAGACTGATATAAAAAAATCTAAACTTTATTTTAACAAATCCAAATTTATAATATATATGACAAGTAATTTAATTTATTTAAATAAATATATTATATATTTTTTCAAATATCTTGTTTGAATTAATATATATTATTTATTAAATATTTATTTTAATTATATTATAAGTGATTAATATTTTACGATGTCCATTTTGGTAATTTTATATTTTCATCAGTTAGTTTTTGCCAAACATGATTTGTTCATCAGCTAGCTTATCAGTCATCAGCTACCTTATAAGTTATCAGCTACCTTATCAGTCATAAGCTAACTTATCAGTTATAAGCTATCTTATGACCTAGTTTGCCAAACATTGCCTAATAAAATAATTAGCTAGTAAAAAAATAGTATGAACGGAAGACTATTTTGGTCGGTATCATTGGAAATTAACTTTTAGAAGAAAATTCCAATTTGTTATAGTCAACTAACGGCGGCAAAGGTTCTATTAGTTGACTTTAGGCGATGATCAATTATCAAAAAGGAAAGAAACGTCAAACGATAATTAAAACATATTTAACACCACTTATAATGCATAATTGAGTTCCAATGAAAAAAAAAAGTTAATGTGAGAAACGTAAGAAAAGATCTCAATCATTGAATGTTCATTAGTCATTAGGATGAAATCCATCGAAATGAGGTGCACCAAGATGTACTGAATCAACTTCCTTTTAAAACGTAATTCATGAGTGAGTATGAGATTAAAACTGGTCAAGAATTCAGGTATCTTCTTACGATTCTCACCTTAATTATTTTTCTCACACGATCCTATGCCTTATTAGGTAAAAATGTTAAAATAATATTTGTTTAATCCAAAATAGTTTGGTTTTTATGTCTAAATTATAATAGATATTGTTAAGACTTTTTAGTCATCACCAAAAAAAAATAGGAATTTTATATTTTTGGATATTGAAAATGAAAAATAGTAATTTATCATGTCTAGCCATTGGTTTTGATTGATGTTAGCAGGGTTTTTTTGTTTTCGAAGCAAGTTGTTTTTAGTGCAATTTCAATCCAATCACTAAAAAAATCTTACTAAAACATTAAAAATGATGAATTTTTTGAATACTTTAAAAATAAACTCTAAGTACGCGTTAAAAACATTTTTAATAATAAAAAAAAATATATATATATATATATAATACTATTTTATTAACGTATTAAACTAATAATTTGTATTAGAAAAGCTGAATAAAATATTAATATATATTTTAGAGACATATTTTATTAACCTCCAAATGTTAAGGATAACATTTTAGACCTCTATTTTTATATTGAAAACATCTTCAAGTTTGTGTTTTTAGTGTTGAGTTGGAAATGCTTTAACAACTTTTCTATAATTTTTTTTAAAATACAGAACCAATGCATAAAATTTCTAAAAAATTATATTCAACTTTCAATAGATTTCTATTTTAGAGATTTTAACATAAATTATATTATTGTTATGATATTCTCTAATTTATCGTTGCAAGAAACTTTTTTTAAAAACTTTTTATAAAAGAAAATAATAACTCAATATTATTGGTAGACTTGAATAAATTAATCTTTTTTCCCAACATTAAGTTTTTTTCTATATCTAAATATTTCTCCATGATTCTCTATTTTAGATAACAAAATAAAAAGGCTATTGGAGCATTGTAAATAACAAAAACTCATTTTGTTTTAGCATTAAAGAGGAGATGCTCTAATATTCTCTAAAATAGAGAAAACATGAAGAAGAAAAAAAATCCAAGTTTAGAGAATTCTCAGACTTGATGTTGATAGAGAAAATTTATTTTTTATTCAGACTTGATGTTGGGTCACTCTTTTACTTTTGGTTTTTTTTCTCTCAGTCTGTTTGGTGCATCTGTAATAGTTAGACGGGACTGTAAAGTTTATTTGTTGGTGCAGCGGTATTGGTTAGTGGTTTTGTGTGGATTTTAAGTACCGTCGTTGTTTATCTTTCTGTTTGTTTGATAAATAAAATCTGCATTTCAAAACAAATCCAACAATAAAATTGAATTATTATTATTTTATATAAAATTTATTTTTAAAAATGTATTCAGGTGATAAGTTAGAGAATATTATAATAATATAACTTATGTTAAAAGTCTTTAAAATTGAGAATCCATAGAGTTA
The DNA here is from genome assembly GCA_036898165.1 of Silybum marianum. Classification (NCBI taxonomy): domain Eukaryota; kingdom Viridiplantae; phylum Streptophyta; class Magnoliopsida; order Asterales; family Asteraceae; genus Silybum; species Silybum marianum. The sequence goes on along the minus strand of CM072529.1, from coordinate 51,342,785 downwards.
GATATAATTATTTATGAAATATTTAATGTTTAAGTCTATATTTTATATAAATTATAGAGAATTTTTGGAGATCCTCAGTATTTATATTCTTATCAAAAAAATTCGTCTAACCTTCTGAAAGAATCATAAAATAACATTTAAAAATAAATAAATAATTAATATGACAATAAACCCTCTTTTCTCGATATACAACTATACAAGTCAACAATTAAACATTGGTGACCACAACAAAGATGTTTGTCCTCAAATTTTTATTTTTTCAAAATGTTGAATTTAAAAGCTAGTAGTATATTTATTAAGAATTTTACATGTCTAATACAACATTATCCATCTTGAATGAAATATAAATTTAAAAATCAACAACATTTTAAAAAAGTATACAGACATTAATTAGACTAGAAGAGTATTCACGTAATGCAGCGAGATATATCTCGCTTTTAAGTTTCATTTTAATTTTTTTTTCCTATCGATTTCTATTGGTTTTGAGAAAAAGATTTTAGTATTTCAATTAAAATTTCTCTTTTTTATTTAATTTCTTTAATTCAAGTTTTATATCATAATTTAATTTAGGTTTAATAACCAAATAATTTATTTTTGATTTAATAATATAATTATTTTATTTGTTAGAAGTCAATTATTATCTTAATCATATTTTAGATTTTTTATATTCAAAATTAGATGTTTATCATGTAGTTGATTATAGTTATCTGTAGTTAGTTACACGAATTTAGAGATTAAACTTCAGAGATGAAGTAATTAGCATTAAATAACAGTAACTAAAGTTTAAAAAATTGTTTTTAAGAGTTTTGACCAAATGTTTTATAATATAGTATAGATATTAACATCAAGAGTAAACTACGATTTTTGTCCCTGTGGTTTGATGTTTATAACGATTTTCGTCCCTGATCTTTAAAAACTGCTTTTTTCATCCTTATGGTTTCCACTTCGTTTCTATTTTCGTCCTTAAGTCTAACTTTGTTAAATCTGTTTGATAAATTAAGGGTAATTTTGTCTTTTTCTTAAATTATATAAATATTTATTAAAAAAAATAAACCTAATATATCACCTACCAACCACTTGACTACCCACCCCCAAAAAAACCAACACGTGTCTTCTCCTAATCATCCCCTCCTTTCCTCATTTGATATCTACCAACTGTTTCTCCGATGACTTATCATCTTCTCCGGTCAAAACCTGAGAAAAAAAATAGAAAATCCATTGTCTCCAAAAATAAAACCACTTTGTTTTCAAAAGTTAAAAAAGATTCATTCTTCTTCGTCAAATCAAATATATGTAATATCAAGAATTATTTAAGAATTATGAAGATGGCATGAAGAAAAATCTTTAATCTTTATGCCATCAGCTGCTCCTACATCTACATCTGCTCAATTCATCGTGGCCCCTTTTTAATGAATTGTACAACCCAACCCTTCCCATGAACCATCTGGCTCATGATTTCCCTTCATGGGTGGTGAATCACCGTTCCCACTTCTAAAACCAAAAGATGCCGACTTTCTAAGCTTATTAGCCTCTTCACATTGAACCCCACAGCCCCACTCCAGTTTCCCATCAGGCGAACCCCATTAGTAATAAGTGGAAGACTGGTTCATTGATCGAAGGTTCATGGTGGCTCCTGCACCATGATCTATGAAGCTTTGGATACGTTGTTTTGCAAATGAACCAGATCTTGAATTCATCACGCCCTACGCCACAGCAGCTGAGGAATCAAATTCGAAAGTTGTGGGTTTTCTCCCCGAAAAAGATGGGTAATTGGATGTTGGGTAGGATAATCGGAGAGGGTTCCAATTTTTTCGGATTTGTTGGTGCCCCCATGGAGATGATACCTTTGGAGACAACCCTGGATTTGATATAAAATAGAGGGATCGAGAGATCCATAAACATCATCAAGATTTGTTGGTTTCATTTTCCCAAATCTTGATATTGATCACCGGAGAAGAATAGGAGGCCGGAGAAGACCGAGATGGTAAACGGTTCAACCAAGAACGGGATGGGGTTCACCCCGTGTGTGTATATATATATATATATATATAAGTTTTTAATATAAAATTGGTTAAAATGATAAAAGACCATATTACCCTTAATTTAACTGAGCTTTTCTAACAGAGTTAGTCTTAGGGACGAAAATAGAAATGAAATGGAAACCACAGGGACGAAAAAAGCAGTTTTTTAAAGAACAGGGACGAAAATCGTTATAAAAATCAAACCACAAGGACGAAAATCGTAGTTTACTCTAATATCAAATTAAATATTAACAATTTAAAATTTCATGTTTTTATTTGGTTACTCCAATTTCTTATTATATTCTAATTTAAATTTATAAACAAAGTAAATTGATCTCGTAATATAATATCTTTAATAATTAATATTATATTAAAAATTAATAATTATCATAATTATATTTATATTTTTTATATTTAAAATAAATATTTATCTTGTATTTGATTGTTTTAATCAGTTAATTATATGTATTTAAAATGAAACTTTAAAAGTTATAGTTAAACACTATTTATGCGTAATATTGAATTTTAAGTAATATATATTGATAAACGGTAATTTATAAAAAAAATTGTTTTTAAAACTTTCTCTTAAATATTGTTTTATAATATTATAATAATTTATATGGGGGAATGGTTACCAAAATACACTTCTATGTGGACCTTGTTCCTATATATACACCTTTTATTTTAAGGGTATTACACTTAAATTAAAAAGGTAAAAATGAAAACACCAAATGCAAAAAGTCAATTGTATGGAATCATTTGTGTATTTGCTATGTTCGTCTTCTCCAATGGAAGAATCATGAATTCAAATAATGAGAAGATCAGAGCCGTTAATCTTGGAGGTTGGCTCGTTAGTGAAGGCTGGATCAAACCATCTCTCTTTGATGGAATCCCAAACAAAGATTTATTGGTTTGTTTATTAATATATGTATATATTTTTGTTCTATTTTATTTTTATTTTCTTAACTTGTTTTTTAATGTACATGAAAAGAAGTTAAAAATTATTAAACAAACACAAAACTTCAATTTCTATGTCATTTTATGTTAATTGATTATGAAATCATTACTAGGATGGAGTTGGACTTCAGTTTAAATCGACAACGATCGGGAAGTTCCTTTGTGCAGAACTTGGTGGAGGTACAATCATCGTTGCAAATCGTACGTCCGCTTCTGGGTGGGAAACTTTTCGGGTAATTACATTGTCAACAAATCAGTGTTGACAAACTCAGTGACCACAATTATTTTGTACGCCTGAAATTGAACTCTGAACTGATGGGATATTCGATTCCACGTCCCCATAGCATCAACCGCAAAAAAAAAATGCGGCTAAATGTTTTTCAAGTGAATTATTGATTAATTATTGTAAATTATATTAATTTGGCAACTCAAGTTTACGTTGTGAAGGTAGTTTTCAAGGTTAATTAAATTAAATACTTTATTTGCGTTTTCTCGTGTAGTTGTGGAGGATCAATGAGACCAGTTTTCATTTACGGGTGTTCAATAAAGAGTTTTTAGGACTCGGCTCCGATGGAATCAGTTTGGTCGCAATTTCGACTAATTCTGAAATATCTGGCATTTTTGAGATCATTAGAAAATCCGATGATTCAACTCATGTTCGGATTAAAGCTCCAAACGGGTTGTTCTTGCAGGTTCTTTTGCATCCTCCAATTCTTATTTATGATCATTAATTATTTGTTGGTTTTTAACGCTGATCTTTATCGTTTTCATTCTATTACATATGTATGATTATATATATAGGCAAAAACTGAGGATTCCGTTACAGCTGATTCAAAAGGTGACAGGCAATGGGGAGACGACGATCCTTCGGTTTTTGAGATGACGAAAGTCGAAACATTGCAAGGAGAGTACCAAGTGACTCACGGTTACGGTCCAACCAAAGCACCAAAAATCATGAAAGTAAAATTTAATTATTTCATTTTTGTTTTTATTTTAAAATCTCTTATATATCCTACAAAATAAAGCATTTAATTATCAAAATTTAGTCATCAATTGTTGCCCTACAAGTCAATATCAAAATAAACCTATATGATAATAAGTAAGATTCCACTTTATAACCTCATGTATTTTTTATTATTTTTTTAGGATCATTGGGACACATTTATAGTGGAAGAAGATTTCAATTTCATTGCAACCAGTGGATTAAACGCTGTGAGAATTCCAGTAGGATGGTGGGCTGCTAGTGATCCAACGCCACCTAAGCCTTTTATAGGTGGATCTTTGCATGCTCTTGATAATGCCTTCTTATGGGCAAAGTATGTGTATCTTCACTTGTTTAAAACATATAATTTCTATCATAATTTATATAAATAACATTTTATCGTCGATTATTTTCGTGTATATATAGGAAGTATAGTCTGAAAGTGATATTGGATCTACATGCGGCTCCCGGGTCCCAAAATGGTTGGGAACATAGCGGCAGTAGGGATGGTTTTGTGGAATGGGGCTTAACCGATGAAACAATACAACAAACCGTTGACGTCATAGAGTTTTTTACTGCTAGGTATAAATTATATCTTTTCTTTAAACAACAACCAACATGTCATTAAAAGCTAGCAAGCAGCTAGTAAAAACAGAACATTACAACGACCTGAAACAGTAAATGTGTTATGTTAACTAATACGCTAGTGAAAATTATACAAAGTGAGACCTAATTTTTTTAATCCCAATTAAACTATTCATTTGTATATATAGGTATGCAAAGAATCCAAGTTTATATGGGGTTGAGCTCATAAACGAGCCTCGTGCACCTGGAGTCCCGCTAAGCGTACTGACCAAGTATTATGAGGCTGGATATAAAGTTGTACGAAAGCATGCTCCTAATGCCTTTGTGATTCTATCAAACCGAATTGGTGGTGATCCGAAAGAGCTATTTCCTATTGCCAATGGCAAGAAGGCCGTTGTCATTGATGTTCATTACTATAATATCTTTTCGGATATTTTCAATAACATGACTGTAGAACAAAACATCGATTTTATCCAAACAAATCGTTCTGCTGAGCTACAAGCCATCACGACAACAAATGGACCACTAATTTTTGTCGGTAAGTATCTTCAGCCTAATGATATATACATATACATATATATATATATATATATATTCTAACTTAATGAAATAGTTAATAGGCTAACTTGTGATTTTGTAGGGGAATGGGTGGCTGAATGGATAGTAAGAGGAGCTACTAAACAGGACTACCAGAGATTTTCGAAGGCTCAACTACAAGTTTGGGGACGTGCTAGCTTTGGATGGGCTTATTGGTCACTAAAAAATGTGAACAGTCATTGGAGTATGGATTGGATGATAAAAAATGGTTATCTTAACCTTTAGAAATGTATGAAACCTTCCTTTTTTAATCAAAATGTATAACATTTTTTAAATTGGAACATACATATATATATATATATATATATAGGTACGAGTGCAGATGCGAACTCAAATTTGGTTGTAAACGTGAGAACAAAAGCCACAAAACAGGGTGCGAGGTCCCATTCATTCTGAATATAATCGTTTGAACCACTTATACACAGGCATAATCAAATGAAAATCTCAAGAATTATGATAATTGTGAGAACTTTAACTATAAACATCGTTTCACATGATTTTTTTCCAACAAATACTAAAATTAAAGATATTAATTAACATACATTTGTTTTACAAAATGTTTATTACATATGTATTTGTTTAATTACAAAGTAAAACTTTTTGTTAATTTGTAATTTTTTTACACAAATATGTAAAAAGTATTCACATTTAAAAACAAACACTTTAAAAAATTTCTTTATAATATTTGCCTGTATTCAATTCAAGACTAATATTGTATTTATCCGATAGAATCAAATCAAACTTTCTTCTTTTAAAATGAATCTGATAAACACACTTGCCAAGACCCACTCATTGACCTACCATTTCCACCATCATTGTCTTGGATTTCTAATCGATTTATATATTATCATCATAAAAAAAATCAATTTATAAGATTTTTATAATAACAATTTTATATGTTTATATATTACATTCATTTTACGTATCTCATTTTTATGTTAATTCCGTCTCTAGTCACATAGTATGTTTTCTAAGCTAGCAAAACTGCAAACAAAGACGCACACACATGACAATCTTTTTTCTTCGTTTTATTAAAAACATCTCAATATTCAATATTAATTAAAAAAATTACCTAATCAAACATTTTTAGTAAAAGGGCTAGTGACACCCCTATGTCTTGCTAATTACACCCTTACAAAATGAGTCATCCATACATACATTATTGTCAAAACCTATTTTTTATAATCTTAAGTCCGTAAAAATACAATAAATTCTGTAAAAAGGTGTCATTAAAGTACCCCTTTTAGTATGAAAGGAAGGCCATTTTCGTCGGTATCACTGGAAACTTTTAGAAGAAAATTCCAATTTTATAGTAGTCAAATGATGGCGGCCAAAGTTTCTAGAAATTGACTTTTAATTAGGCTTTGGTCTACGCTAACACAAGAATCAATTGTTGCAAAGGAAAGATATGCAAGTCAACGACAAATAACTCCATTTATTGCCAACATATTAAAATAATATTTTCTTCGATCCAAAATAATTGGTTTTTATAGGGTTTTTTTTATGCATCAATTCTTCTATAATTAAATATGCATTAGTGTATATGTATAAATGTATGTTACAAATTACCGGTATGCATTAGTGCATACTGTCAAGATGAAAGGATCAAAGAGTGTTTTTCACTTTTTTTCTTTTTTAGTGTTTCCTTTGAACCTTCATCTCTCTCTCTCTCTCTCTCTCTTTCTCTCTCTCTCTCTCTATATATATATATATATATCTATACTATATTATAAAGGCTACTAAACGGTTATGTTTACACTTTTAAGAGGTACCAAAAGTTATGCCTAATGTACAACACCATAAAGCATGCAACTCTCTATCAATTTAACATAAAACTAATTTTAATTTTTAAGTTACATTTTGGACCCTTAGATTTTGTTGTTTAATTGACTTTATATCCATTCCTTTTATAATTTTCATTTCACACCCTTTTCATTTTAACATATAAAATTTTATATGAACTAAAGCATATCTAAAAACATATTAAATTTCGTAAAAAATTATACCATTATAATCGTCTCATCGATACGTTCGAAATGAGCCTAATATCAAGTATTTTACGATTTATAAATTTTATAAAAAATGATGAATATATATTAACTTATTTTTTAATTTTTTCGATTAATATCTTAACTTTTGATTTTCTATTTTACTTTTACACCCCTCATCTATCTATATTTTATCTATATTATTTATAATGTATGTACATGTTAGTGATGTATAAATATTTCTCCTCTCAAACATACTTAAAACAACATGTTATTCAAGTAGCTTGTGATTTTATTATTTATCATTGAAGGAAAAACATTCTTGATACTATGTATTTTACGACCTTTTTCATAATGAATGTATGTGAGATACGTATTGGGTTTCAGTAAGAAGGAGAGTTAAGGTGAGATGTAAAAGAAGGAATCTCCACCCTTGGATGCGAATTATGACGAGATATACCGGATCAATCCCCGTATTAGCCATTAGATGCACTTATCATGAGTTTTATCAATACATGCGATTGATATTTGTTTAAATATATTTGTAAAGATTGAGTATAAATCCTATAATCATAATTCCTTAAAATTATTTTGTAACAAAATAAAAAAAGTAATACATTTACGTTTAGCTGCATTGCAGCGGGTACGTTTCTAGTATATATATATCTATACTATTCGGTTATGTTTACACTTTTAAGAGATACAAACTTTTATGCATAAGGTACAATGTTTAAAGCACCAAAAACTTCCACAAACCTCCCACTACTCATATAATTTTATAAATTAAATTATTTTTAAAGTTTAAGTTACACTTCACACCCTTATAATTAGTAATGTAATTTATTTTACGTCCCTTAATTTTTTATTTTTTATTTTTTATTTTATACCTTATCATATTAACCTGAATAGTCGTATATGAATCATAAGACAATTAAAACACAAGTTTCTATTTTTACAAATTATATCATTATAATCATGTCGTTGATATATTTAAAATGAGCTTAATATTGAATATTTTCCGATTTAATCATATTATTATACACATAAATAAGTAACGAGTTATTTTTTTTAAGATTTACATTTTATGCCCTATAGTTATTTATTTAGTTTTATTATCTTTTCATTTTACACCTTTATCTATATTACAATTAATTTATAAATTTCATTCATATCCCTTATTATTATTTTTGCATTTTACACCCCTATCATATTAACTTACATTTAAATTAATATGTTTTTTATACAAATTATACGATTATAATCGGTCTTGTTAATATTTTCGAGACTAACCAAGTATTGAATATTTTTTTAACTTAACCATATTATCAATAACATAAACACGCAGTGAATTATTTCTCAAACTTACAGTTTATACATTATAGTTATTTAATTAACTTTTATATATTTTACTTTTTCATTGAATGTCATTTTCATATTAACAGATAATCGTATATTAACTAAAACATATTAAGGAAAAACGTTATTTTTATAAATTATACGGTTATAGTTGTTTCTTCAATACCTTCATAAGAGCCAATATGGATATTTTTGTATTTAATAATAATATTAAAAATGATAAATACACTGAGTTGTTTATTGAAACTTAGCATCTTAAATTTTCATTTTTAGTTTTTCATTTTACACCATTATATATTTATATCTATACTGTACTATAAAAAGTGGTTATTATTTAAATTTTTAAGACTTACAAATGTTTAAAATGCTTGTTTTGTAAGAATCAATTAATAATAAAATTAAATTTTATTCCAAATCTTACAAACCAAACATACCAAAAACTCCAAATCTTTCCATAAAATCCAAATTATTAAAAGAAATCGTCAAATCAAATAGGTACTATAAATCGACATATGATCGAATTCTTTGAAAATATCAAATCGTCTATTGTTATGAACTTATAAATCGACATCCATTATTTTTACAAAACTCAAATACAATCCTAATTTAATAGGAACAAAGTAGCACATTTAAAGTTTATGCTGATGAAATATTTAAATTCCGCTACGTTGTAGCGGGTACGACTTCTAGTATATATATATATAGAGAGAGAGAGAGAGGCGGGTTCAAGTGAGAACTTAAATTTTGTTGTAATCGTGAGAACAAATGAGAGCGCGACACGTGTCATATTGATCAGACTGAATAATCAAACAAATATTCAGACTTAATATAGTATTTATTCAGTCTGAATAATACATATTCAGTCTAAATAAGCATTATTCAAACTGAATAAATAGTATTTCTTTGATTATTCGGTCTGAATAATCTATATTCAGATACGTGTCGCGTTCTCTTTTGTCCCCGCGTTCACAACCCAATTTGAGTTCTTATTTGAACTTTTCCCCTCTCTCTCTCTCTATATATATATATAGATATAGATATTTTAATATATATGTGGAATGATTACCAAAAATACCCTTCAATGTGAAGCTTGTCCTGTATATAAACCTAATTCTGTTGAATAGCATTCCACTCAAATTACATAGATCAAAATGAAAACCTCAAATACAAAAACTCAAGTATTGGTAATCATTTATGTTTTTGCTACCTTCATCATCTCCAATGGAAGGACTATGAACTCAAATACTCAGATGATCAGAGCCGTTAATCTTGGAGGTTGGCTCGTTACTGAAGGCTGGATGAAACCTTCTCTCTTTGATGGAATCCCAAACAAAGATTTATTGGTTTGTTTTCGCTACGACGTCGTTCAATCTTATATATGTGTTTTTCCAAGAAATGAAAACAGTTTTCAATTTTAATTAATTCTTGTATCTCATTTTGTTCTACTTTATTTTTAATTTTCTTAACTTGTTTTTTAATGTACATGAAAACAAGTTAAAATATTAAACAAACACAAAACTTCAATATCTATGCCAATTCATGTTAATTGATTATGAAATCATCACTAGGATGGAGCTGGACTTCAGTTTAAATCGACAACGATCGGGAAGTTTCTTTGTGCAGAACTCGGTGGAGGTACAATCATCGTTGCAAACCGTACGTCTGCTTCTGGGTGGGAAACTTTTCGGGTAATTACATTGCCAATAAATCAGTGTTGATAAACTCAGTGACCACAATTGTTCTGTACGCCTGGAATTGAACCTTGACTGACGGGAGATTCGATTCCACATCTCCAGAGCCTCAACCGCAAAAAGATTTTCGCGGCTAAATGTTTTTCAAGTGAATTATTGATTAATTATTGCAAATTATATTAATTTGGCAACTCAAGTTTACGTTGTGAACGTAGTTTTTCAAGGTTAGTTAAATAGTTTTATTTGCGTTTTTTTTGTGTAGTTGTGGAGGATTAACGAGACTAGTTTTCACTTAAGGGTGTTCAATAAAGAGTTTTTAGGACTTGACTCCAATGGGATCAATTTGGTTGCGGTTTCGACTAATTCTGAAACATCTGGTATTTTCGAGATCATTAGAAAATCCGATGATTCAAGTCATGTTCGTATCAAAGCGCCAAATGGGTTGTTCTTGCAGGTTCGTTTTGCATTCTCCAAATTCTTATTTATGATCATTACAAATTTGTTGGTTTTTAACGATGATTTTTACAGTTTTCATTCCATTATACATATATGTATGACTATATATATAGGCAAAAACTGAAGATTCAGTTACAGCCGATTCAAACGGGAACGACGGACAATGGGGAGACGACGATCCTTCGGTTTTTGAGATGACGAAAATTGAAACATTGCGAGGAGAGTACCAAGTGACTCACGGTTACGGTCCAACCAAAGCACCAAAAATCATGAAAGTAAGATTTAATTTTATTTCATTTTTGTTTTTATTTTAATAAAGCATATAATTATGAAAATAAGTCATCAATTGATAGCTTGTGGCCTTACAAGTCAATATCGTCTCAATAAATGTTGAAAGCAAAGGCTTTGACTTGTTAATCGTATTTGAGTCAAAGGATTCAAATATATATATATAGAGAGAGAGAGAGGCGGGTAAACACGAGGACGGTACCAATTTACGAAATGCGAGAATAATCCTCAGCCAATCATTTTATACATGAAATTTTTTTCATGTACAAAATCACATGTGATTTTGTACTAACTATAGCGGGCGACTTTTGGGGCCACTTAAGTCACATGGAAAGTCGCCCGCATCATTTATGATTATGTACAAAATCATATATGGTTTTGTACATAAATCACATGTGATTTTGTACATGATAATTTCATGTACAAAAATGATTGACTGAGGATTGTCTTCGCATTCTCGAAATTGTTACCGTCATTGCATGAACATCTGTCTATATATATATAAACCTATATAAAAATACGTAACATTCTACTTTACAAATTCATATATTAATTTTTTTGATTTATTTTAGGATCATTGGGACACGTTCATAGTGGAAGAAGATTTTAATTTCATTGCAACTAGTGGATTAAACGCAGTGAGAATTCCAGTAGGATGGTGGACTGCTAGTGATCCAACGCCACCTAAGCCTTACGTAGCAGGATCTTTGCATGCCCTTGATAATGCCTTCTTATGGGCAAAGTATGTGTACCTTCACTTGTTTAAAACATATAATTTCTATCATAATTATATAAATAACATTTTATCGTCGATCATTTTCGTGTATATATAGGAAGTATAATCTGAAGGTGATATTGGATCTACATGCCGCTCCGGGATCCCAAAATGGTTGGGAACATAGCGCCAGTAGGGATGGTTTTGTGGAATGGGGCTTAACCGATGAAACAATACAACAAACCGTTGACGTCATAGAATTTTTTACTGCTAGGTACGTACAAATTATATATTTTTTTGTAAACAACAACTAGCATGTCATTAAAAGCTAGCAAGCAGCTAGCAAAAACAGAACATTACAACGATCTGAAACGTCACCGTGTTATGTTAATTTTAATAAGTTAGTGAAATTAAACAAAGTGAGACCTAATTTTATTAATGCCAATTAAACTATGCATTAATTTGTATATATATATATATAGGTATGCAAAGAATCCAAGTTTATATGCGGTTGAGCTCATAAACGAGCCTCGTGCACCTGGAGTCCCGCTAAGCGTACTGACCAAGTATTATGAGGCTGGATATAAAGTTGTACGAAAGCATGCTCCTAATGCCTTTGTGGTTTTATCAAACCGACTTGGTGGTGATCCGAAAGAGCTATTTCCTGTTGCCAATGGCATGAAAGACGTTGTTATTGATGTTCATTACTATAATCTCTTTTCGGATATTTTCAACGACATGAGTGTAGAACAAAACATCGATTTTATCCAAACAAATCGTTCTGCTGAGCTACAAGCCATCACGACAGCAAATGGACCGCTAATTTTTGTCGGTACGTATCTTCAGCTAGCCTCATGATACATTCTAACTTAATGAAACAGCTAATAGGCTAACTTGTGACTTTACAGGGGAATGGGTGGCTGAATGGCAAGTAAGAGGAGCAACTAAACAAGACTTCCAGAAATTTTCGAAGGCTCAACTACAGGTTTGGGGACGTGCTAGCTTTGGGTGGGCTTATTGGTCACTAAAAAATGTGAACAATCATTGGAGTATGGATTGGATGATAAAAAATGGTTATATTAACCTTTAAAAATGTACGGAACCTTCCTTTTTTTATCCAAAATATATTAACTTTTTTTAAATCGGAATATATACATCTACCTCAAAATACCACTTAGGCAACAAAGGAAAAATGTTGCCTAAGAGGTTTATGTTTTGTCTACGGCTTAGGCAGCAAGCATGTGTTAACTAAGCAATTTGCATCCTCAAACGTAGGCAAACATCATATGTTGACTAAGTTGACTTCTTAGACAACATGTAAAAGGTTATGTAAAAGACAACATTCTATTTATGGATATGTTGCATAAGGTATCATCTTAGACAAGATACTCTATTTGCACATGTTGCCACTACTAAAAAACTGGGTTTTTTTTGTTAGGTTAATCCGTCTGGAACCAGGCTAAGATATATTGTATGTTGTCTAAGTAAACTTTAACTGATTTTAAAAAAATATGAATGATTAACATTAAACTAAGGCAACGTAGGCTAAGGTGTTGCCCAAGATACATATAGGCAACATATAATCATTTATACATTGCCTAAGGTCACTCTTAGGCAACACAAAACCACACTTTTTGCCTAAAAAGAAACAACATACAATAGCGTTTGTTGTCTTAGCGTATCTTAAACAATATAGACAGTTAACATTTGTTGTCTAAGACAATATTTGGTGTAGTGATGCAGTGTACAGTGTATATATTTATTTTACCAACGAAAATCAAGGCCCCAAACATAATGTTTTGATTCAAACTTGTTGACATAGTTTTCAAATATCTTTTTAAGCATGCATTACAAAACCAATTAAAAACGTAAAATCACATTAAAGATATCTTTTATAACGAAAAGAGTCAAAATAAGCGAATAACGATTAATAAAAATGCAAGTTGGGAGACTAGTGTAGGGTGGGCATGTTTGGACCTATTTGTCACTATTAAATAATTGACACCCACTATGCACCAATAAAAAATGAACCAGTTAATAGTGGAATTATAAAGAAGCGTGATTGATTGTTTGGTTCCACAAACATTATTTTATAAAAAAAACATGTAATAAATGTATAATTTACATACTATAGTCACAGAAAAAAGTTTACAAAACTAAATTAAATAATCAAGTATTCGACTTTAATATCTCCAGAGAAAAAAACTATTCGACTCTTAATCTTGCTAATGGTCCATGTCATTTTATCACAACATTCGTCTCTTGCTGTGGATCTTCTTCCTTTTTTTCAGTATATATGTATTCCATTAAATTGTTTAAAGAGATAGAGAATATAATAAAAAGACAAAAAAATATATCCAAAAGTGAGAAATTGAGATAGGTAATGAATAATGATGGAGAGTGGATGACGTGGGTGGCAACTGGCAAGATGGATCAAGTGATGTTATCAGGTGCAAGAAGTTTAAGTGGCATAAAGTTTGAAAACAGTAAAACCGATTTATGCCTTTTCTTTTACTTTAAAATTGTGTTATCTAGTTACTGGTAGCTTTTTGGAATAAAAAAATGTAGAATTTTTTTTAATAAAATAAATAAATGTTAGTTATTAATTTCTAAAAATTCAATGTTTTTTACTTAGAAAAAAAATAAGGAATTTAATTATTTAAAATATGAAAGTTAAATGATTCATGTACTGAAAAATAGGATTGATCATGGGTTTGGTTAGTCGGGTTGAAAGTATTTGAACAAACCAAACTCAATGTTTGCGGTTTGAAAAATCTCAACCCAACCCAACCAAAACAAAACTACAACCCAAACCCTATCCCAAACAGTGCGTGTTGATTGGGTTGAAACTTTGGTACATCATTTTACGATTTTATTAAACGTTTTATTTAAACGAAGTAAAACAAAAATGAGAACATATAAAAAAAGTCTAACTATTTTTAAAGAAAATGAAAATTCATACAAATCAGAAAATAAATTATGGTTGAAATTGTGATATAATTTTGAATATATCTAATTACAAGTTGGTTTAATGCACATATATTAATCAAAAACTTAACGTCACAAAAACTCTGTAGGATATAAAGGCATCGGGTTCATCGGGTTGGGTTAGGTTCAAATTACGCCAACCCGATTCCAACCCAATATATGCGGTTTGTCCTATTTTTGTATCAACTGTGTGATGGGTTACCTAGGGTTGTGTTTTTTTAGGTTTTCTCGGGTTAGATAGGCCGAGTTGGTCGGCATTTTGATCACCCCTACTAAAAAATTCAAAAACTCAATTATCCAATACTAAAGTTCATTGAATTTTTAATAATGAATTTTTCATAAATGCTTTAAACTAATAAATGAACGACTTATATTTAAATATTAGAATGAATTACACCGACAGTCCCTGTGATTTGTTTAAATTTTGTATTTGGTCTTTTAAACAAACTATCTATACTGGTGGTCCCTAACTTTTCATTTTTATAACATCCATATTCCATCCACTTAACAATATTAGTTAGTAACTGTTAGGAAGGACTAATTGATATTTGAACAAACTATAGGGACCTGAAGTGTAATTTGATCTAAAATTTAATTTTATTCATGATTTTTTTTTTGGTTTTTTATTAAAAAATTATCTTTGCAATCACAAATCAAATTTCTTAAAATAAAAAATAAAAATCTTTATAATTATTTATTAACTATTAAATTCATAAAAAAATATGTTAAAAAATCTCAAATTTTAAAAAACAAAGAAAATTAATATAAATATACATATCTTTTAGGTTGAGAATTGAAATACGTAAGTAAACTGAAAATTATGTTCGATTAACGTGAGATTATTAAAATATATAGTCAAATAACAACTTACCTCTTTTGGATTCAAGTATTTTAATTGCGGTTTATTTAGAAATTCACTAGACCTTGTGGTCTAACCCTCGTTTTTCAAAACTAAAACCATTTTTAGATAAACGCTTAGTAGAGAATACGTCGAAAGGAAAAAAGGAAAGCTTTGAGCCGGTCTTAGAGATGGATCGGATACCGTAGAGACTTTCTTTAGTTAATAATTCTCAACTATAGACACTTTTACTTTTATTCCGTTGCAAAACTATGAAATGTAATAAATTTTGATTACTCTTGGCATCTTGGTTATTTATTTATGATTGATAGTTGATTATGAAGTTTGGGTCGTTATAAATATGTCATTTTTTATCATTTTACATTCTTATAAGTTAGTTTTTGTCAAACGTGATTTTTTCGCCAGCTAGCTTATCGGTTACCCGCTAGCATATCCGCTAGCTTAAATTTAAATAATGTTGCATAAGAATAAGATCACCGAAACTGTATAATTATGTTTTATTAAATAATTTTTATTTAAAATAATTCATATAAATAATTGATAATTTATTTGAATTTAAGTTGAGGCAACTTATTAATCAGTCATTTTCTACTTAATACATATTTTTCACAAACAAGTTAAAATTGTGAATTTTGATAATTAAATATTTTGAAATAATACATTTAATAATGCAAATTATTCGTACATTGTTACACTTTGTTCTCAAGTTTTAGAAGGAAATTAAAAAGAAAAAGAAAAGGAATGAAAAGAAAAGAAAATTATTTGTGTAAAAATTGTTATCATAATCATATTTATAATGTATTCGGACAAACAAAAACAGTAAGAGCCGATCACAATGTATTGAAATGCGTGTTGTTGCAAATTCATTAATTGTTGGAAATGGTAAAAAAAAATTCTCTCGAATACGTGATCTTCTCCAATTTCTTGGAAGTGTCACGAAGAATTTTTATATCATACAAATCTAATATCATTGCAATGTTAATAAAATACTATTAATAAACAAAAGTTTTTATAAGATGAAATTTATAAAAACAAATAAAAGAAATTACAAACAAATAAGAAAAGGTTTCATGAATATCAAACCTATAGTATGAACCACCTCAAGAAATATTTCAAATACATTTTGAAAATTAAGGACTAGAATGATCTATAATTTGTAAGGTTTGTGAAAACATTTTTATGTAAAAAGTAAAAATAATTTAAAATTTTCCGAATGAATTAAAAGATGTTTGTGTGTGTAAGAACTAAGATGGGTAAAAAAAAAGTTCGGAGACGTTTGGTTTAAGACAAATTTGATTTGGTTGATTATAAGAGAGTTAAATCTTGGTTTTGAATTTTGGGTATGTGTCTTAACCATTTTTAATAAGTTATAAAGAAATATGTACCTGATAAAATATGTATATTTTTAACGGACGTATTTTAGACGTTTATAACATAAAACTTCTAGTTTTGTAGTATGACTTACTGTACTGTGTAACTGTCAAATTTCACACAAAAAAATCCAACCTTGAAAACCCGTGTATATGCCTATATGGACGTCTGCAAAAGTCATAATTGGACATTTTTGTTGGACTATAAGTTGACGCGTCAATGATAATTTAGTAACTACAACAACTTATATCAAGCTAGTTTCTGCTTCTATATCAATGTTATTCATCGTATTGGGATATCTAAGGGTCCGTTTGGTTCGCGAGAATGGAATGGGTTTGGGGGATTTGGATTTCAAATCCATTTCAATCTGACGTTTGGTTTGTCGGATTGTCCGAATTTAAAATCCTAGGATTCAATTGAAATCCTACGAACATAGGATTTTGAAATCCTTTGCGGATGCTCGGGATTTCACGGGATTTCGTAGAATTTGTATCAAATAACGTTTTAAAAATGTTAAAAACATTTGTTTTGTAATAATTGATTAATAAAAATGCAATTTAATTATTTTTATAATTTTGTATATTTTTATATAAATTATTTATAAATAATGAAAATCCAATTCCATTTCAAATCCTACAAACCAAACACACCTATAATTTTCAAATTCATTCCAATCCAAATCCAAATCCTTCCATGAAATCCAAATCTCTTAAAAACAATACCGCAAACCAAACTAACCCTGAGAGAATTCAAGTATACTTTCAAATTTGAGATTCAAGTCACTAGTGCTTATCGTGGATATTTCATTTATTGCAAATGATTTATTGGGTGTGTTGAAGATATATACATTCTAATTTTTGCCAAAAGGAAGACCGTTATTCACTATATAAATATTGTACAACATGTTTTATTGAAAAGAGCAAGATTATAATGGACGGTGGTCTCGAGATGGCTCGATAAATGTGAACTAACCAACTTTGATGAACAATTCTAAATCATCGTAGTTATATTATTTGCCTCAAACTCTTTATTTCTGAATCATTGTTCTTTTAGTTGGAATTTATTGTAAAAAAGTTAAAAATGTCAAACAACCCTCCCCCAAGTTACCCTCTAATAATTACATGATACAAACATTATCACCTAGAGTATAGCCATAGGTTTTGAATGAAATTTCATGTTGCAAGTTGTTTGCAACTCACATTTGATAATCTCTCTTTAGGTACAGTTGCACATTATCACTGTATCAGATGAACTATACTGAAATCAGATGTATGTCTCACTTTGTTTGTCATATCTATATTTGTGTATTTAAGCTTGATATTGCTCATCGTATAGACACACTTGTCTGCTCTTATGGTAACCTAATGCAGGCATCACAGTTCCATAACCCCACTCCCAGTGTACGAATTAACCACATCAACAAAATCATATTCATACATTTGCACGTTGTTAAAGCATTCACAAATCACAATGATATTTGACAAGTAACACGAATTTTAATAATTAGAGTATATAAGAAACATGCAACTTAAAATTATATCATGTAAAAACTCACCCGAGATCCACAACTCTAATACACTTCTTGCGGATTCAAATAATCTTCTCTGTAAACATGAATATTCTAATAATTAACGAACAATGGTTCTATTGTTCCCCAATCGATTGCTTAGATTGCTCAAAGGTATTATAAGTATAATACCGATATACTTTGGAACTAATTTTGAAGTCTAAATTGTTTTGAAAATCACTCATGCCAATTAACAAAATTAGTTAGGTCACTCAGTCGTATCCTAACATAAACATAAATTAATTTTAATGCAATATATTTGAGGTGAACTTCGTATAAAATCAGATCAAAGACTAATCTTGCTAACCACAAGGGTTGTGCGTAGCAGTTGAGGCCCCAGAGGGATGTGGTGGAATATCTTATCTGCTCAGGATTCGAATCCAGGCGTACACAACAATTGTGGCCACTGAGTTTATCAGGCTGATGTCTTGCAGTCATAATTTGTCGGGATTAGTACAGGCATAGCCTGGGACACCCTTTAAAAAAAAGACTAATCTTGTTGATTCCGTGAATGCCTGTAAATAATCTCTTTCAAACTTCGTTGATTCGAAAAATAACGAACGACTACGAATCAAATTCACCGTGAGCTCAAATATAGGAAGAAAATTGAAAAAAATTATACTCTGCTAAGTACCATCCAAATTACACAAATAACATATAAATAAGAAGGCCAAAACAAAAATGGTCTGGGAAAAAAACTATGGGCTGAACATAAAAGCCCCAAACGAAAATGTAAAAATTAGCAAGAAAAAACACAAAAGTGTCTAAAAACGTGCTTAAACAACATGTTTATGCCTCAAAAATACTGTAAACCCTTCGTTTCAAGCTTCAAATTAATTGGTCGTGAGTTATTTATAGTAAAAGTTATGTACGTTTAAACACAACAACTTTTGTCAGTTTTTCCATGCCAAGGGTCCGCATCTAGAACCTAAAAGTAAATCTTTTTGCGATGATCTCGATATATTTATTATTTTATTCGATTAAGCAAATAGTATAATGGAAGTTCAATATATCTTATCGACTATGTTATTACGTGACCCATTAGTCCAAAAGAAATATTTTCTGGCCCAATTCTTCTTTCCAACCCAACAAAATCAACAATGTTGCACCATTAATTAATATCTTCCAAATCTTTATTTCTTATTGTGTTATATTTTTTTGTTCAATCCGAAATTGATCCTACGGAGTTTTAGCTAAACCACTCGTAATGAATAGAGATGTACAAAGAATTGGTTAACCCATTTTGAATCGGAAAGGATTGCTTAGAAAAGGCCCGGTACAAGAAATGGTTATAGACGAAAGCCCATTCTGGTTTCAAATCTATGAATGTAATTTTGAAAAAAGTCAGATAAAGCTTGATAAAAAACCGGTTCGGTTAAGACTCGGTTAAAGTCCGAAAAACCAGATTAGGATTTAGGACCGCTTAAAGCCTGGTCTAACCCCGAGAAAACCAGTCAAGACGCGTTACCTTCATCCTAATTATTTATTATAACTAAAAAAAAATATCTAAACAATAATTTATCGTCATAAATAGTGAAATTAATGCAAGAAAACTTTATAAAATATTTTAAATATATGCCCCTGGGTTTTTCGTGTGTATGAATTTAGATCTGACATGCAATACAAATGGAATATTTAGTTTATTAGGATTTTTTTTTGAATATTTTAGATATAGACATTGCTTAATTTAATCACTTAACAAATGTTAAAAAGGATAAAATAATATATGAAAAATATTCAAGACGAAAAGCATAAAAAAAATCAAATTGAATATACGAAATAGTAGGGTCTTAAGTCTTGATAACAATTTGGAGAACACGGCAAACTGCATTTTAAATCATTCGGGTGGCACTTTGTTTTCAAGTTCGCTCTAGGATTTGGCAAGCAACTATCTGGGCAACATCTTGCTTGTTTTGGGGTCATCACGATAATACGGTTTTTTAAGGCAGGTCATTATTTGTGAAGGTATTGTTTATTGACATACGGAGTAGAGTCGACTCGATTCCAAGACAATAATAAAAAGATTTATCTCTTAAGAATGTTGGATTGTTGCTTTGTACTAGATTTTCGAGTAAGCCGCTCGTATCTCTTGATGGGATCATAGTTTCCAATTGTTGTGTTGTTCTTACTCCTTCCGTATTCTACATGATTTTTTGGCCTCTGTACCCTCTCGTTTCTTTGGACCTGGTTTTGGTCCCTACATCTTACAGTCGACAAACTTTGTTGTGTAAATTGTGTCTTACTTTTTCTTGAATAAGAGTTCGTTGCCCTTCCAAAATAAATCGTACGGAGATACAAAAAATATTCGAAACGAAAAAATGAAAACTAAATACGTCAAAGAAATTAATTATTTTAGAATCAAATGACAGTTCAATATATATTTTTAAATAATTGTCCATTTCATTCTTTTGTATACGTATTTTTTATTTGAAAAAGAAAAATAAAAGGGTCGGTTAAGGACTGGTTATGACCGCCCCCTGTTGGTCCAAATTTGATCCTAAACTTTCGGCCAAATGATCGGTTAAAGCTCAACTCGGTTTTCTTTCCTTAGCTAAACATGCAGGTCTCTTTAATTATGCATGACAGTTGTACACCTCCGATAACAAACTTAAGGGATATAAAGAAACAATCAAGATTCAAATTAAATATACAAATCGTACCTTAACTTGGCGATTCTTCCATTTGTTATTGCTAACATTCTCTCTCTCAATTTTCTTTTTGGTTTTTATTTCGGGCAATCTTTAGCTATATCATACTAACATTATTTCTTGAACATGTCTTATATAATTTCTTTCAAAAGTACTATGAGAAAACTAATAATCACTTTATTGTTAGGCTATCAGCATCATCTATCTTTTGGCCACCTATGCAAGGTTTTGTACCCGTAGGTTTTAAACACATTTCTATCATAGAATCAATTAAAGAATCACATTGAGTTTTCACCTTTAAAAGTTTGCAGCTATTTTCCTAATGGAGTCTCTCTCAATTTACCGGGCCCTAATTTATGAATACAAACCATCTATTCTTAAACTCTATATTTTTCCCGCCTCACAAATCAAGTTCCAACTAACACAATATTATATCTTATATAGTATACATGTATTTAATTCATCTTTTTTGTTTTTATTTTTATATAAAATATTTATAATATGTTATAAGTTGACAGGTGGAGAAAATATGAACTTTAAACACATCTTATTTGTATTCAAAATTTATGGATGGTTGCATATCAAAAGTTTTAGCATAGTTGCACCATAAGATTATCAAAAGTTTTAGCATAGTTGCACCAAAAGTTTTAGCATAGTTAGCATAGTTGCCATTTTGCACCCTCAACAATTACAATATATATCTGATATAATTATCAATGATTAAAATTGTACGGGTTGTTACACTGGAATTCTAGATTATTTATTAAAAATGTATAAATTAGGTTTAGAAAATAGAGATCAAAACGGCTAGACTTTTTCATAAGCTCTTGTGTATCTAAATCAATATAACACAAAAAAAAAATGAGTCTTGAAGGAGGTAACTGCAACTGATGCAATGCGCAAAAGTTAGAGCACAATGTCCAAACCAAACCAAAATTTAATACCCAACTAAAAACCTAATATAATGTTTTTAAAAAACAAAATTCATAGAGACCAATATCAGAACCAAATGGTAAGCCTTCATAACCAATCAAATATATTGCTCCAAATTTAGTTTTACTTAAGGATCCGACAGTTACTTTTCTAAACGACTTAAAAGAACACGCTGAATAAACTCTAACCACTTAATATATTATGATCTAATAACTCCTTTGTACTTGGCTACTTGTTCTACTCCTATTTATTATAGTCCTCCACTCCTTAATAAATGGATTTCCCGTGAAAAGTCGATTTCAAACCCCACATTGACCTTTCAAATTCAGACTCTATGGGATGGACCATTTGGTATATAGGGTCCAATTTTTAATCCATAAATCAATTGTAATGATTTAAATGACCCTCATTATTCATATTCATATTGTTTTAACTTTATAAACTCGAAAATTTAGTATAATAAAACTTTAGATCGGAAAATTGACACAAGAATTGGCAAAAATAGAAGTCATTTTTTGTGTATCTTCTTTGTTTGTACGGTAATTCACGGTCTATATATCTTGCTATACATCATAGAAATGCATCTTCTTGGAAGAGATTACAAGGATTGGCAACAGGTAGAAGAAGCATCATTGCTTTATGGGTCTTCTACAATTTACATATTTTTTATAAGTATGTTCTTTGTTTCTCAATTGCTTATTTGAAGATTTAGAAAACTACATTTCATCGAATCTAATAAATGATCCAAAAAAGCCAATCGATGCACAATTTTAGATGTGGAGAAATGGCATCTTATTGAGTATTTCATATGATATAACTTTCATTTATGAATGTTTTGATGTGCATGTAAAGCGATTGTCGTTACTTGAAGTCTCAATAATCAGTTTTTATTGTTCGACAAAAAAAATTATGATGTTTACTAATTATCTTTAACTTTAATTAACTATTTATTTGATTTTGATTTTAGATTTTCAAGTCACAATAAACGCACCCACCTCTGGAGACTAGTATCAAAAATTGTTGTAGTAGTGCATATTCTGGTCGAACATCTTGAAGCTGCCACTAAGAAACTAATTTTAAACGACCTTATACTCCTTGAGTATCAGAAGCTACTCCATGTGAATATGATAGTAATTATTTTTTGTTTTTACCATGCCAAGCCTTATGAGGATATCGATGATAGATCATAATATGTACTAAAAGAGTTTCTTGAGATTGTACACCACCAATCAAACAAATTATCACGGAATATATATTTTTTTCGCACTTCTTTGTCTGGTGCTTCACTTTTGAATGCTTGTTCTATACTTGTTACAAGTAATTGGTGGATCGTACTTTTTAGAAACAATTCGCAACCAACACTTTATTGTGGACATCAAAAGGTATACACCTCGACGACCTTTGCTTGATTATGTTCTATAATACAAGAACATAATTAATTTAAAAAACTATGCTTTTTGAAACAGATCAAGAGTATAAGGCTTTTGAAAAAAGTTTATGTTTACTTTAAAAGCGAAACCCGAAAGCAATATGATGCCATCGATTATGGAGTCTTGAAGTACAGTTGGAGTAATTGAAGTATTCTTTCCAAAAGCAACAATGCATGCTCAAGTTGACAACATGTTGATACATGTATATAAAAAGATGTATCCCTTTAAACGTTAGTAAATATACATATATATATATATAGAGGGAGGTTCAAGGGAAAACGCTAAAAAAAGAGAAAACCGAAGAACATCTGGGTGGGCCATGTGACGTACGCATTAACGTATTCCAGAACTCGTAATACGCATTAATGAATATTCATCAACGCATCCGTAATGATAGATGGCGTTGATGCATAGGAACAAAATTACCTATCGTTAGTCAGATACCGTCCATAATAAGCTCCTAAAGTGTTCTTCAATTTTCTTTTTTTTTAGTGTTTTTTCCTTGAACCTCCCTTTATATATATATATAATGACTAAAATACAAATTTTAATATAATTATAAACCAGCCAAAACAAACGAATAGTAAAATGCAAGTTGGGGAGACAAGTGTAGAGTGGGCATGGTTGGACCCATTTGTCGCAAATAATTGACACCCATTAGTTTGATAGTCCCCACCAAATAAAAAAACAAATAAATCGTTTTATATAATAAATTATTTTTGTTAAATATTGTAGTCTTGTAGAAGGTGATTTTAGTCTCTTAAAAATTATATTTTATTTTCATAAATTAAAAAAAGAAATAGAGAATAATGAAAGGTGATTGGTTAAGGCATAAACCCAGGCCTCCTATTGGTTGAAAGATGACATTAGATTCTCCCACCATCCTTCATTTACCAACTCGTGGACGGATAAACCATTTTAAAGATTTATTCCAATGTTACGATCGAATCTAACATTTTATAAATATACTTCATAAACATTTCAAATATATTGAATGGTTTAGTTTAGGGACGAACCTGTGTGGTGGCATACGGTGGCACGTGCCATCGTATTATCTCTCCGTCGAAGGGTAAAAAAATTTAGTTTGTGAAGGGTGCAACTCTATCGTTGTAGAAGGTGCTACCATATGCTATTAAGAAGTACAAATATTGTGCAATCGTACCTTGTAATCAACCAAAAAACAAAAAAAAAACTCTTGAAATCAACCAAAAAAGTTCGAAAAAACTATTGAAATTAACTGAAAAAACCGAAAAAGTCCCTTGAAATCGATAAAAAAAACTTTAAAATTCCTGGAAATCAAGCAAACAACTAAAAAAATCCCTCGAACGGGTGGGATTAGGCTAAAAACACATCGAGCGATATTAAACCTTAGTAAGACATGAAGACACGTCGATAAAAACCGTGCGTTTGATAAATATTTTTTATCTATATTATATGGTTTGTCGATAAAAACCGTGCGTTTGAAAAAAATTCTGGGTCCGTCCCTGGTTTCGTTGAGAAATTTATTATTCTTTCATAAGTTGAACTATTGTAATATCATATAAAAATAAGAGTTATGCTGAAAATGATAAAAATATTTATGAGTTTTTTAATCTAACTTAATAAATTTCAACTAGTCTAAGTATCTTTAATTATATTTATCTTCACCTTTAAATCAATTTCATAAACTTAATTTTACATACATTTAATCAATTGCTCTTGAACTTATTAAAGTTTCACTCATTATTGATAAAATAGGTAGTTGAATGTAGAAGAATGTTTATGAAGTTTTTGTTGTCACTTTTGTACCACAACTCTCACTATTACCGGAACCAAGGTTCTAAATAGCGTGAGGCGTGACGTGACGGCAAGATCAAGCCTTAAGCCTTAGAAGCCACGGCGAGCCATGACGTTTTTCAAGGTGTGTCTTATAGCAATAAAATTGTACATCATATATAATATTATACATATATAAACTTTTGTTTTCTATTATTACTCAATGAGTTAATAATATTAAGCATTTTAAATTATGTTATGCATTAAAAACAAAAAATACGACCCTAAAAGGATAAGAAAAAACAATTATGTTGTCACAAAAATCATGCATTGGGCCATGGCGTGCCACAAGCATAACGTGGCGTCATACACAAGTCTTAAGCCATGGTGCGCCATGGCGGCTGTCGCGGCGAGTTTTTTACAACATAGACCGAAACCTAATCCTACTTCATAATATATATTTTAAACTAAAATTTTCAAGTAACTTACTTATTACAAAAATAAACATTATTATTTTTCTTCTTCCGATATTCGGTCAAAGTTAATTCATTTTATAAAGTATGTTGTTTATTAGAAATGCTATTTGTACCCCTTTAATTTCAAAATAGACTAAATAATGCATAGATAATGTAAAAAAGTATGTCTTGCTGTTGATGTGTTTAATGAGAAAATTAATAGACAATGATGTATTTAGCCAACCCCCGTTAGTATATGCATCTCAATTAATATTACAATCAGGTCAAATCATGTCTCGAAAATGTAAAGTAGTATTATAGTTGATATTTTTCACAAATGTGATTATATAATAGATGCTTAGACCATTTTTAACCCGAAAGTGCAGAACATAGGCTAATACTTAGCATTTAATTTTTTTATTATTCAATAGAGTAACATTAATCATCTCCAACCACTTAGTGTTAAATTATATGTTTAAGGGTCATTCTTTTAAAAAATTGCTAATTTGTGAGATCCCATTTAAACAAAAAAATCTAGTTGAAAAAAAAATCTAATATAAATTAAAAACTTCTCTTCCTCTCTCATCTCTCATACCCCCCCCCCCTCTATCATATCTTCTTTCTTCTCTATCATATCTCTATAACATTTAGGTACACATATAATAGAATATAAACGGTAAATACATTGTGAACATTCTTTTATAAATACTATTTTTATTTGTGAACAGAATCTAAATCAACAAGGATCTGGTATACATTGTGAATACAAACAAAATCACAAAAAAGCTAAGGTGGCGTTTGTTTTTTAAGAGATGCTGAAGTCTGAAATCTGATTTTAGTTCTGAAATGGTTATGGAACATCTAAACGAATCAGACATAAGTGGTGATTAAGAGCTTAAAATGAAAAAACAAACAAGGCCTAAATCTAAACATACCACTTTATGAACACAATTTGAATCTTATGAATACTCTACTAATAAAATCATTAAGGTTATTTTCATTGTGTTCACTTTGTGTGCAAAATGTATACGGTAATACGGTAATAGAAGAGAGGAAAGGAGAGAAGGAGATAAATATGTATTTTTTTCTAAAAAAAATGCATTAATTGTTTTAATAAATTACGATAATTATCTTACTAATTAATAACTATCCTAATTTAGGGGTTGTTTGACAGTTGCTAAATGATTTGGTGCAGAATGATAAAGTGGTTAGAATGATTCAAAAGCACTTACTATATAATGCAAAATGAAATATAATTGTTGGTAATTGTTTCCGGATGTAATCATGGATCTTAATGGTTAAAGGAGGTCTATGATATAAAATGATTCAAAGGGTTTTGAAACCATTAAAAGTCAGAGTTATTTTTTCTCAAACAAAATTCACCTCTTAGCGATCCAAATGTTGCCTCTTAATGAAATTGGTAAGAGTTAATAAACAGCCCCTTAGTGTCTTAAGATATATCTCACGGATCTCACATATTTTAAAGTTCTCAAACGATTAAACCATTAAATGTTTATTAATTTATTATTTATTATAATCATCTTTTGTGCATATTAATTAATTTAAGTAAAAATTTAATTACATTTATATTTTTTGTATTTTATTTAACTATAATTACTTTTTGTGTATGTTGATTGGTTAAATTTAGTAAGTTCAATAAATTTGTATCTTTATATTTTATAAATTTATCCTTTAACTATAATTTTTGTATACGTTATTTAGTTTTAAACTTTTAACTAGAGTAGTTAAGTTTATATTTTTATATATTATCTAACTAAAACACATTTTACTTGGTGTATATATTAATCAGTTAAAATCAATAAATTAATTAATTATTTTTGTATCTTAAAAATTTATCATCTAACTTTTTTAAACGGCAAACTTAATATTATATACCACCACATAAATCATACAACACTCTTTGGAGTTTCAATCCATACCAGTTTTACATAGAGATCTCCTACCTATCTCTGAAACCTTAATTGTAATGCCCCCCGAACCGATAGTTTACGAGAAGTAATCTACCAGCGCCCCGACAGATATATCCTCTATGGAGTTGAACCAGAAATCGTCTTCGTCAGGCCGTTGTTGTGAAATAGACAGCTTAATGTAGCAGTTGTCTTCGATCTTTCTCAATCCTGCCACAAACCTGCTGCCATTCAATGATCAATCTATGAACGGGTCCATAAGCCACGAAGACCACTCCACCTTCAGCTCTTTGTTCTTATCCAATCGTACACCTTTAATTGGAACTCGAACAGCAGTTCCGATAGTTGCCTTCTTCCGTTTTCGAAGATACATTTGTTTCGATTACCCCATATTAAGTACAACATGCTCTATACGACTGCTTTCCATCTTTTCCGACCTTTTCCGTTGCTTCCCCTTTGATTTCCTGCATCGATCAACTCAGATAACGAGCTAGACATATCCACATTCACCTTCCACCACCTGCCCACTTGTCTCCAAAATTCGTTTATCTAAATTTGTCATCTAATTATAATCATTTTTTTACATACTAACTATTTTTAGTAAATTAGTCAAATTACATTTTATTATTTGGTTTTATTTTTTCCCTAATTTTTAAATTTTGACCAACTAAAAAACACTTGTCAATATACTCATTTTATTTTAGTGAAAATGGATTCCTTCTTTCTCTTCCAAATGTGTGATAATTTTCTTGTATATATTTACCTCTAAGCTATTGTTGACTCATCAAGATGCATCTATTTACCTCTTTAGCATTTTAGCAGAGATGGTTTATGACAATTTTATTGTATTTTATTTCTTTAACACTGGGTTGAAGATGATCATATACTAAAAAAGAATTCGTAATTAAATATTAAAGTTTTTATAATAAGATAAATTGAAAAGTACATGGCTTAAAAGTAATCTCGTATGTTTCGTGTAATAGTCATCAATTTATGAATACATAGGATAGATATTCTTTTCAAATTAATGTTGTCATTTTGTTAAAAGAAGCACTTAATGAAAAATGACGTAGGACAATGGAAATATAGTGTCCCCTTTATCATAGTTCATGAACATGTCGGGCTATTTGTAAAATTATTAAAATGCATCTCAACAAAAATAATTGATTAAATTTGTTGGAAAATCTTATACAAACTTTTATAAAAATATTTTGAAGTATTAATCAAAAAGATTAAATTAATGCAATAATCAAAAAGAATATCTAATACTTTTTTTTGAAAGGCATAGCGGCATCAAACCCATGAACAACTACCACGAACACACGCACGCACGCACGCCTCCCCGGTGGTATCGGGCATCCAAGGGCAGCCCACTAATCCGCCGCTGTCCCGGTCCAGCGTAAGCTCGACCACAGTCTATGACTGGGCTGGGGGGCAGCCCAGTCAAAGACTGGACCAACCTAAGGACTGGATACCCCTGATGTCCTCAAATTGACTCCCTTGGATTTGAAGCAGGGTAGAATGGGATACCATCCACAATCCCCCCCTATGATGTTACCGACCTTGGGGAAACCAACTGAGCTAGACATGATTTGTAATAAAATATCTAATACGATATTTAAAAATCAAAACGTTCATACTGATTGTTCATAACTTATAAGTGTGTATGACAACAATGATAATAATTGCATGTAATACATCCAATAATTCAATTTTGTTTTTTTATTAGTAATCATAGATTGAGATTGGTGGTAGCATATGAATGGCTCAAACAAAATTACATCAAGAATCTCACTTTCAATCATATATACTTGTTGAATATAAATCATCAATATGTTCATATATATTTTGTATATTTAAACGCGCTTGAATTTAATGTTAGGTACTCAAGAAAAGTCTACTTGAACAAACCATTAAGCTTAAGCAAAACTTTGAGAGTTACATCATGTCACTTAGGGGCTGTTTACCAATCTCTTACTGGGTAAGTGTTTACCGACAAGAGTCACCACTCTAATTTACCTTATAGGGTAACATTCCTGGCCATCAAAATAAATTGATTGTTAAGTGTTTATAACCCGGTAAGCGCTTACTGGGTAAGAGTCATCACCCTCACTTACCTTATTATGTTCACGAGTAAGATAATTGAACCAATTATCGCTTACCAAGGTAAGTGTTTAGTAAACGGCCCTTTAGTATAGTGGAGTTAGAAAATCTACTAAAAAGATGAAATTTACATATTGAGATCGAAACAAATTTTTTTTGTTATAATTCTATAACAAATTTTACGAATTGAATGGAGAATATCACACATACAATTAATTAATTTCTTGAGTACTTCGTTATGTATAGGAACTTAGAAAGTAGAAACTGACTAAGGAGTACATTCATGATGTATGTGTATATACGTGTATATATACATATACAAACTGAATAATTTGAGAACATCAAAATTTGTAAGATTTTTGAGAACTTTTATCTTAATGTTTTGTTTCACATGATTTTCTTTCATCTAAGTATAGTATTTAATGTATTTATTAACATATATTTGTTTGTATTTGTTTCATATGTACTCGGTTTACAAAGATTACGTCTAGTTTGTTTCACAAACACGTCAAAAAGGTTCACATTGTGAACCAAACATACTGTAAAATAAATATATGTTAATCACTACATCAAATTCTAGCTATAAATGGAAAAAAATCATGAAGTATTGGATCTCAAAGATCTCACGATTTAAATAGTTCTCAAAAGAATGTCCCATATATATGTTTGTGTATGTATGTATGTATATATGTACAAACAACCGTCTAATAATAGATATATGTACCCTTGATTACTTTTAATCCTACCACATTCCATGAATTGGCTTGATGCATGAATTAATCTAAAAATGGAGACCTACTCTTACCTTTCTCATCATAACATTCATTCCCATCGAATCCCAACCCTGTATTCACATATGTCTGTGGGTACGTACCATATACATATCTAGGCGAAGTAACATGTGAGAAGGAGCGTTATAGTGAATCACGTTTGATACGATGATTGATATCCGGTGCATCTCATCCTAATGTACATCCTAAAATGAATATATATATATATATATATATATTCTTACACTTCTTATTATGTTAACTCTATTTCCTACTAGAACCAAACCCTATATATATATATATATATATCATAGCAATAAGTGATTTATGTAGTCAAGGAAGTGTTGGTAGGTGTAGTCGCTCCCTTCAAATATTTATATTTAATGAAATTGTTTTAAGTTATAATTAAATTATGAATAACTAATTTTTATTTTTATTTTTTAATTAACATAGATGTTATAACTCAGGCCATTTTGCTTGCGATGCCCTCTTTATTACTTAAATAAAAAATATATAAAATATATAAAAAAAAGGGGTGGATGACGTAGACTTGTGCCATATAATGTAATGTAATGTAAAGGATCCTGAAGATAAACGCAACGGCCGAGATTCTCTCCTTGCTTTTTGGCTCCCTCTATTATCTTCCCCATACTCTCACTCCTCCTCCTCCTCCTCCTCCACCACCACCACCACCACCACCATCACCACCGCCGGCGCCGCCCTCTCTCTCTCTCTCTCTAAAAACCATAGGATGCTGTTGGGTAAGAGACAACGGCCTCCGATGAAGAGGACCACCAGCATGACGGAATTCACCTTGGATCTCAACCACACCACCACCGCCGTCGTTGACAACCCTCAGCCTCCGCATGATCAACTTAACAACATCAATCCACCCGTTGCTACTACTACTACTCTTGATCACCGGTTTCTCTCAGCCACCAAGATCCACCGCCGGAATTCAGCTGACTTTATGGAAACAGCTCATTTCTTGAGAGCTTGTCACCTCTGCAAACGCCGCCTCATCCCAGGCCGTGACATCTTCATGTACAGGTACCATCATCCAAATATATGTCATATATATATATGTATATATATATAACATGATTCTCTAACACATGAAAGTTTAATTAATTAATTAACTTTTAAAATCCTACAAATATTATGAACTTTAAATTTGTTGGGGTTTTATTTGGGATCTGTAAGTTAGATTAAAGATGTGAAAAAGCAAAAATATGTTAAAGTTAACCACTTGGATTTAGAAAAAATCTTATCTTTTTTTGTTTTGAATCTAAAGCCCTTATGATCATAGAGATTTGCTTTTTTTATCGTCTAGGATTAGTAAAAGATGTTATGAATTAAGTGGAAATAAAGTTTAACTAACGAGTGTTTTTGTATGATTGGTGCAGGGGAGATAGTGCATTTTGCAGTTTAGATTGTAGAGAAAAACAAATGAATCAGGACGAAAAGAAAGATGTTTGTTCGATGGCATCCAACAAACGCAACACTCATGTTGCTACCACTTCGTCCACTGCTTCAGAAACACTTACCGCTATGTAAAATTTTATTTTATTTTATTTTTATCAGGTTTTATTATGATTTTCAAGACTGATCATGGATCTATCGATATGATATAATCACTTGTGTTTTGTATTTTGATGTAAAAATCAACAACTACTCTACTATTAAATTCCTATAGCAAGCCTAGAAATCATATAGTTTTCAAGGTCCCAATGCTTTTATTTTAACATTTATTTCAATGATTGTTGTTTAAAAACTTTATACAATTTTTACATATATATAATTTATAATAATATTGGTAAATAATTAAAAACCTTGTTAGACAATACAAAATATTTTGTTTACATTTTTATGGATTTACCACGTTTATTACTAGATATCCCAGTTGACATCCTCGTACCTACATTCCAGGATCTTTTTCACCATATCATAAAATAATTTTGAAAATCCATATTTTTTAAAACCATAAAATTTCTATCTTCACTTTATATTATCGAAGATTTGAAAAAAAAGTTTATTTTAACAGTTATGTTAAACATTTTTCTCGAGAAAACTGAGAAATCTCTAAATTTGGAAGAAAAAAATGAAAAAATATAGCATATATGTTGGAGATGTTTTCAAAATCATTTACATAATGTCCGACAAATACAATAAAACGAAAAATATTTTTTCAAGGTAATTAAGAGGTTGTTTACTCAATGCTTATCCGGTATGCGCTTACCCAAAAATTTCAAGCTTTTAACCTAACTTATCGGGTAAGATTTTAATCCGTTAAAGCAACATTATATGATACAATTTATCCTGTAAACGCTTACCAAGTAAGAATCGTTACTTTCACTTATCAGACAAAACTTTCGGTCATTGTCATTGCTTTTACCGAGTAACATTCTCAATATATATTAAGTTGACTCAGTAAACATTTAGTAAACGAACCCTAAATTGCATGTTTGTGCTTCAAGTTAATTTTTGCGCTTTGTCCGTAATAATGTGCACAAGAAAATAGGTCAAAAAAGTATGATAATGTTTCTTGTATAAATTTTAAACCTTGATTAACTTTTATTTTATTATTGTTTTAACGAAAGAAAAGGAATATGATCACCGTCATATTTCCAACAAGTGGGGTCCATGTTTGGATTGGGTCCAATTTGTAATGAACGTGTGACCTCATAAACTTACATGATTGGTCCCCCAACTTCCCTTTTTTATATTTTAAGAGACAGAGTAGGGACTTCATAATTTTCACATCTCATGGCCAAAAAGTGATTCCACGATCCCTTATTAGTCAATTTTTTTTAATTAACCTGGAATCTGGATATCCAACCCGCTATTCAAGTCGACTAATCCCAGAACGACTACCTGTTTTGCAGGTAGTCCGGAGTCACCTTCGTGACTACAAGGGGATTTTTAATTTTCCCTGGATTCGAACTTAAGACCTCCTGATACCTATGACCTTTGGAGCTCAAGCTTAAACCATTGAGACACCACCCTGTAATTTCAGTCACTTAAAAATTAATTAATTTATTTATTACCAATAAAAAATTATTTTTTTTTAATTTACTTTAATAAAAATTGAAATGATGGGACCTCGCCCTCGACGTTTTCACTTTGGCTAAGTTTTTTCTTTCATGCTTCGTCCCCTACGAGTAAGTTATGAAAACCGTTGTTTGGATCACCCTTTACTCGATCTGAGGTTCTTGAAATAAACTCTTGTTAGATAGTTCTCGTGGCGGAAAAGACTTGTTGATCGATATCTAAATTACCTCTTTTCGTTGGTTGTCCCATCATGCCAAAGCTTTCTCTGGATCTTGGGTGTTGTGGTGTTGAAAGTAGGGGCCTCACACGTTAAGTTGATCGAGCTGAAAGGATTTGAAAAACCCAATCCGATGCTTACGGTTTGAAAAATCTCAACTCAACCCAACCCAACCCAAAGCAAAGTGCAACTTAACTCAACCCAACGCAACCCAAAGCAAATTGCAACTCAATCCAACCCAACCCAACCCAACCCAAAGCAAAGTGCAACTCAACCCCAACCCAAATTGTACGGGTTGGTCGGGCTGATACTTTAGTACATCAAAATATTATTCTAATCTTGAATATATTGTTTTCTCTGATTTACTCATAAGTTCTTTTTCATCATCCACCATTTGGTACAACTTAGTAATACACATTTAGTCATAAATATATCACATTCAATTAAATTTCTCAATTTACATATATATATATATAGGGGAAATTTCAAATACAAACCACGTCAATTCGTACAAACCGTACAAACCGCGTGTTTCATTGTTTTTTTGAATAATTTTTTTTAATGAAAGTGTTTAATATGATGAATTTGTTTCATATAATTCTTTTCTTCATGAAATTATTTTTCTTTCTACATGAAAATGAATTGATTCATGAAACTCTCAATTTGATGAATCTTGTTTCACGTATTCTTGATTCACCAACCTTCATGTATTCTTGATGAAATTTTTTCATATATTATTGACTAATCAACCTTAATAATTAAGAAAAAGTGAAAAAAAAATTAAAAAAATATTGGTTGCATGCGGTTTGTACGGTTTGTACGAATTGACATGGTTTGGAATGGAAATCAACCCTATATATATATATAGGGGTGGGTTCAAATGTGAATCTATCTTTGATTGTGAACATGAGGACGAATCACAGCCATCCATTTTAAATCAGATCAAAATACAAGGGAGAAAATTCGCGGTGGCATTTTTGTAAATAAGTGGAAAACTCAGGTCATGGCTTAAATCCTAAATATAACCTGACGATTTAAATAAGAACCAGACATCATCTTCTTCTCCAAATTTCTTCATAATCTTCCTCAAATTTCTTCATCATCTTCCCCAAATTTCTTCATCATCTTCCCCAAAATAAATTTTCGCACAAGTTTGTTTTTGTTTTGTGTTCCTCCTTTGAATCACAAGTCTTTTCATTTTCAGATCCAGATTCTTTTTCTTGATAAAGTGTAAGAATGTTATTCAAATGTTTTTTCCCTTTTAATATGATTGTTCATCATTTTATCACAGAAAGTTTCTGAATATAAGCATAAAATGTTATGCTTATATTCAAACTGAATATAAGCTACAATTATGGGTTTGTATAATTGTAGCTTATATTCAGTTTGAATATAAACTAAAATTATGTATTTGAATAATTGTAGCTTATATTCAGTCTAAATATAAGCTAAAATATGTGTTTGTATAATTGTAGCTTATATTCAGTCTGAATATAAGCATAAAATGTTATGCTTATATTCGGGCCCGAATATAAGCTAAAATTATGTGTTTGAATAATTGTAGTTTATATTCAGTCTGAATATAAGCATAAAATGTTATGCTTATATTCAGTCTGAATATAAGCATAAAATGTTATGCTTATATATTCAGACTGAATATAAGCTAAAATTATGTGTTTGAATAATTGTAGTTTATATTCAGTCTGAATATAAGCATAACATTTTATGTTTATATTCAGACTGAATATAAGCTACAATTATGAGTTTATATAATTGTAGCTTATATTCATACGAATATAAGCTAAAATTTGAAGTTTAATAATCGTAGCTTATATTCATCGAATATAAGCTACAACTAGTTGTTTGTATAATTGTAGCTTATATTCAGTCTGAATATAAAGACTCTTAGTGCTTATATTCAGTCTGAATATAAGCTACGATTTTACAAACTTCAAAATTTAGCTTATATTCAGTCTAAATATAAGCTACGATTTTACAAACTTCAAAATTTAGCTTATATTCAGTCTGAATATAAGCTACGATTTTACAAACTTCAAAATTTAGCTTATATTCAGTCTGAATATAAGCTACGATTATACAAACTTCAATTTTTAACTTATATTCGTACCGAATATATACTACAATCGTGTTTTTATAATTTATGTTTATAGATCCAAATTCGAATATAAGATATAGATCGACGCATCTTCAACATTGAAACCAAATTCTAGGTCTGTATTTTCGAAACATGTAACATAATCGCAATCAACAAAAAAAGTAGAATTTTCAACTGGATCACAATCGATTTAATTTCAGAAATCGCCAATCCAATTAATAAAGTTCTTCACAGCAATGAATCTGATTAATAGAGAAGAAGACGATTAACAGAAAAGAAAACGATTAACAGAAAAGAAGATGATTAACAGAGAAGAAGACGATTAACAGAGAAGGAAGAAATAAGCGGGAGTGATATCAAAGAGCAGCTTGATTTTTTTTCCCAGAATTACCCCTCAAGCCACATTTAAAGAGGAGCTTGAATATAGCTTAGATCAAGGGCTGAGATCTGTCCTCATGTTCACAATCAAAGATAGGTTCACATTTGAACTTTCCTCTCTCTCTCTCTCTATATATATATATATATGTTGGTTCATTTACAAACTGGATGAATCGTACAAACTCGTACAAACCATATATAAAAACAATTTTTTCATGATCAACTTATGTGCATCTCCACTAATCCCAGGAGTCTTATAGAACAATCAGAAAAATCTCCAGTGTAAATATTTGAGAATTAAATAAGTGTAAATATTTGAGAAGTAAATAAATGATCCAACCAGTAACCTCTGAGGAAAACTTCTAAATACCTAAGTCAAAAAGATGGTGTATATACATAGCCAAAGGTTATTTTGAGAAGTATAAATATTTGAGAAATAAATAAGTGATCCTACCCATTCATATATGGTCAAAATTGGATTTGACTGGTCGATAATTGCGGCTTTGACTGGTCAAATATTGCGGCTTTGACTAATCAAAGATTACGTCTGTGGAAAAAATAGAGAGGATAGTTTCGTAACTTTACAAATAAGTGGCAAACGGGTTCATATATGAAATTTATGTTCATATGCGAACTTGTGTATTTATCATATGAACTATTTTAACTGATTCACATATGAGTTAATTAACTTATTCATATATGAACCTGTTTTAACCCGCTCCTATATGTATATATATATATATAGGGTTAGGTTCAAATGTGAACTCAATTTTGGCTGTGAACGTGAGAACGAATCTCAGCCACACATCTTCGGTTATGGTGGACGCGATCACGGAGGATTGACGCGATTCATGGGAGGGTGGAGATTATTAAAAGAGGGAACCAGGTCAAAGCCGCCTTTATTGACCGGATAAGTGGCTGAGATTCGTTCTCACGTTCACAACCAAAAATGAGTTCACATTTGAACTTTCCTCTATATATATATATATATATAGGGAGAGAGAGAGAGAGAGAGAGAGAGAGAGAGAGAGACTTGGGACAATTTGAGTACATGTTGTTTTCGTGAGACCCGTGAGACTACCTTTTTACACTTGAAACTTCACATCAAAATATTGTAAAGGTAACATTCACAGTGTTTTTGTTGTGAATGTTCAATTTTTTTTATCTTCACTTGTGAAGTTTCAAGTATAAAAATGTCATCTCATGGGTTTTACGAAAACAAATTGATCTCACATAAACCCAACCCTATATATCTATACCTAAAAATGCAAAACAAATATATTTTGTAATAATGCAATGTATTGTTAGTACAATAATTTATTATATTTTTCATATTTTTTGTGTTGAATTATTCAAAACATCCCTTTAAAACATCTTGAAACTATCGTGACATTATACCAAATTTTGATTATATCAGTTCATTAGAATAAATAAATATATTTGTCAAAGTAGTTACAATTATGATACAATATTAAACCAAAAATGTCGTATTAAAAGCATACGTGTCAATTTTTGTATTTTATTAACAATGTTGTATTATTTAAATAAATACGGAATATAATCACGAGACAAATACAAGATCTTAGTTGTATGAAAGCTAATTTTTAAGGAACAAAATAAAAGAATAATATGTTTCTATTTTTAGTAAATTATGATTTTTCTTAAATAAACCGTATTTTATCTTAACAACTATACATAAATATATCTTAATAAGTTTAGTTGGAAAAACTTAGAATGAAATATGACAAACAATTTGAATTTGTCTGTTTGATTTGTTAAATACAAATTCCGAATTTGTAATAAAGTAAAATAAATAATAAAAACTAATAATTAAACTTATTGGCGGTGGTGGTGGGCCTGGTGAGGACGACGTTGGTGGCACGCTGACGGTGGTGGTGACGATGATGGTTACGGTGCCGACGACGAGGGAGGTGGAGGTAAGAATGGCAATAAGAGCAACAGTGATCAGGTGTGAAGCCAGGGGGAGCATCGAGCTTAGATAATAATCTTCTCTACCCATCGCTTATTTGCCCTTTTAGTTGCCCCATCGTCTTCTTATTACTCCGTTGTTATCATTGTTGCCAAGGGCGGAGCTAGGATTATTATCATTACCATCATTTTGTAATTCATTTTTAGAGGACTGTTTACCCAGCTTATGTGATAAGCGCTTACCGGCTTCACCGGGTGAGATTGTAGTCCAAAGGGACTGTATGCGTCTATCGGGTAAGAGTCGTCCTTCTCATTTACCGGGTAAGATTATCATCCTTACGGTTGCTCTTACTGGGTAAGATCCTCAATCTTTGTCATGTTCATCCGTTAAGTTAAATGACCCGATAAACGCTTATTGCGTAAACATTTAGTAAACATTCCCTTAATCAAAAGATATACTATAAGGCTTGATCACTTAAGCCGTGAGGCTAAGAGGGAGCCTAACCCAATTAAATGTCTAAGCTCTTGGTCTACCATTTTATATATAGCTTAAATATAAAGACATAATATTCTTTTACAAAAGATGGGATGAAAAGGAATTAGAATTCCTTGTAAAACCCCACAGAAGAACCAAACACACAAATAAAATTTGGTGAACAAAATGGATCATTACAATATTTTAAAATTCTGTTGGATTCTGATGAACCAAACGTCAACTAAGTTTAACTATGACGATAAATACTTTATATTTTTATAATTATGTAGTATGGTTGTAACATCTAGCTCAGGCTAATCGTATTAGATATTGTCAGTTTTGTCTAAACATAGACATAATATTTAGAACGCGTTTAATAGAGAAAATATTCGGTCATAATTATAAAGCAACATTTGTTCTCTCCTCAACCGACGTAAGATTTTACAATAAATGCATGTATATATGTGTTTGTGTGTGTGTGTGTATATATATATATAGAGGCGGGTTCATACGAGGACGGTACCAATTTACGAGAATACGAGGACAACCCTCGGCCAATCATTTTGTACATGAAAATTTACATGTACAAAATCACATATGATTTTATGTACAAAATCATATGTGATTTTGTAAGTATCAAAAAGGACACGGGCGACTTTTCCCGCGGGAAAAGTCGTGGCTAATCATATATGATTTTGTACGTGAATCATATGTGATTTTGTACATGAAAAATTTCATGTACAAAATGTTTGGCTGAGAATTGTTCTCGTGTTCTCGTAAAAAGATATCGTCCTCGCATGAACCTCTCTCTCTCTCTCTCTCTCTCTCTCTCTCTCTATATATATATATATATATATATATATATATATATATATATACACATTTGTGTCTGTAACGGTGTCATCTTGAGTGGTCAACTAGTTCTTCAACTTGACCAATTGGAGAAGTGATTGCTTTTACTTAAATGAAAATTTTCTTTTCTCTCTTTTATTACTTTTTCAGCAATAAAAATAAAAATACTTTTATTTATTTTTTATTTTTATGATAAATATGTTGCAAGATTTATAAAGAGGATGTACAACATTGTGTTGTCTTAGAAGAAAATGATGAAAATAGGGGGAAAAATCATGTTAATCGGTCTAAAATTAAAGACTTGTTAAAATCAAAAACTCAATGTAAATTTTTGTTAGTGAATTAATGTTATAAACAAGAATAACTTCAAATTTAAGGTTATAATTTTAACCAATTTTAATTTTTAAAAACACAAACAATTATCAAAAAATATTTTTATGTTTTCAAAATAAAATAAAAAAATATAAAACGTTGCCAAACAGTAATTGAGTTGTTTGTGTTTGGGGCGTCAAGCTGTTAAAACCATGATCCCTGCCGTGAGCGAGGAGACAATAACAATATTAATACTTTATAAAAGAATATTAAAAAATTTGATTATAATTAATTAAGTGATACTTTATGCTTACTTCACAAATTTCCAAAAAGAAAAATGAAAACAAATAAACAAGTTGGCAATAAAATACTGAATTTATTTGTATCGGGAAATCGGTTTTCATTAGTTTAATTTTTTTAATTATTGTTGATATATTTAATTTATTTAAGTACCAAAAAATAGTGTGAAAGTACTTACATATTATATTTTCAATAATAATAATCCAAGAATTTTTATTATAAAAAATGTTCAGTTTATAATTTATAAATTGTAAATTTATTTGGCTTTAGGATGAATGATAAATATTGTAAATATATATATATATATATACATATAAATGTATAATAGATAAAAATCAAGCTTATAACCTTTAAAAAGTTTACACTACTCAAAGAGAGCTGAATTCATTTTTATAATAATTTCTTTTTATTGCAAGAGCAAATTAAATGTTATATTATAGAAATATTTATTACAGATTCATAACATACATTCAACTTTAATATATATTTAAAGATCATTCGATAGGGAGAAAAATATAGTACAACTTTCAGACAAGTTATTCAACTGTCTTTTTTCGTTCAAAAAGTCATTTTCGTTCAAAATCAAAGAGCCTCACCAAAATACGTGCAAAATAACCAAAAAAAACCCTTTCGTAAAACACCAAAAACAATAAATTAGTGAATAACCATGTTGTATGAATTTTCTTTATCCATTGTTTCATTTCAGGAAATTGACAAAGGACTACGTGACACTATAAAGAAAAGAATGAAACATAATGCTTTTTCATCAATGACATTTGCAAGCACCATCGAGAAACAAGGACAAAGTAGTCATATCACAACAAGGCCTTGGCCGTTTTGGTAGATAACAATGGATATAATTGATTTATTTAATTAACCATCATCTGATGTAATAACAAGTGTGGATATGGAGAATTATTGAGGGGGAGTTTGGTTCATGTAGGGAAATAAAAATGTAAATAAAAATGAAAATTAGAGGAAATAAATTTACATTAGACTTCAAAAAGAATGAACTCATTATATTATATAAAATAAAAAATATCTTTTGTTTTATATTCTTATTAGTTTCTATTTAATGTCTCTTAACCAATTGTCCTCTAAGGGGTTTTTTTAAACCAACCATACAACATAAATAGAACTTCTAAGATTACCAAAATACAGTATCCAATTTATTTGTGAATATCTACCGATTACTATTACATGATGTTAAAAAAGTAGCATGTTAATTTCATTTAGAACACTTAACCTTTAAGCAATATTTTTAGATCTAACAAAATTTTATTTCTATATATTTTTTAAAAATATGAGTGAGTTAATGCATTACCAAATAAGAATAAAATCTGAAACTTATAACATACTTTTATATGCGTTGCAATGAAAAAAAAAGGACTTAAATGATAGGGTAGAGTCAATTGAGGGAGATAAGGTGTCAATAGTTAAAACTTGTTTAGCAACTTTTCACCTAACCACCCTTGACTTGTCACTTTTGACAATTCTGGCAATTAATTTTAAGTGGACTCACTTCCAACTTGTGTGGAGACCACACCTTGGATGACCTTTCCAATTGCATCGAGCCTTTTTCATCCCATTTTTCGCATCACAATTTTCTGGAGGGTTACAATCTTATAATAATGACAAAAATAAATAAAATATATAAATAAATAAATAAACAAATGTGTTACATGTTACATAGATTAGTAATCAAAATGATGAAACAGTTAGATCTTGACCATTGTCATTGTTGATACCCAACAAGCCAATTTGCCGTTGAGTATCAAATCATTGCTCGACAACCAAATAAGCTAGATGGAACACAGACCGATCATTCTCCAAAACTTTCTAACGTTCAACAGCAATCTGTCGTTTCATACTTTGAAAATCCGAACAAAACTTTGTGACTATTTATTTCCCCACGGTTGATTGTTAAAAATTGTTGTCATGGACATTAAAAGTTGAAACAATGGTCTGTTATG
The DNA here is from genome assembly GCA_036898165.1 of Silybum marianum. Classification (NCBI taxonomy): domain Eukaryota; kingdom Viridiplantae; phylum Streptophyta; class Magnoliopsida; order Asterales; family Asteraceae; genus Silybum; species Silybum marianum. Next base: position 51,300,739 of record CM072529.1, on the reverse strand, counting down.
GAGGAAACTGTAAATGGTGATGCAATCTTGTTTTAAACAAAAGTAGTAAATCGATCACGATTTAATTTTAAAGATTTTATTGGTGAATAAAAATCAATGTTTTAAATAAGTTATATAAAAATGCAAAGACAAACAAAAATGACTCATGACCATCATAGTATCATTGTGGTCCAATACTCCATTTGTATCATAAATGAGTGATCGTGAGTACAATCTTCCATGAAAGCACTTTTGGAAAGAGAATATAATATATGTAATGTTTGAACCAATTGGTTACCTATCAAGATTATTCAACAAGATGTTGTAGATTAAATAATCAATATTAATATGAGAGTCTATGTTTCTTGATTTCTTTTTAATTATTTGTTTTTAAAAAACATCTGAGAGTGTCAACCACAAGGCTCAAATCTATGTACACAACATTATTTTTGGTCACTTTAAAGTGTCGTTTCTTGATTTGAAAACATGTTAAAAAGATTGTAGTTTGTACAAATTTAGGTCTTCTTTCATGACGCATGTGAAAGACCGAAGAGAATAGTATATATGTATGTATGTATATTTGTTGCAATTCGAAGGGCTAGTTCTGCCAAAAATTAAACATTTGAAATGGAACGTGAGGGGAAAGAAGGGTGGGGGGGGGGGGGTTGAAACCAACTGTTTTCAAATGCAGCAGTTGGGGCACATTTGGTTCCCGTTTCATTTTCGGGCACAATAATAAAGCATGAGATTCGCCCATGAGTCCCGAGCAAAAACCAATTTGATTCGCAAAAACGATCAAGAAACAATAGCGAAATTATCTGAAATGTGGTTTGAAATAAAATTCATAACCAAGTGTGATGATCTTATATGGTTTAGCTTTTCATATGTTTCTCTTTAGAGTAGCATGAAACGTTGAAGGAGATTGGTGACCTTGCATCAAATATATATATATATATATATATATATAGGGGCGAGTTCAAATGAGAACTCAAATTTGGTTGTGAACGTGAGGACAAATGAGAGTGCAACACGTGTCCCATTCAAAGAAATATTATAGTATATATTCAGTCTGAATATACAAATGAATATTCAGACCGAATATATACTATATTCAGACCGAATATATATTATATTCAGTCTGAATATTCCTTTGTATATTCAGTGTGAATATTTTGACACGTGTCACGCTCTCATTTATTCTCACGTTCACAACCAAATTTGAGTTCACATTTGAACTTTCCTCTCTCTCTCTCTCTCTATATATATATATATATATAGGGGAGAGATCATACAAGAACCACCCCTCTTTAAAGAAACAAAGGGATACATTGTGGACCACATATGATGTGGGTCCCACATAATATTAAATCATTTCTGATTTAATATTAAATCAGAAATGATTTAATATTATGTGGGACCCACATCATATGTGGTCCATAAGTGTCCCTTTGTTCCTTTATAAATCAAAAGTTCTCATTTGAACCTTCCTTTATATATATATATATATATAGTGGAAAGTTCAAATGAGAATTTTGTATTTTTAAGGGAACAAAGGGACACATTGTGAACCACATATGATGTGGGTCCCACATAATATTAAATCATTTCTGATTTAATATTAAATCAGAAATGATTTAATATTATGTGGGACCCACATTATATGTGGTCCACAATGTATCCCTTTGTTTCTTTAAAGAGGGGTGGTTCTCGTATGATCTCTCCCCTATATATATATATATATATAGAGAAAAATTCAAATGTGAACTCATTTTTGGTTGTGAACGTGAGGACGAATCTCAGCCACTTATCCGGTCAATAAATGCGGCTTTGACCTGGTTCCCCTCCTTTAATAATCTCCACCCTCCCATGAATCGCGTCAATCATCCGTGATCGCGTCCACCATAACCGAAGATGTGTGGCTGAGATTCGTCCTCACGTTCACAACCAAAAATGAGTTCACATTTGAACCTAACCCTATATATATATATATATATAACATGAAGTTGTTGAGGTGTCGAATAATAGTGATGGTGCTAAGAAAAACCCAAAATTTTCGAATTATTTGGATGTTGTCAAAGTAATGTTAATGCTCATTTTTATGCAACATGTTAATACCAAGGGGTTGTTTACTAAATGTTTACCTAGTAAGTACTTATCTAGTTAGTTTACTTTGTCGGATGCACATGCCGGGAAGAGAGATGGCAGAGGCCGAGAGTATTTCCCGGTAAGTGAGTTACGATTCTTACCAGATAAATTGTTGCATACGATATCGTATTAATAGAATAGAATCTTACCAAGTAAAAAAAATGTCTTTAACTCTTACCGATAAACGCATATTGAATAGGGGTTTGAAACTTTAAGTAAATGGGCTTAAATGTTATTAAAAAAACGAAAAGAAAAACAAACTTAAATCGAGTCAATTTCGAAGAAAATCGTGAAATGGGTTCCATGGGCTGATGGGTTCCCAGTTGGGCCGAACTCTGTGGGCTATATTTAATGAATTTTCTGGGCTGCAGTGTTTTATGTCATAATATTTTCTTGTAATTATTTATGTTTGGCCGTTTTAATAGGAAATTATGTGGGTCTTGAGGCTAAACTAAATCCCAATACTATCGATTGTGGATTTATTAGTATATAGAGAAAAGTTTAAATGTGAACTCAAATTTAGTTGTGAACATGGGATAAATGAGAACGCGACACGTGTCTAAATATAGATTATTTAGACTGAATATAGATTATTCAGACTGAATATACAAAGAAATATTCAGACTGAATATATATTATATTCAATCTGAATATTTCTTTGTATATTCAGTCTGAATAAATACTATATTCAGTCTGAATATTTCTTTGAATGAGACACGTGTGCACCCTCATTTGTCCTCACGTTCACAACCAACTTTGAGTTCTCATTTGAACCCGCCCCTACTTCATATCTATTATTTATTTATTGATTTAATGGTAGCTCAAGTATTTAAACAATAATTAAACTCATTCCAAGATAATTATAATTTAAATGCTTGGGATCAAAGTCAAAATAAAAAGTATCCATTTGAGTATGTTGGGTTATTTTGGTGTCTCACGCGAAGGCTGCATTTAGGATATGAGACAAGACAAGAAAAAACTTAGCCTTGTTTGTTTTTTTATTTTAAGCTCTTAATCACCACTTATGTCTGATTCGTTTAGACGTTTCATAACCATTTTAGAACTAAAATCAGACTTAAGACTTCAGCACCTCTTAAAAAACAAACACCACCTTACTGTTTCATGTTTAACGTGATATATAATAGGACAGATAAAAACTTATTGTCATCATATGAGACACGGACAGTGGCGGAGCTGGCATGAAAAAGGGGGGGTCCAAGGACCCCATTCAATTGTTAGAAAAAAAAATTATATAGGGTAAAAAATTTCAAAAATAATGTATTTAGCGTTAGTTCCCCCCAGTAAAATTTTCCAAGGGACCCCATCTTGTCCGTGATTGACAAAAACGCTAAAAAAAGTCTCTTGAAATCAATAAAAAAAAGGGAAAAAAATTCTTAGAAATCGACAAAAACAATAAGAAAATCATTCAAAATCGACAAAAACACTAAGAAAATCCCTTGAAATCAACTAAAAGACTTAAAAAATTTCCCAAAACACGTCGGTGACTTTACATGCCTTTAGTCTAACTTAATGGGACCCCAGTAGACAAAAATCCTAGATCCGCCACTGGACACGGACAAGATAAAGACAGAGTGTGACATAATGGAACAAGGTGGGACAATTGAGTATAAGTGTTATGAATGTACTACAAGTATTTAGAGTATGTACTTGATGTATGTATATGAATGAAAGTGAGCAAGTGACGTATAAGCCTATGTTAATTTAGGTAAGTTTTTATGTGATTTTTTTAAATGATGTATACACATGCATGTATATGTTTTTTAGTACAATTACGATGTTTGAGTGTGATATATTTATGTTTATAGATGTCATGCATGCTCTTTTGTTTTATGTTGTACGAAATGATGAATGTATAAGCTTGATATAGTTATGTCTTGGATGTTATGTATGTTAAACATGTTGCACATTTTTTACAAAATGATAAAATGAAATTGAAAGAATGTTGATATGTGTGTGGGCCCGACGTATACTGATATCAGAAATTGACAATAGATGGTCGACGGCGGGTAACCGTAAATAATAAATGATAGTCAGTACTTGTATCAGAAGGGGTACCTTATAAACTGTAATAGTGAATGGTAGTCAAGACATTTGCTCGAGAGCACCCTTGAGTTTGACTCGTTATTGACGGAATGATGAAACACCCACTATGCCAAACCAACGTATGAGATCTCAAATGTTTTTATGAGTCACAAATATGTATAACGTATTACGTATGGCATGATTGTTTGCAAGATTTAGCATTTTATAATGTAAAGTATGTTTAGTGTGCTTATGAACACTCTCTCTCTCTCTCTCTCTCGATATGTTATACGCTATGATTAAAACCATAAACTCATTGAGAGTAAAGATTATCGATGATGTGTGTATCAAGATGTAGCAACTAGCAAGATCGAGAGCAGCAAGAGTAAAAGTACAACGCAAGTAAGTATGATGTGGGTCACATAGACCAATTATGTGTTACTTAAGTCATGTAATTGTTTTGTCCAAGTTTTTTTTTGGAAAGGGTATCCTAAGCAATGCCTAGATTAATCTCTGACAATTTTAAGACTGCTAAAGCATGCATCCCTGAGATAATTCCCCAGTGGCCACAAGTTGTTTGCGCCTGGATTCGAACCTGGGGTAGATGGGTTATCTAACCCTCATCATCCATAAGTCTTAACCAGTACGCCACAATCCTTGTGGTTTTGTTTTGTCCAAGTTGGACTTGTATGGATTTGCATACAATGTCTAAAATGGTTGTGATAATGTAAGTCTCCTGCTGTAATGTGATGGATGATATATATGTTTTACGTTGTGATATGTAGTCATGATCTTATCAAAAAACTGGGGTGTAACATGTTTTTTTTTCAATTTTTTGACTACTTGTTTTTACGTAAGATAATTGATGCATATCTATCAAGACTTGTAGAAAATATGATGGTAAATAAATTGCAATCTATTTTGGAGGGTTTAATCTCATTTAAGTAAATAGAGTTAGTGAAGATTTAAGCGGACGAAAATGATGGAAATAAGAACTTAGGCTTAATTTTATGGATGTGGAGCAATAGGTATCCCGTCTAATATGAGCATTTTCATTTTGCTCTAGTCACGTTTATGTCCAATAAAAAACATCAATCATTTTCCCTTAGATTAATGAACTAAATGTACATCTTAAATTCTTGAAATAAAGTCAATAGAGAAGTTATCGACCTATAGTCATGGAATTTAATCGAGTCTATTGAAATGTTTTCTAAACACTATGAATATGTAAAAGTGAGACCAAAGGGCTTTTGGCCTAGCGGTATGTGAGCCTAGGGACTGACCTAAATTTTTTTTCAAACGGTTGTACCGTTTAACTATAAGAAAAAATTGTCGAGATACTTTTCACAATATTATAATTGGTCTATTGGTTACTTTATTGATTTTCATATGTAAGGTCTTGGGTTCAAGTCTTTTTAATGTGATTTTTTTAGAAACATAATAAATTTGAAATTAAAAGCAAAAAGCTAGGAAAACAACACTAGCGGAATTCAAACTTGGGTCTTCAATGTAGGAAAAGGCTTACAAACCAACTCTATCAAGGGAAACTTGTGTCCATGCTGTAGTTTTAAAATATATATGGTGACACACAACAAAATGAACGGTTGCACCTTTCACAAACCCAAAAATTTTACCCACCGTGGGCACCACTATAGGTCCGTCCCTGTGTGAGCCTCTGACCTTTTAGGAGGTCGGGGGTTTAAACCTCACCAAATATGAGGAGGGTGTTTGAGTTTCTTTATTCTATTTGCCATATGTAAATATTGTATACTAAAAAAAAAGTTGAGAAATTTTAAGTATAATTATAAAATATAATAGGAAAAAAATTACTTTATTCAAAATTATTAATTTTTATGTTATATTTGTAATCCTATTAAATCAAGAAAACAATACAAAAAAAGTGGTGACGTTTCAACATAACCAAAGTTAGAGGCAGATTGAAGGGGTAAACTCACTGCCGTCCCTGGGAGGGCGGGCCGGGCGTAAGCCCAGAGCCCAAGAGAAACAGGATCCCAATTTTTTTTTTATGTTTACTATATAAGGGTTAGGTTCAAATGTGAACTCATTTTTGGTTGTGAACGTGAGGACGAATCTCAGTCACACATCTTTGGTTATGGTGAACGCGATCACGGAGGATTGACGCGATTCATGGGAGGGTGGAGATTATTAAAGGAGGGAACCAGGTCAAAGCCGCCTTTATTGACCGGATAAGTGGTTGAGATTCGTCCTCACGTTCACAACCAAAAATTAGTTCACATTTGAACTTTCCCCTACTATATAATATATAGTAATGGTTTTAAAAAATTAATAAATAAAAACGACACAATGTCTTTTAGTATCTAATATGATCCAAAAAGATAACATTATATTAAAGGCCAAACATATATCAACTAATTACATTGAAGAAGAAAACACGTAAAAAAATTAATTGGTTGTTAATTTTATAGTATTATTTATTGTTTCTCTTAAGTTTTTCTTTTCTATAAGTTTTTTATCTACAAAAATATAAAACTCCCTTGCCTAGACAACATTGATATATTATCTATAATTCATCTCCCACTAACTTTTTTGATTATTTCATCCGCATGAATTCAATGTTTTTTTTTTAAAATATAGTAGATTTATTATTATTAACAAAGAAAACTTTTACCTTTGAAAAAGTTTATCAACCATATGAGACGATTCAACTTATGTCAATATTTAAAATTTCAAAACTAAAAATGTTTTTTCCTACATTATTGATTCTTTATTACCTAATAAGCATTTGGCCTAGCGGTATCATATCATTTGGCTTCCTAGGAGGTCGGGTGTTCAAACTTCACCAAAGGTAAGGAGGGTGTGTGGGTTTATTTATTTCATTTGTCGTATGTAAATATTATGTACTTCAAAAAAAAACAATGTACTGAAAAAAGTTCGTACTTAACAAGGGCCCATTTTTACATCTTGCTCAGCGCCCAAAAAATGTCAGGATCAGGTCCGGGTAAACTTAAACATATTTACATTCTTTGTATGTAAAAACTACTAATAAACCATTTTAATGGTATGAAGAATATTAAATTCTTTGTTCTTTTTCGTTTATCGAATAAAATTTCCTGTTCATGGATTAACGAAAATGTGCAAAAGCTCTATTTGCCTCTGCCATTCTATGAGTCTCTTCTAAATTGGGGTTATCCGCTAAAAACTACGGTAGAGCTGTTTATGAGGTAGATATATGATTGGATGAATGGTTGAATGGATTCTCATCATAAGATAAATTTATCAAATAATTAATAATAAGAAGATATCTATATATATATTTTCATTGAGAAAGTACGAAGGATGACAACATGATTTTTTTTAATGTTTTCCTATTTCTTGTTTTATGTGTATGAAGTTCTATGTGGTTCAGGAGAAAAGTTTTACAGAGATAAAAAGGGATGGTGACGTTGAAAAGTGTTTTGTTGGTTGAAGAAAGATGGTTGATGAGTTGATCGGTGGTTGTAGATGATGAGTTGTGCTCATGAATGATGGTACTCTTGTATAGGGGTGAGCATTGAAACCGGATACCCGTCTTTGGAATCGAAACCGCTTCGGAATTGTCGGTTTTGAAACCGGAACCGATGTGATTGGTTCTGGTTCGGTTCCTAAATTACCGAACCGATCAGGACAGGTTCCGGTTCTCATTTTTTGGAACCGTTACCCGCTGGGTACCCGCTACCCGCCACTTTTAAATAACAAATTTTTTTATATATTTATAAATAATAAATAAAAACTCAAACTAATTTGTTTATATAATAATTATTTTTCATCGGATTAGTTTTGACCATTTGGTGTATTTATTACTTTAAGTCGGTATTTTATAGTTAGTAATTACATTTTTATCATATGCAATGTAAAAAATATTTAAAAAAAAAGTTGAAGTCGGATACCCGGTACTGGAACCGGTTCCATCGATTCCAGTTCTTGTTCCAAAATATAAGGAACCGATGTTAGCGATTCCGGTTCCATAAAAAATAACCAGGTATCCGGTTATGCTCACTCTTACACTCTTGTACTTATACGTAGGAGTAAAAATTATCCTACAACTTTAAAATGATTTAAAATGTCAATTATGTGTGATGTTACACATATTTTATTATCTTATATTAAAAAAAATTATGTGAATGGAAATTCTTTTAAGTTATTATGTCAAATGTGCAATCAATGACATGAAATTTCGTCCCAAAAGATTTGTTATCAATTAATATGAGAATTATAAAATGGTTTACGATATTTTTTATTTTAAAGAGTAAACTATATTTTCATTCATGTTGTTTGTTGTTTATAACTATTTTTGTTTCTAGTCTTTAAAAATTGTTTTTTTAGTCATTGTGGTTTCCATTTGGTTTCGTTTTTAATCTACAGACTCTATTGCATTTCCTAAATAAGTAGAATTGCAATTACATGGTTGTAAGGGAGACTGGACTTGCATGTACATCTATATGAAAAACACAATAATCACTACAACAAAAATGATTTTTTTTTATTAACCTGGATATCCAACCCGTTTTGCGAGCCGACTAATCTCAGGGCGACTACCCCCTTCGCGGATAGCCTAGAGTCACCGCATTTGAACCTCCGTGGCCACAAAAATGATTTTATAGGACGCTTAGAATGAAAAAGCGTCCTAAAAACATATTTTATAGGACCAAATCAAAAAGTGTTCTATCTAAAAGCGTTACAATAGGTTTACAGGACGCTTTTAAACATGTTAACAAGGTTCTATGACGTTTTTAAAATAAAGTGTCCTATTAGCTAGTTTATAAGACACTTTCAAAAAGTGCCCTATAAAAATATGGGTTTTAGGACACTTTTCAAAAATGTCCTAAATAGCTAATAGGACACTTTATTTTAAAAGTGTCGTAAAAACTTGTTGAAACGCCTAAAAACGTTCTATAAACCTATTGTAACGCTTTTAGATAGAACGCTTTATGATTTGGTGCTATAAACTTGTGTCCTATAATGTATTCTTTTAAGACGCTTTTTAATTTTAGTTGTCCTATAAAATCACTTTTGTTAAAGTGAATGTAACAAAACTTCCACATAAAAAACATTGAACTTTCATTAACCTCCACAATCCTTTACATACATTCATATACAAAACACCCGACTTGTATATATTGTTAAGTGCATTTTCTACATGCATTCATATTATTTTATAATTGGATTTTTACTTCGTGTTTCTTCGTTTACACACGTAGTTTTATTCGTTTTTTAGTTAATTTTCATATAATCATCGTATATTATTTTGGTGTTTTGTGGTTTTTATCGAGTTTTAACAGATATTTTGTATTGAAACGTGTACATAAATGATGATGGATTTTAAAACATTTAATCAATCTTTTATGTAGTGAATTAATTTAAGAAGTATGAGACCAAGTTGGAGCACATTTGAAAAATAATTCTCGAGGGAAGATTTTGGAAAATATGAAAGTTGAATGTCGATCTTGAAAGAGTAGAAAGTTAGAGGTACTGTTTTAAAAGATTCTTTATTTATTTTAGTTTTTTGTTTTCAGGTTTTTCTTCTTCCACCTTTCCTTTTCTACTGCACGGCGTGGCATAAAAATGAAATGTGACAGATTCTCATTCAACATTTGATATCCACGTTTCATTTGTCCATACTTTATTTTTATATTTCGATTTATTAATTAGTTAAATTTTAGATTCATCTGATGTTAATGTTTTTTTTCTTCTTATATTTATTTTCTATGCCTTTTAATTTACTGCATTGTTATTAATTTTATTTACAGTTTTTTAGGTAAGAAACGATCTCGAAGAGTGACATTACTTGGATGTTGGATCGATCTTTATAACTTTCTTAAATCTATGTTTTGTGTTTCATAGTGTAGCTTTCATTTGATTGGGTCTTGCTGTCTTAAATTAAAATTGTTGGGATTAACCAATTGATTTTAAAACAAATATCAGATTTTAATCAATGAAAATTGTTATATGATTAATTGATTATTCTAGTGTTTCTTTAATTTGTTAAGTTGGAATATGAATGATAGTTTGATTCTTGACTTAGACCGAATTGGTTGATGACTACGGTGTTAACATTAAAATAGTTAGGACGTAGGCTGAGGAAATATTTGTTTTATCAAAATACTTCTATATCAATATTTACATCCTACGAAAGTAGATGTGAGTGTCGTTTTAGAAAGTTTTTTTTACCTTAACAGAAGGTTGAAATATTTTAAACAACAAATACTCACCACTATTAAAATCCGAGAATGACATTACCCGGTCTTCGTTAGTTTTTATGTTTTCCCTGTCTCGTCATTTTTTAGTCTATTTTTAATAAAAACAAAAATATTGATAATTTCTCGTAGCTAGGTCATAGTCTAGAACGAATACGTGTTTACTGTTTAGTCCACCATCTCCTTGTGATCGACACGTATGTTACATAATCTTCACGTTTACAATTATTAATTTTAAAACACATCACATACCTTAACATTAAAAATGTTGGACCTGCAAATAGATTCAATAAACTTCACATGCCTCCACATGCTTGCATATACATTTATCAAACTTCACACACCTTTGTAAGAAAAATATGAAACTTTATTGTACCTTCCATAAGATCGATCAAATCGTTCCAACATGTGGATAACAAGAAAAATGAGAGTGCACATTCTTTACATAAATGCGCCTCACAAGCTACATTGGAACAAAAGATATTTGAAGATGTTTTCACGATTTGAAAAATATAAAAGACTCAAACACACACACACACTTCTCTCTCTTTCTATATATATATATATATATATATACACACACACACGCATATATATATATACATATATATAGAGATAGAGAGGTGGTTCAGAGGAAAACGTTAAAAAATAGAAAACTGAAAAACACACTGGAAACCCTTCATCCGGACAGTATGCACAAATGCATACAATGATACAAACGACTGAAGCTGTTTTTTTTCTAAGCACTAGTGCATATATATGCGTTAGTACATATGCACAAATGAATGTTACAAATTACCAGTATGCATTTGTGCATACCGTCTAGATGGAGAGTTCCCAAGGTGTTTTCAGCTTTTTTTGACGTTTTCCCTTGAACCTGACACCATATATATGTGTGTGTGTGTCTAGGAGAGATATCTATTATATATTGTACAAATCAATTTCTACCCTTTCTTGACTTAAAACACGTTTAATATCTCCAAATCTTCCATGTTCAACTGAACTCCCAAAGCGCAGAGGCAAAATCGCAAAGAGCAAATGAGGGGATGTATGGGGTTCATTAAAGAAGATATAGATGGAAAGAGTTCACATGAGATGGGGGAAGAATGATCACCATTTTCTTTCTTCGTCCTTTGCATCTGGATCGACGAAATCGTCCACGGATGTTTGGGATCGGTGCTAAGGGTGTAAAACCCGAATGGTTTGAAATCTGAACATGAACCCGCCAAAAATAAGGTATTTATGCAAAACCCAAATTCCCCGAATTCCTAAATTCGAAAACCGACTTTTTGGGGAAAATTTGGGTTCGGGTTGGGTTTGCTTTTTGGCCACCCGATCCGTCAAAAAAACCCGAAATATACATACATATATATATATATAGAGGAATGTTCAAATGAGAATTTTGCATTTTTAAATGAACAAAATGACACTTGTGGATCACATGTGATGTGGGTCCCACATAATAATATTAAATCATAAATGATTTAATATTATGTGGGACCCACATCATATGTGGTCCACAAATTGTTCATTTGTTCCTTTAAGGAGAAGTGGTTCTCATTTGATCCATCCCCTATATATATATATATATATATTCTAAATACTATATAAATATATTTATTTATCTAATTATCTTTTGAAAATTCTAAAAATCTTAATCGGTCATGCTCTTTTCTAATTTCTAAGCATACTATCGATTTATCAATCCTATAAATCGATTGAATTCACCCTCAAAATTGATTGGATATATATTTTTTGCATATAACTAACCTGAACTGGACCGACCTCAAACCGAACCCGAAACAATCTGAAATTCGAAACCTAAAAATGGGGGCTTGATTTACATATCCAGAATCCGGTCATGTTTTTAGTTTTCCCACCCGAAGACGCTGATAACTCTCATTTTTTAGAGTTATTTTGTGTTATTTTCGCATTTTCTTTCCTCCATTTTCCATCTTATTAGACCTTTCTGCCTTTCCTTTGTTTCCATTAAAATTGTTTTAAGTGATGATAAGTTACCAGGGGTTAAATTTCTGGTTTATATCGCTTCTTTTATTAAAATTGCTCAGAGTCTCACCATTATAGGAAGTTGGATGAACTTAATGGTTAAGTTGTAGAATTTTCAAGCAAGATTTTTATTGAAGATTTAAATGGAAAATACTTGAAGTTTCCTGCTGGAATGAAGATTTGATAGGAAAACTTGGACTAGTCAAAAGTAGAGGGATGATCCCCTTTATCCCCAAGTTCTTGACTAATGGGTTCTACCTTTCTTGCACAATAAAAAAAGGCTTTGGGACCTCATTTCACACACCATTCTACCCTTCTTCAGCAATGTAGCTGATTTCTCTTTGTATCATATGCTTTCTAGTTGTAGTTTTTAATTTCCTTGTATTTGGTTTATTAATTGTAATCTGCTCTCCACAGTCTCACCACTGTGGCGACATAATTGAGCTTTACAATAATGAATGTTACATTTAAGCTTTATTTAATTTCTTTTTTGTTTTCCATGTCTATTATAAGTTAATCGTCTCTATGGGTATGGGTGTGGGTGTGAGTTTAACTTAAAATTTTATATAATATGTGGGTGTTCTCATTTTTAGTATTTTTAAAGTTTGATCACTTAAACTCAACGCGAATAAACCGATCATTTTGAAGTGTTAATATTAGATTCTAGACACAAAGATGAGCGGATCCAAAATACGGTTTAAATGATGCACAAAGATTTAAGAGAGTCTTTGATAATTACGTAGAGATACGGATTTCATATGTATTTAGCTAGGGTTTATTTGATTGTCTAATGTTTTTACCACAAAGAGATTTGGGTATAACTCATTTGCCTAATGTAATCTGAATCTAAATCGTCAAGCTTTGAAGTATTAAAAAAAGGAACTTTATGGAAATTTATGAGCCGTCTATAAAACTTCACTTTCGAGAGATCGGAAGTTTTATAGATATTTTATGAGTTTTTGACCATATTATTGTTGTATTTATTTTAAGGAACACTTACACCCATACCCGTATTTTATTATGTAAATTAACTCGTCATTTACAATTTCCACCATCTAAAAATCATTATTAATCAACACTGAAATTTAATCAAGAAGTTCATGAAAGTCTCTGATTGTTAGTAGTTCCAATTCTTGTGTATTAGGATATGTGGAACCCCTAGATGAATCTCCAAAAAAGCCCTTAAGGAGAAAGGGGAGGTTCCAACATATATAGAGGAGAAACGGTCCAAGTCTAGCCGATGTGGGACTCTAACACTGTGGAAACACTTATGGTACTTTTACCACTTTATTACTTGCAAATGATCATAGTGTCGGCGTGCACTTTAACCGCTACCGTGCGGAATTTGTGCCCACTGTGTGAACACGGACGATTTTACGCTACCACCCGCCCGATGCACACCCTTAGTCGATGTCAGGATATAGAGATCGAGTGGGTTCACATGAGATGGGGGGAGAACGAGCAACACCCTTTTTCTTTGTCCTATGCATCTACATTGATCGAAAACAGAGATCGAGGGGGTTCAAAATCGATGTTGAAAGTTTAATATGAGATTGCGATTTTCTTTGGTATGAACCAAAATCGGAACAAATTAATATGAGAAGGAGTAATTTTAGGGAATCGTGATCTTTTTTTCTAATTTGTTGTGGCTAGTCAAATTACAAAGTTACCCTTGTTTACCAAGGTTCACCACGGTTTCAACCCATAACACGTGCTCCATTTCTATATATTTACAAATATGACATAAGTTTATCTCAACCGTAGATCTAATTATTGAATGGTCTGGATTGGCTAATTAACAAAGTTAACATATTTTTCTTGGTTAATAAATGATTGATCCCCTCTCTCCTTATATATATACAGGGGAGATTTCAAATACAAACCACGTCAATTCGTACAAACTGTACAAACCGGGTGATTCATTGTTTAATTGGATATTTTTTTTCATTAAATTGTTTAATATGATGAAATTGTTTCATATAATTTTTTCTTCATAAAATTATCTTTGTTTCAACATGAAACAAAATTGTTTCATGAAATTCTCATTTTGATGAAACGTGTTTCACATATTCATGATTAATCAACCCTCATAATTAAGAAAAAGTGAAAAAAATATTAAAAAGTGATTGGTTGAATGCGGTTTGTACGAATTGATGTGGTTTGTAACAGAAATCAACCATATATATATATATAAATTAATTAAACAATTTAATAATTAAAAACATTTATCAAATCCGTAGATTTGATGTTTTAAATCATGCGTGAAATGGGAAATAATGTTTATGAATTTACAAAATTTACCCTTTTTAGGAAGCATACGTAAGTGATGATCAGTCCAGGTATGGTCGAGGACTTGGTGACAATGACACTACTTTTTCCTATAATATTACTTCCATTCATCCAAAAGTAACTTTTTCCTAAAATTTTACTACTTAACTTGTTATCATTAATTTATCACTATAAATTTATCAAATTCAATATATTTTGCTATAACTTTTCATTGTACATATCATTATTTTAGCATGGAGAATGTTATAAACACGCTTATACATATATATATATATGTATATATATATGTATTACGTATGTCGGTATAGATTTGGGATCGTGTGAGAATAAGAGTTAACGTAAAAAAAATCTGAAATCTTGATCACTTTTAATCTCATGTCCACCCATGAATTGCGTTTTAAAAGAGAATTGATTTGGTGCATCTCATTATTGTTGGCATTCAATTATGATTGGTTCAACAGTGGAAATCTTTTCTTACGCTTCTCACTGGAACCCAACCCTGTCGATATACGTGTGTGTATATATATATATATATATATTAACGTGTTTAAGTGTCGCAATAAAGTGTTTTATAGGACTTGATTTATAGAATCAAAAAATAAAACGTCATATTTAAAAGTGTTACAAAAAATTTATAGAACGTTTTTTAGCGTCGTAAGTCGTAAAAAGTTTTTTATAACAGTTTTTAATAAATTGTTGTAATAGCTAGTTTATAAGAAGTGTCCTACAAACATATCTTTATTGGATATTTTTTCAAATAATGTCATATAAAATGGTTAATACGACATTTTATTTTAAAAACATATAGAAAGCTATTAAAACATTATATAAACCTATTGTAACAATTAAGATATGACGTTTTTTGGTTTGATTCTATAAACTTAAGTCGTATAAAACATTTTATTATAACACTGATATATTTTAGACGTCATATAAATTTCATCGTAGCATAAAGTATCTAGCTGTAATTTTTCTAGTGAGAATTAATATAAGTATTTCAATAAACGTGATAAAATTTCACCATTTCATCTTTAATTTTCTCGATCAATTTTTATAGAAAACACTTGCCTTTCAAAATCAAAAAATTTATGTTTGTGAATTAACATCCCTCCTACCATTTCATTAAAGCCAAGTGAAAGAATTCTCACTCTAACGTTTTTCTATATTATCGTGGACTAACGTCAACCATAAACAATATCCCAAACGAGCACAATAAACATCTGGCTAAGTCTTTTTTTACGTGACTAAAATATTGGTTACTTACTGTTTATCAGATCATTTATCTTATTAAATGAACATGATCACATGTCAAGAATCTTACTGGATAAAAGTGGGAAGAGTCTTATCCGGTAAACACTTATCAGGTAAATATGTGATAACCTTTAACTGGATACAGTCTTACTCGATAAAGTAATTTAGTGTGATGACTCTTACTGATAAATAAAACGCTTACAATGTAAGCATTTAGGTAAACGATTCCTAACATATCTTAGAAACAACACACGCTTATAAATTATAATTTTGTTTTCGGTCATTATACATTTAAGTTGCCATTAATTAATCCATTGAAAACATAAAGTAAAATGTAAAACTATTATTGTTGGACCATGACATTTTAAAAATGGTCTTTTTGGTACAATTTTTTTGGGTAGGTGAGGTGAGGAGGGTGGTAGGTTGGGGTTTGGTGGTCTAACCGGTGGTCAATAACGTTAAAATCCAAATGGTGCATTCAGCCACATATTACACCTAACTTATACGTTCTTCTAGCTAGCCCATGGTCCCTACTGGCCCACCCTTTGACTAATTAATAGAATATAAATATTTTATGGTTTTTCATTTTGATAGGGAAAAAAGTTATCTATCATTGGCATATAGTCATGTAGTCGTATATATGATCTTTCGTCATAAGTTATGTATTGTTAAATATCGAGATTTTATTATAACTTCTAATGTTTGAGGTTTAAACTGACAGTTACGTCACACCTTATGGTATTTTAAACTTTGTATTGAACAAGTTTACAGAATTAAAGTTATTTCAGATACCGATATGACAAATATTTAAACAGATGATGTAGTGAGTTTATTTCAAAGTATGTTCTTCCTTGCAAAGTTGAAGTTCGTTTTTTACGAGGGAGAATTGAAATTCATGAATGTACTAGCTTCACGTTAATCTTGCTAATATGTATTACAGATATAAAACGAGAAAGATCTGATAACAAGGAAAATAAAAAGTTTGAGTAAGGAGAAGATCTTTGTAATACAATTTCAATTGCTTATTTGCTTGAAGTTTATTGAATAATTATTATCAAGGTTCTCAGTGACGTGAAAGGTGACGACAAAGTCAAATCTCAAGTCTTACAAGTTACAAAAAGGCTAATACGGTTTTTATGGTGTGCTCTAAGGTACCATATATAAATATATGTATGTATTATATATTTGTGTGTGTTAGTGTTTTGAATAGTATTGTAGAATTTTTTTAATTCATATAAAGTTATAAAACTAAAAAAACGATATTATTTATATCAAATATATCAAAATTATAAGAAACTGATATCAAGAGTTCACAAATCGAGATTTAATTTCTTGAGTATCTACTTGCTACTTTCTTCAAATTTCAAAGAATTATTGTTTTAACCCCCACGTACGAGAATGCGAGTAAAGATTTACCTATTCAGGGTTTTGATTTTGAGTTTCCTTGTAACATAACGCGCCATAACAGTTATCTAAAATCATGATTATTATATATAACGATGACACACAAAAGTGCTTTTGTATTATTTTTTTGTACTTGTGGATGCCCAAGCTAGTTTAGGCGCATCTTGAAATATTTTCACTGGACCCTGAAGACAACAACTAGAAAAATCTTCAGTTGTACTTAAAAACTTGAACCGACAACCTATAAGGAAAAACCCTAACTTAAATTTAAGCTTTTGATATATTAATATAAATATATAACGACGTTTACTTAACTCACGAATGACGTCTTTAGAGTAAAAGCTTCGAGCTCTTTAATTTCATTAATCTAACCATAAACGAATATAACATCTTATCAGTAATAATTGAGAAATCGAATAAGACTTTTATTCTTTGTTCAGGAAAAGTTGAAAGATGGATTAAACATAAAGATCATTTTGATATGGTTGTCCGTATATTGACCAATAAATTAAATACATAAACAAATATTTTATTCTTTGTTGAAAAGTTTAAAGAATAGAATTGAATGATTTTTCAAATAAAAAATAAACACGTAAAGAAAGATAGATGTTGGTTCATTTAGAAACTAGACGAATGGTAGAAATTATAGAAACTTTGACAAATTAATATAAAAATTAATTTTTTTTCATGATTTTTTTCAGCAAATGCTATGATTTAAGATATTATTGCACATATATTTGTTTCATAATGTAAAAGTTTTACGTGTATTTGTTTTTCATACGTTGAAAGTTTCTCATATATTTTTTATAAAAGGTTTCATATGTTTTTGTTTCATGGTGTAAAAGTTTTACATTTAATTTTTTTTACAAGGTGAAACAAACATACGTGCAATAGTATCTTAAATCATAACATTAAATGAAAAAAAAATCATAAAAAAATTATTTTTTATATTGATTTGCTAAAGTTTCTACCATTCGTCTAGTTTCTAAATGAACCGGCCTCAAGAAACATATATATATATATATGTATATAGGGGAGAGATCAAATGAGAACGACCCCTCCTTAAAGAACAAAGAAACAAATTATGGACCACATATGATGTGGGTCGCACATAATATTAAATCATTTATAATTTAATATTAAATCATAAATAATTTAATATTATATGGGACCCACATCATATGTGATTCACAAGTGTCCCTTTGATTATTTAAAAATGCAAAGTTCTTCCCTCAACCTTCGTGTATATGTGTGTATAGAACTTTCCTCTGTATGGGGAAATGATCATATGAGAACACTATCAATTTAAAGGAACAAAAAAACTCATTTAGGACCACATATGATGTGGGTCCCACATAATATTAAATCATTTATGATTTAATATTAAATCATATTAAATCATAAATGATTTAATATTATGTAGGACTGATATATGTTATCCACAATTATTCCTTTATTCCTTTAAAAATTGCAAAGTTGTCATTTGAATTTTCGTCTGTGTGTGTATATATATATAATTATATACAGATGTAGATGTGGTTTGTCACGTGCCTCCCAGCCATGGAGTTGGACCCCCTTCGCCACTCCCCATTTATGCACCTTTAAAGCGCCTCACCAAAAAACCAACCAAACAAACCAAACCCCCAACCAAACCACACTTAATTCGTCTACAACTACTCGCATCTCTTCCAGATTTCTCAATGCTTTTCATTCTTCACAAACACCTTCAAACTCAATTTCTTTCTTCTTCTATTTGCTTAAACGATTGGACTCTTCTTCACGGTTAGTCTCTCTTACCCCCAAATGTTGCCAATATTTGAATTTTTGGGGTTTAGTAGGGTTCTTTTCTTCTAATTCTTTTGTTTTTTTCTTCTCATATGGGTTTTCTGAGTTTTACTAGTGAACAACTAGTTTCAGATTATGATTCTAGTGTGTGAAGATTGAATCTCTGTAACTGTGTGTGTGTCATTTCATCTTATGAATCGAACCCTCACCTTATGTGATTTCCACTTTGGTATACTGTTTAATTGACTTAAATTCTATTAATGTTCTTCTTGTATATTTGAATTTCGTTTCTTTGATGAATTCAGTTGGATTACATTCGATTGCTGGAGTTTATAGTGATTCACTCGACTTATTTGATCAAATTATATATATTTATGATAGAAAATCTAGTTTGGGACTAGGGTTAATACAGAGAATTGAAAAATACTTCATGCACTTTGACCTTTGTGATCTCACGGATCACTTTTAGATTGGATCAGTGTTGGTAGTTAGTTATTCAATTGATATCCATTTTCTTATTTTTTGAGCACCAAACTTTGATCACTTTGCAATACTTCATAGTTCATACATAAGTTTCATAGCTTTATGTATCTTTTCCTCCAAAATCAAACATTTTGTATGGATTTTGAGTCGGATGTAGCTTGTTTGACCTACAAAAGTTCAATGTCAACTTCTATCTCTTTCTGGATTGTGGTGAATATAAAGCATAGTTATAATAAGCTACAAAAGATTCACATATGAATTTGCTTCAGGAAATGTAGAATTAACTGATAGTTTATTTAAAAAACCGGGTTGTTTGACCTGAAAAAGTCAAAGTAATGCTTGAATGATCTAATTTTGGCAGTGGTTTGAGGTGGTTTCATCATGTCAGAAGCTCAAAGGATGCGTTTAAATGGAAGTTTTAATCACGGTAATGGGTACTTAAATGGGGCGATCTCACTGAGGTCTCCTGCAACAAGATCTGCCATTGATGAATTTTGTAATGCACTCGGTGGAAAGAAGCCAATTCATAGTATTTTAATTGCAAACAATGGAATGGCGGCCGTTAAGTTTATTAGAAGTGTAAGGACATGGAGTTACGAAACGTTTGGTTCAGAGAAAGCCATTCTATTGGTAGCCATGGCTACTCCAGAAGATATGAGGATAAACGCTGAACATATTAGAATTGCCGATCAATTTGTAGAAGTCCCTGGTGGTACAAATAATAATAACTATGCTAATGTGCAGCTCATTGTAGAGGTATGTAGGTTTTATTTATCAAATCTTGCGTTTGTAAATTATTCAAGAAAATGAGATTTTGAACTAATTTTGGAAATGGAAATGCAAAGAAAGAGCATTGTAATTGATACTTTTTTCGCAAGAATTACTCATTTTGGACTAATTTTGGTGATAATTATAAATTTCCTTCGAAATGGTGAATTTGCGTTTAATGATTTCAGACAGCTGAGTTGACACATGTTGATGCTGTTTGGCCCGGTTGGGGTCACGCATCCGAAATCCCTGAACTACCGGATGCATTGGAGGCAAAGGGAATTATATTTCTGGGCCCACCGGCTTTATCCATGGCGGCACTAGGAGATAAGATCGGTTCTTCTTTGATTGCACAAGCTGCTGACGTACCAACACTTCCTTGGAGTGGTTCTCATGTAAACCTTTTACCCTTTTTTAGTCTTTATTAATATCTTTATAGAGATCTTTATGTCTCTTATTCTTTAAAAAAATGCATCTTTTAGGTAAAAATTCCTCCGAATAGCTGTTTGGTTACAATTCCGGATGATATATATCGTAAAGCTTGTGTTCATACAACCGAAGAAGCAATTGCTAGTTGTCAAGTCGTAGGTTATCCAGCAATGATTAAGGCATCATGGGGTGGAGGTGGCAAAGGCATAAGAAAGGTCTGTTTCTTTAAATTTTGTAAATTACTTCCATTCCTGTAAACTTTTAGAACTCAATGAATTCATTTCTGACTTCAAAATCGATAATAAAATTGTTTTGAATACAGAAAATGAACCTTTTTTATTAACTTGAATGTTGTTATTTTAGGTGCATAATGACGAAGAAGTCAAGGCACTTTTCAAGCAAGTTCAGGGTGAAGTCCCTGGTTCCCCTATATTTATTATGAAAGTTGCTTCACAGGTCAGATATAATAACATTTTTTAATTGCCATAAAACCCGTAATTTTCAAATTAAAACTTATCTTAACAGCATCTTAAATTTTTATCGATAATAGAGCCGGCATCTAGAAGTTCAGCTACTCTGTGATCAGCATGGCAATGTAGCAGCTTTACATAGTCGTGATTGCAGTGTTCAAAGGCGACATCAAAAGGTAGTCACAGATTTCGTTAACCGCCAATTCATTTTTGTTTATTATTATTATTTTTTTAATCTGGGTTTTGTTTATTTCTCAAGATTATTGAGGAGGGCCCAATAACGATAGCTCCACCTGAAACAATAAAGAAGCTGGAGCAAGCGGCTAGAAGATTAGCCAAATCAGTTAATTATGTTGGAGCTGCCACTGTAGAGTATTTGTACAGTATGGAAACCGAGGACTATTACTTTTTAGAGCTCAACCCTCGTTTACAGGTGGGTGTGATGACGTAAAAAAGATGTTTCACGTCTACTTCTATAGATATTCTAGAATTCCTATCATTTTGTTATCATTTTGTGGGTCCTATTCATGTCATATGCACCATTTCGTGGATTTTTTTTAAATCTTGGCTTTTTTTCAGGTTGAGCATCCTGTCACAGAGTGGATAGCGGAAATTAATCTGCCTGCAGCACAAGTTGCAGTTGGAATGGGCATTCCTCTTTGGCAAATTCCAGGTAATTTATCCAAATACATAGCTGAAAAGAGGTGGTTGAAATTTTGTACCATTATATTTTACTTTTTTTTACAAACTAACCATCGTGACAATGCTAAAAAGCACCATAATTTGCAAAACATTAGCGGTTTGGATAAATTGTTGAAATATAAGTGCAAAAAATGGACAATTCACTTGGAAGTTCTTGTTCAAATTCACTCATTCTTGCAAGAAAGATGGATTATTTCTAAATGTATAAACAATTCACTCTTGGAAACTAGTGTCTTTTTGGTATTTTTGCAATCAAAAGGCAAGTCCAATGGTTTGAAAAGCTAATCCACTATGTCAATGCTGTTTTCTATTTAAAATTTTCATTTAAAGCTATTTTCTGTTTACAATTTTCTAATTTTTGTCTTTTTGATTAGAAATAAGACGGTTCTACGGAATGGAAAACAGTGGAGGGTATGATGCTTGGAGGAGAACATCAGAACTTGCAACCCCATTCGACTTTGATAAGGCAGAGTCGACTAAACCAAAGGGTCATTGTGTTGCTGTACGTGTAACAAGTGAAGATCCGGATGATGGTTTTAAGCCCACTAGTGGGAAAGTTCAGGTTTGAAAATGGATTCTTTTGATAACATATTACATACCCCTGAATAAATAAATAAATAAATATTCTATGCATGCTTTAACATACTGATTTGAATTATATCTATCTTTTAGGAGCTAAGTTTTAAAAGCAAGCCAAATGTGTGGGCGTACTTTTCTGTCAAGGTATGCTCGTTTTCAAGTTGTATTTTGATACTACTTCTTGATTGCAAAACTAGATTTTTAATCATGAACACCTTGAAAATTGCAGTCAGGAGGAGGCATTCATGAATTCTCAGATTCTCAATTTGGTGAGAAGCAGCTTCATCAATCATTATGAACTGAATCTTGTTTGGTTTTCTTAAATGTTTGAATAGACAATCATTAGCCAAATTGATTTTACAAGATTCTTTCTAAAATATGCAATATATATATATATATATAGAGAGAGAGAGAGAGAGAAAAGTTCAAAATTCAGTCTGAATATTTCCTTGATTATTCAGTCTGAATAATCTACATTCAGACACGTGTCGCGCTCTCATTTGTCCTTACGTTCACAACCAAATTTGAGTTCTCATTTGAACTTTCCTCTGTGTGTGTGTGTGTGTGTGTGTATATATATATAGGCGAAGGATCGTGTGAGAAAAAGAGTTGAGGTGAGAAGCGTAAGAAGAGATATGAACCTTTGATTACTTTTAATCTCATCCCCACCCATGAAGTGCGCTTTAGTAGGGAATTGATCTGGTGCATCTCGGTGCACCTCATTAGTGTTGACATTCTATTAGGATTGATCCAAGGGTGAAGATCTCTTCTTACGCTTCTCAACATAACTTCCATTCTCACCGGGATCCAACCCTATATATATGTTAACTGATGCCAAATTGCTCATGCTTTTTTATGTTTGTATATACTGCAGGTCATGTTTTTGCATTTGGAGAGTCTAGAACATTGGCTATTGCAAATATGGTTCTTGGGCTTAAGGAAATCCAAATTCGTGGCGAAATCCGTACTAATGTTGATTATACAATTGATCTATTACATGTGAGCATTTTGGGACTTCAAAAATACAATCTTTTTGAGTTTATTCAATTTAACCAATTGCTTTAACGGGATAAATGTACTATAATACAGTCGCCTCTTTACTAAAATCAGATAATTTAATATACGTAAAATATTATTGCAGGCTCCAGATTATAGAGAAAACAGAATACATACAGGTTGGTTAGATAGCAGAATCGCGATGCGGGTTAGAGCAGAAAGGCCACCTTGGTATCTTTCTGTAGTCGGAGGAGCTCTTTACGTAAATACCCTTATACTATTATCTTTCGGTTTCTATATTCATCATCTTTTTCAAGTACTTTCACTTACTACTCAGTTTTGTTAACCTCAGAAAGCCGCTGCTAGAAGTGCAGCCATGGTCTCGGACTATGTTGGCTATCTTGAAAAGGGTCAAATCCCTCCTAAGGTACCATGCATTTTGACCATTTTAAAATTGGTTAAATTTCGTTAAGTTAGCTTTACTGATGAAAGTGTTCCCTTACTTGCAGCATATATCGTTGGTCAACTCTCAAGTTTCTTTGAATATTGAAGGCAGCAGATACACAGTAAGTAACGACATAATATTGTTCTTGGATTTCTTTGATCTTTGTCTAATTTTTATGCTTTTTTCTTATTACTTAGATTGATATGGTAAAAAGAGGACCGGGAAGTTATAGGTTGAGGATGAATCAATCCGAGATTGAAGCAGAGATACATACACTACGTGATGGAGGTTTATTGATGCAGGTAGGCAAATCATTTGTTCCGTTTTTCATTTTTTTTTTCATTTCATAAGTCTGTGATATATTATTTATGATCAGTTGATTTAATGTTGTAGTTGGATGGGAATAGTCATATTATATATGCAGAGGAAGAAGCGGCTGGGACTCGCCTTTTGATTGATGGAAGAACTTGCTTGCTTCAGGTGCCGACAACTTCTTGAACCTTACTCTCTCTCCATCCCAAAATAAGTGTCCATAGTTCTATTTACGTTTGTCCTAAAATAAGTGTCCACTTTCGAAAGGAAGTGCCTGCTTTCCAATTCTACCCTTTGTTATGAGATGGAGAAATTCATTACTCCCTCTATTATTAAGGGTAAAATTGTCATTTAAAAAGTGGAATAGGGTCAGGTTTAGGGGAAATCCGCAAAAAATGAAAAACCGAGGAACATCATGGTAAACCATTCATCTGGACGGTATGCACATGTGCATACAAGTAATTTGTAAGCAGTTTGTCTGTTATGCACATGCGCATAAAAACCAAGAAACTATTTCAATTACTTATATGTACATGTGCCATATACCTTTCAGATGGATGGTTACCAGGGTGTTCCTTAGTTTTTCATTCTTAGATTGTTTTCCCCT
Organism: Silybum marianum; assembly: GCA_036898165.1. NCBI lineage: Eukaryota > Viridiplantae > Streptophyta > Magnoliopsida > Asterales > Asteraceae > Silybum > Silybum marianum. Next base: position 51,275,830 of record CM072529.1, on the reverse strand, counting down.
TAACCTCCCTCAAGTGTAATAATTACACATTTCTAAACTGTGTCTTTTTCATTGTGGACATTTATTTTGGGACGAAGGAAGTATTATGTATTGATTTTGCCGCTAAATTTGAAAAAATTACTTCTTTCTAGAATGATCATGATCCTTCCAAGTTGGTGGCGGAAACACCTTGCAAGCTTCTACGATACTTAGTCTCAGATGTTAGCCATGTTGATGCTGACACACCTTATGCTGAAGTTGAGGTTATGAAGATGTGTATGCCTCTTCTTTCACCCGCTTCTGGAGTTATACACTTTAAGCTGTCCGAAGGTCAAGCAATGCAGGTTAGCCTTTCCCACTTTTTTTACCCAAAATACCCCTACGTCTAATTTACATAAGTGAATTAACTTTTCAGTAAAATCTACAAAAATGTATTTATAATGAGTAAGAACCTCTTGATATGTAGGCTGGCGAACTTATAGCAAGGCTTGATCTTGACGATCCATCGGCTGTAAGAAAAGCAGAGCCTTTCCATGGGAGCTTTCCCATTCTTGGCCCTCCAACTGCATTATCGGACAAAGTTCATCAGAAGTGTGCGGCAACTCTAAGTGCTGCTCGGATGATTCTTGCAGGCTATGATCACAATATTGATGATGTAATCTTTTTGCCCTTTTTTAAAGATTCCATGTGAATCTTGATCTTAATCAACTTATATCATAACTTTATCCTTCAAAGATTAATATATGTATCTAATTTTTTTGTTATATAGTTAACAAGTTTAACTTTTGATTGTAGGTTGTGCAAAACCTGCTCCGTTGTCTTGATAGTCCTGAGCTCCCTTTCCTTCAATGGCAAGAATGCTTTGCGGTTCTAGCAAACCGACTTCCTAAAGATTTAAGATTCAAGGCAAATTCACATCGAATTATTATTATCTTCCTTTTCTGTCAAAATTTGGAATATATCTTTCTAATTCAGTAAATTTTGTATATTTTCAGTTGGAATCAAAGTTTAAGGAGTACGAAGGGATTTCAAACCAACAAGCCATCGATTTCCCTGCCAAAGTTTTACGGAACATTCTAGAAGTTAGTTTGTGATCAATAGTTATCTTTATGAATTCTTTTTTCGTATTTTAATACGTAATTTATTCATAAGATGCTTTTGTAATATTTTGGCACAGACCCACCTCGGATCCTGCTCAGGGAAGGAAAAAGGTGCACAAGAAAGGCTCGTTGAGCCGTTAATGAGCCTTGTTAAGTCGTATGAAGGTGGTAGAGAGAGTCATGCACGTGGAATCGTTCAAGCTCTTTTTGAAGAGTATTTATCCGTTGAAGAGTTATTTAGCGACAACATTCAGGTGGGTTTTATGTATATATATGTAGAGTACATATTCATATATATATATATATATATTAAAATTAAACCTTTTACTTTTCAGGCTGATGTAATCGAACGGCTTCGACTCCAATACAAGAAAGATCTCTTGAGGGTTGTTGACATCGTGCTTTCTCATCAGGTATACTTGGTCTTTTTTTGGTTATTTTTTCCACTTTTTATGTTTAATTTAAATGACAAATGGTTTACGATCACACAGGGTGTTAGGAGTAAAAATAAGCTTATACTACGACTGATGGAGCATTTGGTGTATCCTAATCCGGCTGCTTATAGGGATAAACTTATACGGTTTTCTATACTCAACCACTTGAGTTATTCTGAGGTCAGAATTGTCATTTAACATACTCATACAAGTTCGTTCTTCCCCCAAACTGTTTACTTTTATTATCAAACTAATTTTCACTTCTTGATTATCATTGATAGTTAGCGTTGAAAGCAAGTCAACTTCTAGAACAGACCAGACTAAGTGAGCTTCGTTCAAGCATTGCTAGAAGTCTTTCCGAATTAGAGATGTTTACCGAAGAAGGTGAAAATATGGATACCCCTAAGAGGAAAAGTGCCATTAACGAAAGAATGGAGGATATCGTGAGCGCTCCACTTGCAGTCGAAGATGCCCTTGTCGGTCTTTTTGACCATATCGATCACACCCTTCAAAGACGTGTTGTTGAGACCTATGTTCGAAGATTATATCAAGTAATGAATTTTTTACCAAAAAGAAAGCTTGTAAATTTTTTATTATATCTATTTTGATATTTTATTGACCAATCATCTCGTATCTATTATCAGCCGTATCTTGCAAAGGGGAGTGTTAGAATGCAGTGGCACAGATCCGGTCTTATTGCTTCGTGGCAGTTCATGGAAGGGCATATTGAGGAAACAAATACTTCCGACTATGAAATGACCGAACAGCCCTTGGTTGACAAGAAATGGGGAGCTATGGTTATTATAAAGTCTCTGCAATTTTTACCTGATGTTATAAGTGCGGCTCTTAAAGAAACAACTCATAACTCTCATGGCACAAGTCAAAATGGGTTCACTGATCCTAGTAACCATGGTAATATGATGCACATTGCATTGGCCGGGATCAACAACCAGATGAGTTTGCTTCAAGATAGGTATGTGATATATATATATATATGTAGGTATTTATATATAGACAGGGTTTAGGGTTTAACTTAATGATGTTTGGTTGATGATAAATTGCAGTGGTGACGAGGATCAGGCTCAAGAGCGAGTCAACCGGTTAGCAAAAATACTTAAAGATAAAGAAGTAAGCTCGAGTCTAAAAAACGCAGGGTATGGAGTTATCAGCTGTATAATACAAAGAGACGAAGGGAGGGGCCCGATGAGACACTCGTTTCATTGGTCGGAAGAGAATCATTACTACGTTGAAGAGCCACTTTTACGTCACCTAGAACCTCCATTGTCGATTTACCTTGAACTGGTACTTTTTAGTTTCCATTTTAGCGATAATTTGCAATAAAGTTGGTGTGAAAAATGCAATTTAAGTGTATTTTAAGTATTGATAAAACCTTTTGTTGTTATTCAGGATAAACTTAAGGGGTATGAGCATATAAAGTACACTCCATCACGTGATCGACAATGGCACATGTATACCGTTGAAGCTAAGCCACTTCCGATTCAGAGAATGTTTCTTAGAACGCTCGTAAGGCAACCAACAAAGGAATGGTTCTCGGGATACCAAGGTTCGGATATTGCGGGCCCGGAGTCTCAATGGACTTTGTCTTTTACGTCAAGGAGTATCTTGAGATCGTTAGTGACAGCTATGGAGGAACTCGAACTTCATGTTCATAACGCTACTGTCAAATCCGACCATGCTCATATGTACCTCTATGTATTGAAGGAACAACAAATAGACGATCTTATTCCATACTCGAAGTAAGCTTATTTTTTTTAGCTTATTGAAAAAGCCCATTTTGGTTAGCCATAAACATAGTCTTAATAAGTTTTTTTCCACAGGAGAGTAGATGTAGATAGCGGGAAAGAAGAAGCGGCGGTCGAGCCGCTTTTGGTGAAGTTGGCTTGCGAAATTCACACGTTGGTTGGTGTAAAGATGCACCGGTTAGGTGTTTTTGAGTGGGAGGTGAAGCTTTGCATGGTCTCATCTGGTCAAGCCAACGGTGCATGGAGGGTTGTGGTCACGAATGTCACGGGTCATACCTGTGTTGTACATGTAAGTCCGTGAGTTATACACAAGGGTATTTTAGTCATTTCAACAACAAACTGATTTTTGCGATTTTCATTCAGGTGTATCGGGAATTGGAGGATGTGGGCAAACACAAGGTAGTCTATCATGCCACATCTACACCGGGCCCTTTACATGGCGTACCCGTAAACACGCCTTTTCAGCCTTTGGGATTACTCGATCAGAAACGTCTTTTGGCTAGGAAGAGCAATACTACTTACTGCTACGACTTTGGACTGGTGAAATTACCGTTTACTCCTTTCTAGTTTTGGATTGAATTGAATGTAACGGAAACTTGAAAGTAACGAACTTTTATCTGCAGGCATTTGAAGCAGCTCTTGAGAAAATCTGGTCATCGAGTCTCCCGGCCGATAGCAGGCCCAAGGGGAAACTTGTGAATGTGACCGAGCTCGTGTTTGCTGACCAGAGAGGCTCATGGGGTACACCGCTGGTCCCTGTAAAACGTGAGCCGGCCCAGAACAACGTGGGTATGGTGGCGTGGACCATGGAGCTCTGTACTCCCGAGTTCCCTGATGGAAGGGTGATTTTGGTGGTTGCAAATGATGTTACGTTTAGAAACGGATCTTTTGGCCCTATTGAGGATGCGTTCTTTGAGGCCGTCACCGAGCTCGCTTGCACCAAGAAACTGCCGCTCATCTACTTAGCGGCAAACTCAGGGGCACGGATTGGGGCGGCCGAGGAGGTCCGATCTTGCTTTAGAATCGGATGGTCTGATGAGTCGAACACCGATAGCGGGTTCCAGTATTTGTATCTAACACCCGAAGATTATTCTCGTATCAAATCGTCTGTAATAGCGCACGAAATTTGTCTCTCGAGTGGTGAAACGAGATGGGTCATCGATACGATTGTGGGAAAAGAAGATGGATTAGGGGTCGAGAATTTGAGCGGGAGTGGGGCGATTGCGGGGGCGTATTCGAAGGCATATAAGGAAACTTTTACGTTAACGTATGTGACGGGAAGAACTGTCGGGATAGGTGCGTATCTTGCTCGTCTCGGAATGCGATGCATACAACGTCTCGATCAGCCGATTATCTTAACGGGATTTTCTGCGTTAAACAAGCTTTTGGGACGAGAAGTTTATAGCTCGCAAATGCAACTCGGTGGACCGAAAATTATGGCCACAAATGGTGTCGTTCATTTAACAGTTTCCGATGATCTAGAAGGCATATCGGCTATCTTGAATTGGTTAAGCTTTGTTCCGCCTTACGTTGGTGGTCCGCTTCCCGTTTTGGCACCCGTGGATCCGCCCGAAAGGTCCGTCGAGTACCTGCCCGAAAACTCGTGTGATCCTCGGGCAGCCATTTGTGGGACCGTGGATGGTAACGGTGAATGGTTAGGTGGGATTTTCGATCGAAACAGTTTCGTCGAGACGTTGGAAGGTTGGGCTAGGACCGTGGTCACCGGTCGTGCGAAACTTGGTGGGATCCCGGTCGGAATCGTGGCAGTCGAGACACAAACGATGATGCAAGTTATACCCGCGGACCCCGGTCAGCTCGATTCACACGAACGGGTGGTCCCACAAGCCGGTCAGGTTTGGTTCCCGGATTCCGCGAGCAAAACGGCTCAGGCGTTGATGGATTTCAACCGAGAAGAGCTTCCGCTTTTCATCATGGCAAACTGGCGAGGCTTTTCCGCTGGTCAACGTGACCTTTTCGAAGGGATCTTACAAGCGGGGTCCACAATTGTAGAGAATCTTAGAACGTATAATCAGCCGGTTTTCGTTTACATCCCGAAAACCGGCGAGCTCCGTGGCGGTGCGTGGGTGGTTGTCGACAGTCGAATCAACTCCGATCATATAGAAATGTACGCAGAAACGACAGCCAAAGGAAACGTTCTCGAGCCTGAAGGTATGATCGAAATCAAGTTCCGTAACAAAGAGTTATTAGACTGTATGAGTCGACTCGACCCACAACTTCAAAAACTAAAAGAAAAACTTCAAGAAACGAAATACGATCAAACGATCATCCAACAAATAAAAACCCGCGAGAAACAACTTCTACCGATCTACACACAAATCGCTACCAAATTTGCCGAACTTCACGACACATCATTCCGAATGGCCGCAAAAGGGGCCGTGAAAAAAGTAGTCGACTGGAAAATCTCTCGGTTTTTCTTTTACAAAAGGCTCCGTCGTAGGTTATCCGAGGCTTCTCTCATCGGTAACGCGATAGAAGCAGCCGGTGACACCCTTTCCTACAAATCCGCTAACGATATGATCAAGAAATGGTTTTCCGACTCCAAAAACGAAGATCTTTGGCTCGATGACGATGCTTTTTTCGCTTGGAAAAACGATCCGTTAAACTACAACGAAAAGTTAGCCGAGCTTCGCATGCAAAAGGTCTCGAATCAGTTATCGAAGATCAGTAGTTCAGCGTCAGATCTAAAAGCGTTACCATTGGGACTTGCTGCACTTTTAAAAGAGGTAAATCATCGTTTTTTTTCGATTATTTGAACTCCGATTGTGATTTAATGTCGTTTTTTTATTGTAATTTTGCAGATGGATCCGGCGACTAAAAGTAAATTAATCGAAGAAATCCGGCGGGTAATCGAGTAGGCAGGCACATTCATCAGATTGATTCTTTATTTGCCGGATAAGCACTTGAAGCAGTGTGTACATAAAATAGGTATTTATAAGGAAATAGTTTGAGGGCAGTTTGCATATTCAGAATGTTTATTGTTTTTTTTTTCTTTTCATAATTTGTAAGCTATAATAACATTAATTTCTATCGTATCATATATATAAATGGAGTGTTCAGTGTTCACTACTGTGTTTCTGTATATAAATATTATATACTTTTTATAAACTAGCTCGAAAAACTTGATGTTATATTTAATAGGGGAAATTTCAAATATAAACCAAGCAATTCGTATTAACTATACAAACTCCATTCAAACCAACCATTTTTTTATTTTTTTTCTTAATTATGAGAGTTTATTAGTCAATAATATGTGAAATTTTTTTATCAAGAACACGTGAGGGTTGATTAATCAAAGAATATATGAAACAAGATTCATCAAAATGAGAAATACATGAAACAATTTCATTTTCGTATAGAAACAATGATATATACAATAATTTTATGAATAAAAAAATTATATGAAACAATTTCATCATACTAAACACTTTCATGAAAAAAAGTATTAAAAAAAACAATGAAACCATAGAGTTTGTACGATCTGTACAAATTGCTTGGTTTGTATTTGAAATCTTTCGATATTTAATATGCACCATATATTTGTGTAGAAATCAAATGTTGAAACATTTGTTTTTCGTTTCGATCTTTTTCTTGTTTTGTTTTCTCTTATTAAGTTCGTGTTCTTCGGCTTTTCTCTTCTTTTCTCGTTGTTTCTTGTCTTCTTTTTCCATTCTCTCGAGTTGTTCTCTTTCCTTTTTCTCCTTTTCGGCTTTCGCTTTCTTTTGCTTCCTTTTGATCTCCACTTTTGTTTGTTTCTTCTTCTTTTTCTCGAGTTGTTCGCTTTTCTTTCGTTTATCTTTTTCGTGTTTCACTTTCTCTTTCATTCGCTTCTTCAGCTTCGCCTTCTCTTTCCGTAGCAGTATCCGCTTGATGATATCCAAACACATTTTTGTTTTGATTTCGTTTTCGAATGTAGATATATTTAAAGATATATATGTATATTAAGATCCCTTGTCTCTATGTAAACACATAGTGTGTATCAATATTGGAACAAAGAGACAAGATTTGACTTGAGTTTTCAAGGTAAATCAAGAGTGTAAAACAATTATAGGCATCAGATTTGAGTTTGCTACACTTCATATATGTATATATATATATATATATATATAGAGAGAGAGAGAGAGAGAGAGGCGGGGGGAGGGAGGTCCAGGGGAAAACCTCAAAAAAAAAAACTGAAGAAGACCCTGAGATCCCTCCATCTAGATTGTATGCACTTGTGCATAGACGGTATGCATAAATGCATACGAACGATTGAAACTGTTTTATTGTCTATGCATATGTGTATGTTACAAGTTACCGGTATGCATTTGTGCATCCAGATGGAGTTTTTTTGAAGTTTTTCTCTGAACCTGACTCTATATATATAAATATGTACGTATTTTCAAAGACATGGATTACGATATAGTGTAACACAGACCCAATGGTTGAAACAAATATTTTCTTTCGTATACTCTTCTCTTTATATGATTCGAACCGCAGTCATTACATCTAAAAAACAAAATCAAAACAGTATACAAAATCTACATAGATGTACTTTCACCTTCTAATATCGAAATTTTCGACTCTATCCCACAACTATAAAAACGGACTCATGTAGCCTTATTTCAGTTTCCATTTGGAACTTGTTATCTGCACAAATCTTTATTCTACTTTCATCACGAATAGATCAATCAAACCTCGTGAACCATCTTCGGTGAACACGTGTGAACCGCATCCGCAACGGTCAGAAAAATCTTGTTTTCGCCAATCAAGTCAGGGAAACCCGATGCATATAGCTTGTCCAACACGCCTTGGCCCGGGTTTGCAAGAACAAGCTGTAGATCAATATAGTGATTTTGTAAGAGAAAGGTTCATGCGAGAATCATAACAATTTAAAAAAACAAAAAAAAAACTTTTTTCATGTATAAAATCACATGTGATTTTGTACTAATATCAAAAAAATGTGATCTGTACTAACATCAAAAAATGTGATTTTGTAAGAGAAAGGTTCATGCAAGAATCATAACAATGTAAAAAAACAAGATTAACTTTTTTCATGTATAAAGTCACATGTGATTTTATACTAACATCAAAAAATGTGATTTTGTATTAACATCAAAATCACATATGATTTTGTACGTAAATCAGATATGATTTTGTACATGAAAAAAGTTTTTTCTTGTTTTCTTAAATTGTTAGCGTTCTCGTATAAACCTGCCTCTATTTAGCAATTGGATAAAAGTTTCAGTTTTACCTGAATATCTCTCTTTTGCAGACTCCTATGCAACTCTTCGAAAGCATGGATTCCGCTCGTATCAATATCGGTAACGGCTGCAAAAATCCAATGAGATATAAGACGAAAGATTGGAATAACGGAAAACGGAAAACGGAAATAACAAGAACGTAATTGCAGGAAAAATCGAGCTTCTTACGTGACATTTCAACTATCAAGAATTCAATCTTTCGTTGGTATGTTTCTTTTAGATTATCTTCTTCTTCGGTTAACCATCTCAATATCCTACAAAAAGTACTCGATTTTAGAGATTCTAAATCATCTATTAATAAGCATTCCAACATATATATCGAGAAGAAATTAAAAAAAAAAATACCTTTCTTTGGTGTAGTTGGAGTTAGAGAAGTAGATAGCAGAATCAACTCTTACAATTAAAACACCCGGAACTTTAGTAGCTTCCGGATATTGTCCAATATTCCTGTAAACACTCGTCATCGGAATCTTTCCAAGAATCGCAGTTCGTGGCCTCGTAACTTGAAGAAGAATCTTAGCGAAAGATATCGCAACCTAATTCAACAAAAACCAAGATCAATTTCCACCTCAAATACTCAACTAAGAGCATCTCCAACAGCTTCTCTATAATTTCTCTAAAATAGAGAATCGAAATTCAAAATCTCTAAAAAATATTACATTCAACTCCAACAGCTTCTCTATTTTTAGAGATTACATCATGCATTATATTATTAAAATATTATATATTTATAATAAAATATTATTTCTCTCTCCTAAACATTTAACTTCAATATTTTCTTTTTGGTGGAAGATAATAAAATAACGTTTCTCTTTCAAGGTAATCATTTTTAGGGATATCTCCAAATTTAGAGATTTTTGTACCCTCTCTCGTACTCTCTCTATTTTGGAGAAAGTTTTAGGGATGCTGTTGGAGCAAAAAAATTGCTCAAAATCCCTATTTTTTCTATTTTAGAGAAGCTGTTGGAGATGCTCTAATATTTCAGAAAAAAAAGATCAATATTGTGTGATCCTTACGGCAATCAAAAGACCAGTCTCGACCGATTTAAAAACGACCCCAAAAAACGCTCCCATACAAGCCACGAAATCAAGTTTATCGATTTTCCAAATCAAAATGGCAGCATCGATATCGATCAGCCCAATGACAGCGGATATAATAATCGCAGATAGAATCGCATTTGGGGTGTACTTGAAAAGTGGAGTTAGAAATTTCACGGTCAAAAACACTACAAAAGACATCACAATATTCGAAACTGCAGTCTGGCATCCTGCCATATAATTTACAGCCGATCGCGAAAATGAACCTGAAAAGGGTGTAAAACTATTAGCTTTATAAACTTAAAACTTTTTGAAAAATTTACAAAAAATCGCGTACCGGTTGCAACATAGCATGAAGTCATTGAGCCAATAACGTTCATGGTTCCGAGTGCCACCATTTCTTTGTTTCCATCTACTTGATAATCTTTCATCGAAGCAAAGGTTCTTCCGATTGCAACTGCTTCCTGATAGATCAAGAAAACAATCTTAAATGAAACAAAGAAACATAAAATGATTCTTAAAAGATTGTTTTATGGGTTAGAAAGTTAACCGTTAACGCTATCATGCCAGCCACCGCGCCGATTCTAAAGCCTTTTAGTAGATTTTCACCGGAGAAATAGATTTTGTCGAGTGAAGGAGGGTTGATTCTTTTCTCGATCGGTCCCACCTGTTGAATGAAATTTGGGGATTAATTTATGAAATTGAAAAGAGGTAATTAATTAGTTGATATATATTGTTCTTACGATTGCAACACCGTCATGATTGGCGTGCGTAATGTAGACGAAAAATGTCGATAGAACTACCGAGATCAAAGGTGCAATTGCTGGCACCCAAAAGAGCTTCTTGTTCTTCTTTCCCTGTTTCACAAATGATGCAATATTTACTTATTTAGAACTAGTAGATCATCAGAAATCTGTAAAGAAATCTTGTTGTTTTTTTCCTTTTCATATTTTTTGTTGGAGTACTTTTAACCCCCAGAAATGGATGGTCCAAGTCTAGTTGACGTGAGATTAATGTTTTTTGAATGAATGAAATCTGTCAAAAGAATTGGAATATGAAAAGATTGGAATGGAATGTTATCAAGTTTTTATTTGGTTGGCAGGAAATGGAATGTAATCTGCCAAATGAATTGGAATCTGTCTGTTTGGTTTATAAAGGAATCATAATAGAATAATGCAAAATGACAAAAATACCCTTTCTTTTATTTTGAGTTTGTGAAAATCGTGGTTGAGTTTGTGAAAAGGCGGATGAGGGAGGCACAAGTTTTAATCAAACTCTAGGGTAATTTTGTCATTTTAAGAATATTGGGTGAAATGGAATTCAATTCCTTCCTCGCTATGATGGAATGATAGAAATCAATGGTCCATTCCATTCCATAGGTAAACCAAACATTGGAATTTGGTCAACGGAATTGACCATTCCAATTCTATCAAATTCCATCGGAATCCTGCAAACGAAACGTCCCTTAACATTTCGTATGATTATCTTTCTTCAGATTTCTGTTTTTCTGATGATTCAAGAAACTGTGACGACTTACAATGTACTTCGCGACAAGTAGGAACGTCAAAAAACTAACTCCGATAACTATTGTCTGCCAGTTCCACTGCAAAATTCATCCAAACGGTCGTTAATATATATATATAATATATATATATATATATAACCTTCAGGAACGCATAAACGGCCAACGATAAAATAAAGAACTCACCCCGTGATGAACTGATCCAAAAACCGACTTCATTACCGATATAATGTCAGTTTCCTTCGTGAAATGTTTAACGCCAAGAAATCCCTTGAGTTGTTGAAGCGCAATCGTGATTGCAGCTCCAGCCATAAAACCAACAACAGCAGCATGCGATAGGAAATCTATTAGAAACCCGAGTCTGATCCAGAAAAATTATCGTTAGAATAAAAGTGGGTTTTCAAATAAACGGTCGAATAAAAGAAAATGTTTTTCGGTTAATTACCTTAGAACTCCGAGAGTAGCTTGAGTGATACCAGCAAAGAATGTAGCGGTAAATACAAGCCTAAGATATTCACTTTGTTCCTTATCTGGATCATATTCTTTCCGAAGAAGCGTTCCCAATAACAAAGAGACCACGGCCACAGGTCCAATGGCTATATCTCGTGAACTACCCATGAACGCGTAAATTAGAGGTGGAACAAAGCTCGAGTCTACACGAAATTCAAAAATGTTAGATATGGAGCAATCCGAGCTAGGGTTTGGGTTCACGTGAGATCCGTGAGATTACATTTTTACACTTGAAATTTCACAGCAAAATACTGTGAAGGTAAAAAGAAAATCCGAACCTTAACAGCAAAAACACTGTTACTTTCATTTCACAGTGTTTCACTGTGAAGTTTCAAGTGTAAAAAAGTGGTCACACGGGTCTCACGAAAACAAGTTGGTCTCACATGACCTCAACTTCTCAAGTCATCCGAGCTATAAAACCAATTTAATGAGAAAATGCTTACACAATCCGTATTGTGGAGGTAAATTCGCAAGTTTTGAATACCCGATATCCTGTAACGAATATACGCGTATAAAATGATTAGATATAACTATTTTTTGTGTTGTTAAATGTAATCATATATAAGAATCTTGAATATCTAATTATATATATAATCTACCTGTGGAATACAAAGACTTGCAATTGTGAGTCCAGCAATAAGATCACCTCTAAACTTTTTGAGATTATAACTTCTTCCCCATTCAAGAATCGGGAAAACCGCTTGTAAACCAAGCACGATCTTTCTAGATCTCGGTTGATCTTTGAAGGGTCGTAGAGGATCATCTGAGAAAAACGTTTCTTTCACCGTGGATTTGAATTCCTTAAAGAGATTTTGTTTCGGAGGGATGCCAACCTTATGTATGTAAGGTACACTCGGCCTTTGACTATCGGAGGAAGTCAAACTTTTCGTATCCATTTCAGGACCCTTTTTGCGCGATGATCAACAAATTTAACTGTTTTTCACCAAAAAATGAAATGAAGTCAATATCAGAAAACACTATATATATATATATATTCAACTTGATAAGCCCAAAAGTACATCATCATTTGGAAATACATACTGTAATTCAGAAGATTGAATCCATAAATCCCAGCAAATGCTTTCAAATTATGGAAAGCAAAGCATTGATGGACATTGGAAAAGATGAGACTTGAAGATTATATATATATATATATATATATATAAGTTTTTAAGTAAACGACATTAAAGGTCAAACTTTTGGATCTTTAAAGAAAGAAAAGTCTACTATAATCTTCTTGGTAGAAACTCGAATCAAAATCATGCCTAATCTTTTACTAAAAACTGATAGAAAATAAAACAGCACGAAAACAAAAACACGAATACCGACTAATATATCTTCGCACGATACCCTTAATTCAAGAATTTGAAAGCAGAAATCTTGCAAAGTTTCTTATGATCATCATTGTTCATTAGAAAAAGAAGAGGGGAAAAACAAGAAATCGGAGGGAAAACCAAAGCCTTTTGTTGTTAATAATTAACTTGGCATTAAAAGATAATTAATCGTCGAAAATTGGCATTAAGAATTACAGTAGATCAAGAATTAAAGTTTTCTGTTGATCAACAAATATGGAAAGTGTTTTAATTAGTGCTAATTACTTGTAATTATTAAATAATTCCCTCCAAATCTCATTCCAACACAATGAGAGAATTCAAGCTAATTAACTTCCTTCTTAGTTCATTGCTCTTATATGGTATCCGTTTCGATTATTATAGACAAACGGTCATATTCAGTTGTTAGTAAATTAGCGATTATGATGAAAATAATGATAATTATGGCGAAAATAAACAAATAAGTCATGTGTGATTTGGTGATGAACACAATGAATATGACACTTTGGTTGCATATAACACCAATCCAAAGAGCTATATGTCGAGTATACACGAATTTTTCCGTTTTTTAAAAGATCGTTTTCGTGATAATAATAATGTTTGAGGTTTTATTTAATACCTATGAACAGTATTAAACTGTTTCAAGCTCCCAAAAACGACTAATATAATTGAACCATATATAAAAGTCAAAAACATAGACCAAAATTATTGCATTTATTTCAATCAACTAAAACAAATTAAATTGGTCAGGAGAAATTGATGATACTAAAATGTCGTTTACCTGCTTATCTTTTTGAATTAAAAACCTTTGGTTCAACCCGAAAAGTTTCAAACTTTTTAGTCTATGAGCATTGGCATAGAAGAATTTACGGCCAAATCGGAATCGAAAAGGCGAGACTGTTAATTAATCGTTGTTTGATCATCAATCTGATATATTATATATAATAAACTTAGAGAAAATTGTAGTTTGTTGCTATGTAGTTTGGATTTTGATGCCAAATCCGGCAAGTTATATCGTTAAAATAATAAAATAATTAATAAAAATTATAGGCTTGTGATTGCAAAGAAAATTAATAAAACAAATCCCATTATATATGCTGATGAGCTTTGGTACATAATTCCAGTTCCCAGCTGAGAGAATATTCCCTAATACTCTATAAATATATATATAATCTGATTTAATCGAGCTTACCATTGAATCAGATAATTATTTTTTTATGTGTGGGGCCCACATCATATGTGGTCCACAAACTGTTTCTTTGTTTATTTAAATTTATAAAGTTCTCATTTGAACCTTCCTCTCTCTCTCTCTCTCTCTATATATATATATATATATATGGGGCGTTCAAACGAACTAGAATTTAAAGAAACAAAGGAATAATATGGATTACATATGATATGGGTCCCACGTAATATTAAATCATTTCTGATTTAATATTATTTTAATATTAAATCAGAAATGATTTAATATTACGTGCGACCCACATCATATGCGGTCCACAAAGTGTTCTTTTATTTCTTAAAAAAGGGGTGGTTCTCGTATGATCCCTCCCCTATATATATATATATATATATATATATATATATATATATAGGGGATGGATCGTACGAAAACTATTATCGATCTAAAAAACAAAAGAAGCTAATTTGAGCACGTATGATGTGAAACAAATAAAAAATCATTTATGATTTTTTTTCTAAAAAATCATAAACGATTTTTTATTCGCGAATTCTACATCATACGTGCATTCAAAACGGGCCATTTGTTTCTTTAAAAACCCAAAGTTCTCATTTGAACCTCTCCATATATATATATATATAAATTGATGGCTTGCTTGTACACTATATATGCTACTAAAGTTGTATACGGTGCAATGAAAATTGTACGTATGCAATAATGCAACATGAAACTATGAAAGTTGTGCATTGAGGGTTGTACGTACATCATCCAGGTTCTAATTGTAAGACACATAGTGAGTTGTAAGTTATGCAGTCAAAGTTGTACATTTCTTAATTTGGATTTGAGAATATCAGTTTTGAAGAGGTATATCATTATTCATATATTAGCCTCTTCTATTATCACTAATCTATCTCTTCGCATCTGAAAAAGATAAATCTTGTTTTATTCATTACCATTTTATACGATGTTTTCGTCAAAAAGATATACATAAGCCATATAGAGCTTAATTATTTAAAAACTTTAAAATTTATGAGACCCGTAATATTCATCATAAATAATTAATTTTGAGATGATTAATGTTATTTGATGAATAAGATAATCAAGAAGATAAATAATTCACGTTATTTATTAAAAAAAATTAATGCAATTTTTTTAGAACCTTTCATACATACATCTTTCTCTATCCTCTTAGTGTAACATACAAGCACATTTAATATGGACATAATGTGAACACAATTAATGTAAAAACCTTATGGATTTTTTTACTTAGGTATTCACAACTGGTAAGTTTAGAATTAATTGGTGTTTATAATATGTTTAAGTCATCAAGTGTGTTCCCAAACTATAATTGTATTTCCAAAACATTGTTCGAAATATGTTTACCTTGTGTACATATTCAATTATACATGAATGTTATGAAGAGATGATCAAAGATACATTTTTAGTTTATATATTATTTAGATTTTATTTTTCAAAATAGCTTATGTGTTTTAAATAGGATCATGAATCTTACAAATTAAAAAGATCAAAAAAAAGCTCTCAGAATAGATTTTGTTATCTATTATAGTGCATACGTAATATTAAATTAATATTATAATTCTTACGAAACTACCCATAGCCCATAGTCCCATATGAATAGTGATGATATGAATACGGTCAAAACTTGCTCACAAGTTGTAGAATTGTTACCATGTTTTTAAATTTATGTTTTATTTATATTCTAGAAAGAGGTTCATGTGAGGAAGGTAACAATTTACGAGAATACGAAGACAATTCTTAGCTAATCATTTTGTACATGAAATTTTTCATGTACAAAATCATATATGATTAGCCGCAACTTTTTCCGTGACTTAGCCCACGGGAAAAGCCGTCCGTGTTCTTTTTGATGCTAGTACAAAATCACATATGATTTTGTTCATGAAAAAAAGATTTCATGATACAAAATGGTTGGCTAAGGATTTATTGTCCTCGTATTCTCGTAAATTGTTACCATCCTCGTATAAACCCGTCTCTTATATGTTAATGTCGTAATATAAATTCCAATATAATTTTCTTTACTATTTATTAATTACTTGTTTTGTTATTCATTATCTTAATAACTATTCTTGACTAATAAAATTGAATAAAATAACAAAATAATTCTTACACGATCCATACCACATCTCTCAAATTAAGTGGCCCCATAAAACATTTTGTAGCTTATCGAGGGAGAAATTGTACTTATTTTGAATAAAAGTAAAATAAGCAAAGTCGTGTGTTTGGCTTTTACCTAGATTCGTACACCATACATATTGCTTCCATGAACACCATTCAATTCATAGTGGTTGTACTTGTATCTCAATATACCTACAAAAAAAGTAAAAAGGGTCCCCCTCACCTCAATATCACACACACACACACACACTTAATTTGGTCAACTAAAATATGGTACCCAATAAATGTAACACATATTTGACCAATTCATAATTTAATTACAATAAAATATCTAAAAATGTCAAAAAGTAGAGATTATATCGGCATACATTTCATCCCACCATCCCATTTTATGATGAGATATATTATTGGTTTGTTTAATTGACTTATGTAAAAGTATAATTCAATTATAAAACATTTTTTTTTAAATCTCCTTGTTCTTTAAAAGAATTTTGATCGTTCTATGTGTTTGCTTATTAATTAGTTGCAAGTTGCAACAAAATAAAAATGATTAAATTAGTTTCCAAAACTACTAAAGGAGTGTTTGGTTGAATATATTAATCAGTAATCAATAAAAATGATAACAAAAGAAATTGTTTGGTTTATATAATATAATGAGTTTATTCCTTTAAAAACCCAAATTTTCATTTTTGATTAAACTGGTGGGAATAAAAAGTTATTCCCGTTTTCATTATCTGTCATTTTCATTCTTATTTTTATTCCTTAACCTGAACCAAACAATTCCTAAAGTTTTACTAACAAATAAAGACCCGACCTTAAACTCACCGGTTGTAGTCTTCTTAGGGTCATTGAGGATTTTCTTGACCATGATCTCTACTTTAGTTCTCTACCTTCAGCTTGGTACACGTTCAGGGCCCACAAAAAATTAGGGCCCAATTTTTTTATTATACAATAGTATCTATACTCGTAAAAACAGTTTATATGTGTCAATAGTATTTTCTTGAATTTAATAACATTTCTTACGATAAAAAAATTATATTGAAGATCTTTTGTACTTTTCGATGACTCTTTTTTACATCTCATCCAGAGTCTATAAAATATCAAGAACGAACATACCAAAATCTTACGAGATTAATCGAAAATCAAGATACACCCTAATTGGTCAAAAAAATAAGAACCACCAAATCAGGGGGGATATTGAAAGAAAAGGGTATCCTATGAAAACCCTAGAATTAGATATATCCACCAAACCACAACTGATGGTTTATGTGATCTCATCTTTACATTAAAATAATCCATTAAAAAAACCCTCTTCAATAAACAAAGTATTAATAAAGAGCATAATATTTTATTTACCATTTACGCAAATCAAGCTCGAATTCCGTCCAGGTTCATCCGCACTTCACTTTTCCCCAATTTCAATTTCACTGTTGTTTCTGAAGAAATTGCGTTTCCAATAAACCCTAATTAACGAGAGTTGAAATTTATGGAATCGATCGGATTTTTTGTGTGTGGAAGCAACAGATTTGGGGCCATGGCCAATAATCGATTTGAAAACGTCAAAAAGCGAGGATGCTTCCATGGCCATTGGTCAATGGTCTAAAGTCAACGGAATTGATTGATTGATTGGGACTGTAGAATGGAATTTGAGACAAATGTTAAAAGTGTATTTGCTATTTCCATGTGAGAAGGAAGAGCTCCAATCCAAATCCTTCATTTTCAAACCTTTGGAAATTTATGGTTTCAATTATAAAGTTTTCAAGAAATATAATTATTCCTTTCATATTTAAAAAAAATACTTGTTTTTTTTTATTATTAAAAATAAAACTATGTGTATCGATATCGAAGTTGTGGAAGTGGGTCGGTTTGTGCTTTTGTGGGGACTCGTTTGAGAAATTCGTGAAAATGGTTGAAGAAAGATTCGTAACTAAAAAGACTAGCGGAATTTTTGTTTGGTGAATGCAACTAATTCAAAGAATATTATTATGTTCTGATGTGAAAATGACGGAGAGATGGAATCTGAAGAAGACACTACCGTGAAAGATTTGTGCAATCTAATTACATGCCTTCAAGTTAGAGGAACTGAGGAAGTTCGAATGACACCGAGTATGACATATGGAATTTTGCTTCGCGAATGAAAAAATAATACTAGATTTTTGTACAAAACGTATTTGGGTCGTGATTTAATTTTGTTGTGTTAACGGTATTTCTATTCTTTAATTTTTGTTTAGGTTTGTGTCATTTACTTAATTACTGAGAGACTCGAGCGATGCGTGGTGACAATATTTTTTCAAGAAGTATTTGATCGAGTTAAAATAATACATAATTTCTCGTTACATGAATGAGATATAATCTCGATGCACGGTGACAATATTTTTTCAAGAGGTATTTGATTGAGTTAAAATAATTTATAATTTCTCGTTACATGAATGAGATATATAATCTCAAAACAACGAATGAACTTCCATAAATGATTAATTTGCATTGATGATCATTTGTTGTTATAAATAGTTCAAGAATCATCGATAGTAGTTTTATTAGTATGCTATTTATAATCCAAATGGCATATCCCCGATCATATCATATGGTGTGTGTGCATGCAAAAATTATGTTTCATATTTAGCTTATAAACAGACCCTAATTTGTAAGGTAATTCTATTAAAATAGTTCGTAGATACGATTAAATAGACACCAAATAGTTATATTATATATATATATGAGAAGAAATTGAAACCCTAAACAGACATTGAAACCCTACCTTGTGGTTGCTGTGTTGATGAGAATGTATTAATTTTTAAACATTTACACACACACATATATATATAGGAGGTTCAAATGAAAACTATATATAGAGGAAAGTTCAAATGTGAACTCATTTTTGGTTGTGAACGTGAGGACGAATCTTAGCCACTTATCCGGTCAATAAAGGCGAACTTTCGACCCTGATTCACTCCTTTAATAATCTCCACCCTCCCATGAATCGCGTCAAGCCTCCGTGATCGTGTCCACCATAACCGAAGATGTGTGGCTGAGATTCGTCCTCACGTTCACAGCCAAAATTAAGTTCACATTTGAACCTAACCCTATATATATATATATATATATATATATATATATAAGTATTTATACAAACAAAAAAGTCACATTTTTCATTTTAATTGTATTAATTTTTCATCTATCATTTTGGAGTAAATTTTTACTTCACAGTTTCGTATTAGAACATTCGGATTTAAGAATGCAAAAGTTAGTTCATTTTGTGAGGAAGAAAAAGATGAACCCAAAATAAAACCAAGAAAGATTTGGATGTACTCTGCAATATCCAAAGAGTAAAGCAGATTTTTTCATTTCATGAATACCAGCTTACAACAAGTGAACTCATTCATAATATGGTTAAATATTTCTAATTCTACAAAAAGAAACCATCTCCGAAAGGATAGTTGACAATCTATCTATCTAATCTTCACGATGAAAAATGGTTACTTGACCGAAACTTTCGAAGCGTATATTTTGTTGAAGGTATGCAATTTTTGGCGATTGTTGATGTGAGTATTTAATTTATCTAACAGAATGTGAAGATACGTTTATCTGACGTCACCATCCGTTTTGCCGGAACAGTACCAACAACCCTCTCCAGCTGAACACAATAATACCCATCATAAGAAATATCTCAAAATATGTTTATTTTCAAATATAGTAAATTTCGTTAATTATGACGCACAAATACTTAAAGATTTGCCTAAAAGTATGTCATTCGATTTATTAAAAAGTGTAATAAATAAATCTTTATCGTATTAATTTAAATGGTTACCCGGAGAAGATCAAAGCGAGAGAAGAGCACGGTGCAGTTCATGCTATGTGATCCTTGAAGCATATTAACAATCTGCAGTTACACAAACAAAAACGTTATGAAAAACGAGTATTATAAAATTTAACAAAAGATTATGTTTAGAAGACCATGCCTCGGGGTACAACTCTTTCCTCTCGGGAAAAGAATAAATTATCAAATTCTGAATTCCACGAATCTGTGTTCACAAAATCAAGAAAAACTTGGTCAGGGAATCTTAAAAACCAATTAAGAGCAGATAATATTAGGATGTCTATGAAAAAGGAAAATATCAAATTTCATGCCTCTGACCCATTAGGAGCATATAAGTGGGGAAAAAAAGCTTAATTTACATTGTATCGATGGTAGAAATGGGCTCTCTCAGTATAAAGCATGATCTTCCGCTTTCCTTGAAAGAACCAAACTCGTGACCGAGATATATCACTCTGTTTTGTGTACCTATAGAGTCACATATAAGGTCATCAGAAATAATATATATATATATATATATATATATAGAAGGCAAATAAATTCTTACTCTCCAAGAAGACACATGGATGCATCTTGTGACTTCAGCAAGTTTCGTACCCGAACAAACTCAAAATAAGAACTAATAAAGATCATAATTCCACCCTGCATCAAAATGAGAATTTAGGCAGGCACCCACTAGAAAGTGAAACTATTTCCTTTAGTTAATTATAAATAAATAATACCTGGACAGAATCTTTAATTTTCGGTAAGACCTACAACAAGAAACATGTTAAATGTACATATTATGATGAAACGAAAGGGTTTTTTTTCCTGATACATAAAAACCAAGCAATTTGTACAAACCATAAAAACTCCATGGTTATATTGTTTTTTTGAATAATTTTTTTCCATGAAAGTGTTTAATATGATGAAATTGTTTCATATAATTTTTTTTCTTCATGAAATTATTTCATATACTATTGTTTCTATATGAAAATGAAATTGTTTCATGTATTTCTCATTTTGATGAATCTTGTTTCATATATTCTTGATTAATCAACCCTCATTTGTTCTTGATGAAAATTTTCACATATTATTGACTGATCAACCCTCGTAACTAAGAAAAAGAGAATTTAAAAAAAAAATGATTGGTTGAATGGAGTTTGTACGGTCTGTACGAATTGCTTGGTTTGTAATGGATATCTCCCATATATATATATATATACACACACCAAGGAGGGGTAAAAAGGTTTGGAGGGGAAACCTTTTTCTTGAAGTAATCAAGGCGGGCATCATCAGCATCCACTATTGATTCGGTATCAATACGCTCGTATATCTGAATATCAAATGGTAAAAACAAACAAGTAATAGTAAGAACTCTTCCCTACCAAAAAGGTCTTAGCAATTAACAAAAGCTAATGAAATGCAGATTGAAGCAAAACACAAACCTGCCTCACTTGAAGCAAAACTTTTGGAAGAACACCTTTGTGCTCAAATGACAGTTTCACCTGCAAATTGAAGTTTCAAACCTTCATTAGTGAATGAAAATATAATTAAGTATGAAAAATCATAAACTGGAAACTACAAATAAATATTTACTCACCCTTCCTTCATAGTTGAGGCAGTGGCTGTTGAACAAAGCATTGATATCTGGTACAAGAAAAATAAATTAATTCAGATATCATAAATAATCTGCATACATCAAGTCCTAAATGTTTTAGAGCAACGGTTTTCCATATTTGATGAAATAAGAAAAACTTTTTAAAAGTTTCCATCATCCAAAGGAGTTATTGATGCTGGTAAATTTGCACATTACAAATATATGTGATTATTACAATCGTTTATATATACTACTACCACTTGAACATAAATAAGATGACGGCAAAACAAGTAAAGATTGTTTACCTGGATTTACATGAGATCCTAAAATGATTGTTTCCCTATAAAACCGAGCTTGTCCATCAAGGTACCTATCGCATTGAAACAGCTTAAGAATACGGGCTGAAATGATACTTCAAATTCAAACCTTGAAGCTTAGTTAACTAAATATACAAGAAGATAAGCCATAAAAAAAGACCAAAAATATCAAAAGAAGATGAGCACATTCCATTAGTTTCATGGAAAAGTATCACATTAGAGGGAAATACCATGGTCTTATGCGCATTATATCAGTTCCATGCTGCTTTGACGGTATGCGATTCAACTGCTCAACAACAGTATCCACATGGGACCAATTCTGCAACAGTGATGTTGGAATTGTTAATAAAAATAAAACATTAAACAATATATTAAAATGAAAATTGTATCCTGGTAATTTACCTGCATTGCTATGACATCTACATGATCAACAATCAGCACCTATACACAAAATCTCCTTCCATTAGCTAGCACAAAACGAGCGGGTGGTATATTTGTGTTTCAACGTATTAAAGAAAAATTACCTCAATAGAAGACAGATAATCCACGTCTTTTTTCCTTTTCCACTTCAGCCTCCCCAATTTTCTAGAAGAAACAAATCCAAGATTTGCATTTAGACCGATGAAAATAATACGAGCAAGATCCAGCAAACTCGAGTTTTAAAATATAATACACAGTAATTTGAAAGCCGATACCAACTTTCATATAATTCAAATATTATAATGGTGATATGCAATTATGCATACACAAATTAACATAATTGGAGAAGTCAGAAGCAAGGTAAAGGCACAGATTTCTTCATTATTGAGAATCTAATTAGGGGCTGTTTCTTTGGTTTTCCATTAAGTCCTGTATGAACAAAGTTGTCTGTATAGATTGAGAAATATTTGTTTGGGAGAGGTTTTTCATAGATGGAAGGAGCCTGTTTTTTAATTGGGAGGGGAAGGTTTGGAAAAAACTTGGCTTTCTGCATAAAGCTCCCCTTTAGAAGCTTTCTATATCATTAACCACTATCAAATAGTCATGTATAGCTGACAGAATAAGCTGAGTCCCATTAAACTCATTAAGCTGCTAACAAACATGCCCTAAATCTACTCTACTGGCATTACTTTCTGCTCTCTAATCCGAAGGCTAACCAAAACTGTTTGTTACCAATATAACAAATTGCACTTCAGACTCCTTCAAAAGACATGCCAATTATGATTGTCCTCTAAACATTAATGAGGCCGGAAGTTGGATCTTGGGTGTCATGGTTTTACTTGGTCAACGGTCAAACTACACCAATAATAGCAAGTGCTTCTAACCATAATTATTTAGAGTAAACTAAATAGAGTATCTACGCTGTAAGGGTTTACAATTGACCAATTACATTAATGCTTATAAACAAATAGTGATATCCACATTTATAAGAACTACACGTACTAATATTTGAAATATATAAAAAAAGGATATTGATAAGAAACAAATCGAACGAACAATATTTTTTAACAATTGTATTGCTTCAACAAATCTTAACCATCGTCTCAAAAAAAAATATCACATCTTTTAGGATTGGTAACTTGTTGGTCTGATGTTAGTACTAGAGCATAATAAGATTCCAATATTTGATAGGAGAAAAGAGTTGTATTTTAAAATACTACTCACGGTGATCAAACCAAGGGGAGAAGCAACAATCATGTCTGAGGTATAAAAGTCACTGTACAACTTTATGGTCTTCCTACAAAATAAACAAGGACGTCAAAGATTAAATCACTAATAAAATTGAGAACAATATAACATGCCCATAATATTTTTCCCTAATCAAAAGAGAGAAAAACAAGTTTATTGACCAATGGATTCAGACGAGTTCTCAACACGAGATCAAATAGTTGAACACGATCCTAATTAAATTGCACATTTTTAACTCAATTTCTTGTTTCAAAGAAGTTGGAATAATTAATAAGTAACTCGCATATCAATCAAAATCTCTTACAATTGTATATCAGAAGTGGGCAAGTTAAAATAAAACTTTAGTTGTGTGCCACTAAACGAGTTCACAAGTTAGAAAGAGAGCATAAAAAAACCGAATAGAAGCTGATAAAATCATAAAATATCAAATACCCAACTGATAGTTACTGAAGTACTCAAGCAACAGCAAAGACACTTTGCTTTTATTTTCAACTATTAGTTATTGCATTTGAGCCAGAAGCAAATCAGATTATTAGAAGACTTGATAGTTCACACAGTCACATACTATAGGCATCAGCACTGATAGTGGTGCAAACAGTTTTAACCACACAAGACTAAGGTGCTGTTTGGCAGTTGCTGAATGATTAAGTGGTCAGATTTATTAAGAGGCTCTTATGATATAGTGCAAAATGAAATATAATTGCTTGGTAAATGTTCAGGATGTAATAAGGGCTCTTAATGGTTAAGGGAGGTCCAGGATACAAAATGATTTATTAAGAGACAGACTTATTTTTTGCCAAATAGGATTCACCCTTAGCGATTGTTTCTTAATGGAACTGTTAAGAGGTAAACAAACAGCCCCTTATGTGATACTATAGTCTTTTGATGCAACCAAACAAAGGACATAAATTACTTGGTAAACTTGATGCCGATCATGAAATGATCATTGTTATTCCCTCCAAACAATGCCTGAAAGTCTGATGGCTTTGAGGTTTTCCATGATTTGGAGATACCATCCTCGTCCTCATCCTGCTGGTCATCAGATCGCCCAGGGCCAAACCCATCGGAGAAACGATCAATGTGCTCTATATTAACCTGTAATAAAGAAGAAAAAAATTGTCATATTTGGATGATTTTCTTTGTCCACACATCTTCCCTTTATAGCTATGACAAATTATATTCATCGCTAAGATTTACACTTGCCTTATGCCCTGCAGGGGTCAACTGAATCAGCCTCTTAACTACTCGGTATGCAATGCTTGCCATTGGTAATAAGATCAATACCTGAAATTGAGCACAAACATTATTGCTCAACGCTTGATCATAAGTGAAAGTAAAAATGTTATATGAAAATTTTATATATTATATAGCATAAATAATAAAATTCACAAAGTGATTCAAGATGAATATTTGTTCAGAACTAAATACAAAAATTATCATTCTGGGTTGTAGTATATACAGGATCGCTTATGCAGAAGAAAAACAACATTAGCATGATATAAAACAAGCACAATGAGCTTGGTTTTGTAGTGTTTCGTGTGCAGACAGTGGACAGGACCGGCGGTGTTTGGTACGACCAGAACTGAAAAGGGACATGTTCCCTTGCCCCTAAATATTGCTTAATGATTTCTTGCATCATATAATAGTTAGAAATGACAACAATCAAGTAAATATATAAATATTATTTAATTTATAATTATAACACAATTTTCATATATATGAATACATAGATTATACATGCATATATCTGATGGTGCTAAATTTGATATACTGATGGTAATTTGAATGAGCTAAGGGAAACAACTATATGTTATTTGAGCTGGACGGTTCTTAAGAATTTGTGGAGGTTGTTAAAGCGCCAGTGGTGTGATGGTGATCGATATGATAGTTACTTGTAGTTGAGGTGGCGGATGTGATGGAGGTCCAGAATGCAAAATGATTCAGATGGTTTTGGAACCATTAAGAGGCAGACTTAATTTTTTACCTCTTGGCGATTCAAAGGCTGCCTCTTAATGGAACTGTTAAGAGGTAACAAATGGCCCCTTAGTTTGATATTAGCAGATCTACGGTTCAACCATTGGTAGTGGAAATTAATACCATGAGTCTTTATCCAAAACAAATTGCAAAGAGTGGCTTAAAAGTTAAAACAATCGTCATTTTTTTGAACCAGTATAGATGCACCCAGAAAGTGTAAAAAGTTATAAGTTTTAATAGAAATAGATTACCTCCTCTTGTAAGCATCAGCAATCGATTCACTAGTTGACCCAAGTGTCTTCAATAAACTGTCATACATTGATGGTTCTTTGTAAACAGGCATCTCATCTTGTTCCTCTTCTGAAGCTATATCCGAGTGTTCTTCAGATGAAGTTCCTGCAATGCATAAAGATTTTTATTTAATTCTTAGTTGAAATTTATCCACTATATATTATAAGTTTTTGGTCTTTGCATATGCCTGTGTTATGAATACATGTTTATACAACTGCATTGCTTGCTTTTTAATAAAACAGATACCCGATATGCATTCAAGCTAGATTACACCTAAATGCTTTATAAGGCACACACACTCAAAACAAAAAGACAAATCTGTGCTACTATATATATAGCATAATCGATAACAATTTCATATTTAGAATGTAATAAGTTAAACCTTAAAATCCCAAAATAAGATCTTAAAGATAACTACTTCACTTGCCTGAATCACTTGGAGAGGAGGGATTATCTGGAACTTTCTCATCATCAGCGTGATTTCTTCTAGCACGCTTGTTCATAATCTTCCTTGGGGGTTCATTTGTTCTTGGACGGCTGAATCCTGTAACATGATTACAAATTTAAATCAAATAAAAACAAAATGGAAATAAAAAGAAGGTGAGGTATAAGTCTTACCCCGTTTTACGGCAAACCTTGGTTTAGCCATAAGATTTCAATTGAGATTTAGAAGATCGTTATTCGAACCCCAGGGGCTGGACCTAGTTTTTTATACAAATATGTCACATAAACGAGTCTAATTTGCTTCAATTTAATAGATTATATAGATGTATATATAAGCAAAAAAAATGTACTATCCATAGTCAGAACAACATATCAAAACACTCAAACAAGACAAAATTATGAAATCTCAAACAAAAATCAATGAATAGTAGATTGATTTTTCATCTTGATCTACATGTCAAACAAAAGTAACAAACAATATCAATATCATCATTTTATATTTAAAAATTTGAGCAAAATAGCAGTGATGATGAGTCAAAACAAACCCAGTAACCCATTGTAGGGGTTGTTTGGTAGTTGCTGGATGGTCAGGAGGTCAGAATGCTTAAGAGGCTCTGTATGATATAGTGCAGAATGAAAAATGGTTGTTTGGTAACTGTTCTGAATGAACAGTCTGAATGACAACAGGTTACCATTTTAACCCTCTCTCAATATTAGTAGTTTAAAACAACATTGAGATGTATATGAAGCCTTCAATAAACATCAATTGTTTCAGCATTTTGAGTAACCACACCTGGTATTTACTTGCATCAAGATCTGATAAAACTTATTTTGATCAGCATTTTGAGTAACCACACCACTATCAAGACTTTTACCGATCAGAAACCAAAGAACTCAACCAGATCATAAACCATCGTTTTCCACAGGGATAGGTATCTAAAGTTGCAAGATCTCGAGATGAGAAACTAACTTCAGATGGCGAATTGGAAAATATTTGATTGATTGTGGTGAGTTAACAGTTTATAATAATAAAGTAGGTAGCATGGGTGTAAGACTTTGAGGTGAGACCTAAACACAACTTATGGTGGGCAATTTAGTTAGCAGTTATAAATTTCACCATCCATCTTGAGGGTATTTCTTCCAGACTTGACCATTGTTACTAATGTTTAGCTTTCAACCCATATTCCTATATAGCATCCAGACCGGTGATAGTAACAGACAGTTTCCTCAAGATGTATGGACTAGCAAATTCCTTTGTCTAAAAATCATCCAAGTTGGTGTGTCATAGTGGCTCATTCCCGAGTCCACCACACTAGGACTATATTTTTGTGTTGCTGCTCTAAGGACTAAATGACATGGGCTATGTTTAAACATGTTAATCATGCATAATTGCCATATTCCTTCATGTAAGTGCTTGCATTTTGATGAATGCTCACAACTACCAATTCATCCTTGATATTGTGGTGAAATTAAATCAATATGCAACTGTTTCACTATCCCTTTTCAGCTCTCTAAGTCAAGATATCATGATTTATTTATAATTACCAAGTTAAGTTGAATCTTAGATTATTTTGTGGTTGTATTTATTTCATCTTGCTTATCTGTCATTCAAAGCCACAAAGTTATTTCACCATCTAGAAAAGCAATTTCAGGTTCTTGATTTTGGAAAAACTAGTATTGTTGCTTCAAACAAACAGGTTAGTTATCATAAATCATAAAAGCAAATAATCAAGTAGGAAAACAATCTAAAATTCTAATAAGTAATAACCTACTAATAATCAATTAAATTAATTAGAGAAAAATAACACCTGGTTGAAGAAAGGAAATTAGGATTTAGGGCATATTGTGAGGAGTAGAGCCCAGACCAGAGCGACGTGAGAGACTGAGGTGCAGAGGAGAAGAGTCGAGATTCAGAGCAACAAAACTGAGCCTACTATAACAGATTTGTGGGTTGGGCTTGATGCTGCCCATCTGGCCCAGCATAAGGACCAACTAACTTGGACCATATATATATATATATGGACACAATATGCATAATGATTTGGAAATGCATACTGTAATTCAGAAGACTGAATCCATAAATCCCAACAAATGCTTTCAAATTATGGAAAGCAAAGCATTGATGGACATTGGAAAAGATGAGACTTCAAGATTATATATATATATATATATATAGGAAAGTTCAAATGTGAACTCATTTTTGGTTGTGAACGTGAGGACGAATCTCAGCCACTTATCCGGTCAATAAAGGCGGCTTTGACCTGGTTCCCCTCCTTTAATAATCTCCACCCTCCCATGAATCGCGTCAATCCTCCGTGATCGCGTCCACCATAACCGAAGATGTGTGGCTGAGATTCGTCCTCACGTTCACAACCAAAAATGAGTCCACATTTGAACCTAACCCTATATATATATATACATTTATATATAAGTTTTTAAGTAAACGACACTAAGGTGATGTTTGTTTTTAAGAGATGCTGAAGTCTGATTTCAGTTCTGAAATGGTTATTAAGCGTCTAAACAAATCAGACATAAGTGGTAATTAGGAGTTTAAAATGAAAAAACAAACAAGATCTAAAGGTCAAACTTTTGGATCTTTAAAGAAAGAAAAGTCTACTATAATCTTTTTGGTAAAAACTCGAATCAAAATCATGCCTAATCTTTGACTAAAAACTGATAGAAAATAAAACAGCACGAAAACAAAAACATGAATACCCAACTAATTTTCTTCGCGAACTCAAAACTTTGAAGACAGCAATTCTGCAAAGTTTCTTATGATCATCATTGTTCATTAGAAAAGAAGAGGGGGAAAAACAAGAAGTCGGAAGGAAAACCAAAGACTTTTGTTGTTAATTAACTTGGCATTAAAAGATAATTAATCGATGAAAATTGGCATTAAATATGTCCCTTTTATGTTTTGGGGGCAGGGGTGATATAAAAACAAACTGGGAGTCCACGTTAAGGTGCCTCTTATTGGCCTAAGCACCAAGGGAATGTTTGGTTGGAGGTAATAAACAGTAATTAATCGGAATGATAATAAAAGAAACTGTTTGGTTTTATATAATATAATGAGCCAATTCTCCCAGAAGCCCAAAATTTCATTCTGATTTTCATTCCATGTCATTTACATTCCCATTCCCAATTCCATTCCTTTGCCAGAACCAAACGTTCCCTAAATATTGATTTTCATGATTTTAATTATATGCCCAAAATATTTTAATGTCTTTTTAGATTTATATTAATATTGATTTTTGTGAAATCTCATAGATTTGATTCTAGTTTAAAATCTTACATGAATTATTATCTATAATTTATAAAAATAAAAATTGACATAATAAAGGAGCGTTCGGTTTTTATTAGGAAAAGAGAACGAGAATGTTAGGCAATGTGAATATTGCATTGATTTTGTCTGATTGATACTAGGGAATGAGAATGGTCATTGTGTGCTAGTCGGCAAAGCCATCAACCAACAAGGGCATGAGGCAGTTCACTGAGTAGGCAATTTCGAAAGTGGAAGGGACATTTTGATCTGATAAGAATGTTATCAATTGTGATATCCATTCCTTCTGCTCATACCCCTCTCCCAAAATTTTATTAAAATGGTCGTGATTCATTATGGGGTTAATAAGTCGTATAATACCATACCAAACAATCCCAACTATTTCTCATTCGGTCAATTCATTCCCTACCCCCCAATGTCCAACCAAGCGACCAATAAGTTTAGGTATTACTTTACCAGATGCATTAGATGGTTCATACCAAAGTTTTGTGCATTTATTGTGTAATGAAAAGATATCTTAATGGTCTTCTTTTTATGTTATTTTTTAGGTGAGATTTGGTTTAGGTTTTCATATGATCTTAATTAATTGGTACTTGAATGTTATGGAGAGAATTATTTCATATTACCTAAATACATATTGCATTTACTTATATAAAAGGTTTTGATGGTTTAAAAAAGTGAAGATCAAGGAGATTTTATCATGATTTTTCAAGGACCAAAGACAACACTCACTTAGGACAAGTCTCTTTCACAACACTCGTATCATGCTCCATATTCAGTTATTATGTTATGTATTCTGTATCTACTTAAAATTATTATCAGATAACACGGAATCAATAGTCGTCCCATAGATTAAAAGAAATATCAATGGCTACATACAATTGATTACTTGATTTTTCTTTCCTTTGAATCTATAAGATGTAACATACAAGTTATACCTAGCGGCACGCCACATCCAAATCTTTAGAAGATCAAACCTAACTTTCATTCAGAAAAACACTTTTAAAGACCCTAGTTGAATCATGCAAGTTGGATTGTGGTCCTTTGTGTTATTCTCAGCTCACCTTATATGCTTTTTTTTTCGTTTCAGCTTTGTGGGCGTTTTCATAGAACGAACATGTGGTTGGTCGACATTAATGAAACTTTACAATTAAGATAATTTAATATTCTTCTATCACTTATTTTAAAACCATTTTATATAAATTTAAACAATTTATGACTCATGTAGAAATCTAAACACCATATATTTATATATTGAAAATATGAATAGAAGTATTTATATTATAGAAACAAAGATCCATTGATGTGGGAAGAGGGGGAATTTGAATAGAAAAAGAAAGCACTATCTAGAAAGGTGAAATGACATAAACTTTCTTAAGAAATTAATGGGGTCACACACATGCAATAGGTTCCATCATCTTTTATATATATATATATATATATATATATATATATATATATACCGATTGATTGCCCACCACCCCATATGCTATGGTGCTTGTGCACCTTTATTTGGCGTTGACTTGTCACATTCTTGTATTGCACAATGACATCATATGTTCAATGTAACCATGACTTAATTGTCCAACAAACAAATGGATCATTCATCCTTTGTTAATTATGTAACAATGTCATATAGCTTTCACCTAATTGATATTTTTGTTTGAGTGTTTACAAGATTTGATTTAAAAAAATCAAGAGTTTTAGACAAAGTATAAAAAACACAAGAATAATAATTGTTGACTCTTATTTGACTTGGTGGCAAAGTGGTTTCCTTTAAAATCAAATCATTGTATTCTCGAAAACTTGTGCGATTGGGACTGTAGAATTCGCAAGAATGCTTATCAAGATGACAGTTGTCGTTCAAGATAGGGTTTTCACGATTCCAACACTAATTTTGAAAAGGTTATCTTGTCATTCAAGATTTTCTTGAAACATTGGCATGTACATCAACATGAAGTTGTGGTTACCATATAATAAAAACCTTTCATCTTGTAAATGAAAACAATAATCATACAATTTCACTTAAACACGTAATTAATTCTTAAAGTACTATTATTTTAATTTATATTTTAAGATTTGTTAAAGACTTAAAGTCATGATATGTTGAGGGAAAGTATGTTCAATATAACATCGTTTATCGTGGGTGTGATTATTTGGAGAGACAGAAGGATAGAAATACGACATTTTGTAAAATGTTGGCTAAATGTGGAGAAGGGATGCATAACGGTGGAGTAGAGGGTTCGTTATATATGTATAGATTTTTTTAAGTGCATGTGTATATGGTGTACATCTCTATGTATACATGTAAGCATGAGAATGGGACGCGGATCCCAATTCTCATTCCCATTCCTGACCGGGAACAAGAATCTCCAACGGGG
The DNA here is from genome assembly GCA_036898165.1 of Silybum marianum. NCBI lineage: Eukaryota > Viridiplantae > Streptophyta > Magnoliopsida > Asterales > Asteraceae > Silybum > Silybum marianum. The sequence continues at coordinate 51,243,811 of CM072529.1, read as the reverse complement.
AATCACAACTGAAAATTCCCTCTCACTTCTATGTTGATCCTCATATTGCTTCATTCTAACTTGTGCCCTTGACTGTCCTTCGAAATCTGTATGACAGTCGACTATTCCCTGAGATGACTCTCCGCCGGGAGTTACCCTCGTTAATATAAGATGTTTTAAATCAAATACTACATCGATCGATAATGGTTCATATTTAAATCTTTCATATTTTCAAAATTTTCTTTTATAGAGTATCAAGTATTTATATGCGAACAAAATCACTACTTAATTGTTTGATCAAACACTTTCGGGTTGTTAATTCACTTTTTTATCTAAAAAAAGTAAAACAACAAAAAGTATGTTTATAAGAAGAATTGAAGAAAAATGTCAAAATACTTTTTATGAACATAAAAATATTAAATCTGACTATTTATAAATAATCTATTTAATAATAAAAATATATAATACTCGGGATGGGACGGGTTAGGGCGGGGACCACATTACTCATGTTACCCATCTCCATCCCCATCCTCGGTTTTTAACTTTTTCAGATTCCTGTCTCCATCCCCAGTCCCTATTTTTGCAGGAATCCCTATCCCCGTCAGAGTAGGTACATCGAGTTACCCCAATTGGACGAGTCTCATTCCCGTGTCTATGCACATGTGTCACACAAAGGGTTGGGAACACCGGATGGGACTTTAGGTACGTTATGTATGTATAGTATGTATGTGTTTTTTGAAAAATTTAACATATAAAACATGTTTTATATGTTAAATAAATTTGAATTTGAATATTTATTTTCCTAGTTTACTTTTATGAAATACTGATTTCATTGCACTACAAAAATTTGGGTTTATTAAAGACGCCTAAATTTTTTAAGTGTTTTAATATAGTGTTAATTTATAGGAATTAAATTTATAAGACTAAACCAATGTCGTATCTAAAGTGTTTTAATAAGTTTATATGGTATTTTCGGGGGTTTTAATAACAAATTTTCTAGCACATTTTTAAAATAGAGTGTCGTGTTGTCTAATTTATAGTACATTATTTGAAAATTTGTTTTATAAACACAATTGTGTTATAAAAAATGGGGTTATAGATTTTTTTTATAAAAAGTATCATAAAATAGTTAGTACAACATTTTATTTTAGAATTATCCTAAAGCATTTGTTAAAATGTCTAAAATGATCATGTAAACTTGTTACAACACTTTTAGTTATGATGTTTTGTGGTTTGGTGCTATAAACCAAACTTAATTCATACAACACACTTAATTTATTATGACACTTAGACATTTTAGATGTCCTATAAACCCAATTCTTAATTACCTTGTGTTTAATAAAAGTATTTTATTTATGTAATTCTTGAGGACTCAAACATTAACATTTTACGGGAAAGTGAGAGTGTTATGAGAAACATGACGAAATATCGTGTGAAAATAGAAGTTAAGGCAAGAAGTGTAAAAAGATACTTGAACTCTTGATCATTTTTAATCCCAAAACAACTCATGAATTGCACTTTAGAAGAGATTTGATTTATTGTGTCTAATTGGTGTTGATTTAATGGTTATTTTCACTTACTTTGTGTTCTCGAGTTTTTGAAGAAATTAAAGTAAAACAGAAAAAAAAGAATAAAAAGAGAACAAAGGGAAGAAAAAAAATTCTTTTATTTGTGTTCTTGAGATCATAGAAAAAAAAAAGATTTTTTTTTCCTTCATATTTTTGAATAGTAGAGAAATGAAAAAAAAAATGTCATTTTTACAAATATATCATTATTTATTTAAAAAAAATGTAATTGATGCATAAATACCTAATTTTATAAATATTTTTTATTATAAACATTTTTTTTTTCTTTCTTCCTTTTCCACCCATATTTGATAAGGACATAAAAAGGCAAATCAAATGATACAATTAATGTGATTTGAAGTTATCAAATCATATTAGGTATGTAACGATGAACATGAAAGATATTGAAAAAGATCTTGATTAGAGGGTTTTTTTTTAATTAAAAATCGAAGATTTTAGTCATTCTTTGCTTTAATCTTGATTTAATGCTAAAAAGTAACTTTCTATTCTTTTTTTATTTATGAGATTTATAAAAGTTGTACGGATAGATGCTAATGAATAAAATATGTGTCCTATTTTTTGTTAATGCACTTTCACTATAAATAAATTATTATACAACTTAATTTAACTTTGTTAAGTCCCACGTTTATTATACCTGAATGATAAATCATAAAATCTTATATTATGTAAAGAGTAAACTATAATTGTACATCATATGATTTACATCCAAAATAAACAACCTTTCTAAATTTTATTAAATACAATAATAACTATTTTTTTTCTTACACTTGATTAAATTCTTTTATTACAAGATTAATCACAATCCGGATATAAGGGAGAAATGGTGAGGAGAGAGAGAGTGCTAGAGAGAGAAACTTTGCCGGCGACATCGTCGACGATTAGGAGGGGTTGGGCGGGAGGGTGTGAGGGAGTGACGGAGAGTGTGAGACCGGGGTATCGATCTAGCAATTGGAATAGTGAGACATTGCTGAATCAATCGTATCATGGGAGATGGATTTCAAAGGAAACGTCATTCATGTTTTACAATTTCCCGAAGAACTGGGACGTGGCAAACATGTGGAGAACTTTCAAAAGGTATGGAACAGTGTCAGACATCTACATGGCAAGGAAAACCTTACGGAATGGTCACAACTTTGGTTTCGTGAGATTCATGCTTGTAAAAAATGCAATGGAAATGGAGGAAAAGTTAAGAAGTATTTGGATCGGCTCATTCAAACTCCGTGTTTTCGTGGCTGGAAAACAGGGTGGAAGGGTGACTCAAGAAAGTTATCAAGAAGCAAACTGGAACCAAGATGGGCATCTACAACGAGGAAATCAAAAGGTGATTGGTGGTAGGGCTACTTACGCTGAAGTTGTAAGAAAGTCCGTAGACATAGATAGACAGGTTGATAATCAGGAGCCATTAATCGGACAATGGGAAGCCAACAAAAGTGATTTGGGTTTTCTGAACAATTGTGCAGTTGGAAACGTCACAGCTATGGAGAATGTGGAAACGGCTCAATTGTTAATTGCAAAAACAATGGAGGAAGGTTGTGAAGTAAAATTGCTTGGAGGTCATAATGTTTTAATAAAATTTGGCTCAATAAAGGAGATGGAGAAAGTGATATCCAATAAGGCGCATGGTTTACATCTGTGGGTTAAGAATCTGAGAAGGTGGTCTACGGGATTTAGATCATCGGAGAGATTGATTTGGCTCCGTATCGAAGGGATACCGTTACACATATGGAGAGAAGAAGTTTTCAAGGAGATTGCCGGTAAGTGGGGGAAAGTCATGATTACACGAAATTGTAATTTCCAAGATTCGATAAATCTTATGTGGGGGAAGACCCTAATAAGTACCTGTGTTCTGGATAAAATTCATGAAATCAGAAGCGTAAAAGTGGGAAACTTGTTATATGTGGTAAAAGTGGAGGAAGAGGATCGATGTTTACTGGAACATCAAATATGGGAGGAAGAACGCAATATAACGCAGGAAGAATCAGAAGATGAAGACAATGAAACATCGAATTCGTCCGAATGGTCAGAGGCGGGTACCAACGGAGAGGACTGGATGGTAGAAGAACGTACGTTTGAAGAAAAGGAGGGAATGGCGGAAAATAATGAAAAAGGCGAAGGAATGGAGCGGGTACAGGAAAATTCCACAGATACAGGTATGGCACGATCGGAGACATCTCCGACGGATGATCGGAACAAAAATCAACCGGAGGAAGTTCCGGTGGTGGTGGTTGACCAGTTCCAGAAAAGTCAAGTCAATCGTGAATTGAATCTTACCAAAAATATAGGAGACGTTTCCCAAAAAAATGCATTATAGGAAAGGAAAGGATCAAGAGATGTTATTTAAATTTAAATTCAAATTTAAAGGTAAACTCAAATTTAAATTCAAATGTTAAATTAAATGTAAATCAGCTAAAGAAGGCTGTTGGGCTAGAGGACCTGGGGCTGGCATGAGTTCTAATATGGAATGGGTGGACCAAATAGAAAATTCTGAAGTGGGCCAGGAAAAAACCCACGAAAAAGAAAGGCTAAGTTTTGAAAAGCAGGAGGATGTTCGGCCTACAGAAGGAAGGTCTAGTAGCCTGTCGAACAATCAGAGGAAGGCATCGAAGTCGAAGTCAGAGAAGTTAGAGAACTCTGAGAAAGTCAGATTGAAAAAAAAAGAAAGGTGCGATGGGAAAGAATAAATACACAGGTGGTGGGCGGTCTAAAGCGATGGAGAGCCGACGTATAGGTAGTGGAAGATTAAGCTTTCATTACCTCAAAAAGAAAGCAAGAAATATTCACCGAAGGCAGTCGGAAGAAGTTGATAGGTGTACTTCATCAAATTCGACTCAACATGAACAAAGAACATCAAAGTTACAAGTGACAATGTCAAGTGATCTTCGGGATACGGAAACAACCTCAGGCCTTAAGGAATTTGGAGAACAAATTGGAGTGATTTGGGAAAAACGAGAAGGGACGGAAGAGAAAAAGGGCATGTGACGGTGAGATGCGGAGAAGGTATGATTCGATTCTCTTTTTTCTATTATGAAGATTATATCATTGAACGTTAGAGGGTTGGGCACGCAAAATAAAAAGTCTTGGATTAAGAACATTTGTAATTTAGAAAAGCCAAGTATGGTGGGAATTCAGGAAACAAAATTGAAAGAAATTTCCGTGAATCTAGCTATGAATTTGTGGGGGATGGATGATGGGGATTTTGAATTTATTCCAGCAGACAGTAGATCGGGAGGACTTCTTATGATGTGGAATAAGAATATATTCCATTGTTTATATGTAGTAAAGGATCTTAATTTTATGGCGGTAATAGGAAAATGGGAGAAAGTAGAGGAATTGGTGGGTTGTGTTAACGTGTATGGTCCATGTGATTCAAAAGGTAGAGCGGAGGTTTGGAAAAAATTGGGAATCTTGTGCCAAAAAGATGAAGTGAAATGGTTTTTCTTTGGAGACTTTAATGAAGTTAGAAGTGAGCAAGAGAGGATGAATACGCAAGCGGGGTCTAAAGGGATGGATGACTTTAATAATTTCATTCGGTGGAATAAGTTAGAAGAGATTCGAATGGGTGGAAATAAATTCACGAGAATTAGTGACGATGGAAGAAAGTTTAGTAAGTTGGATCGGTTTTTGGTATCGAATAATTGTTTTGAGAATTGGAATAATTTAAAAGCAAAAGTTTTGGAAAGAAAATGGTCGGATCATGCCCCGATCGCTCTTTACATCGGAGGGACCGACTTTGGTCCAAAACCATTTAAGATGTACAATGTTTGGTTGGAAGACAAAGATTTAGAAGAGGTAGTGCAAAGGGCTTGGAATTCGGAGGTAAAATCTTTTAGGCCGGATTGTAAAATAAGGGACAAACTAAAAAAGGTAAAAGAAGAAATGAAAGAATGGCGAAAGAGAAAATGGGGGGAGGTGGAAAATGAAGCGGCTAGATGGAGAAGGGAGGCGGAAAAATGGGAGGCGAAGACGAAAGATAGACCAATGGAAGATACCGAGAGAGTTTTATGGGTAGAAGCGAGGAAAAAATGGTTGGATTTGGAAAGTAAAAATCAAGAAATGGCAAGACAAAGGGCAAAAGTCAAATGGAATAAAGAAGGTGACGAGAATACAAAATATTTTCATGCGGTTAGTAAGGCTCGAGTGAGACGGAACGAAATCAATGGGCTTGTAATTAACTCGGAATGGACGGAAGATCCGGTTAGGATTAAGGGGTACATTACGGAATTCTTTAAAAAGAAATACGCAAGACAAAGAGATCATATACCAAAGTTACGGTTGTCAAGGTTGAAGAAAATAACGAGTGAAGACGCATGCATCTTGGAAAGACGGTTTTCGGAAGAAGAAGTTTTGGACGCAATTAAAGAATGTGGTAGGAATAGGTCACCGGGGCCAGATGGATTTACCATAGAATTCTTAACAAAGTTTTGAAGTGTTGTGAAGGTAGATCTTATGGCAATGCTAGAGTAGTTTTGGGAGAAAGAGGAGATAAGTGGGGGTTGTAATTCCTCTTTTTTAACGTTAATTCCAAAAAATAATAGTCCAATGGGTTTAAATGATTTTAGGCCTATTAGTCTAATTGGGATTTTTTACAAAGTTGTATCGAAAATATTGGCGGAGCGGATGAAAATGGTTATGGAGAAGATTATTGGACACCAACAAAGTGCTTTTATAAGAGGTCGATCAATTTTGGATGGTATATTAGTAGCAAATGAAACGGTGGACTTTTTAAAAAGAGCAAAAAAGAAGAGTTTAATTTTCAAGGTAGATTTTGAGAAAGCTTATGATTCGGTTGAATGGTCTTTGCTATTGGATGCTTTGGAAAATATGGGTTTTGGGCAAAAATGGAGGAAATGGGTGGAAATGTGTTTGAAGACATCAAGGATATCGGTATTAGTTAATGGATCACCCACAATGGAATTTCAAATGCAAAGGGGTTTAAGGCAAGGTGACCCTCTAGCACCATTTCTTTTTTTGGTGGTGGCGGAGTGCCTTCATATTATGCTCGAGGAGGCACAAGAGAAAGGATTGTTTAAAGGGGTGAAGGTAGGACATGATGGTATTTTGGTATCTCACCTTCAATATGCGGATGACGTGGTATTCTTTGGAGAGTGGGATGCTAGGAACCTTAAAAACCTTTTAAAAGTACTCCATTGCTTTTATGAGGTGTCGGGTTTGAGGATGAATTTGGTAAAGAGTAAAATATATGGAATTGGGGTCCCGGAAGAGGAGACTAAAGCATGGGCATCGAACTTTAGATGCGGTAACGGCACATTACCATTTATATATCTCGGATTACCAGTTGGATTACAAAAAAATAAAAATAAAATGTGGAAGCCGGTAATCGATAAGATGAAGAAAAAATTGTCATCTTGGAAAGCAAATCTTTTTTCCTTTGGAGGGCGTTGGACCTTGGTAAGATCGGTTTTAGGTAGTGTCTCGTTATTTTATTTGTCGATGTTTCGTGCCCCGGAGTGCGTTATTTCGGAATTAGAGGGTATTCGATGCCATTTCTTTTGGGGGGGAGGGGGAGGGGAGGGGGTGATTTTGTGAAACGGGGGAAAGCATGGGTAAAATGGGAGAAAGTTTTGGGTTCCTTCGAGAGGGGAGGTCTTAATATTGGGGGTTTAAAGGATTTGAACTTAGGACTAGTTGGTAAGTGGTGGTGGAGGTTCCATTGTGAGGATAAGAGTATGTGGAAAAGGGTGATAGAAAGTATATATGGTAGGGGTGGGGGTTCATTGAAGTTTGGTGGGAGAAGAGGGTGTGGGAGTTCGGTGTGGGGTAATATTATAAAGGTTGGGAATATAATTGATAAAGAAGGAATTTCTTTTACTGATTCCTTTGGCAAAGAGCTTGGGGATGGCTCTAAAATTAAGTTTTGGGAGAATTGTTGGACTTCAGGGGGGAGGCTAAAGGAGAGATTCAAGAGATTATATTGTCTTGAATCAAATAAAGAGGTGTCGGTGGCGAAGAAAGGGGATTTTCTTAGGGGGTTTGGGGTGGAAGTGGGGTTGGAGAAGAGAGCCAATGGGGCGTGAGCTTGGAGAGTTAGAGGAATTAGTGAGAGAGGTGGGGGAGTATATTCCGAAGGAAGGTGAGAGAGATAAAGTGGTATGGAGTTTAAATGAAGATGGGGAATTCACGGTTAAAGAAATGAGAGATATATTGGAAGAGAGGCGGATTCTATTAGCGAGTACAAATGAGAAAACGGAATGGACAAAAGAAATTCCAAAAAAGGTAAACATCTTCATATGGAGGGCAAAACTAGGACGACTGCCATCAAGAAAGAGACTTGATAACATGGGAATTGATTTAGATTCACTCCTATGTCCAAGATGTGGTGAAGAGGTGGAAACTATACAACATGCTCTAGTGAAATGCTCGATGGTGAAGAAACTTTGGCAAGAAGTGGGAAAATGGTGGAACCTAGATTTGGAAGGGGTAAGTACGATTTCTGGATTAGAGACGGTTGGGTTACAAGGGATTAGGAGTGCAAACGGTCATCGAAGATGGTTGGCAACGGTGCGATGTTTCTTGTATTTCATTTGGGCAAATAGGAACCAGATTGTATTTAATAAATCATGCAGGAATTATTGGAGTTGATGTTCGAAATTCAAATCAAAGTGTACGAATGGATTTCGGCAAGAGGAGGAGCGATAAAAGTCGGGTGGCAACAATGGCTGGTGAATCCTCGTGGGTAAGGTGGTTCGTACAAATATGTGACAGAAATATAGCTTCGCCAAGGAGCAGTCTAGTGGTTTACATCTTGTAAGTTACTGACTTGCTCAGAACTGTTGGTACTGGGATTACTTAGCTGCTTCGTATAGGGGTTTTTTGGTTTCATCGCTGGGTTCGGTGCCACTAGGGGTGGGGGTGGCTGGATGTTGTTGGTTGTCTTTTTATTTTATAGCTGCAGGGTGGGGGCTGTTTGTTTACATTTGTTTTGTAAATTGAGTTTGGTGTTATAATAAAATTCTGTTGTTTCAAAAAAAAAATCTTTTATATTGTTTAATTAAAAAAAATTGAATTGCATGTTTTCTTGTCTATTTCCTTTTAGAGTGAATTGTACTGATTTATGTGATTTGTTTAAATTTTGGATTTGATTTTTAAAACAAATTGTGGTCCCTAACTTTTTATTTTCATAACACTTATGATTCCTTTACTTAACAACGTTAGTTAGCAACTACAACTGCTATGAAGAACTAATCGATCTTTAAACAATCTATAGGGATAAAAATGCAATATGCTCTAAAAATTATTGTGATTCAAGTTTTTTTTATTAAAAAATATTTTATATATCTAATCACAAATCAAAATTTTAAATAAAATACATACTAAAGAAAAATCTTTATATTTATTTTAAAAACTACTAAATTCACAAAAAAGATCAACGTTAAAATATCAAGTTTAAAAAAACAATCAAAATAAATTCACATATCTTTTGAGTTGTGAGTTAAAATATACGAATAAAATTACTGAAAATTAAGTTCTGTTAACGTGAGATTATACATATAGTCAAGCTACAAACAATTAAAATAACAACAAAACCTAAATTATAAATTAAGATTAAAAAATATTGATTATTCAAACAATTAAGAAAAACTATCACTATAACAAAATTAGTTTTATATAACGCCAAAAAAATCTGAAAATCTCATCCTTTTACAAGACGCTTCTTTTTATAGATTTTTTAAATAATGTCATATAAAATTATAGTATATAAGTGTCCTAAAAACTTATTAGAACGTCCAAAAACGTCTTAAAAAATTGTAGTGTAATTTTTCTTAATTGTTTGAATAATCAATGTATTTTTAATTCTACTTTTATATTTTATAATTTTAATTATTTGTTATTTGACTATATATTAATAATCTCACCATAATTGAATTTAGATTTCAATATTCTGTTCGTATATTTCAATTAGTCAACCCAAAATATTTGTCAATTATTTTGAGTTTTTTTGCTTTATTAAATATGAGATCTTTTAACGTTAATTTTTTTATGAATTTAATAGTTTTTTAAATAATTATAATATTTTTATTTAATATTTATTTTATTTAAAAAATTTTGATTTGTGATTGAATATAGAAAATGTTTTTTATAAGAAATTAAAAAAACTTGAATCATATTAAATTTTAGAGTAGATTACACTTTTGGTCTTTATAGTTTATTTAAAAACTAATTAATCTTTCATAATAGTTGCTAATTAACATTGTTAATTAGAGAAACCATGATATCATGAAAATAAAAAGTTAATGACCACTGTTCCCTAATATATATATATATATATATATAATTTATTTTAGGGACCAGATCCAAAATTTAAACAAACCACATGGACCACCAGTATAATTCACTCTTCCTTTTATTTGAGTTTTTGAACGAAAACCATTTGCATTGTTAAATTACTGATTGAAAGTTGAAACCATATATTGCCTTTGTGACGAACTTATTGGTAAAAAAGTGTCATTAAGATTTTATTTGTAATATTACTTTAAGTTAAGAAAATGAAATAAAATATACTTGTGAAAGTTTAAAAGCTTTTATTTCTTTAGCTTTCATATCCAATGACGCCCAAAAGATCAACTTTCATGACACCAAATCTTCTGAATTTTTAGGCCTATTGGTTCAGCTTCATTAATTACCATTTACCACCATTATAAACAGTTTTAGGCCATTATCCACCAAAGTATGAATTATCTATTATTAAAATATCAAATCAATTAGTTTTGTTATTAATTTAACCTGATAATGATATATCGATTCCGATATTAATTAGAATAAAAGACTTAGGGGTCTTACTAAACTCTTTACTTGGTGAGCTCTTATTGGTTTAATCGTCTTACTGAGTGAACATAACAACGACTGGGAATCTTATCCTATAAGAGGAAAGACAATAATCGAGAGCCTTACTCGGTAAATGAAGGTGATGACTTTTACCTGATAAGTGTTTATCGGGTTATAAACCCTTGCCATCAATCTATATTGATGCGTAGGATTGTTATCACATAAGGTAAGTAAGAGTGGTAAATGATTACCTGGTGAGGGTTTGATAAACAACCCTTTAGTCACAGATCTATTGGTTATGAACACATAAATATTGTTTTTATTGATATTATTCTGACGGTAATAAAACAACCTTTCACCTATGCAATTTGTATTGAATTTGGTCTCTTGTGCAAATGGCCGTCTACCATTTCTGTTAAGTACGAGAGTATTATCGTCATTTTACAATATTTCTATATTTTCATCTTTTTGCCAAAACTTCTTAAAACAAGGGCCAATAATGTATAACATTAAAAGTTAGAGGTCCAAAGATGAACATGATCAGAAGCTGATCAACTTCTTCACCCGTCTTTAATCGACGACCCAAATTTGACCCAATCTCATAACTAACCCAAATCGACCCGATTTTTGATATTTGTTTTGCAAAAATTATTCGTGTATCACTTTAAACAAGTTTATCTCGATATCAGGTAAAAATAGAAGAAAAAATGAATTATTCTAAACTCATTCGAAACCCCATTAATGGTAGTTTGGGAACAGTGGTCTTTTGAGTCTCTCTAATCTCGACTTACATTAAAAAAAATACGACTCAAAGCCGATTTGTAACCGAGACTGAATCCATATTAGTTGATTTGTAAGGATTCCCGCGAGGTTCTGATAATTTTTGTTTATCGTTCCTTTTCATGGTTGTATATAGAATATGAATATGGGTGATTTTTTTTTGAAAACCCAATGAATATGGGTGATTTTTTTTGAAAACCCAATGATGGTGGTTATGGTGGAGGGTTTTCACGCCAAAATTGAAGAGTGATGGCTTGAAAGAGATGCATGGCCAATTCTGGTCTAGACCTCCAGTTTTCCAGTTATACATTTTAGCCTTGTTTTAAAAAAAAGTATGGCAAAAAATATGTATAAATAACTAAAAGAAAAAGTAAAACGACCATTTTTGCCCTCATTTATAATAAAGAGAATTCGCAGACGTTAAAGGTGAGGACCAAACCCAAGATAAATTGCATAGATGGAGGGTTTATTTGTAATAAATGAAAATAAAGAACTAAATTAATGACAAATGACAAATCTTAAGGACCGAAGCCATAATTAGTTTACTCTAAATATTTATTTTTTTTGTGTATAAATTCGTAAACAAAATCAAATTCACTTACTACAAGTAAAATCATGGAAAGTCAAATCAAATGTAATAAACAAAGTATTTTAAAAAATTAAATAATAATAACACGTTAATCTAATGAAGGATAAAAGAAATTGAAAAAAGAATTTGATTAGTCATTCTTAGCTTTAGTCTTTGATCTCTCAGAAAGGAGCTTTCTATATTTCTCTTATTTATGGATAGATGCCAACAAATAAAATATATGTCCTATTATTTGTTAATATACTTTCACTAAGTAAGCCTTTTTGTTTGATTGGTAAGAAGTAGCACCTGATATATATATTTATTTATTTACTAAAATTTCCTTCATGGCTTATATTACAAAAAAGAACCCCCCCCCCCCCCCCCAAAAAAAAAAAAAAAAAAAAAAACCTAACTTTTATGACACTTTTTTTTTACTTTCTAAGTTTTTCCATTTTTTTGCTTCAAAAAAAAGTTCTTTCATTTTTGTTTAAATAAAAGAAGATAAATAATATAATTTTAGTTTTGTATTTTCTTGCCTCTTTTCTTTTATTTGATTTTTTGAACGAAAACTATTTGTTCCATTAAATATTTAATTCAAAGCCTAAAACAATGTTCAGTATCTTTTTTATGACAAAATCAAGTAACATGTAAATAACTTTATTTATAAAAACTAGAAGGGTACTCGCACAATGCAGCGAGATACATCTCAGTTTTAAGTTTCATTTTAATTTTTGTCTCTATCGATGTTCTAATGGTTTTATGTGGTTTTAAGAAAATGATTGTATTGTTTCATTTAAAAGTTCTTTTTTTATTGTAATTTCTCTAATTCAAAATTTTTATCATAATTAAGTTTAGGTTTAATAACGAATATAACTTTTTATATAGGTGATAATTAAGTATTCTTTTAGAACTCAATGATTATCTTAATTATATTTTAGATTTTTTATATTTAAAATTAGATGTTTATCTTGTATTTAATCATACTTATCTGTAGTTAGTTACACAGCTTCAGAAATGAAGTTTTAATAAGTTGTACTTATGCATAATTAAGTATTCTGTTAGAACTTAATGATTATCTTAATTATATTTTAGATTTTTTATATTTAAAATTAGATGTTTATCTTGTATTTAATCATACTTATCTGTAGTTAGTTACACAGCTTCAGAAATGAAGTTTTAATAAGTTGTACTTATGCATAATTTATTTGTAATTTTAAAAATTAAGTAATTAGCATTAAATAGCAGTACCTAAGGCTTAAAAAAATGTTTTTAAGAGTTTTTGGTCAAATGCTTTATAATATAGTATAGATTAGAGTAATATAACTTTATTTATAAAAATTAGAGTAAATGACACGTTTTTCCTTTAAAATTATATAAATCTTTTTCAGTGAATTACAAATATACAAGAATTGCACTCTTTATTTGTAACATGCACAAACAGTTGGCTTATTGAAGCTAGAGAAATGATTGAGTTTTATCCAGTGCAATCGTCTCCTTAGTCCCTCATGTTATTAGCGCTGTCACAAGCCACCAATCACTGTCGCACAAACACATACAACCAGAGAAGCTTCAAGATATGGATGGTACCTTTCTGAATTAGCATTCAAACACCAAATCAAACAGAGCTTGAAGCAACATTGGTAACCATCGACAGATAAAAACACTCCAATTCTAGATCTGTGTAGCAACGAGTTTAAACCTAGGGTTCGGTTTATGCAGAACGAACACTCGATTTTGATAAAAGAAATTGATTTGCAAAGAAACCGATTATGAAAAGATATTCAGATACGATAGACTAGTGTTCGAATTAAAAAGAAATCAAACATCAAATTGAAATGAAATCGATTTGGGTGTGAAGAAATGAAATTATGGATTCAGTGTTGTACTAGGGTTTGACAGGGAGAGAACGAGCGGGGTTTTAGAAGAAGTTGATAGAAACGTGTTTTGGTTTAGGATACAAAGGTAATTTGGTAATCTTCTGTGTTGCCCCAGTTTGTTCCACCTATTTTGGTGGAACAAAAATACTTAAGTTTTGTCCCATGAAAATAAGATTTTGTCTCATGTTGCCAACCTCATTGTTGTCCATGGCATGTCAAACATTAGACTAATTTATTTTGTTTCGTCCTATTTCATTGAGTATGCGTACCAAACGCACCTTAATCGTTCAAATCCAATGACATCCCAAAAGAACTACTTTTATAATACCAAATCTTCTAAAGTTTAAGGCGATTGGTTCAACTTCATTAATTAATACTATTATATATAAATAGTTTGGTCATTAATTATCAACTAAAGTCTCTATCATTAAAATTCCAGATCTAATCCATTTTGATATTAATTAGTTTCACCTAGTTTATGAGATTTGATATTAGTTACAATAGAAAGATCTAGTCACATATCTATTGGCTATAACAAAATAACACTAATAACCTAATTTTGTTTGACTATACGACGCGAGATATGTGTCAATGACAACCTCAATTTGGAAGATTTGAGGAAGAGATATGGAAAGCGCTTTCAATTAATTCACCATAAGCTGAAACTCATGGACTTGCTCCAGGATTGATTTATCTTCAACCATTTTGAATCACAACTATTGAGACATAAAATATTTGTTAGTACCTTCTTCTTGTGTCATACTTGTATTCCAAGGCTTTTCATAGATCCCTTAGATCAGTAATCGAGGTGTACATGTGAAACAATCTGTTAAATAAAGCATTTTTAATATGTCTGCATGCGAAGGTTCCTTCCTCCTTGCGGAGTAGGCACTGCTTCTCCAGTTTGGCTATTCTGACTATATCTGATTCTTTTCGTGGTTCAGGAACCGGGTTGGCAGGTTTGGGTCCATAACATAGTAAAGTTTCAAACTATCAACATAAACTTAACCTTATCAACCCAAGGGGTATATTTACACCCATCAAACCTCAAGTTTCACCGGCTCTTGATTCATTATACGGAAGCTGGAGGCGTTTCCGGATTACATTATAAAACCTTTAAGATTGTTGAATAATTTTAATATTAGTCAAAATCCACAATTCAATAAAGTTTTAATATTTATTGACAGAAAATTAAATTATAATAAATATAGGAACTTTGTTAATAAAGACTAAAGCTTTATTAATAAAAATTAAAGCTTTATTGATAAAAATGTAACAAAATGACTAAAATATATTAACCAAGATGAAACTTAAAAAATACAGAATGTAGTTCTCCGATCACGACTCACACTACACTAATTGAATATATCCTTCGCGATAGATACAACAAAAGAAAGTGACGGAAACAGAGTTCAGGTAGTTAGTGGAAATTAAATACAATACATAAAAGTAAAACCAACCTGAAATAGTAGACGCAATAACATAGAACCATGCACACACATATGATTATGTCATTAAAGGTTTTGTATGACTATCCTTATATGTTGTGAGTCTGAAGTCGCAATGTTCCACGATTTGATGCAATTGATGTTTCAATTGTCAACAACATTGACAATACATTTTTAGCAAAGTAGATGCAAAAAATGGAAGGAAAATCTATGGAGCAGAAAGCAACGATCCATAGAAAGAGATAGCAAAATTCAACCTCTTTTAATTTTGGTGTGCTTTTGAGAGAGAATTCAACCATATATTTATACTGAATGTAACCTGATCACCTCCCCAATTCTCTCAACTTTTTCTCCAAGAATCGGTGAAATTTTATCTCTAAGTTAATTAAAAAACGAGTTTAAAGTTAATTTCCGAAACTCAGTCTGCTAAAATATTGAATTTAGTTACGGGACAAATAACAACTTTTATGTAATCAGTAATTATTCATATCTCTCTCTATAATTTCCAATAAATAGGTAGCTCAGGGTGAAGCTCCTCCACTTTCTGGTACCCCATATTGCACCTTCCACACAAACCCCGACCATGAGCCCAACAACATATTCAAGACCCACTTGAGAGGAAAAGCTTATAAAACCCTTTATTATTTGCATTTCTACCAATGTGGGATGAAAGAAAACCTCCAGCCTCACTAAATTTCCAACATAATATTAAAGAAAGTTATACATAACAGTGAAACAGACGAAATTCATAATTAGTTTCGCAACCGTTTTTGCATGTCAACTTCGCTACCGGTTTAGCACTAGCTTTGCCCATCTCAAAATAGTCCCGACATCTAATTCTATTCCACGTATCAATTAATTGCATTTTGAGACATGACATTATCGCGCATTGAGAGGTAATTGGTGTATATACCATCCATGTATCACAAACTAATAGTTACAAAATTGATTTGGTAAAACAAACTGGAAATGTTAGCATTGGCTTGGGAGTTTGCATCACAAAATTGTAATTCAACATTTTTCGTGTTTCACTTTTCCACTACTAGAAAATTGAGTATTTTTAACGGAAAATGTCGTTGAAAATTTTCTACGAATTTTAGAGGGATTATTGATAGAACATAAATTTTCTACAAATTTTCAATGAATTTCCGTTGAAAAATCTCTCACAAAAATGCATTTTCAACCAAAACTTTCCTCTAAAATTCATAGAAAATTTCAACGACATTTTCCGTTGAAAATATTCAATTTTCTAATAGTGTCCCTTTGGTTAATAAAGATCCTCCTTTATAATTTAGTATGTTGGCATACACTACCTTCCACCAATGGATAAACTTGTGAGTTATTTACGTGTGCTTGTATTATTTGATTGTTCATTACACATTGATCAGTTGTTCATCTTCTTTATTTTTTCGATCTAAGTTTGTTCCGCATTCTTTGTTGGGAAAAGTCACACATTTGTCACTTTTTTGGATTAAAGTTCATAACTTTACTATTTGAGACTTTGTGATCCAAACTCAACTCAACTTCGTTATTATATATGGTCATCTTCTTCTATTTCATTCTTTTCTACGTCTTGTCCTTGAATGTTGAAGTCTCCATCAATAATGGAATTTGTAATTGAATACAAATTACTCACGCCTTCTTTTAATGGTTTGTCATTTGTTGATTTCGTGGTTTGGTTAAAACCACAACTCGTTATCAACATAACATACCATTAATTCGCTTTGTGGACCAACTCACTTGGACCATATATATATATATATGTATATATAGTTCACTTTGGTTGCTTTTCAACTTTAAGACGTGACATCCATGATTACCACCTTGTTTTCATTATACTACACACCTCTAGTAGCTAGTATCATACCGGTGATGGGTAAACAACACCACTCGGTGATTTTTTGATCGTTAAGGATTACCACTTCATACAATCTATCGTGTTATATATACCTCCTTATATCACAACAAACGCATCCAAGTTCGTTTCAAATTTAAAAAAGTTACATTTGCTCAAAACATTAATATTTAAATTTAGTTATCAATCTGTATTTATATATACAAGCCAATTGCAAGTATTTTATCTTCACGCCAAGCATTTCACTATTAGACGAAAGGTTTTTGCCTACGGACTTTTTCCTGAGAAATTTGTCGCTAAATGGTGATTCTTCATAAAACCGTTACAAAAGCTGGTGGGTAATTCAAATCTGTGACAAATTACCCAGGGATTCTCTGGGTAATCCATTGGTATTTTCTCAAAAAACATTAAATTTTACCGAATTATAATTGGTATTTTCTGACTGCACCGTGGGTAATCACCCACAAAAGTTTCTCTGAATAATTTTTATAGGTAAAAGTCATTTGTTTTGTAGTGTTTGATACATCGAGCAAATGCCATTAATTAGCTTTCTAAAAGATTAAGAATGTGCATAAAGTTTCAAATATTTCCCACTAGACCGTCCTCTTAATTATCAATTTTTTAGCTAGGGGTGCATTTCAGTAATAACATGTGGGACTCTTGGTGCACCATTTGCAATGCAACCCACCACCACTATTGGTGGCTGGATGGTCCAACATATGTCCAAATTCATTTGAATTGTCCGTTGTCATTCTAAATTATTCTATTTAATTAATGGACCATCACTTTCAGTTTCCAGAAAAGTGCTTAATTTTTTTTATTTGTCGTAGTTTGATTTATGATATTATATCTTTACACATAAAACACACATACAAACCACATATTACTTTCTATCTTGCTTGTGTTCCTTCCAACTTTTTGATACAGATCCTAAAATTAAATCACACTTGAAAGGACGAATTTTTTCGTTCAATTTAGGATATATATTGGCACTACTAATAAACAAAGGGTTATTACCGACGGAATAAACCAAAGTCAACACCCGTAAAAATTGGCCACAAATCCTTCGAAAATCCGTCACTAACATTTTTTATAAAAATAAATAAATGTCCTCTAAATACATTTGTGACGGATTTCCAATATTACGAAAATCCGCCACAAATGTTTAGATTTAATTACTTAATCTAATTAGTAACTAATTAAACAAAGTAACAATTATTTTTGACAAAGTTTAATTATTTATTTAAAAAATTAAATTCCGTCGGAAATGTTATTTAAAAATTAAATTGATAATACATTTTCGTCGGAAATCTGCCGATAATTTCCAACGGATATTTCCGTCAATTCTTTTATTAAAAAACTAATTTTAAAAGAACTAAACTATATTCCATCGGTAATTTCCGACGGATTTCCGACGATCTTTTTTATTAAAAAAATTCTTTAAAAGAACTAATTAGGAAAATCTTTATCTGATTAATGTGTTAAGAAATTAGGAAAATAGTTTCCGATGGATTTTCGACGGAAATATTCGTCTGAAATTTGGAATCCGTTGAAAATCTGATTTGTGGCGAGGGTTTTTCCGACGGCCAAATCCGTCAGAAATCCGCCGATAACATTATTTTTCCGATGGATTTCTGACGGATTTGGCCGCCTTGTTTTTAGTAGTGTGGTTATGCGTTAAGTTAACCGAAAACTAGCTGTAAACACGTGGATATATAGATAAGTCCAATTGGGCGTTGCCATATCTCTTTCTTTTTATAAAGAATGGAAATAATTGAAGGAGCAGGTGAAGCGGATGAATGATAATTGACCAAATAATATTTTCAACTTATCATAATTCTCTTATACATGATGTAATTAAGGAAGTTGAAGAAATATAGGCATGAATTATATTTACAAAAATTATTAAGATAAATGGATAACGTATCGTAGCTTGTATGGTTTAATTAGTCATGCCTATATTAACAATCTGACAATATATTAACGGGAGATGTATAAAAAACTGAGTCAACTATTGGACGTGTCTTATGTTATTAAGAGTTCTTCATTGGCTAGATAAGAACCATCAAACATACATATATGTAAGAACTTTCCTTGTCTTTATAAAGGTTCTTCTAGAAAGTGATTTAAAAGGGTTCCGCATGAATATCTTAATTAACAATGAAGAAGAGTACAATTGAACATAAGGATACGTTAGTGCATATATGAGAGACGACTTTAATTCATACTACAAAATAAATGACTTTTACCCACAAAAATCATCCAGAGAAACTTTCGTGCGTGATTATAGACGGATCACCCAAAAAGTATCAATGGTTCGGTAAAATCCGATGTTTTTCTATAGAAAATACCAATGGATCACTGGGTAATATGTCATTTGAACTACCCACCAACAATTTAGCCACCAATTGCTGGTAAAATCCGTCGGTAATGCTCGATTTTCTAGTAGTGCAACTTTTTTGTTGGTTTTGTGGCAAATCACCCTTTAGCAACAGATTTCACATGAAAAAGTTTATAGACAGAAGTTTTTCATTTAGTAATCTCAATCGTTTTTATGATGCATGTTGAAGAAACCACTTTTTAAAAAAAAAATATACTTGGCCTTTGATGCAAGTCAAAAGACCTTGAATAAGAATTAATACTCCCAAATTTCATAGCTTTTGTCCATAAAAAAAGAAATTCTTTTTTAAACTTGATAATTAGTTCCACAATTATAATACTTGTGCTTCTTGTAAATATATTCTACATATATACATATACAAACAGACACCAATATCAAGTAAACACATGTCCACTATTCATAAAGTCATGTCAATTAAGTCAAGTTAAAACTCCATGATGAGTGATGACTATTTGTCTATTTTGCAGTAGCCAGGACCATGAAGGTTCTTTGTCTTAAAGACAAAGATGTACCACCATTATCATACAACCAAAATCCACCATCCAACTTATTACATACAGCCAAAACAATCTAACCATTAATTGTAGGTGTTGTAGGCAAATGCAACAACTTGTATATATGGATGGGATGGGACGAATAGCGAGCTAGCTTTCAGCGTTGTTGCCGATAAACCAAACTAACTAGCTAAAGTTGTTGCAGTGTCAAATGTTGCATTTCAAACAATGGCTCATGTCTTTAATTAAGTCTGTAGAGTACACTTATGTCACCTAATAAGACCATATTCAATAATGATATTTTCAAAGTAACATACCAAAAACTATATTTAAAGCAACAATTATCAAAGGACACATATATAGCAACAACTTTTCTAATTACTTGAACAATACTTAAGATTACAAATATTCAAAAGACACCTTTTTGGTCAAGAAAATTTAGTTTTCAATATGTTGTAGAACGTAATGTTTGTGAAGAGACTTTCAAGTTTTGCTAGAACCTCGAATCATCAGAGTTTTTACGACAAATTAACCAATTCAAGGACCATTACAACAGACGCAATTAATCTGTTGGTATTAATTCCTTCTTTCTAATTAAGAGGATCATGAAACTAGGGGCAGGTTCATATGAGAATGATATATATTTAAGAAAATAAGAGAATAGGCCAAAATCATGTGATTTTGCACTAACTGGGGGCGGACGACTTTTGGGCGACTTAAGTTGCCTGCAAAAGTCGTCCGGATCATGTATG
The DNA here is from genome assembly GCA_036898165.1 of Silybum marianum. Classification (NCBI taxonomy): domain Eukaryota; kingdom Viridiplantae; phylum Streptophyta; class Magnoliopsida; order Asterales; family Asteraceae; genus Silybum; species Silybum marianum. The sequence goes on along the minus strand of CM072529.1, from coordinate 51,223,284 downwards.
TTTTAGTATAAAATCATATATGATTTTGTACTAAACGACCATTATTCTCGTATTCTCACGAATAGGTCTCATTCTCATTTGAACCTTTCTCAATGAAACTACTATTATACCTTAGCATACATCCATGTGAGTTGAACTATACTGCCAATCTTATCCAATAAGCAATATAATATGCAAAGATATGGTGGGAAAGGACCTTTATAGCACCTCAAAGTTGGATTGATCAGTTGGCAGTATGGGGTTACATGGGTAAATGAAAGTTACAATATTTACATTTTCATGAAGTGTTGCACAAACATATATGCACCCCAAAAGCTTAAGACAGTTGTGGGTTTTCCTTCATTAATTGGGATATATAATATTAATAAGGAGATCATGTATATGTATCTCAATCAGAATAAGCCTAGCAAACTTTCTATCTAATTAAGACAAGCAAAACCATAAGTCCATTTGTGGATGTGGTCCTTCTTCACCTGCCAAAGGATCAGCTAGGAATCATCTAAGCTCCATATATACAGAGTTCACCCAAACCATTTCAAACAAAACATGACTTCACCGACTCCCATTGCACATCATGCCCTCAGCATTGAAAGGCACGATGTTCAGCAACAACAGAGTCCGGAATCAAAGTTCCATATAACGAACCAGAGGGCCACCAATTGGGTTCTAAATTCACCAGATCCTCCAGGATTTGCCCAACATATCTTTGGTTTGATAAAAAAGAACATCTTCCTTTTCAGAAACGGTACACCTTCTTCATCATCAACTCAGAAGAAGCAACAGTCACCTTCTGCACGCCTCATTGCGGTTTTGAGTAGCATATTTCCTGTACTTAGTTGGGGTAGAAACTACAAAGCTTCAAAGTTCAAGAATGATTTGATTTCTGGATTGACTCTTGCTAGCCTCAGCATTCCACAGGCACATTTCACACCCAAAATATACACTGAAACACACTAATTTGTTTGTTTACCTCTTAACATTTCCATTAAGAGGCAGTCTCTGAATCACTAAGAGGTGAATCATGTTTGGCAAAAAAAAATAAGTCTGCCTCTTAATGGTTTCAAAACTCTCTGAATCATTTTGTATCCTGAACCTCCCTTAACCATTCAGAGCCTTAATTTCATTTTGAACAACTTACCAAATAATTATATTTCATTTTGCACTGTATCATAAAAACCTCTTAATCAT